>CM035406.1:9653911-10933911 GCA_020310875.1 Ceratopteris richardii
GGCACCCTGTATCAAAAAGAAATTCGGGACGCCAACCGTCCGGCTGAGCGTCCCAAGATATTTGAAATGGGGGACGGCGTCCCGGCGTCCCTCGGGCCCGGGGACGCATCCCCCTGTGACTATGGAAAAAACAACAAACAAAAGCAAGAGACTCAAGTTTAATATAAGAGATGAAAATTACAAACAAAAAAGAAAACCACACAATATGAGACACACACAAATAGACACACACAAAGATATTATTAAAAATAAAAATTAAATAACAAAAATGAAGAAAATAATAATTAAATAATAATAATAATAATATAAAAAATAAATAAATAAAAATAAAATATAAAATATAAATATAAATAAAATTATAAAAATAAATAAATAAAAATAATTATAATTACACACACATATATATACATATAAAATGCAAATTAAACAAAAACAAAACAAAACAAAAAGTGCATCGTCAACTTATTTGTATGTGCTAAACAAGAAGTATCAAAATTAAACTTTATCATGCATAGCTTGGACAAATAGCTATGACATCTCTGCTCAGGTCATCACTGCCCTAGAGTAGGTGAAGACTTTAATAAAGAGTCTTTCTAAATCAAGATCTCTAACAAAGTCAACGAACTGAGTTTCTATCACTTCCGGATGTGTATGTGTATGTGGGATTTGAGACCAAGTTAATAAAACTTGCATGAACTATATTTTGAAAAATAATCGAGCACATGCTCTAGAAGACGTGGATGAGAACATACTCCTTTTTCAAAAGTTTTAGAATACGCAGAGAGGAGGGGGGGGGGGGGGGGGGGGGGGGGGGGGGGGGGGGGGGGGGGGGGGGGGGGGGGGGGGGGGGTGGGGGGGGGGGGGGGTGGGGGGGGGGGGGGGGGGGGGGGGGGGGGGGGGGGGGGGGGGGAAGCAAACTTTTCGAGTAAACAGTGCTATAAAAATGTCTAAATATAGTATATGTCAATGAGTCAAAAATCCTAAACAGTCTGTGGAGATTATTTCGTTCATTGATTCATGATTTAGCTTAGACCTTATACGTGCAAGAAGCATAAAAACCACAGGACTATGCTAAAGACCTTGTACTCACATATTCCCGAAGGATTTTTGTCAAGAGGTAGTATTACTCCTCACCTAATAAGATACTCAGAGTTAACAAGTAATCATACAATACTTGGCAAAATAATAATAATAATATCAACTATTTTCATTACACATCAATCACAGATAGAATGGAATAGTCAGAGGAGAACCACGGACTAATTAACCCAAAACACGGACAGTCAAAGAAACAGGAGAGATAAGTGGATTGGAAGTGCATTTATACATTTTTCCTGAGCTAGTAGAGAAAAAGAAATGCAACGATAAGGGAAGATGGATCGATTATGAAGGGAGCGAACAACAGAAGATCAAAAAGACATGGTGAAATCGTATTTCCAACATGAAAATAGAGCTTACATTCATATCGTCGCAAGGTTTATACCCACGCCGACCGCAATGAACAGCCACAAGGTAGCTAAACTCTGCTAAACTCTTTGTGGAGCAGACAAAATAACAAGTTCACATGCGACTTCTAGAAGACAATTTTCCGAAAATCGGAAACCCAATTGTATAAGCGTTCCTAAGATCATCTAGATACCTAAGGACTTCTGGCAGACAATTTTCCAAAAATCGGAAACCCAATTGTATAGGTCTTCCTAAGATCATCTAGAGACCGACAGATCAAGAAAGAGGATGAATGATACTGGACATGCTCCACAAATGTCTCTTGGCATAAGTCCCGTTGGGAGTTCGCTTATAAATAGGCTGAGAGAGGTAGAGTCCACCTTTGTAGCCTATTTTTTTCAAGATATGCAAGAAATGTTGCGAATCCCAAGGAAAGGGATAGAGATGACACGATCATGCTATCCTTAATGATAAAAGACATCGAAGACTTCATCACCTTCAAGATGGTGTTTGCTTCTAGCTTCAGATGCCTCAAGATTTTGAGACGATTCACATTGTCAAGCATATAAAGCTAATTTACAAGTTTTGTTGCCCTATTTGGATCACTAAAAAGCTAACTTGAATGTCTTATGAGTTCGATTAACCTTGATGAATCGTAGTTCATCTTATTTTCTTGTGAGTCATTCAAAGAGGGACTTGGAAAGAACAATCAGATGATATGTTAAGAGGAGATACAAAACTTTGAGTGTTACCATTAGTGTGCATGTGAAAGGTCAAATGCCCCCCAGACACTTTTGTATATGTTCTTTAATAAAACATATAGTGGCCTGGTCAGCCACAGAGTGTAAGTTCGACCTTGGCATACCTTGTCATCCGAGTCACCAAAGTCACCATTGGCGTTGTTGGTTGCACGCGAGGGAGGACCTCAACGATCAAGGAAGACGGAGATTCATGGAACTTCTAGAGAGGTCACCCATCCTAGTTTGTTCCCCCCCTCCCTCGGAGCTCGCTTAACCGACAAGCTCTCTTGCGACTAAGCTACACTCTTGTGGTTTGTGAAGAAAGAGAAAGACTAAGCTTAACATTAACTTGAACATGTTTTGGTTCCTCAAAGCTTCATTCTTTGCTTTCAAAGCTTGTTTTGAAGCATTTTTGGGGTGATTCTTGGAACCATTTTGGAGTACTTTTGCACATAGATCTTTTTACACAAATTCAAGAACATCAATAGAAGTGCTCTTTGTACTTCTCCGACAATGAATATTCACCTTTGGGGCTGTGTTTTTCAGCCACACTAGTAAATCTATAGGTTCCTTGAAATGTTTTACTTGTGGTGGGAGTAGCCACCATAAGTTTATGCAGGTTTTTGAACCAAAAGGATAGAGTTGACAGACACTTGTAGGTGTTGTTGACTAGTGTTTTGGTTGTGATCAATTCAGCCTTTACATGCCATTTTACTACATATATTAAGCACATAAACGCTTTGGTTTACTTTATGTCACATTATATTCATGGTACGAACTCATCTTTGGATGAGTTTCCACACGGCACTTTAGCAGTGCACTTGCTTCATAGTTAGAGAGTTAGACTCTTGAGAAAGAGGAAAGAGAGAACTCGGACGTGGCTAGGTGGCAAACCAAAAAAAGGCTCTGTGTTGGTATTTCAAAGATGGCGAAGAGCTACTATGTGCAAGCTTGTTATGATAAAAAGCAAAGGGAATTTAACATTGGTATCAGAGCAACAATCGGGACACTATAGACGACTAGACAAGACGCAGTGCTCAAGACTTGAACCTTTGACCTACTGCAAAGGAGGCACTTGTGGTATCCATCATCCCACAACCACATGGTGTAAGGTATTCTCATCTAATTTTATTTATACACAGAGGTATCTCCGCTCATGAGCGCAGCAGGGAGAGAAGTCTTCTTCTCGTTTTGAGTTGAGAGTTGTCTCCACCCGTGAGCTATGGGAGAAGGAGGAGGAGAGATGGATCCCCTTCTCTCCATCCCTTAAGTTTTGATTGTGGAACGTTAAAATTTAAGGGCATCATGATTTCTCTTTCCCAATGTGGTTGGAGTACTCATCCATAAAAGCCATCGGAAGTGTGCTAACAAAAGATGACGGAGAGGAAGGATGTGGGACAAGCATCTCAATCATCTATTAAAAGGGGATGTTCATAATATATCAGAACTATGTTGAGATGAACTACCTATGTACAGGCATTTTTAGTTAAATTTTGAAAAGGTCTGACTCTTTAAGAAGGGCAATGAAGGGTTTGGGGACGAAGTCTTTTGAGGCAAACCATGTGTATTGGGAGTATGGAGTATATACTCTCATCTAGAGTCATTAAGTTTTAAGTACCTCCAAAATAGCCTACTTTTATGATCATCATATGAATTTCAAAGGCTATTTTTGATAAGTAGCCATTTTGGCAAAGGGAAAACAAGAGGGATTCATCATAGGTTGGTAAGAAAACTCATGCAGACATATAGTATAGTATATGGAAGTTCATATACAATCAAAAAATTCAAAGACTTTCTCATAATGATAGGAGTTTGAAGCTCCACAAAAACCCCTTCCATCATTGTTTGAGAAAAGATTTCAGCACCTGAATCTAAGAAAAAATTCCCATTTTGGAAGAGGGAAAAAGAGGTGCAGTAGCTATGGATGATGGAAAAAAGTATATATAATGAGAGTATGGTATATGGACTTCACGATGGAATTATAGGATTCATTAAAAGAATAATTTAAGGAGAAATTTTACTTTCTCAAAAACCCCTTTTCCACACTTTTTGGAAAAATATTTCAGATGTAAATCTTTGTCAAACTCCACTTTTGGGAGTAAGAAAAGAGATCATTTTAAGAGACTTCCCATGGATTATTGTATACATACATGAAGTATGGTGTATGTGTTACCATGGAGAACAAGAAAATCCAAGAGAAATCCACATTTAGAGTGGAGTAAAAGCTTGCTAAAAACTCCCATTTAAGTTTTTCCATGAAAGTAAAAATCTTGATTTAGGCTTCTTTTGGGAAGCAACTTAGCATGCACTAAGGGAGGATTTGGAAAGATGAAAATAGGCCCAAGCATCTTCATATACTACTCTCTGAGGTTTCTGAGAGAATTCTAAGATTTTCTTGATGGAAGAATGCTTTTGGGCACTCCAAAAATCACATTTTCACACTTTTTCCAGCCCCTCCACCAGCCCACTAGTTTGGCATGTCCCGCTTGGAAAAGCCATATCTTGGGCTAGAAAACTCCGAATTGGATGTGGTATGGTCATTTCAAAGAGCACAAGGTCTACTTTTCAGTATAGAAAAAAGGAATTTTGGAAACTATGTATTTTTGCAAGTCTGTATAGGTCCGCAAAGTCTAAACAGTTTTTGGCAACTACCTTCCGGGAGCCATATCTTACAAACTGGGAAGGCGATTGAAATAAATTCACTTTGAGACACTTGCACATGATATAAGTTTCATTTATGATTATTTGTAGGTCTTTAAAAGGTTTTTACAGGTCTAAACAGGGATTACAAATGCATTTTTTGGGTAAATTTGCATTATTTTGGTAATCATCTGACCATGCTTTATGTTTTGGGAAGTGATCCGATGTTTTCGGATACTCAAAAGTTTATATTAGGACCTAAAGAGGAAGGTGAAGAGGTCTCGAAGCTCGTCGAGAAGGATTGGATGCATGCCATTCCAATACCAAATCATTCAGGGATGTATGCTTTATATTTTCAGGCATCTTACTTTATTTTATGGCATGTTCTGTATGTACATGCATGGATTGGAGTGCATATATCCAAGTTGATCATTTTTTCAATTCTAAAAGTATGGATCAACATGCAAGAAGTACATTTTTTTATTGTTTACAAGAAAAATGATTGCAGGAACTACATGGTTATGCAACAAAGAGAATTGTTGCTAGCATTTATTTTTATGTTTCTGCAGGTTATGGAGTCCATGCATGAGTTTATGGTGTGCATGCCATGGGCTTTCCAAGACCTATGTTGTTGGATGGCCTGTGTGCCATTGAGTTTATGGTTAAAATTTTTTGTAGAAGAAGAATATAGCATGTTTTCCTTTAGATAGAAGAGGTGTTTAGAAAACATCTCTTAGTCTATATTTCAGAAGGAATTCATTTCCTCTACTTTTCAATGTAATTTTCCTTCACATGGGAGTTTAATTCTCCACTATTTTGGAAGGAAAAAGTATGGAGAGCTTATATAAAT
This sequence comes from Ceratopteris richardii, assembly GCA_020310875.1. Lineage (NCBI taxonomy): Eukaryota > Viridiplantae > Streptophyta > Polypodiopsida > Polypodiales > Pteridaceae > Ceratopteris > Ceratopteris richardii. The sequence goes on from CM035406.1 coordinate 9,659,588, forward strand.
GTTCTCAGTTATGGATGAGTAGAGCAAATGGATTCAAAGGAATCTCTTTCAAAGGGAAAGGGAAAGTGGAATAGATTCCACTGCCAGAGCTCTTTTCCTTAGAGGAGATTATATAGAGAGAGAAAGAGAGAGAGTTTCACTTTCTCTCTTCTAGATTTTCTTGTCAAGAGTGGCACTCTTCTATCAAGGCAAAAGGGAGGTCAATTAATCATGATGGTTAGATTGAGTCTCACCTATAGACTCTAGAGAGAAGCAGCTATGCTACTTTCAATGATGGTCCTTGATTAGATGAGATAATCTAGTTAATGACATGGGGGCAAAGTGATGATACCTCTCTTTAGAGTTTCTAGGAGATAGGGATATATCTAACCTATTGGGGTACCAAACTCTCAGTTGGTGTCACATCATGAGCATGATGTGTAAACATCAGTTAGGAGGATGGGTATTTAGGGATTATCTGAATCTCAAAGGGAATGCTTTGCATTCACAAGGCAAACTAAAGGGAAGAGAATATTTTTGAGTTTGCACTAGTGCCAGTAGATGCTCTTCCAATAGAACTTAGTCCAATGGTAAAGGATGACAAACCACAGATTTCTTGGTTGGTGAAATGTAGAGATTGCATTTTACTATCAAGAAATTCTTATATATTGAGCTAGATGATGGAATTGCATAGTCACAAGGTAGTTTAGAGGAAACTATTACTTGTGAGCACACTCAAGGTTAGGAAGACATGGAGTGTTATGAGGGAAATTTATCATTTACTCTTATATGGGTTTGGAGTCACTTGTTCTAGGACTTTGTTTTATATTTCATAGGATTCTATGGTTTACTATCTCCATCATGATATGGTCAAGCCTATAAGCTTGACACCTTACACTTTCCTTTTATATTATTACTCCATACAAGATACATCATATGGACTTAGGTCATTTTGACCTAAAAAAAACCAGTGAGTGTGGCAAAAGAACATTGCAATGTGGTTGTACTTGGGAAACATTGGGATAATAGGCAAGGCATATGAACCTTAGATCATGAAGACATCTAGGTCAGGATAAACAAAGCATCAGATCCTTTGAAGTGAGTGTCAATAACACAATTTGGTCGTTGGCTCAACAACTCACTAACTATCCCTATGTGCTAAGTTCTAATACTAGTGATTCAGAATGTCATTTAGCATGGAACGACCCACAGGTTGTTCAGGCATGGCCTATTTATAGACACTAGAATGTCCCTATAAGACTCAATTAGAGTATACTAAAGCCAACTGATTAGGTGATCACATCTATGAGAATGGTCTATGAAGATCCATTAAACCCTAATCAACCCTTCGGACTTGAACACCCAGTTATCAAATTCAAAGAGGTCTCATATATTGATAAGTAAGGAACCATGTATGTGGTCACAAGCTTCGGTGACAGGACAGCTGAGTTTAGCTAACAGTACGGATGAGTTTGGAATTGTCATTCCAAAGAATGAGATAGGAGACCTATAACAAGGAAATATAGGAAGAGAACCTCAAACACCTCATGGTACTCATCAACCTAGAGTGGATCCCTTAAGATAACAAAAGCATTGACTATTCTTGAATAGGGATATGGATCAAGACTTTTGGAGATTAAAACCGGATTAACCCAATGAAGTAGGTCAAGTCACAATATATGAGTTTAAAGATCTTGAGACACCAGGCAAAGTTGTCTATTTAGATAACACATCAGAGAAAATGTTCATAGTAATGGAGCATGGTAGGCATGCTTACACTTGGAAGGGCGAATTAGTTTTTCCGCCACCAAGATATAATGTGTCCCTTGGGCAACAAAGAATGAGATCATCTCATATTCATGGTACCCATAAGGAAAGAACTAGAGAAAGACCTAAAGTGAGCTTTGCAAACCCATTAGAAAGAGATCGATCAGGATTAGAGATAGATAGAACTGACCAAGAGAGGCATGAAGGTCCAAGACATCAAAGAGGCATAGATGAGTTTCCCTTGCCAAGACTTAGAGAACACCCTAGGATCTTGAGGCCTACTCAATTGGTTAAGTCCATGAAGAACTACTTTGATGGTTGTTTATTGTCCTTTGGAGTTGCCCTCTCCAATCATCATAGCATAAAAGATTAGCAACTTAAACACCTTTAATTTGTCAGTCTCGGAAATATACTAAGACCACAACCCCTTCTTTATTAATGGTGTCTAAGATTTATCAACAAAATCAGCTTCCATAGAGAATTCATGAAAAGTTTATGTAATTTACTAGGGTTTTGTATATCTTGAGTTAGAAATAAGCTTTTGAAATGATTCTTGTGCCTAGAACATGCCATTTTTCATGTAGATTAATAACATGAAATCAAAAATTAATTTTAGTACATGTATGTTGCAGAGCTAAGAAGTGCACAAGGCAGAGAAAAAGAAGGACCCCAAAATTTTTCCGATTTGGACACTTTATTTTTTGTATCATAACCATTTTGTAACATATTTTCAGTTGTAAATGCACTAGAGGAGTCCTCTAGATGTATACCCATGGAGATTAGTAGCTTACCCATGTAAAGTAGTAGGAAATTAACCTGTTAGTGAATAAAGTGCCGGTCTCTTGTGTGAAAGGACCATTTTTAGGGCACATGTATATAAGTCAAATTGTGACTCTTTGTAGGGACTTTTGGCCATGGTGAGAATGAAGAGCACAGAATTTCGAATTTGTGTCTTCTCCTCTATGTATCATCTTCTTTGTGAGCTTGTGTGCATGTGCGTTGCTTGAAAAGAGTGTTAGAAAGTGTTGTCTATCCATGAAAGTGTTTGTTTGCTGTTGTTAAGGTATGTGTGAAGTATAGGAAGTGCTGAAGTGTAGGAAGGTCATTCCCGCGACTCAGTATTTTGCTCATAACTTGAAGCAGAGTGTCAGAATTGAGTGAAAATATGACCATTGGATGCATCTTCACGGAAGCTTCGAAACGCATATACTATTTGCTATATTCAGAGTTCGGAGCTAAGAGCAAAGCTCAATGTATTGTTGGCTGCTACTCCAAGTATCGTGACACCATGACTGATAGTTGAAGCTTGTTTGGAATAGTCTTAGCCTTGTTTGCACTCTTTGGGAAGCTCATTTGCATTGATCGTCATTTGAATGCATGTCTTCATACACTCGGCTAGGTTTTGATACTCCTCGGATTGATAAATAAAGCGTGAATCCCCATTATATGCACTTGAGGGGGATCGAGGTACAGTCTCTTTCTCCACAAGTCCCTAGGTTTGTCCTTAGGTACACACGTTTTTGGCACCGTTGCCGAGGAATGTTGAATCAAACCAAGGCATTCGTGTGATGGTAAGTAGCTTTTAGTGTTGAAGCGAGTAGAGGAGTTGTGAATTTCTCTTCTTGGGTAAGTCACACTCATCAGCACTTACTACTTCTCGCTCTTGGAGTGTGTGTAGTGAGTTGTTAGTCTAGGGAAGTGAGTGGAGAGAGTAGAGTAGGAGGAAGAAGGGAGTATGTAGCTCAGTGATGAGTAGCACCTCCTTTAATGTCAATCCAGGAAGACGTGAGGATGGTATGAAGACCTCGAACAAGTGATGGCACAAGTGCGTGAGTGAGAAGCACACTAACATGCACACACATACACACACACGCGCACACACAACAAGACAAAGAGAAAGACAATGGAGTTCGTTTAGATTACTTCCAAAATGCTCATACAAGTTCAAATCTATTACAAGCTAACCTCAAAAATGAGCTCTCTAGCTCCATTTATAGTTTTTTACTAGGTTTTGGCCCTGTCCAGACCTAGTGTCCGGCCTAGTTAAAAATTAGGTTCTAGGGCCTATTTGAGGGCTCAAATGGAGTCTAAAAATTATGAAAATTGATATGTAGGTACTTCTAATGCTCCTCAAGCTCAAGGACTCCTTGGCTTGCACAAAATGGAGCTACAAGAAGGTGGAATGGTATTTACAATGATTGTTAACTTGCAAAGGCTGAGAAGTAGCCTCATTAGGACCAGCACTAGACTGTCCACCTGTAAAAAGAGGCATCAAAGTATCATACATGTCTTTGGAGCTAACAGATGTCTCCTTGGTACATGAAAGTAATGGCTGAATAGCATCTTCCACAAAAACAACATCACGGCTAACCAGAATGCGTTTAGTCTGTGGATGATACAGACGATAGCCTTTACTTTCAGAACTGTACCCAACAAAAATACATTTTACTTCCTTATCCTCTAATTTTTTGCGATGTTGTCCAAGCACTAATGCATATGCCAAACAACCAAAAACATGCAGATGAGCATTAGATGGCTTGTGGTCATGCCAAGCCTCATATGGAGTGATAGACTGCAACGCTTTAGTGGGACACCTGTTAAGTACATATGCTGCACACATGACAGCCTCAAGCCAGAAACTATGTGGTAAAACCTGACTCTTGACCATACACCTCACCATCTCCATGAGTGACCTGTTCTTCCGTTCAGCAACTCCATTCTGTTGAGGTGTATACGGCACTATACACTGGTGTTTTATCCCACGTTCAGCCAGAAATGCATTAAAATCAGAAGACATATATTCCCCCCCTCGATCAGAACGGAGCGTGCCATTTTACATGCTGACAAATTTCTAACCAAAACCAAAAACTGTTTGAAGCACAAAAACACTTTGGACTTTGCGTTCAATGGATATACCCATGCATGCCTGGAAAAATCATCAATGAAAGTCACGAAGTAAAGATAGTTTCCAAAAGGTGTCTGCATAGGACCACAGACATCACTATGTACAAGCTGCAATTTCTGCGTAGCTTGAACTGAACCATCTTTTGGAAAGGAGGAACGCTGCATTTTGCCCAAAATACAGCCTTCACATACATGTTTTCCAGGTGCCTCAAGCTTGGGCAAAGAAGACACCATATCAGATTTCTGCAGGCGTAGCAAACTAGCAAAATTCAGATGACCAAAGCGTGCATGCCAAAGCTTTGCATCTGACATAGCCTGAGGATCATGAACTGCACATGTCAAATCATTCACATATCTTTCATAGTCTATGAGCTTATACAGCCCACAACATAAAATGCCAGAAGCAATAATAACATCGCCATTTGACAGATCATGAACTGTACATCTGTCATCAACAAATTTCACAACCAAGCCGATCTTGGCTAATGTAGAAACTGATAACAGATTCTTCTTGATCCCTTGCACAAATAAAGCATCTGACAAGGTGAAAGAACTACCATCGACAGTAGTCAGAATGATCTTACCAACTCCCATAACAAGATAAGAGGAGTTGTTGGCGCATGTGACAATATTCCCTATAGGGGAAGGCTCGAGTGAAGAGAAGAAACTGCGCTGCGAGGTAATATGTTTGGTCGCCCCACTGTCAAAGTACCAAACATCTGAGTCTACTGCAGACATGCACTGCTCATGAGAAGATGGGTCAAAACTGCAAACAGTAGTAAACACCCATTCTTCTTCCTGCATAAGATTAGCAGACTCTGTTTTTGGTGTAGAGGCTTCTGCAACAACCATTCCAGCCTCCTTTTTCTTTGCCTCTTTTGCAGCCAGTTTTGGATAGTTCTTTATGATATGATCATTCCCTTTACAGTACTTGCAAAATAATTTCTGCTTTTCTGATTTCTTATCATCTTTATCCTGGTTCTTTGAATGTGCAGCATTTGCAGATTTCTGCTTACTAGTAGAAGAGCTCCATTTTCCTTTGCCCTTCTGACTAGCCAGGAAAGCTTGATCTGTAACACGCATAATGGACCTGTTCTGCCTAGACTGATCTTCTTGCAATAGAACAGAGACTAACTCCTCAAATGATAAGGCATTCGGATTGCCTTTCATCATCAACCGAAGAGTAGAAGCAAAACTCTGATATGAATCAGGAAGACCATTCAAAACGGTCTGCACAAGTGAGCTATCTGGTATAACCTCATCAACAGAAATCAACTGTTCCTTCAAATCTTTGATCTTCATTAGGAAACTTTCCATAGAATCACCTTCATTCATATGCTCACTCTCCAACTGTTGTCGGAGATAAGCAACACGAGCCTCATTCCTAGCTTGGTACAATGTGGTAAGTGTATCCCAAGCATCCCTAGCTGCTCTGCAAGAGCGAATATGAGGAATAATGGCACGTTTGACAGACAAAGCTATCAATGCATGTGCCTGGGCATCTCTACCATCCTAACGAATCTGCTCTGCAATAGGTGCAACAGAAACAGCAGCACGAACAGGAATCTGCACAATATCATCTTCGACACCATCTTCATCAGCTCCAGCACCTGTATTCGCAGTACCTATTGTTACAAGTGTAACAGGACGTCTTTCAACACCCTTCACAATGTTCCACAATCCTTTTGCAACCAATACATGTCACATCATATAAGCCCATAATGGGTAGTTGGTACCATCCAACTTATCCTCAACAACCAACATACGGAATACATCACTGCTTTCAGCCATGGCCGGTGACTAAAATACCTTGATGCAGAAAATTGACTATATCTCAAAAAGTTGAACGAAACTACCCAGACGAGTTCTGCTAAACATGTAGCAGACTTCGAGACGCTTATATTGACGAACAGAAACAGGTATATACCTTTGGCACAAAAGGACGAAATAGCCTACACAAGCGCTGCGATAGTGCGTTCGGAGGCCGAAACGAGCTCAGATCGCGATTTCAGCACCACACAACAAAGCTGTTTTGATCTCGGAAACATGCTGAGTATGCTCACCAAAATTCGTGCAATTTTGAGACTGCAAATGAAGGAGTGTCGACGGCGCCCTAGATGAAGCGATGACCTGCTCTGATACCAATTGTTGGAGATAGATGTCTGCAGAAGCACGCAAACAACACAAGGAAGAAGAAGAAGCTTGGAGCACAAACACACAATACTGAATGATTACTAGAGAATGTACAAAGATCAGTAGCCCATTAGGGCAATAGGCGTATATACAAGCCGGGGGAAAAAAACCTCCTAAAGAGGGAAAAAAATGCCCCGAGGGTCCTAGTGCATTCACACACATCACTACCTAAATATATCAACATAACGATGTTTACTCAGCAAAAATGAAGGAAGAGATAGATAAGTTGTTAGACGCTGGATTCATTTATGAGATCGAACACACGGAATGGGTGTCACCATTGGTGGTCGTACCGAAAAAGAATGGCAAGTTAAGGGTATGCATTAATTTGAAAAAGGTAAATGCTTCCACCATAAGAGATAGTTACCCATTGCCCATCACGGATCATCTTTTGGACAGAGTGGCAGGAAAGGAAGTTTATAGTTTCTTAGATGGCTTTTCAGGGTATAATTAGGTAGGCATTGCCCCTGAGACCAACATAAAACAACCTTTGCAACTGAATGGGGAGTCTACGCCTTTAGGGTCATGCCTTTTGATCTAACCAATGCCCCAACCACTTTCCAAAGATTGATGTGCCATGTATTCAAGGAGTTCTTGAGGAAGAGCATGGAGGTATATGTGGATGATTTATGCACATATTCAGCCATTCGATCAGAACATATACCTGAGCTAGGAAAGATTTTCGCCAAATGTCGACAATATAGAGTATGCCTCAATCAAGAAAAGTGTGTCTTCATGGTTCGACAAGGAAAAATATTAGGATACATCGTCTCTAAAAATGGAATTTCAACTGATGAAGAAAAAATCAAAGTGATTCTGGATTTGCCGAGACCAAAGACTGCTAAAGAAGTGCAAGCATTTATGGGACATTGCGGATACTATCGAAGATTTATACAGATGTATGCCATAATTGCTAGACCCCTTTATGCTCTATTGTTTCAGTTTAATTGGACAGAAGAATGTGAAAAGGCCTTTAACAAATTAAAGAGTCGATTGAGTTCAACACCAATCCTTCGAGTACCAAATTGGAACAAACCATTTCACATTCACGTGGATGCTTCCAAGTTTGCCATTGGTTGCATCTTAGCTCAACCCGTGGACACAGGGAAGTTAGACCACCCTATAGCCTATGCCAGTAGACAATTGAATCAAGCGGAGTGCAATTATACCACGACTGAGAGAGAGGGTTTAGGGATGGTGTACGCAGTAAAAAAAGTTTCGACACTACCTCTTGGCAAACAAATTCAAATTCTTCATCGATCATCAAGCTCTACTATACTTAGTCAATAAGCTTTGTAATACGGGACGACTACTACGATGGTTTCTATTGTTGATGGAATTTGATTTTGAAGTAGTAGTCAAGAAAGGGAATACACACATTAGAGCAGATCACTTATCGAGAATGACACATGGAGAACCACCCATAGGAGTACCATATGATCTGCCAGATACCTATCTGTTTAATCTTGAAGTATGTCCTCAATGGGCGGAAAAGTTGATCCCTATACTCACATATGGACCTAAACATGGGATCACACCGAATTGAAACCAAGACCTATGGAAGACTAAAAACCTTCATATCATTTCTGGAAGCTTGTACCACCAAGATTCAAATGGATTACTCATGAGATGTGTAGAAGAAGAGGAACAGGAAATGTGGCTTCAAAAAGCACATGTAAATCAATGGAAAACTCATTTAAATGCAAACGGAACATGGCTAACACTAAAGAGATTAGGCGTATATTGGCCAACCATGCAGAGGGATGCACATAATTATGTATCAGCATGCCCAACTTGTCAAGAACGAAATCCAGAAGAGAACCCTAGTCTATGCTACTCCACCATAGCACCAAGATGGAGCATGCCCCTGGTGAAATTCTTGAATTGAGTTGATTGAGGACGGGGTCATGGAGATAAGCTATTGTCCAACTAAAGAAAATGGAGTAGACATCTTCACCAAGGCTCTTGGGGGAGATCAACTTCTTCGACACTTTCCAAAGCTTGGGATTGGACCCAGGCGGTAGTTCAATGTAGGGTGGGCATCGAGGGGGGGTGTTAGATATGCTCAATACTCCACCCTCAAGTGACCACAAATGATCCATGGTGCTCTAAGTTGTAAGGCCCCCATTATGAGGAGAAGCATTGTGAGAGCCCGGACATTTGTGGAACCCTAACTTCCAAGTTAGATGAGATCTATGTGTGACCATTGATGGTTATAGATGATCTATGTGAGCCTAGCCATTAGGTTAGGTAGGGCATAAACTTATGGGCCATTGGGTTGTTATTCAAGGCAAAAATAAAGGCCCTATGTTGTCGCATGGTTTCCCATAGAACCTTAATGGGGGGAGTGCAGAGGGGGGCTTGCCCCTTCTACGGGGTCTAGGGGCCTATCCCCCCGGCCCATAGGGCCAAAGATGGTAGGACTTCTGGTCGTGGAGATATTGTCGGATTGTATATTTTGCCGACTATTGAGTATCTCCCGACTACATTTATCTATACACACTCCCCTTGTAAAAGCTAAATAAGCATGGCCCAAGTTGAGCTTTACATAGCATTGCGCACTAGTAAGCCCTTGATCTAGAGTTTGTCTAGATTGCCATCTATGCTCCACATCGGGAGTGCACGGGTGGACAACACCATCATTGTAACTCCATTACACTCGACAATCTGAGAATTTGAGTTCTTTATCTCTTAGTCTGTGTCTATCATTGTCTACATTTTTCTCTCAAGTCTGTCTACAAGTCTATTCCACTGTGTTGTTTTTTGCTTATATTTAACACCTCGCATTGCCCAGTGGTCGATTTGAAAAAATTGGACCTGAATCCACAAACCCTTGATCAATGACCACTATGCTTAGTTCCTTATTCTGATGCTCTTCTTTTTCCATTTCTGAGACTACTGTATTTTCTTTCACTTCCTCAACTTCCACTTTACTACCCATTTGTTCTACAATTGCTCTTTGGAATACTTCCTCCTGAACCGATTTTTTTTTTAATTCTAATCTTGCCCATCCTTTTTCATAACCTGTTGTAACCAATTTTTCCTTTAGCTTTGCTACTTTCTGCAATAATTCCTCCCTTTCAATCCGATTTTGATCAATAACTTCCAATAATTGACATTCATAGGAAGAAACAAAACCCTCCTTTATAACTTCATAAGGGTATCTGCTTGAGGCCTCCATTCTTTCTTCGATTCCTTCCACAATTCTTGCATTCATTTTTGTATTTGTTGCTTCATCAGAACCATATCCATCTGGAAAATAGATATCAAATCAATGATCATATGCTGACCAAAGACATGTTCACGCAATACAATGCATTTGGACTAATGTTAAAGAATACCGCTTTAACTTGGTTAACCATTGCAACAAAGGCAATTTAGAGACTTCCATCACTTTTTAGAGTCATTCATCACTGAATTCTCTAAAAGTGGGATCAGACATGACACGTCTTTGTTGATTCATAGCTTCAAACAGACCCCTCAAGAAACAGTTAGACTCGCAGGACGTAGGTTTAGACAATATGTTGAGAGGTGTCCTATGCAAGAGCTACCCTCACAAGCCAAGCAAGTGTCATTGTTTTTAGACGGCTTGTTGAGCTCTAAACTACGCTCCTACGTGTACTTAAAAGAACCCAGAACGCTAGAGCAGTGTGTAAGCATTTGTATAGACATTGAGGACAACTTAGGAGATGAGTTGGAACTCTCAAAAGTCTACAAGGACTCAGATTGTTCTTCTCTAGCATCCACAAAATTGTCTAACTCGATAGAGGACCTAGCAGAAAAAGTGGCCCAGAAAGTAGGAGTTTCTAGTAAACAGATGCCTAGGGTAACAACAAACAAGTGTTGTTACACCTGTGGTGGCGACCACATGGCGAACGTGTGCCCCAATGCAACACAACTGCAAGCCAATCCTAATGGCCAGTACTGTACTATTGAGAGAAGATACACGAATCATACGGTGCAGGACTGCCCATACAACAAACAGGCAGTGAGACAGAACTACGCGCAAGCATACGCACAACCAGGTAGGTATCAAGGCCATTACAATGCCCAACCTTATTACTATAGGCCTCCTCAGAAGTATCCATATCAGGCTCAATAGAGACCTCAACCTGTCTTAGCTCAGCAGCCACCCCCACCAGCGAATGTCATTTCTGTCGAATACGCTACTGCAGAAGAGAACCTAAGTAGGGCCTTAGTGCCTTCTTCACCTTTGATCACAGAGAGTGACCTGAACTCAAACAATTTTGACTCTACTCATGTAGATAGTCCACCTGCGTATTACACAGAGTCACGAGAACATGTGGAGACATATCATTATGATAGTCCACCAGTGGAACCTAGTTGGGAGCCAGACTATGCTAATGTGATGTACACAAACCCAAATCCACGACCCCAAGTGAGACAGCAAAGACCAGAGGGCCCTAGAGGACCATGCTTTAGGTGCCAAGGAGATCACTTCATAAAGGATTGTCCACATCCTCCGATAGCAGGACAGTCGTAGTACCATAACATACAAGGCTTTTGTGCCGATTGTGGCAAAGAGCACATAATCAAAGATTGTCCTAAGAACCTAGTTAATGCTTCAAATGTGACATCGATCAACGTGATAGGTATTGTAAACAACGCAGATGGATCCAACCCTACATACGTGCCTATCCAAGCTATAACAAGAGCCCAGGCGCTCTTATAGAATCAGCAACACAATCACGAGAAAAGAATCGAAACTAGCAAAGTTGCAGAATCTAGCAGTAAAAAAACGAAATCTTGGAAAGATTCCAGAGAGAGGATCAAGAGAAAATGGAGTAAAAGGATAACTGAGTTGGAAGGAAGTCTCAAGGAATCTAGAGCCAAAATACTAGAATTGACTTCACAAGAATTAAATCAAGAGAACCCAGCTCAGAAATCAGGATCAGTTTTAGCGGAACCCATACCAGAAAATCTAGACATGATGTTTTGAGCGTATCAAGCTAGATTAAAAGAGGGACCCCAAGTAGCTGAAATGAGTAAGAAGTACCCTCGAGCAGACTTAGAAATTGAGAGGACTAAACTTTGCATGAAGATGGTAGAATTAGCACAATCTTTGTTCGAAGCCTCTAGATATCTTAATTGGAATAACATGGCAAAACCGGAACTACACTTTCAAGGTCTAATGGAGAGGCTAGAATACTTGATAGAAAGCAAAGAGAAAAAGGATCAGCATAGGAATCTTAGTGTCCCAGAGACACAGGAAAGGAATGCACCATCCCTGTCTCAAGTACCCAATACAGAAAGTCAAGACAACCTGTCTTCCATACATAGGTACTCACATGAATTTTTGAGAGAAATCCAAGAAGAGAAATGGAGAAAAGAACAAGGAACCCATCCTCCTATTCAAGAAATAGACGACTTGCAGGAACAATTTCCACAAGATATCCCCTCTATTTACGATGATGTAGAGGAAGAGCAACTGAGTGAACACACGGGTTTTGAATCCAATTCTTTACAAGAATTACCTCAGTTCACAGGACCTTGGGAAGCAAAGTCTATTAGTATGAGAGCACCCACGATAATAGTGAGGAATGAAGAATCAGTAATCCCTAGAAACACGGAAGCGGTCAAGAACGCTAAAGTTCAGTGTCAACTCACGCTTGAGGAATTGTTGAAGGTTAAACGAGAACTGTGGAAGCATGTAGCAAATCAATTCCCTGAGCTTGCTACTACTCCCTCACAAATAGGAACAGACAAAAAGGTACCAGAGATACCCGTAGAAAAGATAGGAGATGTAAGCGAAGGAGAGGAAGGTAACACTTATCTTCCAATAACCCATCAGGGCTACACCACGAAAGCCATCTTAGACTCAGGAGCCGGAGTAGCCATCGCTACCACTGCTTTATGGAAACGTTGGGGTAAGCCAGCACTCAGACCTACCAGGATGAAGCTACAAATGGCTGATGGACACATAGAAAAACCATTAGGCTTACTAGAAGGCATATCTCTCACCACTTGTGGTGTGGAGTTTGAGCATACCTTTGCCATTTGTGATTTTAGTAAAAATCATGCTTACGAGATGATATTGGGACGACCATTCATGCGTCAGTTGCAAATTGTACAAGATTGGGGAACTAATTCTTTGTATTTGCAACATTTAGGAGTGACTACTAAAGTCAATCTTAAAGACTATTCACATCGAGATGTACCCCCAATACAATGGAATACCATCCATAAGACACCAATAGAAACGGAATCAATACACTCTTTAGAGTCAGACCCCTCATGGTTACACGAGGACACTCACTTATGGATGTGTAAGGTAGCAAAACAAGAGGAAGAACGGTTAGAAGCCAGGACCTTAGGTGCAGAACAACATCCAAGAACCCTTCAAGACCCAGCTTACGCACCTGTAGTATTTCCAGACGAAGAGTTTGAACCCCATGGTTGGGCAGAAATCCTAGCAACCATGGATGTAGCCATCAATGAAGAACAATGGACACCCCACTGTGACGAGGATGGCTATGACATTTCAGTTTTCATGATAGAGCCAATCAGGTGTGATGCGATTATAGAAGAATGTGAACCTAGCACTGATGCATTTGAGGATGCAAGTGACTTCGATTTAGAATCAATTATCATGGACCCACCCTTTGCATCAGAAGAAGAATATTTTTACGAAGTAGAAACTCATCCTCAGACACACGAAAAAATTACGAATGAGGTGAGATTAGCCACTCAAGTGACTAGCAAGAGTGAAGGCAAGAAAAGAAAGAAGAAAGAAACCATGCTAGAAGAAGAATCTTTGTTTGAGGTTCCCGAGAACTTCAAGAAGTATGAAATCGAAGATAGAAGAATAATGGTACGAATGCCTACTAGAAAAGCTGAAGTTGGAGAGGTATATGATAACCGAGAGAAAACCAAGAAAATCATAGTAGACATAGAAGGAGAAGAAGAAAAGTGTACTTACATAGGGCATGATTTGACGAAGGAAGAAGAAGAAGAATTAGTTGCCTTATTGCACGAATATAGAGATGTGTTCGCCTGGAGTTACAAAGATTTGAAAGGAGTAGATCCAGATATATGTTCTCATAGAATCCCTATGACTCCAGATGCAAAACCTACGAAACAGAAACCGTACACGTACAATGATAATTACGCTGCAAAGATTAAAGAGGAAATAGATCGCTTGATAGAAGCAGGATTCATTTACGAAATTGAGCATACCGAATTGGTATCCCCCATTGTGGTAGTGCCCAAGAAAAATGGAAAATTGCGTGTGTGTATTAACATTAAAAAAGTTAATGCAGCCACGATTAGAGACAATTATCTTCTTCCTATCACAGAACATTTATTGGAAAGAGTTACGGGCAAGGAAGTTTACAGCTTCCTTGATGGATTCTCAGGCTATAATCAAGTAGCCATTGCTCCAGAAGACCAACACAAGACGGCTTTTGCCGCTGAATGGGGCATATTTGCATTTCGTGTAATGCCTTTTGGCTTAACAAATGCACCCGCTACTTTCCAGCGACTCATGTGTCATGTATTTAAGGAATTCTTACGCAAGAATTTGGAAGTTTATGTTGATGACTTATGTGCACATTCAAATGTCAGACAGACACATATCCTAGAGTTAAGACAAATATTTGACAAATGTTGAGAATATCAGGTTTGTTTGAACCCAAAAAAATGCGTTTTCATGGTCAGACAAGGAAAAATTATAGGACACATTGTGTCAAAGAATGGAATTTCTACAGATGAAGAAAAGGTAAAAGTAATTGCAGAACTACCTAGACCAACTAACGTAAAAGAAGTACAGCCATTTATGGGCCATTGCGGTTATTATAGACGATTCATACACATGTATGCAATCATAGCCAAGCCTTTGTACTCTCTTTTGACCAATTTTGAATGGACAGACGAGTGTGAGAATTCATTCAATGAACTCAAACGACGTTTGTGCTCAACACCTATATTGACAACCCCAGATTGGAGTAAGCCATTCCATGTACATATGGATGCATCCAACTACACCATAGGATGTGTGTTAGCACAACCCACGAGTGAAGGTAACATAGATCTCCCCATAGCTTACGCGAGCAGACAATTGAATGTAGCAGAAAGAAATTACACCACTACGAAACAAGAAGGATTAGGGATGATCTACGCGGTAAAGAAATTCAGACATTATTTGTTGGCAAACAAGTTCAAGTTCTTTACAGATCATCAAGCCCTATTGTACTTAGTCAAAAAGCCATGTAACACAAGACGATTAATACGTTGGTTTCTATTATTCATGGAGTATGATTTTGAAGTAGTAGTTAGGAAAGGAAAGACCCATCTTAGAGCTGACCACCTCTCGAGACTAACCTCAGGAGAAGATCCTCAAGGAGTAGTGGATGATTTACCAGATGCATATTTTAATAACCTTGAGATAGCACCAGAATGGGCTAAGCCTATAGTCCCTATTCTCATGTATGGACCCAAGAATCCTAGGATAAGGATCAAGGAAGGAGAGATTACCAAGTCTCAAAGATATCACATAATAGCAGGAAGTATATATAAACAGGATAATCAAAAGATTCTTGCTTGTTGTGTAGATGAATCAGAACATGCAAATTGGTTGCAATTAGCACATGTAGGTGCATTAATGCAACATCATTCGAAACACCATACATTGCAGACTCTGCATAGACTAGGAGCATACTGGCCCACGATGGAAGCAGATGTCTACAAGTTGTGTAAAGACTGCCATGTTTGTTGTGAAAGACCACCGGTAGAACATGCTACACTATATCACGTGTCTCTCACACCAGACTGGAGTGAACCTTTAATGACGTACTTGAGGACAAAAACATTCCCTCAAGGAATGACTTTAGCACGACAACGCAGTCTAGAGCAGGAAGCTCAAGACTATTCACTTATTGGCGATAATCTATACAAACGAGGACGAGATGGATACCTAAGACAATGTATTCATGAAAGCGATTATCTGAGCGTACTAGAGACTGCACACCAAGGTGTTGCAGGAGGTCACTTTGGACCAGATAGGATAATCAAAGCCATCCTCTTTGCAGGATTATGGTGGCCCACTCTTCACATGGATGCACATACCTATGTAAAGAGATGTGATGTGTGCCGAAGAACTCAGTTTTCTACTCGCAGAGATGAAATGCCATTGAAACCCATGATGGGCGGGCGTGCATTTTCTAAGTGGGGTATAGACTTTGTAGGACCCATTAACCCCCCTGCAAAAGGTACACATGCGAAATACATTATTGTTGCCACAGATTATCTTACCAAATGGGTAGAGGCAAAAGCCACAAAAAAGAATGATGCACACACGACTGCAAAATTCTTATTTGAAAATGTCTTTACAAGATATGGATTGCCTATAGAGTTAGTGAGCGATCGAGGAACTCACTTTCTAAACCAAGTCATTGAATATTTGTTACAGGATTTTATGGTGATTCACAAGAAATCCGCACCATATCATCCTCAGGCCAATGGTCAAGCTGAAAGCACTAACAAGATCCTTTGTAACGTACTGATGAAACTTGTGAACAACAAACGTTCAGATTGGGACAAACAGTTACACCGCGCTGTTTGGGCATATCGAGTGGCCTACAAGACCGTACTCAATGCAACTCCCTTTCAGATGGTTTTTGGTCAGAATGCTGTGCTTCCTTTGGACTTCTTGATACCGACCCTTAAGGTTGCACAAGAACATCAGTGGACCGGCCATGAATTATCAGCAAGAATAATGGACTTGGAACGATTAGGAGAAACCAGGCTAAAAGCAGCAGCAGGAATATACGCGGCAAAGAAGCGACAGAAAGCATATTTTGATGCACATGTAAAAGATAAAGGCTTGAAAGAAGGAGATTTAGTTCTAGTATATACGCTGAAGCAACACGCACGGAAGTTAGAAAAGCGAGGTTATGGACCTATGATCATTAACAGACTCTCGACAAGTGGAGCAGTACAATTAGCCACCTTAGAAGGAGACATAATGCCTAATTACATTAGTGGTTGTAGAGTCAGGCTATACCAAGAACCTCTTACTGAGGATATGCTTAGACGACTCACGTTGGAAAGAAGCGTAAGGAGGAAGAAAATAGAATACGAGCTGAAGCTCAGGCAGAAGCTATAGAACGCATTAAGCGCATGAAGCTAAGAAGACAAGGACTAGGGAGAGAACATTATAATCATCTGGAAACATCACCCAGATATCCCATGGCCATGTGTCAAGTAAAATCAAGCACTCATCCTAGCATAGTGGACAGGAGACCATTCATTACAGTCAGGCTAGAGCACGGCAACCCTTGCCAAGAGCTCAGGGCTTTAATTGATTCAGGTGCTGCGACTAGTGCGATTAGATGGTCCCACTATAAGGATTCAGGAATAGAAATGCAGCCAATTGAAGCATACCTCATAGGGCTAGGAGGCATGGAAACCCCTTGCATGGGTGAGGTGGACCTTCCTATCCTCATAAACGAAGTGACCTTGACAGTGAAACTACTAGTGTGCCATGATGATGACCTGATAGAACCCCTAATCCTTGGCCAAGATTGGCTATACGATCACTCAATGGACCTAAATCTTAAACAAGGCTCCTTGCAGATTGGAACCTTAGATCAGAAGCGAGTGATACCACTTGACTTCCCTAATGGCATTCCGACTGAGGTTTGTAGCCATAGACCCTATGAAATGCATGCGGCGGAAGACCGAAAGATCTTTGGTCAGATCAGTCATGTTACGTCTACACCAACCCACACGGGCTTGGCGATGGACAATGGTCAATCAAAAGGACGTCAGGAGATTTTCCCTTGGGCTTCCTGCAAATTAGAAGGGGCAATCGCCCAACCGCTTGGTCAGGTGGACTTCATCAGCGTCCACCTGGGAAAAACACCCTACGGTGCCCATCCTTCCACACTTACTGCGGGCTGGCCTAGATTAAAAGTACAAAACGGAGCACTTCCTAATGGGCAGCTTTCGCAAGTGTTGGACCTCCATTCTTTTCCAAAGCAGAGTGTCCATCCGACCTCTCAACCTCAACCACAAAGGAGTCAACCACAACGAAGGAACCCAGACCGACGACAACATCAGACAACACAAAGAGGAAAGCAGTGTCAGCATCACAAAGCAAGCGGCGCAAGACAAATATGGGTGCCAAAAGAACAGAAAGCACCGACTGATTTCAACAACCCAGACATTGATAAGAAGAAGTCAAGGCAGAAGCAGCATCAATATCCAACATCCCCTCGACCTTCTTCTACAAGTTCGAACATTCGACAAATTTGGATCGCCAAGAAGTACCTTATGAACAGACCCACACCCACGCAAATTTGGGTACCCAAACAGTGTATTATAGCTCAACCCTCAAGCCCTGTAATATATAATCCTCAAAAATCTTTTCAACCCTCCATACCACCAAATCCGATATCATCTTTTGTCCTTCCGCAGAGACCTATCATCTTTTGTCCTTCCGCAGAGACCTATCATCCGATCACAAACTCTTAAGAAGTGGATACCGAAACATATCCAGAAGTCTTCTCCTAATCCATTGTCTAATATAACTCCCACCCCGACTAATCTACAACCATGTAATAACTCATTCACGACTGAACCCTGTATAAATCCACACACTATAACCCAAAGTCATATGTAATAACACCTCATCAAGAAACGTATGTATCATCTGAAGAATGTAGGTGTCTAGAGACCTGCATTAGCTCTGCAAAAAAATCATTGCATCAATCACTTCACAGCACTTGGCTACACGGGTTACACATCGGTTATGGAAAGGGATTGCGGTATCACTGTAATGGGATCATAATTAATTTCCATGCTAATGTGTTAATCTTTTGTAGCAGATCTTTTCCATTAGCACGACAATCATCATGCAAACCGAAGAAGGACCATCAGAAGCAGGCCCCAGCGCACCTGTAGCACCTATCGGTATTTTACTCACAGAGTCCCATCCGACAGCTCCACCGCCAGAATTTCAAGGTTTCCCAGGACCCATGCCTATTGACGATCCTCCTAGAGGGTATACTGAGAAGATTCATCATAATTCTTACTGGTTTCAAGGGCTAGCAGGACCCTTGGCAGATGCTGAGTTTATATTTGAGGCTAATTTGACTTTTGATGATCGTACATGGGGCAAATATCAGTTTCTCTCAAGAGAGTTTGAAGGGTTACAGAACACACAAGACTTAACACATGTTTGGGCAAGAGCCGGCTTCACAGAGTATTTCAGTGACCCTTTGCCTAAACCTGACTTCTACAGATGCTATTACTTAATCACCACTTTGATAGCTTCGGAGAATAAGGACCTGCCAGGCACCTTCATCCTGCCATCTTTAGTGAACGATCCACCATATAAAAGGTTTTATCTTTCTAAAGATTTGATTCGAGTTGCCATCAAGATTCATGGAACCCACACGCCCACAGAGCGAGAAAGGTTAGTTCCAGACCCTATGAAACGTGGGGATGTTACGAAGTGGGAGGAGATTTCAGCGATCACACCTGAGCTTTCAAAGCCACTACGGATATGTATGCAGCATTTTGCTTTCCTCGCTTAGGACATATTCACAATGCCTCACAAACGAATATGGTTTGGTTTGGATTTATCTTGTATTGGACCCCAGACAGTTGATCTAGCTAGCTGGATCATTGATCAGATGTATTTAGCACAACATAGATCGGAAAGAAAGAAAGTCATCAATGGATGTTGCGCACTGAATAGAATTGTATATATGTGCTTAGCATATGACTTGCCGATTGAGCGAGCATTGACAAGTGAGGAGCTGAAAGCATTTAAAGGAACAATGAAGAAAGCTAGGAAGCCCAGCAAAGGAAGGGCAGGAAAGCAAATGAGAGGAACTATCCCCTGCCTTTAGGTGCCAGAATCACCCTCACCCCAACCATCTCCAGAGCAGTCTCCGACAGAAGCCACTCCATCTGTACAACCTATCCGGATAAGGTTATCGAGACCAGTTACAACGGAGGGCACTACCAGCACAGTCACTACTCAAGCAGCCACAGTCCCAGGACTTACCACCACTACGGCAGAAGTTCCCACCACCATCGGTGCGGAAGCTTTCTCTTTTCCGATACCCCATTTAGAAGTAGAACAAGCAAATACCACATTTGATTTTGAGATGCAGGACGTATTTTCAAGTGAATTTCAGTTTTCAGAAGGCCAGATCTTCTCTCAGGAATACGAAAGGCCCAGCTACCCTACCACACCGCGAGATCAACCACAAGGACAAGTTGTGTCTAGTTCCAAGGAAAAAAGAACAGAAATCGACAAAGATGAAGGCGATGACGAAGCTAGTTAGGGAACTCATGAATCCCAAGAACATGTGCAAACAGATGAACAAGGACAACAAACCGACACCCAAGGTGACACGAGCACACACGAAGAAGAAACCTTCGAAGCAGCAGCTTATACACTGGCCATCAAAAAGTTATACCGTACTATGGAAAAGGTTTGGGCGCATAAGAAGTTGACTGACAAAGAGAGCCAAACCCTCATAGAACAAGAGCTTGTCTCGGGCGGGTTCGAAGAAGTATACATCAGAGGTTTCAGAGAGCTTGTCAAATCAGTTGGACCCACTGAAGCCTTAAGATATTTGTAGAGAAAACCGCTACCGCAGTATGACCCCCGCAGAATCCACTTACTAACCAAACCTGGTGAATACATTCGGGTACCCACCGGTGGTCAGTCTTCAGAACAAGCGAGGGAAGCACGTCTTGTCCCTGAAAGCTCTTTGGCAGAAGAAGCCATCCTCGTAGATTCCCCACCCCGTGCTACTACTATACATACCTCCATAGTTACCGAAGTACCTGTCACCCCAAATGATCCTCCTTCACCTCCCATCCATCCAGCCTCCCCTATTCACCCTCCTTCTCCCAGAACAACATCTTCCTTCTCCGATGGAGTAGCAGAAGTCGTCCTTACGCCCATTCATCCCACAATTCCCGCACCCACTCAACCTAGTCTACCACCTAACACATCCACCTTTCTATCCAACCCATTTCTCCATCCATCTTTTCCATCCTTCCCCACACCTCCAAGACCCCTTTTCCCATTCCCACCTCCATTAAACTTCTCCCCAGTCTCACCTCCCCGACCCACCGTAACCCCTCTTTCCCCTTTCCACCAAGCCGTCCAAGATAACCCCTCTGTAAATTACTCGTCCACCTTTGTAAACCCTGTATTTACACCCACACACTTACCCACGATCACACCATTATTCACAGTCATGACACTCGACACCACATCTAGTGATATGGATATATCACCCCCCACTGCACCTCCACTCACTTCATTTGTGGCACCACAATATTTAAGCACACCACAATTTTCCACAATCACCACAGCATCCACTTTCCCACCCCCATTCCCCGTTCCCTTTGCATCTACACCCACTACATTTTCACTTAGCACACCATTAATATTATCACCCACCATAGACACAGCATTTCGACAATGTTCACGTGTATGACGCAAGTAAGAGATGAGTTCACATCTCTTGGAAATAATTATCAACAGCTGCAGAGGACAACCAACGATTCGTAGTCGCAGCTTAATTCATTGTCGATTAAGAATGCATCATTGAATACTCGGTACCAAGAATTATGCGAGGCATACCACAAATTGGAAGTAGAAAGTGAAGAGAAAGCCAAGGAGGCCACTGCTGATCTTGACAATTTGTTAAGGGCCCAGACAGTTCGCAATGCGACGCTTACACGGAACATGGGTTTACTCAGAAGTGTAGAGAGTACGCATGCGGAAGCAAAATGAAACGTAAAGTACTCTCACAAAATAAAGAATGTGTGAGACACAAAATGAGTAGACCATGAAGTGGGTAAACTCATGTGGATTAGAAATGAGCTTGCCAAGAGCATGGAGTAGGCTCTTCAAACTTCTAACCAAGTACAAATGAGGGGAGAGGCCCTCCTTTTATAGATTTGGGAGGGGCTCTCAAAAGTACATCATATGTGGGATAAGTCTCCTAAAAGGAGAATGAATACAACTGGTAGAAGCACATGGCAAGGTACCCAAATACAAAGGAAGTACAATATAAAATGGAAATAGACTGGAAATGGAGTGCCTCCTGGATACAAAATGGAGATGCACTCATGCGGATACAAATGTAGATGAAGTAGGAGCGATCATGTTGTCAACACCCCCTCTGCAGCTCCATTTTGGAGTGTATGGAGGCTGCTAGGGTATGTGAGAAAGGTCCACCAAGAATGTATCAGCAGCAGCAACACGAGCACCAGGAAGTCGACGTCTCGGAATCCATAGCCTCCAAGTGGTATCGACCATGCGGGATTGCCAGGTACTCCATAGTATGTCCACCAGATGGATCAAGCGAATGCTCCAGAGGTACGCCACCAACGAGGTACACGAGCGGAACAAGATCTCACTGGACGAGATCACCTCCATGCGAGATAGGTAGGATGTCTCCATGTGGTATGTCGGAACCTCCAAAGCTTTCACCATGTCCACCACACTATGTGTAGTGCCGAGAAGTAGGTCCTGCAAGAGTGAAACATAAAGCATGAAGCATAAAATCATAATCACATGGTAGTACATCTGTATGTTGTAAGCCGCCATGGAGTATACAAAGTCCTGTTGTGTATCGGTAGGACCATGGAAGCCCCCTCTGAATCGAGAAGCTGACTCAGAATAGGATCCAACTGAGTGATGAATCCAAGTAGATGCAGGAGTGTCTTGTGGTAACTGAAAAGATGTTGGACTCCATGAATGGAAAAGTATATGCTCAGAATGCTGCTATAGTCGAGGTATGTGGACTCTTGAAGATAGAAATAGAAAATATCGAGTCACTGATCCTAGAGTAATACCCAGCTGAAGCTGAGGAGAAGTATAAGACTTCGATGGTACGATAGGTATATCCATCTGAGGTACAAGCTGAGATGATATCTCTGATTTCTCATGTTCCAAAATTATACCATGATCGAGAAAGTCATGTACAAAGAGAGCATGCTCCACATAGTGTGACTGTTCGATACTAGAATGATCCCCCTCTGAATCGGAAATGGGAGGATCCAAAAGGGATGAATACTTAGAGTATTCATCAAAGGTGCAGTCTTTGGTTACTAGAACTGAGTGACTCTTTGGGTCGTAGAGTTTGTATGCCTTTTGTCGCTCACTGTACCCGATGAAAATGTACTGCTTAGGTCGATCATCATCATGGCCTTAGACGTAGGCATCACTACCAAAGACACGGAAATAGCTTACACTTGGCTTCTTTTGAAAGTAAGCCTCAAATGGTGTTTTGATCTTCAAAACATCTAAAAATCCTCTATTCTGAATGTGCACTGCTGTCTGTACTGCTTCACCCCAATACTTTAGTGGAAGTTGTTCTTGTTTAAGCATAACTTTAGCCATTTGGATCACACTTCGACTCTTTTGTAATGCAACACCTTGTTGAGTATCTTGCTTGGCTTGATACTTGATTCCATGTTGCTTCAAATACTTGGAGAAGTTTGGGTTGACAAAGCTACTATCTCCATTAGATCGGATGATCTTCAAAGAACTTGGAAAGTCTTCTTCAACTGTTGTTGTCCACTCCTTAAACTTGGAAACGAAATCTTCTTTATGCTTGAGTGAATAAACCCATGTGTATCTAGTGAAGTCATCTACAATCAGGAAGACGTAAATTGACCCACTTAGAGAAGGTGTACTCATAGGTCCACAAATATCGATATGGATTAATGCTAAGGGTTTATTTGCAGAGATGGATGCTTCTTGAGGTTAAGAGAAAGCTGTTTGCTTGTCACATGCTTTGCAATTCAATTCCACTTGTGCGATCCTGGGTAGACCTTTGACAAGATGATTGGAAGAGATCTTAGCTAAGCAAGAGCTATGTCCAAATCTACAATGCCATAAGTTGAGACTTGAATCCTTGGCCATAAAACTGGAGAGCTTGTAGAGACCCTTATCTTCATATCCTTGAGCTATCACTTCATTAGATTCGCGATCAATGACTTGAACTTGATTGTGATCGAACTGAACAATCATGTTGCACTTTGTGATGGCTTTGACTGAAAGAAGATTCTTACAGAGACTTGGGACATAAAGAACATCTTTTAACGACTTGGTCTCGCCTTCAGAGTTAATGACTTGAACTTTTCCTCTACCTTGGATTTCAATGCACTTGTTGTCACCAAGGTAAACTTGTCCTTGATGCTCTTCAAACTCTTGGAAATCATCTTTGTCATGGCACATGTGGGATGAAGCACCACTGTCAAAAATCCATTTCTTTCTTGGGAGTAGTTGCCACAAGTGCTTTGTGTTCACTTGTGAAAAATAGGTCTTCACTTGTGCAGTGAGAATGATGTTCACTCTTGGAATTAGACTTAGACTTGTCATGGTTCTTTTTCTTGAAGCAATATTTTTCAATGTGGCCAGGTTTGCCACAAAAATTACAGGTGAACTTCTTCGATGAATTATGTGATCCTTGCTTAGATCCATTGCTAGCTTGAGGACTTGTGGTTTTGCCTTTAGTGAATGGGCCTTTGGCCTTCATGGCTGACTCTTGTGAGGAAGTCGATTTGGCTCGCGAGTCGTGAAGGAGCAATAGTCGACGAACCTCTTCCCAAGATAAGACTTGGCCGCGATTATACAAAGTTGTGACAAATGTCTCGTATGACTTCAGTAACTTGTTGAGAAGCCGAATGGCCATGTCTTCACTAGAGATCTGCCTACCACATAGTGCTAATTTACGTTGGTAATCCTCAAATTGGGCTATGACCTTCGTAATTGTGTCGTGTGGCCTAATGGTCAAATTATGAAAGTCGGTCTCTAATTCATAGATCTTCGAAGGGGTCTTGTCTTCATACAACGCGGCTAACGCATCCCAAGCATCCTTGGACGTATTGCAGGCCGTAATATGACCTTTCGTCAATTCGTCGCAGGCAAGTAACAATTGACCTAAAGCTCTTTTGTCCTTGATATTCCATACATGCCAATTGTCTAAGTTGGTATCCCTATTGGGTTCGGGGTCTGACCCATCTACTATTTCATGAAGGAGATTCGTGTAGAGATAGGCGCGCATGACATCTTTCCATAAATTGTAATTTTACCCGTTGAGGCGTTCATCCTTAGGCATAAAAATAGGGGGTGAAAGAGGGTAAGAAGTTAGCCATAGATGATGAGCTACCTTCGCTTTTGGTCATTACAAAGCTTTGAATATAAAGTGTTTAAAAACACTACCAAAATCTTCGCCAAATGCACAAGCATTGAAGATAAAGTGTTTGGAAACACTACCAAAATCTTCAAAAAATGCTGCTTCAGATAATAGCAAAGCTTGAAATGAGCGACTCGATGCCACACTGAGAAACTTGGGTGGGGGGGAGAGGCTTAGAGTAGCCCTGCACTTGTACAACACCAAGATAAGTCGATGCGAGAGGAGGGGGCTTAGATTAGCCCGTTGCACACCAATTGAGCCTTAGAGTAGGCTTAGACACTTGGAGAGATCTTGTGGGTGGGCTTAGAATAGCCTCCAACCCACACGTACATACACACACAATACTCCTCTTTTTTATGTTGGAGTTACAATATAGGGCACTTAGTGCCGAAAAATATGAAATAATGATGGGACAATCTTGGGTTGGACCCTTGAAAAGAAATGTCAAGGTAACGCTTGAGAAGTTTCAAAATGGTGTGTCACAAAATGAGGTTAAAGATGCCACGAAGAGTACAAACTAATTAAACAAGGAGTAAGAGAGACTTCAATAATGCTTTTTTTCCGTGTTGTACAAGGATGAGTGTGATGTAGCGACGCTCTGAAAGATACAATATGACTTCGTACAATTTAGGAAGGGATTCATTTCACTATTAATGGATGCTCGTGCTTCAATCTGGTTCTCATCACCAACGTGGGCGGGGCAGGAGACGTCAGAAGTGATTGCAGCTCAAGAACGTGGCAGGCAGCCTGTTAGCACGTCTGATCAACGAAAGTGGTCCCCAAAAAAAAATAGAGGCGCGCTAATGCTTGGCAATGGATAGATATGACCTTGAGTGACTTTGACATCATAAGTGATGTCATGAACATCGATCGGTGAATGGCATCCAGATCCATCTCGTATGGTCAGTTTCTTCTCCGATTATGCAGCTCCTCTAGGCACAGATGCATGGTGAGTCCTCCATCGTCTCCATCTCTGCGTGACTGCTTACGTCGATACCCTGCTGATTGTAGCTATGGCGTCGCCGTCTCCAGCATCTGAAGTTCTATCTGGCAAGCTTCACAGTGCCGTCGGAGGGCTAGAAAAACACTGTTCAACGACAAGTCCAGGCATCGTTCGTCAATCTCAAGACCATGAGCTGCTGTGGGCACTCGATGAACTGGTAGCACCGTCTAGCATCGATGAACTATGTAAGCTAACTGATTATTCCATCCGTGAGGAATGGCTGTCTGCATTGACTGCTACTGTTCATAACGGGAAACACGCCAATTACTCCTTCAGGTGCAGACGGCAGCTGTTGATAGGTTCATCCATGGCAAAAAACAATGTGCTTGATTCGCAGGGAGGAACCGAAAACAAACACGAACAACCTTGGATGTCAGATGAAGCCGTGAGTAACAGTTTTTTTACTCGGAGATTCAGTCGAAAATTGCACTTATAGACAGTCTGCAGAACAAACGTTCTCAGGTAACCTTGAAAAAGAATAAGCCGGAAAAGCAGGAGTGTTGGCGGCAATGGATGCGTCAGAGCCTGGCTGCATGGCTGAGTAGATACATCACAGAGAATGTATCTCTCTCTCTCTCCTGTAGCACTAGTTCGCTTCAGGTTCTTTGGATAGAGAAGTTCTCTCGGGAGCTGTCTCAGACAACAGCCGATGTGAGTAGCCTGAAGGTGGAGAGAGATGCCTTGGGATTCATCGATGTTGTTGTGTGCTCCTGCGTAGTCTGCGTGGTGTTCTCCAGGCCTCTCTGTCTTCACTCATCGATGGTCATAGAGAGCGATCAGAGTGACACGCCGCACACACACTTCAAATCAAATAGTGCTTCTGTGCACTTCACATAGATTGAATTTCTGTGCACTTCACATAGATTGAATGGTGCATCTAAGTACGCAAATGGGAAATACAGAAACTATGTAGTGACTGCGCAGGTCACAGAAGATGTTGAGAATAGTTCCTGTAATGTTAAAAAAATCACTCGATACTTAATGAGATGCAGTACCAACGCCTTGATGTGTTTAGAAACACTTCAACAAGTTTAGACGCATAAACGTGTTGCCAAAATGAAGGTAAAGAATATTAATGAACGCTAGGAGTGGTTAAAACCACTACAAAATCGAATTTCTGTGACTAGCTCAATATAATGCCACATATGATAACCATAGTAAGGGTGGGAGGGAGGGGAAAATGGACTTAAAGGCAGTACAACATGATAAAGGAGAAGAGGTGGGAGGGTGGGCACATGGGAAAAATGAAGCCCCAAAGAGCAAAAATGATGGCAAAAGCTTCTCTAAATGAGGAGAAAGCAAAACCATCAATACTCAAGCACCACCACCACCAAAATGACCGCCAAACGCACCACCAAGACCTCCACCTAGCGCTCTGATACCATGTAGAGAGTACGCATGCGGAAGCAAAATGAAACGTAAAGTACTCTCACAAAATAAAGAATGTGTGAGACACAAAATGAGTAGACCATGAAGTGGGTAAACTCATGTGGATTAGAAATGAGCTTGCCAAGAGCATGGAGTAGGCTCTTCAAGCTTCTAACCAAGTACAAATGAGGGGAGAGGCCCTCCTTTTATAGATTTGGGAGGGGCTCTCAAAAGTACATCATATGTGCGATAAGTCTCCTAAAAGGAGAATGAATACAACTGGTAGAAGCACATGGCAAGGTACCCAAATACAAAGGAAGTACAATATAAAATGGAAATAGACTAGAAATGGAGTGCCTCCTGGATACAAAATGGAGATGCACTCATGCGGATACAAATGTAGATGAAGTAGGAGCGATCATGTCGTCAAAAAGAAGACACCTAGCAGCAGCAAAGGAAGAGAACCAGTGGCTACAAGAGCAGAACAGAGAAAATTTAGAAGCTGCTCTCGATCACCCAGACCAACCATTAAGTCCTAGCCGGTTCAAAGTAGTGCCCTCCGAATCAATGAAAATGTTACTCGATGATCACATCAGATTGCTCGATGAATACGATCGAATGAACGAAGAATATCAGAAGCTGAAAGAAGATCATAAACTACTCCAGCTCAGAGCACCTACAACACAAGGATTACCAGCTCCTGCGGACCCTTCTCCTGAGATCTTAGAGGAACTCAATGCCTTACGGGCCCAGGTATCAAATCTTGAATCACGAATCACAGTATATGAAGCACCCCCAAGACCAGACTCCCCACCGGACCTCCCAGCCGATGAAGAAAATGTAACCATTCCGGTGGAAGAAACCTTTGAAGAGGCCTATGAGCCCCAACCCATCCCAGGCGGACGAGTCACGGCTGAAGGCCAGATGACTTATGAACTTCCAACCCCCGCATGGATGAAGACAATTGAAGAGCTTGGAACCACCCACTCAGCACGAGTAGAGGCGCAGCTACATGCAATGGCAATGATTGAGGAAAGAATTTTACAGTCTTCCTACTTCGCTCACTTGGCCCCTCGTAGATACATATCAGGGCATGAGCTATAGTACAAACCATATTTTATGCTAATGGCCGAGTACCAGTTGGCCATAGAGAAAGAAACAGGCAAGAAACCATCTCACGCTACTCAGTTTGAGCCTGATGATTTGCCACTGGATGCGCAGCAAGGCGAGATTTATCAACCAGATTGGCGTAAAGATCTTTTACAAGAATATCCTGAGATGATGAGTACTTGGGTAAAGGCACCACTACATTTGAAATACAACCCATGTTGGGGACCAGTGCCACGTCGCCGCTCCTGGACAGCATTTGCTATTAAAGTACAAAACAACAAGCAGTGCCAGGATTGGTTAAATTACCCATATTTCAAGCCACCCATAGAACTACCGATAGTGGGATACATGATGGCCACGATTCTTCACTGGCTCCCTCGCTTGCAACACATGGACGATATAGCAGCGCACATGACTGTCAAAATCTTTGACATGATGCAAATGGTTTTCAAAGTCTTCTGTCGTGTAAAGGCACCTCATGTAAACACCCCGGGCTTCGAGCATGGCAATCTAGATCTTGCATATGATATGAGTACAACGCCATCGCTACGGGTGTGTTATGCCTGGCATTGCAGAATTAAATACCTACCGGCGTGCTACAAGCAAACCTTCAAAGAAATGTTCACAACCGGTTTCTGGAAATACCATTCAGAAGTGTTCATCAGCAGGCCCACACCTCTTGCAATTATTCGCCTGTGTACAGATGGTATATTCCACACATTATCGACTCCCACCACCCGATGAACCGCAACCAATTGATTGGGAGAAACTCGAGGCAGATTTGGCCCGAGGCATTTGAATATTAGAACACACCCTCGCTCAGGAACTACTACAGAACTACATCCGACAGACCGCACAACAAGGTTCTGTCGAGGACGACAGAAGCGAGAGGGAGGGGGGTGTTGGCAGTAGCCAGAGGCATAGAAGACGCGGAAGCATGTAAAGGCAGAGCAGGGAGTCAGTCGAATAAATTTTTCAAAGATTATGTTTTATAAATATTCTTTAAAAAACCTCCAACAGTGATTTTCATCACTATTGTAACATTTGTAACATAGAAAAGACCCTTTTTGTAATTCATAGCTCCATTTTGTGCAAGCCGAGGATTCCTCGAGCTTGAGGAGCTTAGGTAGAATGAGCGTATCAATGTTGGTTATTTTTAGACACCGTTTACCCCTTCAAATAGCACTTAGGACCTATTTTTTAACTATGCCGATCACTAGATGTGAAACCGGTCAAAACTAGTCTAGAATCTATAAAAAGAGCTAGAGAGCTCATTTTTGAGGTGACTTAGTGTTGGTTAGTGTGAGCTTAGAGCTATTTTGAGCTTGTAAGAGTGTTCTTGGGCAATAGCGTTGATTTCTCACCTTCCATTGTGTCTTGCTTGTCTCTTCGTAGTGTGTGTGTATGTGTGTGTGCATCTCTATGCTTCTCACCTTCACTCTCACTTCATCTCACATTCACGATCTTCATATCACTCCTATCTCTTTCGCGGATTGACATTAAGGAGGTGGAGCTTCTTAACGTGGTTCTCACCATTGTGCTAGAGCAACAAGTAGCTGAGAGGAAAAATAGGCAAATTGCTGAAATTGCAAGATGCATGCTCAACGAGATGAAAGTACCATTGTACTATTGGGCTGAAGCTACCACAACCGCCATTTACTTGATGAATAGTTGCACAACATCAAGAAATACATCACCTGACTCTAGAAGAGGTATATTCCGGTAAGAAACCTGATCTTACACACCTCAAAGTGTTTGGATGTGTTTGCTTTGTTCACATTCCACAAGAAGTTAGAACAAAGATGGAACCACGATCAGAAAAATGCATCTTCATCGGCTACTCGACGGAGCAAAAAGGATACAAGTGTGAGAACCCTAGAACAAAGGAATTAAGAGTCTTGCGAGATGTGGTCTTTGATGAACTAAGACCATGGTATGAAGATAAAGGAAATGAAAAGATTCTTGAAGAAGATTGTAATGATTATGCAGGAACAAATCAAAGAGAAGTTCAACAATCAAGCACAAAGGCTTCAGGTCCAGAGGCATCTACATCAAATGAAGAATGTTCAACATGGAGGGGGAGTCATTCTTTGTCTCCAAATTCAGCTCATAGTAGAGCCAAAGAGGCAAGTGCTACTCCAAATAGTGAGGTAGATGCAAGTGAAGAAGAATATGAAGAGGTAATCACTCCGATGGTAAAGCTAAATAGGTTAAAGAAGCAACTCTCTAAAGGCAATGAAAGAAGATCTTCAAGGACAAGGTATCCAACTCAAAGGTTGAGTTATGATAGTTTTATGGCAACACATTTTGCATACATGATGCAGGTTATCAAAGACAAAGAGCCTGAGACATATGACGAAGCTTGCACACAAAAGGAATGGAAGCAAGCTATGAAAGAGGAGATCAAAGCTCTCAAAGATAATCACACATGGGAGCTAGTGCCAAAGAAAGAAGGCATGAAGATTGTTCCAAACAAATGGATCTTTAAAGTAAAGAGGAATGTTGATGGTTCACTAGCTAGATATAAAGCTAGATTAGTTGCCAAAGGATTTAAACAAACACAAGGCATAGATTATGATGAAGTTTTCAGCCCCATTGCAAAGATGGGAACTATCAAAACCTTAATAGCAATTGGTGCGTCAAGGAGATGGCCATTATATCAACTTGACATCAAAAATGCCTTTCTCAATGGAGAACTACAAGAAGAGGTATACATGAGTCAACCAGGTGGATTTGAAGATGAAAACCATCCATATTTTGTTTGCAGGTTGAAGAAGGCACTTTATGGCTTGAAGCAAGCACCAAGAGCATGGAATCAGAGATTGGTAGAGGATCTAACTAAGTGTGGATGCAACCCAAGTAGTGCAGATCCTTCGTTGTACATGAAGAAGGAAGAAAATAGAGAGGTATATATTTGCATATACGTCGATGATCATAACAGGAAATGATGTTACAGGGATTAAAGATATTAAAAGGAAGCTTGGTAAGGAGTTTAAAATTTCAGATCTTGGAGAGCTGAAATATTTTTTAGGAATTGAAGTTGTTTATGGAAAATGTGGCATCTACGTGATGCAAAAGAAGTACTTGTTGGATGTTCTTTTCAGATTTGGAATGAATGAATGCAAACCACTCACTCAACCCATGGACACAAATACAAAGATTTGTTCAAATGATGGAGAACCATTGGAAGATGTAGCGACATACAAAAGCATTGTAGGATCATTGATCTATGCAAACATTACAAGACCTGATTTGTCTTATGTTGTTGGTGTACTTTCTCAGTTTATGCAAGCCCCGACAAGTGAACACTTAAATTCAGCTAAGAGAGTGTTGAGATACATAAAGCATACAATTAATCATGATTTGTTTTACAAGTTTGATGAAGAACTGCAAGTCAAAGGCTTTAGTGATGCTGGGAAGATAGAAGATCAACCTCAGGTTATGTGTTCATGATAGGAAGCAAACCTATCACATGGAGCTCAAAGAAACAACCTACTGTTGCACTTTCATCTATGGAGGCTGAATATAGAGGATTAGCTTTTGTCACATGTGAAGCAATGTGGATTAAAACGCTTTTGGCTGATCTTGGAGTGCAAGTTGGAACCATCCCTATATACGGTGATAACATGTCAAGTATTTACTTGGCAAGCAATCCTATGTTTCATGCAAGGAGCAAGCACATAGAGGTCCACTACCACTATGTAAGGGAGAAGGTGTTGAGCAAAGATGTGGAGGTAAAGTTCATCAGAACCAAAGAGCAGGTTGCAGATATGTTTACAAAGTTCTTGGATGCTTCTAAACTCAAAGGTTTCAAGGATGCGATAAATTTGAAGGACATGGATGAAGATAACTCCCAAATGAGCTTGAGGGGGAGTGTTGAAGATAAATGTACAAGCTCATTTTCATATGAGCCATGCTTGGATAAATTTACCAAATATAAAGATAAAGAAAAAGTGGAGGAAAAAAGGAAAAAATAATAAAAGAAAAAGTCTAGTCAAAATTCATGATGAGTAAGAGATACAAATATCTTGCTTTGTAGTTAGTAGCATGTAGTGGAGAAAGTGGTGAGTTAAGAAGAAGACACAAACTTCTTCACATGCTCATTGGTTATAAAAGTGAAGTGAGAGCACATCCAAAACAAGGAGAGAAAGAGGCAAGAGCTCCCAGTAGTCGGATATGGCCATTTTGTCATTTTGGCTTCCCTTAGACTCCTTCTAGCCGCACATCAGTTTGTACACAGCTCTGTTGTAGAGCTCATATCTCAGTGCATATGTAACCATTTTGTGTGTTAAACATTCATTGGAAAGCTTATCTCGAGTACTTTTTTGTATATTAAATATCTCTTTGAAAGCTTATGTACTTTGTAAGATATCAGTGAAAGAGTGAAGTCCAGTTTTTTAGTATACCTGTGTACATAGGTAGTCTATTTTGGTTGGTTAAGTTTCCCAACCAAAACATATCCAAATTGCACGACTTTTTTCTTGTTGGAAAGCTCTTGCCATCTATTTGCACTTTCCCAAATATCTCATTGAGATCATTTATATTCTGTGAGATATATGTCAGATAGTAAAGTCTAGTTTTATAGTGTACTTATATGTGCAGGTGGTCTATCTTGGTGAGTTGAGTTTCCTTATCAAAACTCATCCAAATTACTTGTTTTTCTTGTTTGAAAGCTATTTGTGTCTACTTTCTCTATACCAAATATCTTTCTCAAAGGGTATATATTCAGAGAGTTATCAGTCCAAGAGTGAAGCTCAGGTCTTTAGCATATCTATGTGGACAGGTAGTTCATCTTTGATAGTTGTGTTTCCTAATCAAAACTTGTCCAAATTAAGTCATTTATAGCTTGTTAGAAAGCTCTCTATGTCTACTTTGATTGACTAAAGTCTCAAGTCCATTTGAGTTTTGTATTGAGAGCAGCAAGCTATCTAAGGTGCAAATGTTTGTCCAAGTGCTGGACATACAAGGGCTCACTACACACTTCCGTTGCGCATAGGAGAACTCATTCTCCACACAAACCACCGTAATTTGAATTTTCTAGCCGCACGATTTGATTTATCATTATAAAATAACACAAGCTGTCCCACCGTTAAAACTGGAGTTTTAAGAAAGCGATTATGGGTACGTGCTTGCCGCAACTGAACTTCTTGAAGGGTCAGAAAACTTTCCCAACGATGTTCATCCAAGTCTCTTAGTGTGTCCAACCGAAATGACAAAGAGTCCTCTGGTAACAGTTTTTGAGTGATGGCCACGCGTAAGCTGGGTACTACAAGTTCCATTGGTGCAATTGCTTCCAGCCCATAAGCAAGCTTGAAAGGAGTCAGTTCGGTTGCTACTTTGTATGTAGTTCGGTATGCCCATAATACTGCAGGTAGTAACTGATCCCATCTTTCTGGTGATTCCACAATCAGTTTACGAAGCATAGTCAACAACTTTTTGTTTGTACTCTCAGCTAAGC
Organism: Ceratopteris richardii; assembly: GCA_020310875.1. Taxonomy (NCBI): domain Eukaryota; kingdom Viridiplantae; phylum Streptophyta; class Polypodiopsida; order Polypodiales; family Pteridaceae; genus Ceratopteris; species Ceratopteris richardii. Next base: position 9,693,570 of record CM035406.1, read on the forward strand.
CATTAGCACGAGGATAATACGGTGAACTGAATTTATGCAGAATCTGAAAAGTGTGTGTGCCATTAGCCAGTGTAAGCCACCGGATTGGCACTCTTCACTGGTTTCGATGATGGTTCTCCTGTGACTGGAGCACAATCTTGTTCTTGCGCTCCTACTTTTGGTAGTGGAACCTGTGTCACCGGAACTGGATCAGGGAACACTGTAGGCTCTTTGGTGGTCTATTGGCTACCCTTGTTATTCATTCTCTGCTGTTCATGGATGCCAGGTTCAAACACCTCCGCTGCTGGTTGCAACTGTTTACCAGATCTTGTTTGAATCACTACAGTTTGAGTTTCCACTGGTGAAATATAGACCATATTGGTCATTGGGTTTTGAAGCTCTTTCTTTCTTTGATCGTATTCGGCTGCATCCTTACAGAATCTTCGGATGTGACCAAGCTCACCACAAAAGTGACATCAAGGTGGTGGTAGAGAAGTATTCTCCACTGATGTACTAGCTTGCCATCGATTTGCATTGAAGTTGGTATTCCGCTGTCCCCAATAATTTCGGCATCCTTGCTGTTGATTGTTTCGCATCTGCGGCGGCACGTAGTGAGTAGCTGGCTGCCCTGGTTCTTGTATAATGGCATTTACAGTTGCTTGCCCCTGCACTTTGGCGTTATATGCATAATTTTTGGTGGAATGTCCGGTGGTATTAAAAATAGCACAATACATCTGATTAAGGGCACAGGTAGCACTGGTATGCCCTGGATTTTTACATTTAGTGCAATACATCTGTTTAGCTGGATCCTCTGTAACGTTTCTACTGGCTTTCAGCCACTCCAAGTCTTCAGTGAATCCTCCAACCTTATGTTCTAGTTGTAGGGCCATCGCTATGACAACATCCAATGTCATAGCACCCACACAGTGGATGATCATGATTTGTTTAAGCTGTGGGGTCAAACCATTAATGAACCACTGGGTTATGACATCATCCGATAAATTAGCATGTGCTAGAGGCAATTGTCTTAAATGAGTTCTAAATAATGTGGCATATTCCTGCACAATCTGATGCGGCTTCTGTCTATTGTTCTGCAAGTAATCGAAAATTTCGGTAGGGTTCTTCTTCAGCCGGAACCTCTGCAAAAACGCATCCCTTACCACTTCATAGGTGCCGAAATGGTTGATATCATACTCTGTTAACCACCTTGCTGCTTCATTGACTAATGTAGACTAGAATACGATGGCCTTGTATGCCAGATCAGGTGGATGGTTTAGTACGACATAACTTATCTCAAAGGTACGCACATGGGCATCAGGGTCATCACTTGGAAATCCACCAAACTTGGTGTATGTTACCCCTGTTGGAACAGGTCGAAGTGGAAGTGGCTGTTGCTGTTGCTGCTTCTGCTGCTGCTGTTGCTGCTGTTGTTGCTGTCCACTCATGGTGCTAGTAGTGGTACTGTTACTATCTCCTGAGTTTTGAGGTGGTGTTTCCGGTTCTTCAGATTCTGTATGATCAGATTGGTCACCTTCCGGTTCAAAAATAGCGCTCAACCTCTTACGGATTTCCAATTCGAACAGCCTATCCTCTTCTTTGGTATCGAACGTAGGCAAACTTATCCCGAACAGTGGTGTCCGGAATGAAGATTCACCAAGAAGTATAACACTGTCATCGGAAAATTGTAAATTCCCTGCAACTGGGACCGAACTGTCACCGGAATTAATCGAACTTTTCCCAACCCAAGATATTCTTTCACCAGCAATGGTCTCTCTAGATAACACACCTCTATCCTCAGAGAGGTTTGAATCTTGGCCAGACGGTGTCGGGTCAACTGCACACTGCGTTCCTGTAGACTTCGAAGTTACTGTATCTTCTGTAGATTGTGCTGAAATTACACTGAAATCTACCGGAATTGCAGTATGTTCTACCGAAATGCTACCGGAATCACTGCTACCGTGCTTCGCTTCTTCTACTATTGTGCTTAACCGATCTGTGCTTCTGCCTCCTGGGGGTGTCCTTAACAAATTTGGTACCACCCAAGGCTGTCGGCCTCTCTTGTACTTTGGATACGACTCGCCGGACCAAGTAACCGACATATATCACCTTTGCAACACTTGCATACTAATCTACCTTACTGTCGATTCACAATCTATGGTCACCTTCCCACAACCAATTTGCAACACTCTATTGCCACCTTCCCACAGACAGCGCCAGTGTTAAACGCACGTTGCCGTCACAGGCGCGTTTAAACTCTTTCGGGTTCTTGGGAGTGGTAGGGGTCTGTTAATCAGAGGCCCTATTACTTAATTTTTTCCAATTAACACCTTTACTTCGTAGTACTTTAACACTCAAAACTCTACATACAAATTACTATCAATCCTCTGGTTTGTTCTCTCACAGACTTACTGTTCTTACTCAGACTATTATTGGTTCTTCCACAACTTTACCGATCATGCTCAGGTTAATACTTTCTCAGTACAGAGCGCAGAAACTATTCATTACCGTAATATAGACTTACGTTCTCTAACTTAAAGGAACTGTGCCCAAACACAGCTAATGTAATCAAACAGAGACAAGAAAACAGTAATACTCAGATTTCTCAACACCGCACTACGACAACTTCACAGAATGCAATCACCCAGACAGACAGTCCAGCGATTCTCCTGATCGTTACCGGAGCTTCCTTTCATTAGTTTATATAAAGAGATACAACTTCTTGCAACGACCTTTCGGTTCGTGCGGAATACGAAACCTTTCAATTCATGCGGGATATGAAAATACAGAGTGCCAATCCGGCAGCTTACACCTTGTTTTATGAAGTTGGTGTAGATTTGCAAGTTCACAGATACACCGATGCAGATTGGGCTGGTCGCATTCCCGATAGAAGATCTACGAGTGGTTTTCTTTTCTCACTTGGGAGTGTAGTTATTGCATGGATTAGTAAGAAGCAACCCACTGTTGCTTTGTTGAGTACAGAGGCTGAGTATAGAGGTGCTGCAATAGTAGCATGTGAGGCATCATGGCTGGAGATGCTACTTGCAGATTTAGGTGTGGAAGTGCAAAAGCCTATCACCATTTATTGTGATAATCTTAGCAGTATATAGTTAGTAGGCAACCCTGTTTTGCATGCTAGAACAAAGCATATTAAGGTACATTATCACTTCATCAGAGAGAAGGTATTAGCAGGTGATATTGATCTTATTTATGTGAGAATTGATGAGCAGGTTGCTGATATTTTCACTAAAGCAGTTAGAGTAGAGAAGCTGAAGAAGTTTCGGAAGATACTTTGATTAGAGGATATGACATTGAGCTTGAGCGGGAGTGTTGATATATCAAGATCAACATGTGATGATCTAGGATGACATGTATCAATTTTTCATTTCTTTGACATGTATAGTGGTCATGCCAGTATATGTCAGCGATACTTCATTGAGATGTACTAGATTTATCCACCGAGAGTGATGGCACATTTGCTTCTTTCCAGCTCACTCACTCATGGATATTAGATTTTTCCTTATGTACTGATCTTTATATATTGCACTTGTTGTATTCTTGTTTTTAGGTCATTCTTGTACATTCCTTTTATGCAATAGAAGAAGAAGAAGATCTTTCTTCCTTGTGTCAATCTATGTGTGTGTGTGTGTGCTTCTCTTTGATTGTGAGAGTGTGTGTGATCTCTCTTCCTTATCTCCTTCCTCGTGATAGTCCATTCATGGGTGAATTATTACAAGGGTAAGGATTAGTCTCGCAGGATAGGTGGTATGTCATACAAAAGATTGTGTGGAGGTTTTTGGACATGTTTCAACATCCATTTCTTAAGAGTTGGTGTATGGGTGGTGTTCTTTTGCTGAGGTACAAAAGAGGAATCAGGCAATAGTGGTCTTGATGGGTGAAGTGATTTCAAAGGGCTGTATATTACATGGCTTGGGTGTTGCACTAAAATACAATTCTTGGGTACCCAAATCTGCATGGGTGTGGGTCAGTTTGTTAAGTACTCCTTGGCAATCCAAAGTTGTTTGGTCCTTGTCGATGGATAAGAAAGTCGAGGTGATATTGGATGTTGACTCTGATTTTGCTGGACTTCTTCTTGTCATAGCCTGTGCTATTGGAAATTGTTGATACTTTTTGACCTTTTGGCACCCATACTTGTTTTGTGCCGATTGCCTTGGTTTGCTGATACATCTTCCATCTTTAGGTGTTTTGGTATGGTCATTAGTTAGGGTTCTTAAGTCATGGTTGACTTCTCGGTGGTTGAGGTTGAGAGGTCTGGTTGACACTCTACTTTGGAAAAGAAGGGAGGTCCAACACTTGCATGACCTACCCATCAAGAAGTGAGGCATTCTGTACAATAGATCTAGGATGGTCCATGGGAAGTGTGGAGGAAGGGCCCGAAGAGGCTATCGTGCCCATCTGTCCACTAATGTAACCCACCTGACTGCCGATGTAATCCCCTTCTTGTGCAAAGGAAGATTAGGCAAATATCTCTTGACATCCTCCTGAGTGGCAACTATCCATCACCAAGCCTTTGTGGGTTGACATTGAATTGAGTTGGCTTATTCGATGGTTTTTTCAAGCAGTATCACTCGATGCTAGTCTAAGGTCCTAAGTTGCAAGGAACCTTGTTTAAGATTTAGGTCCACTAAGTGATCATATAACCAATCTTGGCCAAGGATCAATGGTTCTATCAGGTCGTCGATGGCACACTAGGAGTTTCACAGTCATGGTCGCTTCATGTATGAGAATAGGAAGGTCCACCTCACCCATGCAAGGGGTTTCCATGCCTCCTAGCCCTATCTAGTATGCCTCAATTGTCCGCATTCCTATTCCTGAGTCCTTTCAGTGAGATCAGCTAATCGCACTAGTCGCAACACTTGGATTAATTAAATCCCTAAGCTCATGGCGGGTGTCGCCTTGTTCTAGCATGACTGTAACGAATGGTCTCATATACACTATGCTAGGATGAGCAGTTGACTTTGTTTGACACATGGCCATGTGGTATCTCAATGTTTCTGCAAGATGGTTATAATATTCTCTCCCTAGTCCTTGTCTTCTTAGTTTCATGGATTTATTGCCTTTTAGAGCTTCTGCCTGAGCTTCCTCGTGTTATTCTCTTTTCTTCCTCCTTACACTTCTTTGCCAACATGAGTCGACTAAGCATATGTTGGAATACAATGTCAAATAGTCCCATGGTAAAAAAATTGCAGAGTTTAGAGCATGTTTAGCTGTCTGTTTTAATCCCTCTACAAGAAAATGGCGCGTGAGCGTTTGGCTACACCATATCACTTTCATGCAATTGACCCGAGTTCGAATCTCCTGAGATGCAGCGGGCGCAATATGGAAGTTCTTTTACTATTATGCTTTTTGCCTTATGAAAGCAAACAGTAACAGACAATGCGGAGCTTGCTTTATGGACAGCGGCGGATCGCGAAAGAAGACGGACGATGTTTTTTATTCATAAGCGATCGTAGTATTTTGCTTTTAGGAGTGCTTTGGGCTCATTGTAATCATCCTTCACCTAACTTTCAACACAAGCCTTGAGCTTGGACCTAAATAGAGGTGGTGTTTCGTCTAGCACATGGGGCAGCCATGGTGCTAACTTGAAGCATGTTGAGGAGCGGCTATGGAGTTCTTCTTGGAAAAGATGAAGAGTGTGCTCACACTCTTGCTCATGGAGAGGAGGTTATCTCTTGTTCATGGAAAGAGGACTTGGTCATTAGCAGCTTGATGGTGAGGATCGGCCATCTACATGGTGTATTTGAAGATTGTCTTCTACATGAAGATTTCGGGCTACTTCAAAGACATTTGATGGTGGTTAACATAAGATTTACATCTGATGTTAAGTATTCAAGTACATATTCTCTTTATGCACACATGTACTACTTGAAGTTTATGGAGGTAGTAACATCCATATCAAGAGGAGTCCTATTCGGCATAGGTATAAGAGAATCAGTACGTATATGCTTTATGCATATTTTGATGAGGTGTTTGAGAAGGTGTGTTCACATGAGTTTGAGGATTTCCGGCAGCAAACTTGTTAGCATCCTTTGCTACTTTTTAAGTATGTGATCTTTTCACACACGTATCCGACTTAGGGTCTTCTTAGCCTAAGGTTAGATTAGGGTTTGTTGATTATCAGTTTCACACTGATCCTTCCTCTTTCAGTCACTCATATTCACTCTTCTATAACCTATTAGGTCACACATCTCATGTATATTCAGATTTCTACCCATACATCTGAATATGTTTGTTACATTTGTACATTCACTCATTCATCTATTTCTCATCACATAGAGTGGTTGAGAGTTTTGCTTCCAGATTGTACATTGAACATTGGTATATATGATACTATGAGTAAGCGGTGGCTTACGTAACACCTTACACATGTCATCTATTCTTTCTCTATCTTTGTCTCATCATTTGTATGATTAAATGTGGTATGTTCATGTTTTGTCAATATTGAAAGATTGCTAGATTCTATGTTGTATATGCTGGACCTATGGAACCGTGGATCTGTGATATGAGCTATGGGCCTACCTCATTTCCAACATTTGGTATCAGAGCACTAAGGTTTTGGTTTCAGAACTTTAGGTCTTTGGCATCAACGCATTAAGGCTCATTCAGATTCCCAGGTTTTCCAGAATTCCAGGTTTACAACATATGATTTAGGGGCATCTTCTAATATTTGACATTTGACATACACACTTAATCTAGATGAGTAGAGATTTGAGAATTAGACAATTCAGTCACATGTGTATTCATCAGTGTGGAGTATGAAGTTGATGATCTGTTAGCAGCCGAATATTTTTGGAAGAGTATGCAAATACCTTACAAAAGTATTGTTTGAAGACCAAGACTTGATGAAGAGAAGGCTACTTCAAATTCAAGGAAGAACAATGGTTTAGAGAAGATGAAGGAATCAGATCAACATCAAATCATAGGTATCCATTTCTACTATTAGATTATCATTTGCAGGTCATGTCTTAGAAGAGCAATTATGAAGAGATTTGAAGGATTCAAGGAATGATTTTATACACTTTCAGTCTTTTGAAAGTTAAAGCATTAGCTACATCAAAACAGGTATCTAGAGGTTTTTCTAGAGAGTTTTGAGAAATCTCTTTGATGGCAGGAAAGTTCATCCAAGAAGACAAATGTAAAGATGGGATAAGTTTTGTTTTCAACCAATTTTCTGTTGTAAGTTGGTTGGATATCCAGGTACAGAATGTAATCTAGGTATCTAGAGAAGGTAACTCTAGAAAGGTAAATTCATCATTCAGACAGAAGGTTGGTGAATTTAGTCATTTCAGACATTTGAAGCAGAATTTTTATTCAGAGATATGAGGAGATGGTAAAACATGTTTCTATATTCACTTCCATTTATATACCATGTTTGTTTTGTCTCTTACTCTTAGCGCTAGAGAAAGAGAAAAAGTTCATTTGAAGAAGTCAAGAGTGTTTGCTACTTCAAGATGAAGAGAACAAAAGGTATGGAAGAGAAGTTTGAAGATGTTAACATCATCATCAGGTGGAAAAAAGATGCAAAAGAAGAAAGTCCATCATTTCCAAAAGAAAAGTAAGACTTCCTTTTCTCTTATATTTTCCATATACTTTTCCTATTTTATCCTCTAGATCCAAAGACAAGTCTACGAGGATATCTTGTGTGAAGATAGTCTAAAGAAGAAGTAGTTTCTTGTTTTGCATTACACTTGGTCATGATTTAGTAGATTTGACAAAGAATTGCATTGAGAGAAAGAAAAAGCAACAGATATATGTTTTGACTCATATGTGTATGAATTATATATAAGTTGAAGATTGTGAGCAGGTATATGTTCCCTCAAAGAATTCTTGGAATGTCAATATAGAGCTACTTGGTATATGACAAGTTGCAGAGAAGTATATTTCTTCTTTATCTAACTCTTGAGGTAAAAGAGTTTTTTGTAGCAAATGTTGAAGACTTGGGTTGAGGTTTTATGTTTGGAAAAGGTTACCTCATATTCAGTATTTTCAGAAAACTTCAGAAAATTCAGTTTTGTTGCTGTACTAGTTAGTTGAAGAATCTACTTTCTATGATTGTCTAGATTTTTGGATACATGTTTGTATTAAAAAAGTGTTCCATTAGATCCTATCACTTGATTGAGAAGTGGAGTTAGCCAAAAGAAAGTCAAGCACGTACTATCACATTTCACCCGGGTAGAATATGAAAGATATGAAGTATCAACTTGCAGCTTTTTGGAGTTCTCAAGGTGAGAAGTTTGTCCACTTATGTTTCAAGTAGGAGTTACAGATTCTTGGGAAGGATTTGTTTGCAGAAAAGTTTTACAACTTTGTAAGAAGCATGGACACTTGAAGACATTCAGGTAACAAATCAAACATTCAATCATGAAGGTTTGATGAGAGCAGATTCTACATAGGAAAGATCATTGATCTTGGATGATCTCATATGGTCTTGTAAGATCTTGATAGATCTAGACAGATCTTGGATGATCTTAGATGATCTTGAATGATCATGAAGATCTTGAGTATTTATGAGTCAGTTATCTATCCTTTTTTTGTGTAAGCTTCTTAGCATTGGAAGAAGTAAGTCAAAGATTCAGATTCTATCAGATTTGTGTTGCACAGAGATAGAAGAAGATACTTGTTATGTTACAAAAGGTTATGAATCCTATAAAGCTTTCAGCAAGGTTTTGTTATGTTAGGTTCAAGTAACCTTATTCTACAATTTGGAAAGATGAGGAATGACATGGAAAGCTATTGGCATGTGTACAATGCTAATAAAAAGGGTTCAATGATTTTGTTTCAGATACAGGTATTGATCACTGAAGATCAAATTTATTGAAAGAAGAAAGACGTTCCACATTTCATAAAGTCTGATATACTTTGAAGAATATTGGATACTAGTGTTAAATCATCCAGGGGGGTGATGAAACATGAAGACTTATTTTCAGCCATATGTAAAAGAGTGCAAAGTCATACCTACAGGTATTCCTATTTCAGGTATTCCTATATTTCCTTTGTCAGGTTCTCTTTATGTTCCAGCTTTGAAAGAAGAAGGAAGAAGAAGAATGTTTGGAGAAAGTTCCTGTTAGGATGTTCCTGTTCAGGAGAAGGTTCCAAAATTCTATTGAAGAGAAGCATGATATTTTAGAGAGGTATGTTTTAGAAGTGCGCACATATATGTTTATACCAGGTTCTGAAGGAAAGAGGTATGAAAGACTTAGAGTTTGAACAAGGATGAAGACATGATGACATCATAAATTTTTTGATGAGACTCATGAGTTGATTTCAGTTGATTTCAATTGATTTCAGTTGAGTTGAGTTGAGTTGAGTACAGTCAGAGATGAACCAACAGTGTTCATAATACACTAAGTTGTGAGTTATCAGTCACAGGTTCCAAGATTCAGTTCTTGATTTTGTTTAGTGTATTTACATGACGCAGCAGAAGTACGTTGAGCAACCTTTTTGTAAGGTAAAAGCAAATATGTAGATCCTAGTGTATGTTTTCAGGTTTTTGAAAACAGGAGATAGCAGGTTCGGAGACAGTTCATGCTATATTTGTCAAGCAGTGATTGCTTGATGTGTACACTAATGGATATCTAGTTTGCATATTTTCTCAAGTATTATGGTTCATATTCAGCAAGTTCAGGTTTTTTGAAGAAAAGTCAAATTCAATTTTGAAAAAGACTTTTGAAGTTAAGGTTTGAAGGTCAGTGCGGGAGTACAAGCTTGAAGCTTGTGATAGTTTGCAGATTCAGTTCAGGTTGTACCATTGTGACATTGCAGGGGGGATTGTTGGAATACAATGTCAAATAGTCCCATGGTAAAAAAAATGCAGAGGTTAGAGCATGTGTAGTTGTCTGTTTTAATCCCTCTACAAGAAAATGGCGCATGAGCACTTGGCTACACCATATCACTCTCATGCGATTGACTCGAGTTTGAATCTCCTGAGACGCAGTGGGCGTAGCGTGGAAGTTCTTTTACTATTATGCTTTTTGCCTTATGAAAGCAAATAGTAACGGACAACACGGAGCTTGCTTTATGGACAGTGACGGATCGCGAAAGAAGACGGACGGTGTTTTTTATGCATAAGCGATCGTAGTCTTTTGCTTTTAGGAGTGTTTTATTGCAAGGAAGTTATACTATATAAGAAGAGTCTTGGGCTCATTGTAATCATCCTTCACCTAACTTTCAACACAAGCCTTGAGCTTGGACCTCAATAGAGGTGGTGTTTCGTCTAGCACATGGGGCAACCATGGTGCTAACTTGAAGCATGTTGAGGAGAGGCTATGGAGTTCTTCTTGGAGAAGATGAAGAGTGTGCTCACACTCTTGCTCATGGAGAGGAGATTATCTCTTGTTCATGGAAAGAGGACTTGGTCATTAGCAGCTTGATGGTGAGGATCCGCCATCTACATGGTGTATTTGAAGATTGTCTTCTACATGAAGATTTCGGGCTACTTCAAAGACATTTGATGGTGGTTAACATAAGATTTACATCTTATGTTAAGTATTCAGGTACAGATTCTCTTTATGCACATAGGTACTACTTGAAGTTTATGGAGGTAGTAACATCCATATCAAGAGGAGTCCTATTCGGCATAGGTACAAGAGAATGAGTACGTATATGCTTTATGCATATTTTGATGAGGTGTTTGAGAAGGTGTGTTCACATGAGTTTGAGGATTTCCGGCAGCAAACTTGTTAGCATCCTGTTGACAGGATGCGGGAAGAAGCAAGTATGGACACACATGCAGATCTAGCACTGAGGCAACCCTTCATTTTTTTCAAAAACCCTCACATCATTTTAAAGTGATTCTCATCACTACAAACCCTTGTAAATATCATTTCACCTTTTTTTAGCTCCATTTTGTACAAGCCGAGGAGTCCTCGAGCTTGGGGAGCCTTAGATGTAGTCGCCTGTCAATTTTCATAATTTTTAGATCTCGTTTGGGCCCTCAAACAAGCCCCGGGACCTAATTTTTAACTAGGCCGGACACTAGGTCTGGACAGGGCCAAAGCTAGTCAAAAACTATAAATAGAGCTAGAGAGCTCATTTTTGGGTTGGCTTCTTGTAGTTTGAGCTTGTATGAGAACTTTCTTGCAATAGAAGTGATTCCATTGTCTTACTCTCTTTGTTCTTACTGTGTGTGCGCGTGTGTGTGTAGGTGTGTGCATGCGTGTGTGCTTCTCACTCACGCACTTGTGCTTCCACTTGCTCGTGGTCTTCATACCATCCTCATGTCTTCCCGGATTGACATTAAAGGAGGTGCTACTCATCACTGAGCTACACCAAATTTTGGCGCCGTTGCCGGGGATCGAGCTTTGAGGACGAGCGTGTGATGGTAAGACGTAGAGAGGACGCGTTGGAATGGTAAGTAGTAGGTAAATTTCTGATTTTTCTCCATCTCCATTTTCATCTTCACCTCCTTCTCCATCTCCACCTCCACCTCCTTCCCCACTACATATCCCCTCTTCCTTTTCATTCCCTCATTTGTTGTGTGCGAGTTTGAGAGAGAGCAATTGTGCGTGCTTGTTTTTGTGTGTTTTTTGCATGTTTCTTGCAGGTGGCAGCTCCATCATCATCTCCAGCAAGCTCAGCAGGTACAGAAATTGTCTGCACAGTCCCCGAGGCGTTGAGCTCGAGCTATCGCGACACTCCGAAAATTTCACCCGATCACAATTCTGAGTGCACCACGACACTGCGCAGGCCTAGAGCTCCTAGGAACACTAGATAGAACAGAAAAATTCACCATATCCCGAGCTATCGCGACACTCCGAGGTATTGCGACACCCCGCGACCTATCGCGACACTCCGAGGTATCGCGACACCCCACGACCTATCGCGACACTTCGAAGTATTGCGACACTCCGAGGTATCGCGACACTTCCCACCTATCGCGACACTCCCAGGTATCGCGACACTTCCCACCTATCGCGACATTCCGAGGTATCGCGACACTTCCCACCTATCGCGACACTCCGAGGTATCGCGACACTTCCCACCTATCGCGACACTCCCAGGTATCGCGACACTTCCCACCTATCGCGACACTCCGAGGTATCGCGACACTCCGAGCTATCGCGACACTCCGAGTTATCGCGACACTCCGAGCTATCGCGACACTCCGAGGTATCGCGACACTTCGAGCTATCGCGACACTCCCCACCTATCGCGACACTCCGACCCGACCTATCGTGATACACGGCCATTAACGCATGAAAATTTAGGGTTAATTTTTTGAGTGATTGGGAGGCTAGTTGAGCTTCATTTTTGGCACCTTGGTATAACTTTAGAACCTTGGAAGTGGGCAAAAGGCCTAGAAACCAGAGAGGGATCTCCTGAACCCTGAGAGCCTGTTTTGACCCTTTAGTGCCTGAATGGTCATAACTTGACCATACGAACTCCGATTGATGAGATTTTGGTCTCGTTGGAAAGCTCGTTGAGAATCCTACGTGGACCTCGACTGGTTTTTGTAAGAATTATACGCGGAGTTTTAGAACATGCATTTGTAAGTTGACCTTTAGGTGGAACTAAGTGGTTCTCAGATTCAGGGGGTACAGTGAGCTACTCCAAGGGGACTAAAATTATTGAAGTGTGTCTTTCAAATACCTGTGGCAATAAAGCTATACTAACTGGTGAGTTTTTGCAGGAACTTTGTGTGCACTCAAGGCAATCCAAAGCAAGCTAGCAAGGGTGAGTACCGAGCTTGGGAGAAGGCTTCCTGGGCTTGTGTAGCAGTTTGGTCAACCAGCTAATTGAGGTTGGAAGATCTCTCAACCCTCCTTTGTCAATTCCTAGCCTAGGCTAAGTACGACTTAGGTGTGGTAATTAATTAGGGCAACGTTAGGCACGAATCAAGTCCAAGAATATTAATCAACAAAGTGCAAGAAGTAAATAGGTCTTAAGTGCGAAAACCCTAAGGGACAAAAGATAAACGGGAATCGATCACTCATCAAGTGCGGAAATTCACTTAAGTACTCCTGATGACGCAATTTCAGACAAGACCATAAACACAATATTCAACTAAAAAGAACAAAGTGATTGGTGCAAAAGCAGCCTGCAACGAGAGTGTGCTTGGGTTCCAGGGGGTGAATAAATCAGGCATATGAACCTTAGATCAGGCAGACACTTAGGCCGAGACAGACAAAGCCTCAGATCTTCTGAAGCTAGTGTCAATCACACTGCCAGGTCTTGGGCCCAGCAGTTGAGTGATTACCCATACACTCCCAGATCAGAAACAAGTGATTCTGAGATGTCCTATCACATGGAGAGATCAGTAGGTAGTTCAGGGTTGGCTTACCTAGAGAAGCCAGAAGGGCCTTATAAGACGCAATTGGAATATATCAGGACGAATCGTCTAGGTGCTCGCATCTACGAAGACGGACTGAGAAGATCGGTGGTCCAGATTAAGAACCCCGATCAACCCCATAGATTAGACCATCCGGTAGTCAAGTTTGAGAATGGAGCCTACCTAGATAAAGAAGGGACCATATATGTAGTCACCACTCTTCCTGATAGAACTGATGAGTTTGGAAATGTGATTGCGGAGACCCACATGGGTGATATAGAGCAAGGGAACTTAGAGAGAGAGCCAAGAACTCCCCGTGGTAAATCTGTCTTGACTAGAATCATGACCCCAGAATGGATTCCACAGGATAATAAAAGCATAGATCTGCTTTTAAACCGAGAAACCGATGAGGCATTTTGGAGATATAAATCTTCTCAATCTCAGGAAGTGAGTGCCCTCACAATCTATGAGTTTAAAGACCCTGATAGCCCAGGTCAAGTAACCTACCTAGACAATGCATCAGAGAGACTCTTTGTGGTCACTGAGCTTGGCAGACATGCTTACACATGGAAGGGAGAATTTGTTTTTCCCCAACCAAGGTCTACTGTGTCCTTTGGTCACCAAGGAGCTGGGACCTCCCAAGCTCATGGGGCTCAGAGAGATAGAAGTAGAGACAAACCTGAGGTAAGTTTCTCCAACTCCCTGGGAAGAGAAAGAACGGGAACAGAAAGGAATAGAGTGGAACCTGAGAGACATAGAACCCCATGGAATCACAAGGACATTGATGATTTTCCTTTGCCAAGGCCGAGAGAACACACTAGGACCCTACGACCAACTCAACTGGTGAAGTCCATGAAGAACTATTTCGATGGCACGGGGGACCCTTATGACCATGTGGCAGAATTTCGACAAGTGTTGAAAGCTGAACAGGTGGAGGACCTATTCACACAATATAATGCTTTCGGTCTAACCCTTAGGAACACTGCCCTTACGTGGTTCCAACCACTGAATGAGAGGCATTTCAGAAACATAGACCAACTCTTAGAGGCATTCATTGTTGAGTTTTCTAAGAGTGGAATCAGGCATAACACCTCCTCACTAATTCATAGCTTCAAACAAACACCTCAAGAGACGGTCAGACTAGCTGGAAGAAGATTTAGACAGTACCTAGAGAGATGCCCTATGCCGGAGTTACCCACACCAGCCAAACAGGTGGCCTTGTTCCTAGACGGATTGTTGAGCACTAAGCTCAGATCATATGTGTATCTGAAGGACCCTAGAACGATAGAGGAGTGCGTGCGCATGTGCATAGACATTGAGGACAATCTAGGTGAGGAATTAGAACTATCAAAAATCTACAAGGATTCTGATAGCTCTAGTAACATGGCATCGGGTCAATCCACATCCATCGAGGAACTTGCAGAGAAGGTAGCCCAAAAACTAGGTGTCTCTAGCAAGCAAATTCCGAGATTTGCCCCAGTTAAGCGGTGTTACAATTGTGGCGGTGAACATATGGCAAGTGTATGCCCCATTATGGCCCAACCTCAGGTGAATCCTAGTAGCCAGTACTGCACCATAGAGTGCAGGTACACCAATCACACGGCACAAGACTGCCCATATAACAAACAAACTGTTAGGCAAAATTATCCTCAGCCATATCCACAACAGGGTAGATACCAGAATCAGTATCCATCACCACAATACAACAGACCACAACAAACCTATCAGCTACCTTATCAAGGGCAGCAGAGACCTCAACCAGTCCTAGTGCAGCAACCCCCTGCTCCAACCAATGTGATCCCAGTGAAGTATGCATCTACTGAAGAAAATCCGAATAGAGCCATAGTCCCAGTCACCCCATTGCTATCAGACAGTGATCCAAATGACCATAGTTTTGACTCCTCACATATTGGCAGTCCACATGCTTACTACATGCAGTCACCCGAGCATAACGAGTCATACTATTATGAGGACCCAAGTGAAAGTAGCGGGGAACCGGAGTATTCTAATGTTATGTACACAAACCCCAACTCTAGACCTCAACCTAGGCAGGTACGACCCCCATTTCCTAGGGGGCCATGCTTCAGATGTCAGGGAGATCACCTTATCCGTGATTGTCCACTGCCTGCCCCTACACAGCCTCAACCAATAACCATTCAGGGCTTCTGTCAAGACTGCGGGAAAGAACATCTCCTACGAGATTGCCCAAAGAACCCTAATAACATGCCTAAAATCACTCCTATCAATGTTGTTGGGTTAGTTGTAGACTCCACAGGGAGTGTGACTTCCACTGCATCTGTGCAGGTGATCACAAGAGCCCAGGCACTTCAACGACACCAAGATGTTGTTCAGGAAAAGAGCCCCGAGGTGAGGGAAACAGAGAGCATACCCAAAAAGAGGACTAGCGCCTGGAAGGATAGTCGTGAAAGAATGAAGAGACAATGGGCAAAAAAGATAAATGAACTTGAAGAAAGCGTGAGAGAAACCAAGGCAAAAATCACAGAAATCACATCTCAACCGCACTCCCACACACTTCCACCACTACCATCCCCATCACCCTCCAGTTCTTCACCCTCTAACACACCCCTCGTAACCCACCCACCACCCCGAGTAGGATCAGTATTAGCTGACCCCACTCCTGAAGGCTTGGACATGATGTTCAAAGCCTACCAGGCTCGACTTCAAGAAGGGCCAACAGCTGCAAACCTAGACAAGAGTTACCCTAGAGCAGACTTAGAGATTGAACGGATGAAAATGTGCATGAAAATGGTAGAACAAGCTCAAGCTATACTTGAGACTAGCCAAAAGTTCAATCAGACAAACTCTGTCAAGCCGGATTTGCATTTCCAAGGCTTACTAGAAAGATTAGAGCAGTTGGTAAACAAATCACAAGTTTCTTTACCTCCACAGGCTCAACCAGTTGTTGAAAGAGGAAGCTCACCACAAATGGAAGCTTATGTTCCTAATTCTACGTATGCTGGAATACCTCCTTCAATACAACAGTACTCTCCAGAGTTCTTGCGGGAAATACAGGAAGAGAAATGGGCCAAGGAGAAGGGTGATTCCCCTCCTATTCTTGAGATTGATGATCTTCATGATCAATTTCCCCAAGACATTCCGTCTATCTATGGAGGTCAGACAGAGCAACAAGAGGATGAGAGATTAGATTTTGAATCTAATTCTTTACAAGAGTTGCCTCATTTCACAGGCCCATGGGAATCTGAATCTCTCCAGATCCGAGCTCCCACTATATTGGTGAGAAATGAAGACTCAGTGATTCCCAGGAACACTGATGTTGTGAAGAACACTAAGGTTCAATGTCACCTCACTGTAGAGGAACTCCTCAAGGCAAAACCGGAGCTCTGGGATCATGTGAAGGATCAGGTTCCAGAACTTGAATCCAATGCACCAAAAGTAGGCTCTAAACAAAAAATACCTGAGGTACCTCTCGACAAGATAGGAGACATGAGCGAAGGTGAAGAAGGTAACACTTATCTTCCTATCACCTATCAAGGTTACACAACCAAAGCAATTGTGGATTCGGGTGCGGGTGTTGCTATTGCGACTACCTCTTTGTGGAAGCGATGGGGCAAAGCCACCTTAAGACCAACGAGAATGAAACTTCAAATGGCAGATGGTCATTTTGAAAGACCTCTCGGATTGCTTGAAGGGATAACTCTAACCACTTGTGGTGTAGAGTTTGAACATACGTTTGCCATATGTGACTTTGAGAAGAATAATGTTTACGAGATGATCCTAGGAAGACCCTTCCTACGACAACTGCAAATAGTACAAGATTGGGGAACCAACTCCTTGTACTTACAGCACTTAGGGGTCACCAGCAAGGTCAATCTGAAGGATCACACCTTCAGAGATGTACCACCCCTACAGTGGAATCCTATCCACAAAGCGAACGAAGACTCTATCTCCGTGCATTCTGGAAGTTCACCTGAACCATCCTGGTTGCATGAAGATACTCACTTGTGGATGTGCAAGGTCGCAGAGGAAGAGGAAAAGCGCCTAAAAGCGAGAGAAGAAGGAACTTCCCCAGGAGATAGACCAATAAAAGACCCAGCCTATACACCAATGATATTCCCAGATGAGGAATTTGAGCCTCATGGTTGGGCAGAAATCTTAGCTACCATGGACATTGCAGTCAATGAGGAACAATGGACACCCCATTGTGATGAGGAGGGGTATGACATTTCAGTGTTCACGTGTCAGCCCTTGCTGGAAGAGTGTGATCCTAGGGAGTTCATAGAAGAAGAAGAGAGTCATGATGATCTAGAATCCATTGTGATGGATACTTACTTTGACTCAGAGGAACACTACTTAGAAGACATAGGAGTGTTAACCCAAAAAGAAGAAGAACCCCTCACAAGTATTAAAACTATAAGTTCAAAGAAAGGAAGTGAAGGAGGTCAAAAGAAAAAGAAAAGAAAAGCAGTAAGACAAGAAGAGGAAGAATCATTGTTTGAAGTACCAGAAAATTTCAAGAAATATGAAGTGGAAGATCGGAAAATTTTGGTACGAATGCCTAAGAGAGATGCCATTATAGGAGAAGCATATGATAATAAAGAAAAGACCAAAAAAATTGTAGTGACCATTGAAGGGAACGAAGAGCGATGTACGTACATAGGAGACGACCTAAGTGCAGAGGAAGAAGCAGAGCTTGTAGCTCTGTTAAGGGAATATAGGGATGTGTTCGCATGGCATTATAGAGACTTGAAAGGAGTAGATCCAGAGATTTGCTCTCATACGATTCCGATGACTGCTGATGCTAAGCCCACCAAACAAAAACCCTACACATATAATGATAATTATGCGGCCAAAATAAAAGAGGAAATTGACAGGCTGATTGAAGCTGGATTCATCTATGAGATTGAGCACACTGAATGGGTGTCCCCCATTGTAGTGGTGCCCAAGAAGAATGGGAAATTGCGAGTGTGCATTAACCTTAAAAAAGTCAATGCCGTTACGATCCGAGATAGTTATCCTCTTCCAATCACTGAACATCTATTGGAGCGTGTTGCAGGCAAGGAAGTTTACAGCTTCCTTGATGGATTTTCAGGTTACAACCAAGTAGCCATTGCCCCCGAAGATCAACACAAAACGGCCTTTGCCACAGAATGGGGAATCTTTGCATTTCGTGTGATGCCATTTGGGCTCACCAATGCACCTGCCACATTCCAAAGACTCATGTGTCATGTCTTCAAAGAGTTCTTGCGAAAGAGCTTAGAAGTATATGTGGATGATTTGTGCGCTCATTCCCAAGAGAGAAGTGGCCACATCCCTGAGCTCAGGCAAATCTTCAACAAATGTAGAGATTATCGAGTGTGTCTGAATCCAGAGAAGTGTGTGTTTATGGTACGCCAAGGTAAGATCTTAGGTCACATTGTTTCTAAGAATGGAATATCAACAGATGAAGACAAGGTAAGAGCAATAGCAGAATTGGCCAGACCAAGGAATGTGAAAGAGGTACAAGCCTTTATGGGCCATTGTGGATATTACCGTAGGTTTATCCATATGTATGCCATCATAGCTAAACCTCTCTATGGGTTGTTAACAAATTTTGAGTGGAGTGAGGAATGCGAGACTTCCTTCAACGAGCTGAAGAGACGTTTGTGCACAGCACCAATATTGACTACACCAGATTGGAACAAACCCTTCCATGTCCATGTAGATGCCTCCAATCATGCAATAGGATGTGTACTAGCACAACCCACAGGTGAGGGAAACCTAGATTTGCCGATAGCATATGCTAGTAGGCAATTGAATGCAGCGGAACAAAATTACACCACAACGGAAAGAGAAGGCCTAGGTATGGTATATGCTGTGAAGAAGTTTAGACACTATCTATTGGCCAATAAGTTCAAGTTTTTCACTGATCATCAAGCTTTACTATATTTGGTCAATAAACCTTGCAATACAGGCCGCTTAGTAAGATGGTTCCTCTTACTAATGGAATACGACTTTGAAGTTGTTGTCAGGAAAGGTAGAACCCATCTTAGGGCAGACCATCTTTCTCGCATCACTTCAGGAGAGCCACCGCAAGGAGTGTCTGATGAATTGCGCGATGCTTATCTGTTCAATTTAGAAGTTGTTCCTAAATGGGCAAATAAGTTGGTACCAGTCCTAACCTTCGGGCCTGCAAATAAAAATGTTAAGACAAGCAAAGAGGAAATTGTAAAATCGCTAAAGTATCAAATATTAGCCGGAAGTATGTACAAGCAAGATAACGAGGGCGTATTAGCTTGTTGTGTCGAGGATGATGAACATGCTAGTTGGTTGCAACAAGCCCATGAGGGACTGCTAGGGAATCACTACTCTAAACAACGAACCTTGCAGAATCTAAAACGCTTAGGAGTGTATTGGCCTAGCATGGACAAAGAAATACAAGAGTGGATCCAGAGCTGTCCAGGGTGCCAGGAGAGACCCCCAGTGGAGCATGCCACTCTTTATCACATGTCATTAATCCCAGATTGGAGTGCTCCACTGGTCGAGTTCATGAGAACAGGAACATTACCCAATCAGGCTAGTCTTGCAAGAAAACGGAGCACGGAGCAAGAGGCTCAAGACTATGCTTTAGTAGGAGACAACCTGTATCAAAGAGGCAAGGATGGTTACCTAAGACTTTGCGTACATGAATCAGACTACTTGAAAGTCTTAGAAACGGCACACAGCGGTGCTGCAGGTGGACACTTTGGGCCTGACAGAGTGATTAAGACTATTCTATTCTCAGGACTGTGGTGGCCCACTCTTCATATGGATGCACATACTTATGTGAAGAGTTGCGACACATGCCAACGTACCCAATATCCGATAAGAAAAGATGAAATGCCATTAAGACCAATGATGGGAGGACGTGCGTTTTCAAAGTGGGGTATAGACTTTGTCGGTCCCATCAACCCCCCAGCTAGGAACTCCCATGCAGAATACATTATTGTAGCCACAGATTACCTTACGAAGTGGGTGGAAGTAAAGGCCACGACAAAGAATGATGCTCAAACAACGGCTAAGTTCTTATTCGAAAATGTGTTCACTAGATATGGGTTACCAATAGAGTTAGTTAGTGATAGAGGTACACACTTCTTGAATGAGGTCATTGAAAATCTCCTTCAAGAATTCATGGTGGTACATAAAAAGTCTGCACCCTATCACCCACAAGCTAACGGACAAGCCGAGAGCACGAATAAGATCCTGTGTAACGTATTGACGAAACTGGTCAATAATAAACGCTCTGATTGGGACAAACAACTTCACCATGCTGTTTGGGCATACCGAGTTGCCTACAAAACGGTACTCAATGCCACCCCATTTCAGATGGTCTTCGGACAGAATGCAGTGTTACCACTAGATTTCCTAATCCCAGCTTTAAGAGTAGCACAAGAGCATGAGTGGAATGGACATGAGTTGTCCTCTAGGATCTTAGATCTGGAGCGTTTAGGTGAGACGAGGCTACGAGCAGCAGCAGGTATCTATGCTGCAAAGAAGCGGCAAAAGGCATACTTTGATGCCCATGTGAAGGATAAGGGCTTGAAGGCAGGAGATCTAGTGTTAGTCTACACATTGAAACAACACGCAAGAAAGCTAGAAAAGAGAGGCTACGGACCTATGATCATTAATAGGATCTCCACGAGTGGAGCAGTACAACTAGCCACTTTAGAGGGGGAGGTCCTCCCAAACTATATTAGCGGATGCAGAGTCAAGCTGTATCAGGAACCCCTCACGGAGGAGATGCTAAGCCGACTCAATATTGCTAAGCAACGTAAAGAGGAGGAAAAACGAATTCGAGAAGAAGCACAGGCAGAGGCCTTAGAGCGTATCAAACGAATGAAGTTGAGAAGACAAGGAAGGGACCAGCCTATGACTAACACTGAAGAGTCTCCAGGCTATCACATGGCCATGTGTGAGGCTTCAGGTGAACGTATCCATAAGATAGTGGACCGACGACCTTTTGTGACCCTAGAAATAGGACAAAGAGACAGCACAACAAGTGTGAGGGCTTTAATTGATTCAGGAGCAGCCACAAGTGCAGTTCGGCTTTCTTATTGCCAGCAGCTGCAATTGGAGGTAAAACCCATAGAAGCCTATCTGATAGGATTAGGAGGTGTTGAAACCCCCTGCATGGGAGAGGTGGATCTTCCCCTCTACATACAAGAGGTCCTCATGCCAGTAAAAGTGCTAGTGTGTGAAGACGAGGATCTGACCGAACCGCTTATCTTGGGCCAAGACTGGATCTATGATCACGCAGTCAACCTGAACCTAAGAAGTGGACTTCTTCAGGCTTGGGTAGGCCAAAGTCGTCTCACGATTGAATTAGAAAATCAAGCACTCAAACCAATAGAACAGGCACCAACTCCTGGTCCCTCCAGGAATCCACACGAAGATAACCACGTTGTGCTTGTCCAAACTTCTATGGTGCAGAGGAATGTCAATCTTACTGAAGGTTCAGGAGCCAAGAAGGAGTTCCTAATTGATCCAAAGAAGATTCTAAACGAACGGACCGAACATCACTCTATACGAAGGAGACCGCTGATCAAGAGGGAGGAGCACCAACCCGCGCAACATGGAGCATCTCGTGGCGTGAAGCAGATCTGGATACGCAAGGATGGGAGACCCACAGCTCCAATAGCAGATTCTCAAGGAGACAAGAAACGAGCCTCACCATCAAGGAACAAAGCTAAGAAGCCCCCTAGGATAACCCCTAGGCACACCATTTCTATTTGGGTTCCTAAGCGGTCAATGAAGGCCACCCCTAATGCTAGACAGATATGGGTGCCCAAGGCTAGCTTACAAGCCCAAATTACTTCACCTTCAGGCACTAGGATGAAGCAGCTTTCACAAGCACTCTTGGCCAACAACTCAGAATGTGACAAGATACCTACACCTCTCACTGTCCCCACTCCCATCAACCCCAGGAATGTCTGGAAATGGGTGCCCACAAGGTCCCAAATACATCACACTCTCATACCGAAATCTTCACGTGTCCTTAGCTCTAAGAGCTACTACTTACCTATCAAAGTGTGGAGAATTAAACTGTGTACTAAACCCCCTGACCCTAATCTGTAAATCCGTCCACACTAACACAAAGCATTTCGAGCCTATTGCATCACCAAAGTATGCATCTAGAACGACAATGACCTCTAATCACCACTCACACATATCATAAACACCTCACCACTAACCACTGACCTCCGGAATTGTCATGTTAGTATTGTGAAGGGAACACCATTACATCTTGTTTCCTATGCAACACTAATGTGCCTTTCGTCTTCCAGCAGATAAGCAACCTACTCTCATGGCAACAGCGGCAGGCACAAGCTCTCAGGCAGGATCTGGTGCTCCTATCAATTGGGATGCCATGCCAGTGGAAGCTCCACCAACAGCTAGGCCTGAAGAATTCTTGAATGTGCGAAGGATTCCTATTCCAGATCCACCCAGTGGACTAACCGAAAGAGTAAAAGGGCACTCCCATTGGTTCAATGAAATGCCAGGGGATTTGGGAGACGCAGATCACATATGGGAGTCCAAGATGGAGTGTGGAGGGGTTTGGTGGACCTTCCAATTCTTTTCAAGAGAATTTGAGACCTTACAGAATGCAGCTCCACTTCAGGATATCTGGCAAAAGGCAGGACTACAAGCTTACTTCAGTGCAACTCTACCTAAACCTGACTTCCTCAGGTGCTACTACTTGATTGCTACGTTGAAACCTACCGGGGATAAAGATCATTCAGGCACATTCTGGGTGCCCTCCTTATCCAATCTGGAGGAGATGAGGAAGTTTGAATTAAATGTAACGTTAATCAGGGAAGCCCTTCAAATGTATGGAACTCATGTGCCTTCAGATCGCGACCCTTTGATACCAGAATCAATGAAAAGCAATAGAGTCAAGAAGCTCAAAGAAATGTGCGCCCTCACCCCCAACATCGCCATACCTCTGCGGATGTGCCTCCAGCACTTCGCATTTCCCGCTCAGGACCGTTTCACTCAGCCTCACAAGAAGATATGGTACGGGTTGTATTTAGCAGAGACCGGAAGCTTGCCCATCAAGATGCCGGTATGGATCTTAGATCAGGTGTATGAGGCAGGCAAGCGGGGGGTGAGGAAGCCCACTTTACATGGGTGTTGTGCGTTGACGAGAATCATCTACAGATGTCTGGCACATGATGTGCCAGTTGCTCGAGCCCTAAAATATGCACACCTGGAGCTGTTCAAAGGGCGAAAGTCAGGGAGTCAGCCTGCAAAAAGAATGCGTGGATCCCTTTCACAGGTCCTGATCCCTCCAGTAACCACCGCCGAAGTCTCCACTAGAGAGGAAGCCCAGGTGGCACCTATCACAATCCATCTCCAGGAGTCTCAACCAAGAGAGGTGGTACAGCCCACTCCTTCTGCCCCTCCGCTACCTACCGATGCAGAATTTGCAGCGATGGCCACCTTCACCGAGGACCCAAATTTTGATTTTGAAACATTTCTGCAGACGGCTCATCTATCAGACAGTGAAGGTTGCCCTGACAATGTCGATCCGGGGGCATCAACCCAAAGAGAACATGCACGAGGCGAGACAAGCAGTGTACAGGAGATAGGAGTGGCACAACTTCCTCAAAGACTAAGCACACAAGCTCAGGAGAAGGCACCAAGAGATAACCCGGAAGAGAGTGAAGACGAAGCCCCTGCATATACGACACAGCTCAAACGACTATACCAAACAATCAAGCAGGTACAACGACGCCATAAAATGTCAGAAGAAGCAAATAGGGCCCTAGTAAACCAGATGTTACACTCAGAGCATATCGACCCCCAGTTTGTAGAATCGCTAAATCTTTTGGCGGACACCTGTGGCATCAGTGAAGCAATGAGAACCTTGGTCTATCAAGAGAACCCTGCTTATGATCAAAGAAGAATTGATACACGGCCGCGACAAGGAAAGATGATTCAGATGGAAGTATCTACCGCGTTAGCTACGTCCACATCAGAAGATGTTCACATGATTAGCCCTAGGCCCAATGATGAACCGGAGGACATTACGCATGCACCACCCCCCCCATCTTCTCCTATCCCACCCTCAGAGCCTCTCTCCACGTGTCTTTCTACACAACCATTCTCCTCCTATAGTGAGACCATTGTACACACCCCCGTGTCCACTTTCCTTCCTTCACCCTCATCCATCTTTGTCACTCAGATTTTTGAACCCCAATTAGGTCACCCTTCCTTCCCCCATGCCTTTGGACAACCATCTGTCACTAGTCAGACTCTTTCCATATCTTTACCCTCCACCCCTCCATTTCCTCCCTCCCAAACTCTACCTACCCCATCCCTTGTAACTGCCTCGGGCACCACACTAATCACCCAACCCTCCTTCTGGACCCAACTTGTAAACATTCTTCAACACGTTGATGAACATAAGAAAAAGTCCCTTCCCCAAATTCACTTCCCCACATTCACAGCCACCACTATCACACCACCCACCATCCCGGTGTTCACATTTCACGAATCACACTCTCTCATGTCCGATCCCATGGACATCTCACCATCCGCTGGGTCACCCACTACCACTGTTCTCACAACACCATCACAGGTTATTACACTCACATCACCACTTCCACACACGATAGGCACAACATCCACTTTTCCCATTCCCACTTCCCAACCCCCTGCATCTTCCATCCTTACCCCCGCATCCACCTCATTTAGTCTTGCACTCGACACGATGCTCGAAGCTGCCACTCAGCTTAAGCAGGAATATACATTATTGGAAGAAAATAACAAAGAGCTTTGCACCCTCTCAGCAACTCTCCAAGAGCGTGTCAATGCTTTGGAGTTCAGTCATACGGAGTCACAAAGCAAGATATCCGCCCTCGAACAGGCAAATGCGCAACTCGAAGCGAGGCATATGGAAGAGAGCAAAGCCATGGAGGAACAGCTGCGAGATCAAATGGGCCGCAATGCAAGGCTTCAACGAAACATGGCTTTGCTACGACGACATCTGGCAGCAACGCAAGAAGAGAACAGACGGCTTCAACAACAAAACCAAGAGAACCTCGAGGCGGCCATGGAGAACACCCCGGGAGCACCCATAGACCCGGTTAAATTTCAAGCTGTTCCCTCAGAAAGCATACAACAAATCTTGGAAACTTATGCCAATCTTTTAGAAGCACATGATCAGCTTGCCGACCAGCTGAAGGACCTACAGAGACCCCAAGAGTCTACACCACACCGACAGGAACCTAAAGAAATGACCAACGCTGCTACTTCAACCGAACGTGAACACTCAACGACCAACGACGTACTGGAGTTACGGCAACAGATCACAAAATTAAAATTGAAGTTGATGCAGTACGAACGACCTCCTTCCCCACCAGAGCAACCGTTAGAAGAAGAAGCAGTTACTATTCCAGTGGAGGAAGCATTCGACGACACCTACGAGCCTCAACCATTCCCAGGGGGACGCGTAACAGAAGAAGGTCAAGATACCTATGAGGAACCCCCATCGGCATGGATGAAACAGGTAGAGGAAATGGGGCAAAATCATCAGGAACGGATATCCACTCAGATGCTGGCAATGAAGGCCATTGAGGACACCATCCTTCACTCAGAGTACTTCAGGCACATTGCCCCTAGACGCCTTATCACTAGCTCAGAATTACAATACAAGCCCTATTTTGTATTGTTGGCCGACTACAATGCAGAAATCAAAAGGGTCACCAACAAGTGCCCAACATTTGCCACACAGTTCGAACCAGAAGATATACCAGAAGCGGCACGAAAAGGGGCCATATTCCAACCAACTTGGAGGCAGAAGTTACTCGAAACTTACCCAGAAATGCTTCGAACATGGGATCACGCCCCCATGCATTTGAAGTACAATCCGTGTTTTGGGCCCGTGCAAAGACGCAGATCATGGAAAGCTTTTGCCATCAAGGTTCAGAATAACGCAAACTGTAAAGAA
This sequence comes from Ceratopteris richardii, assembly GCA_020310875.1. Lineage (NCBI taxonomy): Eukaryota > Viridiplantae > Streptophyta > Polypodiopsida > Polypodiales > Pteridaceae > Ceratopteris > Ceratopteris richardii. The sequence continues at coordinate 9,719,783 of CM035406.1, forward strand.
TGGCTCAATTACCCCGCCATCGCCCCCCCAACCGGTACTCCCACAGTGTCATACATGATTGCAACCATCAGACATTGGATACCACGCCTCCACCCTATGCCAGATGTGGCTGCCCAGATGATGCTCAAGATCTTCGATATGATGCAGGTCGTACTCAAAACTTTTCGCAATGTATGCCGTATTCAACCTCCTATTCCCGGGTTTATTAATGGTAACTACGACCTGCTATATGATATGAGCACAACCCCGAGTATACGAGTGGCTTACGCATGGCATGCATGCATAAGATATCTCCCTGCCTGCTACAAGCAAACATTCGACGATATGTTCACCACGGGGTTTTGGGAAGCACATTCAGAGGTATTCGCGCCACGGCCTACGCATTTACTCCATCTCTTTGCATGCGAGCAAACAATGCATTCCGAGCTTTACACGATGCCACGACCTGACATGCCTGGTACAGTTGATTGGGAGGCTTTGCAACGAGACCTAATCAGAGGTTTAAGAATCAAAGAACAAGAATTGGCAACCGACCTCCTGCAAAAATACATTGATCAAACGGTGGAAAAGAGGTCTGTCAGAGGCGACAGACCCTAGGGGGGGGAGAGTGTTGACAGGATGCGGGAAGAAGCAAGTATGGACACACATGCAGATCTAGCACTGAGGCAACCCTTCATTTTTTTCAAAAACCCTCACATCATTTTAAAGTGATTCTCATCACTACAAACCCTTGTAAATATCATTTCACCTTTTTGTAGCTCCATTTTGTACAAGCCGAGGAGTCCTCAAGCTTGGGGAGCCTTAGATGTAGTCGCCTGTCAATTTTCATAATTTTTAGATCTCGTTTGGGCCCTCAAACAAGCCCCGGGACCTAATTTTTAACTAGGCCGGACACTAGGTCTGGACAGGGCCAAAGCTAGTCAAAAACTATAAATAGAGCTAGAGAGCTCATTTTTGGGTTGGCTTCTTGTAGTTTGAGCTTGTATGAGAACTTTCTTGCAATAGAAGTGATTCCATTGTCTTACTCTCTTTGTTCTTACTGTGTGTGCGCGTGTGTGTGTAGGTGTGTGCATGCGTGTGTGCTTCTCACTCACGCACTTGTGCTTCCACTTGCTCGTGGTCTTCATACCATCCTCATGTCTTCCCGGATTGACATTAAAGGAGGTGCTACTCATCACTGAGCTACACATCCTTTGCTACTTTTTAAGTATGTGATCTATGTATCTGACTTAGGGTCTTCCATAGCCTAAGGTTAGATGAGGGTTTGTTGATTATCAGTTTCACACTGATCCTTCCTCTTTCAGTCACTCATATTCACTCTTCTATAACCTATTAGGTCACACATCTCATGTATATTCAGATTTTTGCCCATACATCTGAATATGTTTGTTACATTTGTACACTCACTCATTCATCTATTTCTCATCACATAGAGTGTTTGAGAGTTTTGCTTCCACATTGTACATTGAACATTGGTATATATGATACTATGAGTAAGCGGTGGCTTACGTAACACCTTAAACATGTCGTCTATTCTTTCTCTATCTTTGTCTCATCATTTGTATGATTAAATGTGGTATGTTCATGTTTTGTCAATATTGAAAGATTGCTAGATTCTATGTTGTATATGCTGGACCTATGGAACCGTGGATCTGTGATATGAGCTATGGGCCTACCTCATTTCCACCAGCATATCCTCTGTAAGAGGTTCCTGATAAAGCTTGACTCTACAACCACTAATGTAATTAGGCGTTATCTCTCTTTCTAGCGTGGCTAATTGTATCGCCCACTTGTCGATAGTTTGTTGATAATGATGGGTCCATAACCACGTTTCTCTAGCTTTTGTGCATGCTGTTTCAATGTATACGCTAGGACTAAGTCACCTTCTTTTAAGCCTTTATCTTTCACATAAGCATCAAAATAGGCTTTCTATCACTTCTTCGCTGCATATATCCTTGCTACCGCTTTCAGTCTAGTTTCTCCTAATCATTCCAAGTCCATTATCCTTTATGATAATTCATGGCTGGTCCAGTGATGTTCTTGTGCAACCTTAAGGGTGGGTATCAAAAAGTCCAAAGGGAGCACAATGTTTTGACCAAAAGCCATCTGAAAGCGAGTTGCATTGAGTATGGTCTTGTAGGCCACTTGATATGCCCAACTAGCATGATGTAACTGTTTGTCCCAATCTGAGCGTTTGTTGTTCACGAGTTTTGTCAATACAGTACAAAGGATCTTGTTTGTACTTTCCACTTGACCATTGGCCTGAGGATGATATGATGCGGATTTCTTGTGAATCACCATAAAATCTTGTAACAAATATTCAATGACCTGGTTTAGAGAGTGAATTCCTCGATCACTCACCAACTCTATAGGCAATCCATATCTCATAAAGACATTTTCAAATAAGAATTTAGCCATCAATTGTGCATCATTCCTTTTGGTAACTTTAGGCTCTACCCATTCGGTAAGATAGTCTGTTGCTACTATGATGTATTCAACATGAATACCTTTAGCAGCGGGGTTAATGGGTCCTACAAAGTCTATGCCCCACTTAGAGCATGCACGTCCTCCCATCATGTGTTTCAATGACATTTCACCTCTGCGAGTAGGAAACTAAGTTCTTTGGCACACATCACATCTCTTAACATAGGTATGTGCATCCATGTGAAGAGTGGCCCACCATAATCCTGCGAATAATATGGCTTTGATTATTCTGTTGGGGCCAAAATGACCTCCTGCAACACCTTGGTGTGTAGTTTCTAATATGCTTCAGTAATCACTCTCATGAACACACTGTCTCAGGTATCCATCTCTTCCTCGATTGTACAAGTTATCACCAATAAGTGATTAGTCTTGAGCTTTCTGCTCTAGGCTTCGTCATCTTGCTAAGGTCACTCCTTGAGGGAATGTTTTCATCCTCAAGTATGTCACCATCGGTTCAGTCCAATATGGTGTGAGAGACACATGATACAAAGTGGCATGTTCCACAGCCACCTATCCAGAATGACCTCAGGAGAGCCCCCACAAGGTGTGTCAAATGAACTTCTTGATGCTTACGTGTTCAACCTGGAAGTATTACCTAACTAGGACAAACCTATTGTGCCTATTCTAACCGTCAGACCTAAACATCCGATGATGAAAGCACAAGGTAATGAAGTGGTGAAATCACAAAAATATCACATAATGGTAGGTAGTGTGTACAAACACACATATCAAGGCATTTTGGCTTGTTGTGTGGAAAAAGATGAGTACATGAAATGGTTGCAATTAGCACATGTAGGTGTAATGAAGCAACATCATTCTAAACATTGGACCCTCCAAACTTTGTGAAGATTAGGCATACACTAGCCAACCATGGAAGTAGATGTCCATAGGCTGTGTAAGGATTGTCTAACTTTATGCAACAAACCACTGGTAGAACATGCTATTATGTACCAAGTATCCTTAATACCGGATTGGAGCAGTCCTTTGGTTGACTTTCTCAAGATGAAGACTTTCCCTCAAGAGATGATGTTAGTTACGTGACAAAGGTTAGAATAGGAAGCCTTAGATTACACTCTCATTGGAAATAACCTATCTAGTAATAGAAGAGATGGGCATCTTAGGCTGTGTATCCATGCTAACAAAATCTATAATCCCATAAGGGAAGTGTGGAAAGTCAAACTTTGTAATAAAACCCTTGACCCAATAGTGTAAATACCCTTATAGAGGGATAGATGCATTCCGAGTACATTGCATGTAAGGAATTCACTAACCTCTTAACATCCACTCATATTCACACCACACATCATCCTTATAGAGTATGCATGTAAGGAATTCACTAACCTCTTAACATCCACTCATATTCACACCACACATCATCCTTAGTAACTCACTGAACAAAACGAATATCATGTTGGTATTGTAAAGGGGACAAGGTATCATCTCGTTTCCAATGTAAATGCTAATATGATTTTCTTCTTCTAGCAGATCCAGGAGCAACAACTAGAGTAAGCCCTATGGTAGATACGGCAAGAACTAGTTTGCAATCAGGGACTAGTCAGCAAACAATAGAATTGAGAGCCGGCCCATGTTAGACGAACTTAAGAAACAACCAGAGGATATAAGGGACTTGCAGATCATCTCGATCCAAGATCCACCAATGGGTCATACAACTCAAGTCAACAAGAACTCTCGCTAGTTTGTTGAAGTGGTGGGACCCCTCGAGGAATAATATTTTATTTGGGAAGTGGATACAACAATGTATGGGGCAAGTATCACTTATTTACGAGAGAATTTGAGCATCTATAGAACATACCGGACCTATGTCCGGTAATGAAAAGAAGAAGGAGTCCGACATGTCTATTGCTGAAAATTCAACAAATGCAAAGAATGATGAAGCTAACATGGCTCAAGATTTTTGGGCATGTGTTGTTACATGTCATTGTGATGCATCTTTGCATTCTAAATGTATGGCTGTGAATGAGGCTGATTCGATAGTGGTGCCTCAAAGCACATAACATCATGCAAAAGATTTTTAGCCTCTTTGAAAGATGCACCCAAAGGAGGACATGTGGTGTGAGGCAAACAATGCCTCTTATCCTACAAATGGAGGTGTAATTCTCTTAAACAACGCATTGTATGTGCCCAGTATAAAGAAGAACTTAATTTCAGTTCCATTGATTGCCAAAGCTGGACTTCATGTACACTTTATTGATGATAAATGTATGGTTCATGATTTCAATAATGGTGATGTTATCATGATGTCCGGTACATTATGTAATGGCTTGTATCACTGGATACATACAAGAGGGTTGCCTTGAATGCCCGAGTTGCTCATACCTCTTTCGTGGCTGAAATGGAGCTTTGGCATGCTCGTTTTGGTCACTTAAACTTCAATAGTTTGCTTTACTTGCAAAAGTATAAGCATGCCTACACTTGAGTCCATTGAAAAGCATGCATGTGAAGGTTGCATTCTTGGAAAAATGCATCGTGCTACTTTTCCAAAACATAGTCATACACACACTACAAGAAAATTGCAGCTTATTCATAGCGATGTATGTGGTCCCGTCAAGACTCCATCTTTTGGGAAGCATGTATATTTTTTTACATTGATGATGCTACTTGCCATACATGGGTGTATCCTATGAAAGCAAAGGATGAGGTATTTTCTTGCTTCAAAGCATTTTTAGCTATGGCTGATAATTTTTCTTCACAAAAAATTTGACTCTATGCATGGATCGTGGTGGTGAATACATGTCACATGAGTTTAATGCTTTTCTTCGTGAAATAGGTATTTTACACCAATGTACGATGCCATATACACCTCAACAACATGGTGTTGTTGAGCGTAAAAATAGAACTCTACTTGAAATGACACGATGTATGGTTAAAGGAAAGCATCTTCCTGATAAGTTTTGGATGGAAGTGGTCATGTGTGCAAACTATGTGTTGAATTGCTACCCTACAAAAGCATTGAAAGTCATCACTCCTTATGAGACTTGGAATGGTCATAAGCCTATGGTTATTCATATGTGTGTGTTTGGTTGTTTGGCATATGCTCTTGTGCCATCACAACAACGTCACAGACTTGATGACAAGGCAAAGAAATGTATATTTGTTGGTTATAGTGTTGAAAGTAAGGGATATCCTTTGTATCATCCATTGACGAACACAATTATTATGAGTTGAGATGTGGTATTTGCTGAAAATTCAGTTTTCCCTCTACTTGAATACAAAAAACAGCCAACAGTTAGCTCACAAGATGTGTTCGATACACTCATGCCTTTGTTCCAAAATGGTGTGCTTAATTATGGCCATGTAGACCAGCCAAGTGAGGCTCAAAGGGCTAAAAAATTCCAAATAGAGCTGAAAATGTAGAGAATTCCCAGCCAAACATGGCTGACATTTTTCGGCCAAAAAATGTCGAAACTGTTGGAAATTTCCAGCCACATATGGCTAAACATATGCATCAAAATATGGCTGAAAATGAGCATGAGATTCAGCATGCATGATGTACATGTTGATGATGTATTACATAATGAACACATGTCTATCAAGAGTGCACAAAGTATGCCAAAGTGGCTAAAACAAACTTTGCAGGACAACAAATTGAGTGCACCTTTACTTGGTAGAACAAGATCAAGCTCTCACCATGCATCAAGTTATTCTGTGAATTATTCTCTTATTGCAACAACATGTAATGAAGAGCCACTTTCGTTTGAAGATGCATGTGACGATCCACAATGGATGAGTGCTATGCAATCAGAAATGGATTCCATACATAGGAATGGTACTTGGGAGTTATGTGAATTGCCAAAAGGAAAGAATGCCATTGGTACAAAATGGGTTTACAAGATTAAAAGAAAGTTTGATGGTAACATTGATCACTACAAAGCTTGATTAGTTGCCAAAGGATATGCACAACAATATGGCATTGACTATGAGGAAACTTTTGCACGTACTTCATGCATGACTACCATTCATACCACGGTTGCATTGCCTTCCCATCGAGGTTGGAAAATGATCAGTTGGACATAAAAACAGCCTTCTTGAATGGTGATTTGCAAGAAGAGGTATATGTGAAGCAACCTCTTAGATTTGCCATGAAAGGAAAAGGTTATGCATCAAGCAAAGTATGTTGAAAAACTACTTCAACATTTTGACTTTGAGGATTGCAAGCCAGTTTCCACACCAGTTGAGTCAGGATTTAGATTCTCCATTGAGGATTCTAGTGATGCATTTGACACTTCTCTTTATGAGCAAGATGTGGGATGTCTTATATATGTATGCAACACAAGGACGGATATACAATATGCAGTTTCCTAGTTGAGGCGATTCATGCATAGCCCTGGCACTAAGCATTGGCAAACGGTGAAACATGCATTTAGATATCAAAGAGGCACTTTGAGCTTAGGTCTCTTTTATGGAAGAGATATTCAGCCATGCTTGCATGCTTTTATAGCTAGTGATTGGGCTGGTTGTTATGATACTCGCATGTCCACTAGTGGTAATTGCTTTTTCCTTGGAAACTCATGCATATCTTGGTTGAGTAAGAAGCAAACTACAGTGGTGACATCGAGTTGTGAAGCCGAGTACAGGGTAGTGTTCGCAGCTACGGTTGAGATGCCTATTGATGGAGCTTTGCATGGAGATTGATGTTGCTACACATATTCTCACTGATAGTCAGAGTGCATTGAGGTGCATTATCACTATGTGAGAGAGCGCCTTCATGTAGGAGATATCGATTTGGTATATGTGCCTACACAAGATAATGTGGCAGACATATTCACCAAAGCTCTTCCAGGGGAAAAGTTTGAAGCTTTTCGCAAAGCTTTAGGCTTAATACCTTGTGGGGGCTGATCTATCACTCTCTGTATGTGTTCACATCATTCACTTCAGGGGGTTTGTTATATTTATGTGTTTCTCGAGTAGCTTTGATGTGAACCTTTTCCCTATACATGGCCACTTTTTACTCAAGTGCTGGCTAGAGGTTTTTCCCCCATGTTACCACATACTTGATACTTTCATATGTGGTGGTACTTTGTACTTAGGGGTATTATTTAGCTCTTACTTCGGTTTAGTTCATTGTCAATAGAGAGAGCTATTCCAACCATTGTCTTCTCCGTGTGTCTTGGTATGTTTGTGCTCCTTGTGTGTGCTTCTCATGTGTCTCTCACACTTCTACACACACCCAACAATGATGTGCAGGAACTCAATGAAGAAACCTATAGAATGGAAATGGGGAAATTTACTTTCTCTATAGATGAAGAGTTTTCATTAAAAAAGGATATAATCAACAAAGAAGGTAGCAGGAATCTAATGAGGAAACAAAGTAGGCACAAAACAGTTATAAAAGGAAACCTCCAACAGAAGACTTTATGTATTTTTCATCACAAGCAGAATCAGAAGGAGAGAATGAATTCAAAATTCAATGAACAATTGGTATGGAGACCAAAAGCTTTGAACATCAATCAAAATGAGAAAAGGAAATGGATATGGAGACCTAAAGAGAAACATACTCACTCTATTTAGAATCAACATGCAAATGGGGAAATCAGGAATACTAACAATAGTATGGAAGCAAAATAAAAAATAACATGTTGGATTAGAAAAATGAAGCAAAAAACAGATATACAGAAAGATAGTATAATTTCCAAGACACCAAAAGCATTGGAAGCAAACAAGCATGGAACTAAAAAAACCTCAACAACAACAATTAATCACTTAAGTGCAATGCGTAAGACCCCATCTTTGCACTATGAAGAGGAATGCATCTCTACTGTATGCATGGATAGGGCCGCATTACAAAGCCATGCATTCACTAGACACAATAGAGATCACCCCGGCACATGTCAGAACTCTTTTTCATGGAAAAAGAGTAGGAGGGGAAGAGATTTACCTCATAAAGAATTACCCTCACATATGGTCATATGACCAATATTGGAAAAAAAATATTGAGTAATTTAGAAAAAATATATTAAAAAAAAGAAAAGTGAAAAAATATAAAATACTCAAAATATAAAAAAAGGAAAAAAAATAAAAATATGAACTTGATCTTGTCACTCTTTTTGAATTCTTTGCTTGATAAGTTCCAATAAAATTCCAAAAAAAAAAGAAATAAGGCACGAAAGCAAGATCTAGGGTTGGATAGAGTAGAATGCTAGTTTGTTTTAAGAATCTTAGTTTGAATTATTTTATTCTCTTAAGACCTTTTTTTTTGCATATATATATATATATATATATATATATATATATATATATATATATATATATATATATATATATATATATATATATATATATATATATATATATATATATATATATATATATATATATATATATATGAACAATTTTTTCTTTATGATAATCTATCTGAGTTATTTTCCATTTTTTCCAAAGGTACCTAGAAGAAAAAATCTTGCTCCACTGTAGTGATCACTTATTTGAGTCTTGGAGAATCTTGAAATCTAGTTTTTCTTGTTAAAAATAAAGAAGTAAGCTCATATATATATTTTTGCAAAAAGGATTTTCTTCAAGTAGAAGAAAAATACAAAAATGAAAAATAGAAGCATTTACTTCAGCAAGTAGTGGAGACCAAAAGAGAATCATTCAAAAGAGAATCAAATCCAAAAACTGAACTGTAAGAGGAGTGGCTGTCCAAAGTAGTGGAGAAATGATGGAGAAGAGCTCTCAAACTCATCATGAGAGTTTTTGGTCACTTGGCTATAAAAGAGGCAAGGGAGGACACTCAAGGATAGAGGAAGAAGGCGTGGAAGCCCCCTTGTAGCTACTTCATTTGTTTTGAGTCATTTCATTCAGTTCACTCTCATAGAGTATGTCCAGCCGCACACCCATTTCTGGGTAGTCTACTTGTGAGAGTCATATCTCTCAACATATGTATCCAATTTTAGTGTTTAAACATTCGTTTGAAAGCTTATCTTGAGTAGTGCCTTTGTCTAGAACACTTTTATCAAATTATTTATGGTCTATGAGTTATTCAGGTTTTAGTGAAGTCCAGTTTTCAGGTTAACTGAGTGGACAGGTAGCCTGTTTTATATCAAAGAGTTGCCAAATCAAATCTACTCCAAATTGAGTGTTTAATATCTCATTTGAAAGCTCTAGGTGTCTATTTTGAGTGAAAAAAGTTTCAAGTTCATTGGATATTTCAGTTGGTACCAGTTTGCATTTGAAGGTTCTGTTGTTGGCAAGAGTCTTGATCCTGAGAAGGTCTTCTACACTTTTCGCTGCGAGTAGGAGAGGAATTCTCCAACAATTGGTATCAGAGCATTGGAGTTTGAAGAGGCAAAGCATTGGAACTGAACTGAAGCAAAGGAGAAGCTACAAATCAAGGGGGAGCTTCGCGAAGTCAAGAAAGAGCACCACAATATACTTGAGGTAAACTTCAATCTCGGAAGTTTTCAATGGTTGATTTAGGACAAAAAGTTGAGAAGTTAGACAAAGATAATTATCAATCGTGGAGATATAGAATGATAAATTACCTTAAAGGTAAAGGTTGATGGAGTCTAGTTAGTGGAGATGATCCACAACCGGTGGACCTTGAAGATCCCAACATTACTCCGGCACAAAGGAGACAATTTGCTGATTGGGAAGAGAGGAATCGAAGGGTGATGTTCCTCATCTCACAAGTTATTTCTAACACTATGATTGGTCATGTGCAAAGCTTAGAAACAGCCAAGGAAGTTTGGGAAGCATTGGAGAAGGTGTATGCTACCTCAACAAGGTCTCGGAGGATGCAACTCAAGAACGAGCTCAACAACATGAAGAAAAGCTCAAACCAAAGCATTAGTGAGTATACATTGAGGACTAAGGAGCTTCGAGATCAGCTAGCATCAGTTGGATGCAAGATAGAAGAGGAAGACATCGTCCAAACAGCCCTCAATGGCTTGAGGAGTGAAGAAAAGTGGAAGCCCCTCATCACAAACATCCTTTATAGAGATCCTCTACCAACATTCGATGAGATTATACCAAATTTTTTGGCTGAAGAGGTTGCTCGACAAGGAGAAGGCAACAAAGGTAAGGATAGCCATAGTCAAATGTTATACGCAGGAAGAGGTAGAGGAAGGAACTCAAGAGGAGGCTCGAGAGGAAGAGGAAGAAGCTACAACAACACAAATTTCAGCCAACACAATGCGGAGGACAACAAGGACAACTCAAATGTCAACACACATGGAAGAGGTCGAGGAAGAAATAGAGGAAGAGGTCGAGGTTCATACAATCCTCACAAAGGTATAACATGTTATCATTGTGGTAAACTAGGACATTATGCAAATGATTGTTGGCAAAGGAATGGAAGGCTGAATGGAGGCAACCAAAGGAGCCAAAATAACTATGCGAGTACATCAAGTGAAGGAGACAAGCAAACCGTGCTTGCCATGAAGCATGACTACAACAACTCAAGAAGTGATGACCAAAAATGGTTCATAGATTCAGGTTGCAGCAACCATATGACATGCCAAGGAGAATTATTCACAAAGCTACAAGCTCCAAGTGGAAAAGGATGTGTGGAGACCGGCGATGAAACTCAACACGCAATTGAGCATGTTGGAGATATCAAGCTTGGAGATAGAAAGGTATTGGCTGATGTTCTTCATGTTCCTACTATTGATGGAGAGTGTTAATCTCCAAAAGAACAAGTTGACCTTGAATTTAGATCACCTCTATATCAAGATCAACTTTAGACTCCACCTAATTTAGAGAATCTTCACCAAATTATCAGAAAAATTGAAAGTTCTGAAAAATCAACTTCTCAGAAAAGTCTGCTGCAGATTAGTCACTCATTGACTAATCAATCCTGTAAAGTTTTTGATAAAACTTTGCACAACACTTTGCCTTAAGGTTGCGCAACTTTGCCAAGTTAAATCTCTCAAAAAGATTAAGTACACACTGAGAAATGTGTGAAACACTTTACCTATGTCTGAAAGTGCTTCTCTGCAATGGCGACTTTGACACCTGCAACTTCTTAGCACTGGTTCTCCCAACTCTGAACCCGTTTGATCAAGATCTTCTAGCCATAGATGGCTTACCTTCCAACTTAGATTTTGAGCCCTCACTTGTGTAAAACTTTACACTGTAGACTGAGCAATGATCATTTCATTGAAGATGAAATGTGCGCCAGATTTCTCGACTGTTAGAACATTCTTACATATGAATGTTCCTAATCAAAATTCTCACATCCTGATTACAATTAACCTCTCAAATTCTAGCCATAGATAGATTAGCTATGGACTTAGATACGTGCAAAAGGATTTCTCAAAAGATTAAGCACAGAAGGAGCAGACAGCAAAATATCGGGCGCAAAAATTCTCGATTTCTCAGAAAATTTACATCTAAGTGAGGATGAACAATTCACTCACTCTTCATGTGTCTAATGACACTAATTTCTCTCTCCCTATTCTCAAATCTCTTCTGCTCTACTTGCCCGACATTTTCCAACATATTTATAGATGAATATATACAAGTGTATGACTTAAACAAGGGTATAAGTCAGCTAATGTACATATGTGTACATATCTTTGAGTTTTCTGAAAATGTCCTTCCTTCAACCATCTGACTTTGTTTCCTTCTTGACTCCTTGACTTCATTTCTCCATAATCCTTCAATTGATGATTGTCATGCACCAACAGCTCCCCCTCAATCATTAATTGAGGTTCTTCTCTATCTTCTTTACTCCAGCCATATCCTTGAATCTTTGTAGTTTTGGTCCATCTAGACTTTTTAGTCATCATATCTGCAACTTGATCTTTTGTGGGAGTGTGTATGACTTCAATCTCTTTCTCAATGACCTTCTCTCTCAGAAAATGATACTGTATTTCAATATGCTTAGTTCTAGCATGAAATACAGGATTAGCTGCCAAGTATAATGAACTCATATTGTCTCCACAAATAATAGGAGTACTCTGAATCACATCAAAAACTTTCAAAAGTGTCTTAAGCCATATTACCTCTTTTGCAGCTTCCACCATACCTTTATATTCTGCCTCTGTAGATGACAAAGCAACTGTATGTTGCTTCTTGGAACACCATGAAATCAATTTGTCTCCTACATAGCACAAGTATCCATGTGTTGATCTTCTATCATCCACATTACCTGCCCAATCTGCATCACTATATATCTTGATTCTTGTATCTGAAGTAAATCCATAGTACAACCCTTCTCTGAGTGTACCCTTGATGTACCTAAGTACTCTTTGTCCTGCAATCCAATGTTCCTTTCTAGGACAATGCATGAATTGTGAAAGCACACCAACTGCATATGATAAGTCAGGCCTTGTCAATGTAGCATAAATCAAGCTACCAACCAAACTTTGATAGAGTTTCATATCTCTGAACTCTTCTCCTCCAAACCTAGACAATTTATGGTTCACTTCCAAAGGTGTAGGTGCAACCCTGCAATCTTCCATTTTAAATTTGGTTAGCAAATTTTTAAGATACCTTTCTTGGGTCACATATACTCCATGTTGAGTATAAGAGATCTCCATTCCCAAGAAGAATGATAGGTTCCCCAAATCACTGATTTTGAACTCTTTCTCCATCTGCTTTTTGATCATTTGTATCCCCTTATCATCTGTTCCTGTAAGTATTATGTCATCAACATAAATACACACATAAATGAACCCATCTTCACTTGCTTTGACTAGCAAGCTACTATCTGCCTTTGATGCTTGAAAACCAAGATCATTCAAGAATTTTACAAGCCTATAATTCCAAGCCCTTGGGGCTTGCTTCAACCCATACAAAGCTCTCTTGAGCTTACACACATAATTTGGATTCACTTGATCTTTGAACCCATCTGGTTGCTCCATGTAGACTTCATCTGAAATGTAACCATTCAAGAAAGCATTTTTAACATCTAATTGAGACAACTTCCAACCTTTACAAGCAGCAATTGCAATGAGTGTCCTGATGGTTGTCATCTTTGCCACAGGACTATAAGTCTCATCATAGTCCACTCCATATGTCTGTGCATACCCTTTCACAACAAGTCTAGCTTTGTACCTAGACACACTTCCATCTGCAAATCTCTTTGTTTTGTAAACCCACTTACATCCAATAATCTTTTGACTATTAGGTTTAGGAACCAAATCCCATGTTTGATTCTCTATCAATGCATCATACTCCTCTTGCATAGCATCTTCCCAATTCTTCTTCCCTTTGGCTTCTTCATATGTAGAAGGGTCTTCATCTGCTTTTACCAAATGAGCATAATCTTTAGTAGTCAAGAATGAAGTGTCATAGCTATACCTTGTAGGTTGCCATTTGTGCCTAGATGATCTCCTAACTTCTGCACTTCTTGAGGTCTCTGGTTCATCACATTCTGGATCAAACCTTGGCCTCTCTTCAACTTCAATCTGCACTTCATTACTCTCACTTTCATCAAGTAATTGAACCTTTGCTTTACCTTTCCTTTGTTCCACTACTTCTTCATCATCTGCATGTACATTATATTTACCTGCATACCAAGTACCTTGCTCATCAAATGTAACATCCTTGGATACAATAAATTGCTTTGTGGATGGACTCCACAACCTGTATCCCATTTGCTTATCATCATAACCAATGAATACATACTTTTCTGCCTTAGGCTCCAACTTATGCCTCAATTGAGATGGCACATATGCATATGCCAAGCATCCAAATATTCTGCAATGATCCAAGGTAGGTTTCTTACCCCACCAAGCTTCATATGGTTTCATACCCTGCAAAGCTTTACAAGGCAATCTATTAACCAAATATGTAGCTGTATTAACAGCCTCAGCCCACAAATAATTTGGGCAATTCTTCTCTTTCATCATGGACCTTGCAAACTCAACAAGAGTCCTATTTCTTCTTTCTGCTACCCCATTTTGTTGAGGAGAGTACCTGCAAGTAACTTCTCTCTTTATACCTGCATTCCACAAATAATCATTGAACTCATTTGAAAAATACTCTCCCCCTCCATCTGACCTTAGTCTCTTCAATTTTTGACCTGTAATCCTTTCTGCATATGCATGATAGTGTTTAAATGTATTAAACACTTCTGACTTTTCCTTAATCACATAAATTGTGATCCACCTGGTAGCATCATCAACATATATGACATAATATCTTGAACCATTTATACTAAAGTCCTTTGAAGGACCCCACACATCTGTATGCACCAACTCAAGTCTTTCTGAATACATAAATCCATGCTTGGAATAGGATTGCTTATGAGCCTTACCTAATTGACATGCCTCACATCTGTATGTCATGTGTTGACCTGCAATGTTAGGCATTCCAAGTACTGAATCATTGTTAATCATTTCTTTGATACCTCTTTCATTAAAGTGTCCAAGTCTTTTGTGCCAAAGATCCAATTCTGACACCTTCTGCTCTCCATATGTGAACATAGCATGTCCAACATTTCCTTGTACCTTCAATGTGAAAAGCCTTCCTTCTTTCTTTCCTGCAATAACTTGTTTATACCCTTGACTAGGGTCTTCCACATAAACTCCATCATTGGTAAACCTTACCTCATAACCTTTTTCCACAATTTGACCTACACTGATCAAATTCTTTGGAATTGTGGGAACATAAAGTACCTTACTCAGAAGAGTGCTCCCATCCTTAGCCTTGACTGAACCAATTGACTTTACCTTATGCTTTGTATTATCACCTGTCTGTACTGTATGATTGATTGCATTATGATCTAGGTCAGTCATCAAAGCAATATTTCCACTCAAATGATTACTACATCCTGAATCAATATAAAACACTCTCATGTCCTCATGTGAAGTTTCACATGTATTCATAATGAGAGTCGAATCCTCCTTTTGATCTGATGCATAGTTGTAGTAGGTGCTATTATAGGATTGATTTTGGAAGCTTCTTCCTCCACCTCTTCCAAAAGAATTCCTACCACCTCTACCTCTGAAGTTTCCTCTCTGAAATCTACCTCCTCTTCCTCTTTGATTAAAGTTCTGATAATTACCATTGTTTTGATTATTATGCCAACAATCATGAGATAGATGATTGGTCTTACCACATATCCAACAAGCTCTTGCATTCTCTTTGTTGTTTCTGCCTCTTCCTCTATTTCTGCCATTTCCTCTTCCTCTTATGAAATTTGCTTGGTTTGAAGTACCTTCTTCTTCACCTGATTGTTGCTTCCCTTTGTTGGCTTTCTTCTTGTCTTTAGAATACATTGCATGAACTGCACTCTTATCAACATCTCCTTTGATATCATTCTCAAAAGTTAGCATATGACCTAACAATTGATTCAAATCAGGAGTAAAGTGATCTAATGAAAGTTCTGTAGATAAAATGAAAGGCTTCCATTTCTCATCTCCTCTTAGCCCTGTGAGTATTTGTCTTACCAATTTGTCTTCTTCAATATCTTCATCCACTGCACCTAGAGAATCTGCAATGTCCTTCATCTTTGTCACATAATCAGAAATTGATTGTGAGGCCTTCTTCTTGAAGGTAGTAAACTCTGCCCATAGTGAAGCCTTCCTTGATTTGGTTGTATTTTGGAAATGTTCTTCCAAAGCATTCCAAATGTCACAAGCACTCTCAAGTCCTCTAATGTGAGGAAGCAAATAGTCATTGACTGCCATGTAGATGATGCTTCTTGCTTGAGCATCCTTCTTCATCCAATTCTTCAAATCTGCAAGCTCCTCCCTAGTTGGAACACTAGGATCTCTGAATTCTGTCTTTTCTTCATCTCCTGTGATGTATCCTATCAGATCTTTGCTCATAAGATGAGCTTCCATCCTCATAGACCAAGCAGGATAGTTCTCTCTATCCAACTTTTCAATTTGGAGACTATCTCCCATCTTTACTTCACCTGTAGCTTCAAATCTTTAACCTTTACAGATAATAAATGTACCTTTACTTCGAATGTTGCTCCTTCTGATCCTTTTGATGCTCTTTGTATGTCTTCCTTCAATCTTTCTTCAACCTTTACCCTTCTGCACCTTCAAGATATAAAGATTTGTACTTCTGCAATAGTCGGAGTCTTCTTCACTTCAATTTTGACACAACCTGCTCTGATACCACTGATGGAGAGTGTTAATCTCCAAAAGAACAAGTTGACCTTGAATTTAGATCACCTCTATATCAAGATCAACTTTAGACTCCACCTAATTTAGAGAATCTTCACCAAATTATCAGAAAAATTGAAAGTTCTGAAAAATCAACTTCTCAGAAAAGTCTGCTGCAGATTAGTCACTCATTGACTAATCAATCCTGTAAAGTTTTTGATAAAACTTTGCACAACACTTCGCCTTAAGGTTGCGCAACTTTGCCAAGTTAAATCTCTCAAAAAGATTAAGTACACACTGAGAAATGTGTGAAACACTTTACCTATGTCTGAAAGTGCTTCTCTGCAATGGCGACTTTGACACCTGCAACTTCTTAGCACTGGTTCTCCCAACTCTGAACCCGTTTGATCAAGATCTTCTAGCCATAGATGGCTTACCTTCCAACTTAGATTTTGAGCCCTCACTTGTGTAAAACTTTACACTGTAGACTGAGCAATGATCATTTCATTGAAGATGAAATGTGCGCCAGATTTCTCGACTGTTAGAACATTCTTACATATGAATGTTCCTAATCAAAATTCTCACATCCTGATTACAATTAACCTCTCAAATTCTAGCCATAGATAGATTAGCTATGGACTTAGATACGTGCAAAAGGATTTCTCAAAAGATTAAGCACAGAAGGAGCAGACAGCAAAATATCGGGCGCAAAAATTCTCGATTTCTCAGAAAATTTACATCTAAGTGAGGATGAACAATTCACTCACTCTTCATGTGTCTAATGACACTAATTTCTCTCTCCCTATTCTCAAATCTCTTCTGCTCTACTTGCCCGACATTTTCCAACATATTTATAGATGAATATATACAAGTGTATGACTTAAACAAGGGTATAAGTCAGCTAATGTACATATGTGTACATATCTTTGAGTTTTCTGAAAATGTCCTTCCTTCAACCATCTGACTTTGTTTCCTTCTTGACTCCTTGACTTCATTTCTCCATAATCCTTCAATTGATGATTGTCATGCACCAACAGCTCCCCCTCAATCATTAATTGAGGTTCTTCTCTATCTTCTTTACTCCAGCCATATCCTTGAATCTTTGTAGTTTTGGTCCATCTAGACTTTTAGTCATCATATCTGCAACTTGATCTTTTGTGGGAGTGTGTATGACTTCAATCTCTTTCTCAATGACCTTCTCTCTCAGAAAATGATACTGTATTTCAATATGCTTAGTTCTAGCATGAAATACAGGATTAGCTGCCAAGTATAATGAACTCATATTGTCTCCACAAATAATGGGAGTACTCTGAATCACATCAAAAACTTTCAAAAGTGTCTTTAGCCATATTACCTCTTTTGCAGCTTCCACCATACCTTTATATTCTGCCTCTGTAGATGACAAAGCAACTGTATGTTGCTTCTTGGAACACCATGAAATCAATTTGTCTCCTACATAGCACAAGTATCCATGTGTTGATCTTCTATCATCCACATTACCTGCCCAATCTGCATCACTATATATCTTGATTCTTGTATCTGAAGTAAATCCATAGTACAACCCTTCTCTGAGTGTACCCTTGATGTACCTAAGTACTCTTTGTCCTGCAATCCAATGTTCCTTTCTAGGACAATGCATGAATTGTGAAAGCACACCAACTGCATATGATAAGTCAGGCCTTGTCAATGTAGCATAAATCAAGCTACCAACCAAACTTTGATAGAGTTTCATATCTCTGAACTCTTCTCCTCCAAACCTAGACAATTTATGGTTCACTTCCAAAGGTGTAGGTGCAACCCTGCAATCTTCCATTTTAAATTTGGTTAGCAAATTTTTAAGATACCTTTCTTGGGTCACATATACTCCATGTTGAGTATAAGAGATCTCCATTCCCAAGAAGAATGATAGGTTCCCCAAATCACTGATTTTGAACTCTTTCTCCATCTGCTTTTTGATCATTTGTATCCCCTTATCATCTGTTCCTGTAAGTATTATGTCATCAACATAAATACACACATAAATGAACCCATCTTCACTTGCTTTGACTAGCAAGCTACTATCTGCCTTTGATGCTTGAAAACCAAGATCATTCAAGAATTTTACAAGCCTATAATTCCAAGCCCTTGGGGCTTGCTTCAACCCATACAAAGCTCTCTTGAGCTTACACACATAATTTGGACTCACTTGATCTTTGAACCCATCTGGTTGCTCCATGTAGACTTCATCTGAAATGTAACCATTCAAGAAAGCATTTTTAACATCTAATTGAGACAACTTCCAACCTTTACAAGCAGCAATTGCAATGAGTGTCCTGATGGTTGTCATCTTTGCCACAGGACTATAAGTCTCATCATAGTCCACTCCATATGTCTGTGCATACCCTTTCACAACAAGTCTAGCTTTGTACCTAGACACACTTCCATCTGCAAATCTCTTTGTTTTGTAAACCCACTTACATCCAATAATCTTTTGACTATTAGGTTTAGGAACCAAATCCCATGTTTGATTCTCTATCAATGCATCATACTCCTCTTGCATAGCATCTTCCCAATTCTTCTTCCCTTTGGCTTCTTCATATGTAGAAGGGTCTTCATCTGCTTTTACCAAATAAGCATAATCTTTAGTAGTCAAGAATGAAGTGTCATAGCTATACCTTGTAGGTTGCCATTTGTGCCTAGATGATCTCCTAACTTCTGCACTTCTTGAGGTCTCTGGTTCATCACATTCTGGATCAAACCTTGGCCTCTCTTCAACTTCAATCTGCACTTCATTACTCTCACTTTCATCAAGTAATTGAACCTTTGCTTTACCTTTCCTTTGTTCCACTACTTCTTCATCATCTGCATGTACATTATATTTACCTGCATACCAAGTACCTTGCTCATCAAATGTAACATCCTTGGATACAATAAATTGCTTTGTGGATGGACTCCACAACCTGTATCCCATTTGCTTATCATCATAACCAATGAATACATACTTTTCTGCCTTAGGCTCCAACTTATGCCTCAATTGAGATGGCACATATGCATATGCCAAGCATCCAAATATTCTGCAATGATCCAAGGTAGGTTTCTTACCCCACCAAGCTTCATATGGTGTCATACCCTGCAAAGCTTTACAAGGCAATCTATTAACCAAATATGTAGCTGTATTAACAGCCTCAGCCCACAAATAATTTGGGCAATTCTTCTCTTTCATCATGGACCTTGCAAACTCAACAAGAGTCCTATTTCTTCTTTCTGCTACCCCATTTTGTTGAGGAGAGTACCTGCAAGTAACTTCTCTCTTTATACCTGCATTCCACAAATAATCATTGAACTCATTTGAAAAATACTCTCCCCCTCCATCTGACCTTAGTCTCTTCAATTTTTGACCTGTAATCCTTTCTGCATATGCATGATAGTGTTTAAATGTATTAAACACTTCTGACTTTTCCTTAATCACATAAATTGTGATCCACCTGGTAGCATCATCAACATATATGACATAATATCTTGAACCATTTATACTAAAGTCCTTTGAAGGACCCCACACATCTGTATGCACCAACTCAAGTCTTTCTGAATACATAAATCCATGCTTGGAATAGGATTGCTTATGAGCCTTACCTAATTGACATGCCTCACATCTGTATGTCATGTGTTGACCTGCAATGTTAGGCATTCCAAGTACTGAATCATTGTTAATCATTTCTTTGATACCTCTTTCATTAAAGTGTCCAAGTCTTTTGTGCCAAAGATCCAATTCTGACACCTTCTGCTCTCCATATGTGAACATAGCATGTCCAACATTTCCTTGTACCTTCAATGTGAAAAGCCTTCCTTCTTTCTTTCCTGCAAGAACTTGTTTATACCCTTGACTAGGGTCTTCCACATAAACTCCATCATTGGTAAACCTTACCTCATAACCTTTTTCCACAATTTGACCTACACTGATCAAATTCTTTGGAATTGTGGGAACATAAAGTACCTTACTCAGAAGAGTGCTCCCATCCTTAGCCTTGACTGAACCAATTGACTTTACCTTATGCTTTGTATTATCACCTGTCTGTACTGTATGATTGATTGCATTATGATCTAGGTCAGTCATCAAAGCAATATTTCCACTCAAATGATTACTACATCCTGAATCAATATAAAACACTCTCATGTCCTCATGTGAAGTTTCACATGTATTCATAATGAGAATCGAATCCTCCTTTTGATCTGATGCATAGTTGTAGTAGGTGCTATTATAGGATTGATTTTGGAAGCTTCTTCCTCCACCTCTTCCAAAAGAATTCCTACCACCTCTACCTCTGAAGTTTCCTCTCTGAAATCTACCTCCTCTTCCTCTTTGATTAAAGTTCTGATAATTACCATTGTTTTGATTATTATGCCAACAATCATGAGATAGATGATTGGTCTTACCACATATCCAACAAGCTCTTGCATTCTCTTTGTTGTTTCTGCCTCTTCCTCTATTTCTGCCATTTCCTCTTCCTCTTATGAAATTTGCTTGGTTTGAAGTACCTTCTTCTTCACCTGATTGTTGCTTCCCTTTGTTGGCTTTCTTCTTGTCTTTAGAATACATTGCATGACCTGCACTCTTATCAACATCTCCTTTGATATCATTCTCAAAAGTTAGCATATGACCTAACAATTGATTCAAATCAGGAGTAAAGTGATCTAATGAAAGTTCTGTAGATAAAATGAAAGGCTTCCATTTCTCATCTCCTCTTAGCCCTGTGAGTATTTGTCTTACCAATTTGTCTTCTTCAATATCTTCATCCACTGCACCTAGAGAATCTGCAATGTCCTTCATCTTTGTCACATAATCAGAAATTGATTGTGAGGCCTTCTTCTTGAAGGTAGTAAACTCTGCCCATAGTGAAGCCTTCCTTGATTTGGTTGTATTTTGGAAATGTTCTTCCAAAGCATTCCAAATGTCACAAGCACTCTCAAGTCCTCTAATGTGAGGAAGCAAATAGTCATTGACTGCCATGTAGATGATGCTTCTTGCTTGAGCATCCTTCTTCATCCAATTCTTCAAATCTGCAAGCTCCTCCCTAGTTGGAACACTAGGATCTCTGAATTCTGGCTTTTCTTCATCTCCTGTGATGTATCCTATCAGATCTTTGCTCATAAGATGAGCTTCCATCCTCATAGACCAAGCAGGATAGTTCTCTCTATCCAACTTTTCAATTTGGAGACTATCTCCCATCTTTACTTCACCTGTAGCTTCAAATCTTTAACCTTTACAGATAATAAATGTACCTTTACTTCGAATGTTGCTCCTTCTGATCCTTTTGATGCTCTTTGTATGTCTTCCTTCAATCTTTCTTCAACCTTTACCCTTCTGCACCTTCAAGATATAAAGATTTGTACTTCTGCAATAGTCGGAGTCTTCTTCACTTCAATTTTGACACAACCTGCTCTGATACCACTGATGGAGAGTGTTAATCTCCAAAAGAACAAGTTGACCTTGAATTTAGATCACCTCTATATCAAGATCAACTTTAGACTCCACCTAATTTAGAGAATCTTCACCAAATTATCAGAAAAATTGAAAGTTCTGAAAAATCAACTTCTCAGAAAAGTCTGCTGCAGATTAGTCACTCATTGACTAATCAATCCTGTAAAGTTTTTGATAAAACTTTGCACAACACTTCGCCTTAAGGTTGCGCAACTTTGCCAAGTTAAATCTCTCAAAAAGATTAAGTACACACTGAGAAATGTGTGAAACACTTTACCTATGTCTGAAAGTGCTTCTCTGCAATGGCGACTTTGACACCTGCAACTTCTTAGCACTGGTTCTCCCAACTCTGAACCCGTTTGATCAAGATCTTCTAGCCATAGATGGCTTACCTTCCAACTTAGATTTTGAGCCCTCACTTGTGTAAAACTTTACACTGTAGACTGAGCAATGATCATTTCATTGAAGATGAAATGTGCGCCAGATTTCTCGACTGTTAGAACATTCTTACATATGAATGTTCCTAATCAAAATTCTCACATCCTGATTACAATTAACCTCTCAAATTCTAGCCATAGATAGATTAGCTATGGACTTAGATACGTGCAAAAGGATTTCTCAAAAGATTAAGCACAGAAGGAGCAGACAGCAAAATATCGGGCGCAAAAATTCTCGATTTCTCAGAAAATTTACATCTAAGTGAGGATGAACAATTCACTCACTCTTCATGTGTCTAATGACACTAATTTCTCTCTCCCTATTCTCAAATCTCTTCTGCTCTACTTGCCCGACATTTTCCAACATATTTATAGATGAATATATACAAGTGTATGACTTAAACAAGGGTATAAGTCAGCTAATGTACATATGTGTACATATCTTTGAGTTTTCTAAAAATGTCCTTCCTTCAACCATCTGACTTTGTTTCCTTCTTGACTCCTTGACTTCATTTCTCCATAATCCTTCAATTGATGATTGTCATGCACCAACAACTATTGCAAAGAATTTGATTTCAGTAGGACAAATGGTAGAGAAAGGATATCATGTTATCTTCAATGAAAAAGGCTGCTTTATAAAGAATCCAAAAGAAGGATTCAAGGTCATTGCTCAAGGAAGGAAAGAAGGAAGGATGTTCACTTTGGACATTCAACAACCGCATGGAAAGGTGATGTATATTCAGTTTGGAAACAAGAGGATTGCTGAAATCGATTTGTGGCACAAAAGGTTTGGACATATCAACATTCCCAAGCTCAAGGACATGAGCAACCATGAAGTGGTAAGAGGTCTTCCAAGATACAATGATGCGGGACTACATGAGTTTTGTGAAGCATGCCAACTAGGAAAGCAAACTCGACAACCATTCAAGAAAAGCAACTATGTGGCAAGGAATGTCCTCGACTTGATACACACGGATGTATGGGGACCATCACAACAACCATCAGTGGCTGGTAATAGATATTTTGTCACTTGTATTGATGATCATTCAAGGAAAGTATGGATGTTTTGCATAAAACAAAAATCAGATGTGTTCTCCATGTTCAAGAGATTTAAAGCACAATTAGAAAAGGAAACAGTACGCTACATAAAGACCTTGAGGTCCGATGGAGGAGGAGAATATTTCTCCAAAGAATTTTCAGTTTTTCTTTATGAAAATGGCATCAAGAGACAATTTACATGTAGGTACACACCTCAACAAAATGGAATAGCTGAAAGGAAAAATCGACATATCACAGAAGTTGTAAGATGCATGCTCAACGAGATGAAGATGCCACTAAACTACTAGGCTGAAGCAACTAGTACGGCCGTTTATTTGATGAACAAGTGCACAACGACTGGAGTGCATAATCTAACTCCCGAGGAGGTTTATTCCGGTAAGAAGCCTGACCTTACACATCTCAAAGTTTTTGGATGTGTGTGTTATGTTCACATCCCTCAAGAACTAAGGACAAAGATGGAGGCAAAGTCCGAAAAATGTATTTTTATTGGATATTCATCGGAGCAAAAGGGATATAGGTGCTACAATCCGGTGACAAAGGAGCTACGAGTCTCACGAGATGTGGTATTTGATGAGCTAAGACCATGGTTTGGAGACAAAGGGAAAGAGAAGATTCTTGAAGAAGATTGCGAAGATGATGGAGGTGCTATCCGAGAAGAATTTCAACAAACAAGCACTCAAATGTCAGGTACAGAAGCTTCTACATCACTTGGAGAAAGCTCAACATGGAAGGGGAGGCTAAGGAGTCATTCCTCATCACCAACATCAGCTTATGAAAGATCTAAAGCTGAAAGTGCTGCCCAAAATAGTGATTCAAATGCAAGTGAAGAAGAGTATGAAGAGGTAATCACACCAAAGGTAAAGTTGAACCGGTTGAAGAAGCAATGTTCAAAAGGAAATGAAAGGAGGTCTTCAAGAGCAAGGTATCCAATTGAAAGGCTGAGCTATGATAGTTTTATTGCAAAGCATTTTGCATATATGACACAGGTGGTCAAAGACAAAGAACCGGATGCATATGAAGAAGCATGCACACAAAAAGAATGGCAAGAAGCTATGCAAGAAGAGATGAAAGCTCTCAAGACAATCACACATGGGAGCTAGTTCCAAAGGCTGAAGGTATGAAGATTTTTCCAAATAAATGGGTGTTTAAAATAAAGAGAAATGCTGATGGTTCTCTAGCAAGGCATAAAGCTAGACTAGTAGCAAAAGGATTCAAGCAAACTCACGACATTGATTATGAAGAAACTTTCAGCCCGGTTGCAAAGATGGGAACAATTAGAACCTTGATTGCAGTGAGTGAAGCAAGGAGATGGCCATTGTACCAACTTGACATAAAAAATGCTTTTCTCAATGGTGAAATTCAAGAAGAGGTATACATGAGTCAACCGATTGGAATTGAAGACAAAAAGCATCCAAAGTTTGTTTGTAGATTGAAGAAAGCTTTGTATGTGCTGAAGCAAGCACCACGTGCTTGGAATCAAAGATTGGTCGGGTACCTCACAAGGTGTGGGTATAGTCCAAGTAATGCAGATCCCTCTCTCTACATGAAGAAAGAAGAAGGCAAGCAGGTATATATTTGCATATATGTTGATGATCTCATCATAACAGGAAGTAATGTTACAGGAATACAAGAGATCAAAAGGAAACTCGATAAGGAGTTTAAAATTTCAGATCTTGGTGAGCTGAAATACTTTTTAGGCATTGAGATAGTCTATGGGAAAGATGGCATTTACTTAATGCAAAGAAAGTACCTATTGGATGTTCTTTTCAGATTTGGAATGAGTGAATGCAAACCACTCACTCAACCTATGGACACAAATGTGAAGCTATGCTCAAATGATGGAGAGAAGTTACATGATGTAACTACATACAGGAGTATTATAGGTTCATTGATCTATGCTACGATCACAAGACCAAATTTGTGTTATATTGTTGGAGTTCTTTCTCAATTTATGCAAGCTCCAACAAGTGAACATTTAAATTCAGCCAAACGAGTGCTAAGATATGTGAAGCACACAGTCGATCATGCTCTATTTTATGGATATGATGAAGAATTGCAGGTAAAAGGCTTCAGTGATGCTGATTGGGTGGGTTCAAAGGAAGACAGAAGATCCACTTCAGGTTATGTGTTCATGATAGGTAGCAAACCTATCACATGGAGCTCAAAGAAGCAACCTACTGTTGCACTATCATCTACAGAAGCTGAATATAGAGGTTTAGCCTTTGCAACTTGTGAAGCTATGTGGATTAAGAAGCTCTTGGCTGATCTTGATGCAAGCACATATAAGTGCATTATCATTATGTTCAAGAAAAGGTTTTGAGCAAGGATGTGGATATAAAGTTCATTGGAACTAATGACCAGGTTGCAGACATGCTTACAAAGTCCCTAGATGCTTCTAAGCTCAAGAGGTTCAAGGACGACATCAACTTGTAGGATATGGCTGAAGGTGCAAGCTCACATGTGAGCTTGAGGGGGTGTGTTAAAAATAAAGAAGTAAGCTCGTATATATTTTTGCAAAAAGGATTTTCTTCAAGTAGAAGAAAAATACAAAAATGAAAAATAGAAGCATTTACTTCAGCAAGTAGTGGAGACCAAAAGAGAATCATTCAAAAGAGAATCAAATCCAAAAACTGAACTGTAAGAGGAGTGGCTGTCCAAAGTAGTGGAGAAATGATGGAGAAGAGCTCTCAAACTCATCATGAGAGTTTTTGGTCACTTGGCTATAAAAGAGGCAAGGGAGGACACTCAAGGATAGAGGAAGAAGGCGTGGAAGCCCCCTTGTAGCTACTTCATTTGTTTTGAGTCATTTCGTTCAGTTCACTCTCATAGAGTATGTCCAGCCGCACACCCATTTCTGGGTAGTCTACTTGTGAGAGTCATATCTCTCAACATATGTATCCAATTTTAGTGCTTAAACATTCCTTTGAAAGCTTATCTTGAGTAGTTCCTGTATCTAGAACAGTTTTATCAAATTCTTTATGGTCTGTGAGTTATTCAGGTTTTAATGAAGTCCAGTTTTCAGGTTAACTGAGTGGACAGGTAGCCTGTTTTGTATCAAAGAGTTGCCAACTCAAATCTACTCCAAATTGAGTGTTTGATATATCATTTGAGATCTCTAGGTGTCTAGTTTGAGTGACCAAAGTTTCAAGTTCATTGGATATTTCAGTTGGTACCAGTTTGCATTTGAAGGTTCTACTGTTGGTAAGAGTCTTGATCCTGAGAAGGTCCTCTACACTTTCCGCTGCGAGTAGGAGAGGAATTCTCCAACATTTCTTACATGAATTCTTTTTCTTTTAGAATGTTGAGTAGTAAAGAGCTACCTATTGCTAAGCTGGAAGTAAATTCAATGTCCTTATCTAGAGGGCATTGCTTCCTTGATAGTGAAGCTACAAAGGAAATTCATGAGCTCGAGTAAGATGCTAATGAAGAACTATTTGAGAGTGCCAAGATAGAAAAAGAACTCAAAGGAGCCTTTGGGATTATTGGTCAACATATATTTACTATAAAAAAAGGGACAATATAAATACATAATGCTTTGCCAAGAATTTTATAATTTTCAAAGGGCAATAACTACCTACAAAAAATGGAAGGTAGTAGGATTGCAAAGGATGTTGGATGATCCAATCTTCTTCATTGACTTTGAAAGGGTAGCTCAAGTAATGTCGAATTTACAGGAATTTGGAAGAGGCAATGATGCCTATTTTAGGTGCAAAGTAAATAATAAAGATGGTGAGGAAGTATAGATATCTATTAAGCTAGAACATATCAGGAATGCTTTGAAATCCTATACTATGGGAAGCAAGTTGAATGTCCGTTTTGTGAAGAAAAATGTAGCTTCATGTGCAGGTTACTCCAAATTCAATGACCTCAAAGGGAAGGAAAATGCAAAAACAGCCATAAGGTTGTTTTACGATACTTATGCTTCCCAAGAAGGCCTAGGTATACCATACCTCACAAACTAGTCAACCTCATCATGTTAAAAAAACAAAGATAAAACCAAGCCTTTTATTGTTATGGATGTAACTCCATATATTTGTGAGCAGCTTAAAGAAGCAACAAAGCATTGGTCAGCAAGGAAGTTCATGAATGGAGCTCAATTTTTTACCTCTATCATGTACTTGGGATGGAGGAAAATTTACAATTGTCTCCAAATGCTTAGATGTTTAGAATTGTGATGGCTAGCATGGGAAGTCCTCCAAAATCCATGGGGGTTAAAGAAGTGGGAAATAAGAGGAAAGTGGTAGCAGTAGAAGAAGCTCAACCAAGTAAGAAGAGGAAAATGGACCCCAAGAAGCTTGAATTAAAGCAAGAAGAAGTATCCAAGGAAGAGATTCAAGCAGAGCAAAAGAAAGTGCAGGCTAATAAAGAGCCACATCCACCTCAAACAGGAAAAGAGAAGTTGTATGCTTACTTGACACAGGGAGGAGATAAAAGGGATTTGTATGAAGCACAATTTCAAAAGATGTTAGAAAATTATTCTGACAAAGCTACTGACTCGAAGCAAGAAGAAATAGAACACTATGAGGATCTTCATGAGTAGATGATGGCTGTAGAAAAAAGAAGTTTTTGTGAAAAAAGAAGTAGAATTATTAGCCTATTTCAAAGAGCTTCAAGGGCCAAACCAAAACAACAATAGTAGCCAAGAAGAAGGTACAAAGGAAGACATCTCAAAAGACGAAACCTACAAGAAAAGGCAAGGCAAAAGCTGTGGAAACTTCAATGCTAGGAATAGATAATATTTTTGAAGGAATTGTCATAGGGAAGAAGCAGGAAATGCAAGAGGAAAACATGGAAAAGGGAATCAACAAGGGAAAAGGGAAAGCATCATCTGAGTCAGACTCAGATATAGAAGGATTTTCGCTAACAAGTCTAAATTTATCATTACCAAGAACTGCATTGAAACAAGTACAGGTGAAAGCATAGACCCAGGCATTCGAAAAAGGAATGGGATCTAGTGAGTCTCAAAAGAAGTCAGAGATTGAAAATGTGACCACTTTAGAAGATGCTGAAGAGAAGAGAAGAAAAGAAAAAGGTAAAGGAAAGGTGGATGAAGTGGAGACTAAGGAACTAGGGGAAAGTCAAGGAGGGTTAATTGAAAGAATGACTATCATCATCAAACCTTCTGAAAGAGAATATTGTCAAAGATTTATTGAAGATGGAGGAACAAAAAAGATTGAACAAAAGGAAGTTGCTTCGGAACCGAAAGTCAGTAAAAACATTGAAGACGTTTTTTTGGATCTAGGGAAAGAAGAACAGAAAGAAAAGAGCAGCATTATGAGGATCAAGGCTTTGTAGAAATAACAAATTAGGAGTGAACAATATGAGAAGATGGACATATACAAAGAAGGAGGTGACTAGGAGAGACAAGAAAAAGAGCAGATTGTCATCATGGATCACGATGGAGATTAGAAAGAACAGGAGAAGGTGGAGCCAGAAGAGCAGAATATTAATACAAGAGATGTCATAGATGATCAAGAAGAAGAATAGACAGAAGATGATGAGTCAGAGGAAAAAGAAGAAGACATATGTCAAAATGAATAAAAGAAGATTGAGCTAAAGTAGTTGGAAGTAAGTATAGAATTTGGAAGAATTTCAAAGGAGATAAGGAATGCATGTCAAACTATCATGGAATCCATATAGAATTTCAAACCATCAAGCCGTAATATGATCCTATCAGGTATGGTGGTTGAGTCAGAATTCATACGGGGAGATAAAGTCATAGAGGAACAGAAGAAGGAGAAATCTGGAATGGAGGAGAAAATTAAGGAAATACAGGAAAAGAATGAGCAACTCATAGGCAAAATTTTATATTAGAAACTCGGGATGTACAGAATAAAGTTTCAGGAGGAAAAATGTACAAAGTAGGAGGAAAGTATTAATTATCTGGTTGGAAGAAAATCTAAAGAAGTGGAATCAAAGTATAAAATTTAGCAGAGTTCCTATGAAATCCAATGAGGAAATTAATAAGCTACTGATGGAAGAAGGACAGGGCAGGATTGAAAACCAGATAACCATATCAAAAAATGAGGAGATGGAGAGGTTAAGAAAGGAAGTTCAGAAGTTGCAAGAGGAATTAAAGGATGCAAAGGAACTAGAAAGGCAAGCTAATGCACATGCAGTAAGTTCCATGAAGGGTTACAACAAAGTGAGTCAGGATATAGTAAAAGAGAGAGAGGAATGGGAAAAAGAGAAAGAATGATTACTCAAGGAAATGGAGGAATGGAAGAATCAAGTGGAAAACATGTGCAAAAGGAAAAGGAGCTGGTAGAACAATTACAACAGAAACAGGAAGAGAAAGTAGTCAAAGAAACAACAAAGATGACTACTCCACATGAGGAACATTTTATGGCTACTAAAGAGGGAAGATCAGTAGCAGAATACTCGGAAGAATTTGTTCAACAATTACTAACAAGTAGAGAAGCCATGACTGAATATATTAGAAAGATGCATGATGATTATGAAAACCAAATAGTAAAGTTTGCATCAGAAAATGGTGTGAACCCAGATCAACACCATTGGCCTGCTAATGGGTTGATATTCCTTTTTTGCATGATTTAGAAAGCATAAAGAATTATCAAACTGCAAGAATAGGGATACCTCCCAACCAATTTTTGGAATATGAAGAAGATCTCAATGTAGCCAAAGAATTATTTGAGAAGTCAAAACCTGCTTCGAGAAACAAATGGCTTGATGCTCATAAAGAGTGCAAGAAGATTTGGAAGGAAGCTCCTTTATAGAAGAAGATAAATCTAACATATTGCCCTGTAGCAAGAAGAAGGGACTGGTCAAATTTTTGGAAAAGAAGAAATGAAAGCTTAATTCCAGCTAGATGGTTAAATTCTCTAAAGATAGTAGGACCTAAGAAAGGGACATGGCCAACCAAGAGTTATATGGAGGACACAACTAATGCAATAATAGCCTCATACAAAGATGTAAATGATCCTACTTGTATACTAATAACAAGAATAATGAGGATGATTCTCACTTGTATAGAAACATTTACAGATACATACGTCAAAACGATAAACTACATAGGATTTAATTCACCCACTCATGCTCTTCTTTTTGACCTAAGTGAAACACTAGATAGGATATGACTCATTGACTATTCTCATTCAAATAAAATTTTTTAGTTAAGCTTGCACAAAATCGCGATTCTGTGCAAGAAAAACACGATTAGTAGTAAACACATTTTTATGAGAAAATCTTGATTGTCAAATGGTTTTCCCCATAGTTATAGCATTTATTTATTGGTGTTAGTTTGCTATTTACTAGGTTTGCCTTAGTAGTAGCTTCTAGAGCCTTTGCTATAGCTTTAGCTAATTCCTTTGTAGGTGGTATCCTATCTTCATGGGCTCTTGGTTGGTCAAATGCCATTAGGTCCTATCCCCTGTTATTTTCCAAGTCTATAGATTCCTTGATACATGAATATATAATAAATCAGAGTTCTAAGCTGAGCACTTCTCATGCCTTCTATGAATAGAGACACTTGTCTTGCCATTGAGGGAACCTCATCCTTTGGACATCTATCTATATATTGCTTAAATCTCTTTGTAGCTTCTCTCACATTTTCCTCTTTCTGTTGTTTAAAGCTATGGATCAATGTGGATGTACTACGTTTTATCCCAGTTTTTGAAAATTACCCTATGAAGGTTTTTAAGAAGGATTCCCTGTTTTGATAAAATCTACAAAGGCTAGGAGTATATTGGACAACAATGGAGGCAGATGTCCATAAGTTATGAAAGGAGTGCCCAACTTGCAGTATTAATCCACCAGTGGAACATTCTACCCTATATCAAGTGTCTTTAGTACCAAATTGGAGTGAACATTGGTAAATTTTTTGAGGTTGAAAACATTCCCTCAAGACATGACATTGGCCAGATGATAGAGCTTAGAAGAAGAAGCCCTAGATTATGCACTCAAAGAGTTGGCCACCAAAGACCTGCAAATAGTATTGCCTTCACCACCCTATCTGGTCCAAAGTGTCCTCCTGCCACATCATGGTGTTTGGACATATCGAGTTGCCTATAAAACGGTACTCCAAGCCACAACCTTTCATATGGTATTTGGCCAAAATGCAGTGCTACCATTAGATTTCCTAATACCCACATTGAGAGTAGCACAAGAACATTAATGGGCTAGCCATGAGCTCTCATCTAGAATCTTCAATATGGAATGCTTAGGTGAAACAAGATTGAGAGCAGCAGCAAGAATTTATGTGACTAAGAAAAGACAAAAGGCATACTTCAATGCCCATGTGAAAGATAAGGGCTTGAAAGCGAGAGACTTAGTCTTGGTATACACATTGAAACAACATGCACGGAAGCTGGAGAAGCGAGGGTACGAACCCATGCTTATTAATAAAATATCAACGAGTGGAGTAATCCACTTAGCCATCCTAGAAGGTGACATCCTACCTAATTACATCAGAGGATACAAAGTGAAATTATATCAAGAACCCCCTCATAGAGGAAATGCTAAACCGACTCAACACTGCCAAAAAATGTAAGGAAAAGGAAAAACGAGTTCAAGAAGAAGTGAAAACAGAAGTGTTAGAACGCATCTAATGAATAAATTTGAGAAGACAAGGTAGAGATCAACCTAGGAAAAATGCTTATGAAGCTCCAAGATATCACATGGCCATGTACAAAGGATTAGGTGTATGTTCCCATAGAATAGTTGATCGACAAACCTTTGTGACCCTAGAGGTAGGATAGGGAGAGAGTGCAAGGACTATAAGAGATTTGATTGACTCACGAGCAGCCACTAGTGCAGTTAGACTTTCCTACTATCAAGCATTGCAATTAAGTGTCAATCCTATAGAAGCATATCTCATAAGATTGGGAGGTGTCGAAACCCCTTGCATGGGTGAGATGGAGCTCCCCATCTACATTAAGTGTTTCCTATGCAATGCTAATGTGATTTTTGTTTTCTCGTAGATAAGCATCTCATTACTAGTGATATCATGGCTTACATTGCAAGAACCAGCTCTTAGGTAGGCATAAGTCAACAAGTGGTTGATATACAAGAGTTTGAAAAGTTACAGAATGTGGAAGCACTATGCCTAGTGTGGAAGAAAGTAGGATTGGATGCATATTTCAATGCTCAGCTACCCAAACCTGACTTCATGTGATAGGCAACACCTCTCATTGGTTTAGTGAAGTAGTAGAGGCATGGCCATACCATGCCTATAGGAAACACCTCTCATTGGTTTAGTGAAGTAGTAGAGGCATGGCCATACCATGCCTATAGGAAACACCCCTCATTGGTTTAGTGAAGTAGCAGGACCATTGGGTGAGGGATTGTACCTTTGGGAGGTAGAGCTAGAGTTCAATGGCAAGGGGGCAAGTACCATTTCTTCACACAAGAGTTTGAAAAGTTACAGAATGTGGAAGCACTATGCCTAGTGTGGTAGAAAGTAGGATTGGATGCATATTTAAGTGTTGAGTGGCCCAAACCTGACTTCATGTGATGCTATTATCTTATCAGCACCCTGACTCCTAGCAAGCATCCCCATGCTTCAAGCACATTTGTGCTCCCATCACTAACCAGAGGAAATGAGTTGACGAGGTTTAAGTTAACCAATAAATTAATGAGGAAGGCTCTAGATATGAAAGGAATGCACATACCCACTGAGAAGGAGGTTCTAGTACCAAATAGCATGAAGAATTGAAACCTTACTAAACTCAAAGATATGGTGGCTATGTCTCCTAATATTGAAATTCACCTAAGAATGGGCATGAAACACTTTGCCTTGCTCACCCAAGACAGATTCACGATGCCACCTAAGAAGATTTGGTTGACTTTATACCTTGCAGAGTCACAGAACCTAACCATTAATCTACCTCACTAGATCATTGATCAGATACACTTGGCACACAAGTGATGGCCATGCAAGTCAGTCTTGTATGGAAGTTGTGCATTGACTAGGAACATTTATAGATGTTTGGCTTATGATATTCCAATCCAGAGGGCTTTAATGTGGAATAGAGCACAACAACTCAAGGGACGAACATCCACCAGGCCCCATTCAAAGAGGATGCGAGGATCAATACCATGTGCTCAACCACGAGGAGCCACCTTAACCCTAAATGTCACTCCCCCACCTCGACACATACACCCCTTTAAATTATGCCTCTCGAGAGGCAAGAGTGAAGGTCCCAACTTGATATTTCAACTAGTTGCCATGGAACTTGAATTCGTTGGAGGAGTACATTTGGAAGAGCTTACCAATGAGGATTTTGAGCAGATTTTAAGAGAAGTAAATCTTGAGGTGGATGAGAAACAACATGTGGAAATATCTCAACTGTAAACAACCACCTCTCAAGTGCCTGTTACTATAGTTGATGAGGACGAAGAAGAAGATGAACATGATAATGAGGATGAGGAGTTAGAAGGAGACAATGATGATTATGAGGGCAGACATCAAGAAGAGGAATAAGACATGCGTGAACTTGTAGGTGCTTTGGCATACATAACCTATTTACAAAGTTTATATAACACAATCAAGGTGGTGCAATAGAGGCATATAATTTCATTTGCATCAAGTCAAGCCTTGATAGAACAGATGCTCACAGAGAAAGGGGTGGATCTTCACTTCATTAATACACTCAAATTGTTAACAGAGACACTGGGAGTTCAAGAGGCTGTGCATAGTGCAGTCTGACAATCAATCCAATACGACAAACACAGAGTGCAAATACGGCCTCGGGCAGACAAAAACATACGAATACCCATATCCAAACCAGAAGCAACCATAGAACCAACCACCACACCAACAACGACCATTGAACTTACTACATAGATATTTGTACAAACATCACCAATCTCATCCAAGCACCTTCCATCTCCTCCATCACGCTCACCCCCGCCACTGACTATGGATGAAATTGTGATAGTAATAACAACTAGTACCCAAACCCCAACCTCATCAACATCCTTTTCCTTCCATGAACCAACCTCCCTGACCACACTCTTTTCTTCAATTACCAATCCTCCTTACACTTCCCTGTTTTTATGAGTCGAACCCATGATTGGACACCCCATGATACTTAGCATAACAAGACACACAAGACCCACCAAAGGTAGTTTAGGTATCCTCACATTTCTCCATTCACACATGCCTATTCCCCCTCATCCATACTTCCCATTTGCCTCCTCCATCTTTCCATACACTTCCATCATGACCATAGCCCCACACCATTACATGTCTTTCATGGAGGCTTTCATTCTTGTTCCCACCCCACACATGTTAGGCTCACAACCACTCATTTCGACTTCACTGTACACACACATCACGATCAATTCACCTATTGACCCCACTTACATGGTAGCTCAAGCACGTACCACACTGTCAGACCCTATGGACATTTCACCATCCATCGTACTTCCCCTCCCCCCATGATTCCACCATCCCCCATCCCCCTACCACCACCTTCACGTGCATCCACCTCCTTATTAAACACAACATCCACCATTCCCATCCCCATTTCCATCCCCATTCCCCCTACACTGCACCCTACCTCCCTTGCATCTCATACTATACATAATACATTCAACGCAATAGTTCAATGTGTCTCATAGCTACAACATGATTACCAAAGACTAGAAGATTGGAATGCTGCCTTCTAGGCAGAATCGCAAAGATTGCAAGCAAGAGTCATTGCTTTGGAAGCTGATAATGAAGCCCTCCAAGTGGAATACTTCAGCTTGCAACAAGCTCATATGGAACTGGAGGCCAAGACATGAAATGTGGATGCTCAAGCCATCAAGGACTTGGAGACAATGCTTCACGAGAAAAATCTCACTAATGCAAAAACCTAGGGCTTCTTAGGAAGCACATGTCTATGGCATTGGAAGAGAACAAGCGATTGCAACAATAAAACCAAGATAAACTTGAAGCTCTTATGGAAGGGACCCCAAGTGTGGAGGTTAGTGCTACAAATTATCGAGATGTTCCCTTAGAAGACATAAGGATCCTACTCGAGGAACATGCCAACTTTTTAGATTCATATGAAAAGCTAGAATCAGAATGTGCAAACCTCAAGAAGTAGTTAACCATTGTCAACACATCTCAATAGGAGTTGACCCTTCCCCCTTAGCCTACAGAGCAAGTGGAATTCCTCAAGAAACACGAGGAAGAGCTACAAGCAAGACTCCTAACATATGAGAGGCCACCCTCTCCAATCGAAGACCCTGAACGCAACACCATGGTGGAAATACCCACCAAAGAAAGTTTTGAAGAACCGTATGAGCCTATGCCAGTACCTGGAGGGCAGCAGCTAAGAACTTGTAAAAAAAAAGAATAACAATAAGTCAAAAGGTAGTTCAATTGTGTTAAATTTTATTTTGAATTTTTCACTATATTGACGAGCTGAGACACCTTTGAGATAGAAGCACTAGACTGGTTCAAGAGGGTAGAGAAGATAGGACAAACCCATGATGATAGGGTAACCATACAAATCAAGTCGCTCTCCAATTCGGAAGACACAATCCTTAAGTCCTCCTATTTTCAAAACCTCTCTCATCGAAGATGCACTACATGCCATATTTTGTCTTATTAGCAAATTATAATGTAGAGATTAAGAGACATACAGGGAAAGAAGCAACATTCGCTACTCAATTCGAGGTACAGGATCTACTTGAAGAGGCACACAAAGGCTCTATTTTTCAACCTAATTGGCATACACGACTCTTGATGGACTACTTTGAAATGATGCGCACATGGTCAAACATGCCACTATATATTAAATATAACCCATGTTATTGTACTATTGTTCATCATAGATCTTGGAAAGCATCCACAATCAAAGTCTGCAACAACAAAGGGTGTTTCGATTGGATTAACTATCCATATTTTGCTCCACCTAGAGCACCATCCACCATTGCCTATATGATCTCCACCATACGTCACTAGTCTGCATGATAAAAGCATGTACCAGACATTGCTGCACAGATGTGTATGAAGATTTTTGGGCTAATGATGGTAGTGTTCAAGAGTTTTTGTAAAGTGAAAGCTCCATATATTTCAGCCCCCGGGTTTTCTGAAGGGAACCGTGATTTGGTATATGACATGAGGAAAACCCCCTCCATCAACATAATTTACGCATGGCATGTGCACATCAAGTACTTAATTGCTTGCTACAAGTAGACATTTGAAGAAACCTTCTCTACAGGGTTCTGGGAATACCACTCAAAAATTTTCATTCCCAGAATGACACACCTATTATATCTCTTTGCTATACAACAAGCCATACGTGTAGATCAACTATGCTTGCCCCATTCGGATGTTCTAGGCCCAGTCAATTGGGATCACATGATGACATATCTGGCAAGAGGACTACACATACAAGAATATCACCTCACCACTGATGTCATTGAATATTACATCAAACACTCCCTACAACAAGGGTCTGTCAGGGATGACAGACGTGAGAGAGGGGGGGTGTTGACAATAGCGAAGGAAGTCAAGGCATGACAAGATAGGGGAGCCAACTCAAAGAGTCAGAGTAGAGGGACATCCAAGCAGGACCAAGTAGGTAGAGCAGTCAAAGAAGATCTAGCAACTAGGCCTATCCAAATTTTTTAAGATAAATCCTTTTCAATAGTGATTTTCATCACTACATGAACCTTGTAAATACTGGTTTTGGTAGAAGTACCTATGTATCAATTATTAGAAGTACCTATGTATCAATTTTCATAATTTGTAGGCTCCGTTTGAGCCTGCAAATAATCTATGGGGCCTAATTTTTAACTAGGCTGGAGACTAGGTCTGGATAGGGCCAAAGCTAGTCAAAAACTATAAAAAGAGCTAGAGAGCGCATTTTTGAGGTTAGATTGTAAGAGAATAGAACTTATGTAAAAGAGATTTTGAATAATTAAAAATGCTGCATTGTTCCTCTCTTTGTTATTGCGTTGTGTGCACGCATGTGTATGTGTGTGCTCTGCCTAGGGAGAAGTTTGAAGCTTTCCACAAATTTGTGAAAAGCTTTCCACATTTTATTTTACAAATTTGTGAATGCTATGTTAAAGGGTTGATGTCATGAAGTGAAACACAATGCCTTTTCTAAAGATGCGCTTACATATTGACCATTAAGAACCATGTGGTAAACCACGAAAAAAGCCCTTATCATTTTACCTTCTCAAATAGCCCCAAACGTGGGGTTTGCTTAGGTGCTAGTAAAAATGAATAATTGTTCGTGATCTCACCACTTGGGAGCTTTTCCATTAGTCTCCCTCTCATTCTTGAATAACCCAAAAATGTATGCATACTATTACATGCACAAAATGAGGGTAGGCCTATTTCATTTATGTTTACCAATGAAGTGCATCGATCCTATTATATTATCTCAAAAATAACTCTATTATTACTTCTAGTCAAATGGGAATTATGGGTTTGATTCTAGTGGGGCATGTCCTCTCCTATCTAGCACTCTATTAATTATTAGATATGAAAGCTACAGTGTTGTGCGACAAGTAGTAAAATGTAGCACTCCCTCATATCTCAGTGTCGACTGTGCACCCTGCAAGTGTTAACCCTTTCACCATGTATCGTCATTTGTATAGGTTAGGTGAGAAAGAACCTTGCTACCTTCATTTTTGGCCCACCTAGTTCCACTTTATTGCAATGGTACTCAAAAAATTAGCAATCACTATACCTGAAGACTGCTTAGAGAAATTTTTATGTGTAGTAGTTAACAATTTCATTTTGGCCTCTTATGATGGAATGAAGTAATGGTGGGGGGCCAAGAGTTCGCCTCTTCTATACACGAAACACCTAGTTGGAGTTGTAGTATTTAAGAAGTTTCTAATTGCCTTTACATTTGTCCATATAGGGAGCAAGTCAAAAGCCTTGAGCTTCAAGCTGAGCAGCCACGCACTCAAAGTCCGCATGGTTCCTTGAGCACTCCATATTGATAATATGATACAAAAGTTGATTGTATTGGGAGGGATTAGAGGGTACAAACAATTAGAGCGTACAAACAATTAGAGAGGCAAGATCTTCCTTGATGACTTGGCCAAAGCCTATCCCCATCATTGATTCTCTTGCACTAACAAAACCCTAGAACCAATTTGTTCTGAGGAAGGTTTGCTTCCTCCACCCTTCATACAACCATTCACATATGCAGATGGATGAAGATTTGATGAACTGAGTACCCATACGTAGGAATCTTGCTTGTGTTCATTCCAAGGTGAATCACAGTACTCCCCTCTACACCTGATTATCATGAAATGCCTTGCTTCCATTTCCTTGGCTTCTCCATAGTATCTGCTTGCCATGGAGCAATTATTTTCACACTCGTAGTCCTTCCACTTCTTCATGTGATGGTTGCCCTTTGTTCCTCATGGTTGGCATTGCTTCATCTCCGGATATGAATCCATATAGATTCCTCCCTTGAAGGTAAGCCTCCATCCTTAGAGACCATGCCGGGTAGTTGTTTCGATCCAATTTGTCAATTGTTGATGGAAATCCATCTCCCATGTTGCTTAACTATGCTCTGATACCACAGTAAAGAGAGATGGTGGATGCAATCCAAAGATGAGTAGGTGCCGCTACAACCAGCTTCACACCAGCCAATTGAGACTTCAGAGTTTTTTTTTTATATAAAGGAAGTTCGGCAATAGCCTACTCTCCCGGACTTGAATTAAATTAAGAAACAAAGGTACAATGAAAGGGGACTAGTGCCCACGGGACCCCCCAAATCCCACAAAGCAGGGGAAGCTTGATTGAATCCTAGGTTGCATTACAGAGAAGGTTAATCACCCTCTCATCGCCCTCATGCGGGGCCCACTTGGGTTTGAGCTTGTTGTTGATCAAAAGGAGGACTTGATGGTGCCTGAAGGGGGGGGATTTCTTACTGTTAACAATCCTTTTGCCAAGGAGGAATAGTGATTTCTCAATCGACCACTCCCTGGGGGGGTCGCCGAAGTTGAGAGCACACCTCTCCCGCCAAATTTTCCACAGGACTTCCCCTCTGATGGCGTTCCAGAGTGTCGTAGAGCAGCCGATCGCTTCTCCCAAAAGGACTTGTTTCCAACTAAGCTGTTTTTGAAGTCTGATTTTCATTCCAACTGTCTGCCAGATTCTGTAGGAGTTGGGGCAAGTAAGGAAGATGTGTGGGACATCTTCGATAGCACGGCGGCATCGTTTGCACCAAGGAGGGATCCCACAAAGTTTGCTAGCCTTATGGTTGGTCCAAATTCCTCGATGAAGAATTTGCCATAAGAGGACAGACTTCTTAATCTCTATAAGGGGGTGCCAGATACCCATGAATTTCATGTCCCACCGAAGCCGCGTCCAAGACAGGCACCACTTCTTGTTGAGGCTGATCTGGAGGTCAGCCGTTTCTTTGATGTTCGGGATTTTGAGTAGGCTATTTCCATTGTGCCATTTGAGACCAAGCGAGTTCGGTGTGTCGTATCCCATGAGAAGGCGAGTCTTGTGACGATCCCAAGCGAGGCATCTGCTTTGCAAAGTGTTCCATTCTTCGTAGGAGATGTTTATGCGAGGGTCAATATCCTCGAAGTTGATCCAGCTGTTGGTGTCATGTTTCCAGAGGTGTTTCCATTTTTTGAATCCTTTGTTCCATAACTTCTTGGCATTTTGAATGTTCCATGACTCCACACTCCGGATGCCATGTATCGGAAACCAGATAGAGTCGTTTTGTCTGATTCCGGCCGCCCACTTCCAGTCCTCACTAATTCTTGTGAAGCTTTTGACTTTATTCCAACCCTTCCAAAGGGAGCACACGAGATTGGAGCCTTTCGGGAAGACGGGGATCGGGGAGAATAGCAGGGTCATGATGTCTAGATTCTTCCAGTTCGGGAATCCCATGAGGGCCAACTCATTCTTGTTTCTGAAGATCAGCTTGGCCCACGAGGCCTCCCTATTGCACCAAGCCTTAATCATCCATTTGGCTGCCAGTTTGTTAGCCATACACCCAATGTCCAGGATACCAAGCCCCCCGCTATCTCTAGGGCTAGTGCAGATGGCCCATTTGATTTTAGGCACCCCCCTTCTGTTATGATCGCCCGTCCAGAGAAAGTTTCTACAAATACTATTCAGTTTGGACAGGCCTTGCTCATTCGGTCTCCAACAAGAAAGGAAATAGATGGTAGAGGAGAGGAGGAACGTGTTGATAACCATCGCACGTCCAGCGAGATTGATTTGCATACCTCTCCAATAATTAAGCTTGTTTTCGAGTTTGGCCAGCACCCAGTTCCATCGCTGCTCCATAGAGACGCCAAACCCCAAGGGGATTCCAAGAAGTCGAAAGATTTGGCCCTGCGGAATGATTTGACAGCCATGATCAATGAGAAGGCCAGGATGATGTCCCACAATAGCCCTAAAGGCGGTCTTAGAGTGGTTGATTTTGGATCCAGAGGCATCACAAAAGGTAGCAAGACATCTCCAGAAAGTCTCCAGGCTGGTATTATCATTGTGAACGAACGCGTTCATATCATCGGCAAAAAGTCTGATGATGATTTGACTGTGGTCGTGAGGCAGCCGGAGGCCTTTGATATTGCCAGCCTCCACATGATGTGCCACAAGTCTGCTCAGCCCCTCAGTGGCGATGGCAAAAAGAAGGGGGGCCAGAGGGCACCCTTGTCTAATAGATCTTTTAAGATGGATCGCCTTCGAAAGTTTGCCGTTAACGTTAATTTGGGTCGTTGCGTTTCCGAGAAGGGTCGCGATCATCTTGGTGAATTTCTGACTACATCCGAGATCTTGGAGCGACTGCAGAATATAGTCCCATTCTAGCCTGTCGTAGGCTTTGTCAAAGTCGATCTTGAGGAAAACCACATCTTGATTAGACTCATTTGCAAATTGAATACCTTCCCAAATATCCATAATGGTTTCCAGGATAGACCTGCCTTTGATGAAACCTTTTTGGTCCTCACTAAGCCAAGATCTCAGGTGGCACGAGAGTCTGTTGGCGATGACTTTGGCGATGATCTTGTATCCTGTTTGGAGCATCGTAATTGGCCACCAGTTCTCGATTCTGTTCTTTTCCCCCTTCTTGTGTATCAACTTGATAATTCCATTATTTAGACAAGAAGGAAGAGCACCAAACTTTAGCGCTTCTTGCCAAACCATCCGAAGAGGGGTGGCAATCACCAGCTTGAAGGATTTAAAGAACTCGTTAGTGAGTCCGTCGGGTCCCGGGCTTTTACCGAGAGGGAGGGCATCAATGACCGCAATGATTTCCGATTCAGAGATAGGGGCATGAAGCAGGGAGTGGAGGTTGGGTGGTATTCTTCGGGGGGAAACCCTAGAAATGGCAGCCATACAGTCTCTTCTATGGTGGGAGAGGGGGTTCGAGGTTCCCAGGAGTCTCGTGAAGTGCCCTTAGATGATGCCAAAATTATCTTCTTCCGAATTGCATACATTGCCATGTGGACCTAGCAGTAGGGGGATCGATTCTCTGTTGTGTTTCCTTTTAAGGATACGGCACATCTCTTTGGTGGGTTTGTCGGCTTTGCCAGCCCACCACTCTTTGAAGAAGATTTGCAAGTTTTTCCTTTGTATTTCTTCCTCGTATCTCAACACTGCTCTGATTTTTCGGAGACCTTTCTGGGCTTGGTGTTTTCCTTTGTTCACTTCCTCCTCGAGCCGCCAGAGTCTGTGGTAAGGAGCTTCCCTATGAGCCCGCCGCACAGTCTCGAGCATCTTCTTAGTTCTGATCATGATCTTACGAGACTTGTCGACCGCACTTCTCCAGCACTTGGCTGGGGCCAAGCCAGAGGCAAACGCCACCTTCCACACATCGGCAATCTCTTGATGGACGGAGGGGAGAGAGAAGGTGGTTGCGTTGGCATGGAACCACGGAGCCTTGCGGATCTTGCTGGAAGGTTGAAAAGTGATAACGATCGGGTAGTGATCAGAGATAGTGAGGTCAGTGCGTTGCGTGATGGTAGGGTGGCCCCACTGATGAGTAAAACTCTGAGAGATGTAGCATCTATCGAGTCTAGCTTTCCTCAGGTCCTCGCCCGCTTGGAGATTCGACCAAGAAAAGCCACTCGAGTCTTTGAATTCAACCAAATCCAAGTGGAGTTTGGTCATGTCCCACGTTTCTTTCTCCCGACTGTCGATGACCCTGCCCTTGCCCATCCATCTGTCCATAGGGTCCTCCACCATGTTGAAGTCTCCACATATAAGCACGTTGTGGGGAAGCGAGTATCTTCAATGGAGTTCTCAAGTTTTTCAAACCAGATTTGTTTAACACCGATAACCATTCCTCCAGACCCCCGCTGGTGCTTCGTTGGGATCCACACATGGGCCGAGGAGACCTGTCTGAGCCGTTTCTGGAGGTCTTCTCCGTCAATTTTAATCTCTTGAATACATATAAAGTCTGGGTTTAAGCTAATGTCGCGAAGCCATTGACCAATGATGGTCGCTCTTGAGGGGTCGGTTAGCCCTCTAGCATTTAGCGAGATGACAATCATTTTTGTATTGATCCCTCTTTGCGGGAGGGAGCTTTGTCCTTTCTTCTCTTGGCTTCGTCTTTCTTTTTCGCTGGGATCTGATCCCGACTTAGAAGTCTGTTCTTATGGGGGCTTTTCCAGGGTAGCTCCATAGGCTGTTTTCCTTTGCGGGATGCCCCTTGCTGGGGAGACTTGGGCCCCGTGCTCGGCACCGTTTCCGGGATCGTCGATCCAATGATGGAACTTTCACTATCCATGTTGTCTTCGTTACTAGTGGTGAAACCATCTTCTTTGCTTGTAGTGTAACCCTCCTGGGGGGTTTCTTTAATGTCAGGGATCTCTAGGGCTTTGTCGTAGGTGTCAACCTCAAGTAGCTTCCCACCTGGGTAGTCAAGCTCATTGATCTCCTTTCCTAGATTGCAATACAAATTGCTGTAGGGGGTAAGCGGCAGGTTGTTTCTCTCACCGTTGGCCCTAGGGCTTCTTTTCCTTCTTCTTCTAACTTCAATAAAGCCATCCGCATCAGCTTGTGGATTAAGGAGGCCCTTGCCTTCCCCATCCTTGGTCGAGTGGGTCAAATCACCAATGTTGTCTTGAGCAGTTTTGGAGGCTTCTTGAGATCGCTTGTTTTTTTGCCTGAGAGGGCAATCTTTAATCCTGTGCCCTTGTTGGCCACAATGAAAGCACGCGTTGGGAAGGTTTTTGTAGGTGATGTCCTGCACCCAAACATCTCCTTCGCCCATGTCCACTTTGATCATTGATGGAAGCGGCGAACTGAGGTCGGCCTCGACACAGATTTGGGGGTGCCACCTAGCATTGAACGAGTGTCTTGCACCTTCATAGATGAGACCACCAACGTCTTCACGTGAAGCCAGCGGCTTGCCGATAGGAGAGACAATGTCCCACACGAAGTTGTACAAGAAGTAAGGGAGGTTAGGGAGCTCAACCCAAAGAGGGTACCGAAGCGATTTCGATTTGTCGGGAGTAAAGTCCGGGGACCATCTGAATAGGCATAGGGTTGCCCGACCGAACTGCCAGGTGCCAACGCTAAGGGCTTGGAACGCCATCTCTTCATTTTCAAAGACTAGCAGCATGTGGTTCGCTAGTAAGAACTGACATTTGCTAACAATTAGTCCTCGAGGGAACCACTCTTTTCGAAGCCATTGTCGCACAGTTTCGAGCGGGGGCCTAGGGCCAAACACTTGGCCGACGAGGCAAACTTTCTTGAGCTCCTCCTGAGCAGACAGAAGTGCGGGTCTACTGAGGGACACGATGGGGGATTCAACACTTTCGGATGCCCCAGGGGCGGCACATGACCCCCCCTCCAGCAGAGCGGCCAGGATATCGGTCTCCCTAGGGGGAGGGGCCCGATTATTTTTCACGAGCGAGGATGAAGCCACATCCATGGGGCCCGCGAGCGTCTAGCAATGATGGCAAGCACCCTACCTTCTTTTTTTTTCTAGTTTTAGTTTCCTTTTTTTTTTTGAATCCCCACTCCTTTTTCTTTTTCTTTTTTAATCTCAAACTTTCTTTTTGATTCTTCTTTTTTTTCTATTTAATCTCAAACTTGAGAGGACGATCGCGGGAGAGGAGGACGTGGAGACCAAAATAACAATAAACCATCCCCTTTAAAACGAGATGAATTGACTTGCTTCAGGAAAAACGAATCACTCAAGGGTACAGTTGTCGCACTCAGATCCGCCAAGCAATCGACCAGATTAACTAAATCAAAAGTGGGCAGTTCGGTGGGCAGAGGAAAGGCTGTCTTGCACCCAGGCGATGACTCAGCACCCCCAGGATAGTACCGTCTGAAGATGACAGCTGGCGAGGAGCTAAAGCTCAAACTTTCTCTTTTTTTATTTAATCTCAACTCACAAGCTGACAAGCGCGAAAGAATGGCTCCCGTGAGAGTGTCCCGAAGCCTCCCCGCGACACCTCGAAAGCCACCCCGCGACACACGCGCGACGGCGAGCCTCCAGCCGCACTCGAACGGTGGGCTCCCGCAATACGCCGACTTTTTTACTTTTTTAAAATCTTCCTCTCTT
Organism: Ceratopteris richardii; assembly: GCA_020310875.1. NCBI lineage: Eukaryota > Viridiplantae > Streptophyta > Polypodiopsida > Polypodiales > Pteridaceae > Ceratopteris > Ceratopteris richardii. Next base: position 9,764,712 of record CM035406.1, read on the forward strand.
GAATGGGCCCTTCACGAGCCTGCCACGCGGCCGTCGGGAAGAGAGAGAGAGAGTACAGCCTCGGGTACCAGCACCACTGTCGCGACCTGGTTTGCTTCACGCCCGCGGTTCACTTGTTTCTCGCCTGAAGCACCGCCAAAACGCCTGCCCGATTTCAATCGATCGCACGTGTCGCGATAGATCGCATCCGTGCGACAGACGGAACTCTTCAGCCCACGATAGACGGATTTAAGGCCACGATAGACGGTATGTCAGCCCGAAAGACGGATTTATGGTCCCGCGATAGACGGTTTTCTTCAGCCCGTGATAGACGGCTTTTCAGCCCGCGATAGACGGTTTTTCAGCCCACGATAGACGGTTTTTCGGGGAGTTGGCTTCGGGTGAACCGTCTTTACTGTTGCGTTAGTGCCGGGCAAGAGTCGAGACGTGCAGCTCTCTGTGCTGCCATGGAGAACTTTCGAAAGACTCTGTTTCTGTTTGTTCTGTGCACCCTACCTTGCAAAATCAATTGAGACTTCAGAGTTGATTAGTAAACCCTTTGAGCTTCCTAAATCCACCAAAATATCAGCCAAGTACTTTGGAACATGTATCCCAAATGTTTAAGTCAAGACAGACTAGTTGCGAAATGACTAGCTCCCAAAACTTGCTATTTTTGGACATACACCTGCTGGAAAAAATGAACAGTGCTCTCAACCTGCTAGGAATTAGAAAAATTCCTTTTGGGCATAGCAAATAGACTTAGCAAGCTTCCCAATCCAAGTTAAAACACTTCAAATGATGGACTGAGTACTGAGAACAAGTTTCATCAATTTCTGGAACATTCCCACAATTCTCGGGGCTATGCAGAGATAGACCAGTAAGCAGTAAAATGCAGATATCTCCAAAACTATTAATTCAATGACCTTGAAAATTTATATGCACAAATTAAACAGTACAAGCTATCCAACTCAAGTTAAATCACTGAAAAAGGTTCAGTAGAACTCGAGATATGAGCTTCTGAAGTTACTGCTCTGAGTGAGTATAACAGAGAACAAAACAGAGAAGTAAATGGTGATAGATGTATAGATTCACATATGATTACAACCACATTGGCAATGAATCTTTGCACAATGGGAGTAGAATGATAGAGCTATGGAGTAAGCTCTTCAATCTCTACAAAAATGACATCAATTGGTCACACACAAGGCTTGCTAATCGCCTCTTCCTTCTTGCTCCTTTTATAGCTATTCTTGGAGGGAGTTTTGAATTCGAATTCGAATGGCTCCACCTAAAAGTGATCCCCAAAGTTAGGAGATATTCCCTCAGCTCAAAAATTCGTGATTTTAGTAGTTAGAGCCACAAGTTTGCTTTTACATCATGCATGAGGTAAGCCATCCTTTTCCTTTTTTTTTTTTCCAAATACAAGAGATAAAAATGAACTCTTTTACAAGAGGTGTTCACATGACTACACATGTGACTTACAAATGAGAATAATATCAAGCATATCAAGCATGTAGGCTTGGGCAAAATGCACCAACAACCAAGTGTATCATCATGCTCCAGATGTGCTATCTGCACAAAATCAACACCAAGGTCAAACTGATGGTCAAACTCTAACTGAGTATCATCACAATGCTCTACTTGAGCATCCATATCATGCTCTAAAGCATCTAGATGATCATCCGAAGTGTGATCCATAAGAGCATCCACATGATCAATAAAATCATGTTCCATAGCATCCAAAACATGATCTACATGTGCATCCATATGAGCATCTAAATCCTGCCATACATGTGCATCATGAATGTCACCAGACCTATGTGTAAGTAGACAAAATGAGACATGACGAGTCTCACATCGCACATAAGGCAGGACTCCCACTGAGATGAGATTGTATCTCATTTGAAGTACCTGCAGTGGATACCTATGTCCAATTCTAGCACCTCTAACAAGCATAAGTTGTCCCAACTGCAACTGAAAAAAATGCTCACTAAGGAATGCATAACATCTGCTCTCTTGTAACTGGCTAACTGAAATCAAGCTCATAGGGAATGAAGGCACATAGCTTACATGTTTGAGTATAAGTGATGCTCCACTAGGTAGCATAAGGCATACATCTCCTGCACCCTCAATGTCATATGTCGTACCATCAGGTAAGTGCACACATTCATGACTCTCACCTGAGAATCGATAAAACCACTCGCGATGTGGAGTTACATGAAAACTGGCTAATGCATCGAGCAAACATGCCATATGTGTGCTATGTAATGAACAAGAGGAATCTTGAGATGAAGCATAGGAGAAAGTGATATCACCATCACTAACATAATCAACTACCATAGAATCTCTTGAAACTACTACCTGACCTGCATCATGTGCATATCTCTGACATCATCATTGCATTTGCCTGAAGCCACATCGTCCAATATGGTCCTCATGACCACAATGCCAACATCAAAGCTATTGATGTGACCTATGTCTCACATGAGTCAATGGAATCGCATACATATCATGTAGTCTCTGCCATAATGCACTACTCGTCTCCTCATACATAACTAACTCATATATAGAATTCACAAGCTATGCCACATCTGAGCTTTCCATCTTGGAAAGTTAGTGCCATCGAATTGAGAAGACACCATGCTAGCAATCCAAGAGACTAGCAATGTAATAAGAGACTAGTAATGTAATAAGAGATCTGAAATCAACTCTGACAAAATATGTGCAACCAACAAGTAAATCAATAACCAAGTGGCATAAGCAAGATATGGACCACAATGCCACTATACATCCATTGATAGTGCTATGATCAAATTCATGATGACATAAACCTCAAAAAGTAGGTATGCCACAATGTCATCTCACATGCCAAACATGTGACACGATAATTCTATACTCTCATATGGAGGAGCTAACATAGTGATCATACATGGATAATTCCTTCAAGCTCCAAAGGTAAGAGCTTGCACACCAAAAAATCTCTCTCGAAGAAGTTCCAAAGCAAACTGAACCTCAAAAAGCAATTAGGGTTCTTATGGTAAAAATATGTTGCTATGTTTTTTGTTGTTTCAGAGATGATAATATCTAAATTTGACAAGAAACCTCAAGAACGCTTTTTTGGCGACATAATGATATATAGAATACCTCAATCGGAGGTGTGTAGCTCAAGATATACACAAAACAAGCATATGCTCTCAATTTCACCTTCACCTGCAACACTACTGCTCTGTCTTTTGCAATTTGGACGATCATGAACTCCAAATTTGGAATTTAATTCTACTAAAAAACTGTACCTATCTTTTTAAGCTACGTAAAACAAGTTGAAGCGCTTGAATCAGACTTGTAAAACTCAATCTAGGACCCAAAAGGGACGTGCTGTCCAAGTGATTATAGATTTTTCTTCTACATGAGTCTGCATTTTTCAAAGTTTTGGCACTTTAAGACTCTGAACAAGGTTCTCTACCCTCCTATGAACTTATAGCTCTTTGCTTTAGCTACACAGAAAACTTTAACATGCACCAATCCGAACTTCATAGCTCGAGTTATGGTTAAAACACTGAACAACTGTTGAGAGGTGCCAACCTGCACTTTCACCTCTTGTGACCTAAACTTCCATTGAAGCTTTTTTCACTTCAGCCTTCAACAAGCTCTAATACGAATGAAAGGCTTTGGTGTGCAGAACAAGAGCAAGGAGGAGATGGAAAGAGAGAGAGAGAGAAGAGAGGAGGGACACGCACAATTGCATGGGAGCCTCAAAACCCACATAATGATCTCTCTTGAGGCAATGCTCTATATATGATGTATATATATGAATATAGGGGTAAGGTCACATGATCCTTACATTCCCAACACCCAAACACATTTTTTCTTCTTCATTTTTCCAATCAAAGCTGAGGGACTCAGGTCCATCCTTCATCTTTCGAAGAGTGAATTGAAGAGAATATTCTCTCCTTCTACACATAACAACATTTATTTTTCTTTGTTTCATCTCTTCTTTTGTATATCTCCTTGTTTGATAGAGGTTGAAGACCTTCTCCTTTTCCCCAAATGACATCTTACTTCTCTATGCTATTATGTGCATTGCCCTTTCTGAAAATGCTACCTTTCCTATAATTATCTACATAGCCTCCTCCATTTTTTTGATTGCCTCTTGCAAATTTTAAGCGTCCCCTGAGAGATGTACATTCTTCTTTTGTATTATAGCTTCTCTCTACCTATCAAATCCATATCTTCTCCTCTCATTCAAACAACTTTTTGAACCCATATCTATAATCATGCTCTAGGAGAAGCTAAATGCAAACAATATTATTGCTTGAAGAACTCCAAATTCCCTTAGTGCGACTCTGATTCTTTCCACAAACCAAGAACAAGAACAATTCTTTCGGTCCTAATGCTACTCTCCATCCCTTCTGTAACTGATTTTTGTCTAAGAATTTTGTAAAATGGTGCTTAGTCCCAAATGTTGAAGAATCACTCACAAATTTGACATACAGAGAGACATAAAGACGAAGAAAGACAAAAGAGAAGCAGAAACAAAGCATTCAGAAAATCAAGCCTTAGTGAAGGGACAAATTCACGTCTATAATATACAGTGTAGAAGTTTCCAGAATTACGAGTTTGTTGAAGCCGGATCAAAAATTGTATATAAGAGAGTTGAGAGATAGAAGAAGTATGAGTGAGAGCGCATAGAACTGGAATAGAATAGCGCATATAGAAACTGAGGATAGTGATATGGAAGTTGTGCATTGACTAGGAATATTTATAGATGTTTGGCTTATGATATTCCAATCGAGAGGGCTTTAATGTGGAATAGAGCACAACAATTCAAGGGACGAACATCCACCAGGCCCCATTCAAAGAGGATGCGAGGATCAATACCATGTGCTCAACCACAAGGAGCCACCTTAACCCTAAATGTCACTCCCCCACATCGACACATACACCCCTTTACATTATGCCTCTCGAGAGGTAGGACTGAAGGTCCCAACTTGATATTTCAACTAGTTGCCATGGAACTTGAATTCCTTGGAGGAGTACATTTGGAAGAGCTCACCAATGAGGATTTTGAGCAGATTTTAAGAGAAGTAAATCTTGAGGTGGATGAGAAACAACATGTGGAAATATCTCAACCATAAACAACCACCTCTCAAGTGCCTGTTACTATAGTTGATGAGGACGAAGAAGAAGATGAAGATGATAATGAGGATGAGGAGTTAGAAGGAGACAATGATGACTATGAGGGAAGACATCAGGAAGAGGAATAAGACATGCGTGAACTTGTAGGTGCTTCGGCATACATAAACTATTTACAAATTTTATATAACACAATCAAGGTGGTGCAATAGAGGCATATAATTTCATTTGCATCAGGTCAAGCCTTGATAGAACAGATGCTCACAAGGAAAGGGGTGGATCTTCACTTCATTTATACACTCAAATTGTTAACAGAGACACTGAGAGTTCAAGAAGCTGTGCACAGTGCAGTCTGACAATCAATCCAATACGACAAATAGAGAGTGCAAACACGGCCTCGGGCAGACAAAAACATACGAATACCCATATCCAAACCAGAAGCAACCATAGAACCAACCACCACACCAACAACCACCATTGAACTTACTACATAGATATTTGTACAAACATCACCAATCTCATCCAAGCACCTTCCATCTCCTCCATCACGCTCACCCCCGCCACTGACTATGGATGAAATTGTGATAGTAATAACAACTAGTACCCAAACCCAAACCTCATCAACATCCTTCTCCTTCCGTGAACCAACCTCCCTGACCACACTCTTTTCTTCAATTACCAATCCTCTTTACACTTCCCTGTTTTTATGAGTCGAGCCCATGATTGGACACCCCATGATACCTAGCATAACAAGACACCCAAGACCCACCGAAGGTAGTTTAGGTATCCTCACATTTCCCCATTCACACATGCCTCTTCCCCATGATCCATACTTCCCATTTTCCTCCTCCATCTTTCCATACACTTCCATCATGACCATAGCCCCACACCATTACGTGTCTTTCATGGAGGCTTTCATTCTTGTTCCCACCCCACACATGTTAGGCTCACAACCACTCACTTCGACTTCACTGTACACACACATCACCATCAATTCACCTACTGACCCCACTTACATGGTAGCTCCAGCACGTACCACACTGTCAGACCCTATGGACATTTCACCATCCATCGTACTTCTCCTCCCCCCATGATTCCACCATCCCCCATCCCCCTACCACCATCTTCACCTGCATCCACCTCCTTATTAAACACAACATCCACCATTCCCATCCCCATTTCCATCCCCATTCCCCCTACACTGCACCCTACCTCCCTTGCATCTCATACTATACATAATACATTCAACGCAATAGTTCAATGTGTCTCATAGCTACAACAAGATTACCAAAGACTAAAAGATTGGAATGCTGCCTTCTAGGCAGAATCGCAAAGATTGCAAGCTTGAGTCATTGCTTTGGAAGCTGATACTGAAGCCCTCCAGGTGGAATACTTCAGCTTGCAACAAGCTCATACGGAACTGAAGGCCAAGGCATCAAATGTGGATGCTCAAGCCATCAAGGACTTGGAGACAATGCTTCACGAGAAAAATCTCACTAATGCAAAAACCTAGGGCTTCTTAGGAAGCACATGTCTATGGCATTGGAAGAGAACAAGCGATTGCAACAATAAAACCAAGATAAACTTGAAGCTCTTATGGAAGGGACCCCAGGTGTGGAGGTTAGAGCTACACATTATCGAGATGTTCCCTTAGAAGACATAAAGATCCTACTCGAGGAACATGCTAACTTTTTAGAGTCATGCGAAAAGCTAGAATCAGAATGTGCAAACATCAAGAAGTAGTTAACCATTATCAACACATCTCAATAGGAGTTGACCCTTCCCCCTTAGCCTACAGAGGAAGTGGAATTCCTCAAGAAACACGAGGAAGAACTACAAGCAAAACTCCTAACATATGAGAGGCCACCCTCTCCAATCGAAGACCCTGCACGCTGTTGTGAGTGATGATTGGATGCACTCAAGAACAGAGTTGGTGCTGCAAAACCTGCTTCACACCTTCCCTCCTTTGACTCCAGATATGCTTAGTACACTTGCTTAGCTTCCAAATGACACCAAAATATGCTATATGTACTTTGGAAATGAGTTGAGTAATGATTAGATCAAAACAGACTACTTGTGACTTCAAGAATCCTGAAAAACTTGCTATTTTGGTATTGACACCTGCTCAGTGTTATGCTCAGTGTGACCAGTGTAGTTACAATTAGCAAAATTCCTTCTAGAGATATTCTATAAGCTTAGTAAGCTCCCATTTGCAAGTGGAATGAAAGGAAATGATAAATCACACTCAGAGAAATCACTTTAGCAAAATAAGGTACACCCCCGACTTTTTAGGAGACTTACAGTCACAGACCAGTGAGCACCTCGATTGGGATTTCTCTGCAATGGTTGATCCAATGGCCTTGAAATTTTTTAGGTGTATAGTAGACGTTGAGCTGAATCCAATGCACGTTTAATCATCCAATTTGGTTCAGTAGATCTTGAGATATGCCTCTTGGAAGTTGACAGAGTTGAAGGTAGTCACTCAGAGAAACCAGAGATTATGAATGTAATGCTATGTATTAATTCTATTGATTGTACATTCCCATTGGCATAGAATGTGATGCTCAATGGTACTCAGATGTGTAGGCTATAGTGTAGCACTCACACACTCAAAGATTTACTCAGAAATGCCTCGGGAAGAGTGTAGTAGATCCGCGACTTTTTCCTTCACATATATATGGTTTGAGTGAGGATTTGAATTTGAACTCTAATCCAAATCTCCTAGAATCTTGTACCTAAAAGTGAATGAGATATTCTCTCAATCATTCACCCACTCAATCAATCAAATTTTCCACGACTTAATCAAGTAGGTATGATTACATGTACATGCCAAGTCACAATGACTTTTACAATGAGTAAAAAAGTTAGAACATATAAGCATGAGTTCCTATGGCTCATTCTTCAAGTGATATCTTCATGAATTAACTCAAACTAAGCTTCCAAGGTCCAAGCTTTATGTTGAGTCTTCAAGGTACAAATCAAAGCCAAGTGTGAAGGCTTGATTTACACCAACAGCTCCCCCTCAAGCCAAACACTTTGGCTCAAGTCTTCATCTCTAGTCTTCAATTACTTCCTGCAATCCAATCATGGATTTAAATCTGCAGAGCTTGCTTCCATCTAGAGCTTTAGTAAGCAAATCTGCACATTGCATATTAGTAGACACATATGACAATTGAATATCTTTGCTAAGTAATTTCTCCCTCACATAGTGGTAATGAACCTCTATGTGTTTTGTCCTAGCATGATAAATTGGATTAGCTGCAAGGTGAAGAGAACTTGTGTTATCCCCAAAGATAATTGGTGGCCTTGTGTATAGGCCTAATTCTGAATATAAAAGCTTCAACCAGATGGCTTCTTGAGTGGCATTTGCTAGCCCTCTATACTCTGCCTCAGTAGATGACAAAGCTACTGTAGGTTGTTTCTTGGATGACCAAGAAATTGGTTTATCACCTGCAAAACATATGTAACCAGATGTGCTTCTCATGTCATCCTTGCAACCTGCCCAATCTGCATCTGAATATACCTTAATATCAATGTCTGATGAATAGGGAAAGTACAAACCATGATTTTGTGTTCCCTTTAGGTACTTTACTATCTTCTTTGCTGCCTCTAAATGAGGTACTCTTGGTTTGTGCATAAATTGGCTAAGTACACTAACACCATATGATATATCAATTCTGGTTAAGGTAGCATAATTTAGACTACCTACCAAACTTTGGTAACCTGTAATATCTTGGAGTTCTTCTCCTTCATGAGCACTGAGTTTATGGTTGACCTCCATAGGAGTGCTTGAGACTTTAGCTTCCTGCAAATTAAACTTCTTGACCATATCCTGAATGTACTTCTTCTGAGTAATAAAGATACCTGAATTTGTGTAGACCAATTCAAGTCCTAGGAAGTACTTCAATAATCCAAGATCATTAATCTTGAATTCCTTCATCATCTGTCCTTTGATATGTCTTAATTCCCTGAACATCATTTCCTGTAATAATGATGTCATCAACATAGACACACAAGTATATTACCTCTGAATTGTTCCTTTTGATAAACAATGAAGTATCTGCTTTGCTCATTATGAATCCTTGGTCTAGAAGGTAGGTTGTCAACCTGTAATTCCATGCTCTAGGTGCCTGCTTCCATCCATACAGAGCCTTCTTCAATTTACAAACATGATTTACCTTCTTGGGATCTTCATAGCCAGGTGGTTGTGACATGTAGACTTCTTCAGATATCCATCCATTCAAGAATGCATTCTTCACATCCAATTGGTACATGTTCCAATTCTTGGATGCAGCTACACTCACCATAACTCTGATAGTTGGCATCTTGGCCACAAGAGAAAATGTCTCCTCATAATCAATGCCTTGGGTTTGTGCAAAACCCTTGGCTACCAACCTAGCTTTATACCTGTTTATTGTACCATCTAAGTTCCTCTTGAGTTTGTAGATCCATCTGGATCCTATCACCTTCATAGATTCTTTCTTGGGTACCAAGTCCCAAGTATCACTTTCCTTGAGAGCTTCCATTTCTTCATCCATTGCTTCCTTCCATTCTGGTTTAGTAATTGCTTCTTCAAATGTACCTGGTTCTTCATTCAAGAGATCCTTTGCAAGATATACAGAATGCTTGGTTACAAGGGAAGTATCATACCCATACCTAATAGGTTTCTTACTTTCTCTCTGAGATCTCCTCATAGCTTGAGTTGAGGATTCTGGTATATCCTCTAGCTTCTTCATCTTCATTTTCCCTTTGGATTTCCAAGCCTTGAACTCTTCAATGTTGATGGTGTCTTCATCATCTGAGCTTGTGTCTTCTTTCTGAATTGGTTCTTGCTTGATAAGCTTGGGGAAGTCTTCTTCCATGTCATAAGGTAGACTAACCTTCCTGCATTCATTTTCATACCATGAATCATTCTCATCAAAGATGACATCTCTGCTTACCTTGAAGCCTTTGTCTGAGGGGTTATAGAACCTGTATCCCTTCTGATTCAAATCATAACCAATGAAGATACATTTTTCAGCTTTAGGGTCTAGCTTTCCCCTTACCTGTGAGGGAATATGCACATATGCAACACAACCAAAGATTTTGCAATGATCCAGAGATGGTCTCTTACCATGCCAAGCCTCATAGGGTGTCATTCCATCAAGTGTCTTTGATGGCAACCTGTTAATTAAATATGTGGCAGTAGATACACTCTCTGCCCAAAGATAATTTGGCAATTTCTTTTCATTTAGCATAGACCTAGCTGTCTCTACAATGAGTCTATTCCTCCTTTCAGCTACCCCATTTTGTTCAGGTGAGTACCTTGTAGTAATCTCCCTCTTGATGCCTCTTTCCTGCAAGAAATCTTCAAAGTCATTGGAGAAGTATTCTCCTCCACCATCTGACCTTAGCTTCTTCAAATGTCTACCTGTTTGATTTTTTAACTAGTGCAAGGTACCTCTTGAAACAATTAAATACTTCATCTTTATGTTTCATGAAATATAAGACAGTCCACCTGCTATAGTCATCAATGAAGGACACATAGTACCTTGATCCAGATATGGATGGCTCCTTGCTAGGTCCCCAAACATCTGTATGCACCAATTCCAGATAATCTTCATGCATAAAACCTTTCTTGTTATAGGGCAATCTGTGTGACTTACCAAATTGACAAGCCCCACACTTGTATATCATGTGTTGCTTGGATACATTAGGTATCCCAAGCACACATTGATCCCTGCTCATTTGCTTTAAGGTCCTCTCTCCAATGTGACCTAATCTCTTGTGCCAAATCTCCAATTCTGATAGGGTTTGATCTTTATAGTTGTACAAAGCAATATTCTTAGTGTCTTCAAGTTCAAAGGTAAACAATCTACCTGATTTTTCTCCCTTGGCTATCCTTCTGAATCCATGTCTTGGATCCTCCACATATGCACCATGTTGAGTGAACCTGACCTGTAGACCTTTTTCCACAATCTGACCTACACTCATCAGGTTCTTGGTGATTGTTGGAACATACAATACTCTGCTCAATAGATTCTGATTACCATCACTAGTTTTGACATTGCCTACTTTAACAACTGAATGTTTAGTGTCATCACTTGTCTGCACTTGGTGCTTGCCTTTGGGTTCTTCCAAATCAGAAAGTAATGCAACATTTCCAGCTACATGATTAGAGCAACCTGAATCAATATAGAATAAGTGATCATCATTGATACCTGACTTAGAAGTCATATTCATGATCAATAGGGAGTCATCTTGCTCCTCTGTGTAATTGTTGTAATCCTTCCTACTTCTGTATCCACTTTGATAGTTGCCATTGTGATTGTAGTTGTTGTTATAATTATTGTTGTAGCCATGGTAGCCTTGAGATTGGTTGAATATGCCTCTGCCTTGAGAGTATCCTCCTCTTTGGTGACCTCTTCCTCTTTGGTTCTTGTAGTTTTTGTAGCATTCATCTGTGGTGTGGTTAGACAAGCCACAAATATTGCATGGAGATTGGTTGTAGGGTCTCCCCCTACCTGACTTACCTCCTCTGCCCCTACCTCTAGAAGATCTACCTCTCCCTGCATAGTTTGCTTGGGAGGTAGAGCCTTCTTCATCAACCTTCTTACTTTTGCCTTTATCTTTTATCTTCTTATCAGTATAAAGGGCAGAGGGATTGTTACCTTTTGATTGCTCTCCATTCTTTGTAATCTTTGCTTCATGTGTGAAGAGTTGTCCAATCAGAGTTGTTAGATCAGGTGCTTGGATGTCCATGTATAAGTCCATTGCTGTGGTAAAGCTCTCCCATTTATCATCTGCCTTTAGTCCATTGATCACTTGTCTAACTATTTGCTCTTCCTCAATCTCCTCTCCAACACTTGCAAGTTGGTCTGCAATGTCCTTGACTTTGGTAACAAAATCTGAGATAGATTGCTTTGATTGCTTCCTAAGAGTTGTAAACTCAACCCATAGCTGATTCTTTCTGGCCCTTGTGCTTGATGAAAAGTAAGTTGACAAGGTTTCCCAAGTCTCTTGGGAAGTTTTTCAATTCCTTATGTGTGGTAGAAGGAAATAAGAAATAGAGTTTAGAAGGTATGACCTTGCCAAAGCATCTTTTGCACACCATTGATTGAGTCTCTCTTGCTCTTCCTTGGTGGGTAGACCTCTAGCTTTAAATGAGGGCAATTCCTCATCTCCTGATATGAATCCATACAAGCTCCTTCCTTGTAGATAGGTCTTCATCCTTAGAGACCAAGCTTGATAGTTGTTCCTGTCTAATTTGTCAATGAAGGAAGGGAAACCATCACCCATGATTACCTTATATACTCTCATACCACTGTTGTGATTGATGATTGGATGCACTCAAGAATAGAGTTGGTGCTGCAAAACCTGCTTCACACCTGCCCTCCTTTGACTCCAGATATGCTTAGTACACTTGCTTAGCTTCCAAATGACACCAAAATATGCTATATGTACTTTGGAAATGAGTTGAGTAATGATTAGATCAAAACAGACTACTTGTGACTTCAAGAATCCTGAAAAACTTGCTATTTTGGTATTGACACCTGCTCAGTGTTATGCTCAGTGTGACCAGTGTAGTTACAATTAGCAAAATTCCTTCTAGAGATATTCTATTAGCTTAGTAAGCTCCCATTTGCAAGTGGAATGAAAGGAAATGATAAATCACACTCAGAGAAATCACTTTAGCAAATTAAGGTACACCCCCGACTTTTTAGGAGACTTACAGTCACAGACCAGTGAGCACCTCGATTGGGATTTCTCTGCAATGGTTGATCCAATGGCCTTGAAATTTTGTAGGTGTATAGTAGACTTTGAGCTGAATCCAATGCACTTTGAGTCATCCAATTTGGTTTAGTAGATCGTGAGATATGCCTCTTGGAAGTTGACAGAGTTGAAGGTAGTCACTCAGAGAAACCAAAGATTATGAATGTAATGCTATGTATTAATTCTATTGATTGTACATTCCCATTGGCATAGAATGTGATGCTCAATGGTACTCAGATGTGTAGGCTATAGTGTAGCACTCACACACTCAAAGATTTACTCAGAAATGCCTCGGGAAGAGTGTAGTAGATCCGTGACTTTTTCCTTCACATATATATGGTTTGAGTGAGGATTTGAATTTGAACTCTAATCCAAATCTCCTAGAATCTTGTACCTAAAAGTGAATGAGATATTCTCTCAATCATTCACCACTCAATCAATCAAATTTTCCACGACTTAATCAAGTAGGTATGATTACATGTACATGCCAAGTCACAATGACTTTTACAATGAGTAAAAAAGTTAGAACATATAAGCATGAGTTCCTATGGCTCATTCTTCAAGTGATATCTTCATGAATTAACTCAAACTAAGCTTCCAAGGTCCAAGCTTTATGTTGAGTCTTCAAGGTACAAATCAAAGCCAAGTGTAAAGGCTTGATTTACACCAACACCGTGGTGGAAATACCCACCAAAGAAAGTTTTAAAGAACCGTATGAGCCTATGGCAGTACCTTGAGGGCAGCAGCTAAGAACTTGTAAAGAAAAAGAATAACAATAAGTCAAAAGGTAGTTGCACGCAACACCGTGGTGTAAATACCCACCAAAGAAAGTTTTGAAGAACCGTATGAGCCTATGGCAGTACCTCGAGGGCAGCAGCTAAGAACTTGTAAAGAAAAAGAATAACAATAAGTCAAAAGGTAGTTCAATTGTGTTAAATTTTATTTTGAATTTTTCACTATATTGACGAGCCGAGACACCTTTGAGATAGAAGCACTAGACTGGTTCAAGAGGGTAGAGAAGATAGGACAAACCCATGATGATAGGGTAACCATACAAATCAAGTCGCTCTCCGATCTGGAAGACACAATCCTTAAGTCCTCCTATTCTCAGAACCTCTCTCATCGGAGATGCACTACATGCCATATTTTGTCTTCTTAGCAAATTATAATGTAGAGATTAAGAGACATACAGGGAAAGAAGCAACATTCGCTACTCAATTCAAGCTACATGATCTACTCGAAGAGGCACACAAAGGCTCTATTTTTCAACCTAATTGGCATACACGACTCTTGATGGACTACTTTGAAATGATGTGCACATGGTCAAACATGCCACTATATATTAAATATAACCCATGTTATTGTACTATTGTTCATCATAGATCTTGGAAAGCATCCACAATCAAAGTCTGCAACAACAAAGGGTGTTTCGATTGGATTAATGTTGCTCTAGCACAATGGTGAGAACCACGTTAAGAAGCTCCACCTCCTTAATTGTCAATCCGCGGAAGAGATAGGAGTGATATGAAGATCGTGAATGTGAGATGAAGTGAGAGTGAAGGTGAGAAGCACCAAGATGCACACACACATACACACACACAATGAAGAGACAAGCAAGACACAATGGAAGGTGGGAAATTAGCTCTATTACTCAAGAACACTATTACAAGCTCAAAAGAACTCTAACCTCAAACAAACTAACACTGACCAACCTCAAAAATGAGCTCTCTAGCTCTTTTTATAATTTCTAGACTAGTTTTGACCGGTTTCACATCTAGTGACCGGCATAGTTAAAAATTAGGTCCTAGATGCTATTTGGAAGGGTAAACGGTGTCTAAAAATAACGAAAATTGATACGCTTGTTCTACCTAAGCTCCTCAAGCTCGAGGACTCCTCGGCTTGCACAAAATGGAGCTATGGATTACAAAATGGGGTTTTCTATGTTACATATGTTACAATAGTGATGAAAATCACTGTTGGAGGTTTTTGAAAAGTATTTTTAGAACATGATTCTTTGAAAAAAGATTCCACTAGCTTCCTGCTCCGTCGTTACATGCTTCCGCGTCGTCTGTGCCTCTGGCTGCTTCCAACACCCCCCTCCCTCTCGCTTCTGTCGTCCCTGACAGAACCTTGTTGTGAGGTCTGCCGGATATAGTTCTGTAGGAGGTCTTGAGTGAGGGTGTGCTCGGAGATACGAATGCCTCGGGCCAGGTCTGCCTCGAGTTTCTCCCAGTCGATTGGTTGCGGTTCTTCCGGTGGCGGGAGCTGATAGTGTGTGGAATAGACCATTCGTTCACAGGCAAATAATTGTAATAAATGTGTAGGCCTGCTTATGAATACCTCTGAATGGTATTTCCAGAAGCCGGTTGTGAACATCTCTTCGAATGTCTGCTTGTAGCACGCCGGTAGGTACTTTATTCTGCAGTGCCAGGCGTAACACACCCGTAGCAATGGCGTTGTACTCATATCATATACCAGGTCAAAATTGCCATGCTCAAAGCCCGGGGTGTTGACATGGGGTGCCTTGACGCGTCGGAAGACTTTAAAAATCATTTGCATCATGTCAAAGATTTTGACAGTCATATGCGCCGCTATATCGTCCATATGCTTTAATCTAGGGAGCCAGTGGCGAATTGTAGCCATCATGTAGCCAACAGTTGGTAACTCAATGGGTGGCTTAAAATAGGGGTAATTCAACCTGTCTTGGCACTGCTTATTGTTTTGTACCTTAATAGCAAAGGCAGTCCAGGAGCGGCGTCGTGGTACTGGTCCCCAACATGGGTTGTACTTTAAATGCAAAGGTGCCTTTACCCATGTACTCATTATTTCTGGATACTTCTGTAGTAAATCTTTGCGCCACTCTAGTTGATAGATCTCTCCTTGCTGCGCATCAAGTGGTAGATCGTCCTCCTCGAATTGAGTTGCATGCGATGGTTTCTTAACTGTCTCTTTCTCAATGGCTAACTGGTATTCAGCCATTAACATAAAATACGGTTTATACTGTAGCTCATGCCCAGATATGTATCGTCGCGGGGCCAAATGAGCAAAGAATGGAGACTGTAATATTCTTTCTTCTATCATCGCCATGGCATGTAATTGTGCCTCTACTCTAGCTGAGTGCGTTGTTCCAAGTTCCTCAATTGTCTTCATCCACGCGGGGGTCGGGAGTTCGTAAGTCATCTGGCCTTCGGCCGTGACGCGTCCGCTTGGGATGGGTTGTGGCTCGTATGCTTCTTCAAACGTTTCCTCCATCGGGATGGTGACCGTTTCTTCCTCAGCTGGTAGCTCCGGTGGGGAATCTGGCCTTGGTGGTGCTTCATATACTGCAATCCTTGATTCAAGGTTCGATACCTGGGCCCGTAATGCATTGAGTTCCTCTAAGATGTCAGGAGAGGGGTCCACAGGTGCTGGTATGTCTTGGTGTGCCGGTTCTCGTAACTGGAGTAATTTGTGATCTTCTTTGAGTTTCTGTAACTCCTCGTTCATGCGGTCGTATTCATCTAGTAATCTTACATGATCGTCTAGCAGCATCCTCATCGAGTCTGAGGGAATGGCTTTGAACCTGCTAGGACTGAGTGGTTGATCTGGGTGTTCGAGCGCTGCTTCTAAGTTTTCTCGGTTCTGATCCTGTAAGCGCTGGTTTTCTTCCTTGGTGGCTGCTAGGTGTCTTCGTAGTAAGTCCATGTTTCGTGTTAGTGTTGCATTGCGGACTGTCTGGGCCCTTAATAAGTTATCCAGGTCAGCACTGGCTTCCTTGGTCTTTTCTTCGCTTTCTAGTTCCAATTTGTGATAAGCCTCGCGTAATTGCTGGTAGCGGGTGTTCAGAGAGGCATTCTCAATAGACAATAAATTAAGCTGCGACTGTAAGTCATTGGTTGTCCTTTGCAGCTGCTGATAATTATCACCAAGAGATGTGAACTCATTATTGTTGGCGAAAACTTCAGCTCTAATACCACTGGTGGGGAATTACTTTCGCCCTAAAGGTGGATTTGGCGACAAAGCTTGAACTCTGTCAGGCCTGCGGAAATTGCCGCGCCACTGCAGTAGAATGCTAAACTAGAGTGATTTAGAACACCTCTGTAATCAACAGTAGCTCAGCCTAATTAACGTCGCCTTAACTGTGTTATCCTGCGACACAGGTTCCATCGGAACTTCACCAGACTGTCACTGGACTGACATCGTAATCGTACCGGAACTTCACCGAAATGAACTTCTACTTGGTTACAATTATTTCAAGTGAACATACAAGAAGTAAGAAAGTGATTCATGAGCTTTCTCCACTTAATGAACTCTTCTGAAGTTTAAGAAAAAACTTCACAGCTCTGAAGTGCTACTTTCCGGTTAGATTTTGTACTGCATGCACGTCTCCTTTTCACTGGAAACTGTGATCAGCTTAAAGTAGAGACGTCTAGCTACAAGATGAGCTATCTCTCATACAAAGCTTTAAACTCTGCTGCAAGATATACTTCGTCGATTTACCGAAAAATTCCTTTTTACAGTAAGAACTGCTACTGACCGAAAAATTATTGGAAACATTTGCTGAACAAACTGTTGTTCACTGAAACATTCGTTTCCTGAGTAAGTACAGAGAGACGCGGTTACTGAGCAGACTATAGTTAACGATGAACTAACTTTCTACTGTACCATGAAGATATTCAGATTCTTCACAAGTAAAGATTGCGCGCAAACATCCACATGAACATGTGTTTTCGATTAGAGAAGATGTGTACAAGTAAGCTTGGCCTCTTCTTGCTCAAGCTACAGAAACTCTCCTACAGTGAGTAGTTTCTTATTACTATCTCTCTCAGATGAAAAACCCGACACTTCAGGCTTGTGTTATTCATCTGTACATACGCGATCTATGGCGTCTTCTGAGAACTTCTAACTCTCTCTTCACTCATACGCGCATCTCACACGCATCATCTTCACGCGTCTCTTCCTGAGTCTTCTCTCTCCCTTCTTCTAGTTCTTCAAATCTTGCTGTATATATATACTTTTCTTTGGCGCTCCTCTGCGCTGTTACTCTTCAATTTACGTTATGCGCGCCTTACGCGCCCGCCGCGGTTAATTGCTCTGTTATGCGCACACTGTGCACTAACTTCGCATACTGTACACCTGTGCATTGATTTTCCAGAAGATTCTGTTTTTCTCTTGTCTGTTGTGTCAAATTCGTGAGTGTTTCCTCAATAGCTCCCCCTCAATCACTAATTTGACATCTTTCGGTCTTTCATATATCTTCCTTTCGTTTATACCTGCCATTTCTTTAAATCTGTTCGTCTTTGTTCCATCCAAGCTCTTTGTCTGAATATATGCAATCTGATCTTTTGTAGGAGTATAGACTATTTCTAATTCCTTTTCTATTACCTTTTCCCTCAGGAAGTGATACTGAATCTCTATGTGTTTCGTTCTTGCATGAAACACTGGATTCGCTGCAAGGTACAACGAGCTCATATTGTCTCCATGTATAATTGGTATGCCTTGGTCAATACTCATGCTTTTAAGTAAAGTCTGCATCCATATTACTTCTTTCGCTACTTCTACCAGTCCTTTGTATTCTGCTTCTGTTGACGATAAAGCTACTGTGTGTTGTTTCTTCGAACACCAGCTTACCAGCTTATCTCCTAGGTATATCATATACCCGTGCGTTGATCTTCGGTCATCTTGACTTCCTGCCCAATCTGAGTCACTATATGCTCTGAGCTTTATATCTGACGTAAAAGGATAATATAATCCTTCCTTTATAGTTCTTTTGATATATCTGAGAACTCTTTGTCCTGCAACCCAATGTTGCTCTGTCGGACAATGCATAAACTGTGAGAGAACTCCCACCAGAAAACTGAGATCCGGTCTTGTTAGCGTAGCATATATTAAGCTTCCTACTAACGATTGATACTTCTTCATATCTTTAAACTCTGTTCCATCATATTTACTAAGTTTATGGTTTACTTCAAGCGGTGTTGAAGCTTCTCTGCAATTTTCCATATTGAACTTCTTCAGTAAGTTCAGGAGATACCTTTCTTGTGTGACATATACACCATGATCTGTATATGTGATTTCCATACCTAGAAAGTATGATAACTTTCCCAGGTCACTGATCTTGAATTCCTTTTCTAGCAGTTTCTTTACCTCTGTGATTCCTGCATCTGAGGTACCTGTAATTATTATGTCATCTACATAGATACAAATGTAAATCATTCCTTCTTCTGTCCTTTTGATGAGTAGACTTGCATCTGCCTTCGAACTTTGGTATCCAAGTTCATTAAGATATTTCACAAGTCTGTAGTTCCAAGCTCTTGGGGCTTGCTTTAGTCCATAAAGTGCTTTTCTTAACCTGCAAACAAAATTTGGGTATCTGGAGCTTATAAAACCTTCCGGTTGTTCCATATAAACTTCATCTGAGATATATCCATTCAGGAATGCATTCTTTATATCTAGCTGACTTAGCTTCCATCCTTTTGATGCTGCTATAGCAATCACTGTTCTTATAGTTGACATCTTTGCCACCGGGCTGAACGTTTCGTCATAGTCTATGCCATGCGTCTGAGCATAGCCCTTGATAACCAGTCTCGCTTTATGTCTGGCTATCCTTCCATCTGCAAGTTTCTTTATTTTGAACACCCATTTATTTCCAATTACTTTCTTACCGTTCGGTTTAGGAACAAGCTCCCATGTCTTGTTCTCTTCCAGTGCGGTGAATTCTTCTTTCATTGCTTCTTGCCATTGCTTCTTGCCTTTAGCTTCGTCATAGCTCTGAGGCTCATCCTCTTCTTTAACCATATATGCATAATCTTGTTGAGTTATATACGATGTATCATACGAGTATCTTTCCGGTTGTCTTCTTATTCTGTTTGACCTTCTTAGCTCATATTCTTCGTGTGTGTCTGAGTACTCGTCTTCATCTTCGTTCCTTATACCAGATCCAAACCTAGACGTATTTGCCTCTTCATCTTTGTTTACCTATACAATTGATTTTCCTTTCTCTCTTCTTTTTATCTCTTCTTCAAATTCTTCAGCTGTATGACTCTGATCTGCATACCAGCTTTTCTGTTCATCAAATGTTACATCTCTGGAAACAGTAAAATGTTTGGTTAGAGGACTCCATAACCTGTAACCCATCTGCTTTTCATCATATCCGACGAATACATATTTCTCTGCTTTCGGTTCAAGCTTATGTCTGAGTTGAGACGGTACATAAGCATACGCTACTGATCCAAACACTTTGCAGTGATCAAGTGTTGGCTTCTTTCCCCACCAAGCTTCATAAGGGGTCATTCCTTCTAAGGCTGTACATGGTAATCTGTTTACCAAGTATGTCGCTGTGTTCACGGCTTCAGCCCAAAGATAATCTGGGCAATTTTTTTCTTTTAGCATAGCTCGTGCAAACTCGACTAGAGTTCGGTTTCTCCTTTTTGCTACACCATTCTGTTGTGGTGTATACCTGCAGGTTATTTCTCTCTTAATACCTGCATTCCAAAGATAGTCATTGAATTCTCGGGAGAAGTATTCTCCCCCTCCATCAGACCTTAGTCTTTTAAGTTTTCGTCCGGTGAGTCTTTCAGCATATGCATGAAAATGCCTGAAAGCTCCAAACACTTCTGACTTTTCCTTCAAAACATAAAGAGTTATCCACCTTGTTGCATCATCAATGAATAAAACATAGTACCTTGATCCGCTGATTGATCCTTCTTTCGTTGGTCCCCATACATCTGTATGTATGAGTTCCAGCACACTGTCATGTTTGAATCCTTTCTTCTGGAAAGGTAACCTGTGGGCTTTTCCCATATGACAGGCTTCGCATTTGTGAATCATATGTTGCTTCTGTACGTTCGGTAATCCCAGTACAGACTGATTCGCTATCATAGCTTTGATTCCTTTTTCGTGAAGGTGACCTAATCTCTTGTGCCAGAGATCAAGTTATGTAATTACCTTTTCATCATGTGTGAGCAGCGCTTGGCCAATGTTCCCTTGTACTCTTAACGTAAAGAGTCTCCCTTCTTTCTTACCAGAGACGATCTGATAATATCCGTTCTTGGGATCTTCTACAAATACGCCTTTGTTTGTAAATCTGACCTGAAAACCTTTCTCAACTATCTGTCCCACGCTAATCAAATTTTTCGGTATTGTTGGAACATACAAAACATTAGTTAGCAAATCTGCTCCACTTTTGCATTTCAGTTTTCCAATTGAGTGTACATTATGTCTCGTATTGTCACCTGTTTGAACGGTGTGACTAGAACTACCTTTCTCTAGTTCTGACATTAGTTCTATATTTCCTGACAAATGATTAGAGCATCCAGAGTCAATGTAGAATACCTTTAGGTCTTCATTTTCTGATGTGCTGATAGAGTTCATCATCAACGATGTATGACTTTCATTCTTCGTGTCGTTTGCATAGTTGTTGTAGGTGGTGTTGTAGGATTGATTTTGTCCCCAACTTCTCACTCCACCTCTACCATAGCCTCCTCTTTGATCTTGTCTTCCTCTTTGATATCTTCCGTTTCTGCCTCTGCTATTACTGTTTTGATTTTGATTTGATCCTTGTTGATTGTGCCAGCAATCATGAGCCAAATGATTGCTGAGTCCACAGATCCAGCAAGCCTTCTTGTTGGTATTCTGGTTACTTCTTCCTCTTCCAAAGCCTCTAGCTCTTCCTCTGCCAGTGCCTTTACCTCTTGCGTAATAGGCCTGAGAGCTCGACTCTTCTTCGTCTTTTGAATTACCTTTGTCTTTCTTCTTGTTCTTCATGTACATTGCAGAGCTTTGTCCTTTATCTGCATCTCCTTTCAGGTCTTGCTCATATGTGAGCATCAAACCAAGCAACTGATTTAAATCTGGCACAAAATGATTTAAGGAGAGTTCAGTTGATAGTACGAAAGGTTTCCACCTTTCATCTCCTCTCAAGCCTGTGAGCACTTGCGCTATCAATCTATGATCTTCGACTTCTTCATTTATGGATCCAAGACTATCTGCTAGATCCTTCATTTTAGTGACGTAATCACTTATGCTTTGACTCGACTTCTTTTTGAATGTCGTAAATTCGGACCATAGGCTAGCCTTCCTGGCTTTCGTAGTATTTTGGAAATGATCTTCCAATGCACTCCATATGTCCTCCGCTTTCTCCAGACCTCTAATGTGCGGTAGCAGATGATCTGAAACAGTGTTGTAGATGTAGGCTCTTGCCGTTGCATCTTTCTTTTGCCACAGCTTCAAAGCTTCTATCTCTTCCTTTTCTGGTTGGCTATCATCTTCGAAGGTCGGTTTCTTTTCTTCTCCGGTCACGTACATCATTAACTCCTTACTCATAAGTAAGGCCTCCATGCGCATTACCCATGCGGGATAATTATCTCTGTCCAGTTTATCAATTTGGACGTGATCTGTCATGATAGGTAATACTCTGGCTGTGATACCAATTGTTGGCGAAAACTTCAGCTCTAATACCACTGGTGCGGAATTACTTTCGCCCTGAAGGTGGATTTCGCGACAAAGCTTGAACTCTATCAGGCCTGCGGAAATTGCCGCGCCACTGGAGTAGAATGCTAAACTAGAGTGATTTAGAACACCTCTGTAATCAACAGTAGCTCAGCCTAATTAACGTCGCCTTAACTGTGTTATCCTGCGACACAGGTTCCACCGGAACTTCACCAGACTGTCACTGGACTCACACCGTAATCGTACCGGAACTTCACCGAAATGAACTTCTACTTGGTTACAATTATTTCAAGTGAACATACAAGAAGTAAGAAAGTGATTCGTGAGCTTTCTCCACTTAATGAACTCTTCTGAAGTTTAAGAAAAAACTTCACAGCTCTGAAGTGCTACTTTCCGGTTAGATTTTGTACTGCATGCACGTCTCCTTTTCACCGGAAACTGTGATCAGCTTAAAGTAGAGATGTCTAGCTACAAGATGAGCTATCTCTCATACAAAGCTTTAAACTCTGCTGCAAGATATACTTCGTCGATTTACCGAAAAATTCCTTTTATAGTAAGAACTGCTACTGACCGAAAAATTATTGGAAACGTTTGCTGAACAAACTGTTGTTCACTGAAACATTCGTTTCCTGAGTAAGTACAGAGAGACGCGGTTACTGAGCAGACTATAGTTAACGATGAACTAACTTTCTACTGTACCATGAAGATATTCAGATTCTTCACAAGTAAAGATTGCGCGCAAACATCCACATGAACATGTGTTTTCGATTAGAGAAGATGTGTACAAGTAAGCTTGGCCTCTTCTTGCTCAAGCTACAGAAACTCTCCTACAGTGAGTAGTTTCTTATTACTATCTCTCTCAGATGAAAAACCCGACACTTCAGGCTTGTGTTATTCATCTGTACATACGCGATCTATGGCGTCTTCTGAGAACTTCTAACTCTCTCTTCACTCATACACGCATCTCACACGCATCATCTTCACGCGTCTCTTCCTGAGTCTTCTCTCTCCCTTCTTCTAGTTCTTCAAATCTTGCTGTATATATATACTTTTCTTTGGCGCTCCTCTGCGCTGTTACTCTTCAATTTACGTTATGCGCGCCTTACGCGCCCGCCGCGGTTAATTGCTCTGTTATGCGCACACTGTGCACTAACTTCGCATACTGTACACCTGTGCATTGATTTTCCAGAAGATTCTGTTTTTCTCTTGTCTGTTGTGTCAAATTCGTGAGTGTTTCCTCAACACTCATCTCTTACTTGCGTCATACACAGGAACATCTGGCGGAATGCATTATCTACAGTGGGTGATAGTATTAATGGGGTGCTAAATGAAGATGCAGTTGGTGTAGATGCAACGGGAATGGGGAATGGGGATGGGAAGGTGGATGATGTAGTGATTGTTGAAAATTGTGATGTGCCTAAAAATGTTTGTGCCGTGAGTGAAGTGAGTGATGGTGCAGTGGGTGGTGAGATGTCCATGTCAGTGGACGTATCGAGTGCGGTGATCATGAATATGGGTGTGATCGTGGGTACTCGTGCTGGTGTAAATACAGGATTTACAAAGGTTGAGGGGTAATTTACAGGGGGGCTGGCTAGAGCAGCTTGGTAGAAAGCGGATATAGGGGTTACCGTGGGTCGGGGAGGTGAGACGGGGGAGAAGGTTAATGGCGGTGGGAATGGAAAAAGGGGTCTTGGAGTTGTGGGGAAAGATGGAAAAGATTGATGAAGGAATGGGTTGGATAGAAAGGTGGGTGTGGGAGGGGGTAGACTAGGGCTAATGGGTGCGGGAATTGTGGGGTTAGTGGTTGTAAAGACAATTTCTGCAACACCACCGGCGAATGAAGATGTTGGTATGGGGGAAGGAGGGTGAATAGGGGAGGCTGGAGGGATGGGCGGTGATTGAGGAGCGGGTGGGGTGGTCGGTACTTCAGTGACTATTGAGGTTTGTACAGTTGTAGCGCGGGGTGGGGAATCTACAAAGATGGTTTCTACAGCCAACGAACTTTCGGGGATGAGGCGTGCCTCCCTGGCTTGTTCAGAAGACTGTGCTCCTGTTGGTACACGAATGTATTCGCCGGGCTTTGAAAGTAGTCGTACTCTGCAGGGGTCAAACTGTGGTAGTGGCTTTCGTTGCAAGTACCTGAGGGCTTCGTTGGAGCCTACTGATTTGACTAACTCTCTGAATCCTTTGATGTATGCGTCTTCGAATCCACCTGTGACAAGTTCTTGTTCTATTATTGTTTGACTCTCTTCCTCTGTCAGCTTTTTGCGTGCCCAAACTTTTTCCATAGTTCTATACAGCTTCTTAATAGCTAGTGTGTAAGCTGTTGCTTCGTAAGTTTCATCTTCATGGGTACTTGTATCACCATGTGTGTCTGTTTGTTGGCCTTGACCGTCTGTCTGTTCGTGCTCTTGGGATTCCTGAGTTCCCTGGCTAGCTTCGTCGTCTCCTTCGTCATCATCGGTTGCTGTTCTTTCGTCATCAGAGCTGGACACGATCTGTCCTTGTGGCTGATCCCTGGGTGTGGTAGGGTAGCTAGGCCTTTCAAATTCTTGAGAAAACAATTGTCCTTCTGAAAACTGGAACTCATTGGAGAATGCATCGGGCATCTCAAAATCAAAAGTTTGGTCCAGTGGCTCTGCTTGTCCTGCTTCTAAATGGGGTATTGGAAAAGAGAAAGCTTCCGCACCAATAGTGGTGGGAAGTTCAGCTGCTGTGGTGATAGGTTCTGTGGTTGTGGCTGCTTGGGGTGCAAGAGTACTGGTGGTGCCCTCCGGCGTGACTGGTCTTGATAACCGTATACGAATTGGGAGTACAGTGGAAGTGGCTACTGTTGGTGACTGCTCTGGAGATGGTTGTGGCGAGGGTGATTCTGGGACTTGTAGGCACGGGATAGTACCTCTCATCCGCTTTCCGGCTCTGCCTTTGCTAGAATTTCTAGCCTTCCTAGTGGTGCCTTTAAATGCTTTCAGCTCCTCACTGGTCATGGCACGCTCAATTGGTAAGTCATACGTCAAGCACATATATATGATCCTGGTGAGGGCGCAGCACCCATTGATTACCTTCTTTCGCTCCCACCTATGTTGTGCCAAATAGAGCTGATCAATTATCCAGCTGGCTAGATGAACCGTTTGCGGTCCAGTACATGCTAAGTATAATCCAAACCAGATTCTCTTGTGCGGCATGGTAAAACGATCCTGAGCTGGGAAAGCAAAGTGCTGCATGCATATCCGTAATGGCTTGGAAAGCTCAGGGGTTATGGCTGAAATATCCTCCCACTTAGTTACGTCACCACGTTTCATCTGCTCTGGGACTAGCCGTTCTCTCTCCGTCGGAGTGTGTGTTCCATGTATTTTCAGAGCTGCGCGAATTAAATCTTTAGACAAATAAAACCTTCTGAATGGAGGATCATTTACCAAGGATGGTAACATGAATGTGCCAGGTAGATCCTTGTTTTCTGAAGCTGTTAAGGTGGTTACCAAGTAAAAACATCTGTAAAAATCGGGTTTAGGCAGAGGGTCGCTAAAATACTCTGTAAATCCCGCTCGTGCCCAAACGTGCGTTAGATCTTGTGTATTCTGTAGTCCTTCAAATTCTCTTGACAAGAACTGGTACTTGGTCCATGTGCGAAGATCAAATGCCAAATTCGCCTCAAATATGAAATCAGCGCCTGCTAATGGTCCTGCTAGGCCTTGGAACCAATGAGAATTACGATGAATCTTCTCAGTATATCCTCTAGGAGGATCATCGATTGGCATGGGTCTTGGAAAACCTTGAAACTCTGGTGGTTGCATCGTAGGATAAGATTCCGCGAGTAATTCTCCAATATTGGCCACTGGTGTGCTTGGGCCAGCTTCTGATGGTCCTGCTTCGGTTTGCATGATGACTGATGAGCTAATGGAAAAGATCTGCTACAAAAGATTAACACATTAGCATGGAAATTAATTATGATCCCATTAAGGTGAGACCGCAATCCCTTTCCATAACCGATGTGTAACCCGTGTAGCCAAGTGTCGTGAAGTGATTGATGCAATGATCTTTTTGCAGAGCTAATGCAGGTCTCTAGACACCTACATAGTTCAGATTATGCCTACAATTCTTGATGAGCTTTTATTATGCATGATGTGGGGTTTTGGTGTATGAATTTATAGAAGGTTTGGTTGAGGGTGAATTATTACAAGGGTGGAGTTTAAACGGGGTGGGAGAATTGTTAGATAATGGAGTACAAGAAGACGTTTGGATACGTTTCGGTATCCATTTCCTAAGAGTCTTTGAGTGGATGGTGTGTTTCTTCTGAGGGACAAAAAGTGGTATCGGGTTTGGTGGTATCGAAGGATGAAACGATTTCTGAGGGGTATATATTACATGGCTAGAGGGTTGGGCTATGATACATTGCTTGGGTACCCAAATCTGCATGGGTGTGGGTCGATTGATAAGATACTTCTTGGCGATCCAAATCTGCCGAGTATTTGTACTTGGGTAAGAAGATCGAGGGGACTTTGGATGCTGACTCTGCTTCTGTTGCAACTTTGTCCTGTTCTCGTCTGCAGTGTTGCCAATAGCCTGTGGTTGCTGTCCTTTTGGCACCCATATTTGTCTCGTGCCACTTGTTCTGTGATGCTGATACTGCTGTCTTTGCCTTGTTTGGTGGTGTCGTCGGTCTGGGTTCCTCTATTGTGGTTGACTCCTTCGTGGTTGGGTTTGAGAGGTCCATTGGATGCTCTGCTTTGGAAAAGAAGGGAGATCCAACACTTGCGTGACCTGCCCATTAGGAAGTGATTCGTTCTTTATCTTTAATCTAGGCCAGTCCGCAGCAAGTTTGGAAGGATGAGCACCGCAGGGTGTTGTGCTCATTTGGCCGCTGATGCAACCCACCTGACCGCTCATTGTGTTCATCTGCCCTAGCGGTTGGGTAGCTGCCCCTTCTAGTTTGCAGGAAGCCCCAGGGAAGATCTCCTGTTGTCCTTCTGATTGACAACTGTCCATAGCCAAGCCCGAGTGGGTTGGTGTAGACGTAACGTGACTGATCTGACCCAAGATCTTCCGGTCTTCCTTCGCATACGTTTCATAGGGTCTAGGGTTACAAACCTCAATCGGAATGCAATTAGGGAAGTCAAGCAGTATCACTCGCTTCTGCTCTAAGGTTCCAATTTGTATGGAGCCTTGTCTAAGATTTAGGTCCACTGAGTGATCGTATAGCCAATCTTGGCCAAGGATTAGGGGTTCTATCAGGTCGTCATCATGGCACACTAGTAGCTTCGCTGTCATGGTCACATCCTTAATGAGGATAGGAAGGTCCACCTCACCCATGCAAGGGGTTTCCATGCCTCCTAGCCCTATGAGGTATGCCTCAATTGGCCGCATTTCTATTCCTGAATCCTTATAGTGGGACCATCTAATCGCACTAGTCGCAGCACTTGAGTCAATTAAAGCCCTGAGCTCTTGGCAAGGGTTGTCGTGCTCTAGCCTGACTGTAATGAATGGTCTCCTGTCCACTATACTAGGATGAGTGGTTGACTTTACTTGACACATGGCCATGGGATATCTGGGTGTAGTTTCCAGATGGTTATAATGTTCTCTCCCTAGTCCTTGTCTTCTTAACTTCATGCGTTTAATGCGTTCTATTGCTTCTGCCTGAGCTTCCGCTCGTATTCTATTTTCTTCCTCCTTACGTTTCTTTGCCAACATGAGTCGTCTCAGCATATCCTCAGTAAGAGGTTCTTGATATAGCTTGACTCTACAGCCACTAATATAATTAGGCATTATATCTCCTTCTAAAGTGGCTAATTGTACTGCTCCACTTGTTGAGAGTCTGTTAATGATCATAGGTCCATAACCTCGCTTTTCTAACTTACGTGCGTGTTGCTTTAGCGTATATACTAGAACTAAATCTCCTCCTTTTAGGCCTTTATCTTTCACATGTGCATCAAAATATGCTTTCTGTCGCTTCTTCGCTGCATATATTCCTGCTGCCGCCTTTAGCCTGGTTTCTCCTAATCGTTCCAAGTCCATTATTCTCGCTAATAATTCATGGCCGGTCCACTGATGTTCTTGTGCAACCTTAAGGGTCGGTATCAAGAAGTCCAAAGGAAGCACTGCATTCTGACCAAAAACCATCTGAAAGGGAGTTGCATTGAGTACGGTCTTGTAGGCCACTCGATATGCCCAAACAACGTGGTGTAACTGTTTGTCCCAATCTGAACGTTTGTTGTTCACGAGTTTCGTTAGTACGTTACAAAGGATCTTATTAGTGCTTTCAGCCTGACCATTGGCCTGAGGATGATATGGTGCGGATTTCTTGTGAATCACCATAAAATCCTGTAACAAATATTCAATGACTTGGTTTAGAAAGTGAGTTCCGTGATCGCTCACTAACTCTATAGGCAATCCATATCTTGTAAAGACATTCTCAAATAAGAATTTTGCAGTTGTGTGTGCATCATTCTTTTTTGTGGCTTTTGCCTCTACCCATTTCGTAAGATAATCTGTGGCAACAATAATGTATTCAGCATGTGTACCTTTTGCAGGGGGGTTAATGGGTCCTACAAAGTCTATACCCCACTTAGAAAATGCACGTCCGCCCATCATGGGTTTCAATGGCATTTCATCTCTGCGAGTAGGAAACTGAGTTCTTTGGCACACATCACATCTCTTTACATAGGTATGAGCATCCATGTGAAGAGTGGGCCACCATAATCCTGCAAAGAGGATGGCTTTGATTATCCTATCGGGTCCAAAATGACCTCCTGCAACACCTTGGTGCGCAGTCTCTAGTATGCTCAGATAATCGCTTTCATGAACACATTGTCTTAGATATCCATCTCGTCCTCTTTTGTATAGATTATCGCCAATAAGTGAATAGTCATGAGCTTCCTGCTCTAGACTGCGTTGTCGAGCTAAGGTCATTCCTTGAGGGAATGTGTTCGTCCTCAAGTATGTCACTAACGATTCACTCCAGTCTGGTGTGAGAGACACGTGATATAATGTAGCATGTTCTACTGGTGGTCTTTCACAACAAACATTGCATTCCTTACACAACCTGTAGACATCTGCTTCCATCGTGGGCCAATATACTCCTAATCTATGCAGAGTCTGTAATGTTCGATGTTTTGAATGATGTTGCTTTAATGCATCTACGTGTGCTAATTGCAACCAATTCGCATGTTCTAATTCATCTACACAACAAGCAAGAATCTTTTGATTATCCTGTTTATATATGCTTCCTGCCATTATTTGGTATCTCTGAGACTTGGTAATCTCTCCCTCTTTGATCTTTATCCTAGGATTCTTGGGTCCATATGTGAGAATAAGGACTATAGGCTTAGCCCATTCTGGTGCTATCTCAAGGTTAAACAAATATGCATCTGGTAACTCATCCACTACTCCTTGAGGGGCTTCGCCTGAGGTTAATCTTGAAAGGTGGTCAGCTCTAAGATGTGTCTTTCCTTTCCTGACTACGACTTCAAAATCATACTCCATGAGTAATAGAAACCAACGTATTAGTCGTCCTGTGTTACATGGCTTGTTGACTAAGTACAATAGGGCTTGATGATCTGTAAAGAACTTGAATTTGTTGGCCAACAAGTAGTGCCTAAACTTCTTTACTGCGTAGATCATCCCTAATCCTTCTCGTTCCGTCGTGGTGTAATTTCTTTCTGCTGCGTTCAATTGTCTGCTCGCGTTGTCGGGAAGTTGCGGACATAAGGCTGGTGGATCAGTCAGCCACTAAATCCCTCGGCACACGCAGGGTGTATGAGACAATCGTAGGTGTTTTAGGTATATTTTTCTTTCGTCTAAGGTATCAGAAATTCTAAATTACTCTTAAATCTAGGAAATATGGAGTAGATAATTGAAAACACTTTAAACGTTTAAGAACCGTAAGGCTGGGCTGCTCTATATCTATCAATAGCTTCTTGAGGTATAGGTACTACCAAAGTTTCCTCAGTTAATTTTTCTTTTATAATTTCGTCTTCTTGGATTTCTAAATGATTAGGTTGTATACGCCTAATTAAGGGTGGTGGAAATGAATCTATGTTATCTTGGTGTTCATTAGATGCAATTGAGAATAATGCTATAAATCTATTAAGACAATAATCGTGAGATACTGATATTAATGATTCGTGTGTAATAATATCCTTAACTACTTCTACCTCGACTTCTACTTCTAAAGATGCGTTCTTTTCAGATTCAATTGGATTTTCAGATGACATGGACAAGAAAGATAATGCAAATTGAAATTGAATTAAAGCTAATGACAATAATGGATGATTACAATGCTATAAAAATGATATAATTTCTCTAAAAGATGGCTAACAATAAGTGAATCCTATACAAAAGCTTAATGACGGATAATTTTTATGGATTTAAATCAAATTGTCGGATCTTTGGATTGTTTGAATTCTTTTCTTCTGTTACGATGCTCTTTGATTCTTTTGCTTTGATTGTCTTCAATGTTTCTGAAAAAAAACATTAGGATATTAGTATATCTCAATGAAAAAATCATTAATCTCATACACACTTTAATACACATGCTCATTCATTCCTATATGCACTTAACATGCATAACATAATATCACTCATGCATTCATATGCACTTTTCATGCATGCTTTCTATTATGCTAATCGATGCTAGTACTCACATATGCTAACTCATATGCATGTTAATATTATAATTAAATCACCATATTCTAAGATTATGTCTTCCTTCATATGTTAATTCACACTTATATGTTTTGATCACTCATAAATGCACATTTATGCTAATACTTAGATGCATTTATGCATATGCATACAATAGTTCAATTACTTACCCATATATAAAATCATATGCTAACACTCACTATAATGCACACATATGCTCATGTCAACATGTACTTATTCATGTCTTTATGCTAACACATTTCTTCACATATACTAACATACATCTAAACCTACACTTGCAAATTTGGACTTAAGATAAACCCAAACATAAGCATCATAAAATTGATATTCATGCTAACTTATACTCTAATACATATCCTCAATCATGAAAAAAAAACATATCTCAAATTTGCATAATCATACACTTTCATGGTCATGCATACATGAATGCATATGCTAATAGACACTCACATGCTCATATACATCTATTATCATCCCTCACTCATATGTATACACATGCATTAAGACACACTAACATATTAACCACAACATCTAACAGATGTTTATACATTCTTTTGTAAATGATAGCACACATATGCTCATGCATCACATATATATGCTATCCTACAAGCATAAATGCATACATACTTACTTCTATTCACATACATAATGCCAAATGTCATCTTAAACTAAATTAAGAAATAATCCAATCATTAAACTAATTAAGTTCTTAACTTACGAAACAAGCTATCTTAATAATTTAAGTATAAATTCATTATTAATTTTTAAAACCCAATAATCCAATCTTAATCTCTCTTTAATCCGATCTCTCTCTCTCTATTTCTGCAACTCTCTCTCTCTATTTCTGTGCCTCTCTCTTTCTCTCTCTATTTCTGCGCTTCTTACTCTCTCTCTCTCTATCACACATGCGTGATCTATCTCCGGTGTCTCTCCACGTACTCTAGTCTCTGCAGCACTGTCAAGGACAGCAGGCCATCAATCTCTCTCTCTCTCTCTCTCTCTCTCTCTGCTGCCACAAAGATCTTTGCCGCCCGACATAGACAGACTTTTCTTCTCTCTCAGTGCCATCGCCGGCTGTGATCGCTTAGGTGCATCGATCTCAATCTACTGATGTACATCGAGCACGCTCTCTGCTGCAATTGAAGATTTGAATGCCAAAGATGAACACGAAACGTGAAGATGTGTTCGAACCTTAAAAGCCGGTGCACGTGAAGACCGATGATTGAAGATGTGATTCTATTGTTATTAGCCTCTCTAGAACGACGTATCACAACAAGAATTGCGCACGCGGTGTACGTTGCTGTATTGAAAATGCATCGATCTGCGATTGAACCCAGCTGAAGAAATTAGCGAAATATTTGCATCCTTTTTTGCTAAGGATGACTTCGAGCTCTTAATCAGTCGCGTGGACCTAACGAGGATGGTTTCCAGGTCCACAACTCTTTTGTATTTCCTGTGGAAGAAAAATCAATGCATCTCTGAAGTGAATACATTTCTGAAGCCATCGAGCACATTGGTTGCAACAGCGCGTTGGAGACGAGACATCATGGGTTTATTTCCCATCTCTTGTGCGAGAAAGACCCATAACTGCACTCTCCATTTTGTGATTGAAAATTGCACAACAGTGCCACAACTCATAATCTTGGAGAAGGCAAAATCGTGACCGGCTTTCGTTCCTGTGGATAAAGGAGAATATTGTACTTCAGGTAATATGGGTTCAACTCCCCGCGGTGCAAGATGTCAGCAACATCGAATTGCAAAAATGAAATGACTTTTTGCTTCTCTAAGCATCACTCCGAACAGCAGATGCGCTCGGGGAGACAACTTGGAGATGTCGGGTCTGACAGCACTTTGAAAGTTATTTCGCTGTTTTCTCAATCACCGGGCTATGGTCTATTGGTAGAGTAGTTCTCTACCATGGAAGAGATTCAGATTCAATGCTTTTCACCCGGCTGACTAGAGATGCATTTATGACTGCCTTTTGCTTTCTCTCTCTCCTACATGGATGCAATAGATGCTGCAGCCATCGGAGAGAGGAAAAGAAAATAACAATCTTTCTCTAGATAATTTAATGCAGAGAAAAACAAACCAAATTCTCTCCTACACATACACAGCAAGGTGAGAAGAAGACAGAGGAAGTACCTGAAAAAAAACATTAGGAGAAACTTGAGCTCAACACACATTTAAATACATACACAAGTCCTTCCTAATCCACTCTTTTGGTTTTAACTTTTAATCTACAACCACACTTTAACCCACACTTAATCACCACTCTTTTAATTAGCTTTATGCACACAACTTACTTTCACCTCTCTTTTCATCGACATTACTTCTCTCCATTCCTTTTCACTAACCAACTTTTTCCCTTTAAGTGCATCATCCTTTCAGACCACTCCTTAATTCACTTTAATTACACACTTAGCTCACACCATTCTTTAAACACTTTTCATATATATCACTCATTAATTATCCATTACTTTTTCATTTTAATTGAATTATCCTAACTTTCTTAATTTAATAATGCATTTAAATTAGGCTTAGGTTAAGCATTTAATATATTCAAACCTTAGTATTAAATGCACATACATGATTAAATAATTAATTAAGCCATATTTTAATTTTTGTTAATGAACCAATGTTTAGATATAGATTAATTTCCTTCAATATTAATTATTTTAACCCTTGAACCATTCTAAAACCCTAAAAAACCTACTTAAAACCCATCAAAACCCTATTAAAACCCTTTGGAAATCATTGATAACCCATTAAAATCTTTCTGATTCCTTGTAAACCCTAACATGAACCCATTTAAATCTTTTGAGACCCTTCAGATGAACCTAATGAACATAAAATCATGTGAACTTAGACAACCCTAGGGTTAAATACCCATGAATCAAGCATGTATAAATATGAAATACTCATTAAATATGAAATTAGAGTAAACCCTAATATGAACATGTATTCTTTATCATTCCCTGTATCTGCAAACACTTCAAAAGTAGTTAATTCTAATCAACATAATTGTTTAACAGTGATATACAAGGTTAGAATTCACCAATTAAGTTAATTTTCATTTTCTCTGGTCATCAACCGGAAAGTTGAAAACTTTCCGACAGCGTAAGCTATGGGGAGATCGATGTTACCTTCATTCGTGGGTTGTGCTAACACGCATCCTATGGCGTAATTGGATGCATCCACATGTACATGGAATGGCTTACTCCAATCTGGGGTTGTCAATATAGGTGCTGAGCACAAGCGTCGTTTAAGTTCAGTGAATGAATTTTCACATTCATTTGTCCATTCGAAATTGGTTAAAAGAGAGTACAAAGGCTTGGCTATGATTGCATACATGTGTATGAATCTCCTATAATATCCGCAATGGCCCATAAATGCCTGTACCTCTTTCACATTAGTTGGTCTAGGTAATTCTGCAATTACCTTCACCTTTTCTTCATCTGTAGAGATTCCATTTTTTGACACAATGTGTCCTAGAATTTTGCCTTGTCTGACCATGAAAACGCACTTTTCTGGGTTCAAACAAACCTGATATTCTCGACATTTGTCAAATATTTGCCTTAACTCTGGGATATGTGTCTGTCTTACATTTGAATGAGCACATATGTTGTCGACATAAACTTCCAAACTCTTGCGTAAGAATTCCTTAAAAACATGACACATGAGTCGCTGGAAAGTGGCGGGTGCATTTGTTAAGCCAAATGGCATCACACGAAATGCAAATATGCCCCATTCAGTGGCAAATGCCGTCTTGTGTTGATCTTCTGGAGCAATGGCTACTTGATTATAGCCTGAAAATCCATCAAGAAAGCTGTAAACTTCCTTGCCCGCAACTCTTTCCAATAGATGTTCTGTGATAGGAAGACGATAACTATCTCTAATCGTGGCGGCATTAACTTTTTTAAGGTTAATACACACACACAATTTTCCATTCTTCTTGGGCACAACCACAATGGGGGATACCCATTCGGTATGCTCAATTTCGTAAATGAATCCTGCTTCTATCAAGCGATCTATCTCCTCTTTAATCTTCGCAGCGTAGTTATCATTGTACGTGTAAGGTTTCTGTTTCGTAGGTTTTGCATCTGGAGTCATAGGGATTCTATGAGAACATATATCTGGATCTACTCCTTTCAAATCTTTGTAACTCCAAGAAAAAACATCTCTATATTCACGCAATAGGGCAACTAATTCTTCTTCTTCTTCCTTCGTCAAATCATGCCCTATGTATGTACATTTTTCTTCTTCTCCTTCTATGGCTACGATTATTTTATTGGTTTTCTCTCGGTTATCATATACTTGTCCGTCATTCGCCTTTCTATTAGGCATTCGTACCATGATCCTTCTATCTTCGATTTCATATTTCTTGAAATTCTCGGGTACTTCAAACAAAGATTCTTCTTTTTCTGACATGGTTTCTTTCTTCTTTCTTTTCTTGCCTTCACTCTTGTTAGTCACTTCCGTGGCTAACCTCACATCATTCGTAATTTCTTCGTGTCTCTGAGTGTGAGTCTCTACCTCGAAAAAATATTCTTCCTCTGATGCAAAGGGTGGGTCCATGATAATTGATTCTAAATCAAAATCGCTTGCATCCTCAAATGCATCAGTGTTAGGTTCACACTCTTCTAAAATTGCATCGCACATGATTGGCTCTATCGTGAAAACTGATATGTCATAGCCATCCTCGTCACAGTGGGGTGTCCATTGTTCTTCATTGATGGCTACATCCATGGTTGCTAGGATTTCTGCCCAACCATGGGGTTCAAACTCTTCGTCTGGGAATACTACAGGTGCGTAGGCTGGATCTTGAAGGGTTCGTGGATGTTGTTCTGCACCTAAGGTCCTGGCTTCTAACCTTTCTTCTTCCTGTTTTGCTACTTTACACATCCATAAATGAGTATCCTCATGCAACCAAGAAGGATCTGATTCTAATGAGTGCACGGATTCCGTCTCTACTGGTGTCTTATGGATGGTATTCCATTGTATTGGGGGTACATCTCGATGTGAATAGTCTTTAAGATTGACTTTGGTAGTCACTCCTAAATGTTGCAAGTACAAAGAATTGGTTCCCCAATCTTGTACAATTTGCAACTGACGCATGAATGGTCGTCCCAATATCATCTCATAAGCATAATTTTTTGCAAAGTCACAAATGGCAAAGGTATGCTCAAATTCTACACCACAAGTGGTGAGAGATATGCCTTCTAGTAAGCCTAATGGTTTTTCTATGTGTCCGTCAGCCATTTGTAGCTTCATCCTGGTGGGTCTCAATGCTGGCTTACCCCAACGTTTCCATAAAGCGGTGGTAGCTATGGCTACTCCGGCTCCTGAATCTAAGATGGCTTTCGTGGTGTAGCCCTGATGGGTTATTGGAAGATACGTGTTACCTTCCTCTCCTTCACTTACATTTCCGATCTTTTCTACGGGTATCTCTGGTACTTATTTTGTGATCCTATTTGTGAGGGAGTAGTAGCAAGCTCGGGGAATTGATTTGCTACATGCTTCCACAATTTTGGTTTTATCTTCAGCAACTCCTCTAGAGTGAAGTTACATTGTACTTTGGTATTCTTGATCACTTCCGTGTTTCTAGGGATTACTGATTCTTCATTCCTCACTATTATCGTGGGTGCTCTCATACTAATAGACTTTGCTTCCCAAGGTCCTGTGAACTGAGGTAATTCTTGTAAAGAATTAAATTCAAATCCTGTGTGTTCACTCAGTTGTTCTTCCTCTACATCATCGTAAATAGAGGGAATGTCTTGGGGAAATTGTTCCTGCAAGTCATCTATTTCTTGAATAGGAGGATGGGTTCCTTGTTCCTTTCTCCATTTCTCTTCTTGGATTTCTCTCAAAAATTCATGTGAGTACCTATGTATGGAAGACAGGTTGTCTTGACTTTCTGAGTTGGGTACTTGAGACAGGGATGGTGCATTCCTTTCCTGTGTCTCTGGGACAATAGGGTTCCTAGGCTGATCTTTTTTCTCTTTGCTCTCTATCAAGTATTCTAGCCTCTCCATTAGTCCTTGAAAATGTAATTCCGGTTTTGCCATGTTATTCCAATTAAGATATCTAGAGGCTTCGAACAAAGCTTGTGCTAGTTCTACCATCTTCATGCAAAGTTTAGTTCTCTCAATTTCTAGATCAGCTCGAGGGTAGTTTTTGCTCATTTCAGCTACCTAAGGTCCCTCTTTTAATCTAGCCTGATATGCACGAAACATCATGTCTAGATTTTCTGGTATGGGTTCTGCTAAAACTGATCCTGATTTCTGAGCTGGATTCTCTTGATTCAATTCCTGTGAAGTCAATTCTAGGATTTTGGCTCTGGATTCCTTCAAACTTCCTTCCAACTCAGTTATCTTTTTACTCCATTTTCTCTTAATTCTTTCTCTAGAATCTTTCCAAGATTTTGTCTTTTTACTGCTAGATTCTGCAACTTCACTGGTTCCGGCTACTTTCTCTTGATTAAGCTGTTGGTTCTGTAAGAGCGCCTGGGCTCTGGTTATAGCTTGGATAGGCATGTATGTAGGGTTGGATCCATCTGCGTTATTTACAATACCTATCACGTTGATCGGTGTCACATTCGAAGCGTTAACTGGATTTTTAGGACAATCTTTGATTATGTGCTCTTTGCCACAATCAGCACAAAAGCCTTGGATGTTATAGTACTGTGATTGTCCTGCTATCGGGGGATGTGGACAATCCTTTATGAAATGATCTCCTTGGCACCTAAAGCATGGTCCTATAGGGCCCTGTGGTCTTTGTTATCTCAATTTGGGTCGCGGATTTGGGTTTGTGTACATCACATTAGCATAGTCGGGCTCCCAACTAGGTTCCACTGGTGGACTATCATAATGATATGTTTCTATGTGTTCTGGTGACTCTGTGTAATATGCGGGTGGACTATCTACATGCGTAGAGTCAAAACTGTTTGAATTCGGGTCATTCTCTGTGATCAAAGGTGAAAAAGGCACTAAGGCCCTACTTAGGTTCTCTTCTGCAGCAGCGTATTTGACTGAGATGACATTCGCTGGTGGGGGTGGCTGCTGGGCTAAGACAGGTTGAGGTCTCTGTTGAGCCTGGTATGGGTAGTTCTGAGGAGGCCTATAGTAATAAGGCTGAGCATTGTATTGGCCTTGATACCTACCTGGCTGCGGGTATGCTTGCGGGTAGTTCTGTCTCACGGTTTGTTTGTTGTATGGGCAGTCCTGAGCCGTATGATTCGTGTATCTTCTCTCAATTGTACAATATTGGCCACTAGGGTTGGCTTGAGGTTGTGTTGCATTGGGACACACATTTGCCATATGATCACCACCACAGGTGTAACAACGCTTGTTCATTAGCACCCTAGGTTTACACTCCTAGTTTCTGGGCCACTTTTTCTGCAAGGTCTTCTATTGAGCTAGACAATTTTGTGGATGCTAGAGATGAACAGTCTGAGTCCTTATAGACCTTTGAGAGTTCCAACTCATCTCCTAAGTTGTCCTCAATGTCTATGCATATTCTCACACATTGCTCTAGCGTTCTGGGTTCTTTTAGGTACACATAGGAGCGTAGCGTCCTGCCAGTCTTACTGTTTCCTGAGGGGTCTGTTTAAAGCTATGAATCAACGAAGACGTGTCATGTCTAATCCCACTTTTAGAGAATTCAGTGATGAATGACTCTAAAAAGTGATGGATGTCTCTAAATTGCCTTTGTTGCAATGGTTGGAACCAAGTTAAAGCGGTGTTCTTTAACGTTAGTCCAAATGCGTTGTATTGCGTGAACATGTCTTCGACTTGTTCTGCTCTTAGTACTTGCTTGAATTCTGCGACATGGTCATAGGGATCTCCTGTCCCATCAAAATAATTCTTCATTGATTTTACTAATTGAGTGGGTCTCAATATTCTTGCGTGTTCACGTGGTCTGGGTAGAGGAAAATCATCTCTACCACCTGGTATTCCATGATCTCTTTGTCTATCCGCTCTATTAGTGTCCGTGGTTGTTCTATCTCTCCCTATGGGATGAGTGAAGCTTACTTCGGGTCTCTCCTTATTTCTCTCTCTTTGATTTCCATGGGCTGATGATGTTCCTGCCCCTTGTTGACTGGTGTTCATGTTCGTCCTAGATGGATGGAATACCAATTCACCTCTCCATGTGTATGTGTTTTTAGCGTGGTCAGGTACCACAAAGACTCTTTCTGAAGTCTCATCCAGGTATACAACCTTTCCAGGTGTATCCGGGTCCTTGAACTCGTATATAGTGATGATACCTACCTCACTAAGTATTTCGGTCTTGTATCTCCAAAAGGCTTCATCAGTTTCTTTATTTACAAACAACTCTATGCTTCTGTTGTCCTGAGGGATCCAATCCGGGATTAGTACTCGTGTCATTACAGATTTCCCTCTAGGTGTTCTAGGCTCTTCTAATGGTTCTTTTCCTTGAGATTTTGTTTCCGTCTCTGGTTGAATCACGCCAAACTCGTTGGTATTGTTTGGCTGCGTACTTAAGATGTACATCGTTCCTTCCTTGTCTATGTATGCGTCTCTCTCGAATTTCACCACTGGAGGTTCCAATCCAATGGGTTGATTGGGGTTGTGCATTTGCACCACTTGCCTTCGCAAACCATCCTCATAGATGCGAGCACCTAATCGGTTGGTTCAGAGAAACTCTAGTTGAGTCCTATAGGGTCCTTCTGGTTTTTCTAAGTATGCTACATTTGACCCTACTTCTGGTCTTTCTGTGCTAAATGCCATTTCTGATTCGCTAGTATCTGAGCTCTCGTAGGGATAATTACTATTCAATTGCTGAGCCCACGATCGTGCAATAGTTCTTACACTTGCCTCTGATGATCTAAGGCTTCGTCGGTTTGACTTACCTATATGTTTGCCCGATCTAAGGTTCATTAATTTTCTTCCTTGCACACTCAGTACACGCTCAGATCGTCAATGATTCTTTGTTATTACTGTCTTGATTCTTTTTAGATTTCTTTAGATTCTTGTCTTAATGTATGCGTCAGGAATTCGACTTTCTGTGGTACTTTGAGTTCTCGTTCCGTCAGACTTATGTTCTTTCCTTTAGGTTTTCGTGTCACACACCTTTACTTTAGTCTTGAACTTGATAAACTTAATTCTCTTGAACTTGATGCGTTCCTATCGTCTTTAATCCACAATACTACCGTTTATCCTAGGCTACGAATTGACTGAGGGGGTTGAGTAATCTTCCAACCTCAAGTCAGCTTTTTTGGTTGCTCTGATGCCCAAGAAGCCGCGCTTCCCAAGCTTTATGCCCTTCACTGCCTTGCCTTGGTTGCCTTTGATTGCCCTTGCTAGACCTGGAAAAATTCGATATTAGACCAATTCACAGTTGGATGATCAAGCACTTGAGTATATACACCTTTTAAGTCCCTTCCCTTTTGCCCAACTTTTTAATGCTTGCCCCCTGGCTTTCTAGTCCCAAACTAGGTCACGTAGTACTCGTCAAGAGCTTTCTAATGAGCTATTAAGCTCAAAAAACGGACTTCGGATGAAAAAGTTATGACCGTTCAGGCCCTGGGGGGTAAAAACTGACAAACATGTTTTTCTCCAAATATGAGCTAAGGGGTCTCCTATGAGTATAATCACCCAAAAATTTCCCAAAAATAGCCCCAAAATTGGCCGAAAAATGAAACCCTAAAATTTGCGATGGGGGTGCACAATCACGATGGTCTGAGACAATCGCGATGGTCTGGGACCGTCGCGATGGCGTGAGGGTGAACCGTCGCGATGGCGTGAAAGTGTACAATCGCGATGGCGTGAGTGTGAACCGTCGCGATGGCTTGATCAGGCGGACAATCGCGATGGCGTCAGTGTGAACCGTCGCGATGGCTCGATCAGACGGACAATCGTGATGGCGTCAGTCAACGGTCAACATGAACAATCGCGATGGTCCAAAGTGAACCATCGTGATGGTCACAGATGCGATGGCTTGAGCCAATCGCGATGGTCTGGGCGCGATGGTGTGAGCCAATCGCAATGGTCCAAAATTTCGGGTTGTCGCGATGGTGCAAGGGTGCGAGCCGTCGCGATGGTCCAACTTGCCACGTGGCACCGTCGGTGCGATGGCGTGAGCCAATCGCGATGGTGTGGGGTCAACCGAGCAATCACGATGGTCCGCGAACTGTCGCAATGGTCCAAATGAACCGTCACGATGGCGTGAGACCGTCGCGATGGTCCGGCCAAGCCGTCGCGCTGGCGTGAGCCAATCGCGATGGTGTGACACAATCGCGATGGTCTGAGACCGTCGCGATGGTCCACCAAACTGAGAATTTCTGAAATGCGTCTGTGGATTCGTAGATGCGCAAGGGTCGCCTACACGCCTGTGTGGTCGCTTACCTCAAATTCCGAAGTTTGCAGACCATCGCGATGGTCTGACACACTCGGAAATTTCTGACAGAAGATGATTTTCTTACCTTTTTGCAGCCTTCCTGATGCACTGGAGTATTGTACCTGCAAGAAAACTCAAGAAAGCAAAAGCACACACAAGCACAAAAGCTCTCTCTCACTCTCTCGCATGCACAAATGAGGGGAAATGAGGAGAATGGGTGGATATGGTGAATTTTCTGATTTTTTTGGAGATGAAGATGATGATGCGGTGATGAAGATGGAGTGTGGGGGAGGTGAAAAACACAAAAAACTAAGTAAAAACAACAACAAAAACTGAAATTTTTACCTTCCAACGCCACTTCTTGCTATACTCTTACCATCACACATTCGTCCTAGACTCGATCCCCGGCAACGGCGCCAAATTTGGTGTTGCTCTAGCACAATGGTGAGAACCACGTTAAGAAGCTCCACCTCCTTAATTGTCAATCCGCGGAAGAGATAGGAGTGATATGAAGATCGTGAATGTGAGATGAAGTGAGAGTGAAGGTGAGAAGCACCAAGATGCACACACACATACACACACACAATGAAGAGACAAGCAAGACACAATGGAAGGTGGGAAATTAGCTCTATTACTCAAGAACACTATTACAAGCTCAAAAGAAATCTAACCTCAAACAAACTAACACTGACCAACCTCAAAAATGAGCTCTCTAGCTCTTTTTATAGTTTCTAGACTAGTTTTGACCGGTTTCACATCTAGTGACCGGCATAGTTAAAAATTAGGTCCTAGATGCTATTTGGAAGGGTAAACGGTGTCTAAAAATAACGAAAATTGATACGCTTGTTCTACCTAAGCTCCTCAAGCTCGAGGACTCCTCGGCTTGCACAAAATGGAGCTATGGATTACAAAATGGGGTTTTCTATGTTACATATGTTACAATAGTGATGAAAATCACTGTTGGAGGTTTTTGAAAAGTATTTTTAGAACATGATTCTTTGAAAAAAGATTCCACTAGCTTCTTGCTCCGTCGTTACATGCTTCCGCGTCGTCTGTGCCTCTGGCTGCTTCCAACAATTAAGTATTCATATTTTGCTCCACCTAGAGCACCATCCACCATTGCCTATATGATCTCCACCATACGTCACTGGTTTGGATGATAAAAGCATGTACCAGACATTGCCACACAGATGTGTATGAAGATTTTTGAGCTTATGATGGTAGTGTTCAAGAGTTTTTGTAAAGTGAAAGCTCCATATATTTCAGCCCCCGGGTTTTCTGAAGGGAACCGTGATTTGGTATATGACATGAGGAAAACCCCCTCCATCAACATAATTTACGCATGGCATGTGCACATCAAGTACTTAATTGCTTGCTACAGACATTTGAAGAAACCTTCTCTGCAGGGTTCTGGGAATACCACTCAGAAATTTTCATTCCCAGAATGACACACCTGTTATATCTCTTTGCTATACAACAAGCCATACTTGTAGATCAACTATGCTTGCTCCATTCGGATGTTCTAGGTCCAGTCAATTGGGATCACATGATGACATATCTGGCAAGAGGACTACACATACAAGAATATCACCTCACCACTGATGTCATTGAATATTACATCAAACACTCCCTACAACAAGGGTCTGTCAGGGATGACAGACGTGAGAGAGGGGGGGTGTTGGCAATAGCCAAGGAAGTCAAGGCATGACAAGATAGGGGAGCCGACTCAAAGAGTCAGAGTAGAGGGACATCCAAGCAGGACCAAGTAGGTAGAGCAGTCAAAGAAGATCTAGCAACTAGGCCTATCCAATTTTTTTAAGATAAATCATTTTCAATAGTGATTTTCATCACTACATGAACCTTGTAAATACTATTTTTGGTAGAAGTACCTATGTATCAATTATTAGAAGTACCTATGTATCAATTTTCATAATTTGTAGGCTCCATTTGAGCCTGCAAATAATCTATGGGGCCTATATTTTAACTAGGCTGGAGACTAGGTTTGGATAGGGCCAAAGCTAGTCAAAAACTATAAAAAGAGCTAGAGAGCTCATTTTTGAGGTTAGATTTAAGACAATAGAACTTATGTAGAAGAGATCTTGAATACTTAAAAATACTCCATTGTTCCTCTCTTTGTTATTGCCTTGTGTGCACGCATGTGTATGTGTGTGCTCTGCCTAAGGAGAAGTTTGAAGCTTTCCACAAATTTGTGAAAAGTTTCCACATTTTATTTTACAAATTTGTGAATGCTATGTTAAAGGGTTGATGTCATGAAGTGAAACACTCAATAGAATCACACCTGCATATCCATATGCATAACTCAAATCATAAATATCTCGCTGGAGAAGAAACCATGTGAAGCACATGTCACATAAACATGCATCTAGCATGCACATAAAACCATGAGCATAAGCCTGCTCACCAAGCCTCCAAAGTGACCAAGTAGATCCCAAAGAATCCTAGAAAAATTTGGCAGAGTATCCCCTATAAACTGAGCAATCAAACAAGATAACCAATAGCAAAAGAACAATGAGTAACTTGTCACCACCTGTCACTGATCCAACCAAAGATATTGGCAAATATATATGCCAAAAAATTGATGGTATTACACACCAATACAATGGTGATGTACCTCCCACTTAATAATGAATCCTGTAAGATGGTCCAATCTATCATGAATAACCTATGACCAAGTCCAAGTGAATGGAGATAAGTAATGATCCGAAGCTATCTCACAAGCATAAAGGATCTACTAGATCATCTGTCTAACATAAGTTCTGACAAAATTTTGACAGCATCACCCCTGAAAAATGGACTCTGAACCAAAATAACCATATGGGAATCACCATCAACATATGCCAAGAACCACATTGTAAGTAAGACTCCAATCTGGATCATCAACCTGGATAAAAAACAAAGATACAAATACAAGCCAAGATCTGAAATCAACTCTGACAAGATACGTGCGACCAACAAGTAAATCAATGACCAAGTGGCATAAGCAAGATATGGACCACAATGCCATTATGCATCCATTGACAATGCTATGATCAAATTCATGATGACATAAACCTCAAAAAGAAGGTATGCCGCAATGTCATCTCACATGCCAAACATGTGACATGATATTTCTCTACTCTCATATGGAGGAGCTAACATAGTGATCAAACATGGATAATTCCTTCAATCTCCAAAGGTAAGAGCTTGCACACCAAAAAATC
Source organism: Ceratopteris richardii (assembly GCA_020310875.1). Taxonomy (NCBI): domain Eukaryota; kingdom Viridiplantae; phylum Streptophyta; class Polypodiopsida; order Polypodiales; family Pteridaceae; genus Ceratopteris; species Ceratopteris richardii. Next base: position 9,809,243 of record CM035406.1, read on the forward strand.
TCTCTCGAAGAAGTTCCAAAGCAAACTCAACCTCAAAAAGCAATTAGGGTTCTTATGGTAAAAATATGTTGCTATGTTTTTTGTTGTTTCAGAGATGATTATATCTAAATCTGATAAGAAACCTCAAGAACACTTTTTTGGCTACATAATGATATATAGAATACCTCAATCGGAGGTGTGTAGCTCAAGATATACACAAAACAAGCATATGCTCTCAATTTCACCTTCACCTGCAACACTATTGCTCTGTCTTTTGCAATTTGGACGATCATGAAATCCAAATTTGGAATTTAATTCTACTACAAAATTGTACTTATCTTTCTAAGCTACGTAAAACAAGTTGAAGTGCTTGAATCGGACTTGTAAAACTCAATCTAGGACCCAAAAAGGGACCTGCTGTCCAAGTGATTATAGATTTTTCTTCTACATGAGTCTGGGTCTTTTGAAGTTTTGGCACTTTAAGACTCTGAACAAGGTTCTCTGCCCTTCTATGAACTTATAGCTCTTTGCTTCAGCTACACAGAAAACTTTAACATGCACCAATCCGAACTTCATAGCTCGAGTTATGGTTAAAACACTGAACAACTGTTGAGAGGTGCCAACCTGCACTTTCACCTCTTGTGACCTAAACTTCCATTGAAGCTTTTTGCACACCAGCCTTCAACAAGCTCTGATACCAATGAAAGGCTTTGGTGTGCGGAACAAGAGCAAGGAGGAGATGGAAAGAGAGAGAGAGAGAGAGAGAGAAGAGAGGAGGGACATGCACAAATCCATGGGAGCCTCGAAACCCACATAATGATCCCTCTTGAGGCAATGCTCTATATATGATGTATATATATGAATATAGGGGTAAGGTCACATGATCCTTACATTCCCAACACCCAAACACATTTTTCTTCTTCATTTTTCCAATCAAAGCTGAGGGACTCAGGTCCATCCTTCATCTTTCGAAGAGTGAATTGAAGAGAATCTTCTCTCCTTCTACACATAACAACATTTATTTTTCTTTATTTCTTTTGTATATCTCCTTGTTTGATAGAGGTTGAAGACCTTCTCCTTTTCCCCATATGACATCTTACTTCTCTATGCTATTATGTGCATTGCCCTTTCTGAAAATGCTACCTTTCCTATAATTATCTACATAGCCTCCTCCTTTTTTTTGATTGCCTCTTGCAAATTTTAAGCGTCCCCTGAGAGATGTACATTCTTCTTTTGTATTATAGCTTCTCTCTACCTATCAAATCCATATCTTCTCCTCTCATTCAAACAACTTTTGAACCCATATCTATAATCATGCTCTAGTAGAAGGTAAATGCAAACAATATTATTGCTTGAAGAACTCCAAATTCCCTTAGTGCGACTCTGATTCTTTCCACAAACCAAGAAGAAGACCAATTCTTTCGGTCCTAATGCTACTCTCCATCCCTTCTGTAACTGATTTCTCTCTAAGGATTTTGCAAAATGGTGCTTAGTCCCAAAGCATGTAGGAAAATAATTTTGATTCAATGCCATTTGTATGCATGAGTAGAACCTATCCTATATATGATAATCTCTTTTTCTTCCCTCGTTTCATCACCTAGAGAGCTAAAGGCTACACATCTTTGTGTATTCTTTTTGCATTCTATTGTTAACCTCTGTTTATGTGCAGTCCAATGAAGGAGTAGGATATGTAGACAGGATTCTTCGGGTGGCAAAATTGAGTGCTAATGAATCCTTGTATTTTTCTGAGCTTCAACAAGCCATAGTCCAAACTCCTCCTATAAGTAAAAACCTTATTGGGAGAGATGTTTCCTATGTTGATCTTCCTCCCGAGCAGTATGCATGATGTGATCCTTCATAATCTTTTCTTCAGCCACGAACTTCTATAGAGTGGAAACTTGTTGTTGCATTGCCAAAATCTATTGAGCTTGTTGGTCGACCTTCGTAGATAAAAATTCGTTTATCTCCTTGAGTGTCATCACCGTCTGCTACAATAGGTCATAGTCTTGGGCCTACTCGTAAAACTAGAATTGTAGTTTTTTTTATTGCGGCAGCTTGGACCATAGTTTCTTTTTCTAATTCTTGAATTTTGAGGGGATGTCAGGAGTTAGCACTCTATAGGTTAGTTACCCTCCTCTTGCACTTCTCAAAATCCCCTTGAAGTATTGGGTATGATGAGACTCTTGATAGGGGGCATCACTGAGCTACTGGTTGGTGAACAGTTGAGTTTGTAATTCATCGTGGAGCTGGTGGTTATGGATTTGCAACCATTCACTATGGGTGCAGAAATCTTATGTGATGCATTGAGAGTGATCCATGTCGTGTTTTATCAGACCTTGCATATGTAACAGGTAGCTACTGAGCTGGCCGAACTCATGCAAACCACATTGTTTGTTGATGCCCAACTTCCAATATAATATTCTTTATTTGTTGCTAGAAGGGGTGAGAATTTTTGACAACTCTATTTCATCATTGAGGGCCAAGGGGGTTAAGTTCCAAGAAGAAAGGGGAGAAGACGATGATGACCATCTGATGCACGGAGGTGTACCAGGTGGTGAATAATGTTGGTGTAAATTACAAGCCTACACATTTGGCTCAAAGGATGTATTGCAGTTTATACATACATGAAGAAGCATAGGAACATATGCTAGTGGTTAATTACCACTTTATCTCATTGTAAAAGTCAAATTGACTTGGAATCTCTTGTAATCACCTACCAAAAGGATTCGTGGAAAATTAGTTGTTTGATTGAAAGAATATCTCCAAGCATTTAGGAGCTTGATCATAGGGAGCCAAAAGTTTGAATTTGAATTCAAACTTTTACCCATATCTTATAAAAATGGACATGAAAAGTCGTGGGTAAGAGAGAGCACTCCTGAGCATAGCATTACTGATTTTTGAGTGTGTGTGAGGTCTACACTCTAGCCCACACCTCTCTACACCATTTGGCAATGATATTCATGCCAATGGAGTTGTATACAAATGTTCATTAATACATACATTCACATTGTCCATCTTTGAGTTCTCTGTTAGTCTACTCAAAAGTCTGTCAACTTGTTAAGGGCATATCTCGGTCAATTCTTCACCAAAGTCAGTGATTCAAAGCTTGTTGGCAGCTTGAAGTAATCTACATACTTTCAAAGTTTGAAGACATTTTATTCAGCCAGTTTGGAGAAATCTGCGTCGAGGTGATCTCTGGTCATTTTCTACTACAGTCCTAAAAAGTCGGGGGTATAGCTTAACTTGCTAAATTAATTTCTCTTAGCATAATTTATTATTTTACATCATTCCACTTGGAATAGGTAGCCTACTAAGTTACTTAGATACCCCTAAAAGGAATTTTTCCAATTCCTACTGTGTTGGTCATACTGAGCAAAATACCCAGCAGGTATTAAGACATAAATAGAAGGTTTTCTTGAGTTTGTGACTTCCAAAGCTATCTGTTTTGATTGAATCATTACACACATTGTTTCCAAAGTACATAGGACATTTTATGGTGTCATTGGAAAGCTAAGGAGGTCTAGGTATCAACTCTGAAGCAAAAGAGGGCTGGTACAAAGCAGGCTTAGCAGTACCTACTCAGTCTCTTGGTGCATCCATCCATCTTTCCCAACAGTGGTATCAGAGCAAACTAAGGTAAAATGGGAGATGGTTTTCCTTCATTCATTGATAAATTGGACAGGAACAACTATCAAGTATGGTCTCTAAGGATGACGACCTACTTACAAGGAAGGAGTCTCTATGGATACATCTCAAGAGATAAGGAATTGCCCTCATTCAAAACAAGAGGATTACCAACCAAGGAAGAACATGAAAGGCTCAACACATGGTGTGCTAAGGATGCATTGGCAAGGTCTTATTTACTCAACTCTATATCTGATTTTCTTTTGCCACATATTATAGATTGTAAGACATCCCAAGATACTTGGGAAACCTTGTCATCATATTTTTCCTCCAACACAAGGGCTAGAAAAAATCAGTTGTGGATTGAATTCACAACATTAAGGAAGCAACCTAAGCAAGCTGTTTTAGAATTTGTGACCAAGATTAAAGATGTAGCAGATTAGTTAGTAAGCATAGGAGAAGAGATTGAAGAAGAACAGATTGTAAGGCAAGTGATCAATGGGATCAAGGCTGATGACAAATGGGAAAGCTTCACCATAGCTATGGATCTTTACATGGACATGCACACTCCAGATCTTACAACTCTCATGGGACAATTGTTTACTCATGAAGCAAAGCTCAACAAGAATGGAGATACATCCAAAGGTAATAACTCTTCTGCCCTATACACTGATAAGAAGTCTAAAGATAAAGGCAAAAGCAAGAAGGTGGAAGATGAAGGTTCTACCTCCCAAGCCAACTATGCAGGGAGAGGTAGATCATCAAGAGGAAGGGGCAGAGGAGGTAAGCCAGGTAGGGGGAGATCTTATAACTCCTCACCATGCAACATTTGTGGTCTATCAAATCATACTACAGATGAGTGTTTCAGGAATTACAAGAATCAAAGAGGAAGAGGATATCAAAGAGGTGGCTACTCACAATCAAGAGGTAGATTCAACCATCACCAAGGCTACAACAATAACTACAACAACAACTACAACAATAATTACAATGGCAACTACCAAGGAGGATTCAAATCCAGGAAGGATTACAACAACTACATAGAGGAGCAGGACGACTCTCTTCTAATCATGAACATGACTTCAAAATCAGGTACAAATGATGACCACCTATTCTACATTGGCTCAGGATGTTCAAATCATGTGGCTGGCAATGTAGCATTACTCTCTGATCTTGAGGAACCAAAAGGTAAGCATCAAGTCCAAACAGGTGATGACACAAAGATTTCTGTAGTTAAAGTTGGAAATGTTAAGACTTGTGATGGAAATCAGAATTTGTTGAGCAGGGTACTCTATGTACCAACCATTACCAAAAATTTGATGAGTGTTGGTCAGATTGTGGAGAAAGGTTTGCACGTCAGATTCAACCAATATGGAGCATATGTGGAGGATCCAAGACATTGCACTATACAGTTATAAAGATCAGACACTTTCAGAGCTTGAGATTTGGCACAAAAGGTTAGGGCACATAAGAGAAAGAACCTTGAAACAAATGTGCAAGGACCAATGTGTGCTTGGGATACCTAATGTATCCAAGCAACATATGATTTATAAGTGTGGTGCTTGTCAATTTGGAAAGTCTCACAGGTTACCCTTCTCAAGGAAAGGATACATGCATGAAGACTACCTAGAGCTTGTCCACACATATGTATGGGGACCAAGCAAAGACCCCTCAGTCTCAGGTTCAAGGTACTATGTATCTTTCATTGATGATTATAGCAGATGGACTGTATTGTACTTTATGCAGCACAAGGATGAGGTATTTAATTGCTTTAAAAAATATCTTGCATTAGTTGAAAACTAGACAGGAAGGAATTTGAAGAGGCTAAGGTCAGATGGAGGTGAGTACTTCTCCAATGAATTTGAAAACTTCTTGCAAGACAGAGGCATCAAAAGAGAGATAACCACAAGGTATTCTCCTGAACAGAATGGGGTAGCTGAGAGAAGAAATAGATTAATTGTTGAGACAACTAGATCTATGCTTAACGAGAAAAGGTTACCTAATTATCTATGGGCAGAGAGTGTTTCCACTGCCACTTACCTCATAAACAGGTTACCATCTAAGTCTCTTGATGGCATGACACCCTATGAAGCATGGCATGGTAAGAGACCCTCACTTGACAATTACAAAATATTTGGATGTATAGCATATGTACACATTCCTTCTTAGATAAGAGGTAAGCTAGACCCAAAGGCTGAAAAATGCATCTTTATTGGGTATGATTTAAATTAGAAAGGTTACAGGTTTTATAATCCTATCAATAAGGGCTTCATGGTAAGCAGAGATGTTGTCTTTGATGAAAATGATTCTTGGTATGAGAATGAATGCAGGAAGGTCAAATTACCCTATGATTTGGAAGAGGAATTTCCAAGTCTTACAAAGGAGGAACCTACTCAGAATGAAGCCTCAAGTTCAGATGATGAAGATACTATCAACCTTGAAGAATTCAAAGCATGGAAGTCCAAAGGCAAAATGAAGATGAAGAAGCTTGAAGACATACCTAAATCTTCAACTCAACCATTTAAAAGATCACAAAGAGAAAGCAAGAAACCTATCAGATATGGGTATGATACATCTCTTGTTACTAAACATTCTGTTTATCTTGCCAAAGATTTGTCAAATGAAGAACCAGGGTCATATGAAGAAGCAATAACCAAATCAGAATGGAAAGAAGCTATGGATGAGGTGATTGAAGCACTCAAGGAGAGTGACACATGGGAGTTAGTACCTAAGAAGGACTCAATGAAGGTAATAGGATCCATATGGATCTATAAGCTTAAAAGAAATTCTGATGGCACAATTAATAGTTATAAAGCTAGATTGGTAGCCAAGGGTTTTGCACAAACCCAAGGCATTGACTATGAGGAGACATTCTCACTTGTGGCCAAGATGCCAACCATCAGAGTGTTGGTAAGTGTGGCTGCATCAAAAAATTGGAATATGTACCAATTGGATGTCAAGAATGCTTTCTTGAATGGATGGATTTCAGAGGAGGTATATATGTCACAACCTCCTGGCTATGAGGACCCTAAGAAGGTAACATATGTTTGCAAATTAAAAAAGGCTTTATATGGATTGAAGCAGGCACCTAGGGCATGGAATTACAGGTTAACTACATACCTCCAAGACCAAGGATTTGTCATGAGCAAGGCAGATACTTCTCTGTTCATCAAGAGAAGTAATTCAGAGGTAATATACCTTTGTGTTTATGTTGATGACATGATCATTACAGGTAATGATGTCAATGGAATCAGATATATCAAAAGTCAAATGATGGAGTTCAAGATCAATGATCTTGGTCTATTGAAGTATTTTTTGGGACTTGAATTAGTCGACACTAATTCAGGGATATATATCACTCAAAAAAAGTATATACATGACATGTTGAAGAAGTTTCACTTGTAGGATGGTAAAGTAGCAAGCACTCCAATGGAGGTAAACCTAAAACTAAGTGCCCATGAAGGTGATGAAGTCAATGACATTACAGGCTATCAAAGTATGGTGGGTAGCTTGAACTATGCTACCTTAACAAGGATAGATATTGCATATGGAGTTAGTGTGCTAAGTCAATTTATGCACAAGCCAAGGATACCTCACTTAGAGGCTGCCAAGAGAATCCTGAAGTATCTCAAGGGTACACAGAACCATGGTTTGTATTTCCCTTACACTTCAGATATTGATATCAAAATTTATTCAGATGCAGATTGGGCAGGATGCAAGGATGATAGGAGGAGCACTTCTGGATATATTTCTTTTGCAGGTGACAAACCAATTTCATGGTCTTCAAAGAAGCAACCTACTGTTGCTTTGTCTTCTACAGAGGTAGAGTATAGAGGACTGGCTAATGCCGCACAAGAAGCAATATGGATTAAGCTTTTGTATATAGAATCGGGATTATACACTAGGTCACCAATTATCTTTGGAGATAATACAAGTTCTCTTCACCTTGCAGCTAATCCTATTTATCATGCTAGGACCAAACATATAGAGGTCCATTACCATTATGTGAGAGAGAAATTGATAAGCAAGGACATTCAACTAACCTATGTATCAACCAACATGCAATGTGCAGATTTGTTGACTAAAGCTTTGGATGGAACTAAACTTTGCAGGTTCAAATCCATGATTGGATTGCAGGATATACTTGAAGATTGAAGATGAAGACTTAAGCCAAAATGTTTGGCTTGAGGGGGAGCTGTTGGTGTAAATTACAAGCCTAAATTATTTGGCTCAAAGGATGCATTGAAGTTTATACATACATGAAGAAGCATAGGAACATATGCTAGTGGTTAATTACCACTTTATCTCATTGTAAAAGTCAAATTGACTTGGAATCTCTTGTAATCACCTACCAAAAGGATTCGTGGAAAATTAGTTGTCTGATTGAAAGAATATATCCAAGCATTTAGGAGCTTGATCATAGGGAGCCAAAAGTTTGAATTTGAATTCAAACTTTTACCCATCTCTTATAAAAATGGACATGAAAAGTCGTAGGTAAGAGAGAGCACTCCTGAGCCTAGCATTACTGATTTTTGAGTGTGTGTGAGGTCTACACTCTAGCCCACACCTCTCTACACCATTTGGCAATGATATTCATGCCAATGGAGTTGTATAAAAATGTTCATTAATACATACATTCACATTGTCCATCTCTGAGTTCTCTGTTAGTCTACTCAAAAGTCTGTCAACTTGTTAAGGGCATATCTCGGTCAATTCTTCACCAAATTCAGTGATTCAAAGCTTGTTGGATTCAGCTTGAAGTAATCTACATAGTACAAAACTTTAAAGACATTCTATGCAGCCATTTTGGAGAAATCGGCGTCGAGGTGATCTCTGGTCATTTTCTGCTACAGTCCTAAAAAGTCGGGGGTATAGCTTAACTTGCTAAATTGATTTCTCTTAGCATAGTTTATTATTTTACATCATTCCACTTGGAATAGGTAGATTACTAAGCTAATTAGATACCCCCAAAAGGAATGTTTCCAATTCCTACTGTGCTGGTCATACTGAGCAAAATACCCAGCAGGTGTCAAGACATAAATAGAAGGTTTTCTTGAGTTTGTGACTTGCAAAGTTATCTGTTTTGATTCAATCATTACACACATCATTTCCAAAGTACATAGGACATTTTATGGTGTCATTGGAAAACTAAGGAGGTCTAGGTATCAACTCTGAAGCAAAAGAGGGCTGGTACAAAGCAGGCTTAGCAGTACCTACTCAGTCTCTTGGTGACTCCATCGATCTTTCCCACCAAATAAGAAGGTGAAGAAGGAGGGTATGGACTGGGAGGGGCACGATCGAGAGAGGGTGTTGCATCAGTGTCAACAGGTTTGAGAGAGCAAACCAAGGAAACCACCCAAGAGGCATCCTTAATCAGAGACGGTGGCAGAGGAGGGGAAGCTTCCTGCATTGGTTTGTCTGGAGGCTATAGGAGGTGAAGAATTGGATGGAAGCAAAGAAGAAGAGGAGACTATCATGTTCACTAGAGAGGAATGGAGAGGAGGGGAAGGGTCAACCATCTTGGTTTGATCAATTTGTTTAGTGTTGGAGGAGGAAGAGGTGACTACAATGCCGATATGCCAAGGTCAACACAAAATCAAATTGATGCTTTCATGTTCCTCTTCTGTGGTCTATGCGAGCTATGCAAAGTGTCAGGAAATCAGCTAGATATGGGTGGTGATGGGGAAATGACCCACCTAGAGAGTAGACAAGAGATATGCAAGACACATTTTTGGGTGGTGGCCATTATCTAACTACCTAACTATATGTTGGCATTGTTTATGAATGCAATCAAACATGATAATGAACCAACTGATTGATTCCTGGGAAACATGGGCTATGATAGAATAAAATTATCGGGAGATACTGTAAGGCCTATGTTGGATATTCAATGCGGTTACTAGAAACCGAAGTATGGAGCATTTTGGTTATGGGCGGCAGCTAATTGCATACTCATTAGAGATATGCCTAGGGAATGATTGTGAGGTGCCTGAAAATCATCAATTCAAGCAAAGAATGACTCGATTGGTAGCAATTTATGTTTGATGTTGACACGTAGACTCAAACAACCACTTCCATGGGGGCAATTGCTTCAATACCATAGGCTAGTTTAAAGGAAGTATAGCCCATAGTAGCTTTGTATGGAGTTCTACATGCCCAAAACACGGTAAGCAAGAGCTGATCCCAATGATTAAGACAATTAGAAATGAACTTCTTGAGTAAAGCTATCAAGGTTTTTGTTGTGCTTTCGGCAAGACCGTTGGTACATGGGTAATATGGAGTACTGAATTTATGTGTAATGTGAAAGGAATTTGTCAAGGCCTCAATTCAATCATTTGCAAAATGAGTGCCTCTATATGACATCATTTCAAAGGGAAGGCCAAATCGGAAAAAAGATCATGAGATAAGCACTTGACGACTTCCGTAGCAGTGGCAAAATAGATCACACAGACCTTAGCCCAGCATGTAGCATAATCAGTGTAGGCTAGGATGTAAAGATTTGTAGTAAGGGCAGTTGAGGGACTAATCAGGCCAATGAAGTCAAGCTCCACTTTTGGAAGGGTTCTAGAGGAAGGACCACTAGAAAAGGAAAGTAATGTTGCTGCAAAGGTTGGCCAGTATGCTGGTAGAGATCACACTGCCAAACATAATCGTACACATCTCAGAGTCATGTGGTTTGGTCTTGAAAATGCCCTTAGCATGTTTCAGCACTATATGTAGGAGAAGTTTTCTCCTTATTTTACTAGCTTCATGCAAATTTATCTTGATGATTTCTCTGGTGCTACAAATGCCCATCTACAACATCTATCAACTATGCCTGAACCCAAATAAATCTATTTTTGTTGTCCCTTGTGACAAGCTATTAGGCCATATTATTTCTAGATGGGGAATTCAGGTTGATCTAGATAAGGTGTAGGTAACCTTGCAAGCCTCAACCACAAAATGGCCCAAAGAAGTTTTAAGATTCTTTGTTATATTCCAGAGATGTACATGCTTGGAGGAACGAGAAGTTCCTTGCTCGGGGGATAGCCAAGGCCAAAAGCCAGAGAGTTCATACGAGGTGCCTACTCATGATGGCCAGATGAGTAGAGGGACCTTAGAGAGAACTCTAGATGGTGACTAGGCAAGGGCTATAAATAGGCTAGGAGGTGAGTCCCAAGCATGTCATTCTACACTTCTCACACTTGGTATCAGAGCATGTAGATCTTGAGAAAGTGAGGGGATCATTATCTTCGGGGAAAAAAACATGAACAGTCATGGAATTGAGTTCGTGTGGAGGTCGAAAGGATGCATCGCGGATAGTTGGGCCAACCTCCAACTACAACGAACAAAAAAGGAGACCGTTTTTAGACCATACATGGAGGGCGGCAGTTAAGAGTTATGTGCGCAAATCACAGGTCAATCCTTGCTTCATTTCTTTCATTTATACACAATACCATGAGGTGCAGGGCGGAGGTATCGAACCCAAGCCCTACGATTTGGAGGCAAATGTTTCAGCCATCACACCAATTCGATTAGTTGGTGAGTATTTTTCTGTTATTATACCTAAACATATATCTGACTGTTGCACACGCTTAAGAAAGAAAGCAATGGGGAGAGAGAGAGAGAGAGAGAGAGAGAGAGAGAGAGAGAGAGAGAGAGAGAGAGAGAGAGAGAGAGAGAGAGAGAGAGAGAGAGAGAGAGAGAGAGAGAGAGAGAGAGAGAGAGAGAGAGAGAGAGAGAGAGAGAGAGAGAGAGAGAGAGAGAGAGAGAGATGATGGAAGAGAGATAAGCCAAGAGAAATGGAGAAAGAGAGAGAGGAAAGAGAAGAAAAAAAAGAAAGAAGAAAGAAAGAGAAGTAAGAAAGAAGAGGAGAAAGAGAAGAAAGAGAAAGAGAAGAAGGAAAGAGAGAAGGAGAAAGAAAGAAAGAGATGGAGAGAGAGAGAGAGATAGAGAGAGAGGTGGAAAAAGAGAGGTAGAGATAAAGAGATAAAAGAATATGAAGGAGCAAGAAATGGATGAACAAAGAAGAATAAAGAAGATGAAAGTGAAGTAGAGAGAAAAAAAAATAGAAAGAGAGAGAAGAGAAAGAGCAAGATTCGCATACCTATTGACACTAAATTGGCCGTAACTCTCTCATACGATATCGAAATTGGATGATTCCACTTGGCATAGGAAGTAGACTTCAAGAAATTTCCAATGAGTGGATGGAACCTATCATTGGATAATTAAAAACCACCTGTAGAGAGCAATTAAGTCTCTGCATACCTCTTCAAAGAGGCATGCTGTCCACTCACCTAGCTCCATTGTTTTGGCCATAACTTCCTCATACGATATCCAAACCAAGAAATTCAACTTGGTATAGATTCTACACTAGCTTCAAGACCTTTATTTTGACTGGCCATAATCCATATTTGGACCATTGGAAGTCATCTCTGCATAAGCTTTTATATGGTTGTTGACTGGTGAGAAACCCTTTTTGAGTGAATTGAGTGTTCGATTATGATAATTAGGAATTTTGAATCATAGTTTGAACTATTTTGGATAGGAAAGAATTGCTTTTCATACATTTGCATCATATGTTTTCTCTCAAATAAATTCATTTGAATACTTCTCGCATCAAAGTTTATAATTTTGCATTGTATTCTCTTCCAGTTTTATGAAATCAACATTGGAATGTGCATGAAAGCTAGTTTTTTACATGAATTTATCTATGCACATAAAGTTACACTAACTAATGTTGATTCATAAAAGCATGCGTAGATCTTGTTCGTGTGTTTTTAGAATCTTTTGCAGATATTGAAGGCAGAAAAAGACATTGTAATGAGGGCGTGTAGTGCCCAACAACACATTGTGGAAAAGTTTTTTATTTGCAGGTTTTTGGAGTAAAGAAAGTGGTTTACCAACCACAAGGCTGATGCCTATCATTGTAAAGACTATTTTTTTTTCAGGCTTCATTTTCCTGGCGAAACGCTGCCAAAAATTTTGTAGCCACATGGCGTTATATGCCATGTGAGAACTAGAGTGATGTTGTGTTGTATGAGAGAGGAAGTCTTTTGTTAGCATAGCTTAGCACAAGAGTGCTATGGATATGATCATCAATACAAGTATTAAGTGCTTGCATATGATTATTTGTAATGAGATTAATGAATGTGCAAGAAGCACAATGAATAGAATGACGTCCATAGATATTCACTTTGACTAAAAGCTGGATACTATGTAAAGAGTTGATTTTTCAACGAGACGATTTGGATGATTATTTGGTTTGCATTGATCTAGATGATCATTATATGCATGGATACATCTCCATGTTATAATCCATCCAAGATAAGGAATGATTTTATTTAATCATAAGGATTAACATGTCTCGTCATTTTTAAATTTGAAAAAATGATCGAGCAAATAGTTAGTGAGGTAGTAGCCTCATAGAGATTTGGATGCTACTCTTTGAGGGAATGCCCAAATTTATTGAAATTTGGAGGGCAAGTAGCCCTTAGGCTTGTCTTTAAGATGACCAAGTTTCAAGTAATTCGAAGACTTTTAGATAGGTCAAGTGACCTCTGCACTAAAAGTGCTGCTAGTAGAGGTAGAGGCCTGAAACAAGTGACATAGGCCTATTGCAAAGGGCATTTCTCTTAATTGGTAGATCCAAATGGAATGAATTTTGTTTGAGATGAAATCTTGATAGAGGAGCTTTATGCATAATAATTTGAATTATTTTTGGAGATCATCTGATAGGTCAAATAATCTCTGCACATCAAAGAGAAGTCTCTGGAATTTATGAAATGATCAGAGAACATGTCACCTAGAGGTGATTGGTTCTCTTAGCTCATTTACTCAAATTGCATGATTTTTGTTTCTAAAATTAGCTAAACATTGCTAGATAGTATGTAAAAAATTTCAAGATGAAATGTTTCTCCATTTAGGAGATATAATCAAACGAGTAAACGTTAGCCTCTGCAAATGTTTAAACTTTTGCAGGTATAGAGGCTTAGTATTTTGGTCATTGTGAAAGATCCAAATGTCCCAATACTAAGAAAATTAAACCACTACACTTAGGTAGTTGTAGCTATATGCTCTAGAAATGTGGAAGCAATTGGACATCATTTGATAGGTCAAATGATCTATTCTTCTCAGAATAATCTCTGGTGAGGATTTTCCAAAGAGTGGTACATGTGACTGATGAGCACATGATATTTTCATATTGGAAACTCCAATTTCAAAAATTTTTGTTTGAGACGGTACTCCAGTATTGACCCTATTCTATAACCAAAATTCAAGGATTTTGGAATTTATCTTCATAGTTAGAAGATATTATAAAAGTGCAGCAGCAGTGTTTCTAGGCTCACCTAAGCGTAGGTGTAGTAGAGATAGAGTTATACTTTTAAATGAGTATTTGATTTCATTTTGAATTGAAATTTTGTGAGAGCAAACTAGATAAGGTGATCTAGATTTGGGCACAAAGAAAATGAAATTTGGAGTTCTTGTGATTAGCATAAGGGCTTCAAGAAGATGACCCTGTACATTCTCAGAGTTGGTTGTCAAGTGTTCGACCCTTTTAGTAAAATGGTCATAAAACTCTGAGCAAATATCCAATTTTTGGTGACTAATGAAAGATTAAAAAAAGCTACAAAATCTTGGAAAATTTCATAGATTTTTGATGAGTAAAATTTATTTAAAATTAAGATTTAATCTGATGCTGTTGGAAATTGTTTATGCAAGAGGCATTGTTGAAAGAAAAAGACTTTTCACAGGTTTTTTATGATATTTTTTTGGAGATGGTGTGATCACCATGGGCTAGCTATGCCCTAGACACTTGTTTTCTGAGCATTGGTTTATGGTGACCATTCTCAGTGGGACAGAGGAGACTCTATCGAAATTTTCAAGGATATATATAGTGCATGAGAGCATGGAACCGGAGAACTTTCCTAGTTGTTCTCATTTCGTATAAGTGGATTCATACAAGTCGTATAAATTCCAATTTATTATGAGTTAATATTTGATCAAGTCAAGATAAGTTGATATTTGATGCAAGCCGCATCCTTCACAAGTCTAGTTGAGTTGATTTATCATTTCTGTTCTTTCTAGTTGAGTTGATTTATCAGTGATAGAGTCATAGGAATGATTGTGTTCTTTCCATCGAGGGAAGGAAACACTTCAGGAACACTTCATGATTTCATTTATTATTATTAATGGTTGTGAGTACTCACTGATCTATTCTTGTATTTTTTTTGAGAGAAGTGTTCAACTTTAATCTCATACACGCATCTATGTAGAGTATAAAGTTGGTGGTATGGGACATCAACCTTTGTATTCTACCTAGGTGTAGGACAGATGGTATGGGAGAGAAGTCTTTGAGATTTTATTTTTGATATGATTTGGAGTTCATTTATATGATCTTATGGTATCATCTTATTATTAGACAACAGAGGGGCAGTTGAGACAGTCACTCTGTATGTGATAGTAAACAAGGCAAGTCGGCAGGCTAGCAGCCTAGAAGCGAAAAGGCAAGGTTTGCACATAAGAACTATGAATAGGCAATTGCATTGAGAAGAAATTCACAGAGTACATACTACTTTATTTGGTATGCCTGAAAATAGGCCATGGTTCATACATAGTGTGTATGAGGTGAGCTAGATGCTTAGCCTAGTGGGCTATGAGTGTGCACACATCTACTTACCATTTTTCAGAGTATTTAGTGGACTTACATTTTGGTTCTCATCATATCTGGGAGTGTCAGATTATTACAGTAGTTTACTTCAAACACCTTTTTGATCATAGTGATGATCAGATGGTGATCATGGATATCACTCCTCAAGAAAAATCTAATATCAGTTTTTGCATTAGCCAAGATTGTCTTGATTGTGAAATTTGTTGATGACAAATGTACAGTTCATGATCTGTCAAATGGAGACATGATTATTGCTTATGGCATTTTATGTCGTGGGCTGTATAAGCTCATAGACTATGACAGATCTATAAATGATTTGGCATGTGCAGCACATGATTCTCAAGCTATGTCAAATGCAAAGCTTTGGCATGCACACTTTGGTCATCTGAATTTTTTTAGTTTGCTATGCCTATAGAAATTCAAAATGGTGTGCTTTGCCCAAACTTGAGGCACCCGGAAAACATGTTTGTGAAAGCTGTATTTTGAGCAAAATGCAGCATTCCTCCTTTCCAAAAGATGGTTTAGTTCGGGCTACTTAGAAATTGCAGCTTGTACACAGTGATGTATGTGGTCCTATGTAGACACCTTCTTTTGGAAATTATCTTTACTTTGTGACTTTCATCGATGATTTTTCCAAGCATGCATGGGTGTATCCATTAAAGGCAAAGTCCGAAGTGTTCATGTGCTTCAAACATTTTTTGGTTTTGGCTAAAAATCTATCAGCATGTAAAATGGGCACCCTCCATTCCGATCGAGGGTGGGAATATATGTCTTTTGATTTTAATGCATTTCTGGCTAGAAGTGGGATAAAACACCAATGTACAGTGCCATATACACCTCAAAAGAATGGACTTGCTGAATGAATGAACAGGTCACTCATGGAGATGGCGAGGTGTATGGTCAAGAGTTAGGCTTTACCACATAGTTTTGGCTTGAGGCTCTCATATGTGCAGCATATGTACTTAAGAGGTGTCCCACTAAAGTGCTAAAGTCTATCACTCCATATGAGGCTTGGCATGATCGCAAGCCATCTGTTTCTCATCTGCGTGTTTTTTGTTATTTGGTATATGCCTTAGTTCCTGAACAACATCGCAGAAAATTGGACGATAAAGCAGTAAAATATATTTTTGTTGGGTACAGTTCTAAAAGTAAAGGCTATCGTTTGTATCATCCACAAACTAAATGCATTTTGGTTAGTCGTGATGTTGTTTTTGTGGAAGATGCTATTCAGCCATTGCTTTCATGTACTAAGGAGACATCTGTTAGCTCCAAAGACATGTATGATACTTTGCTACCTCTTTTTTCAGGCGGATAGTCTACTGTTGTTCCTAATGAGGCAACTTCTCAACCTTTGCAGGTTTCATGTGATGATGCAGATCATGCCATTTCTGATGCACATTTACATGATGCACTTGTTGATGAGAGAGCTGATATTGAGGAGGCAAAAACTATGGCAAAATGGATGGTGCAAACTTTGCATGATAGCAAATTAGATGCACGTCTGTCATATGTACTCGATCAGGCTCTCATAGTGCCTCTTTTGCATCAGATTGCTATGCTATGGCTGCATCTAGTCTCTATGATGAGAATGATCCTGTCTCATTTGACGAAGCACAAAATTGAGAAAATTGGATGTGTACTATGCAATCTCAATATGATGCTATAATGAAGAATGGTACTTTGTCATTATGTGACTTTCCTCCTGGCAAGAAGGCCATTGGCACTAAGTGGGTTTACAAGCTAAAGCATAAGCCTGATGCAACGGTTGACATGTATAAGGCTATGCTTGTTGCAAAGGGTTACACACAGGAAAGAGGCATTGATTTTGATGAGACCTTTGGACCTACATGTCGTATGACTACTGTTTGGAGCAGCTGTGCACTTGCAGCCCATCATGGTTGGAATGTACATCAGTTGGACATTGAAACTTCATTTTTGAATGGTGACTTGCATGAAGAAGTGTAAGTTTTTCAGCCCCATGACTTTGTGCAAAAAGGGCATGAAAACGATGTGTGCAGGTTAAAGAAGGCATTATATGGTTTAAAGCAAGCACCACATGCTTGATATGAGAAGATACATGCCTATCTGATTGCACATGGTTTTAAGACCAGTCCAATTGAAAGCACCTTATATGTTAAGCGTGCTCATGATGTGCTTCTGATCATTGTTGTCTATGTTGATGACATGTTGCTCACTGGTCCTATTGAGAAGCATATTGCTGATTTTTGTTGGGAGAAATGGATGGATGATCCAAGAGATTGAGTAGGTACTGCTAAAACCTGCTTTGTACCAGCCCTCTTTAGCTTCAGATTTGATTAGTAGACTTCCTTAGCTTCCCAAAGACACCAAGAAATAGCCTATGTTCTTTGGAAATGATGTGTGCAATGATTGAATCAAAACAGATAACTTTGGAAGTCACAAACTCAAGAAAACCTTCTATTTTGGTCTTGACACCTGCTCAATGTTTTGCTCAGTGTGACCAGCACAGTAGCAATTGATAAAATTCCTTCTAGGGGTATTCAATTAGCTTAGTAAGCTAACATTTGCAAGTGGAATAATGTAAAATGACAAACTATACTCAGAGAAATTGATTTAGCAAAATTAGCTATACCCTTGACTTTTTAGGACTGTAGCAAAGATAGACTAGTGAGCACCGCGATGACGATTTCTCTGAATTGGCTGAATGAAATCGCTTCAAACTTTGTCAGCATGTAGATGCCTTTGAGCTGAATCCAACAAGATTTGAATCACTGAATTTGGAGTAGTATTGACCGAGATATGCCCTTAAAAAGTTAACAGACTTTGGAGTAGACAAGCAGTGAATACAGAGATGAATGATGTAAATGTATCTATTGATTAACAATTGTGTACAATCCCATTGGCATGTCTAGCATTGCCAAATGGTGTAGAGAGGTGTAGGCTATGGTATAGTCCTTACACACACTCAAGATCAACAGAATGAGCCTTGAGAATAGAGTGATCTACCCGCAACTTTTTCACATCCAATTTTATAGGAAATGACTTAGGATTTGAATTCAAATTCAAATCTTTCGCTTCCTATGATCAAGCATCTAAAAGTTTGGAGATATTCTCTCAATAAAGTGATCTACGTTTCCACGAATCACTTAGGTAGGTGATTACAAAAGATTCTAAGTCCAATTAGACTTTTACAATGAGGTAAAGTGGTAATAAACCACTAGCATGTGTTCCTATGGTTCTTCATGCATGTGGAGTCTTCATGATGTCTTCCAAGCCAAATGTGTAGGCTTGTGATTTACACCAACAGCTCCCCCTCAAGCCAAACATTTTGGCTTAAGTCTTCATCTTCAATCTTCAAGTACATCTTGCAATCCAATCATAGATTTGAACCTGCAAAGTTTGGTTCCATCCAAAGCTTTAGTTAGCAAATCTGCACATTGCATGTTGGTTGACACATAGGTCAGATGAATGTCCTTGCTTAGCAATTTCTCTCTCACATAATGATAATTTGGCAATGCTAGACATGCCAATGGGATTGTACACAATTGTTAATCAATAGATACATTTACATCATTCATCTCTGTATTCACTGCTTGTCTACTCCAAAGTCTGTTAACTTGTTAAGGGCATATCTCGGTCAATACTACTCCAAATTCAGTGATTAAAAGCTTGTTGGCTTCAGCTCAAAGTCATGTACATGCTGACAAAGGTTGAAGTGATTTCATTCAGCCAATTCAGAGAAATCGTCATCGAGGTGCTCACTGGTCTATCTCTACTACATTCCTAAAAAGTCAGGGGTATAGCTAATTTTGCTAAATCAATTTCTCTGAGTATAGTTTGTCATTTTACATAATTCCACTTGAAAATGTTAGCTTACTAAGCTAATTGAATACCCCTAGAAGGAATTTTATCAATTCCTACTGTGCTGGTCACACTGAGCAAAACATTGAGCAGGTGTCAAGACCAAAATAGAAGGTTTTCTTGAGTTTGTGACTTCCAAAGTTATCTGTTTTGATTCAATCATTGCACACATCATTTCCAAAGAACATAGGCTATTTCTTGGTGTCATTGGGAAGCTAAGGAAGTCTACTAATCAAGTCTGAAGCTAAAGAGGGCTGGTACAAAGCAGGCTTAGCAGTACCTACTCAATCTCTTGGATCATCCATCCATTTCTCCCAACAGTGGTATCAGAGCAAATAAGGTAAAATGGGAGATGGTTTTCCTTCATTCATTGATAAATTGGACAGGAACAACTATCAAGCTTGGTCTCTAAGGATGAAAACCTACTTACAAGGAAGGAGTCTCTATGGATACATCTAAGGAGATGAGGAATTGCCCTCATTCAAAGCAAGAGCTGAAATACTTTTTAGGCATTGAGATAGTCTATGGGAAAGATGGCATTTACTTAATGCAAAGAAAGTACCTATTGGATGTTCTTTTCAGATTTGAGATGAGTGAATGCAAACCACTCACTCAACCTATGGACACAAATGTGAAGCTATGCTCAAATGATGGAGAGAAGTTACATGATGTAACTACATACAAGAGTATTATAGGTTCATTGATCTATGCTATGATCACAAGACCAGATTTGTGTTATATTGTTGGAGTTCTTTCTCAATTTATGCAAGCTCCAACAAGTGAACATTTAAATTCAGCCAAACGAGTGCTAAAATATGTGAAGCACATAGTCAATCATGCTCTGTTTTATGGATATGATGAAGAATTGCAGGTAAAAGGCTTCAGTGATGCTGATTGGGTTGGTTCAAAGGAAGACAGAAGATCCACTTCAGGTTATGTGTTCATGATAGGTAGCAAACCTATCACATGGAGCTCAAAGAAGCAACCTACTATTGCACTATCATCTACAGAAGCTGAATATAGAGGTTTAGCCTTTGCAACTTGTGAAGCTATGTGGATTAAGAAGCTCTTGGCTGATCTTGATGTGCAGGTGGAGACCATTCCAATTTATGGTGACAACATGTCAAGCATTCACTTGACAAACAGTCCAATGTTTCATGCACGAAGCAAGCACATAGAAGTGCATTATCATTATGTTCGAGAAAAGGTTTTGAGCAAGGATGTGGATATAATGCTTACAAAGTCCCTAGATGCTTCTAAGCTCAAGAGGTTCAAGGACGACATCAACTTGCAAGATATGGCTGAAGGTGCAAGCTCACATGTGAGCTTGAGGGGGAGTGTTAAAAATAAAGAAGTAAGCTCGTATATATTTTTGCAAAAAGGATTTTCTTCAAGTAGAAGAAAAATACAAAAATGAAAAATAGAAGCATTTACTTCAGCAAGTAGTGGAGACCAAAAGAGAATCAAATCCAAAAACTGAACTGTAAGAGGAGTGGCTGTCCAAAGTAGTGGAGAAATGATGGAGAAGAGCTCTCAAACTCATCATGAGAGTTTTTGGTCACTTGGCTATAAAAGAGGCAAGGGAGGACACTCAAGGATAGAGGAAGAAGGCGTGGAAGCCCCCTTGTAGCTACTTCATTTGTTTTGAGTCATTTCGTTCAATTCATTCTCAAAGAGTATGTCCAGCCGCACACCCAATTCTGGGTAGTCTACTTGTGAGAGTCATATCTCTCAACATATGTATCCAATTTTAGTGCTTAAACATTCGTTTGAAAGCTTATCTTGAGTAGTTCCTTTATCTAGAACAGTTTTATCAAATTCTTTATGATCTGCGAGTTATTCAGGGTTTAGTGAAGTCTAGTTTTCAGCTTAACTGAGTGGACAGGTAGCCTGTTTTGTATCAAAGAGTTGCCAACTCAAATCTACTCCAAATTGAGTGTTTGATATCTCATTTGAAATCTCTAGGTGACTAGTTTGAGTGACCAAAGTTTCAAGTTCATTGGATATTTCAGTTGGTACTTATTTGCATTTGAAGGTTCTGCTGTTGGTAAGAGTCTTGATCCTGAGAAGGTCTTCTACACTTTCCGTTGTGAGTAGGAGAGGAATTCTCCAACATTTCTTACATGAATCTTTTTCTTTTAGAATGTTGAGTAGTAAAGAGCTACCTATTGCTAAGCTGGAAGTAAATTCAATGTACTTATCTAGAGGGCATTGCTTCCTTGACAGTGAAGCTACAAAGGAAATTCATGAGCTCGAGTAAGATGCTAATGAAGAACTATTTGAGAGTGCCAAGATAGCAAAAGAACTCAAAGGAGCCTTGGGGATTATTGGTCAACATATATTTACTATAAAAAAAGGGACAGTATAAATACATAATGCTTTGCCAAGAATTTTATAATTTTCAAAGGGCAATAACTACCTACAAAAAATGGAAGGTAGTAGGATTGCAAAGGATGTTGGATGAACCAATCTTCTTCATTGACTTTGAAAGGGTAGCTCAAGTAATGTCGAATTTACAGGAATTTGGAAGAGGCAATGATGCCTATTTCAGGTGCAAAGTAAATAATAAAGATGGTGAGGAAGTATAGATATCTATTAAGCTAGAACATATCAGGAATGCTTTGAAATCCTATACTATGGGAAGCAAGTTGGATGTCTGTTTTGTGAAGAAAAATGTAGCTTCATATGCAGGTTACTCCAAATTCAATGACTTCAAAGGGAAGGAAAATGCAAAAACAGCCATAAGGTTGTTTTACGATACTTATGCTTCCCAAGAATGCCTAGGTATACCATACCTCACAAACTAGTCAACCTCATCATGTTAAAAAACAAAGATAAAACCAAGCCTTTTAGTGTTATGGATGTAACTCCATATATTCGTGAGCAGCTTAAAGAAGCAACAAAGCATTGGTCAGCAAGGAAGTTCATGAATGGAGCTCAATTTTTGACCTCTATCATGTACTTGGGATGGAGGAAAATTTACAATTGTCTCCTAATGCTTAGATGTTTAGAATTGTGATGGCTAGCATGGGAAGTCCTCCAAAATCCATGGGGGTTAAAGAAGTGGGAAATAAGAGGAAAGTGGTAGCAGTAGAAGAAGCTCAACCAAGTAAGAAGAGGAAAATGGACCCCAAGAAGCTTGAATTAAAGCAAGAAGAAGTATCCAAGGAAGAGATTCAAGCAGAGCAAAAGAAAGTGCAGGCTAATAAAGAGCCACATCCACCTCAAACAGGAAAAGAGAAGTTGTATGCTTACTTGACACAGGGAGCAGATAAAAGGGATTTGTATGAAGCACAATTTCAAAAGATGTTAGAAAATTATTCTGACAAAGCTACTGACTCGAAGCAGGAAGAAATAGAACACTATGAGGATCTTCATGAGTAGATGATGGCTGTAGAAAAAAGAAGTTTTTGTGAAAAAAGAAGTAGAATTATTAGCCTATTTCAAAGAGCTTCAAGGGCCAAACCAAAACAACAATAGTAGCCAAGAAGAAGGTACAAAGGAAGACATCTCAAAAGACGAAACCTACAAGAAAAGGCAAGGGAAAAGCTGTGGAAACTTCAATGCTAGGGAAAAACTTCTATGTGTTTGGTCCTGGCATGATAGATAGGATTAGCTGCAAGGTGAAGAGAACTTGTATTATCTCCAAAGATAATTGGAGGCCTAGTATATAAGCCCAATTCTGAATACAAAAGCTTAATCCAAATTGCTTCTTGAGTGGCATTAGCTAGCCCTCTATACTCTGCTTCTGTAGAAGACAATGCAACAGTTGGTTGCTTCTTTGCAGACCATGAAATTGGTTTGTCACCTGCAAAAGAAATGTATCCTGAAGTGCTTCTCCTATCATCCTTGCATCCTGCCGAATCTGCATCTGAATAAAGTTTTATGTCAATATCTGAAGTGTAAGGAAAGTACAAACCATGGTTCTATATAGCCTTGAGATACTTCAAGATTCTTTTGGCAGCCTCTAAGTGGGGTATCCTTGGCTTGTGCATAAATTGACTTAGCACACTAACTCCATATGCAATGTCAATTCTAGTTAAGGTAGCATAGTTCAAGCTACCTACCATACTTTGATAGCCTGTAATGTCTTGGACTTCATCACCTTCATGGGCACTTAGCTTTAGGTTCACCTCCATTGGAGTGCTTGCTACTTTGCCATCCTGCAAGTGAAATTTCTTCAACATGTCCTGCACATACTTCTTCTGAGTAATGTATATTCCTGAATTAGTGTAAACTAATTCAAGTCCCAAAAAATACTTCAATAGCCCAAGATCATTGATCTTGAACTCCTTCATCATTTGGCTTTTGATGCTTCTGATTCCATTTACATCATTGCCTGTAATGATGATGTCATCAACATAAACACAAAGATAGATTACCTCTGAATTACTTCTCTTAATGAACAGAGAAGTGTCAGCCTTACTCATGACAAAACCTTGGTCTTGGAGGTATGTAGTTAGCCTGTAATTCCATGCCCTAGGTGCCTGCTTCAATCCATATAAAGCCTTCTTTAATTTGCAAACATAAGTTACCTTCTTAGGGTCTTCATAGCCAGGAGGTTATGACATATAAACCTCTTCTGAAATCCATCCATTCAAGAAAGCATTCTTGACATCCAATTGGTACATGTTCCAATTCTTTGATGCAGCCACACTCACCAACACTCTGATTGTTGGCATCTTGGCCACAGGAGAAAATGTTTCTTCATAGTCAATGCCTTGGGTTTGTGCAAAACCCTTGGCTACCAATCTGGCCTTGTACCAGTTAATTGTGCCATCAGAATTTCTTTTCAATTTATAGATCCATCTGGATCCTATTACCTTCATTGAGTCCTTCTTGGGTACTAACTCCCATGTATCACTCTCCTTGAGTGCTTCAATCTCCTCATCCATAGCTTCCTTCCATTCTGATTTTGTGATTGCTTCTTCATATGATCCTGGTTCTTCATTTAGCAAATCCTTTGCAAGATAAATTGAATGTTTAGTAACAAGAGATGTATCATACCCATATCTGATAGGTTTTTTGCTCTCTCTTTGAGACCTTCTGATTGATTGAGTTGAAGATTCTGGTATGTCCTCAAGCTTCTTCATCTTCATTTTGCCTTTGGACTTCCATGCCTTGAACTCTTCAAGGTTGATTGTATCTTCATCATCTGAACTTGAGTCTTCTTTCTGAGTTGGTTCCTCCTTTGTAAGTTTTGGAAATTCCTCTTCCAAATCATAGGGTAGTTTGACCTTCCTGTATTCATTCTCATACCAAGAATCATTCTCATCAAAGATCACATCTCTGCTTACCATAAATCCCTTATTGGTAGGGTTATAAAACCTGTAACCTTTTTTATTTAAATCATATCCAATGAAAATACATTTTTCAGCCTTTGGATCTAGTTTTCCTCTTACCTGTGAAGGAATGTGTACATATGCTACACATCCAAAAATTTTGCAGTGATCCAATGATGGTCTCTTACCATGCCATGCTTCATATGGTGTCATACCATCAAGTGACTTTGATGGTAACCTGTTTATGAGATAGGTGGCAGTAGAGACACTCTCTGCCCATAGATAGTTAGGTAATTTCTTCTCATTAAGCATAGATCTAGCTGTCTCAACTATTAACCTATTTCTTCTTTCAGCTACCCCATTCTGTTCAGGAGAGTACCTTGTGGTTATTTCTCTTTTGATGCCTCTCTCGTGCAAGAAGCCCTCAAATTTAGTGGAGAAGTACTCACCTCCTCCATCTGACCTTAGCCTCTTTAAATTCCTTCCTGTCTGATTTTCAACTAATGTAAGATATTTCTTAAAACAATTAAATACTTCATCCTTGTGCTTCATAAAGTATAATACAGTCCATCTGCTATAGTCATCAATAAAAGACACATAGTACCTTGAACCTGAGACTGAGGGGTCTTTGCTAGGTCCCCATACATCTGTGTGTACAAGCTCTAGATAGTCTTCATGCATATATCCTTTCTTGGAGAAGGGTAACCTGTGAGACTTACCAAATTGACAAGCACCACACTTGTAAATCATGTGTTGCTTGGATACATTAGGTATCCCAAGCACACATTGGTCCCTGCACATTTGCTTCAAGGTCCTTTCTCCTATGTGCCCTAATCTCTTGTGCCAAATCTCAAGCTCTGAAAGTGTTTGATCTTTATAACTGTATAATACAATGTTCTTTGTATCTTCCAACTCAAAAGTGAAAAGTCTACCTGATTTTTCTCCTTTAGCTATCCTTTTGAATCCATGTCTTGGGTCCTCCACAAATGCTCCATACTGATTGAATCTGACCTGCAACCCTTTCTCTACAATCTGACCAACACTCATTAAGTTCTTTGTAATTGTAGGTACATAAAGTACTCTGCTCAACAAATTTTGATGACCATCAGAAGTTTTCACATTTCCAACTTTAACTACAGAATGCTTTGTATTATCACCTGTTTGGACTTGATGTTTACCTTTTGGTTCCTCAAGATCAGAGAGTAATGCCACATTACCAGCCACATGATTTGAACACCCTGAATCAATATAAAATAAGTGATCATCATTTGTACCTTACTTTGAAGTCATGTTCATGATCAAGAGAGAGTCATCCTGCTCCTCTGTGTAGTTGTTGTAGTCCTTTCTGTTTCTGAATCCTCCTTGGTAGTTGCCATTGTAATTGTTGTTGTAGTTGTTGTTATAATTGTTGTTGTGGGCTTGGTGATGGTTGAACCTTCCTCTAGACTGAGAGTATCCACCTCTTTGGTAGCCTCTTCCTCTCTGATATTTGTAATTCATGTAACACTCATCTGTGGTGTGGTTTGACAAACCACAAATGTTACATGGTGATGAGTTATAGGGTCTCCCCCTACCTTGCTTACCTCCTCTGCCCCTACCTCTTGAAGATCTACCTCTCCTTGCATAGTTGGCTTGGGAGGTAGAGCATTCATCTTCCACCTTCTTACTGTTGCCTTTATTCTTAGATTTCTTATCAGTGTATAGGGCAGAAGAGTTGTTACCTTTGGTAGTATCTCCACTCTTGGTAAGCTTTGCTTCATGTGTGAATAGTTGACCCATGAGAGTTGTAAGATCTAGAGTGTGCATGTCCATGTAGAGTTCCATTGCAGTGGTGAAGCTTTCCCACTTGTCATCAGCCTTGATTCCATTAATTACCTGCCTTACAATTTGTTCTTCTTCAAATCTCCTATGCTTGCTAACTGATCTGCAACATCTTTGATCTTGGTCACAAATTCTGAAACAGCTTGCTTAGGTTGCTTCCTTAGTGTTGTGAATTCAATCCACAACTAATTTTTCCTAGCCCTTGTATTAGAGGAAAAATATGATGACAAGGTTTCCCAAGTCTCTTGGGAAGTCTTACAATTTTTGATATGAGGTAAAAGAAAGTCAGATATAGAGTTGAGTAAATAAGACCTTGCCAATGCATCCCTTGCACACCATGTGTTGAGTTTTTCTTGCTCCTCCTTGGTTGGCAAACCTCTTGCTTTGAATGAGGGCAATTCCTCATCTCCTGAAATGTATCCATAGAGACTCCTTCCTTGTAAGTAGGTCTTCATCCTTAGAGACCAAGCTTGATAGTTGTTCCTGTCCAATTTATCAATGAATGAAGGAAAACCATCTCCCATTTTACCTTATTTGCTCTGATACCACTGTTGGGAGAAATGGATGGATGATCCAAGAGATTGAGTAGGTACTGCTAAAACCTGCTTTGTACCAGCCCTCTTTAGCTTCAGACTTGATTAGTAGACTTCCTTAGCTTCCCAATGACACCAAGAAATAGCCTATGTTCTTTGGAAATGATGTGTGCAATGATTGAATCAAAACAGATAACTTTGGAAGTCACAAACTCAAGAAAACCTTCTATTTTGGTCTTGACACCTGCTCAATGTTTTGCTCAGTGTGACCAGCACAGTAGCAATTGATAAAATTCCTTCTAGGGGTATTCAATTAGCTTAGTAAGCTAACATTTGCAAGTGGAATTATGTAAAATGACAAAATATACTCAGAGAAATTGATTTAGCAAAATTAGCTATACCCCTGACTTTTTAGGACTGTAGTAGAGATAGACCAGTGAGCACCTCGACGAAGATTTCTTTGAATTGCCTAAATGAAATCACTTCAAACTTTGTCAGCATGTACATGACTTTGAGCTGAAGCCCAAAAGCTTTGAATCACTGAATTTAGAGTAGTATTGACCGATATATGCCCTTAACAAGTTAACAGACTTTGGAGTAGACAAGCAGTGAATACAGAGATGAATGATGTAAATGTATCTATTGATTAACAATTGTGTACAATCCCATTGGCATGTCTAGCATTGCCAAATGGTGTAGAGAGGTGTAGGCTATGGTATAGTCCTTACACACACTCAAGCTCAACATAATGAGCCTCGGGAATAGAGTGATCTACCCGCGACTTTTTCACATCCAATTTTATAGGAAATGACTTAGGATTTGAATTCAAAATCAAATCTTTGGCTTCCTATGATCAATCATCTAAAAGTTTGGAGATATTCTCTCAATCAAGTGATCTAATTTTCCACAAATCACTTAGGTAGGTGATTACAAAAGATTCTAAGTCCAATTAGACTTTTACAATGAGGTAAAGTGGTAATAAACCACTAGCATGTGTTCCTATGGTTCTTCATGCATGTGGAGTCTTCATGATGTCTTCCAAGCCGAATGTGTAGGCTTGTGATTTACACCAACAATTTTAAGGCTGATTTGCATGCCTCATTTGAGATGTTTGATTTGGGGAATTTGCATCACTATTTGGGCATTCAATTTATGCAAGCTGATGGTTGAATGGCTTTGTGTCAAATGAAATATATTGACACATTATTATAGCATTTTGACCTTGATAACTGTAAACCTATTGCCACTCCTATGGACACAAGTTTATGATTAAGTCTTCATGATGCTAGAGATGCATTTGATGTTGTTCTCTATCAACAAGCTGTTGGATGCTTGATATACTTATGCATTACTCAACCAGATATTCAATTTGTTATCTCACATATGAGGAGGTTTATGCATTGCCTAGGTGTCAAGCATTGACAGACGATAAACCACATCTTTTGCTAGTTGAGTGGTTCTTGAATAATTGGATTGTTTTATCCTAAGGGCGGATCACTACCTCCAGATTTACATGCTTTTTTTTTTTACTCTGACTAGGTTGGCTCCTATGACACTCGTGTGTCCACTAGTGGCTTTTGCTTCATGCTTGGTAGCTCATGTATATCTTGGTTGAGCAAGAAGAAGCCTATTGTGGCCACTTCTAGTTGTGAGGCTGAGTATAAGGCAACTTTCATAGCAACTGTTGAGTGTGTGTGGCTCAGACACCTTATGGCAGATTTGGCTGTTGGTCAGTCTTTTACCATCACCATCTTCACTAACAGTCAGAGTGCATTGGTAGTTGCGAGGAACCTTGTATTCCATGCTGGCACTAAGAACATTGAGGTGCATTATCATAATGTCAAGGAGAGGTTCTCTGCTGGGGAGATGAGCTTGACACATGTGCCCACGCAGGAGAACATTGCAGACCTTTCATGAAGGCTCTAACTAGGGAGAAGTTTGAAGCTTTTCGTACAGCTTTGGGCTTACTTCCTTTTCTGGAGTGATTTCCATATAGCTTGCAGTTCCTTATACCTGAGTGCTAACTACTTGTTCATTGCATCACTCCCAGGGGGGATTTGTTGATATAATTAGGTAGTGATGTGTGTGAACACTCTAGGACTGTCGGGGCACTTTTTTCCCTCTTTAGGAGGTTTTTTTACCACGACTTGTATATACACCTATTTCCCTAATGGGCTACTTATCTTTGTACATTCTAGTGGTAATACATTCAGTATTGTGTATTGTGCTCCAAGCTTCTTCTTCTTCTTCCTTGTGTTGTTCATGTGCTTACGCAGATGTCTAACTCCAATAGATACTTGGACTTTTTGAAGTCCAAATTAAAACTTGTGGATATGTGATCTTTGTTATCTCCTTGTCACTCCTTGTGCTTGTGGATGCAAAGTGATCTCCAAACTCACCATACAACACTCGCGATACTTTTGTAGGTTGTTTCATGTCGTCAGAGTGTTTATTTAGATTTTTAGTGTATTGAGAGTGTAGAGCTCATGTTCAAGCATATTTCTTCAGCGTTTCAACTCTGAACTCCCTCTAGGCTTCTTGCTCATAGCCATAAATGAAGAAAAATGCGAAAATAGTGAACTTATAGTCAAAAAAGGAAAAAATATGAGAAGATGAGAATGGGAGAAAATGGTGATGATGATGATGGTGGGGAAAAAAAATCAGAACTTGAATAGAAAATTACTATCTTTTACCTTCCAATGTCACAAATCTATGTCTTACCATCACATGCTCATCCTCAAAGCTCTCTCCTCGACAAAGGTGCCAAATTTGGTGTCACTCTAGCACAATGGTAAGTACCAATGTGAGGAGATCTACGTCATAAAAGTCAATCCATAAAGACATGAAGACTAGTATGAAGACCATGAGCAAGTGAAGGCACAAGTGCGTGAATGAGAAGCACACAAGCATGCACACACACACACACACAAGACAAGAACAAAGAGAGTAACAATGGAAGGATTTCTATTAACAACCTCAAAGAAATTATACAAAGCTCAAATCTATCTTCAATCTCCAACTAGCTAACCCAAAAATGAGGTCTCTAACTCTTTTTATAGTTTGTTTGACTAGTTTTAGCCATGTCCACACCTACTACCTAACCTAGTTAAAAATTAGGTTTTAGGGCTTATTTGAGGGCTCAAATGGAGCCTAAAAAGTATGAAAATTGGTAGGATGATACTTCTACATCAAGCAAGAGGACTCCTTGGCTTGAACAAAATGGAGTTGCTAAAATGAGAAATGATATTTACAATAGGTTTTAGTGATCAAAATCACTATTTTTATAGGGATTTCTTCTGAAAATTTGACATATACTTCTTGGAGCTCCCTACATGCTCCTTCTTCTTGTGTGTCCAATTCTTTGATGTGTTCCTGCACCTTGTGCTTGACATTGAGTTTCAACATATCTCTACGTCTATTTTGTTGATTCTCCTCTTTATTATGTATATTTGACGTACTGACATAAAAAGTGTGAGGATGTTGATTGTGTTGGGCTCCCTTGGGGTAATAAAATTCATGAGCGTCATGGCCACTTTTACCATAAAATTGACAACTTATCTTGTTTGGGTAGGTCATGCAAGACTGAGCACTATTGTTGCATGTGGTACACCAAACTTGCCTTTGGATGTCCTGAGAGATCCGCAACTCAACTTCTGGGCAAAGTTGGGCCACTGAATCTTCGTTCTGGCATGCGGATGGTGAGACAATATTTTCTTCATTTTGACTTTGCTGCCTCTTTATCTTCTAAGTTACTCAATTGGGTCAATATTTGCACCATTATTTGCTTGAGTCCCTCCTTCAAAGTGCATCCTAGGCTCCTCTATGTGAGAGGCACCTACTACAAAGTTTTTTGGAGTGGCATCAAGTCTGAGATATTCTCAAAGTTTTTGCTAGGATGACCTAGAAAGAGCCTTTTCTATCCAATTTTTGACCAAGAAATCACCTGGTGCATGTGGTTATTGGGAGACAAGTGCTTTAGTACGAGTATGTAATTCATGAAGTGATTCACCTGGGTGTAATGTGAGATTCTTGAGTTGATCTAGGGCTCGCTCTGAGGAGTCGCTCAGTCAAAATGTTTGTGAGGATAAAGTCTTTGATGCTTCCCAGGTGGTGAAACACCCATCTACGTATTGGCTATACCACTTGTCTACCAAACCTACCAATGTACAAGGAATTAGCACCAGCATCACGTCCTCTTGGTTTTGAAGCCCACAACTATGACATAAGGAGATAAATCTCCTCGCGTGGTCGTCTGCATCTTCATATGTTGATCCCTTAAAGGTAGGGAAATTAATGTCAACCTTGAGAGTAGGTGGGACAGGTTCTCCATTGGTGCTT
Organism: Ceratopteris richardii; assembly: GCA_020310875.1. Lineage (NCBI taxonomy): Eukaryota > Viridiplantae > Streptophyta > Polypodiopsida > Polypodiales > Pteridaceae > Ceratopteris > Ceratopteris richardii. The sequence continues at coordinate 9,840,310 of CM035406.1, forward strand.
GTACTTCCTCTAAAGTATGTGAAGAGAAATCCAATGTCCTTCTAGAATTCTCATTTGAGAGTGGAGTTGAAGCCAAATCAATAGACAAATTTAATGGTAGAGGGGAACTATGTTGACTAGCCGAAGGTAAAGATGACTTCTTGAGGCTCCTTTGTACATGCAGAATAAGTAGCAAAATAATGCAAAGAGTGCTCAAGAAAGTGAACCAGTCCCATGGCAATGGTGGAAGATGCCCAATGAGTGCAAATCATTTGCTTATATAGACTCCAAAGAGACCAAGAGTGGCCTTGCTGAATCCCAACACCCATTAAATATGTGCCAAATGTCGTGGCCCAAAAACGGAGGACTAGGCTAAATTTGGCTCTGGCACCGAGCCTTAATTAGATCCTTCAAATATAGTTTCTGAAAGTACCAGGGCTTGGCAGCCTACATTAACTCTCACTCTGACATTTTACTAACAAAAATATGTTCCTCCCTTTTGTCTTCTTTCTTTCTTGGTTTTCTCATTTCCCTCTCATCCTTCTTCCATCTTCCTAGATATGATTGACTCCTTGTAGAACTAGCAATTTGCACCATCATTATTTTTTTACCTTCATGATCATTGCTCGATAGTATGGATACTAGTGGAAAATCTGAATCCTCAATTGAACGTTTTTGTTTATCCTCTTATACACAAGCATGGATCATGCCATAATTAACCAAAGAATCATCCCTAGAAAGGATTTTATACCCTTCCTCCTCAAAACTAGCATCTCTAGCTTGTCTTTAGATCCTTCCATGGATCTATTTTGAGGTAAAAATCTTGTACGCCCCCCATTCAAGCTCATTTGATCAAGAGTATTTATTATATCATCTTCCCGATCCCGATCAAGAAACTTCTTACCATCCTATACACGGAAAAGACTATCTAAGCTTGCTTGTGGTGCATGAGAAGATGATTGAGGATCCACAAAATCCGTGTCGAAGTCAAAATTGTTGGCCATGTCATCCATATTATGAGTAACCATTTCATCATCATGAAAACTCTCCATGTGTTTAAACTAAACCCTCTATGCATTACTCTTATTACATTTCTATATGACACATATTTTTCACTCATCAACATTCGAGTAGCATGGGTTTTGAATCTCTCTGCATATGAGATAGTGCCCATGCGAGAGAGAGAGAGAGAGAGAGAGAGAGAGAGAGAGAGAGAGAGAGAGAGAGAGAGAGAGAGAGAGAGAGAGAGAGAGAGAGAGAGAGAGAGAGAGAGAGAGAGAGAGAGAGAGAGAGAGAGAGAGAGAGAGAGAGAGAGAGAGAGAGAGAGAGAGAGAGAGAGAGAGAGAGAGAGAGAGAGAGAGAGAGAGAGAGAGAGAGAGAGAGAGAGAGAGAGAGAGAGAGAGAGAGAGAGAGAGAGAGAGAGAGAGAGAGAGAGAGAGAGAGAGAGAGAGAGAGAGAGAGAGAGAGAGAGAGAGAGAGAGAGAGAGAGAGAGAGAGAGAGAGAGAGAGAGAGAGAGAGAGAGAGAGAGAGAGAGAGAGGAGGGAGGGAGGGAGGGAGGGAGGGAGGGAGGGAGGGAGGGAGGGAGGGAGGGAGGGAGGGAGGGAGGGAGGGAGGGAGGGAGGGAGGGAGGGAGGGAGAGAGAGAGAGAGAGAGAGAGAGAGAGAGAGAGAGAGAGAGAGAGAGAGAGAGAGAGAGAGAGAGAGAGAGAGAGAGAGAGAGAGAGAGAGAGAGAGAGAGAGAGAGAGAGAGAGAGAGAGAGAGAGAGAGAGAGAGATAGAGAGAGAGATAGAGAGAGAGAGGGAGGGAGGGAGGGAGAGATAGAGAGAGAGTTTTTGTCTTATTGCCTTTGGCTATTCTTCTAAATCCTTGCTTGGGGTCTTCCACATATGCTTCATGTCTTGTAAACCTAACTTGCAATCCTTTCTCCACAATTTGTCCAACACTTATCAAGTTTTTTGTTATCGTAGGTACATAGAGTACCTTGCTTAGAAGATTCATATTGTCATCTGGGGTCTTGAGATTACCTATTGTTTCCACTAAATGCCTTTTGTCATCACCTTTTTGCACTTCATGTTTAATCTTGGGATCTTCTATGTCAAAGCAATGCTATATTTCCGGATACATGCTTGGAGCATCCTAAATCAATATAGAAGACATGATCATCATCTTTACCTTGCTTCAATGATAGTCTCATGAGAAGGAGTGAATCGTCTTGACTTTGATCCTCAGTGTAGTTGTTGTAATCCTTCGTTCCTTTGTATCCACTTTGATGGTTGTTATTGTTGTATCCTCCATTGTATCTGCCTCTATTCAATCCATAGCCACCTCTACTGAATTCTCTTCCTCTGGAATTTCTTGGGTTCCTGTAACACTCCTCAGTACTATGATTAGAATAACCACATATATTACAAGGTTAAGATTTTCGAGTCTCCCCCTGCCTTGCTTTCCTCCTCTGCCTCTTCCTCTAGCTCTTTCTCTACCTGTGAAGTTGGATTGGAAAGAGCTACCATCATCTTCATTTTTCTTAGTCTTTTACTTATTCTTAGCTTTAGCTCTATCAGATTATAATGTAGAAGATTGATTAACTCTTGAAGGTTCACCATTTTTGTTTATCTTTGCTTCATGTGTGAAGAGTTGGCCCATCAAGTTGTTGAGGTTACGTACTTGCATGTCCATGTATAGATACATGGTAGTTGTGAATGATTCCCACTTTTCATCAGCTTTGATGCCAATGATGATGTGCCTTATGATTTGCACTTCTTCAATCACCTCTCCAATGCTTCTCAACTGATAAAAAATCTCCTTCATTTTGGTGACATAATCAATCACACTTTGCTTGGGACTTTTCTTCAAGATAGTGAATTCCATCCATAGTTGGCTCTTCCTATTTCTAGTGTTTGAAAAGAAGAAGGCAACGAGTGCATTCCAGGTCTCTCTTGAGGTCTTGCATCCTTTCACATGAGGTAAGAGAAAATCATAATTGAGTTTAGAATATAGGACCTGGCTAGTGCATCCTTTGAACACCAACTTGTAAGCCTCTCTTGCTCTTCATATGATGGTTGCCCTTTGCTTCTCATTGTTGGCATGACTTCGTCTTTAGATATGTATCCAAATAGATTTCATCCTTGAAGGTAGGTCTCCATCCTCAAAGACCAAACAAGGAATTTCTTTCTATCCAAGTTGTCAATGGTAGAAGGAAAACCATCTCCCATGTTAATTCAACTATGCTCTAATACCATTGTTAGAAGAGATGGTGGATACCTCCAAAAGATAAGCCTAGTGTTGCAAAAAACTACTCTACACCTGCCAAGATGACTTCAAGGATAGTAAGTAGACAATTTAAGCTTGCTAAGGATGCATATAGACCAGCTTAGTGCTTTTGAAGATTATTCTCAAATGGATAGATCAAAACAGATAACTTAATTCAAAATAGACGACTCAGAACTTCTTATTTTGGGATGAGGTGTTCTCTCGAATTTCACTCAGAGCTCACAGGCTATTGAGAATTGTCTAGAGATATTCGGAACACTTTAAATTAGATATATGATGAATCTAAAGCAAAAAAGTTGATAATTGTTTATGAACATTGGGGTGTCATCTCACCATTTCAGGGAACATCTACCTACATACATAGGTCACTTCAAATAGATGTAGCTCACAGTGAGAGAATTTAGTTTAGGAACATTGGGGTGTCATCTTGACATTTCAAAGAACATCTACCTCCATACATAGTTCACTTTTAATAGATGTAGCTCATAGAATATTGAACCAATGATGATGAGAATTGATATATAAAAATAGTCTTAAGACTTTACCTTTAAGACTTTACCTATACCAATTTAAATCGCATCAAAAGAATAAGTATACACAGAGAAATCAATGATCAAAGTTGACTAAAAATTTGAAAATGACATGCACTAGTAGTTGAAGAGAACTCCAAGATATAGTTGAAATATCAATCTGTATTGCACATATGGTACATGATTTGATTGGGGATGAGGCTTGAGAAGGATGAGCACAATGTGTGTTTCTCAAATAGTATGATGCTGTTGGAAGTGAGGTAGGCCCTTAGGCTCATGTCACAGGTCCATGGTTCCATAGTTCCATTCATGTACAACATTAATTCTAGCAATCTTCCATATTGACAAAACATGAACATACCACAACTTAATCATATAGATGATGAGTTAAAGATAGAGAAAGAATAGATGTCATGTGTAAGGTGTTACGTAAGCCATCGCTTACTCATAGTATCATATATACCAATGTTCAATGTACAATGTGGGAGCAAAATTCTCAACCATTTTGTGTGATGAGAAATAGATGAATGAGTGAATGTACAATGTAACAAACATATTCAGATGTATGGGCAGTAATTTGAATATAAATGATATGTGTGACCTAATAGGTTATAGAAGAGTGAATATGAGTGACTGAAAGAGGAAGGATCAGTGTGAAACTGATGGTCAACAAACCTACATCTAGACTTAGGCTATGGAAGACCCTAAGTCAGATACGTGTGTGAAAAGATCACATACTTATAAAGTAGCATAGAATGCTAACAAGATTGTTGCCGGAAATCCTCAAACTCATGTGAACACACCTTCTCAAACACCTCATAAAAATATGCATAAAGCACATAAGTACCGATTCTCTTGTACCTATGCCGAATAGGACTCCTTCTGATATGAACGCCACAGCCTCCATAAACTTCAAGTAGTACCTGTGTGCATAAAGAGAATATGTACCTGAATACTTAACATAAGATGTGAATCTTATGTTAAACTCCATCTAATGTCTTTGAAGTAGCCCGACATCTTCTTGTAGAAGACAATCTTCAACCTAATATCTTCCTGTAGAAGATAATCTTCAAAATCATGTAGATGGTCCCATCCAATGTCTTTGAAGTAGCCAGACATCTTCTTGTAGAAGATAATCTTCAACCTAACATCTTCTTGTAGAAGATGATCTTCAAATACATCATGTAGATGGGCGATCCTCACCATCAAGCTGCTAATAATCAAGTCTTCTTGCCATGAACAAGAGATGACCTCCTCTCCATGAGCTAGAGTGTGAGCACACCCTTCATCTTCCCCAAGAAGAATCACCAAGAAGAACTCCATAGCTGCTCCTCAACATGCTTCAAGTTAGCACCATGGCTGCCCCATGTGCTAGAAGAAACACCACCTCTACTGAGGTCCAAGCTCTAGAAAGCTTGTGTTGATCTTAGGTGAAGGATGAATACAAGTGAGCCAAGCACTTTTTTATATAGTATTCTGTATTATCTGAAAAGCTCCTCAAAAGCAATAAAACAACGATCGTTCTTTTATAAAGCAAAGAATCGCGATTGATCGTAATTGGGAAACAAACACATCCGGAAATCGGAAATCGGCGTCGCTGATCGTTTTTGCTTTTCAAGATATTGATTGATAAAATCATCTATAGGCGCGCTGCCATCGACGAGTTTTGAACCCGGGTGGGTTACATGGGAGGATGTTTGCTTATCCACGATGGCTGGCGCCTTTGCTTGTACATAAGGGTAAAACTGAAGGCTATTCATCCTATATCCTGAAAGTAAGATGGACCAATAGACATTGTTTTCCAACAATCCCCCCTCCAATGTCATATTGGTACAAACTGAACTGAATCTGCAAACTGTCACAATCTGCAAATTACCACAAGCTTCAAGCTTGTACTCCAGCTCTTCAGAACACGTCTTCTTCAAAACTGAATTTGACTTTTCTTCAAAAAACTTGAACTTGCTGAATATGAACCATATTACTTGAGAAAATATGCAAACTAGATATCCAATATTGTACACATCAAGCAATCACTGCTCAACAAATGTAGCATGAACTGTCTCTGCACCTGCTATCTCGTGTCTTCAAAAACCTGAAAACATACACTAGGATCCATATATTTGCATTTACCTTCCAAAAAGGTTTCTCAATGTACTTCTGCTGTGTCATGTAAATACACTAAACAAAATCAGGAACTGAATCCTGGAACCTGTGACTGTGAACTCACAACTTAGTGCATTATGAACACTGCTGGTTCATCTCTGACTGTACTCAACTCAATATGAGTCAAAAAATCTATGATATCATCATGTCTTTATCCTTTAAATCCTTCATACCTCTTTCCTTCAGAACCTGGTATAAACATATATGTGCGCACTTCTGAAATATACCTTTCTGAAATATCAAGCTTCTCTTCAAATAGAACTCTGGAACCTTCTCCTGAATAGGAACTTTCTCCAAACATTCTTCTTCTTCCTTCTTCTTTCAAAGCTGGAACATAAAGAGAACCTGACAAAGGAAATATAGGAATACCTGTAGGTATGACTCTACATTCTTTTACATATGGCTGAAAACAAGTCTTCATGTTTCATCACCCCCCTGGATGACTTAACACTAGTATCCAAAATTCTTCAAATATATCAGACTTTATGAAATGTGGAGCGTCTTCCTTCTTTCAATAAATCTGATGTTCAGTGATCAATACCTGTATCTGAAACAAAATCTCTTAACCCTTTTTTTATTAGCACTGCAGTTGCTAATAGCTTTTCACTGTAAGTCTTCAGCTTCCTATATTATAGAATAAGGTTAGCTGATAAAACCTTGCTGAAAGCATTTTAGGATTCATACCCTTCTGCACATAACAAGTATTTCTATCTCTTTGCAACACAAATCTGATAGAATCTGAATCTTTGACTTACTTCTCCAATGTTAAGAATCTTCACAAACAAAGGATAGACAACTGAATCATAAATACTCAAGATCATACAAGATCTATTCAAGATCAATGATCTCTCCTGTGTAGAATCTGCTCTTATCAAACCTTCAAGACTGAATGCTTGATTTGTTTACCTGAATGTCTCCAAGTGTCCATGCTTCTTACAAAGTTGTAAAACTTTTCTTCAAACAAATCCTTCAAGGAATCTGCAATTCCTACTTGAAACATAAGTGGACAAACTTCTCACCTTGAGAACTCCAAAAGTTGCAAGTTGATACTTCATAACTTTCATATTTTACCCGGGTGAAATGTGATAGTACCTGCTTGATTTTCTTTTGGCTAACTCCACTTTTCAATCAAGTGATAGGATATGATGGAACACCTTTTGGAATACAAACATGTATCCAAAAATCTAGACAATCATTGAAAGTAGATTCTTCATTGACTCGTACATCAACAAGATTCTGAATATTCTGAAGTTTTCTGAAAATACTGAATATGAGGTAACCTTTTCCAAACATAAAACCTCAACCCAAGTCTTCAACATCTGCTACAAAAAACTCTTTTACCTCAAGAGTTAGATAAAGAAGAAATATACTTCTCTACAACTTGTCATATACCAAGTAGCTTTGTATTGACACTCCAAGAATTCTTTGAGGGAACATATAAGCTGCTTGCTCAAAAGCTTCAACTAAAACATAACTCATACATATATGAGTTAAAACATACATCTGCTGCTTTTCTTTCTCTTAATGCAATTCTTTGTCAAATCTACTAAATCATGACCAAGTGTAATGCAAAACAAGAAACTGCTTCTTCTTTAAACAAGATGTTCTCGTAGACTTGTCTTTGGGTGTAGAGGATAAAATAGGAAAAGTATATGGAAAATATATGAGAAAAGGAAGCCTTACTTTTCTTTTGGAAATGATGGACTTTCTTTTTCTGCATCTTTCTTCCACCTGATGATGTCAACATCTTCAAACTTCTCTTCCATACCTTTTGTTCTCTTCATCTTGAAGTAGCAAGCACTCTTGGCTTCTTCGAATGAACTTTTCTCTTCCTCTAATGCTATGAGTAAGAGAAAAAACAAACATGGTATACAAATGGAAGTGAATATAGAATCATGTTTTACCATCTCCTCATATCTCTGAATCAAAATTCTGCTTCAAATGTCTGAAATGACTAAATTCACCAATCGTTGTCTGAATGATGAATTGCCCTTCTAGAGTTACCTTCTCTAGATACATTTGTACCTTGATATCCAACCAATTTATAACAAAAAATTGGCTGAAAAACTCATCTCATCTCTGCACTTGTCTTCTTAGATGAACTTTCTTGCCATGAAAGAGATCTTCTCAAAACTCTCTAGAAAAACCTCTAGATACCTATTTTGATGTAGCCTTTAACTTTCAAATGATGAAAGCGTATAAAAGAACTCCTTGAAATCTTCAAATCTCTTCATAACTGCTCTTCTAAGACATGACCTACAAATGATAATCTGATAGTAGAAACTGATACCTGTGATTTGATGTTGATCTGATTCCTTCATCTTCTCTAAACCATTGTTCTTCCTTGAATTTGAAGTAGTCTTCTCTTCATCAAGTTTGGGTCTTCAAACAATACTTTTGTAAAGTATTTGCATACTCTTCAAAAATATTCGGCTGCTAACAGATCATCAACTTCATACTCCACACTGATGAATGTAACTGAAGTGTCTAATTCTCAAATCTCTACTCATCTAGATTAAGTGTGTATGTCGAATGTCAAATGTTAGAAGATGCTTTCAAATCATATGTTGTAAATCTGGAAGACTAGGAACCTGGGATTATGAATGAGCCTTAATGCATTGATGCCAAAGATCTAAAGTTCTGTAACCAAAACCTTAGTGCTCTGATACCAAATGTTGGAAGTGAGGTAGGCCCTTAGGCCCATGGTTCCATAGTTCCATTCATGTACAACATTAATTCTAGCAATCTTCCATATTGACAAAACATGAACATACCACAACTTAATCATATAGATGATGAGTTAAAGATAGAGAAAGAATAGACGTCATGTGTAAGGTGTTACGTAAGCCATCGCTTACTCATAGTATCATATATACCAATGTTCAATGTACAATGTGGGAGCAAAATTCTCAACCATTCTGTGTGATGAGAAATAGATGAATGAGTGAATGTACAATGTAACAAACATATTCAGATGTATGGGCAGTAATCTGAATATAAATGAGATGTGTGACCTAATAGGTTATAGAAGAGTGAATATGAGTGACTGAAAGAGGAAGGATCAGTGTGAAACTGATGGTCAACAAACCTACATCTAAACTTAGGCTATGGAAGACCCTAAGTCAGATACGTGTGTGAAAAGATCACATACTTATAAAGTAGCATAGAATGCTAACAAGATTGTTGCCGGAAATCCTCAAACTCATGTGAACACACCTTCTCAAACACCTCATAAAAATATGCATAAAGCACATAAGTACCGATTCTCTTGTACCTATGCCGAATAGGACTCCTTCTGATATGAACGCCACAGCCTCCATAAACTTCAAGTAGTACCTGTGTGCATAAAGAGAATATGTACCTGAATACTTAACATAAGATGTGAATCTTATGTTAAACTCCATCTAATGTCTTTGAAGTAGCCCGACATCTTCTTGTAGAAGACAATCTTCAACCTAATATCTTCCTGTAGAAGATAATCTTCAAAATCATGTAGATGGTCCCATCCAATGTCTTTGAAGTAGCCAGACATCTTCTTGTAGAAGATAATCTTCAACCTAACATCTTCTTGTAGAAGATGATCTTCAAATACATCATGTAGATGGGCGATCCTCACCATCAAGCTGCTAATAATCAAGTCTTCTTGCCATGAACAAGAGATGACCTCCTCTCCATGAGCTAGAGTGTGAGCACACCCTTCATCTTCCCCAAGAAGAATCACCAAGAAGAACTCCATAGCTGCTCCTCAACATGCTTCAAGTTAGCACCATGGCTGCCCCATGTGCTAGAAGAAACACCACCTCTACTGAGGTCCAAGCTCTAGAAAGCTTGTGTTGATCTTAGGTGAAGGATGAATACAAGTGAGCCAAGCACTTTTTTATATAGTATTCTGTATTATCTGAAAAGCTCCTCAAAAGCAATAAAACAACGATCGTTCTTTTATAAAGCAATTAATCGCGATTGATCGTAATTGGGAAACAAACACATCCGGAAATCGGAAATCGGCGTCGCTGATCGTTTTTGCTTTTCAAGATATTGATTGATAAAATCATCTATAGGCGTGCTGCCATCGACGGGTTTTGAACCCGGGTGGGTTACATGGGAGGACGTTTGGTTATCCACGATGGCTGGCGCCTTTGCTTGTACATAAGGGTAAAACTGAAGGCTATTCATCCTATATCCTGAAAGTAAGATGGACCAATAGACATTGTTTTCCAACAGATGCTTGATCAAAATTCCATCAGTGTAGCTCCAAAATCGGCTCTAATCCGCAACTCATTTTGTGTGTCTACATAAAAGATTTTGAATTCAAACTTAGGAGGGATGCTACCTAAAAGTCCCCTTATATTTAGAGAATCTCATCTAATTGATTCCTTCAACTTTTGCCTTGAGATTAGCACCTAATAAGGTCATGGTATGCTCTTCTTAATTTTACTTTTGATGAAGTTAATTTTCAACTATCACAGATAGTTTTTATGGCTCCTCTCATTGAGAGTACACACAATATCATTACATTAATCAAGCACTAGGCTTGGATGAACATACACCAACAACACATATCCAAACTCAACATGACTACGAATTACCGAAGTTATGACCATTTCATGACATCTATCTTTCTTCCACACTCCTTGTTAAAGCTCTAGGCTTTTACATTGGTAAATAATCCACAAAAAATCCTTATGAAAATACCATAAAAATAAATATTGATGAAGAACCCCTTCAAGGGATATCTTTGGTACATTCCACATGATGGTAACATAGAACAAATCCACCTCAAGCATAGTGTAAGCTTGATGTTCCAACAGCTCCCCCTCAAGCTAAAGTATGCTTGATTCTTCATTCTCTAATAGGTTGAATTCCCACAATTGATTTGAATATGCAAAGCCTTCTCCCATCAAGTGCCTTTGTCATCATATCTACTACTTGCTTTTTAGTTGGAAGAAAAGAAATATCAATCTCTTTTGCCATGAGCTTCTCTCTAATGAAGTGGTAATGAACTTCTATGTGTTTGGTTCTTGCATGGAAAATAGGGTTTGCTGCTAGATGCATGGAACTTACATTATCTCCAAATATCCGAGGTTTGAAACTTACAAGTTCCAAATCTGAGTGCAATGCTTTTAATGATACTGCCTCGAGTTGCTATGGTCAAACCTCTATACTATGCTTTAGTTGAGTATAAAGCAATTGTTGTTTGGTTCCTTGAACTCCATGACACTAGCTTTGAACCTGCAAATGCTAAGTTATGAGAGGTACTTCTTCTATCATCCTTAGCTCCTATGCAATATGCATTTGAATAGATTTTGATATCCAAATATGAAGAATAAGGATACACTATACCTTCATTGCTTGTAATTTTAAGGTACTTAATTACTCTCTTAGCTACATCCATGTGTGTTCTTCTTGGTGAGTGCATGAATTGGCTTATCACCCCTGTATGAGTAGCATATATCAAGCTATGCATGAAGCTTTGATACTCTTTAATGTCTTCAATTTTCTCACCTTCATAAACACTAAGTTTATGATTAATCTCCAAAGGTGTACCTACACATTCAGTGTTCTCTATTTTGAACTTTAGAAATAGAACTTGAATGTATCTCCTCTAAGTCAAATACATTCCTTCATCTATGTATATGACATGCATACCTAGGAAGAATGTGAGCTCACCTAAATCATTGATTTCGAACTGTGATGTGCATACCTAGGAAGAATGTGAGCTCACCTAAATCATTGATTTTGAACTCCTTTTGCATATGCTGTTTGATCCTTTGTATGCCATTCAAGTAATCTCTTGTCACAATTATATCATCTACATATACACACAAAAAGGTAACTTCATTGTGATCCTTCTTGATGAACAAAGAAGGGTCTACATTGCTTGAATTGAAACCTTGATCTTGAAGATAGGTTACCAATCTAAAAGAAGGGTCTACATTGCTTGAATTGAAACGTTGATCTTGAAGATAGGTTACAAATCTAAAATTCCAAGCTTTAGGAGCTTGTTTCAATCCATACAATGTCTTTTTGAGTTTAACTACATAAATTGTGTAATTAGCATTTTCAAATCTTGGAGCTTGTGACATGTATACCTCTTCACTTATTGAGCCATTGAGAAATGTATTATTCACATCTAGTTGAAGTAGTCTCCAATTTCTTGCAATACTTACATTTAGCAATGACCTGATTCTAGTCATCTTTGCAATTAGTGAGAAGGTATCCTCATAGTCTATACCATGAGTTTGAGCACATCCTTTGGCAACTAATATGGCTTTGTATCTGCAAATTGATCAATCTAAATTTCCTTTTAGCTTATAGACCCATTGACAGACTATTACCTTCTGATTAGTTTGCATTAGAACCAACTCCCAAGTATCAATTTCTTTTAAGTATTCTATCTCCTCTTTCATAGATTTCTCCTATTAAGGGTTACCTTTTGCTTCTTCATATGTTGAAGGTTCTTCTAAAATTGACTCTTTTTCCAAGTAAATTTAATGCTTTGTAATAAATGTAGAATCATAATCATACCTTTTAGGTTGTTTTTTTTCTTGTTTACCTTTTAGGAGTATGCTTGGAGCATTCTCCACATTCTTGCATTTTAGACTTTCCTCTTGACTTCCATAGCTTGTAATCGTATTTCCTTTCATCTTGGTTATCATATGTATCACTTCGTGGATCTAAGACCTATATATCATGCTTTCTACCTAATGGATTGAAATCCAAATGAAGATCATATGGTAGAGTTACCTTCTGTTTGTCTTCATCATTGTGTACCTAAGTCGTGGAGCCTTAGGGACTTGTGTCAATTGAGACTATACCTCAATCGCCGCACAAGTGTTAATATTGGTGGATGAATACACAGTTAATTATCAATCCGTGAAATTAGACATATCAAGTGTATGAAGATGTGTGCACACATGATGGTAAGTGAAATGACAATGCTACAATGCATGTAACTTAGTTCAACTACCTTTCCTACTCATCAATCCTCTAAAAATGCAGGTCATGATGCCTGTAAGAGTAGTAAGCACAAATTTTGACTTTTCTCTTCGCTTAGAACTCTGAATATGCTTAACAATAGGTCTTTTCCAAAGCTCTCGATGAGACACATCTAATGTTCATATTTTTTAGTCAAATCTCACAAATGTGCCTCAAGTTATGAGCAAAATAGTGAATGGTGGGAAACACTACTTTAGCTCTGCAGCTCACCATGCTTCACACATGCATTATAGTCATGAAAGCAATAGAGGATGGGGTAAAAAAACACTTCTAGACACACATTTCAATCATGAAACACACATACAAACTCTTGGAGAAGAAGATACTCTCTAGAGAAGAGGAAAATTCAAAAATTCAACTTGAATACTCACCATGGCAAAACGTTCTTACAAAGAGTCATCAAGTGATTGATATACATGTGCCCTAAAAGTGGTATTTTTACACAAGAGATTGGCCTTTTTATTGAAAAATACTAAATTCCTACTATGTTACAAGGATTATGTTACAACCATTGAGATTTATGCATCTAGAGTACTCCTCTTGTCCATTTACATGGATCATGATGTATTTTATAAAAACTTGAAGAAGAAAATTTGTGCCCATAATTTGAAGATTTTTGGGGCTTGCTTTTCTATTCTTCTTTCCCTTGTAACACTCTCCCCTTCTTTGTCTCTGTTGTCCCTTGATAGGCTCATCTTCTCATCTCTCTCTTTGCATATGTAGTAGATTAGGTTCCTTATTACCTGATAGCACCTTTGTAGTTGGCCACTACTAGCACCTATCGAGGCCTTAAAGATTTAGAGGTGATGTATTACTTTGTTAAATATTTCTAGTGGTCAAGGAACTGATCATAACTCGGGGCTTGATGCATTATCTTTTAGCCTATTAATTTCTTTTTATTTCTTTTTAATTTCTTCAAGACTTTCAGACAATTTGTTATCTTATCTGACCCTAAGTCCAATGCTTCTGGTATCCCCTTGACATTCCTTATATTCATAACTCACGGTAGTTGTATTGATTTGGTTTTCCATGCACGCACTTAGTGGGTAGAGTGAGTGAGGTGATGGTGATTCAATCACCATTCACTAGGGTATGGTTGATGCTTCAAAGGTCCTATTATAAATCTTTCTTGACATCCTTTGGGACCTCCTTCTTTTGCATTTCAACCTAATGAGGGGCCCTATTGGGCTTTGGGCTGAGGTTAGTGTAAGGTCGCCAGATTGGCATTATGTAATTCCTATTTTCTATTACCGCACACATCGAAAGGTCGTAGCGACGTGTTGTATCTTTCTATTAATTAATGAAAAGGCACTTTTTTAGTGGTTCTCTAGCAGAGAAGAACGGGATTGCCAGAATCTCTGTCTGGGCGATTTGCGGCCTGTGGAGATGCCATAGTGCAGCATTCCTTAAACTCTGAGTACTGTGACTCTTACTTTGTTAAGTTACATTAATTTGTGATCAACACAATAATATTTGTCGACGATATTAAGTCTGTGCGACGGTAATTAATAATTCTTGCGTTATCTACTGTGGAGAGACTGACCAAAATATGAACAGTAATACTGTGTAGAAAGTGTTATATTGAACATTAACGTACTACTTGCTTGATGAGTTAAATGGGAAAATAAGATACAGGGCCTTTGATTTATCAGACCCCTACCATCCCCAAGAACCCGAAAGAGCTTAAAGTGTCTGTGACGGCAAGCGCACTTTAACACTGGCGCCGTCCGTGGGAAGATGGCAAGTGATTAAGAAATCAGTAAGGTGGAGCAGTACGTAAGACAAGTGGTGCAGAAGTGATATATGCCGGTTACTCGGTCCGGCGAGTCTTATCCGAAGTACAGGAGAGATCAGCATCCCTGGACAATACCAAATTTGTTAGGGACAACCCCAGGTGGTAGAACTGCAGGCCATTTAAACCCAGTTGCCGAAGAATCGGAGCCAGTTAGTAGAGATTCTGGTACCAGTTCGGTGATACATGCTGAGATTTCGATAGATTCCGGTGTAATTAAGGTGCATTCTAAAGAAGGTGTAGTAACTTCAGAGTGTATAGGGACACAGTGCTCAGTTGTTTTGATACCATTTGGTCAAAATTTGAACCTTTCCGAGGATAAAGTTGTGTTACCCAGCGAGATCATTGCTGGTGAAAGTATACCTTGTTTCGGTGAAAGTTTGACAAGTTCTAGTGAAAGTTCGGTACCAGTTGGTGGGAATTTACAGTTTTTCGGTGACAGTGCGATACTCCCTGGTGGATCTTTATTACATACACCGCTGTTCAGGGCAAACTTGCCTACCTTTAATACCAAAGCTGAGGATAGACTATTTGATTTGGAGATCCGTAAAAGATTGAATGCTATTTTGGAGCCAAAAGGTGAGCAATCTGATAATACAGATTCCGAAGGACAAGAGACACCCCCTCAAAATTCAGGAGACAGCAAAGGTACCACTAATAACACAATGAGTGGTCAACAACAACAACAACATCAACAACAACAACAGCAGCAGCAACAGCCACCTCCACTTCGATCGGTTCCAATAGGGGTGACACAAAATTTGGTGGATTTCCAGGTGACGACCTTGATGCACATGTGCGAACCTTTGAGATAAGCTATGCAGTACTGAACCATCCACCTGATTCGGCGTACAAGGCCATCGTATTTCAGGCAACATTAGTCAATGAAGCAGCGAGATGGTTAACAGAGTATGATATCAACCATTTCGTTAACTATGATGCGGTAAGGGATGCGTTTTTACATACGTTCCGATTGAAGAAGAATCCCACCGAAATCTTCGACTATTTGCAAAATAACCAACAGAAGCCACACCAGACTGTTCAGGAATATGCCACATTGTTTAGAACTCATTTAAGACAATTGCCTCCGGCACATGCTAATTTACCGGATGATGTTATAACCTAGTGGTTCATTAACGGTTTGACCCCACAACTAAGACAAATCATGATCATCCGCTGTGTGGGGGCTATGACACTAGATGCTGTTATAGTGATGGCCCTGCAACTAGAGCATAAAGTTGGAGGATTCACCAAAGATTTGGAGTGGTTGAAAGCCAGTAAGAACGTTATAGATGATCCGGCTAAACAGATGTATTGCACCAAGTGCAAAAATCCAGGGCACACCAGTGCTACATGTGCCCTTAACCAGATGTACTGTGCCATCTGCAACACAACTGGGCATTCAACAGAAAATTATGCGTATAATGCCAAGGTGTAGGGACGAGCAGCTGTAAATGCCATTATCCAGGAACTCGGGCAGCCCGCAACCCATTACGTGCCACCATAGATGGGAAACAACCAGTCGCAAGGATATAGAAATTACCGGAGTCAGCGGAATACCAATTTTAATTCTAATCGATGTAGGCAGGTACATCAGCGAAAGGTACTTCTCTGCCACCACCTCGATGTCACTTTTGCGGTGAGATTGGCCACATTCGGAGATTTTGCAAGGACGTAGCAGAATACGACAAAAGGAAGAAGGAGCGTCAGAACCCGATGACCAACATGGTCTATATCTCACCCGTGGAATCGCAAGCAGTAGTGGTCCAAACTAGATCGGGTAAGTAGTTGCAACCAGCAGTTGAGGTGTTCGAACCTGGTATCCGTGAGCAACAGTGAATGTATACCAAAGCTAGCCAATGGGCAGCTAAAGAGCAAACTATGTTTCCTGATCCAATTCCGGTAACACAGGTCCCCTTGCCAAATGCGAGAGCGAATGGACAAAATCCTAACCCAGTAACAATAGAATCATCATCAGAAGCAGTGAGGAGTACGATTCAAACGGATCAGGTATATGGGAGATTCTATCTAAGGCTTCCATTTCACTCCCGTTGGGACAGTTGCTTGCATTGGTGCTAGAAGTTAGGTAGCAGTCTTGGATCTCTCGATACTCCAACAACTGCAACGATACATCCGGAAACTGATTCTACGGTGGACCATTCAGTCCCATTGATCACGGTATGGCATAAAAATCACAAGATTACTCAAGTGCTAATTGATGGCGGTTCGGGTCCCGAGTCCATCCAGTGGGATTAGTATGGAATATCCCAATTACTCTTTAGGGTACCACGTTCAAAATGACTTTTGTAGTCTTAGAACTACCGGAATCCAGCCTCGACTACAATCTACTTTTCAGTCGGCCATGGTTGAAACAAGCCAAAGTTATACAAGATTGGTCAGCGCAGGAATTGACTTTCAAAGATAATCACCGTAAATATGTTGTTAAACTGGATGCCATCCAGCCTTGCGAGCTTCATGCCAGACCATATGTAGCGGAGCCAGTCCACATGTTGGATGGCTTATCTGATGATGAGGAAGAGGCATTTCTGAAGAACAATAAAGATTTGATCTCTTTAGGTACTGTAGATCTTCAATCAGTAGCGGACACGTGGAGTCCGAAAGCGTGTACGACTGTTCCAATGACCGGAGAGGCGGATGCAGATGATAGTGTTGCTATGGATGGAGCCACCCTACATCAGCTTTTACATTCAGCTGACGATCTGGTGAAACCTCGACAATTTTATGTCCCAGAAGATCAGTTAGTAACATATAATTTGGGTGATGAGGTTAACCCGTGACCTGTTAAGATCAAGGCAGGATTGTCTGGGGCATCCAAGAAGATTTGATCGGACTCCTGTGTGAGTTTTTTGATGTTTTTGCTTGGGACTATCACGATATGAAAGGTCTTGATCCATGAATCTATCAACATCGGGTAGTGCTCAAACCTGAGGCAAAGCCAATTAAACAATCCAGTTACCGAATGAACCCCAATTATGCAGCACAGGTTAAAGCAGAACTCGATCAGTTATTGAAGGTGGGATTCATTGTACCAATCGAGCACCCTGAATGGATATCTCCGATCATGATTGTTCCAAAGAAAAATAAACAGCTACGTATCTGTGTGGATTACCGAAAACTGAATGCGGCCCCGGTACTTGATCCATTTCCTCTCCCCTTTCTCCACACAATGCTAGACAGAGTGGCCGGGCATGAGATGTACTCCTTTCTTGATGGCTACAGTGGTTATAACCAGGTGTGAATGGCAAAACAAGACATACCGAAAACAACTTTCATCATGAATTGGGATGTTTATGCTTGTACGGTAATGTGGTTTGGGTTAAGGAATGCTCCTAGCATGTTTCAACGGTGTATGCAAGAAATCTTTTCACCCTACTTGACTACTTTTATGCAAGTATATCTGGATGACTTTTCCTTATTTGGGAAAATTGCGGCGCACCTGTATCATTTACGGTGCTGCTTTCAAAAATGCCGTGAATACCGGTTATGCTTGAGTCCGGCAAAATCTGTTTTTGCGGTCTCTTGTGGTAAACTCCTCGGACATATTATATCTACACAAGGAATCCAAGTTGATCCGGATAAAGTCGCAGCCATGTTGGAGGCTCCAGTCCCCACAACACCGAAAGAAGTTATGCGCTTCCTAGGTCAAATCCGGTGGCATGGCAGACATTTACGGTGGTTAGCTCATTTGGCAACACCACTTAATTGGCTTATGACTAGTCTTTCACGGCAGTATGATTGGACTCCCAAATGCCAAACTACATTTGATCGTTTAAAGGGGTTATTAATGCAGGCTCCAATTTTGCAACCCCCGGATTGGGAACGCCCGTTCCATGTCTTTGTCGATGCATCAGACATAGCTATTGGAAGCGTTTTAATGCAGCAAACTGACAAGTGGTTTCGGCCTCTCTATTATGCAAGTCGTCGTCTAGCTTCTACTGAAAGAAACTATTTAGTGACCGAAAGAGAATGTCTCGGGTTGGTGTACTCTGTGAAGAAATTGCGGCATTATTTGTTGGGCTGATAATTCACCTTCCACGTGGATCATGCCTAAAGTTATTCATCGACCCGGCACCGCACATGCCTTGGCAGATTTCCTATCTCGGTTGGATTCCGATGCAGCTCTGGTGGGAGTTGATGACACTATAGCAACAATTTACGCTATTGAGCCGGCTCGAGACGAATCTACAGAACCTCTTGTGCCACCTACCTACTATGATACGCTACTCACTTTTCTAACTGAAGGGTATCATCCTCCTCATACTCCTCCTGCTCTGCGGCAGAAAATTGCGGTTTACGATCGCACATTCCGATTGATTATAGGTCAGCTATACTAGATGGATCATACTCGTGTCTTACTTCGTTGTATTCCACCACATGAAGCAGACTCGGTTATTACAATGGCACATTCAATACCCTCCGGTGGACATTTTGCAGCCGATCTTACTCACCGGAAAATTCTACAAAGTGGGCTTTGGTGGCCTACTGTTGCTCTAGCACAATGGTGAGAACCACGTTAAGAAGCTCCACCTCCTTAATGTCAATCCGCGGAAGAGATAGGAGTGATATGAAGATCGTGAATGTGAGATGAAGTGAGAGTGAAGGTGAGAAGCATAGAAATGCACACACACATACACACACACTACGAAGAGACAAGCAAGACGCAATGGAAGGTGAGAAATCAACTCTATTACTCAAGAACACTCTTACAAGCTCAAAAGTAGCTCTAAGCTCACACTAGCCAACACTAACCAACCTCAAAAATGAGCTCTCTAGCTCTTTTTATAGTTTCTAGACTAGTTTTGACCGGTTTCACATCTAGTGACCGGCATAGTTAAAAATTAGGTCCTAGATGCTATTTGGAAGGGTAAACGGTGTCTAAAAATAACAAAAATTGATACGCTTGTTCTACCTAAGCTCCTCAAGCTCGAGGACTCCTCGGCTTGCACGAAATCGAGCTATGGATTACAAAATGGGGTTTTCTATGTTACATATGTTACAATAGTGATAAAAATCACTGTTGGAGGTTTTTGAAAAGTATTTTTAGAACATGATTCTTTGAAAAAAGATTCCACTGGCTCACTGCTCCGTCGTTACATGCTTCCGCATCGTCTGCACCTCTGGCTGCTTCCAACACCCCCCTCCCTCTCGCTTCTGTCGTCCCTGACAGAACCTTGTTGTGAGGTCTGCCGGATATAGTTCTGTAGGAGGTCTTGAGCGAGGGTGTGCTCGGAGATACGAATGCCTCGGGCCAGATCTGCCTCGAGTTTCTCCCAGTCGATTGGTTGCGGTTCTTCTGGTGGCGGGAGCTGATAGTGTGTGGAATAGACCATTCGTTCACAGGCAAATAATTGTAATAAATGTGTAGGCCTGCTTATGAATACCTCTGAATGATATTCCCAGAAGCCGGTTGTGAACATCTCTTCGAACGTCTGCTTGTAGCATGCCGGTAGGTACTTTATTCTGCAATGCCAGGCATAACACACCCGTAGCGATGGCGTTGTACTCATATCGTATACCAGATCGAACTTGCCATGCTCAAAGCCCGGGGTGTTGACATGGGGTGCCTTGACGCGTCGGAAGACTTTAAAAATCATTTGCATCATGTCAAAGATTTTGACAGTCATATGCGCCGCTATATCATCCATATGCTTTAGTCTAGGGAGCCAGTGGCGAATTGTAGCCATCATGTAGCCTACAGTTGGTAACTCAATGGGTGGCTTAAAATAGGGGTAATTCAACCAGTCTTGGCACTGCTTATTGTTTTGTACCTTAATAGCAAAGGTAGTCCAGGAGCGGCGTCGTGGTACTGGTCCCCAACACGGGTTATACTTCAAATGCAAAGGTGCCTTTACCCATGTACTCATCATTTCTGGATACTGCTGTAGTAAATCTTTTCGCCACTCTGGTTGATAGATCTTTCCTTGCTGCACATCTAGTGGGAAATCATCCGCCTCGAACTGAGTTGCATGCGATGGTTTCTTACCTGTCTCTTTTTCAATGGCTAACTGGTATTCGGCCATTAACATAAAATATGGTTTATACTGTAGCTCATGCCCAGATATGTATCGTCGCGGGGCCAAATGAGCAAAGAATGGAGACTGTAAAATTCTTTCTTCTATCATCGCCATGGCATGTAATTGTGCCTCTACTCTAGCTGAGTGCGTTGTTCCAAGTTCCTCAATTGTCTTCATCCACGCGGGGGTCGGAAGTTCGTAAGTCATCTGACCTTCGGTCGTGACGCGTCCGCCTGGGATGGGTTGTGGCTCGTATGCCTCTTCAAACGTTTCCTCTACCGGAATGGTGACAGTTTCTTCCTTAGCTGGTAGCTCAGGTGGGGAATCTCGCCTTGGTGGTGCTTCATATACTACAATCCTTGATTCAAGGTTCGATACCTGGGCCCGTAATGCGTTGAGTTCCTCTAAGATGTCAGGAGAGGGGTCCACAGGTGCTAGTATGTCTGGGTGTGCCGGTGCTCGTAACTGGAGTAATTTATGATCTTCTTTGAGTTTCTGTAACTCCTCGTTCATGCGGTCATATTCATCTAGCAATCTTACATGATCTTCTAGCAGCATCCTCATCGAGTCTGAAGGAATGGCTTTGAACCTGCTAGGACTGAGTGGTTGGTCTGGGTGGTCGAGCGCTGCTTCTAAGTTTTCTCGGTTCTGATCCTGTAAGCGCTGGTTTTCTTCCGTGGCTGCTGCGAGGTGTCTTCGTAGTAAGCCCATGTTTCGTGTTAGCGTTGCATTGCGGACTGTCTGGGCTCTTAATAAGTTATCGAGGTCAGCAGTGGCTTCCTTGGTCTTTTCTTCGCTTTCTAGTTCCAATTTGTGATATGCCTCGCGTAATTCCTGGTATCGGGTGTTCAGAGAGGCATTTTCAATAGATAATAAATTAAGCTACGACTGTAAGTCATTGGTTGTCCTCTGCAGCTCTTGGTAATTATCACCAAGAGATGTGAACTCATCTCTTACTTGCGTCATACACATGAACATCTATCGGAATGCATTATCTACAGTGGGTGATAGTATTAATGGGGTGCTAAATGAAGATGCAGTGGTTGTAGGTGCGAAGGGAACGGGGAATGGGGGTGGGAAGGTGGATGCTGTGGTGATTGTTGAAAATTGTGATGTTTCTAAATATGTTTGTGCTGTGAGTGAAGTGAGTGATGGTGCAGTGGGTGGTGAGATGTCCATGTCATTGGACGTGCCCAGTGCGGTGACCGTGAATATGGGTGTGATTGTGGGTACTCGTGCTGTTGTAAATACGGGATTTACAAAGGTTGAGGAGTAATTTACAGGGGGGCTGGCTGGAGCAGCTTGGTGGAAAGGGGAAAGGGGGGTTACAGTGGGTCGGGGAGGTGAGACAGGGGAGAAGGTTAATGGCGGTGGGAATGGAAAAAGGGGTTTTGGAGTTGTGGGGAAAGATGGAAAAGATGGATGGAGGAATGGGTTGGATAGAAAGGTGGGTGTGGGAGGGGGTAGACTAGGGCTAATGGGTGCAGGAATTGTGGGGTGAGTGGTCGTAAAGACGATTTCTGCTACACCACCGGCGAATGAAGATGATAGTCGGGGGGAAGGAGGGTGAAGAGGGGAGGCTGGATGGACGGGCGGTGATGGAGGAGCGGTTGGGGTGGTCGGTACTTCAGTGACTACTGAGGTATGTACAGTTGTAGTGCGGGGTGGGGAATCTATAAGGATGGTTTCTACTGCCAACGAACTTTCGGGAACGAGGCGTGCCTCCCTGGCTTGTTCTGAAGACTGTACTCCTGTGGGTACACGAATGTATTCGCCGGGCTTTGAAAGTAGTCGTACTCTGCGGGGGTCAAACTGTGGTAGTGGTTTCTTTGCAAGTATCTTAGGGCTTCGTTGGAGCCTACTGATTTGACTAACTCGCAGAATCCTTTGATGTATGCATCTTCGAATCCGCCTGTGACAAGTTCTTGTTCTATTATTGTTTGACTCTCTTCCTCTGTCAGCTTTTTGCGTGCCCAAACCTTTTCCATAGTTCTATACAGCTTCTTGATAGCTAGTGTGTAAGCTGCTGCGTCGTAAGTTTCATCTTCATGGGTACTTGTATCACCATGTGTGTCCGTTTGTTGGCCTTGACCGTCTGTCTGTTCGTGCTCTTGGGATTCCTGAGTTCCCTGGATAGCTTCGTCGTCTCCTTCGTCGTCATCGGTTGCTGTTCTTTCGTCATCAGAGCTGGACACGATCTGTCCTTGTGGCTGATCCCTGGGTGTGGTAGGGTAGCTAGGCCTTTCAAATTCTTGAGAAAACAATTGTCCTTCTGAAAACTGGAACTCATTGGAGAATGCATCAGGCATCTCAAAATCAAAAGTTTGGTCTAGTGGCTCTGCTTGTCCTGCTTCCAAATGGGGTATTGGAAAAGAGAAAGCTTCCGCACCAATAGTAGTGGGAAGTTCAGCTTCTCTGGTGATAGGTTCTGTGGTTGTGGCTGCTTGGGGTGCAACAATACTGGTGGTGCCCTTCGGCGTAACTGGTCTTGATAACCGTATACGAATTGGTGGTACCGTGGGAGTGGCTGCTGTTGGTGACTGCTCTGGAGATGGTTGTGGCGAGGGTGATTCTGGGACTTGTAGGCACGGTATGGTTCCTCTCATGCGTTTTCCGGCTCTGCCTTTGCTAGACTTTCTAGCCTTCTTAGTGGTCCCTTTGAATGCTTTCAGTTCCTAACTGGTCATGGCACGCTCAATTGGTAAGTCATACGCCAAGCACATATATATGATCCTGGTGAGGGCGCAGCATCCATTGATTACCTTCTTTCGCTCCCACCTATGTTGTGCCAAATAGAGCTGATCAATTATCCAGCTAGCTAGATCAACCGTTTGAGGTCCAGTACATGCTAAGTATAAACCAAACCAGATTCTCTTGTGGGGCATGGTAAAACGATCCTGAGCTGGGAAAGCAAAGTGCTACATGCATATCCGTAATGGCTTAGAGAGCTCAGGTGTTATAGCAGAAATATCCTCCCACTTAGTTACGTCACCACGTTTCATCTGCTCTGGGACTAGCCGTTCTCTCTCCGTCGGAGTGTGTGTTCCATGTATTTATAGAGCTGCACGAATTAAATCTTTGGACAAATAAAACCTTCTGAATGGAGGGTCATTTACCAAGGATGGTAACATGAATGTTCCGGGTAGATCCTTGTTCTCTGAAGCCGCTAAGGTGGTTACCAAGTAAAAACATCTATAAAAATCAGGTTTAGGCAGAGGGTCACTAAAATATTCTGTAAATCCCGCTCGTGCCCAAACGTGCGTTAGATCTTGTGTATTCTGTAGTCCTTCAAATTCTCTTGACAAGAACTGGTAGTTGGTCCATGTGCGAAGATCAAATGCCAAATTGGCCTCAAATATGAAATCAGCGTCTGCTAAGGGTCGTGCTAGGCCTTGAAACCAGTGAGAATTATGATGAATCTTCTCAGTATATCCTCTAGGAGGATCATCGATTGGCATGGGTCCTGGAAAACCTTGAAACTCTGGTGGTTGCATCGTAGGATAAGATTCTGCGAGTAATTCTCCAATATTGGCCATGGGTGTGCTTGGGCCAGCTTCTGATGGTCCTGCTTCGGTTTGCATAATGACTGACGAGTAAATGGAAAAGATCTGCTACAAAAGATTAACACATTAGTATGGAAATTAATTATGATCCCATTAAGGTGAGACCGCAATCCCTTTCCATAACCGATGTGTAACCCGTGTAGCCAAGTGTCGTGAAGTGATTGATGCAATGATCTTTTTGCAGAGCTAATGCAGGTCTCTAGACACCTACATGGTTCAGATTATGCCTACATTTCTTGATGAGCTTTTATTATGCATGATGTGGGGTTTTGGTGTATGAATTTATACAAGGTTTGGTTGAGGGTGAATTATTACAAGGGTGGAGTTTAAACGGGGTGGGAGAATTGTTAGATAAGGGGGTACAAGAAGACGTCTGGATACGTTTCGGTATCCATTTCCTAAGAGTCTTGGAG
Source organism: Ceratopteris richardii (assembly GCA_020310875.1). NCBI lineage: Eukaryota > Viridiplantae > Streptophyta > Polypodiopsida > Polypodiales > Pteridaceae > Ceratopteris > Ceratopteris richardii. The sequence goes on from CM035406.1 coordinate 9,865,052, forward strand.
TGGGTGGTATGTTTCTGCTGAGGGACAAAAAGTGGTATCGGGTTTGGTGGTATTGAAGGATGAAAAGATTTCGGAGGGGTATATATTACATGGCTAGAGGGTTGGGCTATAATACATTGTTTGGGTACCCAAATCTGCATGGGTGTGGGTCTATGGATAAGGTATTTCTTGGCGATCCAAATCTGTCGAGTATTGGTACTTGTAGAAGAAGATCGAGGGGACTTTGGATGCTGACTCTGCTTCTGTTGAAACTTTGTCCTGTTCTCGTCTGTAGTGTTGCCAATAGCCTGTGGTTGCTGTCCTTTTGGCACCCATATTTGTTGTGTGCCACTTGTTCTGTGATGTTGATACTGTTGCTTTCTTCGCCTTGTCTGGTGGTGTCGTCGGTCTGAGTTCCTCTGTCGTGGTTGACTCGTTCGTGGTTGGGTTTGAGAGGTCCATTGGACGTGCTGCTTTGGAAAAGAAGGGAGATCCAACACTTGCGTGACCTGCCCATTAGGAAGCGATTCGTTATTTATCTTTAATCTAGGCCAATCCGTAGCAAGTTTGGAAGGATGAGCACCGCAGGGTGTTGTGCTCATTTGGTCGCTGATGGAACCCACCTGACCGCTGATTGTGTCCATCTGCCCTAGCGGTTGGGTAGCTGCCCCTTCTAGTTTGCAGGAAGCCCCAGGGAAGATCTCCTGTCGTCCTTCTGATTGACAACTGTCCATAGCCAAGCCCGAGTGGGTTGGTGTAGACGTAACGTGACTGGTCTGACCCAAGATCTTCCGGTCTTCCGTCGCATGCGTTTCATAGGGTCTAGGGTTACAAACCTCAATCGGAATGCCATTAGGGAAGTCAAGCGGTATCACTCGCTTCTGTTCTAAGGTTCCAATCTGTAAGGAGCCTTGTCTAAAATTTAGGTCCAGTGAGTGATCGTATAGCCAATCTTGGCCAAGGATGAGGGGTTCTATCAGGTCGTCATCATGGCACACTAGTAGCTTCGCTGTCATGGTCACTTCCTTAATGAGGATAGGAAGGTCCACCTCACCCATGCAAGTGGTTTCCATGCCTCCTAGCCCTATGAGGTATGCCTCAATTGGCCGCATTTCTATTCCTGAATCCTTATAGTGGGACCATCTAATCGCACTAGTCGCAGCACCTGAGTCAATTAAAGCCCTGAGCTCTTGGCAAGGGTTGCCGTGCTCTAGCCTGACTGTAATGAATGGTCTCCTGTCCACTATACTAGGATGAGTGGTTGACTTTACTTGACACATGGCCATGGGATATCTGGGTGTAGTTTCCAGATGGTTATAATGTTCTCTCCCTAGTCCTTGTTGTAAGGAATTGAACTCACAACCTCTTGGTTAGGAATGTGATGGGCTAACCACTTGCCCCAAAAGCCATGGTTGAGGATTACTTCCTAATCCTCTCTCTTAGGGTGTGGTTCAACCATCTCGTACCAGGATTATGTTACATTCTTCCCCCCTTGAACTCCCTCGGGAATGTACCCTGACCAGCTATGGGTCTGGTAGGATGTACCCTGGATGTACCCTGGCAGGATGTACCCTGACCAGCTATGGGACTGGCAGGATGTACTCAATCAAGTTCCATCCAAGGATTCCCAAGGAATTCACACATTGCAAGCTAGCTCATTGGAAAGTTCGTTCCGAGAGCTTTCCAACGGTATATTACACGCCTCAATCCGACCTACGGATTGGGAGATACACCCCAATCATTGTAAGGTCCATCATTGAAATCGACGCGCGCCTTCCACAATTCCTACCCTTTCACATGGAGGATGCCCAAGCGCCTTTTTTAGAGGCCATTGGGTCATTCCACTTTGCCCAAGCCTACTTCCTAGGCTCTGATACCAATGTAAGGAATTGAACTCACAACCTCTTGGTTAGGAATGTGATGGGCTAACCACTTGCCCCAAAAGCCATGGTTGAGGATTACTTCCTAATCCTCTCTCTTAGGGTGTGGTTCAACCATCTCCTACCAGGATTATGTTACACTTGTCTTCTTAACTTCATGCGTTTAATGCGTTCTATAGCTTCTGCCTGAGCTTCAGCTCGTATTCTATTTTCTTCCTCCTTACGCTTCTTTGCTAATGTGAGTCGTCTAAGCATATCCTCAGTAAGAGGTTCCTGATATAACTTGACTCTACAACCACTAATGTAATTAGGCATTATATCTCCTTCTAAAGTGGCTAATTGTACTGCTCCACTTGTTGAGAGTCTGTTAATGATCATAGGTCCATAACCTCGCTTTTCTAACTTACGTGCGTGTTGTTTCAACGTATATACTAGAACTAAATCTCCTTCTTTTAGGCCTTTATCTTTCGCATGTGCATCAAAATATGCTTTTTGTCGCTTCTTCGCTCATATATTCCTGCTGCTGCCTTTAGCCTGGTTTCTCCTAATCGTTCCAAGTCCATTATTCTTGCTGATAATTCATGGCCGGTCCACTGATGTTCTTGTGCAACCTTAAGGGTCGGTATCAAGAGGTCCAAAGGAAGCACTGCATTCTGACCAAAAACCATCTGAAAGGGAGTTGCATTGAGTACGGTCTTGTAGGCCACTCGATATGCCCAAACAGCATGATGTAACTGTTTGTCCCGATCTGAACGTTTGTTGTTCATGAGTTTCGTGAGTACGTTACAAAGGAACTTATTAGTGCTTTCAACCTGACCATTGGCCTGAGGATGATATGGTGCGGATTTCTTGTGAATCACCATAAAATCCTGTAACAAATATTCAATGACTTGGTTTAGAAAGTGAGTTCCGTGATCGCTCACTAACTCTATAGGCAATCCATATCTTGTAGAGACATTTTCAAATAAGAATTTTGCAGTCGTATGTGCATCATTCTTTTTCGTGGCTTTTGCCTCTACCCATTTCGTAAGATAATCTGTGGCAACAATAATGTATTCCGCATGTGTACCTTTTGCAGGGGGGTTAATGGGTCCTACAAAGTCTATACCCCACTTTGAAAATGCACGTCCGCCCATCATGGGTTTCAATGGCATTTCATCTCTGCGAGTAGGAAACTGAGTTCTTTGGCACACATCACATCTCTTTACATAGGTATGAGCATCCATGTGAAGAGTGGGCCACCATAATCCTGCAAAGAGGATGGCTTTGATTATCCTATCGGGTCCAAAATGACCTCCTGCAACACCTTGGTGTGCAGTCTCTAGTATGCTCAGATAATCGCTCTCATGAATACATTGTCTTAGATATCCATCTCGTCCTCTTTTGTATAGGTTATCGCCAATAAGTGAATAATCTTGAGCTTCCTTCTCTAGCTGTGTTGTCGTGCTAAAGTCATTCCTTGAGGGAATGTCTTCGTCCTCAAATATGTCACTAATTGTTCACTCCAGTCTGGTGTGAGAGACACATGATACAACGTAGCATGTTCTACTGGTGGTCTTTCACAACAAACATGGCATTCTTTACATAACTTGTAGACATCTGCTTCCATCGTAGGCCAATATAATCCTAATCTATGCAGAGTCTGTAATGTTCGATGTTTTGAATGATGTTGCTTTAATGCACCTATGTGTGCTAATTGCAACCAATTCGCATGTTCTGATTCATCTACACAACAAGCAAGAATCTTTTGATTATCCTGTTTATATATGCTTCCTGCCATTATTTGGTATCTTTGAGACTTGGTAATCTCTCCCTCTTTGATCTTTATCCTAGGATTCTTGGGTCCATACGTGAGAATAGGGACTATAGGCTTAGCCCATTCTGGTGTTATCTCAAGATTAAACAAGTATGCATCTGGTAATTCATCCGCTACTCCTTGAGGAGCTTCTCCTGAGGTTAATCTCGAAAGGTGGTCAGCTCTAAGATGTGTCTTTCCTTTCCTGACTACTACTTCAAAATCATACTCCATGAGTAATAGAAACCAACGTATTAGTTGTCTTGTGTTACATGGTTTGTTGACTAGGTACAATAGGGCTCGATGACCTGTGAAGAACTTGAATTTGTTGGCCAACAAGTAGTGTCTGAACTTCTTTACTGCGTAGATCATCCCTAATCCTTCTCGTTCCGTCGTGGTGTAATTTCTTTCTGCTACGTTCAATTGTCTGCTCGCGTACGCTATGGGGAGATCTATGTTACCTTCATTCGTGGGTTGTGCTAACACACATCCTATGGCATAATTGGATGCATCCACATGTACATGGAATGGCTTACTCCAATCCGGGGTTGTCAATATAGGTGCTGAGCACAAGCGTCATTTAAGTTCATTGAATGAATTTTCACATTCATTTGTCCATTCGAAATTGGTTAAAAAAGAGTACAAAGGCTTGGCTATTATTGCATACATGTGTATGAATCTCCTATAATATCCACAATGACCCATAAATGCCTATACCTCTTTCACATTAGTTGGTCTAGGTAATTCTGCAATTACCTTCACCTTTTCTTCATCCGTAGAGATTCCATTTTTTGACACAATGTGTCCTAGAATTTTGCCTTGTCTGACCATGAAAACGCATTTTTCTGGGTTCAAACAAACCTGATATTCTTGACATTTGTCAAATATTTGTCTTAACTCTGGGATATGTGTCTATCTTACATTTGAATGTGCACATAAGTCATCGACATAAACTTCCAAACTCTTGCGTAAGAATTCCTTAAAAACATGACACATGAGTCGCTGGAAAGTGGCGGGTGCATTTGTTAAGCCAAATGGCATTACCCGAAATGCAAATATGCCCCATTCAGTGGCAAATGTTGTCTTGTGTTGGTCCTCTGGAGCAATGGCTACTTGATTATAACCTGAGAATCCATCAAGAAAGCTGTAAACTTCCTTGCCCGCAATTCTTTCCAATAGATGTTCTGTGATAGGAAGAGGATAACTGTCTCTAATCGTGGCGGCATTAACTTTTTTAAGGTTAATACACAGACGCAATTTTCCATTCTTCTTGGGCACAACCACAATGGGGGATACCCATTCGGTATGCTCAATTTCATAGATGAATCCTCCTATCAATCGATCTATCTCCTCTTTAATCTTCGCAGCGTAATTATCATTGTACGTGTACGGTTTTTGTTTTGTTGGTTTTGCATCTGGAGTCATAGGGATTCTATGAGAACATATATCTGGATCTACTCCTTTCAAATCTTTGTAACTCCAAGCAAAAACATCTCTACACTCACGCAATAGGGCAACTAATTCTTCTTCTTCTTCCTTCGTCAAATCATGCCCTATGTATGTACATTTTTCTTCTTCTCCTTCTATGGCAACTATTACTTTCTTGGTTTTCTCTCGGTTATCATATACTTGTCCGTCATTCGCCTTTCTATTAGGCATTCGTACCATGATTCTTCTATCTTCGATTTCATATTTCTTGAAATTCTCGGGTACTTCAAATAAAGATTTCTTCTTTTTCTGTCGTGGTTTCTTTCTTCTTTCTTTTCTTTCCTTTACTCTTAGTAGTCACTTCTGTGGCTAATCTCACCTCATTCGTAATTTCCTCGTGTCTCTGAGTGTGAGTCTCTACTTCGAAAAAATATTCTTCCTCTGATGCAAAGGGTGGGTCCATGATAATTGATTCTAAATCGAAATCACTTGCATCTTCAAATGCATCAGTGTTAGGTTCACACTCTTAAAATTGCATCGCACATGATTGGCTCTATCGTGAAAACTGAGATATCATAGCCATCCTCGTCACAGTGGGGTGTCCATTGTTCTTCATTGATGGCTACATCCATGGTTGCTAGGATTTCTGCCCAACCATGGGGTTCAAACTCTTCGTCTGGAAATACTATAGGTGCATAAGCTGGATCCTGAAGGGTTCGTGGATGTTGTTCTGCACCTAAGGTCCTGGCTTCTAACCTTTCTTCCTCTTGTTTTGCTACTTTACACATCCATAAATGAGTATCCTCATGCAACCAAGAAGGATCTGATTCTAATGAGTGCACGGATTCCGTCTCTACTGGTGTCTTATGGATGGTATTCCATTGTATTGGGGGTACGTCTCTATGTGAATAGTCTTTAAGATTGACTTTGGTAGTCACTCCTAAATGTTGCAAGTACAAAGAATTAGTTCCCCAATCTTGTACAATTTGCAACTGACACATGAATGGTCGTCCCAATATCATCTCATAAGCATGGTTTTTTGCAAAGTCACAAATGGCAAAGGTATGCTCAAATTCTACACCACAAGTGGTGAGTGATATTCCTTCTAGTAAGCCTAATGGTTTTTCTATGTGTCCGTCATCCATTTGTAGCTTCATCCTGGTGGGTCTTAATGCTGGCTTACCCCAATGTTTCCATAAAGCGGTGGTAGCTATGGCTACTCCGGCTCCTGAATCTAAGATGGCTTTCATGGTGTAGCCCTGATGGGTTATTGGAAGATACGTGTTACCTTCCTCTCCTTCACTTACATCTCCGATCTTTTCTACGGGTATTTCTGGTACCTTCTTATGTGATCCTATTTGTGAGGAAGTAGTAGCAAGCTCCGGGAATTGATTTGCTACATGTTTCCACAATTCTGGTTTTATTTTCAATAACTCCTCCAGAGTAAGGTTACACTGTACTTTAGTGTTCTTGATCACTTCCGTGTTTCTAGGGATTACTGATTCTTCATTCGTCACTATTATCGTGGGTGCTCTCATACTAATAGACTTTGCTTCCCAAGGTCCTGTGAACTGAGGTAATTCTTGTAAAGAATTAGATTCAATTCCTGTGTGTTCACTCAGTTGTTCTTCCTCTACATCATCGTAAATAGAGGGAATGTCTTGGGGAAATTGTTCCTGCAAGTCATCTATTTCTTGAATAGGAGGATGGGTTCCTTGTTCCTTTCTCCATTTCTCTTCTTGTATTTCTCTCAAAAATTCATGTGAGTACCTATGCATGGAAGACAGGTTGTCTTGACTTTCTGTGTTGGGTACTTGAGAAAGGGATGGTGCATTCCTTTCCTGTGTCTCTGGGACAATAGGGTTCCTATGTTGATCCTTTTTCTCTTTGCTTTCAATCAAATCTTCTAGCCTCTCCATTAGTCCTTGAAAATGTAATTCCGGTTTTGCCATGTTATTCCAATTAAGATATCTAGAGGCTTCAAACAAAGCTTGTGCTAGTTCTACCATCTTCATGCAAAGTTTAGTTCTCTCAATTTCTAGATCAGCTCGAGGGTAGTTTTTGCTCATTTCAGCTACCTGAGGTCCCTCTTTTAATCTAGCCTGATATGCATGAAACATCATGTCTAGATTCTCTGGTATGGGTTCCGCTAAAACTGATCCTGATTTTTGAGCTGGATTCTCTTGATTCAAGTCCTGTGAAGTCAATTCTAGGATTTTGGCTCTAGATTCCTTCAAACTTCCTTCCAACTCAGTTATCTTCTTACTCCATTTTCTCTTTATTCTTTCTCTAGAATCTTTCCAAGATTTTGTCTTTTTACTGCTAGATTCTGCAACTTCACTAGTTCCGGCTACTTTCTCCTGATTAAGCTGTTGGTTCTGTAAGAGCGCCTGGGCTCTTGTTATAGCTTGGATAGGCACGTATGTAGGGTTGGATCCATCTGCGTTGTTTACAATACCTATCACGTTGATCGGTGTCACATTCGAAGCATTAACTGGATTTTTAGGACAATCTTTGATTACGTGCTCTTTGCCACAATCGGCACAAAAGCCTTGTATGTTATAGTACTGTGATTGTCCTGCTATCGGGGGATGTGGACAATCCTTTATGAAATGATCTCCTTGGCACCTAAAGCATGGTGCTCTAGGGCCCTGTGGTCTTTGTTGTCTCAATTGGGGCCGTGGATTTGGGTTGGTGTACATCACATGAGCGTAGTCGGGCTCCCAACTAGGTTCCACTAGTGGACTATCATAATGATATGTTTCTACGTGTTCTGGTGACTCCGTGTAAAAAGCGGGTGGACTATCTACATGAGTGGAGTCAAAACTGTTTGAGTTCGGGTCATTCTCTGTGATCAAAGGTGAAGAAGGCACTAAGGCCCTACTTAGGTTCTCTTCTGCAGCAACGTATTTGACTGAGATGACATTCGCTGGTGGGGGTGGCTGCTGAGCTAAGACAGGTTGAGGTCTCTGTTGAGCCTAGTATGGGTAGTTCTGAGGAGGCCTATAGTAATAAGGCTGAGCATTGTATTGGCCTTGATACCTACCTGGTTGCGGGTATGCTTGCGGGTAGTTCTGTCTCACGGTTTGTTTGTTATATGGGCAGTCCTGAGCCGTATGATTCGTGTATCTTCTCTCAATTGTACAGTATTGGCCACTAGGGTTTGCTTGAGGTTGTGGTGCATTGGGACACACATTTGCCATATGATCACCACCACAGGTGTAACAACGCTTGTTCATTAGTACCCTAGGTTTGCTAGAAACTCTTAGTTTCTGGGCCACTTTTTCTGCTAGGTCTTCTATTGAGCTAGACAATTTTGTGGATGCTAGAGATGAACAGTCTGAGTCCTTATAGACCTTTTAGAGTTCCAACTCGTCTCGTAAGTTGTCCTCAATGTTTATACAAATTCTTACACATTGCTCTAGCGTTCTGGGTTCTTTTAGGTACACATAGGAGCGTAGTTTAGAGCTCAACAAGCCATCTAGAAACAATGACACTTGCTTGGCCTGTGAGGGTAGCTCTTGCATTGGACATCGTTCAACGTATTGTCTAAACCTACGTCCTGCCAGTCTTACTGTTTCCTGAGGGGTATGTTTGAAGCTATGAATCAACGAAGACGTGTCATGTCTAATCCCACTTTTAGAGAATTCAGTGATGAATGACTCTAAAAAGTGATGGATGTCTCTAAATTGCCTTTGTTGCAAAGGTTGGAACCAAGTTAAAGCGGTATTCTTTAACGTTAGTCCAAATGCATTGTATTGCGTGAACATGTCTTCAACTTGTTCTGCTCTTAGTACTTGCTTGAATTCTACGACATGGTCATAGGGATCTCCTGTCCCATCAAAATAATTCTTCATTGATTTTACTAATTGAGTGGGTCTTAACATTCTTGCATGTTCACGTGGTCTAGGTAGAGGAAAATCATCTCTACCACCTGGTATTCCATGATCTCTTTGTCTATCTACTCTATTAGTGTCCGTGGTTGTTCTATCTCTCCCTATGGGATGAGTGAAGCTTACTTCGGGTCTTTCTTTATTTTTCTCTCTTTGATTTCCATGGGCTGATGATGTTCCTGCCCCTTGTTGACTTGTATTCATGTTCGTTCTAGATGGAGGGAATACCAATTCACCTCTCCATGTGTATGTGTTTTTAGCGTGGTCAGGCACCACAAAGACTCTTTCTGAAGTCTCATCCAGGTATACAACCTTTCCAGGTGTATCCGGGTCCTTGAACTCGTATATAGTGATGATACCTACCTCACTAAGTAGTTCTGTCTTGTATCTCCAAAAGGCTTCATCAGTTTCTTTTTTTACAAACAACTCTATGCTTCTGTTGTCCTGAGGGATCCATTCTAGGATTAGTACTCGTGTGAGTACAGATTTCCCTCTAGGTGTTCTAGGCTCTTCTAATGGTTCTTTTCCTTGAGATTTTGCTTCCGTTTCTGGTTGAATCACGCCAAACTCATTGGTATTGTTTGGCTGCGTACTTAAGATGTACATTGTTCCTTCCTTGTCTATGTATGTGTCTCTCTCGAATTTCACCACTAGCCGTTCCAATCCAATGGGTTGATCGGGGTTGTGCATTTGCACCACTTGCCTTCGCAAACCATCCTCATAGATGCGAGCACCTAATCGGTTGGTTCGGAGAAACTCTAGTTGCGTTCTATATGGTCCTTCTGGTTTTTCTAAATAGGCTACATTAGACCCTCCTTCTGGTCTTTCTGCGCTAAATGCCATTTCTGAATCACTAGTATCTGAGCTCTCGTAGGGATAACTAGTGTTCAATTGTTGAGCCCACGATCTTGCAGTAGTTCTTACACTTGCCTCTGATGATCTAAGGCTTCGTCGGTCTGACTTACCTATATGTTTGCCCGATCTAAGGTTCATTAATTTTGTTCCTTGCACACTCAGTACACGCTCAGATCGTCAATGATTCTTTGTTATTACTATCTTAATTCTTTTTAGATTTCTTTAGATTCTTGTCTTAATGTATGCGTAAGGAATTCGACTTTCCGTGGTACTTTGAGTTCTCGTTCCGTCAGACTTATGTTCTTTCCTTTAGGTTTTCGTGTCACACACCTTTACTTTAGTCTTGAACTTGATAAATTTAATTCTCTTGAACTTGAGGCGTTCCTATCGTCTTAAATCCACAATGCTACCGTTTATCCTAAGCTAAGAATTGACTGAGGGGGTTGAGTAATCTTCCAACCTCGAGTCAGCTTTTCTGGTTGCTCTGATGCCCAAGAAGCCGCGCTTCCCAAGCCTTATGCCCTTCACTGCCTTGCTTTGGTTGTCTTTGATTGCCCTTGCTAGACCTGGAAAAATTCAATATTAGACCAATTCACAGTTGGATGATCAAGCACTTGAGTATATACACCTTTTAAGTCCCTTCCCTTTTGCCCAACTTTTTAATGTTTGCCCCCTGGCTTCCTAGTCCCAAACTAGGTCAACCTCAAAATAGCTTATCTAAAAATAGACGTATCCTTTAAGAAAAAAAAAAACAGTTGAGGTCACGTAGTACTCGTAGAGAGCTTTCTAACGAGCTATTAAGCTCAAAAAACGGACTTCGGATGAAAAAGTTAAGACCGTTCAGGCCCTGGGGGGTAAAAACTGACAAACCGATGTTTCTCCAAATATGAGCTAAGGGGTCTCCTATGAGTCTAATCACCCAAAAATTTCCCAAAAATAGCCCCAAAATTGGCCAAAAAATGAAACCCTAAAATTTGCGATGGGGGTGCACAATCGCAATGGTCTGAGATGATCGTGATGGTCTGGGACTGTCGCGATGGCGTGAAAGTGAACAATCGCGATGGTCTGAAGTGTGAACTGTCGCGATGGTCTGAAGTGCACGGTCGCGATGGTCCAAAAGTGAGCAATCGCGATGGCTCGATCAGGCGGACAATCGCGATGGCGTGAGTGTGAACCGTCGCGATGGCTCGATCAGGCGGACAATCGCGATGGCGTCAGTCAACAGTCAACGTGAACAATTGCGATGGTCCAAAGTGAACCGTCGCGATGGTCACAGATGCGATGGCGTGAGCCAATCGCGATGGTCCAAAATTTGAGTTGTCGCGATGGTGTAAGGGTGTCGTCCCGATGGCGTGAGGTGCGAGCCGTCACGATGGTCTAGCTTGCCACGTGGCACCGTCGTCGCGATGGCGTGAGCCAATCGCGATGGTGTGGGGTCAACCGAACAGTCGCGATGGTCCGCGAACCGTCGCGATGGTCCAAATGAACCGTCGCGATGGCGTGAGACCGTCGCGATGGCGTGAGACCGTCGCGATGGTCCGGCCGAGCCGTCGCGATGGCGTGAGCCAATCGCGATGGTGTGACACAATCGCGATGGTCTGAGACCGTCGCGATGGTCCACCAAAATGACAATTTTGCAGATGCGTCTGTGGATTCGTGTGTGCGCTTGTGTCGCCTCTCCCGTGGTGTGGTCGCTTACCAAAAATTCCGCACTTCGCAGACCATCGCGATGGTCTGACACAGACGGAAATCTCTGACAGAAAGTGAAGTTTTTACCTTTCCCAAGCTTTCCTGATGCACTAGAGCACTGTACCTACAAGAAAACTCAAGAAAACAAAAGCACATGCAAGCACAAAAGCTCTCTCTCACTCTCTTGCATGCACAAATGAGGGAAAATGAGGAGAATGGGTGGATATGGTGAATTTTCTGATTTTTTTGGAGATGAAGATGATGATGCGGTGATGAAGATGGAGTGTGGGGGAGGTGAAAAACAACAAAAACTAAGTAAAAACAACAACAAAAACTGAAATTTTTACCTTCCAACGCCACTTCTTGCTATACTCTTACCATCACACATTCGTCCTAGACTCGATCCCCGGCAACGGCGCCAAATTTGGTGTTGCTCTAGCACAATGGTGAGAACCACGTTAAGAAGCTCCACCTCCTTAATGTCAATCTGCGGAAGAGATAGGAGTGATATGAAGATCGTGAATGTGAGATGAAGTGAGAGTGAAGGTGAGAAGCATAGAAATGCACACACACATACACACAAACTACGAAGAGACAAGCAAGACGCAATGGAAGGTGAGAAATCAACTCTATTACTTAAGAACACTCTTACAAGCTCAAAAGTAGCTCTAAGCTCACACTAGCCAACACTAACCAACCTCAAAAATGAGCTCTCTAGATCTTTTTATAGTTTCTAGACTAGTTTTGACCGATTTCACATCTAGTGACCGGCATAGTTAAAAATTAGGTCCTAGATGCTATTTGGAAGGGTAAACGGTGTCTAAAAATAACGAAAATTGATACGCTTGTTCTACCTAAGCTCCTCAAGCTCGAGGACTCCTCGGCTTGCACAAAATGGAGCTATGGATTACAAAATGGGGTTTTCTATGTTACATATGTTACAATAGTGATAAAAATCACTGTTGGAGGTTTTTGAAAAGTATTTTTAGAACATGATTCTTTGAAAAAAGATTCCACTGGCTCACTGCTCCGTCGTTACATGCTTCCGCGTCGTCTGTGCCTCTGGCTGCTTCCAACACCTACCATGTACAAAGACGTGACTCATTTTGTGCAGTAGTGTGACACTTGTCAAAGGTTTGGACAGCCATTAGAGTGCCACTTCTTTCCTCCACAACCTGTATTACCTTTGGAACCCTTTCAAAAGTGGGGTCTCGATTTTATTGGGCCAATAACACCACCAGCAACCCTTAGCAATAATCGATATATACTGACTTGTACAAATTACGCTACCAGGTGGTGTTGGTGCAGATCAATCACCAATTGAAGATTTGGAGTAAAGAAGATGGATACATTCACAAGAGTGAAGGACATGTACACATATGTACATTAGTTATGACATAGGTTACATATACTTATGTTTTGATAAAAGTTTGTATATAGTTGCCTATAAATACTTCTGGAAAAATGTCGGGAGATAGAGAGATACAGAGAGAAGACAATGAGAGACCATGTATGAGCATAGGAATAGAGAAGTAAGCAATTGTAGATGTCAATAGACACATGAGAAAGTAGTTGAACTCTCTCTCACTTTCATGTAGTAGTCTTCTCCTGAAATGAAAGAAATGTTGCGCTCGATATTTCTGAGTCTACTCCATCTGTGGTAGATCATTTGTGAAATCCTTTTGAGGATATCTAAGTTGTTAGTTAATGAGTTGGTGACTTGAATTTCAGAGTCTATTTGTAAGCAGGTTAAGAGAATTGCTAGTAGGAACATTTACATGTGTTGAGTGTTCACAGTTCTCTGAAACAGGCGCACATTTCGAGTCCAAAGAAATGAGTAGTGCTCAGTGCACAGTGTAAAGTTTTACACATATGATAGCTCAAAATCTAAGTTGAGAGATAAGCTATCTTCAGCCAAAAGGATTTGGTAAAACGGGTTCGACATTGTGAGAACCAAAGTTAAGAAGTTAGGAGTGTCAAATCGACTTCTCAGAAGTACAGATTTGGACATAGGTAACTTGTGAAGTTAATTTCCCAAGTTATACTAAACCTTTTTGAGAACTTTAACTTGGAGGAGGTGCGCAATCTCTAGGCGACACTCCATACAAAATTTCATAGAAAACTTTACATGTTTGATAAGTCAATGAGAAGAAATTGTGCAGCAGACTTTCTATGTTTTTATCTTCTTCACAGATTTTCTCAATTTTGATAATTTGGAGATTGGACCTCTAATTTAGTGAAGGTTTTGACTTACTCTTGATATAGAGGTGTTCTAAATTCAAGAGTAGGTTGTTCTTTTGGAGATTAACACTCTCCATCAGTGGTATCAGAGCAGGAGACATCAAATCAAGGAAAGGAAAGTCTCGACTGCTGCAGATTCAAGAAATTCAACATTTGAAGAACTAAAAGGTGAAAGTTTGAAGGCAAAGCAAGAGGAGGAGACCATACAACATCAAGAAGGACAAAAGGAGTCTAATTCGAAGTAAAGGTACATATATTGTTCATAAAGCTTGAAGATTTCAATACACAGGTAGACACAAGATGGGAGATTCTCTACAGATAGAGAAATTGGATAGGGAAAACTATCCTGCATGGTCAATGAGGATGGAAGCTCATCTTATGAGCAAAGATTTAATTGCTTATATCACAGGAGAAGAAGAGAAGCCACAGTTCAGAGATCCTAGTGTTCCAACTAGGGAAGAGTTAGCAGATTTGAAAAATTGGATGAAGAAAGATGCTCAAGCTAGGAGCATTATATATATGGCAGTTAATGATTACTTGTTACCTCATATTCGAGGTCTTGAAAGTGCAACTGATATTTGGAATGCTTTGGAGGAGCATTTCCAGAATACTACAAAGTCAAGGAAGGCATCCTTATGGGCAGAGTTTACAACCTTCAAGAAGAAGGCCTCTCAATCTATTTCAGACTATGTAACAAGGATGAAAGACATTGCAGATGCATTAGGAGCTGTTGATGAAGACATTGAGGAGGATAAATTGGTAAGGCAAATTCTTACAGGGTTGAGAGGTGATGACAAATGGAAGCCATTCATTTTGTCTACAGAATTATCACTTGATCATTTCACTCCTGATTTAAATCAATTGCTAGGTCATATGCTAACATTTGAGCAGGATGTTAAAGGAGATGGTGACAAGAGTGCAGGTAATGCAATGTACTCAAAGGACAAGAAGAAGAATAGCAAAGGTAAACAACAAGCAGGTGAAGATGAAGGAACAACTACTCAAGCCAACTTCCTAAGAGGAAGAGGAGGTGGCAAAGGTAGAGGAAGAGGCAAAAACAACAAGGATGGAGGCAAAGCTTGCTGGGTTTGTGGTAAGACAAATCACTTAGCTAATGATTGTTGGCATAATAATCAGAGTAATGGTGGATACAATCAGAACTATAATTCAAGAGGTAGAGGTGGCAGAAGTCAAAGAGGTAATTTCAGAGGCAGAGGTGGTAGGAGTTACTTTGGAAGAAATGCAGGTAGAGGATTCCAAAGTCAACAATATAACAACACCTACTACAATTATGCTTCAGATCAAAAGGAGGATTCAACATTGATAATGAATGCAACTTGTGAAAGGCAGAGTGAAGATCAAAGAGTTTTCTACATTGACTCAGGGTGTAGCAATCACCTGAGTGGTAATATATCCTTGATGACTGATTTGGAGAATAATGTTTTTAATCATGTTGTTCAGACAGGTGACAACACAAAGCACAATGTGAAGTCAATTGGATCAGTGAAGGCCAAGGATGGTAGCACCTTATTGAGTAAGGTCTTGTATGTTCCTAAAATTCCTAAAAATTTGATAAGTGTAGGACAAGTTGTTGAAAAGGGATATGAAGTAAGGTTCACTAATGATGGAGTATATGTGGAAGACCCTAGCCAAGGGTATAAACAGATTGTTTCAGGGAAAAAGGAAGGAAGATTATTTACATTGAAGATTCAAGGTAATATTGGTCATGCTATGTTCACATATGGAGGACATAAGATCTCTGAGTTAGATCTTTGGCACAAGAGGCTTGGACATTTTAATGAAAGAGGTATTAAAGATATGGTTAACAATGGTTCAGTGCTTGGATTGCCTAATGTTGCAGGTCAACATATGACATACAAATGTGAGGCATGTCAATTAGGTAAGGCTCATAAGAATTCTTACTCCAAGCATGGTTTTATGTACTCAGAGAAGCTTGAGTTGGTACACACAGATGTGTGGGGACCATCAAAGGATTTCAGTATAAATGGGTCAAGGTATTATGTGATTTATGTTGATGATGCTACTAGATGGATCACTATCTATGTGATCAAAGATAAGTCAGAAGTGTTTAATACATTTAAACACTATCATGCATATGCAGAAAGAATTACAGGTCATAAGTTGAAAAGATTAAGGTCAGATGGAGGGGGAGAGTATTTCTCTAATGAGTTCAGTGATTACTTATGGAATGCAGGTATAAAAAGGGAAGTTACTTGCAGGTACTCTCCTCAACAAAATGGTGTTGCAGAAAGGAGAAATAGAACACTTGTTGAGTTTGCAAGATCCATGATGAAGGAGAAAAATTGCCCTAATTATTTGTGGGCTGAGGCTGTAAACACAGCCACTTATTTGGTCAATAGGTTACCATGTAAAGCCTTGCAGGGTATGACACCATATGAGGCTTGGTGGGGTAAGAGACCTACCTTGGATCATTGCAGAGTTTTTGGATGTGTGGCATATGCATATGTGCCATCACAATTAAGGCACAAGTTGGAGCCTAAAGCTGAAAAATATGTTTTCATTGGTTATGATGATAAGCAAATGGGCTATAGATTGTGGAGTCCATCTACAAAACAATTCATGGTTTCTAAAGATGTTACATTTGATGAGCAAAGCACTTGGTATGCAGGTACAATCAATATCAATATAGGTGATGAAGAAGAAGTGAGCCAAAGGAAAGGTAAATCAAAGGTTCAGATATTTAATGAACAAGAGAATAATGAAGTGCAGGTTGAAGTGGAAGAAGCCCCAAGATTTGATCCTGAACATGAAGAACCAGAAACCTCAAGAAGTGGAGAGCTTAGGAGGTCTACAAGGAATAAGTGGCAACCTACAAGGTATAGCTATGATACTTCATTTTTGGCCACAAAAGATTATGCTTATATGGTGAATACAGATGAAGACCCTTCTACATATGAAGAGGCAAAAGGTAAGGAAAAATGGGAGAGAGCTATGCAGGAAGAATATGATGCACTATTGGAGAATCAAACATGGGATTTGGTTCCAAAACCAAATAGTCAAAAAATCATTGGATGCAAGTGGGTCTACAAGACAAAAAGGTTTGCAGATGGAAGTGTGTCTAGATACAAAGCTAGACTTGTTGTCAAAGGGTTTGCTCAGACTTATGGTGTTGATTATGATGAGACTTATAGTCCTGTGGCAAAGATGACAACCATCAGGACACTTATTGCTATTGCTGCATGTAAAGGTTGGAAGTTATGTCAACTTGATGTGAAAAATGCTTTTTTGAATGGTTATATTTCAGATGATGTATTTATGGAGCAACCTCAAGGGTTCAGAGATAAAAGGTATCCAGATCATGTGTGCAAGCTCAAGAGAGCTTTGTATGGCTTGAAGCATGCCCCAAGGGCATGGAACTATAGACTTGTGAAGTTCCTAAAGGAACTTGGATTTCAGGTGTCTAAAGCAGATAGTAGCTTGCTTGTCAAAGCAAGCGATAATGGTTTCATATACATGTGCATATATGTTGATGATATAATCCTTACAGGCACAGATGAAGAAGGAATACAAAGACTCAAGAAGCAAATGGAAAAGGAGTTCAAGATAAGTGACTTGGGAGACTTGTCATATTTCTTGGGCATGGAGATTACATATACTCAACATGGAGTATTTGTGACCCAAGAAAGGTACTTGAAGAACTTGTTAATCAAGTTTAAAATGGATGATTGCAGGGTAGCACCTACACCAATGGAGGTGAATCACAAATTGAGTAAGTTTGGAGGTGAAGAATTCAAGGACATGAGACAATATCAGAGTTTGGTTGGTAGTCTTATCTATGCTACATTAACTAGACCTTATTTATCATATGCAGTAGGAGTTTTGTCTCAATTCATGCATTGCCCAAGGAAAGAACATTGGATTGCAGGTCAAAGAGTGTTGAGGTACATTAAGGGTACACTCAATGAAGGTTTGTATTATGGGTTTACCTCAGATACAAATATCAAAATTTATAGTGATGCAGATTGGGCAGGTAATCCAGATGATAGAAGGTCAACTTTTGGATATATGTGTTATGTGGGAGATAAACTTATCTCATGGTGTTCCAAGAAGCAACATAGAGTTGCTTTGTCTTCTACAGAAGCAGAGTATAAAGGCATGGTTGAAGCTGCAAAGGAAGTAATTTGGGTCAAGACATTGATGAAGAGTTTTGACATTGTGCATGGGGTACCAATTATATATGGAGATAACATGAGTTCATTGTATTTAGCTGCTAATCCTGTTTTTCATGCCAGGACCAAACACATTGAGATACAGTATCACTTTCTAAGAGAGAAAGTGATGGATAAGGAGATTGAAGTCATACATACTTCAACAAAAGATCAGATAGCTGATATGCTTACAAAGAGCTTGGATGGACCAAAGCTACAGAAGTTTAAAGACATGGCAGGTATAAAGAAGAAAGGAGAAAACCTCAATTGATGATTGAGGGGGAGCTGTTGGTGCAGATCAATCACCAATTGAAGATTTGGAGTAAAGAAGATGGATACATTCACAAGAGTGAAGGACATGTACACATATGTACATTAGTTATGACATAGGTTACATATACTTATGTTTTGATAAAAGTTTGTATATAGTTGCCTATAAATACTTCTGGAAAAATGTCGGGAGATAGAGAGATACAGAGAGAAGACAATGAGAGACCATGTATGAGCATAGGAATAGAGAAGTAAGCAATTGTAGATGTCAATAGACACATGAGAAAGTAGTTGAACTCTCTCTCACTTTCCTGTAGTAGTCTTCTCCTGAAATGAAAGAAATGTTGCGCCCGATATTTTTGAGTCTACTCCGTCTGTGGTAGATCATTTGTGAAATCCTTTTGATGATATCTAAGTTGTTAGTTAATGAGTTGGTGACTTGAATTTCATAGTCTAATTGTAAGCAGGTTAAGAGAATTGCTAGTAGGAACATTTACATGTGTTGAGTGTTCACAGTTCTCTGAAACAGGCGCACATTTCGAGTCCAAAGAAATGAGTAGTGCTCAGTGCACAGTGTAAAGTTTTACACATATGATAGCTCAAAATCTAAGTTGAGAGATAAGCTATCTTCAGCCAAAAGGATTTGGTAAAACGGGTTCGACATTGTGAGAACCAAAGTTAAGAAGTTAGGGGTGTCAAATCGACTTCTCAGAAGTACAGATTTGGACATAGGTAACTTGTGAAGTTAATTTCTCAAGTTATACTAAACCTTTTTGAGAACTTTAACTTGGAGGAGGTGCGCAATCTCTAGCCGACACTCCATACAAAATTTCATAGAAAACTTTACATGTTTGATAAGTCAATGAGAAGAAATTGTGCAGCAGACTTTCTGTGTTTTTATCTTCTTCACAGATTTTCTCAATTTTGATAATTTGGAGATTGGACCTCTAATTTAGTGAAGGTTTTGACTTACTCTTGATATAGAGGTGTTCTAAATTCAAGAGTAGGTTGTTCTTTTGGAGATTAACACTCTCCATCAGGTGGGTGGAAGCTTGGGCTTTACAGTTAGCCACAGCTCTTTCGGTGGCAAAATGCCTGATGAAGCACGTTTTTCCGCGTTATGGATTACCTCTGGAACTTGTGATAGA
Organism: Ceratopteris richardii; assembly: GCA_020310875.1. Classification (NCBI taxonomy): domain Eukaryota; kingdom Viridiplantae; phylum Streptophyta; class Polypodiopsida; order Polypodiales; family Pteridaceae; genus Ceratopteris; species Ceratopteris richardii. Next base: position 9,884,420 of record CM035406.1, read on the forward strand.
CCAAGGCACATATTTTGCCAACAATTTAATGCGAGTACTAACGCACACTTTTCAAATTCTGCATAAATTCAGTTCACCATACTATACCCGTGCCAATGGATTGGCTGAAAGCACCAATAAAACTCTGTTGACTATGCTTCGCAAATTGATCGTGGAATATCCAGAACGTTGGGACCAGTTACTTCCCACAGTTTTATGGGCATACCGAACTACATACAAAGTGGCAACCGGAATGACGCCTTTTAAGCTTGCTTATGGGTTGGAAGCAATCACGCCGATGGAACTTGTAGTGCCAAGTCTACATGTGGCCCTCACTCAGAAATTGCTGCCCGAAGACTCTTTGCCATTTCGGTTGGCAGCACTCAGAACCTTGGATGAACACCGTTGGGAAAGCTTCCTAACTCTTCAAGAAGTTCAGTTGCGGCAAGCCCGGACTCATGATCGTTTCCTCAAGACTCTTGTGTTTACGGTGGGCTACCTTGTGCTATTTTATAATGCTAAAGCAAATCGTTCTGCTGGGAAATTTAAATTACGGTGGTTTGGTCCTTACCGGATTAGTGAGCAAGTGGGTCCAGCTACTTTTCGGTTGACTACCTTGACCGGAGTTCCCCTTCCCAAAGTAATTAATGGTTCAAAGCTACACCCATATCACCAACAGACTGATCACCACTGATGTGTTCTTCGTTTTTCTACGTGTCACTTATTTTCTTTTTATTTCTGTATTTCAGTGAATACAGACTGTAACTCTCCTCGTTTTAATATCTAAATATGATTAATCGCTGCCCTGTGTTACTGATTCTGCTCATGCATGCATGCCGTAATTATGGTGGTTATCATTTCAATACTGCGCGATGAGTAGGGTTTCCAATCGCCTCACGTTGTCGTGTGTCTACTTAATCTTAATTCTTTCACTGTTAATCGCTATTGTGTCTGTGTCTTTCTGTGCTCTATGTTTTCTATGTTCTCTGTGTTATTGTACTTTCGCGTGCGCGTCATGGAAGCACTAGCCAACATTGCTACCTTCCGTGAAGGACTCACCCCGTACGTGAGTGAGTTTTTGTGTATCCGAGGCCTTTTGAACTTCGCTGAATTTCCTTTGCATTCAGCGGAGTATCACCCATTTTATGCACAGATTATTGCTGCCATCGCTGCCACACCGCTACGAAGCAGAGTTGGCCTATTCTTTGCTTACCAACATGCGTAGTGATTACTCTGACCTCGTTTGCTAAAGCATTTCGTCTTCCTATGGAAGGCTTGGAGAATGGTCCTCTCCTCCCTATCACTACCATGACTGCATTATTTCCACGACACTCATCTAATGAGTACGCCATTCTATGTCGCCCTGATCCTGAACGTACCGCCTTACAATTCTTAGTTGCGATCTTGAATTTGCAGAAACGTACCTACGGGATTTCGCGTCCCTTTTATTCGATGATTGATATGGCTTCTCGTGAGCCTGTCAATTTTGCCTCTTATTATTTCCGACGCATTCACCGTGAATGTGTTACGGTTATAAAACATGTCAATAAGGGTGATCTTCCACGATCATGTCTTCCCCATATCCTCACGTTTCTCTTTCAAGCCATTCAAGCCGCGCAACCTCCGCCCAATGCTCCCTTCTTATTACGTGAAGAATCCACTCGGATGCTTGAAGATGAAGAGGATGAGGATGAAGATCTCTTCCAACTTCTGCATCGGAAACACACCCGTATAAGTCCATTTGAGAGCCAGGTGCAAGGATCTAACGCCGCACATGAAGAAGAAGTTTTCCACGACACTGCCGCTTCTATCCATATTGATTCTTCCGCCCAGTCTTCTCCAATCTAGCAGCAAGAACAAAGTGTGTCCACCACCGAATCTGAAAAAATTTCTTCCAAGGAGGATTCTCAATAGCAGACCCACGATAATGTGCAAGCTTGTTGCTGAGATTGTCAATGAAGTGATGGCTTTGGTCGATGTTGTAATTGACCGAACTGCAGCAACCACGCAGCAGGCTACCGGAATTGTGCTATTGCCCAACATGACTATTGTTGCGCCAGTTGCTCCAGCCCAGCCTATTGTTCCCGACGTACCCCCTTCTTCATCTTCTTCTCCCACCTATTCCCCACCATCTTCCCCTCATCTGTTCTCTGCTTCTACATCCCAATCCCTTCCTACCATTCCAGTTCCAACCCCCATGTTTCATGAACTTGAGTCAATGGGTCGCATGTTGATCCAATTCTCACAACGGTTACCAATGCAATTGAAGATAGCAACATATAGAATCCGTCAAGACTTACAGCACAAAGTAGATGTCTTAGAGGCCGACATTGCGCCATTACAAGAAGAAACTAATGCGGTGAAAGCAGCAAACCATGCTCTGCAATTACAGATTCAGCAACTTCAAGATCAGCTTGCACAGAAGGATGCTTTACTGTGTCAAAAGGATACAGACATAACCACGCTGAAGCAGGAACTCATTGATAAAATAGACGTGATGACCGCCATAGGTAATGAACTTCATAACATGCGTGAAGCATACAATATCTTAGAAGAAGCCTCTCAGTCCGTGGCCGCCAATGTGCTTAAAGCTGAAGTGGAGCTCCATAAGACTACTGAAACACTGTTCAGGCGTGATCAAGAATTACAAGAAGAGATTGGAAAATATCTCAAATTGAAGAAAGAATTGGAAGGAGTGCAGAATGAAAGAGAAGCCTATTTTAAAACCATGCAGTTTCAATCTGAAGAGCTGGAGAGAAGAGAAAAGCAGTTGGGATATCAAGTAGAGCGTCTTTCGTGCATCGATAAACAAATTGAAGATATGAGACTGAGCCGTGACACAGCCCTTGCCAATGATTTTTATTTGCAAGAGGCATTTTTGCAGACTCAGGTCGCCGGATTGGCATTATGTAATTCCTATTTTCTATTACCGCACACACCGAAAGGTCGTAGCGAAGTGTTGCATCTTTCTATTAATTAATGAAAAGGCACTTTTTTGGTGGTTCTCTGACAGAGAGGAACGGGATCGCCAAACTGTCTGTCTAGGCGATTTGCGGCCTGTGGAGATGCCGTAGTGCAGCATTCCTTAAACTCTGAGTACTGTGACTCTTACTCTGTTAAGTTACATTAATTTGTGATTAACACAATAATGTTTGTCGGCGATATTAAGTCTGTGCGACGGTAATTAATAATTCTTGCGTTATCTACTGTGGAGAGACTAACCGAAATATGAATAGTAATACTGTGTAGAAAGCATTATATTGAACATTAACGTACTACTTGCTTGATGAGTTAAATGGGAAAATAAGATACAGTAGGTTACTTTTATTGAATAGTGTTTTGTTTTGATTATCTTCTTCTTTGTCTTTTGCTTGATTCTCCCTCCACATGTCCCTCCTCCTGAACTCTGTCGTCCCCTACAGGCTTTGAGATGTGAGTAGGTCTAAATGGTCATTTGCTCTCTTTGATTTAGCAGATTGGCTTCACGTATCATTAATTCCTTCCATTGAGCTGATTTCACACCATTGCTTGGGGCCTGTCTATGATCAGCAAAGAAATTAAGCTCATAATCTACCAATTGGACATTTAAATTGGAAGACATCTTATAAAAAAATTCAGATTCCATCTCAAAAAATCGTGTAAAGAAGGCTTCTTCAAAGGTTTGCATGTAAGGACTTGGTAGAAACATTAATCGTGAGTAAATAGCCATAATTTTAAGTCAGCTAGGTATTATAGAAAGATAAAAAATTAGGGCATTTGTGCCTTGGTTAATGCCGATGAAGTTCAAAAATGTATATTGAGCATGTTTGAATACCTTCAAAACTATTAGCAGCATGCTCAGTATTTTATTCATCATTTTGATAGCTATATTTGAAACTGTGTGTTGGTGCAATTACTCAAATTCTAAATGCTTGATCATTTATCCTAAGGATCATACATACATTCATGTATTAGCACACGAATGATCTCTTGTAAAGATTAAGATTTTTATTACTTGTAAAAGTGCACATATGGAATTCAATCATGGGTTGTTAGGAGAATATTTTCATGAATTATTGGTGAGTTAGATAGATATTGAGATCTTGAAATCTAGAGAAACTTTTTGGTAGAAGTTTGAATTTCAAAATTTCAAAAATAACTCCAACTTTATATATAAAAGAGGAGTTCAAAAGTTGCATATGTGCAGCCCAAATTGGAGATATATTCAGAGGGACTCTAAGTTGATATCAGGCTCACACCATAGCTCTATCATTTCCCTCACATTGTGCAATCATTCGTTGCAAATGTCAATGTAATCTATGTGCATTAATACATATAGTTTTCGCATATCCCATATCTTCTACTTTGTCATGTACCACTTAGAACAATGAACTTCTCTTACTTGTTTCTCATTGTATACTTGATCATTTGATGTTATAGATTCAATGGACTGTCTATTTTCTTGTTATTATGTTTCATTATCATTACTTTATCCAATCTTGAGTAATGAGCTCAATAGTGCTCACTTGTCTACATCCTTCTAGTACCCAAAAATGTCAGGATTCACCTCTAACTTGCTAAGCATCTGTTTCTAAGAATGGTCAATCATTTCAAGTAAAATTGCTTGAAAATGTTAGCTATTCAAGTTAATGCTCCAAATGTTGGTGCAAATCACAAGCCCACACATTTGGCTTGAAGTTCATACACATATGAAGCTCCATAGAAACCATTTCAAGAAGAACTTTATATTTTACCTTTGTAAAAGTCATTTTCTTTTTCACTTGAGAATATTTGTAATCACCTACCCAAAAGTCATGGACTTGTTAGTTAGGAAAGTAACCACTACATTGAGGGAGTATCTCCTAGAATGAAGGATCACTTTTAGAGGGAGCCAAAAGTTGAATTCAAATTCAAATTTGAACGGAACACTTATATAAAGTCATTTGAAAAAGTTAGGGTTAGAAGCTTGAACTCGTGAGCTGTCCATTGCCATTAAGTGAGAGTGTAAGGCTTACATTTTAGCCTTCAATATTCTTAATCATAAGGCCATGATTATCAAGCCTATGATCTTGTACAACAGTGTTCATTAATACAATACATCTACATTGTTCATCTATGATATCTCTGTTATAGTCATTCTTAACTGTCAACTTGTGCTCCTCATATCATGGTCAATTCTTCACCAAATTCAATGATCTATAGCTTTTTGGAATCAGCTCCAAGTTACCTACATGCTGACAAAGTTTGCAGCAAATCCATTCAGCCAATTTGGAGAAAAGTGCATCGAAGCACTCACTGGTCAAATTCTGGAGAGGTCCTAAAAAATCGAGAGTAATGATTTATTTGCTAAATTGATTGCTCTCTGTATAGTGGATCTTTTCAAGTGATTTCACTTGGAATCATTAGCCTATTGATCTAATTAGATTCTTCTAAAAGGAATTTTTCCAATTCCTACTATACTGGTTGTACTGAGCATTACAAGCAATAGGTGTATGATAAAAAATAGAAGGTTTTCATTGAGTCTTCAATTTAGAAGTAGTGTGTTTTGATTCAATCTTTTCACACATCATTTCCAAAGTACATAGGCACTTTTATGGTGTCATTGAAAAGCTAAGAGGGCCCACATATCAACTCTGAAGTCTCAAGGGGCTCGTACTAAGCAAGATTTGGTTGTACCAACTCATCACTTGAAGTGTCCATCCATCTTTCCCAATAGTGGTATCAGAGCAAAGCTAAGGTAAAATGGGAGATGGTTTTCCTTCTTTCATTGATAAATTGGACAGGAAAAACTATCAAGCATGGTCTCTAAGTATGAAGACATACTTACAAGGAAGGAGCCTCTATGGATACATCTTAGGAGATGAGGAGATGCCCATATTCAGCAGCAAAGGACAACCTACAAGGGAAGAACATGAAAGACTCAACACATGGTGTGCCAAGGATGCATTAGCAAGGTCTTACTTACTCAACTCAATCTCTGATTTTCTTCTTCCACATATTAGGAGCTGTAAAACATCCCAAAAGACTTGGGAAACATTATCTTCTTATTTCTCTTCCAACACAAGGGCCAGGAAGAATCAGTTGTGGATTGAATTCACAACTCAAAGAAAGCAATCTAAGCAAGCTATCTCAGAGTATGTGGCCAAATTTAAAGATGTAGCAAATCAGTTGGCAAGCATAGGAGACGAAATTGAAGAGGAGCAGATTGTAAGGCAAGTAATCAATGGCATTAAAGCTAATGAAAAATGGGAGAGCTTCACAACTTCCATGGACTTGTACATGGACATGCAGATTCCAGACCTTACCACACTCATGGGGCAACTATTCACCCATGAAGACAAGCTCAACAAGAATGGATATTCACCAAGAGGTTGATGGAGAGTGTTAATCTCCAAAAGAACAACCTATTCTTGAAATTAGAGCACCTCTATATCAAGAATAAGTCTAGACTCCTCTTAATTTAGAGAACAATCACTAACTTATCAAGAAATTGACTATTCTGGAAAAAATCAAATTCTCAGAAAAGTCTGCTGCAGGTTAATCTTTAATTGACTAACCATTCGTGTAAAGTTTTTGATAAAACTTTGTAGAATGTGTCGCCTTAAGGTTGCGCACCTTCTCCAACTTAAATCTCCTCAAATGATTGAGTATACGTTTAGAAATGACTCAAACACTTTACCTATGTGTAAAACTGCTTCTCTGCAGTAGCGACTTTGACACCTGTAACTTCTTAGCTATGGTTCTCCCAATGTTGAACCCGTTTGGTCAAATTCTTTTAGATGTAGATAGCTTATCTCTCAACTTAGATTTTGAGCTATCATTTGTGTAAAACTTTACACTGTGCACTGAGCACTGTCCATTTCTCTGAACTCAAAATCTGCGCCTGTTTCAGAAGGTACTCAGACCTTTACACATACAAATGTTCCTATTCAGAATTCTCTCAGCCTGATCACAATTGGAAGCTAAAATTTTGTACAGTAGTCGTTCAACTCTAGCCTTAGACTTGTACAAAAGCATTCCACAAAAGATCTACCACAGAAGGAGAAAACACAGAAACTTCGGGCGCAAAAATTATGTCATTTCTGAAGAAGACTACAACTTAATAAGAGAGAGACTTCAACTAACTTTTCATGTGTCTAATGACACTTACAAATCCTCATTTCTCTATTCCTATGCTCTCACATAGTCTCTCTTCTTCTCCTCTCTCTATGCCCCGACATTTTTCCATCGTATTTATAGGAAAATATGTACAGACTTATGACTAATCAAAAGTATAAGTGACCTATGTCTTAGCTAATGTACATATGTGTACATTTCTTTCCATCTGTGAATGTAACCATCTTCCAAGCTTCAAGACTTGATCTTATCTCCATCCTTTGTCTTTCAAAACTTCAATTGGTGATTGGTCTGCACCAACAGCTCCCCCTCAATCATCAATTGAGGTTTCTCTTATCTTCTTTATGCCTGCCATGTCTTTAAACTTCTGTAACTTTGGTCCATCCAAGCTCTTTGTAAGCATATCAGCTATCTGATCTTTTGTTGAAGTATGTATGACTTCAATCTCTTTATCCATCACCTTCTCTCTTAGAAAGTGATACTGTATCTCAATGTGTTTGGTCCTGGCATGAAAAACAGGATTAGCAGCTAGATATAATGAACTCATGTTATCTCCATAAATGATAGGTTTGCTCTGTATAGTGTCAAAACTCTTCATGAGAGTCTTAAGCCATATCACTTCCTTTGCAGCTTCAACCATGCCTTTGTACTCTACTTCTGTAGATGACAAAGCAACTGTATGTTGCTTCTTTGAACACCAAGAGATTAGCTTATCTCCCACATAACACATGTACCCATAGATTGATCTTCTATCATCTGGATTACCTGCCCAATCTGCATCACTATATATTTTGATATTTGTATCTGATGTAAAACCATAATACAAACCCTCTTTGAGTGTACCCTTAATGTATCTCAACACTCTTTGACCTGCAATCCAATGTTCTTTCCTAGGACAATGCATGAATTGGGACAAAACCCCAACTGCATATGATAAATCAGGTCTAGTTAATGTAGCATAGATAAGACTACCAACCAAACTCTGGTATTGTTTTATGTCCTTGAACTCTTCACCTCCATATCTGCTCAATTTTTTATTCACCTCCATTGGAGTAGGTGCTACTGTTGGAAGCAGCCAGAGGCACAGACGACACGGAAGCATGTAACGACAAAGCAAGGAGCCAGTCGAATCGTTTTTCAAAGAATTATGTTTCCAAATACTTTCCAAAAACCTCCAACAGTGATTTTTATCACTATTGTAACATATGTAACATAGAAAACCCCATTTTGTAATCCATAGCTCCATTTTGTGCAAGCCGAGGAGTCCTCGAGCTTGAGGAGCTTAGGTAGAATGCGCGTACCAATTTTCGTTATTTTTAGATACCGTTTACCCTTCCAAATAGCATCTAGGACCTAATTTTTAACTATGCCGGTCACTAGATGTGAAACCGGTCAAAACTAGTCTAGAAACTATAAAAAGAGCTAGAGAGCTCATTTTTGAGGTTAGCTTGTTTGAAGTTAGAGTTCTTTTGAGCTTGTAATAGTGTTCTTGAGTAATAGAGTTAATTTCCCACCTTCCATTGTCTCTTGCTTGTCTCTTCGTAGTGTGTGTGTATGTGTGTGTGCATTTCTATGCTTCTCACCTTCACTCTCACTTCATCTCACATTCACGATTTTCATATCACTCCTATCTCTTCCGCGGATTGACAATTAAGGAGGTGAAGCTTCTTAACGTGGTTCTCACCATTGTGCTAGAGCAACACCAAATTTGGCGCTGTTGCCGGGGATCGAGTCTAGGACGAATGTGTGATGGTAAGAGTATAGCAGGAAGTGGCGTTGGAAGGTAAAAATTTCAGTTTTTGTTGTTGTTTTTACTTAGTTTTTGTTGTTTTTCACCTCCCCCACACTCCATCTTCATCACCGCATCATCATCTTCATCTCCAAAAAAATCAGAAAATTCACTATATCCACCCATTCTCCTCATTTCCCTCATTTGTGCATGCGAGAGAGTGAGAGAGAGCTTTTGTGCTTGTGTGTACTTTTGTTTTCTTGAGTTTTCTTGCAGGTACAGAGCTCCAGTGCATCAGGAAAGCTTGGAAAAGGTAAAATTTTTAGTTTCTGTCAGAAATCTCCGACTGTGTCAGACCATCGCGATGGTCTGCAAAGTTCGGAATTTGGAGAAGGCGACCACACCAGCGTGTAGGCGACACCAGCACCTCTAGGAATCCACAGCTGCATCTCAAAAAATCATACTTTGGTGGACCATCGCGACGGTCTCAGACCATCGCGATTGCGTCACACCATCGCGATTGGCTCACGCCATCGCGACGGCTCGGCCGGACCATCGCGACGGTCTCACGCCATCGCGACGGTTCATTTGGACCATCGCGACGGTTCGCGGACCATCGCGACTGCTCGATTGACCCCACACCATCGCGATTGGCTCACGCCATCGCGCCGACGGTGCCACGTGGCAAGCTAGACCATCGCGACGGTTCATTTTTTGGACCATCGCGACGACACCCTCACACCATCGCGACACTTCAAAAATTCGGACCATCGCGATTGGCTCACGCCATCGCATCTGTGACCATCACGACGGTTCACTTTGGACCATCGCGATTGTGCACGTTGACCGTTGACTGACGCCATCGCGATTGTCCGCCTGATCGAGCCATCGCGACGGTTCACACTCACGCCATCGCGATTGTCCACTTTCACGCCATCGCGACGGTTCACCCTCACGCCATCGCGACGGTCCCAGACCATCACGATTATCTCACACCATCGCGATTGTGCACCCCCATCGCAAATTTTAGGGTTTCATTTTTTGGCCAATTTTGGGGCTATTTTTGGGAAATTTTTGGGTGATTAGACTCATAGGAGACCCCTTAGCTCATATTTGGAGAAAAACCTGTTTGTCAGTTTTTACCCCCCAGGGCCTAAATGGTCATAACTTTTTCATCCGAAGTCCGTTTTTGAGCTTAATAGCTCATTAGAAAGCTCTCTACGAGTACTACGTGACCTCAACTGTTCTTTTTTCTTAAAGGATACGTCTAGTTTTAGATAAGCTATTTTGAGGTTGACCTAGTTTGGGACTAGAAAGCCAGGGGCAAACATTGAAAAGTTGGGCAAAAGGGAAGGGACTTAAAAGGTGTATATACTCAAGTGCTTGATCATCCAACTGTGAATTGGTCTAATATTGGATTTTCCAGGTCTAGCAAGGGCAATCAAAGGCAACCAAGGCAAGGCAGTGAAGGGCATAAAGCTTGGGAAGCGCGGCTTCTTGGGCATCAGAGCAACCAGAAAAGCTGACTCGAGGTTGGAAGATTACTCAACCCCCTTAGTTAATTCTTAGCTTAGGCTAAACGGTAGCATTGTGGATTAAAGACGATAGGAACGCCTCAAGTTCAAGAGAGTTAAATTTATCAAGTTCAAGACTACAAGTAAAGGTGTGTGACCCGAAAACCTAAAGGAAAGAACCTAAGTCTGACGGAACGAGAACTCAAAATTATAACGGAAAGTCAAATTCCTGACGCATACATTAAGACAAGAATCTAAAGAAATCCAAAAAGAATCAAGACAGTAATAACAAAGAATCATTGACGATCTGAGCGTGTACTGAGTGTGCAAGGAACAAAATTAATGAACCTTAGATCGGGCAAACATATAGGTAAGTCAGACCAGCGAAGCCTTAGATCATTAGAGGCAAGTGTAAGAACTACTGCACGATCGTGGGCTCAACAGTTGAACACTAGTTATCCCTACAAGAGCTCAGATACTAGTGATTCAGAAATGGCATTTAGCACAGACAGACCAGAAGGAGGGTCGAATGTAGCCTATTTAGAAAAACCAGAAGGACCCTATAGAACGCAACTGGAGTTTCTCCGAACCAACCGATTAGGTGCTCGGATCTATGAGGATGGTTTGCGAAGGCAAGTGGTGCAAATGCACAACCCCGATCAACCCATTGGATTGGAACATCCAGTGGTGAAATTCGAGAGAGACGCGTACATAGACAAAGAAGGAACGATGTACATCTTAAGTACGCAGCCAAACAATACCAACGAGTTTGGCGTGATTCAACCAGAGACGGAAGCAAAATCTCAAGGAAAAGAACCATTAGAAGAGCCTAGAACACCTAGAGGGAAATCTGTACTGACACGAGTACTAATCCCGGATTGGATCCCTCAGGACAACAGAAGCATAGAGTTGTTTGTAAATAAAGAAACTGATGAAGCCTTTTGGAGATACAAGACCGAAATACTTAGTGAAGTAGGAATCATCACGATATACAAGTTCAAGGACCCGGATACACCTGGAAAGGTTGTATACCTGGATGAGACTTCAGAAAGAGTCTTTGTGGTGCCTGACTGCGCTAAAAACACATACACATGGAGAGGTGAATTGGTATTCCCTCCATCTAGGACGAACATGAATACAAGTCAACAAGGGGCAGGAACATCCTCAGCCCATGGAAATCAAAGAGAGGGAAATAAAGAGAGACCGGGAGTAAGCTTTAATCACCCCATAGGGAGAGATAGAACAACCACGGACACTAATAGAGCGGATAGACAAAGAGATCATGGAGTACTAGGTGGTAGAGATGATTTTCCTCTACCTAGACCACGCGAACACGCAAGAATATTGAGACCCACACAGTTAGTAAAATCAATGAAGAATTACTTTGATGGGACAGGAGATCCCTATGACCACGTCGCAGAATTCAAGCAAGTACTAAGAGCAGAACAAGTTGAAGACATGTTCACGCAATACAACGCATTTGGACTAACGTTAAAGAATACCGCTTTAACTTGGTTCCAACCTTTGCAACAAAGGCAATTTAGAGACATCCATCACTTTTTAGAGTCATTCATCACCGAATTCTCTAAAAGTGGGATTAGACATGACACGTCTTCGTTGATTCATAGCTTCAAACAGACCCCTCACGAAACAGTAAGACTGGTAGGGCGTAGGTTTAGACAATATGTTGAACGATGTCCAATGCAAGAGCTACCCTCACAAGCTAAGCAAGTGTCATTGTTTCTAGATGGCTTGTTGAGCTCTAAACTACGCTCCTACGTGTACCTAAAAGAACCCAGAACGCTAGAGCAATGTGTGAGAATTGATGGAGAGTGTTAATCTCCAAAAGAACAAGTTAACCTTGAATTTAGATCACCTCTATATCAAGATTAACCTTAGACTCCACCAAACTTTGAGAACTTTCACCAATTTATCAGAAAATTGATTATTCTGAAAAATTCAGCTTCTTCAGAAAAGTCTGCTGCAGATTAATCACTCATTGACTAATCAATCCTGTAAAGTTTTTGATAAAACTTTGCACAACACTTCGCCTTAAGGTTGCGCAACTTTGCCAAGTTAAATCTCTCAAAAAGATTGAGTACACACTGAGAAATGTGTGAAACACTTTACCTATGCCTGAAAGAGCTTCTCTGCAATGGCGACTTTGACACCTGCAACTTCTTAGCACTGGTTCTCCCAAAGTAAATCCCGTTTGATCAAGATCTTTTAGCCATAGATGGCTTACCTTCCAACTTAGATTTTAAGCCCTCACTTGTGTAAAACTTTACACTGTGGACTGAGCAATGATCATTTCATTGAAGATGAAATGTGCGCCAGATTTTACGACTCTTAGAACATTCTTACATATGAATGTTCCTAATCAAAATTCTCTCAGCCTGATTTCAATTAACCTCTCAAATTCTAGCCATAGATAGATTAGCTATGGACTTAGACACGTGTAGAAGGATTTCTCAAAAGATTAAACACAGAAGGAGCAGACTGCTAAACATCGGGCGCAAGTTTCTCGATTTCTTCAGAAAATTTACATACAAGTGAGGATAGATGATTCACTCATTTTCAATGTGTCTAATGACACTAATTTCTCTCTCCCTATTCTCTAATCTTCTTCTGCTCTATTTGCCCGACATTTTCCAACATATTTATATATGAATATATACAAGTGTATGACTAAACAAAGATATAAGTCAGCTAATGTACAAATGTGTACATATCTTTGGATTTTCTGAACATGTCCTTCATTCAACCATCTGACTTTGTTTTCTTCTTGACTCCTTGATTTCATTCCTCCATAATTCTTCAATTGATGATTGTCATGCACCAACAGCTCCCCCTCAATCATTAATTGAGGTTCTTCTCTATCTTCTTTACTCCAGCCATATCCTTGAATCTTTGTAGTTTTGGTCCATCTAGACTTTTTGTCATCATATCTGCAACTTGATCTTTTGTGGGAGTGTGTATGACTTCAATCTCCTTCTCAATGACCTTCTCTCTCAGAAAATGATACTGTATTTCAATATGCTTAGTTCTAGCATGAAATACAGGATTAGCTGCCAAGTATAATGAACTCATATTGTCTCCACAAATAATAGGAGTACTCTGAATCACATCAAAAACTTTCAAAAGTGTCTTTAGCCATATTACCTCTTTTGCAGCTTCCACCATACCTTTATATTCTGCTTCTGTAGATGACAAAGCAACTGTATGTTGCTTCTTGGAACACCATGAAATCAATTTGTCTCCTACATAGCACAAGTATCCATGTGTTGATCTTCTATCATCCACATTACCTGCCCAATCTGCATCACTATATATCTTCACTCTTGTATCAGAAGTAAATCCATAGTACAACCCTTTTCTGAGTGTACCCTTGATGTACCTAAGTACTCTTTGTCCTGCAATCCAATGTTCCTTTCTAGGACAATGCATAAATTGTGAAAGCACACCAACTGCATATGATAAATCAGGCCTTGTCAATGTAGCATAGATCAAGCTACCAACCAAACTTTGATAGAGTTTCATATCTTTGAACTCTTCTCCTCCAAACCTAGACAATTTATGGTTCACTTCCAAAGGTGTAGGTGCAACCCTGCAATCTTCCATTTTAAATTTGGTTAGCAAATTTTTAAGATACCTTTCTTGGGTCACATATACTCCATGTTGAGTATAAGAGATCTCCATTCCCAAGAAGAATGATAGGTTCCCCAAATCACTGATTTTAAACTCTTTCTCCATCTGCTTCTTGATCATTTGTATTCCCTTATCATCTGTTCCTGTAAGTATTATGTCATCAACATAAATACACACATAAATGAACCCATCTTCACTTGCTTTGACTAGCAAGCTACTATCTGCCTTTGATGCTTGAAATCCAAGATCATTCAAGAATTTTACAAGCCTATAATTCCAAGCCCTTGGGGCCTGCTTCAACCCATACAAAGCTCTCTTGAGCTTACACACATAATTTGGACTCACTTGATCTTTGAACCCATCTGGTTGCTCCATGTAGACTTCATCTGAAATGTAACCATTCAAGAAAGCATTTTTTACATCTAATTGAGATAACTTCCAACCTTTGCAAGCAGCAATTGCTATGAGTGTCCTGATGGTTGTCATCTTTGCCACAGGACTATAAGTCTCATCATAGTCCACTCCATATGTCTGTGCATACCCTTTCACAACAAGTCTAGCTTTGTACCTAGACACACTTCCATCTGCAAATCTTTTAGTCTTGTAAACCCACTTACAACCAATGATTTTCTGACTATTAGGTTTAGGAACCAAATCCCATGTGTGATTCTCTATCAATGCATCATACTCCTCTTGCATAGCATCTTCCCAATTCTTCTTCCCTTTGGCCTCTTCATATGTAGAAGGGTCTTCATCTGCTTTTACCAAATAAGCATAATCTTTAGTAGTTAAGAATGAAGTGTCACAGCTATACCTTGTAGGTTGCCATTTGTGCCTAGATGACCTTCTAACTTCTGCACTTCTTGAAGTTTCTGGTTCATCACATTCTGGATCAAACCTTGGCCTCTCTTCAACTTCAACCTGTACTTCATTGTTCTCACTTTCATCAAGTAATTGAATCTTTGCTTTACCTTTTCTTTGTTCCACTACTTCTTCATCATCTGCATGTACATTATATTTACCTGCATACCAAGTACCTTGCTCATCAAATGTAACATCCTTGGATACAATAAATTGCTTTGTGGATGGACTCCACAACCTATATCCCATTTGCTTATCATCATAGCCAATGAAAACATACTTTTCTGCCTTAGGCTCCAACTTATGCCTCAATTGAGATGGCACATATGCATATGCCAAGCATCCAAATATTCTGCAATGATCTAAGGTAGGTTTCTTACCCCACCAAGCTTCATATGGTGTCATGCCCTGCAAAGCTTTACAAGGCAATCTATTGACCAAGTATGTAGCTGTATTTACAGCCTCTGCCCACAAATAATTTGGACAATTCTTCTCTTTCATCATGGACCTTGCAAACTCAACAAGAGTCCTATTTCTTCTTTCTGCTACCCCATTTTGTTGAGGAGAATACCTGCAAGTAACTTCTCTCTTTATACCTGCATTCCACAAATAATCATTGAACTCATTTGAAAAATACTCTCCCCCTCCATCTGACCTTAGTCTCTTTAATTTTTGACCTGTAATCCTTTCTGCATATGCATGATAGTGTTTAAATGTATTAAACACTTCTGACTTTTCTTTAATCACATAAATTGTGATCCACCTGGTAGCATCATCAACATATATGACATAATATCTTGAACCATTTATACTAAAGTCCTTTGAAGGACCCCACACATCTGTATGCACCAATTCAAGTCTTTCTGAATACATAAACCCATGCTTGGAGTAGGATTGCTTATGAGCCTTACCTAATTGACATGCCTCACATCTGTATGTCATGTGTTGACCTGCAATGTTAGGCAATCCAAGCACTGAATCATTGTTAATCATTTCTTTAATACCTCTTTCATTAAAGTGTCCAAGTCTTTTGTGCCAAAGATCCAATTCTGACACCTTTTGCTCTCCATATGTGAACATAGCATGTCCAACATTTCCTTGTACCTTCAATGTGAAAAGCCTTCCTTCTTTCTTTCCTGCAATAATTTGTTTATACCCTTGACTAGGGTCTTCCACATAGACTCCATCATTGGTAAACCTTACCTCATATCCTTTTTCCACAATTTGACCTACACTGATCAAATTCTTTGGAATTGTGGGAACATAAAGAACCTTACTCAGAAGAGTGCTCCCATCCTTAGCTTTGACTGAACCAATTGACTTTACCTTATGCTTTGTATTATCACCTGTCTGAACTGTATGATTAATTGCATTATGATCTAGGTCAGTCATCAAAGCAATATTTCCACTCAAATGATTACTACATCCTGAATCAATATAAAACACTCTCATGTCCTCATGTGAGGTTTCACAAGTATTCATAATGAGAGTCGAGTCCTCTTTTTGATCTGATGCATAGTTGTAGTAGGTGCTATTATAGGATTGATTTTGGAAGCTTCTTCCTCCACCTCTTCCAAAAGAATTCCTACCACCTCTACCTCTGAAGTTTCCTCTCTGAAATCTACCACCTCTTGCTCTTTGATTAAAGTTCTGATAATTACCATTGTTTTGATTATTATGCCAACAATCATGAGATAGATGATTGGTCTTACCACATATCCAACAAGCTCTTGCATTATCTTTGTTGTTTCTGCCTCTTCCTCTACTTCTGCCACTTCCTTTTCCTCTTATGAAGTTTGCTTGGTTTGAAGTACCTTCTTCTTCACCTGATTGTTGCTTTCCTTTGTTAGCTTTCTTCTTGTCTTTAGAGTACATTGCATGACCTGCACTCTTATCAACATCTCCTTTGATATCATTCTCAAAAGTTAGCATATGACCTAACAATTGATTCAAATCAGGAGTAAAATGATCTAATGAAAGTTCTGTAGATAAAATGAAAGGCTTCCACTTCTCATCTCCTCTTAGCCCTGTGAGTATTTGTCTTACCAATTTGTCTTCTTCAATATCTTCATCCACTGCACCTAGAGAGTCTGCAATGTCCTTCATCTTTGTCACATAATCAGAGATTGATTGTGAGGCCTTCTTCTTAAAAGTAGTAAACTCTGCCCATAGTGAAGCTTTCCTTGATTTGGTTGTATTTTGGAAATGCTCTTCCAAAGCATTCCAAATGTCACATGCACTTTCAAGTCCTCTAATGTGAGGAAGCAAATAGTCATTGACTGCCATGTAGATTATGCTCCTTGCTTGAGCATCCTTCTTCATCCAATTCTTTAGATCTGACAATTCTTCCCTAGTTGGAACACTAGGATCTCTGAATTTAGGCTTCTCTTCTTCACCTGTAATGTAGGCTATCAAATCTTTGCTCATAAGATGAGCTTCCATCCTCATAGACCAAGCTGGATAGTTCTCTCTATCCAACTTTTCAATTTGGAGACTATCTCCCATCCTTGCTTCACCTGTAGTCTCAAAACTTTAACCTTTACAGATAATGAATGTACCTTTACTTCGAATGTTGCTCCTTCTGATCCTTTTGATACTCTTTGTATGTCTTCCTTCAAGTTTTCTTCAGCCTTTACCCTTCTGCACCTTCGAGATGTAAAGATTTGTATTTCTGCAGTAGTTGGAGTCTCCTTCACTTCAATTTTGACACAACCTGCTCTGATACCACTGATGGAGAGTGTTAATCTCCAAAAGAACAAGTTAACCTTGAATTTAGATCACCTCTATATCAAGATTAACCTTAGAATCCACCAAACTTAGAGAACTTTCACCAATTTATCAGAAAATTGATTATTCTGAAAAATTCAGCTTCTTCAGAAAAGTCTGCTGCAGATTAATCACTCATTGACTAATCAATCCTGTAAAGTTTTTGATAAAACTTTGCACAACACTTCGCCTTAAGGTTGTGCAACTTTGCCAAGTTAAATCTCTCAAAAAGATTGAGTACACACTGAGAAATGTGTGAAACACTTTACCTATGCCTGAAAGAGCTTCTCTGCAATGGCGACTTTGACACCTGCAACTTCTTAGCACTGGTTCTCCCAAAGTAAATCCCGTTTGATCAAGATCTTTTAGCCATAGATGGCTTACCTTCCAACTTAGATTTTAAGCCCTCACTTGTGTAAAACTTTACACTGTGGACTGAGCAATGATCATTTCATTGAAGATGAAATGTGCGCCAGATTTTACGACTCTTAGAACATTCTTACATATGAATGTTCCTAATCAAAATTCTCTCAGCCTGATTTCAGTTAACCTCTCAAATTCTAGCCATAGATAGATTAGCTATGAACTTAGACACGTGCAGAAGGATTTCTCAAAAGATTAAACACAGAAGGAGCAGACTGCTAAACATCGGGCGCAAGTTTCTCGATTTCTTCAGAAAATTTACATACAAGTGAGGATAGATGATTCACTCACTTTCAATGTGTCTAATGACAATAATTTCTCTCTCCCTATTCTCTAATCTTCTTCTGCTCTATTTGCCCGACATTTTCCAACATATTTATATATGAATATATACAAGTGTATGACTAAACAAAGATATAAGTCAGCTAATGTACATATGTGTACATATCTTTGGATTTTCTGAACATGTCCTTCATTCAACCATCTGACTTTGTTTTCTTCTTGACTCCTTGATTTCATTCCTCCATAATTCTTCAATTGATGATTGTCATGCACCAACAAGAATATGCATAGACATTGAGGACAACTTAGGAGATGAGTTAGAACTCTCAAAGGTCTATAAGGACTCAGACTGTTCATCTCTAGCATCCACAAAATTGTCTAGCTCAATAGAAGACCTAGCAGAAAAAGTGGCCCAGAAACTAGGAGTTTCTAGTAAACCTAGGGTACTAATGAACAAGCCCTATTACACCTGTGGTGGTGATCATATGGCAAATGTGTGTCCCAATGCACCACAAACACAAGTCAACCCTAGTGGCCAATACTGTACAATTGAAAGAAGATACACGAATCATACGGCTCAGGACTGCCCATACAACAAACAAACCGTGAGACAGAACTACCCGCAAGCATACCCGCAGCCAGGTAGGTATCAAGGCCAATACAATGCTCAGCCTTATTACTACAGGCCTCCTGAGAACTACCCATACCAGGCTCAACAGAGATCTCAACCTGTCTTAGCTCAGCAGCCACCCCCACCAGCGAATGTCATCTCAGTCAAATACGCTGCTGCATAAGAGAACCTAAGTAGGGCCTTAGTGCCTTCTTCACCTTTGATCACAGAAAGTGACCCACACTCAAATAGTTTTGACTCTACGCATGTAGATAGTCCACCCGCATATTACACCGAGTCACCAGAACACGTGGAGACATATCATTATGATAGTCCACCAGTGGAATAGTTGGGAGCCAGACTATGCTAATGTGATGTACACAAACCCAAATCCACGGCCCCAATTAAGACAACAGAGACCACAGGGCCCTAGAGGACTATGCTTTAGGTGCCAAGGAGATCATTTCATAAAGGATTGTCCACATCCCCCGATAGCAGGACAACCACAGTACTATAATATCCAAGGCTTTTGTGCCGATTGTGGCAAAGAGCACATAATCAAAGATTGTCCTAAAAATCTAGTTAACGCTTCGAATGTGACACCGATCAACGTGATAGGCATTGTAAATAACGCAGATGGATCCAACCCTACATACGTGCCTATCCAAGCTATAACAAGAGCCCAGGCGCTCTTACAGAACCAATGGTTTAATCAAGGGAAAGTAGCCGGAACCAGTGAAGTTGCAGAATCTAGCAGTAAAAAGACAAAATCTTGGAAAGATTCTAGAGAAAGAATAAAGAGAAAGTGGAGTAAAAAGATAACGGAGTTGGAAGGAAGTTTTAAAGGAATCTAGAGCCAAAATCCAAGAATTGACTTCACAGGAATTGAATCAAGAGAATCCAGCTCAGAAATCAGGATCAGTTTTAGCGGAACCCATACCAGAAAACCTAGACATGATGTTTCGTGCATATCAGGCTAGATTAAAAGAGGGACCTCAGGTAGCTGAAATGAGCAAAAACTACCCTCGAGCTGATCTAGAAATTGAGAGAACTAAACTTTGCATGAAGATGGTAGAACTAGCACAAGCTTTGTTTGAAGCCTTTAGTTATCTTAATTGGAATAACATGGCAAAACCGGAATTACACTTTCAAGGACTAATGGAGAGGCTAGAATACTTGATAGAAAGCAAAGAGAAAAAGGATCAGCCCAGGAATCTTAGTGTCCCAGAGACACAGGAAAGGAATGCACCATCCCTGTCTCAAGTACCCAACACAGAAAGTCAAGACAACCTGTCTTCCATACATAGGTACTCACATGAATTTTTGAGAGAAATCCAAGAAGAGAAATGGAGAAAGGAACAAGGAACCCATCCTCCTATTCAAGAAATAGATGACTTGCAAGAACAATTTCCCCAAGACATTCCCTCTATATACGATGATGTAGAGGAAGAACAACTGAGTGAACACACAGGATTTGAATCTAATTCTTTACAAGAATTACCTCAGTTCACAGGACCTTGGGAAGCAAAGTCTATTAGTATGAGAGCACCCACGATAATAGTGAGGAATGAAGAATCAGTAATCCCTAGAAACACGGAAGTGATCAAGAACACTAAAGTACAATGTAATCTCACTCTAGAGGAGTTGTTAAAGGTAAAACCAGAACTGTGGAAACATGTAGCAAATCAATTTCCCGAGCTTGCTACTACTCCCTCACAAATAGGATCACAAAATAAGGTACCAGAAATACCCGTAGAAAAGATCGGAGATGTAAGTGAAGGAGAGGAAGGTAACACTTATCTTCCAATAACCCATCAGGGCTACACCACGAAAGCCATCTTAGATTCAGGAGCCGGAGTAGCCATAGCTACCACCGCTTTATGGAAACGTTGGGGTAAGCCAGCATTAAGACCCACCAGGATGAAGCTACAAATGGCTGACGGACACATAGAAAAACCATTAGGCTTACTAGAAGGAATATCTCTCACCACTTGTGGTGTAGAATTTGAGCATACCTTTTCCATTTGTGACTTTGCAAAAAACCATGCTTATGAGATGATATTGGGACGACCATTCATGCGTTAGTTGCAAATTGTACAAGATTGGGGAACTAATTCGTTGTACTTGCAACATTTAGGAGTGACTACCAAAGTCAATCTTAAAGACTATTCACACAGAGATGTACCCCCAATACAATGGAATACCATCCATAAGACACCAGTAGAGACGGAATCTGTGCACTCATTAGAATCAGATCCTTCTTGGTTGCATGAGGATACTCATTTATGGATGTGTAAAGTGGCCAAACAAGAGGAAGAAAGATTAGAAGCAAGGACCTTAGGTGCAGAACAACATCCACGAACACTTCAAGATCCAGCCTACGCACCTGTAGTATTCCCTGACGAAGAGTTTGAACCCCATGGTTGGGCAGAAATCCTAGAAACCATGGATGTAGCCATCAATGAAGAACAATGGACACCCCACAGTGACGAGGATGGCTATGATATCTCAGTTTTCACGATAGAGCCAATCATGTGCGATGCAATTTTAGAAGAGTGTGAACCTAACACTGATGCATTTGAGGATGCAAGCGATTTTGATTTAGAATCAATTATCATGGACCCACCCTTTGCATCAGAGGAAGAATATTTTTTTGAGGTAGAGACTCACACTCAGAGACACGAGGAAATTACGAATGAGGTGAGGTTAGCCACTCAAGTGACTAGCAAAAGTGAAGGCAAGAAAAGAAAGAAAAAAGAAACCATGTCAGAAAAAGAAGAATCTATATTTGAAGTACCCGAGAACTTCAAGAAATATGAAATCGAAGATAGAAGAATCATGGTACGAATGCCTAATAGAAAAGCGAATGACGGACAAGTATATGATAACCGAGAGAAAACCAAGAAAATAATAGTTGCTATCGAAGGAGAAGAAGAAAAATGTACATACATAGGGCATGATTTGACAACTGAAGAAGAAGAAGAGCTAGTTGCCCTATTGCGCGAATATAGAGATGTTTTTGCTTGGAGTTACAAAGATTTGAAAGGAGTAGATCCAGATATATGTTCTCATAGAATCCCTATGACTCCAGATGCAAAACCAACAAAACAGAAACCTTACACGTACAATGATAACTACGCTGCAAAGATTAAAGAGGAGATAGATCGCTTGATAGAAGCAGGATTCATTTACAAAATTGAGCATACCGAATGGGTATCCCCCATTGTGGTTGTGCCCAAGAAGAATGGAAAATTGCGTGTGTGTATTAACCTTAAAAAAGTTAATGCCGCAACGATTAGAGATAGTTATCCTCTTCCTATCACGGAACATTTATTGGAAAGAGTTGCAGGCAAGGAAGTTTACAGCTTTCTTGATGGATTCTCAGGCTATAATCAAGTAGCCATTGCTCCAGAAGATCAACACAAGACGGCATTTGCCACTGAATGGGGCATATTTGCATTTCGTGTGATGCCATTTGGCTTAACAAATGCACCCGCCACTTTCCAGCGACTAATGTGTCATGTTTTTAAGGAATTCCTACACAAGAGTTTGGAAGTTTATGTCGATGACTTATGTGCCATTCAGATGTAAGACAGACACATATCCCAGAGTTAAGACAAATATTTGACAAATGTCGAGAATATCAGGTTTGTTTGAACCCAGAAAAATGCGTTTTCATGGTCAGACAAGGCAAAGTTCTAGGACACATTGTGTCAAAAAATGGAATCTCTACGGATGAAGAAAAGGTGAAAGTAATTGCAGAATTACCTAGACCAACTAATGTGAAAGAGGTACAGGCATTTATGGGCCATTGCGGTTATTATAGGAGATTCATACACATGTATGCAATCATAGCCAAGCCTTTGTACTCTCTTTTAACCAATTTTGAATGGACAGATGAATGTGAAAATTCATTCAATGAACTTAAACGACGCTTGTGCTCAGCACCTATATTGACTACCCCAGATTGGAGTAAGCCATTCCATGTACATATGGATGCATCCAATTATGCCATAGGATGTGTGTTAGCACAACCCACGAATGAAGGTAACATAGATCTCCCCATAGCTTACGCGAGCAGACAATTGAACGCAGCAGAAAGAAATTACACCACAACGGAACGAGAAGGATTAGGGATGATCTACGCAGTGAAGAAGTTTAGGCACTACTTGTTGGCCAACAAATTCAAGTTCTTTACGGATCATCAAGCCCTATTGTACTTAGTCAACAAACCATGTAACAGAGGACGACTGATACGTTGGTTTCTACTACTCATGGAGTATGATTTTGAAGTCGTAGTCACGAAAGGAAAGACACATCTTAGAGCTGACCACCTTTCAAGATTAACCTCAGGAGAAGCTCCTCAAGGAGTAGCGGATGATCTACCAGATGCATACTTGTTTAATCTTGAGATAGCACCAGAATGGGCTAAGCCTATAGTCCCTATTCTCACATATGGACCCAAGAATCCTAGGATAAAGATCAAAGAGGGAGAGATTACCAAGTCTCAGAGATACCAAATAATGGCAGGAAGCATATATAAACAGGATAATCAAAAGATTCTTGCTTATTGTGTGGATTAATCAGAACATGCGAATTGGTTGCAATTAGCACACATAGGTGCATTAAAGCAACATCATTCAAAACATCGAACATTACAGACTCTGCACAGACTAGGAGTATATTGGCCTACGATGGAAGCAGATGTCTACAAGTTGTGTAAAGAATGCCATGTTTGTTGTGAAAGACCACCCGTAGAGCATGCTACACTATATCACGTGTCTCTCACACCAGACTGGAGTGAACAATTAGTGACATACTTGAGGACGAAGACATTCCCTCAAGGAATGACTTTAGCACGACAACGTAGCCTAGAGCAGGAAGCTCAAGATTATTCACTTATTGGCGATAACCTATACAAAAGAGGACGAGATGGATATCTAAGACAATGTGTTCATGAGAACGATTATCTGAGCATACTAGAGACTGCACACCAAGGGGTTGTAGGAGGTCATTTTGGACCCGATAGGATAATCAAAGCCATCCTCTTTGCAGGATTATGGTGGCCCACTCTTCACATCGATGCTCATACCTATGTAAAGAGATGTGATGTGTGCCAAAGAACTCAGTTTCCTACTCGCAGAGATGAAATGCCATTGAAACCCATGATGGGCGGACGTGCATTTTCTAAGTGGGGTATAGACTTTGTAGGACCCATTAACCCCCCTGCAAAAGGTACACATGCGGAATACATTATTGTTGCCACAGATTATCTTACGAAATGGGTAGAGGCAAAAGCCACGAAAAAGAATGATGCACACACAACTGCAAAATTCTTATTTGAGAATGTCTTTACAAGATATGGATTGCCTATAGAGTTAGTGAGCGATCGAGGCACTCACTTTCTAAACCAAGTCATTGAACATTTGTTACAGGATTTTATGGTGATTCACAAGAAATCCGCACCATATCATCCTCAGGCCAATGGTCAGGCTGAAAGCACTAATAAGATCCTTTGTAACGTACTGATGAAACTCGTGAACAACAAACGTTCAGATTGGGACAAACAATTACACCACGCTGTTGGGGCATATCGAGTGGCCTACAACACCGTACTCAATGCAACTCCCTTTCAGATGGTTTTTGGTCAGAATGTTGTGCTTCCTTTGGACTTCTTGATACCGACCCTTAAGGTTGCACAAGAACATCATTGGACCGGCCATGAATTATCAGCGAGAATAATGGACTTGGAACGATTAGGAGAAACCAGGCTAAAGGCAGCAGCAGGAATATATGCAGCGAAGAAGCGATAGAAAGCATATTTTGATGCACATGTGAAAGATAAAGGCCTAAAAGAAGGAGATTTAGTTCTAGTATATACGCTGAAACAACACGCACGTAAGTTAGAAAAGCGAGGTTATGGACCTATGATCATTAACAGACTCTCAACAAGTGGAGCAGTACAATTAGCCACTTTAGAAGGAGATATAATGCCTAATTACATTAGTGGCTGTAGAGTCAAGCTATATCAGGAACCTCTTACTGAGGATATGCTTAGACGACTCACGTTGGCAAAGAAGCGTAAGGAGGAAGAAAATAGAATACGAGCGGAAGCTCAGGCAGAAGCAATAGAACGCATTAAACGCATGAAGTTAAGAAGACAAGGACTAGGGAGAGAACATTATAACCATCTGGAAACTACACCCAGATATCCCATGGCCATGTGTCAAGTAAAGTCAACCACTCATCCTAGTATAGTGGACAAGAGACCATTCATTACAGTCAGGCTAGAGCACGGAAACCCTTGCCAAGAGCTCAGGGCTTTAATTGACTCAGGTGCGGCGACTAGTGTGATTCGATGGTCCCACTATAAGGATTCAAGAATAGAAATGCGGCCAATTGAGGCATACCTCATACGGCTAGGAGGCATGGAAACCCCTTGCATGGGTGAGGTGGACCTTCCTATCCTCATTGAGGATGTGACCATGACAGCGAAGCTACTAGTGTGCCATGATGACGACCTGATAGAACCCCTAATCCTTGGCCAAGATTGGCTATACGATCACTGAGTGGACCTAAATCTTAGACAAGGCTCCTTACAGATTGGAACCTTAGAACAGAAGCGAGTGATACCGCTTGACTTCCCTAATTGCATTCCGATTGAGGTTTGTAACCCTAGACCCTATGAAACGCATGCGACGGAAGACCGGAAGATCTTGGGTCAGACCAGTCACGTTACGTCTACTCCAACCCACTCGGGCTTGGCTAGGGACAATTGTCAATCAGAAGGACGACAGGAGATCTTCCGTGGGGCTTCCTGCAAACTAGAAGGGGCAGCTACCCAACCGCTAGGGCAGATGAACACAATCAGCGGTCAGGTGGGTTGCATTAGTGGCCAAATGAGCACAACACCCTACGGTGCTCATCCTTCCAAACTTGCTACGGACTGGCCTAGATTAAAGATAAATAACGAATCACTTCCTAATGGGAAGGTCACGCAAGTGTTGGATCTCCCTTCTTTTCCAAAGCAGAGCGTCCAATGGACCTCTCAAACCCAACCACGAACGAGTCAACCACAACAGAGGAACCCAGACCGACGACATCACCAGACAAGGCAAAGAAAGCAGCAGTATCAACATCACAGAACAAGTGGCACGAAACAAATATGGGTGCCAAAAGGACAGCAACCACAGGCTATTGGCAACACTGGAGACGAGAACAGGACAAAGTTTCAACAAAAGCAAAGTCAGCATCCAAAGTCCCCTCGATCTTCTTCTACAATTACTCGACAGATTTGGATCGCCAAGAAATACCTTATCCATAGACCCACACCCATGCAGATTTGGGTACCCAAACAATGTCTCATAGCCCCACCCTCAAGCCATGTAATATATACCCCTCAAAAATCTTTCCATCCTTCAATACCACCAAACCCGATACCACTTTTCGTCCCTCAGCAGAAACACACCACCCACTCAAAGACTCTTAGGAAATGGATACCGAAACATATCCAGACGTCTTCTTGTACCATCGTATCTAACAATTCTCCCACCCCGTTTAAACTCCACCCTTGTACTAATTCACCTTCAACCAAACCTTGTATAAATTCATACACCCAAACCCCACATCATCCATAATAAAAGCTCATCAAGAATTGCAGGCATAACCTGACCACGTAGGCATCTAGAGACCTGCATTAGTTTTGCAAATAATCATTGCATCAATCACTTCACGACACTTGGCTACACGGGTTACACATCGGTTATGGAAAGGGATTGCGGTCTCACCTTAATGGGATCATAATTAATTTCCATACTAATGTGTTAATCTTTTGTAGCAGATCTTTTCCATTAGCTCATCAGTCATCATGCAAACCGAAGCAGGACCATCAGAAGCTGGTCCCAGTGCACCGATGGCCACTATTGGAGAATTACTAGCAAAATCTTATCCTACGATGCAACCACCAGAGTTTCAAGGTTTTCCAGGACCCATGCCAATCGATGATCCTCCTAGAGGATATACTGAGAAGATTCATCGTAATTCTCACTGGTTTCAAGGCCTAGCAGGACCATTAGCAGATGCTGATTTCATATTTGAGGCCAATTTGGCATTTGATTTACGCACATGGGCCAAGTACCAGTTCTTTTCATGGGAATTTGAAGGACTGCAGAATACACAAGATTTAACGCACGTTTGGGCACGAGCGGGATTTACAGAGTATTTTAGCGACCCTCTGCCTAAACCCGATTTTTACAGATGTTTTTACTTGGTAACCACCTTAACAGCTTCAGAGAACAAGGATCTACCCGGCACATTCATGTTACCATCCTTGGTAAATGATCCTCCATTCAGAAGGTTTTATTTGTCTAAAGATTTAATTCGTGCAGCTCTGAAAATACATGGAACACACACTCCGATGGAGAGAGAACGGCTAGTCCCAGAGCAGATGAAACGTGGTGACGTAACTAAGTGGGAGGATATTTCTGATATAACCCCTGAGCTTTCCAAGCCATTACGGATATGCATGCAGCACTTTGCTTTCCTAGCTCAGGATCGTTTTACCATGCCTCACAAGAGAATCTGGTTTGGATTGTACTTAGCATGTACTGGACCGCAAACGGTTGATCTAGCCAGCTGGATAATTGATCAGCTCTATTTGGCACAACATAGGTGGGAGGGAAAGAAGGTAATCAATGGGTGCTGCGCCCTCACCAGGATCATATATATGTGCTTGGCGTATGACTTACCAATTGAGCGTGCCATGACCAGTGAGGAACTGAAAGCATTTAAAGGCACCACTAGGAAGGCTAGAAAGTCTAGCAAAGGCAGAGCCGGAAAGCGGATGAGAGGTACTATCCCGTGCCTACAAGTCCCAGAATCACCCTCGCCACAACCATCTCCAGAGCAGTCACCAACAGTAGCCACTCCCACGGTACCACAAATTCGTATACGGTTATCAAGACCAGTTACGCCGGAGGGCACCACCAGTACTGTTGCACCCCAAGCAGCCACAACCACAGAACCTATCACCACAGCAGCTGAACTTCCCACCACTATTGGTGCGGAAGCTTTCTCTTTTCCAATACCCCATTTAGAAGCAGGACAAGCAGAGCCACTGAACACAACGTTTGATTTTGAGATGCCCGACGAATTCTCCAATGAGTTCCAGTTTTCAGAAGGACAATTGTTTTCTCAAGAATTTGAAAGGCCTAGCTACCCCACCACACCTAGGGATCAGCCACAAGGACAGATCGTGTCCAGCTCTGATGACGAAAGAACAGCAACCGATGACGACGAAGGAGACGACGAAGCTAGCCAGGGAACACATGAATCCCAAGAGCATGAACAGACAGATGGCCAAGGCCAACAAACAGACACACATGGCGATACAAGTACCCATGAAGATGAAACTTACGAGGCAGCAGCTTACACACTAGCTATCAAGAAGCTGTATAGAACTATGGAAAAAGTTTGGGCACGCAAAAAGCTGACAGAGGAAGAGAGTCAAACAATAATAGAACAAGAACTTGTCACAGGTGGATTTGAAGACGCATACATCAAAGGATTCAAAGAGTTAGTCAAATCAGTAGGCTCCAACGAAGCACTCAGGTACTTGCAAAGAAAGCCACTACCACAGTTTGACCCCCGCAGAGTACGACTACTTTCTAAGCCCGGCGAATACATTCGTGTACCAACCGGAGCACAATCTTCAGAACAAGCCAGGGAGGCACGCCTCGTCCCCGAAAGTTCGTTGGCTGTAGAAACCATCTTTGTAGATTCCCCACCCCGCGCTACAGCTGTACAAACCTCAGTAGTCACTGAAGCACCGACAACCCCAACCGCTCCTCTTTCACCGCCCGTCCATCCAGCCTCCCCTCTTCACCCTCCTTCCCCCAGACCAACATCTTCATTCGCCGGTGGTGTTGCAGAAATTGTCTTTACGACCACTCACCCCACAATTCCTGCACCCATTAGCCCTAGTCTACCCCCTCCCACACCCACCTTTCTATCCAACCCATTCCTCCATCCATCTTTTCCATCTTTCCCCACAACTCCAAGACCCCTTTTTCCATTCCCACCGCCATTAACCTTCTCCCCCGTCTCACCTCCCCGACCCACTATAACCCCTCTTTCCCCTTTCCACCAAGCTGCTCCAGCCAGCCCCCCTGTAAATTACCCCTCAACCTTTGTAAATCCCGTATTTA
This sequence comes from Ceratopteris richardii, assembly GCA_020310875.1. Lineage (NCBI taxonomy): Eukaryota > Viridiplantae > Streptophyta > Polypodiopsida > Polypodiales > Pteridaceae > Ceratopteris > Ceratopteris richardii. The sequence continues at coordinate 9,913,532 of CM035406.1, forward strand.
CACCAGCACGAGCACCCACGATCACACCCATATTCACGGTCACCGCACTAGATACGTCCACTGACATGGACATCTCACCACCCACTGCACCATCACTCACTTCACTCACGGCACAAACATTTTTAGGCACATCACAATTTTCAACAATCACTACATCATCCACCTTCCCACCCCCATTCCCCATTCCCGTTGCATCTACACCAACTGCATCTTCATTTAGCACCCCATTAATACTATCACCCACTGTAGATAATGCATTCCGACAGATGTTCATGTGTATGACGCAAGTAAGAGATGAGTTCACATCTCCTGGTGATAATTATCAGCAGCTGCAGAGGACAACCAATGACTTACAGTCGCAGCTTAATTTATTGTCTATTGAGAATGCCTCTCTGAACACCCGCTACCAGGAATTACGCGAGGCTTATCACAAATTGGAACTAGAAAGCGAAGAAAAGACCAAGGAAGCCACTGCTGACCTGGATAACTTATTAAGAGCCCAGACAGTCCGCAATGCAACGCTAACACGAAACATGGGCTTACTACTAAGACACCTAGCTGCCGCCAAGGAAGAAAACCAGCGCTTACAGGATCAGAACCGAGAAAACTTAGAAGCAGCGCTCGACCACCCAGACCAACCACTCAGTCCTAGCAGGTTCAAAGCCATTCCTTCAGACTCGATGAGGATGCTGCTAGACGATCATGTAAGATTACTAGATGAATACGACCGCATGAACGAGGAGTTACAGAAACTCAAAGAAGATCACAAATTACTCCAGTTACGAGAACCGGCACACCAAGACATACCAGCACCTGTGGACCCCTCTCCTGACCTCCTAGAGGAAATCAACTCATTACGGGCCCAGGTATCGACCCTTGAATCAAGGATTGCAGTATATGAAGCGCCACCAAGGCCAGATTCCACACCTGAGCTTCCAGTTGAGGAAGAAACGGTCACCATTCCGGTGGAGGAAACGTTTGAAGAAGCGTACGAGCCACAACCCATCCCAGGCGGACGCGTCACGGCCGAAGGTCAGATGACGTATGAACTTCCGACCCCCGCGTGGATGAAGACTATTGAGGAACTTGGAACAACGCACTCAGCGAGAGTAGAGGCACAATTACATGCCATGGCGATGATAGAAGAAAGAATTTTACAATCTCCATTCTTTGCTCATTTGGCCCCGCTACGATACATATCTGGGCATGAGCTACAGTATAAACCGTATTTCATGTTAATGGCCGAATACCAGTTAGCCATTGAGAAAGAGACGGGTAAGAAACCATCGCATGCAACTCAATTCGAGGCGGATGATTTGCCACTAGATGCACAGCAAGGAAGGATCTATCAACCAGAGTGGCGAAAAGATTTACTACAGCAGTATCCAGAGATGATGAGTACATGGGTAAAGGCGCCTTTGCATTTGAAGTACAATCCGTGTTGGGGACCAGTGCCACGACGCCGCTCCTGGACTGCCTTTGCTATTAAGGTACAAAACAATAAGCAGTGCCAAGACTGGTTGAATTACCCCTATTTTAAGCCACCCATCGAGTTACCAACTGTTGGCTACATGATGGCTACAATTCGCCACTGGCTCCCTAGACTAAAGCATATGGATGATATAGCGGCGCATATGACTGTCAAAATCTTTGACATGATGCAAATGATTTTTAAAGTCTTTCGACACGTCAAGGCACCACATGTCAACACCCCGGGCTTTGAGCATGGCAATTTCGATTTGGTATATGATATGAGTACAACGCCATCGCTACGAGTGTGTTATGCCTGGCACTGCAGAATAAAGTACCTACCGGCGTGCTACAAGCAGACATTCGAAGAGATGTTCACAACCGGCTTCTGGGAATACCATTCAGAGGTATTCATAAGCAGGCCTACACATTTATTACACTTATTTGCCTGTGAACGAATGGTCTATTCCACACACTATCAGCTCCCGCCACCGGAAGAACCGCAACCAATCGACTGGGAGAAACTCGAGGCAGATCTGGCCCGAGGCATTCGTATCTCCGAGCACACCCTCGCTCAAGACCTCCTACAGAACTATATCCGGCAGACCTCACAGCAAGGTTCTGTCAGGGACGACAGAAGCGAGAGGGAGGGGAGTGTTGGAAGCAGCCAGAGGCACAGACGACACGGAAGCATGTAACGACAAAGCAGGGAGCCAGTCGAATCGTTTTTCAAAGAGTTATGTTTTCAAATACTTTCCAAAAACCTCCAACAGTGATTTTTTATCACTATTGTAACATATGTAACATAGAAAACCCCATTTTGTAAACCATAGCTCCATTTTGTGCAAGCCGAGGAGTCCTCGAGCTTGAGGAGCTTAGGTAGAATGCACGTACCAATTTTCGTTATTTTTAGATACCGTTTACCCTTCGAAATAGCATCTAGGACCTAATTTTTAACTATGCCGGTCACTAGATGTGAAACCGGTCAAAACTAGTCTAGAAACTATAAAAAGAGCTAGAGAGCTCATTTTTGAGGTTAGCTTGTTTGAAGTTAGAGTTCTTTTGAGCTTGTAATAGTGTTCTTGAGTAATAGAGTTACTTTCCCACCTTCCATTGTGTCTTGCTTGTCTCTTCGTAGTGTGTGTGTATGTGTGTGTGCATTTCTATGCTTCTCACCTTCACTCTCACTTCATCTCACATTCACGATCTTCATATCACTCCTATCTCTTCCGCGGATTGACAATTAAGGAGGTGAAGCTTCTTAACGTGGTTCTCACCATTGTGCTAGAGCAACAGTGATCCATCTGGTAGCATCATCAACATAAATCACATAATACCTTGAACCATTGATACTGTAATCCTTTGATGGTCCCCACACATCTGTGTGTACCAACTCAAGCTTCTCTGAATACATAAACCCATGCTTAGAATAGGGTTGCTTATGAGCCTTACCTAATTGACATGCCTCAAATCTGTATGTCATATGTTGACCTGCAACATTAGGCAATCCAAGCATTGAACCATTATTAATCATGTCTTTAATACCTCTTTCATTGAAATGTCCAAGTCTCTTGTGCCAAAGATCTAACTCAGAGATCTTATGTCCTCCATAAGTGAACAAGGCATGAACAATATTACCTTGAATCTTCAAAGTGAACAATCTTCCTTCTTTCTTCCCTGAAACAGTTTGTTTATACCCATTGCTAGGGTCTTCCACAAACACTCCTTCATTAGTGAACCTTACTTCATAACCTTTTTCCACAATTTGTCCTACACTTATCACATTCTTAGGAATTGTAGGAACATACAAGACCTTACTCAATAAGGTGCTACCATCCTTGGCCTTCACTGATCCAATTGACTTCACATTGTGATTTTTATTGTCACCTGTTTGAACAACATGATTAGATACCTTATTCTCCAAATCAGTCATCAAAGCTATATTACCACTCAGGTGATTGCTACACCCTGAGTCAATGTAGAAGACTCTTTGATCTTCACTCTGCCTTTCACAAGTTGCATTCATTATCAATGTTGAATCTTCCTTCTGATCTGAAGCATAATTGTAGTAGGTATTGTTGTATTGTTGACTTTGGAATCCTCTACCTACATTTCTTCCAAAGTAACCCCTACTACCTCTACCTCTGAAATTACCTCTTTGATTTCTGCCACCTCTTCCTCTTGAATTATAGTTCTGATTGTATCCACCATTACTCTGAGTGTTATGCCAACAATCATTAGCTAAATGATTTGTCTTACCACAAATCCAGCAAGCTTTGGCTCCATCTTTGTTATTCCTGCCTCTTCCTCTACCTTTGCCACCTCCTCTTCCTCTTAGGAAGTTGGCTTGACTAGTTGTGCCTTCTTCTTCATTTGCTTGTTGCTTTCCTTTGTTAGTTTTCTTCTTGTCTTTAGAGTACATTGCATGACCTGCACTCTTGTCAACATCTCCTTTGATATCATTCTCAAAAGTTAGCATATGTCATAACAATTGATTCAAATCAGGATTGAAATGATCCAATGAAAGTTCTGTAGACAAAATAAAAGGCTTCCACTTCTCATCACCTCTTAGTCCTATGAGAATTTGCCTTACCAATTTATCTTCTTCAATGTCTTCATCCACTGCTCCTAATGCATCTGCAATGTCCTTCATCTTTGTCTTATAATCAAATATTGATTGTGAAGCCTTCTTCTTGAAAGTAGTAAACTCTGCCCATAAGGATGCCTTTCTTGACTTTGTAGTGTTTTGGAAATGCTCCTCCAAAGCATTCCATATTTCACTTGCACTTTCAAGACCTCTAATGTGAGGTAGCAAGTAGTCATTGACTGCCATATAGATTATGCTCCTAGCTTGAGCATCTCTCTTCATCCAATTCTTCAAATCTCACAATTCCTCCCTAGTTGGAACACTAGGATCTCTGAATTGAGGCTTTTCTTCTTCTCCTGTAATGTAGGCTATCAAATCTTTGCTCATTAGATGGGCTTCCATCCTCATTGACCATGCAGGATAGTTTTCTCTATCCAATTTCTCTATCTGAAGAGAATCTCCCATCCTTTCTTCACCTGTACTAGCAGATCTTTAAGCTTTATGAGAAATAAATGTACCTTGGCTTTGAATATTACTCCTTCTGATCCTTTTGACAACTTCAATGTGTCTTCCTTCAGGCTTTCTTCACTCTTTGTCCTTTTGATACTTCAAAATGTAAAGTTTGTATGTCTGCAACAATCGGAGTCTCCCTTTATTGTACTGTGTGAAGCACAAAGATGAAGTATTCAGTTGCTTTAAAAAGTATCTTGCACTTGTTGAGAATCAAACACAGAGAAATTTAAAAAGGCTAAGGTCAGATGGAGGAGGGGAGTACTTCTCAAATGAGTTTGATGCATTCTTGCAGGATAGATGAATCAAGAGAGAAATTACCTCAAGGTATACTCCTGAGCAAAATGGGGTTGCAGAAAGAAGAAATAGATTGAATGTTGAAACAATTAGGTCAATGTTAAATGAGAAAAAATTACCTAACTACTTGTGGGCAAAGAGTGTATCTACTGCCACTTATCTTGTAAATAGATTGCCATACAAATCTCTTGATGGGATGACCCCATATGAAGCATGGCATGGTAGAAGACCTTCACTTGATCATTGCAGGATCTTTCGATGTGTAGCATATGTGCATATCCCTTCTCAGATAAGAGGTAAGCTAGACCCTAAGGCAGAGAAGTGCATCTTCATTGGATATGATCTAAATCAGAAAGGATAGAGGTTCTATAATCCTTCAAATAAGGGATTCATGGTCAATAGAGATGTCTTTGATGAAAATGACTCTTGGTTTGATAGTGAATGTAGGAAAGTAAAACTACCTTATGACTTGGAAGAGGAGTTTCCAAGCCTCACTAAGGAGGAGCCTACTCAGAATGAAGACACCAATTCACATGATGAGGACATCATCAACCTTGAAGAGTTAAAAGCATGGAAGTCCAAAGGCAAACTCAAGATGAAGAAATTGGAAGATATACATGAATCTTCCAACCAAGCAATTAGGAGATCACAAAGGGAGAGCAAGAAGCCAATCAGATATGGGTATGACACTTCTCTTACTACTAAGCACTCTGTTTATCTTGCAAAAGATTTGTCAATTGAAGAACCATCATCATATGAGGAGGCAAAGAACAAAGCAGAATGGAAGGAAGCTATGGATGAGGATATTGAAGCACTCAAGGAGAGTGATACTTTGGAACAAGTACCCAAGAAGGAATCTATGAAGGTAATTGGTTCTTGATGGATCTATAAGATCAAAAGGAATTATGATGGGTTAATAAGCACATACAAAGCTAGACTTGTGGCTAAGGGTTTTGCACAAACCCAAAGCATTGATTATGAAGAAACTTTCTCACTTGTGGCCAAAATGCCAACCATCAGGGTATTGGTAAGTGTGGCTGCATCAAAGAATTGGAACATGTATCAGTTGGATGTAAAAAATGCATTTCTAAATGGCTAGATTTCAGAGGAGATGTACATGTCACAACCTCTTGGCTATGAGGACCTGTTGGCAGCAGTCAGGGAACCGAAGGAGCCACAAGACGAAGAGAGTCAGAGCGAAGGGACAGCACAAGTAGACATGGCAATCAAAGAAGATCTGGCAAGTAGGCCATCTAAATTTTTCAGACATCAAGGAGTTGAGCACACAAGAAGAAAGAGCAAGTAGGGAGCTCAAAGGTATGTATGACAAATCAATAGAGAAAATCCCTACACAAATAGTGATTTTCATCACTAAAAACCATTGTAAATATCATTTCGTATTTTTGTAGCTCCATTTTGTGCAAGCCAAGGAGTCCTTGAGCTTGAGGAGCTTTAGAAGTATCTAGCTGCCAATTTTCATATTTTTTAGATCTCGTTTGAGCCCTCTAATAAGCCCTGGAACCTAATTTTTAACTAGGCTGGACACTAGGTCTGAACAGGGCCAAAGCTAGTCAAAAACTATAAAAGGAGCTAGAGAGCTCATTTTTGGAGGGAGATTGTAATTGAAATGAACTTGTAAGAGCTTTTTGAAAGTAATCTAAGAACTCCATTGCTTCTCACTCTTTGTCTTGCCATGTGTGCGTGTATGTGTGTGCATGCTTGTGTGCTTCTCACTTGTGCCTCCTCTTGCTCGAGGTCTTCATACCATCCTCACGTCTTCCCGGATTGACATTAAAGGAGGTGCTACTCATCACTGAGCTACACCAAATTTTGGCGCCGTTGCCGGGGATCGAGCTTTGAGGACGAGCGTGTGATGGTAAGACGTAGATTGGAGACGTTGGCGTTGTAGGTAATTTCTTTACTTTTCCTATTTTTCTCTTTCTTACCTTACCACCATCATCACCATCATCATCATCACCATCTTCCACCTCCATTTCCATCATCGCGAAAATTTCAGTTTTTTGATCATATCACCTTCTCCACCTCATTTCCCTCATTTCACTTGTGAGAGAGAGCGAGAGAGCGAAATTGTGTGTGTTGTTTTTGAATGTTTCTTGAGCTGTCTTGCAGGTACAAGCCGCATCATCATCCCCAGCACTCTGTGCAGGTATGGAATTCTCGGTAACTGTCTGTGTGTCGCCGACCTCTGTCAATCGCGACCGACAGAAAAAATGCTCAAAATGCCAAACAAAGTGCAAAACCATGATCTACAGGCCTAGAGCTTCCCAAAAATGTGCTTAGATTTTTGAAATTCATCAGATTTCTGTCAACGCGTTAGAAGGGCAAATTTGGCCAATTTTCTAGGGTAAAGAATAGGGGGCTAACTTGGCCAATTTGTGGGACAAACACTCAGGGTTAGCATTGCATGTTGAGGCCGCAACCCAAGTAATTCAAGAATTTCGGCCTGCTTGATTAAACTGTTTTGAACCCTGTTTTAATCCCAGAAGCCTGAACTGACATAACTTCCTCATACGAAATCCAATTGCTGTGATTGTACAACCAAAACTTCCACTGGTTATGTGAAAATTAAGATCAGGATTATTAGATAGGGTTTCTTGAAGCTAACCATACCCGAGGTAGGAAAACTGAGGGATCCTTGGGATTGTTTTTTATAAAGGCAAGAGATAATTTGGTCGGTGAGTCACATGCATGAAAGTGGTCTAGTCTGTCATTTGAATTTAAGTCTAGAGCTAATCTTGGGACTGATGCAGGTCTATTGAGAAGCAATTGAGAACGTCAAAGCAAGGGCTTTGTGCAAGCTTGAGAATCAACTTCTCAAGCACTAAAGAGCAAGGATCAGCAAGAAAGGTCGGAATACTCTCAACTCCCCTTCTTCAATTCCTAGCTTAGGCTAAGAACGACTAGAGGTAGGAGTAAGTCAGGGTGACGATAGGCAATTATCAAGTTGAAGAATACCTAAACTTTCAAGTTCAAGCTAAGAACATAATCTTTGTACTGTCGAGAACTTTAAAGGAAAAGAACTTAACGTGGAACGATCAACTTTAAGTGCGGGACTACACTCAAATATACCTTACAACGTGATATCAGACAAGAATTTTAACACGGGAATCAACTAAAAAGAATCAAGTAATTGATACAAAAGGACTCTGCAACGAGGTTGTACTTGGACAAATCTGGGCTATTCAATTAGGCTTATGAACCTTAGATCAGGGCGACATCTAGTAAGGGATAGACAAAGCCTTAGGTCTTCAGAGGCTAGTGTCAACCACACTGCTAGGTCGTGGGCCTAGCAGTTGAGCCACCACTCATACTACCCAAGTTCTGAGACGAGTGAATCCGAGATGTCTCAAGGTATGGAGAGACCTACAGGAAGTTTAGGAGTGCCATACTTGCACAGGGTAGAAGGCCCTTACAAAACGCAGTTGGAATACCTTAGGACCAACCGATTAGGTGCCAGCATCTATGAGGACGGCCTAGGAAGATCTGTGGTACAGATTAAGAATCCTGATCAATCCATTGGACTAGAGCGCCCAGCTGTCAAGTTTGAAAACGAAGCATACTTGGACAAAGAAGGAACCATATACGTAGTCACCAGTCACCCAGATAGGACGGATGAATTTGGAAATGTGATCCCAGAAGCGGACTTAGGGGACCTAGAGCAAGGAAACATGGGTACAAAACCTAGAACCCCTCGAGGTAAATCGGTTCTCACTAGGATTATCACACCAGAGTGGATTCCCCAGGATAATAAGAGCATAGATTTGCTCCTGAATCAAGAAACTGGCAAAGCCTTTTGGAGGTATAAATCTGATCAGCCAACTGATATAGGAACAATCATGATCTATGAGTTTAAGGATCCTGATAGCCCAGGCAGAGTGACCTACTTAGATCACACTTCGGAGAGGATCTTTGTGGTGACAGAAAATGATAGGCATGCTTACACTTGGAAAGGTGAAATTATTTTCCCCCAACCAAGATCGAATGTGTCCTATGGTCACCCTGGTTCTGGAACATCCCAAGCTCATGGAATTCAAAGAGACAGGAGTAGAGATAGGCCAGAAGTAAGCTTTGCCAACCCAGGGGGCAGAGAAAGAACGAGAATGGAAACGAATAGAGTAGAACCTGAGAGGCTTAGAGCTCACAGGAATCAAACAAATGCGGATGAATTCCCTCTACCACGACCTAGAGAGCACACAAGGACCTTGAGACCGACTCAGCTAGTTAAGTTCATGAAGAACTACTTCGATGGCACTGGAGATCCATACGATCATGTGGCTGAGTTTAGACAAGTCCTGAGAGCTGAACAAGTGGAGGATCTATTCACGCAGTACAATGCCTTTGGTCTAACCCTTAGGAACAGTGCCCTGACATGGTTTCAGCCACTAAACGAGAGACAATTCAGGAGCATAGACCAACTCCTAGAGGCTTTCATTATTGAATTCTCTAAGAGTGGCATAAGACATAATACCTCCTCACTGATTCACAGCTTCAAGCAAACCCCTCAAGAGACCGTGAGACTTGCAGGAAGGAGATTTAGGCAATATCTTGAAAGATGCCCTGTCCCTCAGCTACCCACACCAGCTAAGCAAGTGGCTCTATTCTTGGACGGACTGCTAAGTACCAAATTAAGATCATATGTGTACTTGAAGGACCCTAGGACCATAGAAGAGTGTGTACGCATGTGTATTGACATTGAGGACAACCTAGGGGAGGAGTTAGAGCTTTCCAAGATATACAAAGATTCAGATAGTGCCTCTAGCCTCTCTTCCACGCAATCCACATCGATTGAGGAACTTGCAGAGAAAGTTGCTCAAAAACTAGGTGTCTCTAGTAAACAAATCCCAAGGTTCGCCCCTGTAAAAAGATGTTATAATTGTGGAGGCGACCATATGGCAAATGTCTGTCCCATTATGGCTCAACCCCAAGTAAATCCTAGTGGCCAATACTGCACCATAGAACGGAGATACACAAATCACACAGCGCAAGATTGCCCATACAACAAGCAAGCAGTTAGGCAAACCTACCCTCAGACATACCCTCAACAAGGAAGATATCAGAACCAATATCCACCACAACAGTACGCTAGGCCTCAACAAACCTACCAACCCTACCAAAACCAACTGAGACCCCAGCCAGTGCTAGCACAACAACCACCTGCTCCTACTAATGTGATCCCAGTAAAATATGCAGCTGCAGAAGAGAACCTGAATAGAGCTATAGTCCCTGTAACATCATTGCTTTCTGAAAGTGACCCGAGTGATCATAGCTTTGATTCTACACATGTTGATAGCCCCCAGGCCTACTACATGCAGTCTCCTGAGCATGGTGAGTCTTACTATAGTGAAGAGCCAAATGAACCTAGTTGGGAGTCAGATTACACAAACGTCATGTATGCAAACCCCAACTCTAGGCCTCAACCTAAGCAAGTAAGACCCCCATTCCCTAAAGGACCATGCTACAGATGTCAAGGAGATCATCTCATTCGTGATTGTCCCTTACCTCCACCTATGCAACCCCAGTCAGTAACAATTCAAGGCTTTTGCCAAGAGTGTGGAAAGGAGCATCTCTTACGAGACTGCCCTAAGAATCCTAATAATATGCCAAAAATCACTCCTATTAATGTTATTGGGTTAGTGGTAGATTCCATAGGAAGCGTCACTTCCACTGCACCCGTACAGGTAGTCACTAGAGCTCAAGTAGTGCAGCAAAACCAAGGGGTAAGCCAGGAAAAGAGCCCAGACGCTAGTGATCCTGAGAGCCAAAATAAGAAGAGAACAAGAGCTTGGAGAGATAGCCGTGAACGTATGAAAAGGCAATGGGCAAAGAAGATAAGTGAACTTGAGGAAAGTCTACGAGAAACCAAGGCCAAAATCATAGAGATCACATCTCAACCGCACTCTCACACATTCCCACCGCTACCATCCCCATCACCCTCCATCCCTCCACCCTCTAATACACCCCATGTAACCCACCCACCACCCCAAGCAGGATCAGTATTAGCTGATCCCACTCCTGAAGACATAGACATGATGCTTAAAGCATATCAGGCCAGAATCCAAGAAGGGCCAAATGTCACGGATCATGACAAGTGCTACCCTAGAGCTGACCTAGAGATAGAAAGAACCAAGCTTTGCGCGAAAATGGTCGCATTGGCTCAGACTATGTTTGAAGCCAGTCGCCTTTTCAATTACTCGGGCTCAGCCAAGACACAATTACACTTGGATGGACTTCTAGAGAAGTTAGAGGGCATAATTGCAAGATCTGCCAAGGAAGAAAAAAATCAAGAAAGAGATAACGCAAGCAAAAACATGACCCATTCCCCACCGAAAGCTTATGTGCCCAATTCCACTGAACCAGACAACCCCCCCTCCCTAGAAAGAATAGAGAATCTAATGGCACAATCACAAAAGGAACTTGCCCCTCAACACCATGACAAGCCTAGTGAAAGAGCAGGTCTTCCTACCCAGAAAGCCTATGTGCCTGAGGCCTACGTGCCTAACTCTACGGAGCTAGACACCTCTTCTTCTATGAATCAATACACACCAGAATTCTTGCGAGAGATTCAAGAAGAGAAATGGGCTAAAGAGAGTGAAGTTCCTCCTCCCATTGAACTGGTGGATGACACACACGATCAATTCCCACAAGACCTTCCTTCCATTTATGGAGAGCAGGAGAGTGCCCAATCTCAAGAAAGATTAGACTTCGAGTCTAATTCTTTACAAGAACTACCCCATTTCACAGGCCCATGGGAAGCAAAGTCCACGTGTATGAGAGCACCTACAGTCATGGTAAGAAACGAAGATTCAATCATACCTAGGAACACAGAGGTAGTGAAGAACACCAAAGTGCAGTGCAATCTCACTTTGGAAGAGCTGCTTAAGGTTAGACCAGAAGTGTGGAAACATGTAGCCAATCAAGTGCCCGAGATAGCAAAACCTCGTTCCCAGGTAGGATCACATAGGACAGTGCCAGAGATACCCTTGGATAAGATAGGAGATATGTGTGAAGGTGAAGAAGGGAACACCTATCTTCCCATTACCTACCAGGAGTACACCACCAAGGCAATTTTGGACTCAGGTGCAGGAGTTGCAATTGCCACCACTTCCCTATGGAAGCGTTGGGGCAAGCCAGCACTCAGGCCAACGAGAATGAAATTGCAGATGGCCGATGGTCATATTGAGAGACCCTTAGGATTGCTAGAAGGAATAACTCTCACCACCTGTGGTGTCGAGTTTGAGCACACATTTGCCACATGTGACTTCAGCAAAAATCATGCCTATGAGATGATCTTGGGACGACCTTTTATGCGACAGTTGCAAGTGGTACAGGATTGGGGAACCAATTCTTTGTACCTGCAGCACTTATGTGTTACGACCAAAGTCAATCTTAAGGATTACTCTCATAGAGATGTACCACCTATTCAATGGAATCCCATCCATAGAGCCAAAGATGAGACTGAGTCTGTGCATTCCATAGAATCCGGATCCTCGTGGATGCATGAAGACACCCACTTATGGATGTGTAAGGTAGCAGTAGAAGAAGAGAAGAGAGAGAAAGCCAGAGAGGTAGGTGCAAAAGAAAACCATAGATCAATTCAAGACCCAACCTATGCACCTGTAGTCTTTCCTGATGAGGAATTTGAACCCCATGGCTGGGCAGAAATCCTAGCAACAATGGATGTAGCCATCAATGAAGAGCAGTGGACACCTTATTGTGATGAGGATGGCTATGACATTTCAGTCTTCTCCATAGAGCCAATCATGGGAGAGGAAGTTCTAGAAGAATGCGAACCTAGCCCTGATACATTTGAGGAGGCAAGTGACTCCGATCTAGAGTCAATCATTATGGACCCACCTTTTGCATCAGATGAAGAATACTTCCATGAAGTAGAATTTCAACCCCAGAGGCATGGAGAGCTTACAAATGATGTAAGATTAGCCACACATGTGACCCCGAAGGAAGAAGGAAAGAAACGAAAGAAGAGAGAAGTCTCACCAGAAGAGGAAGAATCTTTGTTTGAGGTCCCGGAAAATTTTAAGAAGTATGAGATAGACGACAGGAGAGTCATGATAAGAATGCCTAAACGAGAGGCACAATCAGGAGAGGCCTATGATAACAAAGAAACCACCAAGAAAATAGTAGTGGCCCTAGAAGAAGGAGAGGAGAGATGCACGTACATAGGCCATGACCTAACAGAGGAAGAAGAGCATGCGTTAATAGCCTTGCTAGGAGAATACAGAGATGTATTCGCTTGGAGTTACAAGGATTTGAAAGGTGTTGACCCTGACATATGCTCACACACTATCCCCATGACCTCAGATGCTAAACCCTTTAAGCAAAAGCCCTATACATATAACGATAATTACGCTGCCAAGATTAAAGAGGAGATAGATAGACTGGTTGAAGCTGGATTTATCTATGAAATTGAGCACATTGAGTGGGTATCCCCCATCGTAGTGGTGCCCAAGCAGAATGGCAAGCTACGTGTGTGCATTAACTTAAAGAAGGTTAATGCAGCCACAATTCGAGATAATTATCCGCTTCCCATCACAGAACATCTCTTAGAAAGAGTAGCAGGCAAGGAAGTGTACGGCTTCCTCGATGGATTTTCGGGCTATAATCAAGTAGCCATAGCTCCAGAAGATCAGCATAAAACAGCTTTTGCCACAGAGTGGGGTATATTTGCCTTTCGTGTAATGCCATTTGGGCTTACCAATGCACCAGCTACCTTCCAGAGACTAATGTGCCATGTATTTAAGGAGTTCCTGAGGAAGAATTTAGAGGTCTATGTTGATGACCTTTGTGCTCATTCCAACATCAGACAAACCCATATTCCTGAACTGAGACAAATCTTTGACAAATGTAGAGAATATCAAGTGTGCCTAAACCCAGAAAAGTGTGTTTTCATGGTCAGGCAAGGCAAGATTCTAGGGCACATAGTAGAATGGCATATCTACTGACGAAGAGAAAGTGAGAGCCATAGCAGAGCTACCTAGGCCAAGGAATGTCAAGGAAGTACAAGCTTTCATGGGACATTGTGGTTACTACCGCCGGTTCATTCACATGTATGCTGTCATTGCAAAGCCCATGTACGGACTTCTGACAAACTTTGAGTGGACTGAGGAATGTGAGAATTCCTTCAATGAGCTTAAACGGCGATTATGCTCAGCACCAATCTTAACCACACCGGATTGGAATAAGCCTTTCCATGTTCATGTGGATGCATCCAATTATGCCATTGGATGTGTGCTTGCACAACCTACTGGTGAAGGTAATATGGATCTTCCAATTGCCTATGCTAGTCGACAATTGAATGCAGCTGAACGAAATTATACCACTACTGAGAGAGAAGGCTTAGGCATGATATATGCAGTTAAGAAATTTAGACACTATTTGCTTGCAAATAAGTTTAAATTTTTTACTGATCATCAGGCATTGCTATACCTCGTAAACAAGCCATGCAATACAAGAAGATTAGTAAGATGGTTTCTCTTGCTAATGGAATATGATTTTGAGGTTGTGGTAAGGAAAGGGAAGACTCATTTGAGAGCAGATCACCTTTCTAGGCTCACATCGGGAGAAGCCCCACAAGGAGTATCAGATGATCTTCCTGATGCTTACTTGTTTAATTTGGAAGTAATACCTCAGTGGGCTAAGCCATTAGTGCCAGTATTGACATACGGACCTAACCATCCAATAATAAACATGCAGGATAGGGAGGTAGTAAAAGCCCAAAAGTATCACATCATGGCAGGAAGTATGTACAAGCACACAGATCAAGGAATCTTGGCTTGTTGTGTGGAAGAGGACGAGTACAATAAATGGTTGCATTTAGCACATGTAGGTGCATTAGAGCAACACTAATCAAAGCAAGGAACCTTACAGACACTAAGGAGACTAGGAGTGCATTGGCCGACTATGGAGGCTGATGTCCAAAAGTTGTGCAAGGAATGCCCAATCTGCTGCACTAAACCACCTGTGGAACATGCCACTCTTTATCAAGTGTCCATAGTGCCAGATTGGAGTGAACCTCTAGTATCCTTCTTAAGGACGAGAACATTCCCTCCAGACATGACTCTGGCTAGGCAAAGGAGTTTAGAACAAGAAGCCCAGGATTATTCACTCATTGGTGATAATCTATACAAGCGTGGTAAAGATGGTTACCTGAGACTATGTGTCCATGAGAGTGAGTATCTCAAGATCTTGGACACTGCTCACCAAGGTGTAGCAGGAGGACACTTTGGACCAGATCGGGTGATCAAGGCAATACTATTTGCGGGCTTCTGGTGGCCGACCCTTCACATGGATGCACATACCTATGTGAAACGCTGTGACGTCTGTCAGAGAACTCAATATCCTATACGTAAAGATGAGATGCCACTGAAACCTATGATGGGTGGACGTGCATTCTCTAAGTGGGGAATAGACTTCGTAGGTCCTATTAATCCCCCAGCTAAGGGCTCCCATGCAGAATATATCATTGTTGCGACAGACTATCTAACAAAGTGGGTAGAGGTAAAAGCCACAACGAAAAACGATGCTCAAACAACAGCTAAGTTTTTATTTGAGAATGTGTTCACTAGATACGGGCTACCTATAGAGCTAGTTAGTGATAGAGGTATTCACTTCTTGAATGAAGTTATTGAAAATCTGCTCCAAGAATTCTTGGTAGTACATAAGAAGTCTGCCCCCTATCACCCTCAAGCAAATGGCCAGGCTGAGAGCACCAACAAGATCTTATGCAATGTACTGACGAAATTAGTGAACAATAAACGCTCTGATTGGGACAAACAGTTACACCATGCTGTTTGGGCATACCGAGTCACCTACAAAACGGTACTCCAAGCCACCCCCTTTCAGATGGTATTTGGCCAAAACGCCGTGCTACCTGTGGACTTCTTAATACCTACATTGAAAGTAGCACAAGAGCACGAATGGACGGGCCATGAACTCTCCTCTAGACTGTTTGACCTTGAACGATTAGGAGAAACAAGACTAAGAGCAGCTGCAGGGATATATGCAGCTAAGAAACGACAGAAGGCATACTTTGATGCCCACGTTAAGGATAAAGGTTTGAAGGCAGGCGACTTAGTTTTAGTCTACACATTGAAGCAACATGCGAGAAAACTAGAGAAGAGAGGCTATGGACCCATGATCATTAATAGAATCTCAACAAGTGGAGCAGTGCAGCTAGCCACATTAGAGGGCGATGTTCTTCCAAGTTACATTAGTGGATGCAGAGTCAAGTTGTATCAGGAACCTCTCACAGAGGAAATGCTAAGTCGACTCAATACTGCTAAGAAACGCAAAGAGGAAGAAAAGAGAATTCGAGAAGAAGCTCAAGCAGAAGCCCTAGAGCGCATACGGAGAATGAAATTAAGAAGACAAGGTAGAGAGCACCCTATGCAAGATGCATATGCAGATCAAGGATATGACGTGGCTATGTGTGAAGTTTCAGGTGTTAGCTCACATAGGATAACTGATCAACGTCCTTTCATAACCTTAGATATAGGACAAGGAAAGAGTGCAAGGATTGTAAGAGCCTTGATTGACTCAGGTGCAGCCACTAGTGCTGTTAAATTGTCTTACTGTCAAGAGTTGCAATTAACTGTCAATCCTGTGGAAGCATATCTCATAGGATTGGGAGGCGTGGAAACCCCTTGCATGGGCGAGGTGGAACTTCCCCTCTATATTCATGATGAGGCAATGACAATTAAAGTACTAGTATGTCAAGATGAGGACCTCACTGAACCCCTTGTCTTGGGTCAAGACTAGATCTATGACCAAGCAGTCAACTTAAACCTAAGAAGTGGACTTCTTCAGGTATGGGTGAATCAAACTAGAATTACAATTGAGTTAAATAATGAAGCACTCAAGGAACTAGAAAAGGCACGGACTCCTGGTCCCTCCAGGGGTACACATGAAGTTGACCATGCTGTTCTTGTCCAAGGCTATGTGATGCAGAGGAATGAAGATCTCAAAAAAGGAGTCAGAACCACAATGGAACTCCCTTCTTTTCCAAAGGCCAGAAGGAGGCAACAACTAAGGGAAGATCAATCACTGAAGACTCTCCAGGCGAGAGACCAAAAGAATGCGCGAAGCAGAACAACTCAGCCGATGAAACAAATGTGGGTGCGAAAGGGCGAGCTGCCGACTGTAACCAAGTCGCAACAACGGTCTCAACTTCCTATTAGTAATCCACGACTTGATACTAATAAAAAGACTCCTAAAACCTCTGTTGAGAAAGTGAAATCTATTTGGGTACCCAAGAAGTTGATGAAGGCTAGGCCACAATCAAGACAAATTTGGGTGCGTAAGGCTTACTTGCGGGCTCAAATATCTATCCAGACACCACCCCCTGTACAACATGGTTCATTTCCTCTCACATCTGATACTCATTCTTATACCTCACACACAAACACACATCCACCTGTAAGCACGAGAAGAATCATGTGGAAATGGATCCCTAAAAAACCTCATTTCCAAGCCGATACCCTCACTGTGCTTTCAGGCCCTTCCACCAAACCACGACACAAAACCATACGTTGTGTTTGGCGTCCTAAGATGTGTGACAAACCCCCTGACCCTTCCTTGTAAATTCACGTCCAACTACTAACTACATCACTCAGACACCATAGCTTTCCATTTAAGCTCTTCTCGTCACTAACGGCACACACACTCATCGAGCACTCACTGACCCACTGACTCATCATCTACCTCATATTAATGTTGTAACGGGGACAACAACGGTTTTGATTCTGTCCATTACAATGTTAACACATGGTTCTATATTCTCACAGAACCAACAAGCAAGCAGTGCCATGGCAGAAGCTGGAGGTTCCAGTTCTCACGCCGGATCTAGCGCACAGATTGTGGATATAGAAACACTCCTCCTCGAACCACATCTCACCGAAAGACCGCAAGAACTTCAAGCTGTGCATGTGCTCCCAGTTCAGGATCCTCCTCAGGGACACACCTCTCAAGTGGGCAAACACGCTCATTGGTTCAGTGATGTTGCAGGACCATTGGGTGATGGAACCTATTTTTGGGAAGCTGAATTGGAGTTTAATGGTAAATGGGGACGCTACCATTTTTTCACGCGTGAATTTTTGAGCTATCAGAATGCCGAAGTAATGCGTTCGGTATGGACCAAAGCGGGCCTGGACAGTTATTTCAGGGCCCACTTACCAAAGCCAGATTTCTTACGTTGTTCTTATCTTATCAGTACCATCACTCCTAGCAGGGCCAAGGGAGGTGACAACACTTTTGTGTTACCCTCACTGTTGCCAGGCCACGAACTTAAAAGATTCAAACTGACCCTCAATCTGGTACGAGAAGCATTGGACATGCATGGTATGCACATTCCTACTGAAAAGGAAACAATGGTTCCAGGCAGAATGAAACATAAAGATCTCAATAAGGTGAAGGATATGGTAGCAATGACACCGACCATCGCTCTTCACCTACGGACCGTCATGCAGCATTTTGCTTTTCCAGCCCAGGAAAGATTCACCATGCCACCAAAGAAGATATGGTTTAGCTTGTATTTGGCAGAGACAGAAAACCTCCCTATCACCATACCACATTGGATCATAGATCAGATCCACCTAGCCCATCAACGGTGGAACAAGAAGCAGAAAAATGTGCTCCACGGGTGTTGTGCTCTGACCAAAATAATCTATCGATGTCTAGCCTATGACGTGCCTATTCAACGGGCACTCGTATGGTCCCGGGCCCAGGAGTTTCAGAGAAGGCTATCAACGGCAGGTCCTCCATCAAAGAAGATGAGAGGGGGAGTCCAATTACCCTGCGCTCAACCAAGGGGAGCCACCACTACACCAGAAATTACCCCTCCCCAGACACGACGCATTAGACCATTCACCATTCGGCTACCAAGACCAAGTACAGAGGGACCCAATCTGGTGTTTCCACCCGTCCCATCAGACTTGGAATTTCCACAGGGCTTTACTCTCAATGATCTCACTGATGAAGAAGTGGCTAGACTGATCTACGACTCTAATCTCGAAACGGAAACAGAGCGAGCTCAGGAACCACAAACCCATACAACAACGTCAGCCCCCACCTGACCGCAAGTTGTAGAAGTCGACATAGATGAACAAGAGACCAAACAAGAGGAAGAAGCCTACGAAGAACAAGAGTATGATGAACTTTCAGAGTTAGCAAGTGCCCCCGCGTATTCGGCACAAATAAAAAGACTATATCGAACCATGCAGCTAGTTCAAGAACAGCATAAAATGTCACTTGAAGCAGGCAAGAAACTCATGAACCAATTGCTGGCAGAGGAAGGTGTGGATGATATGTTCATCGAGTCCATCAACCTACATGCCGATGCAGTAGGATTGGATGAGGCCATTCATGAGGCAATGGCCTACATTCACCGATTTGAGAAAGGAGTTCCCGCCCGTCCCATGAGGTCCGGGAAACAAATTCATATCAACGTATCAGCACCAGGAAATACAACGCAAACAGACGAACATCAAGAAGCACCACTGTCACCACCCTCCCCACCCCTCACTACACAACTCACTCCACCACGTGACACTATCCCCACCACGTCCACTATCACCACAATCGTCATGGGAATTCCACTCTCTCCGGGAATCCAATTCGGGGGAGTCACTATGCCCACCTTCACCACTCTCTTCACTAACGTCACATCCACCCCACCCACGGTCCCCATCTACACGGTCACTCAAACATTTGACACTATGGAAACATCTCCTGCCACAGCACCACTCCCTTCCCCCATGCAACCTCCGTCCCCCATACCCCCTCCACCCACATCTCCACTTGACTCCACATCATTCACAACTCCCTTTCCCGTCCCCATTTCCCCTACATCTTCATCTCTCCCTGCATCATTTAATGTAAATAGTATATTTCTAGCTTTAAATCAATGTGTCTATCAACTTCAGAATGAGTATCGAGCTCTCGACGATCGTTATCATCAAGTGATCACTACCAATCAGAAACTTTAGAGCCGCCTCACAGCGATCGAGGAAGAAAATGTAGAACTCAACCAACGTTACACCACGCTCGAACATGCCCACCAAACACTCCTAGAAACTCCCCAACCATCACAACAGCCGGGCACCAAACAACTCGAGGCCTTGCTGGATGTATACCAAGCTGATAATCTTAGAGTCCGGCATAACTTGGCACTCCTCAGAAAACACATGGCAACTGCCCTTGAAGAGAACAAGAGACTGCAGCAACAAAATGAAGCAAATCTAGAAGCAGCAATGGAAGGCTCTCCCCACGAAATTGATCCAGAGCAGTTTAAAGCCGTACCCTCAGAGACAATGAAGACCATCTTGGAAAGCTATGCAGATCTATTAGATGCTCATGATGAGTTGGAAAGGGAGCGTGATGAGCTACGTAGCCAGCTCAAGGAACAGGAGTCTCCAACCAAGGTAATAGAACCGGCCGCGACTTCAGAGGAAGTGAAGGCATTGACAGAGCAGGTGGTTGAGCTCCAGAAAAAGTTACTAGAGTATGAAAGACAACCCTCTCCAGTTATAGAACCTGAGCCAGAAGACTTGGTTCCCATTGAGGTAGATGATTCGTACGAGGAACCATACGTTCCTATGCCAATGCCAGGCGGGCAACAAACCTCAGAGGGAATGGATACCTTAGAAGTGGAAGCACCTGAATGGCTTCAGTCATTAGAGAAGACAGCGAACACCCACGATGAACGAGTAGCAATACAGATCCAATCATTAGCCAAATTAGAAGACACTGTCATCAAGTCTGAGTATTTCAGACGTATGTCCCATCACAGGTGGATAGGGACCAATGATGATCAGTATGTGCCATATTGCATATTATTGGCTGATTACAACGCAGAGATCCAACGACAATGTGGGAAAGCCCCCACCTTTGCCACCCAGTTTGGCCCCGACGATATACCAGAGAGTGCAAAAAGAGGATCTATTCATCAACCCACTTGGAGGATCCGTCTCTTGGAGACTTATCCTGAAATGGTACGAACCTGGAATAACATGCCCCTCTTTATTAAGTACAATCCTTGTTATGCCCCAGTCCTACGAAGACGCACATGGCCCGAATTCACCATTGCTGTCAAGAACATCAAAGGCTGTGCCAAGTGGCTAAATTATGTTTATCTAGCACCTCCATGAGGACCTCCCACTGTAAATTATATGATTTCTACTATCAGACACTGGAGCACTCGACTACGCAATACACCCGATGTGATGGCACAAATGTGTATGAAAATATTTGAATTAATGCTGATCACATTCAGGACATTTAAAAACATTAAAGATCCCCACTTCTCAGGAGCCGGATTCGTTACAGGCAACCAAGACCTAGTTTACGACATGAGCACCACCCCATCAATAGAAGTAATATATGCTTGGCACGCCAGAATAAAGTACCTCCCCGCTTGTTTTAAACAGACTTTCAAGGAGATGTTCATAACAGGATTCTGGGAATATCACTCAGAAATTTTTGTACCCAGGCCTTCACATCTCCTCCACTTATTCGCTGTGGAGAGAACCATACATTCAGAACAACTACGGGTGCCACACCCAGACGTACCAGGACCAGTGAATTGGGACGCATTATTAACAGATCTAGCACGGGGGCTCAGATTAGAAGAACATTACCTCGCTTTCGACGTCGTCCAATACTACGTTCAACGAACATCTAGACAAGGGTCTGTCAGGGGCGACAGACGCGAGAGTGGGGGGCGGGTGTTGGCAGCAGTCAGGGAACCGAAGGAGCCACAAGACGAAGAGAGTCAGAGCGAAGGGACAGCACAAGCAGACATGGCAGTCAAAGAAGATCTGGCAAGTAGGCCATCTAAATTTTTCAGACATCAAGGAGTTGAGCACACTGATGGAGAGTGTTAATCTCCAAAAGAACAAGTTAACCTTGAATTTAGATCACCTCTATATCAAGATTAACCTTAGACTCCACCAAACTTAGAGAACTTTCACCAATTTATCAGAAAATTGATTATTCTGAAAAATTCAGCTTCTTCAGAAAAGTCTGCTGCAGATTAATCACTCATTGACTAATCAATCCTGTAAATTTTTTGATAAAACTTTGCACAACACTTCGCCTTAAGGTTGCGCAACTTTGCCAAGTTAAATCTCTCAAAAAGATTGAGTACACACTGAGAAATGTGTGAAACACTTTACCTATGCCTGAAAGAGCTTCTCTGCAATGGCGACTTTGACACCTGCAACTTCTTAGCACTGGTTCTCCCAAAGTAAATCCCGTTTGATCAAGATCTTTTAGCCATAGATGGCTTACCTTCCAACTTAGATTTTAAGCCCTCGCTTGTGTAAAACTTTACACTGTGGACTGAGCAATGATCATTTCATTGAAGATGAAATGTGCGCCAGATTTTACGACTCTTAGAACATTCTTACATATGAATGTTCCTAATCAAAATTCTCTCAGCCTGATTTCAATTAACCTCTCAAATTCTAGCCATAGATAGATTAGCTATGGACTTAGACACGTGCAGAAGGATTTCTCAAAAGATTAAACACAGAAGGAGCAGACTGCTAAACATCGGGTGCAAGTTTCTCGATTTCTTCAGAAAATTTACATACAAGTGAGGATAGATGATTCACTCACTTTCAATGTGTCTAATGACACTAATTTCTCTCTCCCTATTCTCTAATCTTCTTCTGCTCTATTTGCCCGACATTTTCCAACATATTTATATATGAATATATACAAGTGTATGACTAAACAAAGATATAAGTCAGCTAATGTACATATGTGTACATATCTTTGGATTTTCTGAACATGTCCTTCATTCAACCATCTGACTTTGTTTTCTTCTTGACTCCTTGATTTCATTCCTCCATAATTCTTCAATTGATGATTGTCATGCACCAACAGCTCCCCCTCAATCATTAATTGAGGTTCTTCTCTATCTTCTTTACTCCAGCCATATCCTTGAATCTTTGTAGTTTTGGTCCATCTAGACTTTTTGTCATCATATCTGCAACTTGATCTTTTGTGGGAGTGTGTATGACTTCAATCTCCTTCTCAATGACCTTCTCTCTCAGAAAATGATACTGTATTTCAATATGCTTAGTTCTAGCATGAAATACAGGATTAGCTGCCAAGTATAATGAACTCATATTGTCTCCACAAATAATAGGAGTACTCTGAATCACATCAAAAACTTTCAAAAGTGTCTTTAGCCATATTACCTCTTTTGCAGCTTCCACCATACCTTTATATTCTGCTTCTGTAGATGACAAAGCAACTGTATGTTGCTTCTTGGAACACCATGAAATCAATCTGTCTCCTACATAGCACAAGTATCCATGTGTTGATCTTCTATCATCCACATTACCTGCCCAATCTGCATCACTATATATCTTCACTCTTGTATCAGAAGTAAATCCATAGTACAACCCTTCTCTGAGTGTACCCTTGATGTACCTAAGTACTCTTTGTCCTGCAATCCAATGTTCCTTTCTAGGACAATGCATAAATTGTGAAAGCACACCAACTGCATATGATAAATCAGGCCTTGTCAATGTAGCATAGATCAAGCTACCAACCAAACTTTGATAGAGTTTCATATCTTTGAACTCTTCTCCTCCAAACCTAGACAATTTATGGTTCACTTCCAAAGGTGTAGGTGCAACCCTGCAATCTTCCATTTTAAATTTGGTTAGCAAATTTTTAAGATACCTTTCTTGGGTCACATATACTCCATGTTGAGTATAAGAGATCTCCATTCCCAAGAAGAATGATAGGTTCCCCAAATCACTGATTTTAAACTCTTTCTCCATCTGCTTCTTGATCATTTGTATTCCCTTATCATCTGTTCTTGTAAGTATTATGTCATCAACATAAATACACACATAAATGAACCCATCTTCACTTGCTTTGACTAGCAAGCTACTATCTGCCTTTGATGCTTGAAATCCAAGATCATTCAAGAATTTTACAAGCCTATAATTCCAAGCCCTTGGGGCCTGCTTCAACCCATACAAAGCTCTCTTGAGCTTACACACATAATTTGGACTCACTTGATCTTTGAACCCATCTGGTTGCTCCATGTAGACTTCATCTGAAATGTAACCATTCAAGAAAGCATTTTTTACATCTAATTGAGATAACTTCCAACCTTTGCAAGCAGCAATTGCTATGAGTGTCCTGATGGTTGTCATCTTTGCCACAGGACTATAAGTCTCATCATAGTCCACTCCATATGTCTGTGCATACCCTTTCACAACAAGTCTAGCTTTGTACCTAGACACACTTCCATCTGCAAATCTTTTAGTCTTGTAAACCCACTTACAACCAATGATTTTCTGACTATTAGGTTTAGGAACCAAATCCCATGTTTGATTCTCTATCAATGCATCATACTCCTCTTGCATAGCATCTTCCCAATTCTTCTTCCCTTTGGCCTCTTCATATGTAGAAGGGTCTTCATCTGCTTTTACCAAATATGCATAATCTTTAGTAGTTAAGAATGAAGTGTCATAGCTATACCTTGTAGGTTGCCATTTGTGCCTAGATGACCTTCTAACTTCTGCACTTCTTGAAGT
The DNA here is from genome assembly GCA_020310875.1 of Ceratopteris richardii. Lineage (NCBI taxonomy): Eukaryota > Viridiplantae > Streptophyta > Polypodiopsida > Polypodiales > Pteridaceae > Ceratopteris > Ceratopteris richardii. The sequence goes on from CM035406.1 coordinate 9,937,991, forward strand.
TTCTGGTTCATCACATTCTGGATCAAACCTTGGCCTCTCTTCAACTTCAACCTGCACTTCATTGTTCTCACTTTCATCAAGTAATTGAATCTTTGCTTTACCTTTTCTTTGATCCACTACTTCTTCATCATCTGCATGTATATTATATTTACCTGCATACCAAGTACCTTGCTCATCAAATGTAACATCCTTGGATACAATAAATTGCTTTGTGGATGGACTCCACAACCTATATCCCATTTGCTTATCATCATAGCCAATGAAACCATACTTTTCTGCCTTAGGCTCCAACTTATGCCTCAATTGAGATGGCACATATGCATATGCCAAGCATCCAAATATTCTGCAATGATCTAAGGTAGGTTTCTTACCCCACCAAGCTTCATATGGTGTCATGCCCTGCAAAGCTTTACTCAGAAGAGTGCTCCCATCCTTAGCTTTGACTGAACCAATTGACTTTACCTTATGCTTTGTATTATCACCTGTCTGAACTGTATGATTAATTGCATTATGATCTAGGTCAGTCATCAAAGCAATATTTCCACTCAAATGATTACTACATCCTGAATCAATATAAAACACTCTCATGTCCTCATGTGAGGTTTCACAAGTATTCATAATGAGAGTCGAGTCCTCTTTTTGATCTGATGCATAGTTGTAGTAGGTGCTATTATAGGATTGATTTTGGAAGCTTCTTCCTCCACCTCTTCCAAAAGAATTCCTACCACCTCTTCCTCTGAAGTTTCCTCTCTGAAATCTACCACCTCTTGCTCTTTGATTAAAGTTCTGATAATTACCATTGTTTTGATTATTATGCCAACAATCATGAGATAGATGATTGGTCTTACCACATATCCAACAAGCTCTTGCATTATCTTTGTTGTTTCTGCCTCTTCCTCTACTTCTACCACTTCCTTTTCCTCTTATGAAGTTTGCTTGGTTTGAAGTACCTTCTTCTTCACCTGATTGTTGCTTTCCTTTGTTAGCTTTCTTCTTGTCTTTAGAGTACATTGCATGACCTGCACTCTTATCAACATCTCCTTTGATATCATTCTCAAAAGTTAGCATATGACCTAACAATTGATTCAAATCAGGAGTAAAATGATCTAATGAAAGTTCTGTAGATAAAATGAAAGGCTTCCACTTCTCATCTCCTCTTAGCCCTGTGAGTATTTGTCTTACCAATTTGTCTTCTTCAATATCTTCATCCACTGCACCTAGAGAGTCTGCAATGTCCTTCATCTTTGTCACATAATCAGAGATTGATTGTGAGGCCTTCTTCTTAAAAGTAGTAAACTCTGCCCATAGTGAAGCTTTCCTTGATTTGGTTGTATTTTGGAAATGCTCTTCCAAAGCATTCCAAATGTCACATGCACTTTCAAGTCCTCTAATGTGAGGAAGCAAATAGTCATTGACTGCCATGTAGATGATACTTCTTGCTTGAGCATCCTTCTTCATCCAATTCTTCAAATCTGCAAGCTCCTCCCTAGTTGGAACACTAGGATCTCTGAATTTAGGCTTCTCTTCTTCACCTGTAATGTAGGCTATCAAATCTTTGCTCATAAGATGAGCTTCCATCCTCATAGACCAAGCTGGATAGTTCTCTCTATCCAACTTTTCAATTTGGAGACTATCTCCCATCCTTGCTTCACCTGTAGTCTCAAAACTTTAACCTTTACAGATAATGAATGTACCTTTACTTCGAATGTTGCTCCTTCTGATCCTTTTGATACTCTTTGTATGTCTTCCTTCAATCTTTCTTCACACTTTAACCTTTTGCACCTTCGAGATGTAAAGATTTGTATTTCTGCAGTAGTTGGAGTCTCCTTCACTTCAATTTTGACACAACCTGCTCTGATACCACTGATGGAGAGTGTTAATCTCCAAAAGAACAAGTTAACCTTGAATTTAGATCACCTCTATATCAAGATTAACCTTAGACTCCACCAAACTTAGAGAACTTTCACCAATTTATCAGAAAATTGATTATTCTGAAAAATTCAGCTTCTTCAGAAAAGTCTGCTGCAGATTAATCACTCATTGACTAATCAATCCTGTAAAGTTTTTGATAAAACTTTGCACAACACTTCGCCTTAAGGTTGTGCAACTTTGCCAAGTTAAATCTCTCAAAAAGATTGAGTACACACTGAGAAATGTGTGAAACACTTTACCTATGCCTGAAAGAGCTTCTCTGCAATGGCGACTTTGACACCTGCAACTTCTTAGCACTGGTTCTCCCAAAGTAAATCCCGTTTGATCAAGATCTTTTAGCCATAGATGGCTTACCTTCCAACTTAGATTTTAAGCCCTCGCTTGTGTAAAACTTTACACTGTGGACTGAGCAATGATCATTTCATTGAAGATGAAATGTGCGCCAGATTTTACGACTCTTAGAACATTCTTACATATGAATGTTCCTAATCAAAATTCTCTCAGCCTGATTTCAATTAACCTCTCAAATTCTAGCCATAGATAGATTAGCTATGGACTTAGACACGTGCAGAAGGATTTCTCAAAAGATTAAACACAGAAGGAGCAGACTGCTAAACATCGGGCGCAAGTTTCTCGATTTCTTCAGAAAATTTACATACAAGTGAGGATAGATGATTCACTCACTTTCAATGTGTCTAATGACACTAATTTCTCTCTCCCTATTCTCTAATCTTCTTCTGCTCTATTTGCCCGACATTTTCCAACATATTTATATATGAATATATACAAGTGTATGACTAAACAAAGATATAAGTCAGCTAATGTACATATGTGTACATATCTTTGGATTTTCTGAACATGTCCTTCATTCAACCATCTGACTTTGTTTTCTTCTTGACTCCTTGATTTCATTCCTCCATAATTCTTCAATTGATGATTGTCATGCACCAACACACACAAGAAGAAAGAGCAAGTAGGGAGCTCAAAGGTATGTATGAAAAATCAATAGAGAAAATCCCTACACAAATAGTGATTTTCATCACTAAAAACCATTGTAAATATCATTTCGTATTTTTGTAGCTCCATTTTGTGCAAGCCAAGGAGTCCTTGAGCTTGAGGAGCTTTAGAAGTATCTAGCTACCAATTTTCATATTTTTTAGATCTCGTTTGAGCCCTCTAATAAGCCTTGGAACCTAATTTTTAACTAGGCCGGACACTAGGTCTGAACAGGGCCAAAGCTAGTCAAAAACTATAAAAGGAGCTAGAGAGCTCATTTTTGGAGGGAGATTGTAATTGAAATGAACTTGTAAGAGCTTTTTGAAAGTAATCTAAGAACTCCATTGCTTCTCACTCTTTGTCTTGCCGTGTGTGCGCGTGTGCGTGTATGTGTGTGCATGCTCTTCATACCATCCGCACTTGTGCCTCCTCTTGCTCGAGGTCTTCATACCATCCTCACGTCTTCCCGGATTGACATTAAAGGAGGTGCTACTCATCACTGAGCTACAGGACCCAAACAAGGTAACATATGTGTGTAAATTGAAAAAAGCTGTTTATGGATTGAAGCAGGCACCTAGAGCATGGAATCATAGGTTGACTACATACCTTTAGGATCAAGGTTTTGTCATGAGTAAAGAAGATACTTCTCTGTTCATCAAGAGAAGTAATTCAGAGTTAATATTTGTGTACATGTTGATGATATCATACTTACAGGTAATGATGCTAATGGCATCAAACATATCAAGAATTAGATGATGAAGGAGTTCAAAATTAGTGACCTTGGATCACTAAAATACTTTCTTGGACTTGAGTTAGTCTATACTAACTCTGGAATTTACATTACTCAGAGGAAGTATATATAGGATATGTTGAAGAAGTTTTATTTGCGTGATGCCAAAGCTGCAAGTACTCCAATGGAGATAAACCTAAAATTAAGTGCTCATGAAGGTGATGTACTTGAGGACATTGCAGGTTATCAAAGCATAGTGGGAAGCTTGAACTATGCTACCTTGACAAGGATAGACATTGCTTATGGAGTAAGTGTACTAAGCTAGTTTATGCATAAGCTTAGGGCACACCACTTGGAGGTTGCCAAAAGAATCTTGAAGTACCTTAAGGGTACTCAACATCATGGTTTGTATTTCCCTTATACATCAGACTTGGACATTAAGATCTACTCAGATGCAGATTGGGCAGGATGCAAAGATGATAGGAGGAGTACCTCAGGATACCTTTCATTTGCAAGTAATGAGCCAATATCAAGGTCTTCAAAGAAGCAACCTATTGTTGCTTTATGTTCTACAGAGGCAGAGTATAGAGAGGCCATATGGATCAGATTGTTGTATATAGAATTGGGTTTACACACTAAATGTCCAATGATTTTTGGAGATAATACAAGTTCATTATACCTTGCAACTAATCCTATGTATCATGCTAGGACCAAGCATATAGAGGTCCACTATCATTATGTGAGAGATAAGCTATTGAGCAAGGATATTTAATTGGCATATGTATCAACTAATATGCAATGTGCAGATTTGTTGACTAAAGCTTTAGGTGGTACAAAACTTTGCAAGTTTAAATCAATGATTGGCTTGTAGGATATTCATGAAGATTAAAGATGAAAACTAAGCCAAAATTTTTGGCTTGAGGGGGAGCTGTTGGTGCAATTCACAAGCCCACACATTTGGCTTGAAGTTCGTACACATATGAAGCTCCATAGAAACCATTGCTAGAAGAACTTTATCTTTTAGCTTTGTAAAATTCATTTTCTTTTTGACTTGAGAATATTTGTAATCACCTACCCAAAAGTCGTGGACTTGTTAGTTAGGAAAGTAACCACTACATTGAGGGAATATCTCCTAGAATGAAGGATCACTTTTGGAGAGAGCCAAAAGTTGAATTCAAATTCAAATTTGAATGGAACACTTATATAAACTCATTTGAAAAAGTCAGAGTTAGAAGCTTGAACTCCCGAGCTCTCCATTGCCATTAAGTGAGAGTGTAAGGCCTGCATTGTAGCCTTCACTATTCTTAATCATAAGGCCATGATTATCAAGCCCATGATCTTGTACAACATTGTTCATTAATACAATACATCTACATAGTTCATCTATGATAGTTCTCAGTCAATTCTTCACCAAATTCAATGGTCTATAGCTTGTGGAATCAGCTCCACCTTATCTACATGCTGAAAAAGTTTGAGGCAAATAGATTCAGCCAATTTGGAGAAACCCACACCGAAGCACTCACTGGTCCTAAAAAATCGGGGGTAATGATTTATTTGCTAAATTGATTGCTCTCTGTATAGTGGATCATTTCAAGTGATTTCACTTGGAATCATTATCTTAATAATCTAATTAGATATATCTAAAAGGAAGTTTTCCAATTCCTACTGTACTCGTTGTACTGAGCATTACAAGCAACAGGTGTATGATAAAAAATAGAAGATTTTCATTGAGTCTTCTATTTAGAAGTAGTCTGTTTTGATTTAATCTTTTCACACATCATTTCCAAAGTACATAGGCACTTTTATGGTGTCATTGGAAATCTACGAGGTCAGAGGGGAAGAATGCTTCAGGAATAGAAAGAATCAGAGAGGAAGAGGCTTCCATAGAGGAGGTTATGGACAATCAAGAGGCATGTTCAACAATGGAGGAATCAACTACCATCACAATAACAACCAAGGCTACAACAACAACTACCAAGGAGGCTTCAAAGGAAGAAGAGACTATAACAACTTCACATATGATCAAGAGGATTCTCTAGTACTCATGAATATGATAGTGTTGGAAGCAGCCAGAGGCACAGACGACACGGAAGCATGTAACGACAAAGCAGGGAGACAGTCGAATCGTTTTTCAAAGAATTATGTTTTCAAATACTTTCCAAAAACCTCCAACAGTGATTTTTATCACTTTTGTAACATATGTAACATAGAAAACCCCATTTTGTAATCCATAGCTCCATTTTGTGCAAGCCGAGAAGTCCTCGAGCTTGAGGAGCTTAGGTAGAACAAGCGTATCAATTTTCGTTATTCTTAGACATCGTTTACCCTTCCAAATAGCATCCAGGACCTAATTTTTAACTATGCCGGTCACTAGACGTGAAACCGGTCAAAACTAGTCTAGAAACTATAAAAAGAGCTAGAGAGCTCATTTTTGAGGTTAGCTTGTTTGAGGTTAGAGATCTTTTGAGCTTGTAATAGTGTTTTTGAGCAATAGAGTGGATTTCTCACCTTCCATTGTGTCTTGCTTGTCTCTTCATAGTGTGTGTGTATGTGTGTGTGCATTTCTATGCTTCTCACCTTCACTCTCACTTCATCTCACATTCACGATCTTCATATCACTCCTATCTCTTCCGCGGATTGACAATTAAGGAGGTGAAGCTTCTTAACGTGGTTCTCACCATTGTGCTAGAGCAACACCAAATTTTGGCGCCGTTGCCGGGGATCGAGTCTAGGACGAATGTGTGATGGTAAGAGTATAGCAAGAAGTGGCGTTGGAAGGTAAAAATTTCAGTTTTTGTTGTTGTTTTTACTTAGTTTTTAGTGTTTTTCACCTCCCCCACACTCCATCTTCATCACCGCATCATCATCTTCATCTCCAAAAAAATCAGAAAATTCACCATATCCACCCATTCTCCTCATTTCCCCTCATTTGTGCATGCGAGAGAGTGAGAGAGAGCTCTTGTGCTTGTGTGTGCTTTTGCTTTCTTGAGTTTTCTTGCAGGTACAGTACTCCAGTGCATCAGGAAGGCTGCAAAAAGGTAAGAAAACCACCTTCTGTCAGAATTCTGCCGAGTGTGTCAGACCATCGCGATGGTCTGCAACCTTCGGTATTTTTGGTAGGCGACCACACCACGAGGTAGGCGACCCTTGCGCTTGCACGAATCCACAGGTGCATCTCAAAAATTCATAGTTTGGTGGACCATCGCGACGGTCTCAGACCATCGCGATTGTGTCACACCATCGCGATAGGCTCACGCCATCGCGACGGCTCGGCCGGACCATCACGACGGTCTCACGCCATCGCGACGGTTCATTTGGACCATCGCGACGGTTCACGGACCATCGTGACTGTTCGGTTGACCCCACACCATCGCAATTGGCTCACGCCATCGCGCCGACGGTGCGACGTGGCAAGCTAGACCATCGCGACGGTTCATTTTTTGGACCATCGCGACACTTCAAAAATTCGGACCATTGCGATTGGCTCACGCCATTGCGCCCAGACCATCACGATTGGCTCAAGCATCGCGAGGGTTCACTTTGGACCATCGCGATTGTGCACGTTGACCATTGACTGACGCCATCGCGATTGTCCGCCTGATCACGCCATCGCGATTGTCCACTTTCACGCCATCGCGACGGTGCACTTCAGACCATCGCGACGGTTCGCGCATCACGCCATCGCGACGGTTCTCCTAGACCATCGCGACGGTCCCAGACCATCGCGATTGTCTCACGCCATCGCGATTGTGCACCCCCATCGCAAATTTTAGGGTTTCATTTTTTGGCCAATTTTGGGGCTATTTTTGGGAAATCTTTGGGTGATTAGACTCATAGGAGACCCCTTACCTCATATTTGGAGAAAAACCTGTTTGTCAGTTTTTACCCCCTAGGGCCTGAACGGTCATAACTTTTTCATCCGAAGTCCGTTTTTTGAGCTTAATAGCTCATTAGAAAGTTCATTGACCTAATTTGGGACTAGAAAGCCAGGGGGCAAGCATTGAAAAGTTGGGCAAAAGGGAAGGGACTTAAAAGGTGTATATACTCAAGTGCTTGATCATCCAACTGTGAATTGGTCTAATATTGGATTTTTCCAAGTCTAGCAAGGGCAATCAAGGGCAACCAAGGCAAGGCAGTGAAGGGCATAAAGCTTGGGAAGCGCGGCTTCTTGGGCATCAGAGCAACCAGAAAAGCTGACTGGAGGTTGGAAGATTACTCAACCCCCTCAGTCAATTCTTAGCTTAGGATAAGCGTAAGCATTGTGGATTAAGACGATAGGAACGCCTCAAGTTCAAGAGAGTTAAATTTAACAAGTTCAAGACTAAAGTAAAGGTGTGTGACACGAACACCTAAAGGAAAGAACATAAGTTTGACGGAACGAGAACTCAAAATTATAACAGAAAGTCGAATTCCTGACGCATACACTAAGACAAGAATCTAAAGAAATCTAAAAAGAATCAAGAAAGTAATAACAACGAATCATTGACGATCTGAGCGTGTACTGAGTGTGCAAGGAAGAAAATTAATGAACCTTAGATCGGGCAAACATATAGGTAAGTCAGACCGGTGAAGCCTTAGATCATCAGAGGCAAGTGTAAGAAGTACTGCACGATCGTGGGCTCAACAATTGAACACTAGTTATCCCTACGAGAGCTCAGATACTAGCGAATCAAAAATGGCATTTAGCGCAGAAAGACCAGAAGGAGGGTTGAATGTAGCCTATTTAGAAAACCAGAAGGACCCTATTTATAAACAACTAGAGTTTCTCCGAACCAACCGATTAGGTGCTCGCATCTATGAGGATGGTTTGCGAAGGCAAGTGGTGCAAATGCACAACCCCGATCAACCCATTGGATTGGAACGTCCAGTGGTGAAATTTGAGAGGGACGCGTACATAGAGAAGGAAGGAACGATGTACATCTTAAGTACGCAGCCAAACAATACCAACGAGTTTGGCGTGATTCAACCAGAGACAGAAGCAAAATCTCAAGGAAAAGAACCATTAGAAGAGCCTAGAACACCTAGAGGGAAATCTGTACTGACACGAGTACTAATCCCAGAATGGATCCCTCAGGACAACAGAAGCATAGAGTTGTTTGTAAATAAAGAAACTGATGAAGCCTTCTAGAGATACAAGACAGAACTACTTAGTGAGGTAGGTATCATCACGATATACGAGTTCAAGGACCGGGATACACCTGGAAAGGTTGTATACCTGGATGAGACTTCAGAAAGAGTCTTTGTGGTGCCTGACCGCGCTAAAAACACATACACATGGAGAGGTGAATTGGTATTCCCTCCATCTAGAACAAACATGAATACAAGTCAACAAGGGGTAGGAACATCATCAGCCCATGGAAATCAAAGAGAGGGAAATAAAGAGAGACCGGAAGTAAGCTTCACTCATCCCATAGGGAGAGATAGAACAACCACGAACACTAATAGAGCGGATAGACAAAGAGATCATGGAGTACTAGGTGGTAGAGATGATTTTCCTCTACCTAGACCACGCGAACACGCAAGAACATTGAGACCCACACAGTTAGTAAAATCAATGAAGAATTACTTTGATGGGACAGGTTGAAGACATGTTCACGCAATACAACGCATTTGGACTAACGTTAAAGAATACAGCTTTAACCTGGTTCCAACCTTTGCAACAAAGGCAATTTAGAGACATCCATCACTTTTTAGAGTCATTCATCACTGAATTCTCTAAAAGGGGGATTAGACATGACACGTCTTTGTTGATTCATAGCTTTAAACAAACCCCTCAAGAAACAGTAAGACTGGCAGGACGTAGGTTTAGACAATATGTTGAACGATGTCCAATGCAAGAGCTACCCTCACAGGCCAAGCAAGTGTCATTGTTTCTAGATGGCTTGTTGAGCTCTAAACTACGCTCCTACGTATACCTAAAAGAACCCAGAACGGTAGAGCAATGTGTAAGAATTTGTATAGACATTGAGGACAACTTAGGAGACGAGTTGGAACTCTCAAAGGTCGATAAGGACTCAGATTGTTCATCTCTAGCATCCACAAAATTGTCTAGCTCAATAGAAGACCTAGCAGAAAAAGTGGCCCAGAAACTAGGAGTTTCTAGTAAACCTAGGGTGCTAATGAACAAGCGTTGTTACACCTGTGGTGGTGACCATATGGCAAATGTGTGTCCCAATGCACCACAACCACAAGCCAACCCTAGTGGCCAATACTGTACAATTGAGAGAAGATACACGAATCATACGGCTCAAGACTGCCCGTACAACAAACAAACCGTGAGACAGAACTACCCGCAAGCATACCCGCAGCCAGGTAGGTATCAAGGCCAATACAATGCTCAGCCTTATTACTATAGGCCTCATCAGAACTACCCATACCAGGCTCAACAGAGACCTCAACCTGTCTTAGCTCAGCAGCCACCCCCACCAGCGAATGTCATCTCAGTCAAATACGCTGCTGCAGAAGAGAATCTAAGTAGGGCCTTAGTGCCTTCTTCACCTTTGATCACAGAGGGTGACCCGAACTCAAACAGTTTTGACTCTACGCATGTAGATAGTCCACCCGCATATTACACAGAGTCACCAGAACATGTAGAAACATATCATTATGATAGTCCACCAGTGGAACCTAGTTGGGAGCCAGACTATGCTAATGTGATGTACACAAACCCAAATCCACGGCCCCAATTGAGACAACAAAGACCACAGGGCCCTAGAGGACCATGCTTTAGGTGCCAAGGAGATCATTTCATAAAGGATTGTCCACATCCCCCGATAGTAGGACAATCACAGTACTATAACATCCAAGGCTTTTGTGCTGATTGTGGCAAAGAGCACATAATCAGAGATTGTCCTAAAAATCCAGTTAATGTTTCGAATGTGACACCGATCAACGTGATAGGTATTGTAAATAATGCAGATGGATCCAACCCTACATACGTGCCTATCCAAGCTATAACAAGAGCCTAGGCGCTCTTACAGAACCAAAAGCTTAATCAGGAGAAAGTAGTCGGAAGTAGCGAAGTTGCAGAATCTAGCAGTAAAAAGATAAAATCTTGGAAAGATTCTAGAGAAAGAATAAAGAGAAAATGGAGTAAAAAGATAAGTGAGTTGGAAGGAAGTTTGAAGGAATCTAGAGCCAAAATCCAAGAATTGACTTCACAGGAATTGAATCAAGAGAATCCAGCTCAGAAATCAGGATCAGTTTTAGCGGAACCCATACCAGAAAATCTAGACATGATGTTTCGTGCATATCAGGCTAGATTAAAAGAGGGACCTCAAGTAGCTGAAATGAACAAAAACTACCCTCGAGCTGATCTAGAAATTGAGAGAACTAAACTTTGCATGAAGATGGTAGAATTAGCACAAGCTTTGTTTGAAGCCTCTAGATATCTCAATTGGAATAACATGGCAAAACCGGAATTACATTTTCAAGGACTAATGGAGAGGCTAGAATACTTGATAGAAAGCAAAGAGAAAAAGGATCAGCCTAGGAACCCTATTGTCCCAGAGACACAGGAAAGGAATGCGCCATCCCTGTCTCAAGTACCCAACTCAGAAAGTCAAGACGATGTGTCTTCCATACATAGGTACGCACATGAATTTTTGAGAGAAATCCAAGAAGAGAAATGGAGAAAGGAACAAGGAACCCATCCTCCTATTCAAGAAATAGACGACTTGCAAGATTTCCCCAAGACATTCCCTCTATATACAATGATGTAGAGGAGGAGCAACTGAGTGAACACACAACTTTTGAATCTAATTCTTTACAAGAATTACCTCAGTTCACAGGACCTTGGGAAGCAAAGTCTATTAGTATGAGAGCTCCCACGATAATAGTGAGGAATGAAGAATCAGTAATCCCTAGAAACACGGAAGTGATCAAGAACACTAAAGTACAATGTAATCTCACTCTCGAGGAGTTATTGAAGGTAAAACCAGAATTGTGGAAACATGTAGCAATTCAATTCCCTGAGCTTGCTACTACTCCCTCACAAATAGGATCACGAAATAAGGTACCAGAAATACCCGTAGAAAAGATCGGAGATGTAAGCGAAGGAGAGGAAGGTAACACTTATCTCCGATAACCCATCAGGGCTACACCACGAAAGCCATCTTAGATTCAGGAGCCGGAGTAGCCATAGCTACCACCGCTTTATGGAAACGTTGGGGTAAGCCAGCATTGAGACCCACCAGGATGAAGCTACAAATGGCTGATGGACACATAGAAAAACCATTAGGCTTACTAGAAGGCATATCTCTCACCACTTGTGGCGTAGAATTTGAGCATACTTTTGCCATTTGTGACTTTGCAAAAAACCATGCTTATGAGATGATATTGGGACGACCATTCATGCGTCAGTTGCAAATTGTACAAGATTGGGGAACTAATTCTTTGTACTTGCAACAGTTAGGAGTGACTACCAAAGTCAATCTTAAAGACTATTCACATCGAGATGTACCCCCAATACAATGGAATACCATCCATAAGACACCAGTAGAAAGAGAATCCGTGCACTCATTAGAATCAGATCCTTCTTGGTTGCACGAGGACACTCATTTATGGATGTGTAAAGTAGCAAAACAAGAGGAAGAAAGGTTAGAAGCCAGGACCTTAGGTGCAGAACAACATCCACGAACCCTTCAAGATCCAGCTTACGCACCTGTAGTATTCCCTGACAAAGAGTTTGAACCCCATGGTTGGGCAGAAATCCTAGCAACCATGGACATAACCATCAATGAAGAACAATGGACACCCCACTGTAACGAGGATGGTTATGATATCTCAGTTTTCACGATAGAGCCAATCATGTGCGATGCAATTTTAGAAGAGTGTGAACCTAACACGGATGCATTTGATGATGCAAGCGATTTTGATTTAGAATCAATTATCATGGACTCTCCATTTGCATCAGAGGAAGAATATTTCTACGAAGTAGAGACTCACCCTCAGAGACACGAGGAAATTACGAATGAGGTGAGATTAGCCACAGAAGTGACTACTAAGAGTGAAGGCAAGAAAAGAAAGAAGAAAGACACCATGACAAAAAAAGAAGAATCTTTGTTTGAAGTACCCGAGAACTTCAAGAAATATGAAATCGAAGATAGAAGAATCATGGTACGAATGCCTAATAGAAAAGCGAATGAGGGACAAGTATATGATAACCGAGAGAAAACCAAGAAAATAATAGTTGCTATCGAAGGAGAAGAAGAAAAATGTACATACATAGGGCATGATTTGACAACTGAAGAAGAAGAAGAGCTAGTTGCCCTATTGCGCGAATATAGAGATGTTTTTGCTTGGAGTTACCAGATATATGTTCTCATAGAATCCCTATGACTCCAGATGCAAAACCTACGAAACAGAAACCGTACATGTACAATGATAACTACGTTGCGAAGATTAAAGAGGAGATAGATCGATTGATAGAAGCAGGATTCATTTACGAAATTGAGCATACCGAATGGGTATCCCCCATTGTGGTTGTGCCCAAGAAGAATGGAAAATTGCGTGTGTGTATTAACCTTAAAAAAGTTAATGCCGCCACGATTAGAGACAGTTATCCTCTTCCTATCACGGAACATCTATTGGAAAGAGTTGCGGGCAAGGAAGTTTACAGCTTCCTTGATGGTTTTTCAGGCTATAATCAAGTAGCCATTGCTCCAGAGGACCAACACAAGACGGCATTTGCCACTGAATGGGGCATATTTGCATTTCGTGTGATGCCATTTGGCTTAACAAATGCACCCGCCACTTTCGAGCGATTCATGTGTCATGTTTTTAAGGAATTCCTACGCAAGAGTTTGGAAGTATATGTCGATGACTTATGTGCACATTCAAATGTAAGACAGACACATATCCCAGAGTTAAGACAAATATTTGACAAATGTTGAGAATATCAGGTTTGTTTGAACCCAGAAAAATGCGTTTTCATGGTCACACAAGGCAAAATTTTAGGACACATTGTGTCAAAAAATGGAATCTCTATGGATGAGGAAAAAGTAAAAGTATTTGCAGATCTACCTAGGCCGACGAACATCAAAGAGGTACAAGCATTTATGGGCCATTGCGGATATTATAGGAGATTTATACACATGTATGCAATCATAGCCAAGCCTTTGTACTCTCTTTTAACCAACTTTGAATGGACAGATGAATGTGAAAATTCATTCAATGAACTTAAACGACGCTTGTGCTCAGCACCTATATTGACAACCCCAGATTGGAGTAAGCCATTCCATGTACATGTGGATGCATCCAATTACGCCATAGGATGTGTGTTAGCACAACCCACGAGTGAAGGTAACATAGATCTCCCCATAGCTTACGCGAGCAGACAATTGAACACAGCAGAAAGAAATTACACCACGACGGAACGAGAAGGATTAGGGATGATCTACGTAGTAAAGAAGTTTAGACACTACTTGTTGGCCAACAAATTCAAGTTCAAAATTCTTATTTGAGAATGTCTTTACAAGATATGTATTGCCTATAGAGTTAGTGAGCGATCGAGGCACTCACTTTCTAAACCAAGTCATTGAATATTTGTTACAGGATTTTATGGTGATTCACAAGAAATTTGCACCATATCATCCTCAGGCCAATGGTCAGGCTGAAAGCACTAATAAGATCCTTTGTAACGTACTGACGAAACTCGTGAACAACAAACGTTCAGATTGGGACAAACAGTTACACCACGCTGTTTGGGCATATCGAGTGGCCTACAAGACCGTACTCAATGCAACTCCCTTTCAGATGGTTTTTGGTCAGAATGCAGTGCTTCCTTTGGACTTCTTGATACCGACCCTTAAGGTTGCACAAGAACATCAGTGGACCGGCCATGAATTATCAACGAGAATAATGGACTTGGAACGATTAGGAGAAACCAGGCTAAAGGTAGCAGCAGGCATATACGCAGCAAAGAAACGACAGAAAGCATATTTTGATGCACATGTGAAAGATAAAGGCCTAAAAGAAGGAGATTTAGTTCTAGTATATACGCTAAAGCAACACGCACGTAAGTTAGAAAAGCGAGGTTATGGACCTATGATCATTAACAGACTCTCAACAAGCGGAGCAGTACAATTAGCCACTTTAGAAGGAGATATAATGCCTAATTATATTAGTGGCTGTAGAGTCAAGCTATATCAGGAACCTCTTACTGAGGATATGCTTAGACGACTCACGTTGGCAAAGAAGCGTAAGGAGGAAGAAAATAGAATACGAGCGGAAGCTCAGGCAGAAGCAATAGAATGCATTAAACGCATGAAGTTAAGAAGACAAGGACTAGGGAGAGAACATTATAACCATCTGGAAACTACACCCAGATATCCCATGGCCATGTGTCAAGTAAAGTCAACCACTCATCCTAGTATAGTGGACAGGAGACCATTCATTACAGTCAGGTTAGAGCACGACAACCCTTGCCAAGAGCTCAGGGCTTTAATTGACTCAGGTGCTGCGACTAGTGCGATTAGATGGTCCCACTTTAAGGATTCAGGAATAGAAATGCTGCCAATTGAGGCATACCTCATAGGCCTAGGAGGCATGGAAACCCCTTGCATGGGTGAGGTGGACCTTCCTATCCTCATTAAGGATGTGACCATGACAGCGAAGCTACTAGTGTGCCATGATGACGACCTGATAGAACCCCTAATCCTTGGTCAAGATTGGCTATACGATCAGTCAGTGGACCTAAATCTTAGACAAGGCTCCTTACAGATTGGAACCTTAGAACAGAAGCGAGTGATACCGCTTGACTTCCCTAACGGCATTCCGATTGAGGTTTGTAACCCTAGACCCTATGAAACGCATGCGACGCAAGACCGGAAGATCTTGGGTCAGACCAGTCACATTACGTCTACACCAACCCACTCGGGCTTGGCTAGGGACAATTGTCAATCAGAAGAACGACAGGAGATCTTCCCTGGGGCTTCCTACAAACTAGAAGGGGCAGCTACCCAACCGCTAGGGCAGATGAACACAATCAGCGGTCAGGTGGGTTGCATCAGCGGCCAAATGAGCACAACACCCTGCGGTGCTCAACCTTCCAAACTTGCTGCGGACTGGCCTAGATTAAAGATAAATAACGAATCACTTCCTAATGGGCAGGTGACGCAAGTGTTGGATCTCCCTTCTTTTCCAAAGCAAAGCGTCCAATGGACCTCTCAAACCCAACCACGAACGAGTCAACCACAACAGAGGAACCCAGACCGACAACACCACCAGGCAAGGCAAAGAAAGCAGAAGTATCAACATCACAGAACAAGTGGCACGAAACAAATATGGGTGCCAAAAGGACAGCACCACAGGCTATTGGCAACACTGCAGACAAGAACAGGACAAAGTTTCAAAAGAAGCAGAGTCAGTATCCAAAGTCCCCTCGATCTTCTTCTACAAGTACAAATACAAGATAGATTTGGATCGCCAAGAAGTATCTTCTCAATCGACCCACACCCACTCAGATTTGGGTACCCAAACAATGTATCATAGCCCAATCCTCAAGCCATGTAATATATACCCCTCCGAAATCTTTTCATCCTTCAATACCACCAAACCCGATACCACTTTTTGTCCCTCAGCAGAAACACATCACCCACTCAAAGACTCTTAGGAAATGGATACCGAAACGTATCCAGACGTCTTCTTGTACCCCATTATCTAACAATTCTCCCACCCCGTTTAAACTCCACCCTTGTACTAATTCACCTTCAACCAAACCTTGTATAAATTCATACACCCAAACCCCACATCATGCATAATAAAAGCTCATCAAGAATTGTATGCATAATCTGAACCATGTAGGTGTCTAGAGACCTGCATTAGTTTTGCAAATAATCATTGCATCAATCACTTCACGACACTTGGCTACACGGGTTACACATCGGTTATGGAAAGGGATTGCGGTCTCACCTTAATGGGATCATAATTAATTTCCATACTAATGTGTTAATCTTTTGTAGCAGATCTTATCCATTAGCTCATCAGTCATCATGCAAACCGAAGCAGGACCATCAGAAGCTGGCCCAAGCACACCAGTGGCCAATATTGGAGAATTACTCGCGGAATCTTATCCTACGATGCAACCACCAGAGTTTCAAGGTTTTCCAGGACCCATGCCCATCGATGATCCTCATAGAGGATATACTGAGAAGATTCATCGTAATTCTCACTGGTTTCAAGGCCTAGCAGGACCATTAGCAGACGCTGATTTCATATTTGAGGCCAATTTGGCATTTGATCTTCGCACATGGGCCAAGTACCAGTTCTTTTCAAGAGAATTTGAAGGACTACAGAATACGCAAGATCTAACGCATGTTTGGGCACGAGCGGGATTTACAGAGTATTTTAGCGACCCTCTGCCTAAACCCGATTTTTACAGATGTTTTTACTTGGTAACCACCTTAACAGCTTCACAAAACAAGGATCTACCTGGCACATTCATGTTACCATCCTTGGTAAATGATCCTCCATTCAGAAGGTTTTATTTGTCTAAAGATTTAATTCGTGCAGCTCTGAAAATACATGGAACACACGCTCCGACGGAGAGAGAACGGCTAGTCCTAGAGCAGATGAAACGTGGTGACGTAACTAAGTGGGAGGACATTTCTGCTATAACACCTGAGCTCTCCAAGCCATTGAGGATATGCATGCAGCATTTTGCTTTCCCAGCTCAGGATCGTTTTACCATGCCTCACAAGAGAATCTGGTTTGGATTATACTTAGCATGTACTGGACCGCAAACGGTTGATCTAGCTAGCTGGATAATTGATCAGCTCTATTTGGCACAACATAGATGGGAGCGAAAGAAGGTAATCAATGGGTGCTGCACCCTCACCAGGATCATATATATGTGCTTGGCGTATGATTTACCCATAAAGCGCGCCATGACTAGGGAGGAACTGAAAGCATTTAAAGGCACCACTAGGAAGGCTAGAAAGTCTAGTAAAGGCAGAGCCGGAAAGCGGATGAGAGGTACTATCCCGTGCCTACAAGTCCCAGAATCACCCTCGCCACAACCATCTCCAGAGCAGTCACCAACAGCAGCCGCTCCCACGGTACCACCAATTCGTATACGGTTATCAAGACCAGTTACGCCGGAGGGCACCACCAGTACTGTTGCACCTCAACCAGCCACAACCACAGAACCTATCACCACAACAGTTGAACTTCCCACCACTATTGGTGCGGAAGCTTTCTCTTTTCCAATACCCCATTTAGAACCAGGACAAGCAGAGCCACTGGACCAAACTTTTGATTTTGAGATGCCCGATGCATTCTCCAATGAGTTCCAGTTTTCAGAAGGACAATTGTTTTCTCAAGAATTTGAAAGGCCTAGCTACCCTACCACACCCAGGGATCAGCCACAAGGACAGATCGTGTCCAGCTCTGATGATGAAAGAACAGCAATCGATGACGACGAAGGAGACGACGAAGCTAGCCAGGGAACACATGAATCCCAAGAGCATGGACAGACAGATGGCCAAGGCCAACAAACAGATACACATGGCAATACAAGTACCCATGAAGATGAAACTTACGAGGCAGCAGCTTACACACTAGCTATCAAGAAGCTGTATAGAACTATGGAAAAAGTTTGGGCACGCAAAAAGCTGACAGAGGAAGAGAGTCAAACAATAATAGAACAAGAACTTATCACAGGCGGATTCGAAGACGCATACATCAAAGG
This sequence comes from Ceratopteris richardii, assembly GCA_020310875.1. Lineage (NCBI taxonomy): Eukaryota > Viridiplantae > Streptophyta > Polypodiopsida > Polypodiales > Pteridaceae > Ceratopteris > Ceratopteris richardii. The sequence continues at coordinate 9,956,338 of CM035406.1, forward strand.
ATTCAAAGAGTTAGTCAAATCAGTAGGCTCCAACGAAGCACTCAGGTACTTGCAAAGAAAGTCACTACCACAGTTTGACCCCCGCAGAGTACGACTACTTTCAAAGCCCGGTGAATACATTCGTGTACCAACCGGAGCACAATCTTCAGAACAAGCCAGGTAGGCACACCTCGTCCCCGAAAGTTCGTTGGCTGTAGAAACCATCTTTGTAGATTCCCCACCCCGCGCTACAGCTGTACAAACCTCAGTAGTCATTGAAGTACCGACCACCCCAACCGCTCCTCCATCACCGCCCATCCATCCAGCCTCCCCTATTCACCCTCCTTCCCCCCGACTATCATCTTCTATCGCCAGTGGCGTTGCAGAAATTATCTTTACGACCACTCACCCCACAGTTCCTGCACCCATTAGACCTAGTCTACCCCCTCCCACACCCACCTTTCTATCCAACCCATTCCTTCATCAATCTTTTCCATCTTTCCCCACAACTCCAAGACCCCTTTTCCCATTCTCACCGCCATTAACCTTCTCCCCCGTCTCACCTCCCCGACCCACTGTAACCCCTCTTTCCCCTTTCCACCAAGCTGCTCCAGCCAGCCCCCCTGTAAATTACCCCTCAACCTTTGTAAATCCCGTATTTACACCAGCACGAGCACCCACGATCACACCCATATTCACGGTCACCGCACTAGATACGTCCACTAACATGGACATCTCACCACCCACTGCACCATCACTCACTTCACTCACGGCACAAACATTTTTAGGCACATCACAATTTTCAACAATCACTACATCATCCACCTTCCCACCCCCATTCCCGTTGCATCTACGCCAACTGCATCTTCATTTAGCACCCCATTAATACTATCACCCACTGTAGATAATGCATTCCGACAGATGTTCATGTGTATGACGCAAGTCAGAGATGAGTTCACATCTCTTGGTGATAATTATCAGCAGCTGCAGAGGACAACCAATGACTTACAGTCGCAGCTTAATTTATTGTCTATTGAGAATGCCTCTCTGAACACCCGCTACTAGGAATTACGCGAGGCTTATCACAAATTGGAACTAGAAAGCGAAGAAAAGACCAAGGAAGCCACTACTGACCTGGATAACTTATTAAGAGCCCAGACAGTCCGCAATGCAACACTAACACGAAACATGGGCTTACTACGAAGACACCTAGCAGCCGCCAAGGAAGAAAACCAGTGCTTACAGGATCAGAACCGAGAAAACTTAGAAGCAGCGCTCGACCACCCAGACCAACCACTCAGTCCTAGTAGGTTCAAAGCCATTCCTTCATACTCGATGAGGATGCTGCTAGACGATCATGTGAGATTTCTAGATGAATATGACCGCATGAACGAGGAGTTACAGAAACTCAAAGAAGATCACAAATTACTCCAGTTACGAGAACCGGCAAACCAAGACATACCAGCACCTGTGGACCCCTCTCCTGACCTCCTAGAGGAACTCAACTCATTACGGGCCCAAGTATCGACCCTTGAATCAAGGATTGCAGTATATGAAGCGCCACCAAGGCCAGATTCCCCACCTGAGCTTCCAGCTGAGGAAGAAACGGTCACCATCCCGATGGAGGAAATGTTTGAAGAAGCGTACGAGCCACAACCCATCCCAGGCGGACGCGTCACGGCCGAAGGTCACATGACGTATGAACTTTCGACCCCCGCGTGGATGAAAACTATTGAGGAACTTGGAACAACACACTCAGCGAGAGTAGAGGCACAATTACATGCCATGGCGATGATAGAAGAAAGAATATTACAGTCTCCATTCTTTGCTCATTTGGCCCCGCGACGATACATATCTGGGCACGAGCTACAGTATAAACCGTATTTCATGTTAATGGCCGAATACCAGTTAGCCATTGAGAAAGAGACAGGTAAGAAACCATCGCATGCAACTCAATTCGAGGCGGATGATTTGCCACTAGATGCACAGCAAGGAAGGATCTATCAACCAGAGTGGCGAAAAGATTTACTACAGCAGTATCCAGAGATGATGAGTACATGGGTAAAGGCACCTTTGCATTTGAAGTACAACCCGTGTTGGGACTAGTGCCACGACACCGCTCCTGGACTGCCTTCGCTATTAAGGTACAAAACAATAAGCAGTGCCAAGACTGGTTGAATTACCCCTATTTTAAGCCACCCATTGAGTTACCAATTGTTGGCTACATGATGGCTACAATTCGCCACTGGCTCCCTAGACTAAAGCATATGGATGATATAGCGGCACATATGACTGTCAAAATCTTTGACATGATGCAAATGATTTTTAAAGTCTTCCGACGCGTAAAGGCACCTCATGTCAACACCCCGGGCTTTGAGCATGGCAATTTTGACCTGGTATATGATATGAGTACAACGCCATCGCTACGGGTGTGTTACGCCTAGCATTGCAGAATAAAATATCTACCGGCGTGCTACAAGCAGACATTCGAAGAGATGTTCACAACCGGCTTCTGGGAATACCATTCAGAGGTATTCATAAGCAGGCCTACACATTTATTACAATTATTTGCCTGTGAACGAATGGTCTATTCCACACACTATCAGCTCCCGCCACCGGAAGAACCGCAACCAATCGACTGGGAGAAACTCGAGGCAGACCTGGCCCGAGGCATTCGTATCTCCGAGCACACCCTCGCTCAAGACCTCCTACAGAACTATATCCGGCAGACCTCACAACAAGGTTCTGTCAGGGACGACAGAAGCGAGAGGGAGGGGGGTGTTGGAAGCAGCCACAGGCACAAACGACACGGAAGCATGTAACGACAGAGCAGGGAGCCAGTCGAATCATTTTTCAAAGAATTATGTTTTCAAATACTTTCCAAAAACCTCCAACAGTGATTTTTATCACTATTGTAACATATGTAACATAGAAAACCCCATTTTGTAATCCATAGCTCCATTTTGTGCAAGCCGAGGAGTCCTCGAGCTTGAGGAGCTTAGGTAGAACAAGCGTATCAATTTTCGTTATTCTTAGACATCGTTTACCCTTCCAAATAGCATCCAGGACCTAATTTTTAACTATGCCAGTCACTAGATGTGAAACCGGTCAAAACTAATCTAGAAACTATAAAAAGAGCTAGAGAGCTCATTTTTGAGGTTAGCTTGTTTGAGGTTAGAGATCTTTTGAGCTTGTAATAGTGTTTTTGAGCAATAGAGTGGATTTCTCACCTTCCATTGTGTCTTGCTTGTCTCTTCGTAGTGTGTGTATATGTGTGTGTGCATTTCTATGCTTCTCACCTTCACTCTCACTTCATCTCACATTCACGATCTTCATATCACTCCTATCTCTTCCGCGGATTGACAATTAAGGAGGTGAAGCTTCTTAACGTGGTTCTCACCATTGTGCTAGAGCAACAGATAGCCAAGTAAGGTAAAGATGATGAATACCTATTCTATATTGATTCTAGTTGTTCCAATAATGTAGAAGGCAATGTAGCATTGTTGTTAGATCTTGAAGAACCCAAAGGAAAGAATGAAGTCTAGACAGGTGATGCCACTACACACTCTATAAAGAAAATTGGAAATGTTAAAGCATCTGATGGTAACATGAATCTCCTAAGTAGGGTATCGTATGTGCCAACAATAACAAAAAACCTAATTAGTGTTGGATAGATTGGTGAGAAGGATTTACAGGTTAGATTCACAAGGCATGGAGCATATATGGAGGACCCTCAACAAGGCTTCAAGAGGATTGCAAAGGGTGAGAAATCTGGTAGACCTTTTACCTTTGAGGTTGAGAATACAAGGAATATTGCTCTCTTCAATTACAAAGATCAAACCCTATCTAAATTGGAGATATGACATAAGAGACTAGGTCATATAGGTGAAAGGACATTGAAGCAAAAATTCATGGAATAGAGTTTTCTTGGCATCCCAAATGTGTCCAAGCAACACATGATTTACAAATGTGCACTACAAGAAATACGGGCGTATAGCAACGGTTAAGGCGACAGAATTTCGTCGCTATAAAATTGCAACTTGCGTCGTAATTAGCGTCGTGCATCGATTGTCGATTAAACGATGCAGAAAACGACGGTATTTGCGACTTGTGACGCGACGGGATTGCGACGTTCCCATAAAACATCGCTAAAATGACGCAATTTAAAAGCGATGCTTTTTTGCGTCGCGTAGGCGACGTTAGTTGCTGTCGCATAAGCGACGGTAAAATTGTCCCCTATTCGAGGACGAATAGCATCGGTTACACAAAGATCTGTTGACGAACAAAAATTAAAACGTTGGAGGCTCTACGATTGGCATTTTCACGCATCTGATCGAAGAGCTCTCCAACATTCGCAATTGCACTGCGCTTACGAGCTGAAGAAAGTATATGCAGAATTGTTGTTTTGCCTAAGCTCTCTCTTATTGTCTCCCTCTGTCTTTGTTTCTCTCTTTCTACATCTTTCTCTCTTTGAATTCTCTCTCTCTCTAGATCTCTCTCTCTCTCTCTAGATCTCTCTCTCTCTAGATCTCTCTCTCTCTCTACATATACACATATACATGCACATACACACACATACACATAGAGTTATACATATACATGCATATACATATACACACACATACACAAGAACATGCACATATTGATACATACATATACACTTATACATGCACATGCACATACATACATATACACACACATACACATGCACATACATACATACATATACACACACATACATATACACACACATATACACATATACACATAGAGTTATACATATACATACACACATATGAATGAATTATATAATTAAAGTATTAAAACACATATACACATGCACACACATGCACATACCTACATATATACATATACATGCACATACACACATATACACATAGAGTTATACATATACATATACACATACGTACATACACATGCATATGCACATACTCATACACACATATACACTTATACATGCACATGCACATACATACATATACATACACATGCACATGCACATACATACATATACACACACATACATAATTAAAGTATTAAAACACATGCCTAATATAAACAATAATAACAATCAATAGAACAAAACTCTTCATTACTTAATACCATACACACAATTCAAAACATAACTGAAATAATATATATATATATATATATATATATATCAATGTAAATACATATATAATCCAATGTCATAATCAACTAAAATCCTAATCATCATCATCATGATCATCATCATCAGCAATATCATGATCATTCTGATCATCCTCATCCTCATCGTCATGATCACCCTATGAGGATCGAGATCGTCCCTCCTGTGTTTGTCTCTCCACCTCATCCATATTTGTCTCTCCATAATACTCTTGTATTACATCTAACAAACATAAATAAATAAAATAATTAAAACACTCATAAAAACAAAATAATTATATAAAATTTAAAAATACTCACAAAGGCATCAGGATGATCTTGCATATACTTGCTCAAACGCCGATATCCAAAATGTGTAGCATACTCGATCTCCTGTTTTGTAGGATATCGGCCATAATCCTTCCGCTGCAATGAAACAAATAAAAAACATTAGTTGCTTGCATTTTAACTAAAATAAAAAATATACTCACAATAACACATATACTTACAAACGTAGCTACAAAACCATTATGGCCTATTTGGCCTAGGTGCGATGTGTGGCCCGACTCCACTCTCTTCTTTGCAGCAGCCTGTTTATTCAAGAAAAAAAATACATAAATTAAATGTAAAAAATTACTAAAATATATAAAAATTATTAATATAAGCTATTAATTTGTGTACCTTCTGCTGAGGAAATGACTCTTGAAGACGTACCTGTCTACGAAAAAACTGCCACGACTCAGGTGGTATGCTAGCTCACCTCTTATTTTTTTCGACCATACAATATCTCCTGTTAATTTAATCTCAAACAGAAAAAAAAGTCAAAATACATACACATATATACACACACATACACATACACATACACATGCCCACATACACATATACATGCAAACATATACGCATGCATATATGTATACATATACACATATACATACATATAACATAAACATACATATACATATCCACATATATACGTACACACACATGCATGCATATACACTCATTCATACAAAATACATGCATTTATCCCACAATAATATGTAGTTGTGTATATGTGAATATGTGTGTATGTGTAAATGTGTATATGTGAATATGTGTGTATGTGTAAATATGTATATGTGAGTTTTTTGTTTATGTAGATAATCAAATTATTAATATCAAATATCATTATTTGTAGATTCTGATCAATCAGATGGAACTCCACCACCGTCTCCTCTTCGTGCAAGGACTTTATACTGTAAGTATATGAAATATTTAATTTTAAATATATTTGATGGATACATAACTTATATTTTTTTTTATGTTTCTTATTATGTGCAGATTCTGATCAATCAGAGGGTACTCCACCACCTCCTACCCATGCAATGACTTCACATGTGTCCTCCAATAGGAATTATGATGAATTTTACTATGAAGAGCATATTATATGTTGGTGTAACTCTTGTTATGGCACGTACCGAAGACCACGATTGGAATGTATTGAACATGAGGCAGAGTATGGTACTTTTGAGCGTGCACCATCACCTAGTCAACGTGATAATGCTTGGGTATGTATTTTCTATATATATTAATATCATTATTTTATTTAAAAACCATATATAAAATCAAATTATTGTTGATATACAGGAATACTTGCTTGATGATGATGATGATGATGCTGATTTTTCTCATAATGTTAATATACCTAGTACACGTCATGGACTTGCTGTTCATCAATTACAAGCAGAGGTTTCTAGAAATCCTCTACCTCCTAGTTTAGAGAATGAAACGGTTGGAGATTATCCATTGCCAGCTCGTGATCGTTCTTTAGTACAAACATATGATAGAAGAAGATATGGAGGATGGAATAGAGGACCACTTCCTTTAGATGGAGAGGTTTTCAACTTTTGGGGTAATCGCTATATGATTGCTCCATCCACTATTACTAATGCTGGTCGTGGTCTCTTTATTGTAGAGGATTTGTATGTGCCCTTGAACTCTGAAGTCACTCTTATGTCATTTTGTGGTCCTATATATGGATGGGGAGATTGGCATCGACTTTCACGTTATGTTCAAAGCATGAGTACTTATGGAATATGCTTGAACGCAGCATCCCTTACTAGTAGAAGACTTTTACATGCAGAAAATGAAAGATTATATATTGATGGAAGACCTTACACACATGGAAATATAGCAGGTTTAATAAATAGTAGTCGAGGGTTACATAATAGTTCAAGGACTAATTGCACATTTGAGGAGCGTGAAAATAGTCCTGAATCACCATACATGAGTAGAGATGTATCAAGATACATAGTTGTCAATGCTATTACTACATTACATGCTGGTGATGAACTATTAGTGAATTATGGATGGCGTAGACCTCCAAGAGCACCTTTTAGCTAGAGAGAATAAAAATTTTCTATCCATATTTAATAAGTTATATACTTAATTTTATATTTGAAGTTTAATTTTTATTCATTTATGGAATACTAATGAGTTTTATTTATATGTGTAGATTCCAACGTATGATGTTGATGATATTCGTCCACAGCATTCACAATTACCAGTAAGACCTCGTTTATCAGAAGCTTCCATGAGGAGGCTACGCAAAACTAATCCTGTGCAATATGCAAAGTTGAAAGATCTATATTCAAAAGACGATAAAGTACAAGATTTGTGTGACAATGATGAAGATGATGGCATGGCAGATTTTATTGAGGATTGGTATCAAAATGACAGTGAGAGCATTGATATTTCTAAAAATGAGAAATATCTTTGAGAGGAATGTCTAAAGCATGTATATGAAGGAAGTCGTTTGACACGACTAAGTGCGAGCTTACTTATTCTCAACCTTCAAAATCATTTTGGATGGAGTAATGTATCTGTTTCGACACTATTAAGGTATAAATTTCAATTTTCTATCTATTTATATATATATGCATAAATATATATATATATATATATATATAAATACGTGCAGGTTTTTATTCTTACTTTAGATAAGGTAAGAACAAGAACTTGAATTGAATGGAAACTTTTTGTCCACGCATCTTTTAAAACTATTAATGCATCTTTCCAAATATTCACAGCAAATTTGATTGTTTGGATGGCAGGATACAATTGTTTGTTTTGGAGGATATGAATGATTTGTCGATTCACAAATATGTTCAGTTTGAAAGTGTGAGAAGCGGATTTATAATTGTTATTCAAAGAATTTGGCACTGTTTATAGGCCATACAATGGTGACCTGGATGAATCGCATGCACAGAGGTTACTCAAGAGACAGCAATCTGATTATAATGGAGTAGTCCAGTTTGTATCCTAAAGTTCAGATGCTCATCATTGACATGCAAGAGGTTTACTGCATACCCGAGAAATCCTGCTCTATCTTGAGTAACCTCTGTGCATGCGATTCATCCAGGTCACCATTATATGAACATATGTGTGAATTGACAAATCATTCAATGAAGGTACATACTTCATATCCTCCAAAACAAACAATCGTATCGTGCCATCCATAACAATCAAATTTTGCATAAATATTTTGAGAGATGCATTAATAGTTTTAAAAGATGCGCGGACAAAAAGTGTCCATTTAATTCAAGTTCTTGTTCTTACCTTATCTAAAGTAAGAATAAAAACCTACATGTATATATGTATATTTATTTATTTACCTTTTTTAATATATCTTTTTTTGATAAACTTACAAGTTATTATCTAAAAAGTTTTTACCAAGTTAGAATATTCTTCCTACCTCACATGATGAAATGAAGAAGATAATCAACAATCTTGGTATAGATTATCAATGTATACATGCATGTCCTAACGATTGTATTTTATATAGAGGTGAATATGCAGACTCTTTGACATGTCCCAAATGTCGATCTCCTCGATATAAGGGTGAAGAAGGTAAAATCCCAAAAAAGGTATTGAGACATTTTCCATTGGCTCTACGGATTAGACATATGTTTCAAAGCCCCGAATTATCAAAGCTTTTGACTTGGGGACATGATCACAAAAGTACTGATGGAATAATCAAAATTCCTCATGATAGTGTTGCTTTTCAGTATATTGATTCTACATGGCCTGAATTTGCACAAAATCCACAGACTCTAAAGTTAGGAGTTGCATTAGATGGGGTTAATCCATTCTCCATGAAATCTAGTAAATGGTCAACATGGCCAGTGGTAGTCATAAACTACAATCTTCCGCCATATCTTAGCATCAAAAATGAACATTTAATGCTTTCACTTTTAATCCCAGGCAAAAGACAAGTTAAAGATATGAATGTATATCTTGCTCCTCTCATTGACGATCTTCAAGAGTTATGGAGAGGTATTAATGTTATTGATGTATCGAAAAGCATCAATGAAAGACATATTACAGTTCACGGTATTGTGGCTTGGACTATTCACGATTTTCCTGGATATGGCGTTTGTTCAGGTATTGATGTAATTTTTTTATTCAATATGCATGTAAATAAATATGATTTAATCTAATTATATTTTTATCATTTTCCATGATGCAAGAATATCTAATAAGGGTTATAAAGCTTGTCCATATTGTGGTGATTGGTTGAGATCAATCTATAGTAAGAATCTCAACAAAAATATTTATCTTCGACATCGACGATTCTTGCCTCATGATCATCCATTAAGATCTAAAAGAGAAGCGATACATTTTAATGGAAAGCTTGAAACAGGCCAGTATCCAAAACCTATGACGCCTATGGATTGGTATAAAAAATGGACAGATGGACCTCTGATAGATCCAGAAGCAGAAATCTTCAGTGATGATTCAGATAATGAGTATGTGAATAGAGGTAAAGGAAAATTGGCACTCACAGAGAACATATCAATATGGTATTCTTTGGAGTATTGGAAAGAGTTAAAAGTATGTCATCTTCTTGATCCTATGCATATATTCAAAAATATTGGTTATTCACTATGGCAGCATCTTCGTGGACTAAAAGATACCACAGCATCAAGGAATGATTTGAAAGATCAAAAATCCAAACCAAAGTTATGGCTAGTTTTTGATAGACATCTACAAGAAACGACTTATGCATCTGCTCCTTGGGTACTTACAACAAAAGAGATATAGACTATCAACAATAGAATTCAATTGATCAAGACTCCTACAGGATATGGAGCATTGTTTCAAAACATGTTTACTATGGATGATAAGAGCTTATCTGGGTTAAAGACCCATGACTGGCATAACTTTTTGAAACATATTTTACCTTTGGTTATCGATGGATGTACAACGAAAGGAGTACGAGATGTGATCTATCGTCTTGGATCACTTATAAGGTAATTATGATACTTTTATATTTAATATGTATGAATATTGGATATCTTTTATTTTTTAATTAACTTCTTTATAATTGTTTTTATGATTTGTATAGGTGGATTACATCCAAAGAGATCGATAAAAATTTGATCCCACAAAAAAAACGTGAATGCAAAGAGCTACTATGTTTGATGGAAAAAGAACTTCCTACTTCATTTTTTGATATTCAGGTTCATTTATTAGTCCATCTTGTAGATGAGATAGAGATTACTGGTTGTCACGAGGAAGGAGATAAGGAAGAGAGCTCACACACACACACTCTCACTCTCAAGGAGAAGCACACACACAAATTGAGGCAAGGAAGAATGATCTTCTTCTTCTTCTTCTATTACATAAAAGGAATGTACAAGAATGACCTAAAAAACAAGAATACAACCAGTGCAATATATAAAGACCAGTACATAAGGAAAAACCTAATGTCCGCGAATGAGTGAGCTGGCAAGAAACAAATGTGCCATCACTCTCGGTAGATAAATCTAATAAAGCTCAATGAAGTATCCCTGACATATACCGGCATGAACACTATACATGTCAGAGAAACGAAAAATTGGTACATGTCATCCTGGATCATCACATGTTGAGCTTGATATCTCAACACTCCCCCTCAAGCTCAATGCCATGTCCTATAATCCAAGCATCTTCCGAAACTTCTTCAACTTCTCAGCTCCAAGTGCTTTGGTGAAAATATCAGCAACCTGCTCATCTGTTCTCACATAAACAAGATCAATATCACCTGCTAATACCTTCTCTCTGATGAAGTGATATTGTACCTCGATATGCTTTGTTCTAGCATGGAAAACAGGGTTCCGTGCTAACTGTATGCTGCTAAGATTATCACAATAGATAGTGATAGGATTTTGCACTTCCACACCTAAATCTGCAAGTAACATCTCCAGCCATGATGCCTCACATGCTGCTATTGCAACACCTCTATACTCAACCTCTGTACTCGACAAAGCAACAGTGGGTTGCTTCTTACTACTCCATGTAATAGCTGCACCTCCAAATGAGAAAAGAAAGCTACTAGTAGATCTTCTATTTGGAGTACTACCAGCCCAATCTGCATCGGTGTATCCATGAACCTGCAAATCTACACCAGCTTCATAAAACAATGCATAATCCAAAGTAGCACTCACATAACGTAGAGTGCGCCTCAGAGCATCCAAATGTGGCTTCCTGGGAACCTGCATAAACTGACTTTCAAGTCTAACAGTGTAGCTTAAATCAGGCCTTGTAATTGTAAGATATATAAGACTTCCCACAATTTTCCTGTACATAGTAGCATTTTCCAATGCTTCACCTGATGTAGTATCCAATTTCAAATTCTGATCTAAAGGCATAGAAATTGGCTTACAATCAGCCATACCATACTTTTGCAGCATATTCAAGGCATATTGCCTTTGCGACATCCATATTCCTGTTTCTGTATGTATAAACTCAATGCCCAAGAAATAGCGCAGCACACCAAGATCTTTCATGTCAAATTCCTGCATAAGAAGTTTCTTTACCTCTTTGATGCTTTCTTCATTATCACCACCTACAATCAGATCATCAACATAAATAGCCACAATAGTGATGCCATCATCAGCCTTCCTTGCATATAGTGAGTGATCTGAACATCACACATAGAAAACCCAATGCTGGTTAAGTAATCAGCAATCCTTGCATGCCATGCACGCGGAGCCTACTTCAGCCCATACAAAGCCTTTTGCAACCTGCAAACATATTTTGGATGCTTTGAATCTTCATATCCTTGTGGCTGGTCCATATATACTTCTTCCTGTAACTCACCATGTAGGAAAGCATTCTTCACATCCATCTGATGCAAAGTCCATCCTTTTGTTGTATCTAATGCATCAAGTGTTCTGACAGTAGAAATTTTAGCTACAAGGCTGAATGTTTCCTCATAATCAATGCCATATGTATGTGCATAACCTTTAGCTACCAATCGTGCTTTATACCTGCTTATGCTACCATCAACATTATGCTTTACCTTGTAAACCCATTTGCAGCCTATGGATTTCTTTCCTTGCGGCAATGGAACCAGCTTCCATGTATCATTTCCATAAAGTGCAGCCATCTCCTCATCCATAGCTTTTTCTCAATCTGCATTACCAATTGCAGCTTCAAAACAAGAAGGTTCAACATCTTGTATTACGTTTTTCATGTAGGCACAATGGCGAGCCATGTAACTATCATATGTCAATCGTTGCACTAAATTACGCATCCTCCCAGATCTTCTTGGGCCTGGGTCACTTCTTCTTGTATCATCTGCATGTGCCCTTCTTACTCTTGGAGTCTTCACAGAGGGCAATCCAAGTTCCTCATCAAGACTCTTTTCTGAACCGCTTGAATCTCCATCAAGATCTTCAAAACCTACACCTATTTTACAACGAGCAGAAAGCTTTTCTTTACCTTTCTTGGATGTATTTGATGAATTTGCTGGACTGAAATTTCCACGCAATCTTCCACTCCATGGATTTGAGTTGGAACTATTGCTTGGTGATGCATCCGGTCCACTCAAAACTTGAGATTCTGCACTAGATTTTTCAGCATTTTCTTTGTCATTTGGTTCAAGATTCAGTCCTTCTTTGGCATCTGCATAGAAGCTTGACATTTCATCAAATGCCACATCTCTGCTCACCTTCACCTGTCGTGTGAGTGGGTTATAACATTTGTACCCCTTTTGCTCAAGGGAATATCCAATGAAGACACATTTTTCTGCTTTCGGATCAAGCTTCGTCCTCAACTCATCTGGAACATGTACATATGCAATACAGCCAAAAACTTTCAGATGTGATAAGTTTGGCTTTTTACCTGTAAACTTCTCTTCAAGTGTAACTTGATGTACAGCAGCAGTCGGAGTTCTGTTCATGATGTATATAGCAGTATGCACAGCTTCTGCCCAATAACAATGAGGCATATTCTTCTCAGCCATCAAGGTTCTTGCTATTTCTGTAATATGTCTATTTTTGCGTTCAGCAATACCATTCTGTTGTGGTGTGTACCTGCATGAAAACTGACTCCGAATTCCATGATTTTTTAGAAAACTGCTGAAGTCATTTGACATGTATTCACCTCCTCCATCAGATCTTAATGTTTGAATGTACTTCCCTGTCTGCTTTTCCACCATAACTTTAAAATTCTGGAAGTGGGTAAACACCTTGCTCTTCTCTTTCATGAAATATACCCATACTTTGCGTGTATGGTCATCAATGAAAGTAACATAAAACTTGCAACCGCCCATAGATGTGGTCTTTGCTGGACCCCAAACATCTGTATGTACTACTTCTAGTACATTCTCACTAACATGCTTGTCATGTGGAAATGATGCTCTTGATTGTTTACCAAATTGACATGCTGCACATACCTTTTGCATTTCTGCAACTTTGAAATTTGGTAGTCCATGGACAATCTCCTTTGATTGCATCAGTTTTAGCCTTTGCAAGTTTGCATGTCCAATGCATTTGTGCCATATCTCTATATGTGCAATAACTCATGCACCTTTTGCAAACATGGCTGCATTCATTTCAGGAATCTTCACATTTAAGGTGAACATCCTACCCACTTTGTTTCCTTTGGCAACCAATCGTCCATCCTGCTTGTACTCTTCTACATATAATCCATCAGCATTGAACCTGACTTGTAATCCTTGGTCAACCATTTGTCCAACAGAAACCAGATTCTTTGTTATATTCGGAACATGCAGCACATCAGCGAGATGTTTTACCTTTCCGTCCTCCATAGACAATGCTATGTTTCCTGTATGCTCAATAGGATGCGATGTGTCATCACCTGTTTCAACATATCCAGGAACTGGCATTTTTTGCAAACTACTAAACCATTCTGCATGACTGGTCATGTGATTTGAAGCACCTGAATCAACATACCAGAAATTATCATTCGATTTTGAAACACCAGCAGACATCGTATTCATCATGTGATGTTGAACCATAAATAGCTTCTCAGAATCATCTACTTGTGGATGCATAGTTTTTTTGTTGCCTTCTGTTATTTTGATTCTTTAACCTGCAATCACGTTCAAAGTGTCTAGGTTTACCACAATTCCAGCATCCTTTACTATCATTACCTGAATCATTTCTTTGGAAATTTTTGCGACCTCTTTGGCTCCCCCTGCCTCGAAACTATCCTCTTCCTCCTGCATGATTCTGTTATTGACCTTGGTCTTGGTTACTGTTTCCTCTTCCACTTCCAAAACCTCTACCTCTGCCTCTTCCTCTGCCAGAGTAGAATACCTGCTCAGAACTGGGCTTTCCTTGGGAGTTTGAATCCTCACCAGGATTCTTTTCTTCAATGATCAACATAGAGACCAAATCAGCAAAATTCGGAATATTTTCCCTGGTCTGTATAGAAGTTCTGAACTGCTTATATGCAGCTCCTAAACCACGAAGGCACACTTCCACCTTATCATCATCATCTACATTCACGCCAATAGATGCAAGTGACTCACATATGCTTTTGATTTTTAGAGTGTAGTCACTTACCGACATGCTCTTTTTCTCCAATGTATGCAGCTCGTTCTTGAGTTGCAATTTCCGTGCCTTTGTATTGGTCTCGTAGAAAGTGACCAAACTGCTCCAAGCCTCTTTTGGAGTCTTGGCATCCTGTATGTGTCCAATCCTGCTATCCTGTATGCTAACAGATAGCCAATACATTACCTTTTGTGCTCCTTGATTCCATTCCTCATATGCTCTTAACTGTTCTGCAGTCCGATTCCTTTCTGGTAACTGCAGAGCATTTTCATTCTCTCCTTCGATGTATTTCCAATAGCCTTTTCCCATCAGGAAATTCGTCATTCTGAATCTCCAAGCATGGAAGTTATTCTTGTCCAGCTTATCACTCATAAGCTGACTCATTCCATCTGCGTTTGCCATTTCTACAACAATTCACACACTACAAGCAGCACTTCTGCTTGAACACTGTCGCACTATAACGTGACAGTTTGATCTCAGAAAAACACAGTTTTCATGTATCAACAGTACACAGAATCGCTTGAAATTCTGAATCTGGAATATATGAGTGTCGCCGAACACAACGCAAGTTACAGTTTCTGAAACTGACCTGGTTTTTCTGTGGGCCCCACCTTGCGGGCTCGAAACGATGGTCGAGATGGCTCCAAAACTTCGATCTATAAAAAATAAGTGACCCTAAATGGATAACTCCCGAAAATATTTTGAGGTCTTCTACCTTCACGACGATTTTCGTAGCAAATGGAGGCCGTTTGTGAAATCACGTTTTCTCCATGCCTTGCTGCATAGTCTTCACCGTCGCCTTCTCCACGAGCTCTCTACAACCACGCTGGCTCTGATACCATGTCACAAGGAAGGAGATAAGGAAGAGAGCTCACACACACACTCTCACTCTCAAGGAGAAGCACACACACAGATTGAGGCAAGGAAGAATGATCTTCTTCTTCTTCTTCTATTACATAAAAGGAATGTACAAGAATGACCTAAAAAACAAGAATACAACCAGTGCAATATATAAAGACCAGTACATAAGGAAAAACCTAATGTCTGCGAATGAGTGAGCTGGCAAGAAACAAATGTGCCATCACTCTCAGTAGATAAATCTAATAAAGCTCAATGAAGTATCCCTGACATATACAAACATGACCACTATACATGTCAGAGAAACGAAAAATTGGTACGTGTCATCCTGGATCATCACATGTTGAGCTTGATATCTCAACACTGGTGTTGTCAACACTAGATGGATGTTTTGGGTCGAGCAATTTATGGGAATACTAAAAGGTTACGTGCGACAAAGAGCAAAACCAGAAGGATCCATGGCAAAGGGTTGGATGCTTGAAGAGTGCATGTATTACATTAGTGAGTACCTTGAAAGAGTTCATGAAGAAGCTCCACGTGCATGGACCAACGAGTCTTCTTAAAAAATAACAGATGAGGTATTATGAGGTAAGGGGGTTCCATTCTTATTTACATTTCAAGAAAAAAATGATGTTTCTACTTTTGTAGCATATAATAGCAAATGCATGCAAGCATTCCTTAGCGAGTACGAGGAACTTCAAAGTCTCCGAAGTAAAAGGCGAAAAAACAAAAGATCTAGACGTAATCTTGATAATAATGAGATTACATATATACCTTCTTTCACGGATTGGCTATATAGTCGTTTGCAACGCGCCAACGCAAATAATGAAGAAATCTCAGATGAGCAAAGAGAGTTAATGATAGGTTGTGAACGAAAGGTAATTTTATTAAAATATATGTTTTATTTTTTTCATATATGTATGTTAGTTTCTATTTACTAATTGAATTTATTTTGCAGGCTCGAATGTTCACTAATATGTGGGCTTTTGGACAGCATATTAGAATCAAAGCCATTGATTCTTTACGTAAAACAGAGGATTCTAGTATTGTTGCTTGTTTCAAGCAACTATCACGTGCTAGCTCAAAAGACACGAACCTTATAGATAGCGAGCTTGGTTACGTAGGAACTATTGTTGGTATCTACGAAATTTCATTTCGTACATTCAAACAGGTAGAAAAAAGTTTTTATATTTTTTTTTAGAGTTAGTTATTTTTTTAAGCACCTAATAATGGGACGTTTTTGTTGTTATATATTTTGATAGGTCATTTTGAAGGTTGACTGGTATCGAGCGGAGTATAAAGGTAGTAATTCTACAATAAGAAAGGAATTATCTGGGTTTTGGGCAATTGATTCTTCCAAGGTAATGCGATCTACTAAAGAACCATATATTCTTCCTAGGCATACTGAACAAGCATTTTTTTATAAAAACCCAGATGCTCATCCTTGGTGGCAAGTCATTCATGTGCAACCTAGAGGTAGGTCATTGTTTGAACAGTTTATTGTTAGAGAGATTGAAGAAAGTCCTCTTGATGACTCAGCATCAGATACTGATACATCAACATCTGGAATAGAAATTAGAATCATTCTACGTGATAATGATACTAATCTTTTTGATGAAGAGGATAATTCTCTACATGCTGATTCTACTGATGAGGAAGAGGAATTACCAGAAATAGATATTAATCCACCAATAGATGATGTGATTCATGAGAACATAGATTTGACAATAGAAGAAATAAATGAAATCAATAAGGATAATGAAGATGAGACTATATTGATGTCTTACCAAAATGATGGCAATAATGAAAACATATGAGCAGATTAGATAGTAAATTCTACTCTAGTTATCGATCAATAACTTGAAGCTTCTAAATGGATATCAGATAATAGGTTTTTTTTATTAACTTGAATAACGATGAATCCTACTAGAGAGATGAAATCATGTTCTTCTAAGTTAGAACATGAAGCTCAGGGGTATGCCTAATTATTTTATATATAGCTTTATCTTCGAGGAGTAAATTTTTATCATGTATGTATGCATATGTGTGTGTATTCATGTGTATTATATGTATAAAATGTATACATATGTTAGTATGCATATATATGTATTTCATGTATATGTATGTGTTTGCATGTGTATGATATATGTATACATGTGTTAAATATGCATATGTGTATATATGCATATGCATTTATGTAAAATATTCATGTATTCATGTATGTAATATATGCAAGTGTTTATAATTGTGTACATGTATATATATATGTGTGTCTATGTTTAAATATGTACATGTAAATATGTATGCATGTATATATATGTTTATGTGTGCATGTAGGCATGTACATGTATGTGTAAATATGTACATGTAAATATGTTAGTATGTATATATATATTTATGTGTGCATTTAGGCATGTATGTGTGATGCATAATATATCTACTCCATTTTATATTTATGTATCCTATCTACATGATGTGTATATATCTTTACATATATTATGATCATCGTTGATTCCAGTAGCTATATATAGAGGCATAAGGTTGGGAGGAGAGACATCTCTCTAGTAGGACGTCGGAGGTGTACATATACTTCAAACATATGGCTAAAAGGTTGAATTAGAGTTTTTAAATTAGGGATTTCAAAACCCTAATATCGAGATTAGTGTTCTCTCTCTCTCTCTCTCTCTCATATACATACATACCGTGCATTGTCGCGACGATGAGCCATAAGTGTCCGCATCTCTTTTAACAAAAATAAAAAACATAATGTAAACAAAACGTAAGATATAAATTTCAATTTATATGTAAAACTTTTACTTACTTCCACGGTAAGTCGACAAAGCATAGGTAAGAGTCGCATAGTGCACGCATTCTTCTCTTGAACTCCAATCCATTTCCTATGTATACAATGTTCCCCTCCGGCTCTATGTCGCACTCTAGTCCTAACGTGCCTATGCATGTCCTCATAGGCAACGTCTCTACTCTGCTATCACGTGCTGGAGGTGGTATAGGTGTCTTGAAAATAGATAGATAGAAATAAATAAAAATATGTGTTATAATATCCTTAAAAAAGTTTATGAAAAAAAACATACCTATGAGCAGATAGCTCTCTTCCTGCGTGTGGAGCCGCAGAAGAGCCCTCGTCTGATCGCGTAAGCATCTGGATTGTATAATCCAGCTCCTCATCAGACATCTCTGCGTAGTCCCACATTATGGCCCCTAGAGTATCAGACGGAACTCTTGCTCTCATAAGACCTTTTATGAGAGTGAGTTTCGCCTTTCTCTCTCTATTGGGATCCATAATACCTAACATATGAAACAAAAAGGTTAGACATCAATATATATACGTGTACATATGTAAATGTGTATGCATTAAGTATGTGTATGTATGCATGTGTGTGTGTATGTATGTGTGTGTATATGTGTGTATGCATGTGTATGTGTGTGTATGCATCATTATGTGTATATGTGTATATATGTCTATGTGTGTATGTGTGTGTATATGTATGTGTGTATGTATGTGTATATGTGTGTGTGTATGTATGCATGTATGCATGTATGTATGTATGTATGCATATGCATTATGTATGTATATATATGCATGTATGTGTATGTGTGAGTATGAGTGTGTATGTGTTTATGTATATGTATGTATCTATGTGTGTGTATGTGTCTATGTGTGTATGTGTATGCATGTATGTATGCATATGTGTGTGTATGCATCATTTTGTCTGTCTATGTATGCATGTGTATGTATGTATGCATCATTACGGGTGTATGTGTGTATGCATCATTACGTGTGTATGTGTCTATGTGTGTGTGTATATGTGTTTGTATGTGTGTATGCATGTGTATGTGTGTGTATGCATCATTATGTGTGTAAGTGTCTATGTGTGTTTGTGTGTGTGTATATGTGTGTGTGTGTGTGTGTCTATGTGTATGTGTGTGTGTTTATGAGTGTGTATGTGTTTATGTGTATGTATGTATCTATGTGTGTGTATGTGTCTATGTTTGTATGTGTATGCATGTATGTATGCATATGTGTGTGTGTATGCATGTGTATGTGTGTGTATGCATCATGATGTGTGTCTATGTATGCATGTGTATGTGTGTATGTGTGTGTGTATATGTGTTTGTATGTGTGTCAACATGTGTATGTGTGTATGCATCATTATGTGTGTAAGTGTCTATGTGTGTTTGTGTGTGTGTATATATGTGTGTGTGTGTGTCTATGTGTATGTGTGTGTCTATGAGTGTGTATGTGTTTATGTGTATGTATGTATCTATGTGTGTGTATGTGTATGCATGTATGTATGCATATGTGTGTGTATGCATCATTATGTGTGTATGTGTCTATGTGTGTATGTGTGTATATATATGTGTGTGTTGTCTATGTGTATGTGTGTGTGTCTATGAGTGTGTATGTGTTTATGTATATGTATGTATCTATGTGTGTGTATGTGTCTATGTGTTTATGTGTATGCATGTATGTATGCATATGTGTGTGTATGCATATGTATGTGTGTGTATGCATCATTATGTGTGTTTATGTATGCATGTGTATGTGTGTGTGTATATGTGTTTGTATGTGTGTATGCATGTGTATGTGTGTGTATGCATCATTATGTGTCTAAGTGTCTATGTGTGTTTGTGTGTGTGTATATGTGTGTGTATGTCTATGTTTATGTGTGTGTGTTTATGAGTGTGTATGTGTTTATGTGTATGTATGTATCTATGTGTGTGTATGTGTCTATGTGTGTATTGATGGGGGAAGTATCTCAACCCCTAAGCAACGACGAAGCGTGAATGATCTCCACAGGTATCCTTCTTTGTCCTCTTCACACCAAAAATGCTCTTACTCAGCGCTTATGCAGAGAAATCCAGTGAGCTTTTGTAGACTTGTAGTAGACACCAAGAGCTTTCCAACAAAACAAATGTCACTTCAAATGGATGCTTACACAAAGAGAAACAATGTCTACAACATGAGCTAGTTGAATGCTCACAACTGCCAATCAAGCAGATACCTCACTTCCCTCCAGCAAGCTTTTCTCAGAGATTATACAGAGAATGAATCTCAAAATTGGGTCAACTTTAGAGGACTCTAATAGCTATCCAATGACACCAAAAGCATAGCAAATGGATACATAGATAAGGAGAACCAGCCCTTACAACAAAGAGCAAAATATTTCCAGTAGAGCCTACACACTAAGAACTATCTATCACACAACTTCACTAAAATGAATGTTTCTCCCAGATTACTCAAAGAATGATCGAGAGACTTTGTGAGCATAAAATAGACTCTAATAACTATCCAATGAGACAAGAACTACATCAAATGGATACAATATGAGGGAGAACCAATGCTAACAACTCAGGAGTAGAGAGTTGCAACACTGCGTGCGCACACACATAGATATGCCTACTAAAAGAAAACAAACAAGCAAGCAAGGGGCTAGCTTAAGCAAGGGGTTTGCTTATCACAACTCCAGCACTTAGTGCTCACTTTACATGAGCTAAAAATCCAAGAAGATGGGCCAAAAGAAGTCGGAATACATGCTCCTTTTATAGTGAGAAGTGTGCTCCTAAAATCTAGGAACTACCTTTCCAAAGCAGCCTCCTAACTTGGAGGATTTAGTTGAGATGAATTGGGGAGTGGTTGAGTGACTTTTCTTGATGGAATCTTGTGGCTTTTGGCTTCCTTTGATTGCTCCAAAAGAGTCCCCATGAATTTGTAGCTTGAAGCTTGACTTTTAACACTCCCCCTCAAGCTTCAATTCTTCATCCTCATCCAAGCTCCTTCATGTTGATGCTTTGCTTGAATATTGAAATCTTCATTCCATCCAAAGCCTTTGTAAACATGTCAGAAACTTGGTCCTTGGCACCAATATGATGTACTGAAACTTCCTTGGATATCACCTTTTCCCTTATGAAGTGATAGTGCACTTCAATATGCTTGGTTCTAGCATGATAGACAGGATTCGATGCTAGATGAATGCTACTCATATTGTCACAAAAAATTGGATATGTGTCAACCTGCAAATTAAGCTCCATAAATAACTTCTTAATCCACATTAGCTCACATGTGACTTGAGCCAAAGCTCTATACTCAGCCTTGGTGGAAGATAATGCCACCGTGGGTTGCTTCTTTGAAATCCATGAGATGATCTTGCTACCTAGCATGAATAGGTAACCACTTGTACTTCTTCTATCCTCCTTGGAACCGGCCCAATCTGCATCAGAATAAGCTTTGACCTGCATATCATCATCAAATGAATAGAACAATCCTTCATTTATAGTGGCCTTGAGATATCGTAACATTCTTCTTGCAGCTTGCAAGTTTGTAGTCCTTGGACTATGCATAAATTGTGATAACACTCCAACTCCATATGCTATGTCAGGCCTAGTTATTGTGGCATAATTGAAAGAGCCAACAATAGAGTGATAAAAAGTTACATCCTCTAATTGCTCTCCATCAATGGAGCTTAGCTTTACATTAACTTCCATGGGATTTGAAATAGGCTTGCAATGTAGCATCCAAACCTCTCAAGTAGGTCTAGAATATACTTCCTTTGTATGAGCATACTACCTTCTTCTTTGTATACAACTTCAATGCCAAGAAAATACCTAAGATCTCCAAGATCAGATATCCTAAACTCCTTTCCAAGCTTTGATTTGATCTCCTCAATGCCCTTTGTATCATTACCTGTAATGATAAGATCATCTACATACACACACATGTAGACTACAAGTTCTCCTCTTTGTTTGATGAAGAGAGATGGATCCGCCTTGCATTGATTGTAACCACATTTGATCAAATAGTCCACCAATCTTTGGTTCCAAGCCCTTGGAGCTTGCTTTAGGCCGTAAAGTGCCTTCTTCAACCTACAAACATGATGTGGAAACTCTTTATGAACAAAACCTAGTGGTTGCTCTATGTATACCTCTTCTTCCAAGTCTCCATTGAGAAAGGCATTCTTGATATCCAATTGGAAAAGCTTCCATCCTTTGCTAGCAGCCATTGCAATGAGTGTCCTAATGGTGCTCATCTTTGCCACGGGGCTGAATGTCTCTTCAAAGTCCACTCCATAGGTTTGTGCAAAACCCTTGGCCACCAATCTTGCTTTGAACCTAGAAATAGATCCATCTGAATTCCTCTTTACTTTATATACCCACTTATTACCTATTACCTTCATGTTCTCCTTCTTGGGCACTAGAGTCCATGTTTGATTTTCCTTAAGTGCGTCGATCTCTTCTTGCATTGCCTGTTTCCATTCGGTGTACCTGCTTGCATCTTCATAGCAATCGGGCTCATGATCTTCTACTACTTTGTTCATATATGCATAATGTGTTGCCATGTATGAATCATAAGTAAACCTTTGAGTTAGATACTTAACTCTAGAAGACTTCCTTTCTTCACCTTTTGGAGGAATAAACCTCCTTTGCCTTGGGAACTTGATCTCTTTCTTTGACGTAGCTTCTTTCTCCATCATGTGTCCATCATATTCAACTTCATTACCTTCTTCATCCAATTCCACCAATGTTGCTTTGCCTTTGTTGATTGATTGTGCTTCATAGCTTGATGAAGATCTCCCCCTCCATGGTGAGTTCATGCTTGAACTATCTTCATTGATGGAACACCTTGGGCCGCTTAGCTCTAGGTCGATTTGTTCTTCATCATGTCCATGCTTTTCTTCTTCATAGTACTGCATACAATCATACTTCTTATACCAAGGGAGTAGCTCATCAAGTGCTACATCCCTTGATATCCTCAAGTCCTTTGTGTTTGGGTTGAAGCACCTGTAACCTTTATGATCATTTGAATATCCTAGAAACACACACTTTTCTACCTTTGGTTGTAGCTTGTGCCTCAATTCACTTGGCACATGTACATAACAAGTACATCCAAATATCTTCAAGTGGGAAAGATCAGGTTTCTTACCATAATAGGCTTGATATGGTGTCAAGCCATGGATCCCTGAGGTAGGAGCCCTATTCATAAGATACACGGCGGTATTTGTTGCATCACTCCAAAACATGTTAGGTACATTCATCTCATTAAGCATTGCTCTAGCGATCTCGGCAATGTATCTATTCTTTCTCTCTGCTACTCCATTTTTTTGGGGTGTGTACCTGCATGTTACTTGCCTCTTGATGCCTTGATCCGTTAAAAAATCAGAAAACTCATTGAAGAAATATTCTCCCCCTCCATCGGGCCTTAGCTTCTTGATATATGTACCTGTTTCCTTTTCTACCATTGCCTTGAATGCTTTGAAACATGTAAACACATCTGATTTGTTTTTGATGAAATAAACCCAAACCATCCTTGTGCAATCATCTATAAAAGTGACAAAGTACTTGTTACCTCCAATGGATTGCTCTTTGGTTGGCCCCCACACATCTGTATGTATCAACTCCAATGGATGTTGGCTTATGTAGCCACTCTTCTTGAATGGAAGTCTCGCTTGCTTCCCTAGTTGACAAGATTCACATAAATGCTTCATACCTTGTCCTTGGAAGTTGGGAAGACCTTCAACCAGCCTCTTGAATTGCATTTCCTTCATTCTTTGTATGTTGATGTGACCTATCCTCTTGTGCCACAAGTCCAACTCCGAAATCCTCTTGTTTCCAGATGTGAAGTAGACATGTTGAGTGGAATGAGAATTTACCTCCAAAGTGAAGAGTCTCCCTTGCTTCTTTCCTCTTGCTATGACCTTGTAACCTTGCTTAGGGTTCTCCACAAAGCATCCACCTTTGTTGAACCTTACTTGATAGCCTCTTTCAACCATTTGCCCAACGGACACCAAGTTCTTTGTGATGGTAGATACATGCAAGACATCCTTAAGACATCTTCCTTCCTCCTTGTCATCCAAAGCTACATCTCCAACATGGGAGATCTCATGGGCTGTATCATCACCTGTTTCTACATGTCCTTTACCTTTGGGAACATGTAGTTCAGTAAACCAAGAAGAATTGCAACTCATATGGTTGATACATCCACTATCAATATACCAAGTGTTATCTACTTTGCTTGAATTCCCATTCATGTGCATCATCAAGAGATTGTCATTTTCTGAACTTGTAGAAGCATAATTACCTTGGCCTTTGTATGAATAACCTTGATTATAGCTCCTTTGGTTTCCTCCTTGGTAGCAATCTCTAGCATAGTGGCAAAACTTGCCACATATGTAACATCCTTTGCCATCTTGATTCCTGTTTTGTTGATGTCGTCCTCCTCTTCCTCTTGTTCTTCCTCTCCCTCTTTGTGATGAGGTGCCTTGGTCATGTCCTTGATTGCTTGAGTGGCCTTGCCTTCCTCCAAACCTTCCTTTGCCCCCATGAGCTAGTTGAATGCTCACAACTACCAGTCAAGCAGATACCTCACTTCACTACAGCAAGCTTTTCTCAGAGATTATATAGAGAACGAATCTCAAAATTGGGTCAACTTTAGAGGACTCTAATAGCTACCCAATGACACCAAAATGATAGCAAATGGATACATAGAGAAGGAGAACCAGCCCTTACAACAGAGAGCAAAATATTTCCAATAGAGCCTACACACCAAGAGAGCTATCAATCACACAACTTCACTAAAATGAATGTTTCTCCCAGATTACTCAGAGAATGATCTAGAGACTTTGTGAGCATAAAATAGACTCTAATAGCTATCCAATGAGACAAGAATTACATCAAATGGATACAATATGAGGGAGAACCAATGCTAACAACTGAGGGGTAGAGAGTTGCAACACTGCCTATGCACACACATAGATATGCCTACTAAAAGAAAACAAACAAGCAAGCAAGGGGCTAGCTTAAGCAAGGTGCTTGCTTATCACAACTCCAGCACTTAGTTCTCACTTTACATGAGCTAAAACTCCAAGAAGATGGGCCAAAATAAGTCGGGATACATGCTCCTTTTATAGTGAGAAGTGTGCCCCTAAAATCTAGGAACTACCTTTCCAAATCAGCCTCTTAACTTGGAGGATTTAGTTGAGATGAATTGGGGAGTGGTTGAGTGACTTTTCTTGATGGAATCTCGTGGCTTTTGGCTTCCTTTGATTGCTCCACATGTCCATAAAAGAGTCCCCACGAATTTGTAGCTTGAAGCTTGACTTTTAACATGTATGTGTATGCATGTATGTATGCATATGTGTGTACGCATGTGTATGTGTGTGTATGCATCATTATGTGTGTATGTGTGTATGTATATGTGTGTGTTGTCTATGTGTATGTGTGTGTGTATATGAGTGTGTATGTGTTTATGTATATGTATGTATCTATGTGTGTGTATGTGTCTATGTGTGTATGTGTATGCATGTATGTATGCATATGTGTGTGTATGCATATGTATGTGTGTGTATGCATCATTATGTGTGTCTATGTATGCATGTGTATGTGTGTATGCATCATTACGTGTGTATGTGTCGATGTGTGTATGCGTGTGTGTATATGTGTTTGTATGTGTGTATGCATGTGTATGTGTGTGTATGCATCATTAAGTGTGTAAGTGTCTATGTGTGTTTGTGTGTGTATATGTGTGTGTGTGTGTCTATGTGTATGTGTGTGTGTTTATGAGTGTGTATGTTGTAACTCAAGCGTAAGCACCACCTCCTTTACTTGTCAATCTGCGGAGACGTGAGGATCGGTATGAAGACTAGGAGCAAGTGAAGGAACAAGTGCATGAGTGGAAGCACACAAACATGCACACACATACACACACACGCGCACAAAGTAAGATCAAAGAGAGGAACAATGGAAAGCTTTGATTGCAAAAGAGTTCTCTTACAAAAGCTCTATTCTCTAACAAGCTAACCTCAAAAATGAGCACTCTAGCTCTTTTTATAGTTTTTTGACTAGTTTTGGCCCTGTCCAGACCTAGTGTCCGGCCTAGTTAAAAATTAGGTTCCAGGGCTTATTTGAGGGCTCAAACGGAGTCTAAAAATTATGAAAATTGGTAGGATGATAGTTCTAATACTCCTCAAGCTCAAGGATTCCTTGGCTTGAACAAAATGGAGTTATAAAAATAGATAATGGTATTTACAATGGTTTTTAGTGCTGAAAATCACTATTTTTGTAGGGGGTTCTTCTGAAAATTTGACGTACACTTCTTGGAGCTCCCTACTTGCTCCCTTTCCTTGTGTGTCCACCTTTTGATGTGCTTCCATGCTTTGTCCTTGACTTTGAGTTTCAACAGAGTTTCAACATATGTGTTTATGTGTATGTATGTATCTATGTGTGTGTATGTGTCTATGTGTGTATGTGTATGCATGTATGTATGCATATGTGTGTGTATGCATGTGTGTGTGTGTGTATGCATCATTATGTGTGTCTATGTATGCATGTGTATGTGTGTATGCATCATTACGTGTGTATGTGTCTATGTGTGTATGTGTGTGTGTGTGTATATGTGTTTGTATGTGTGTCAGCATGTGTATGTGTTTGTATGCATCATTATGTGTGTAAGTGTCTATGTGTGTTTGTGTGTGTGCATATGTGTGTGTGTGTGTCTATGTGTATGTGTGTGTGTCTATGAGTGTGTATGTGTTTATGTGTATGTATGTATCTATGTGTGTGTATGTGTATGCATGTATGTATGCATATGTGTGTGTATGCATGTGTATGTGTGTGTATGCATCATTATGTGTGTATATGTGTATGTATATGTGTGTTGTCTATGTGTATGTGTGTGTGTCTATGAGTGTGTATGTGTTTATGTATATGTGTGTATCTATGTGTGTGTATGTGTCTATGTGTGTATGTGTATGCATGTATGTATGCATATGTGTGTGTATGCATATGTATGTGTGTGTATGCATCATTATGTGTGTCTATGTATGCATGTGTATGTGTGTATGCATCATTACCTGTGTATGTGTCTATGTGTGTATGTGTGTGTGTATATGTGTTTGTATGTGTGTATGCATGTGTATGTGTGTGTATGCATCATTATGTGTGTAAGTGTCTATGTGTGTTTGTGTGTGTATATGTGTGTGTGTGTGTGTCTGTGTATGTGTGTGTGTTTATGAGTGTGTATGTGTTTATGTGTATGTATGTATCTATGTGTGTGTATGTGTCTATGTGTGTATGTGTATGCATGTATGTATGCATATGTGTGTGTATGCATGTGTATGTGTATGTATGCATCATTATGTGTGTATGTGTCTATGTGTGTATGTGTGTATGTGTGTATGTATATGTGTGTGTTGTCTATGTGTATGTGTGTGTGTATATGAGTGTGTATGTGTTTATGTATATGTATGTATCTATGTGTGTGTATGTGTCTATGTGTGTATGTGTATGCATGTATGTATGCATATGTGTGTGTATGCATATGTATGTGTGTGCATGCATCATTATGTGTGTCTATGTATGCATGTGTATGTGTGTATGCATCATTACGTGTGTATGTGTCTATGTGTGTATGCGTGTGTGTATATGTGTTTGTATGTGTGTATGCATGTGTATGTGTGTGTATGCATCATTAAGTGTGTAAGTGTCTATGTGTGTTTGTGTGTGTATATATGTGTGTGTGTGTGTCTATGTGTATGTGTGTGTGTTTATGAGTGTGTATGTGTTTATGTGTATGTATGTATCTATGTGTGTGTATGTGTCTATGTGTGTGTATGCATGTATGTATGCATAGGTTTGTGTATGTGTGTGGATGCATTATGTATGCATATGTGTGTGTATGCATTATGTATGTGTATGTATGCATATGCATTATGTATGCATATGTATGCATGTATGTGTATGTGTGTGTATTTCTCTCTATGTGTGTGTGTGTGTATGCATATATGTGTGTGTATGTGTGTGTGTATATGTGTGTCTATGTGTGTATGCATGTGTATGTGTGTGAATGCATCATTATGTGTGTATGTGTCTGTGTGTGTATATGTGTGTGTCTATGTGTGTGTATGTGTGTGCGTGTCTATGTGTGTGTATGTGTGTGCGCGTCTATGTGTATGTGTGTGTGTCTATGAGTGTGAATGTTTGGATGTGTGTGTGTATGAATGTGTGTCTATGAGTGTGTATGTTTGGATGTGTAAGTATATATGTGTATCTATGTGTGTATGCATGTGTATGTGTGTGAATGCATCATTATGTGTGTCTATGAGTGTGTATGTTTGGATGTGTGTGTGTATATGTGTGTCTATGTGTGTATGCATGTGTATGTGTGTGAATGCATCATTATGTGTGTATGTGTCTATGTGTGTATATGTGTGTATATGTGTGTGTATGTGTGTGTATATGTGTGTATGTGTGTGCGCGTCTATGTGTATGTGTATGTGTTTATGTGTGTGTATGTGTCTATGTGTGTATGTGTCTATGTGTGTATGTATGCATATGTGTGTATATGTGTGTATGCATGATGTATGCATATGTGTGTGTATGCATTATGTATGTGTATGTATGCATGTGCATTATGTATGCATATGCATTATGTATGTGTATGTATGCATGTGAATTATGCATGTATATGTGTGTGCATGTGTATACATTATGTGTGCATGTGTGTATATGTATGCATTATGCATTGTGTATGTGTGTATATGTGTGTGTATTTGTGTGTATGTGTGTGTGTGTGTCTATGTGTATGTGTGTGTGTGTCTATGTGTGTATATGTGTGTGTACATACGTATGTGTGTGTAAGTGTGTGTGTGTGCGCATACCTGCCAATGGTCTCGTTTTCTCTCTCTCTCTCCCTCTCGCACGCGCGCTCTCTCTCTCTCTCGGTCTCTCTCTTCTTGCTCGCGTCCAAGTCCCGCCACAAATGTGCCGGGAGAAATCAATTTTCTTTTTTTACATTCCAGAGCGTCACATATGCGACGCTCTGCAGTTTGCCAACGTCGTTGAGTTCGTCGCTAGGGAGCGACGGTGCTAGCGACGCTTTTTAAATAGCGTCGCATAAGCGACTCTAGTGTCGCTTAGGCGACGGGGGTCGGGCAAAAAAAAAAATCAAAATTCGTACCGTCGCTTATGCGATGAGCGCGTCGCATAAGCGACGGTTCTCGTTTTTTTTCCGATTCGGGGGCATCGCTACGCCCCCCTTTTTCTTGTAGTGGTGGAGCATGCGGATTTGGCAAATCACATAGGAAACCATTCAACTAAAGAGGATACATGTATGAAGACTACTTGGAGCTGGTGCACACAGATGTATCAGGTCCTAGCAGAGAACCATCAATCTTAGGGTCAAGGTATTATGTTTCATTCATAGATGACTATAGTAGATGGGCAATACTTTACTTTATTTGGCATAAAGATGAAGTCTTCACTTGTTTCAAGAAGTATTTGGCATTGCTTGAGAATCAAACATGTAGAAGCTTGAAGAGGCTCAGATTTGATGGAGGTGGTGAGTATTTCTTGTTGGAACATCAAGCTTACACTATGCTTGAGGTGGATTTGATCTACATCAAAGGCTATCGCGTCGAAAGAATATCCGTTGGAGAGTTCTTTTTCATATGCTCATTTATTGTATTTCTTTGAGAGATTTTTGATGGTTCATTTACCATTGTAAAAGTCTTGAGCTTTACACATGTAAAGGTAGAAAGATAGAGCCCAAATCCCATGAATTTGTGGTGGTTGAAGTTGCATTCAATCAAGCAATCAATCACCTAAAAGTAGATCAAAGTAGATCAAAGTAGATCTTAACTTTTCCTAGATTGTAGGAAAGTGAATTGATTCCCTCCAACAACCATTCCCACCTTCATTTGAATTCAAATTCAACTTGTAAAAGTCGTGCAACACTCTTAGAGACTATATAAGGACTTGAAATCACTTTTACATTACAAGGAAGCAGTATACATACACTTGTGACCATTATTGTCTTGCTCCTTCAATTCTCTGCATTATCTTCTTCGCCAAGAGTAAGCTTGCTCTCTCTACAGAGCTCCAAATTGAGTTTAACATGACTCATTGGAAAGGTATAAGTGTCCAATTTATTCCTGTAAAGTTTCCAAGCATTTGGTTCAGTACATGGGGAGAAATCTGAGTTTTTCTGTCTCGGGGTCAATCTCTACGTATTCCTAAAAAATAGGAAGTACCACCGGTGAATGTCGCATTCATTCCTATAGCATATTTTGCTTATTCCTTATACGTTTGTGCATTCCATACACTCAACCCTATGTGTATTACTCCCATAAAAGGATTGTTTCTAATTGTAATCACGCTGGTAGCTATGGGCATTTGAAGTTCATTTTCTCTTCCAAAGATAGTAAGTTTTTTGAGCTAGTCGACCTGCGAACCTATCTGTTTTGTATCGACTCATTCTCCTTGATGCTCCAAATTACATAGTGCATTTCTTTGCACTTATCACATGCCTTTAAGGTCTATTTGAGTCTCCATAAGCTCAAGGGCTGGTCTTGTGCCGGTTGGCTTGACCAAACTTCGTCCCTTCGAAACACACTTTTCTACCTTCTACAAGCTTCTCCAAGTTCTTTCAGTGGTATCAGAGCTAGATCAAGATGGCTGACGGCTTTCCCTCAATGATCAAGAAGCTTGATTGACACAACTACGTGGCTTGGCAAATCAGAATGGAGGCCTATTTGCAAGGTAGAAATCTTAATGGAATTGTAGCAGGTGATGAAGTTATGCCTATTCCAAGATCCAAAGGAGGACCTACACAAGAGCAGGCAGATAAGCTCACACTTTGGTGCGCAAGGGATGCTCAAGCAAGGTCGTACATACTAAACTCTATCTCAGACTTTCTATTACCACATATTAGAGGATGCAAGACATCTCAAGAGACTTGGGATGCCCTTGAGACTTTCTTTTCTGTTAGTACCAAAGCAAGAAAGAATCATCTTTGGAACGAGTTCAACCAAATGAAGAAGACACCTAAACAAGCCATCCGAGAGTTTGTTACCAAGGTCAAGGAGATTGCGGATCAGTTAGCATCCATTGGAGAGCTGATTGAAGAAGAGGTCATCATGAGGCAAATTCTCAATGGGATTCGAAGTGATAAGCAATGACAATCCTTCACGACGGCTTATGATCTCATCATGGATGTGCAAACTCCAGACTTCAACATCTTTCTTGGACAACTCTTCAATCAAGAAGCCAACAGTAGCATAAAGGAAGGTAACTCCTATCATGGTAATTCAACTATTGCTCTATATACAAATAAGAAGGATAAGAAGCAGAAAGGCAAGAAGAAGGAAGAAGATGAAGAAGAGACTTCTCAAGCCAACTTTGCAAGCAAGAGCAAGTGGAAAGGGAAGAAGAAAGGACCAAAGCAAGACAAAGCCAAAGGTGAGGATGTTCAACCTTGTGCCATATGCGATAAGACCAACCACACCACTCAGAATTGCTGGTTCAATGGGAAGACCCAGAAAGGAAGTGGAAGAGGTGGATATGGCAGCAATAGAGGCAGAGGTGGACACAACTTCAACAATAACAATAGAAGCTATAATAGAAGGGACTACAACAATTATTTAGAAGATCAACCACATGAAGACTCATTGCTTCTTATGAATCTAAGACACAAAGAAGGTAAAGAAGATGATCATTTGTTCTATATAGATTCAGGATGTTCGAATCATGTTGTAGGCAACATTGCTCTTCTATCTGATTTGGAAAGTCCAAAGCATAGACATGAAGTGCAAACAGGGGATGACACAAAGCACAATGTGGAGAAGATTGGTAATGTCAAAGCTTCCAATGGCAGGACAAACATTTTGAGTAAGGTTCTCTACGTACCCACTATCACTAAAAACCTAATAAGTGTAGGAGAAATAGTTGAAAAAGGCTTGCAAGTTAGGTTCATCCAACATGGAGCTTTTGTGGAAGATCCATGTCAAGGCTTCAAGAAGATAGCCCGAGGTGAGAAGCATGGTAGGCTCTTTACTTTTGAAGTAGGAGAAACCAAGAAGATAGCTCTATTCAACTTTGGGTCTCAAACCCTAAGTGAGCTTGAAGTGTGGCATAAGAGACTTGCTCATGTGAATGAAAGAACCTTGAAGGATATATGTAGGGATCAAAGTGTTCTAGGACTGCCGAACATATCAAAGCAACACATGATCAACAGGTGTGATGCATGTCAGATTGGGAAGGCACAAAGACAACCATTCAACCACAAAGGCTACATCCTCAACAACATATTGGACTTAGTACATACAGATGTATGGGGACCAAGTCAAGAACCTTCATTGGCAGGATCAAGGTATTATGTCTCATTTATTGACGACCATAGTAGATGGACTGTTCTATACTTTATCAAGAGTAACAATGAAGTGTTTGATTGCTTCAAGAAGTATCTTGCACATGTGGAGAATCATGCAGGTAGATCACCAAAGAAGCTCACATCTGATGGAGGGGGAGAATACTTCTCCAAAGAGTTTGATGAGTTCTTGCAGGAAAAAGGTATCAAAAGGGAAGTGACTACCAGGTACTCTCCTCAACTAAATGGAATTGCAGAGATGAGAAACAAGAGATTGGTTGGATCAGCCCGAACAATGCTTGAAGAGAAGAAGTTGCCACATTATCTATGGGCATAAGCTATTTCAACTGCTGTGTAACTTGTCAATCGACTACCATCCAAATCACTTCAAGGTATGACTCCTTATGAAGCATGGCATGGAAGAAAACCTAATCTTGGACATTGAAAGGTTTTTGGTTGTTTAGCTTATGTTCATGTACCATCAAAAATAAGAGGTAAGCTAGAAGAAAGGGCAACAAAGGTAGTGTTTATTGGATATGATTCAACTCAGATGGGTTACAGGTTCTTCAATCCTTCAACCAAGCAATTGACTAAAAGTAGAGATGTGTTTGAAGAACACAGTTCTTGGTATGATGAAGATAAACAAAAGATAACACTACCATATGATCTTGATTCTGACTCTTATCAATTAGGAAGCAAGCATGATACACAAGTCCATGATCCAAGAAGTGATACATACAATGACCAAGATGAAAGAGAAAAGGATTACAAGCTATGGAAGTCAAGAGGCAAAGCAAAGATGCAAGAGGTTGGAGAATGCTCCAAACAAGCACCTAGAAGATCAACAAGAGAGAAGAAACAACCAGAAAGGTATGGATATGATTCCACATTCGTTACGAAGCATTCAATCTACTTGGCAAAAGACTCTATTTCAGAGGAACCCTCAACCTATGAAGAGGCAAAGGGAAACCCTAATTGGGAAAAGGCCATGAACGAAGAGATAGATGCATTGAAGGAGATGAACACTTGGGATTTGGTTCCAATGTCACCGAATCAAAAGTTAATTGGTTGCAGATGGGTATATAAAGTTAAAAGAAATTCAGATGGATCAGTTTGCAGGTACAAGGCAAGATTAGTTGCCAAAGGATGCTCACAAACTCATGGTATAGACATGAGGAAACATTCTCGCCGGTTGCAAAGATGACTACAATCAGGACATTGATAAGTGTAGCTACTTCAAGGAATTGGAGACCCCTCCAACTTGATGTGAAAAATGCATTCTTAAATGGTTGGATAAGTGAAGAGGTATACATGTCACAACCACCAGGTTTTGAAAACCCTAATCATCCATCTTATGTTTGCAGACTTAAGAAAGCATTGTATGGATTGAAACAAGCTCCAAGAGCTTGGAATTACACAGGTTGGTTACATATCTTCAAGATCAAGGGTTCAAAGCTATCAGCTCAAATCCTTCTCTATTCATCAAAAGGGATCACAAAGAAGTTATCTATCTATGTGTATATGTAGATGATATTATTGTGACAGGTGATGATCTAAATGACATTCAAAGGATCAAGAGACACATGCAAGAGGAGTTCAAAATCAGTGACCTAGGTGAGCTCACATATTTCCTAGGTATGCAGGTGATATATACAGATGAAGGAATGTATTTGACTCAAAGAAGATACATTCAGGATCTTCTTCTCAAGTTAAAAATGGAGAACACTAAACCTTCAGGTACACCTTTGGAGATGAATCATAAACTTAGTGTTTATGAAGGTGAGAAAATTGAAGACATTAAAGAGTATCAAAGCTTGGTAGGTAGCTTAATATATGCTACTCATACAAGGGCAGACATCTCATATAGTGTGGGAGTGCTTAGTCAGTTCATGTACTCACCGAGAAGACCACACATGGATGCGGCTAAGAGAGTACTTAAGTATCTCAAAGGTACAATCAACGAAGGTATATTCTATCCTTACTCTTCAGATTTGGATATCAAAATCTATTCAGATGTAGATTGGGTAGGAGCTAAGGATGATAGAAAAAGTACATCTAGTTACTTAGCATTTGCAGGTTTGAAGCTAGTGTCATGGAGTTCCAAGAAGCAACCAACAGTTGCTTTATCCTCAACTGAAGTAGAGTACAGAGGCTTGACCATAGCAACTCAAGAAGCAATATGGTTAAAAGCAATGTATATAGATTTGGGACTTATGAGTTACAAACCTTACATAATTGGAGATAATGTAAGTTCCATGCATCTAGCATCTATTTTCCATGCGAGAACCAAGCACATAGAAGTCCATTACCACTTCATCAGGGAGAAGGTCATGGCAAAGGAGATCGACATTTCTTTTGTTCCTACTGAAAAGCAAGTAGCAGATATGATGACGAAGGCACTTGATGGAATAAAGCTTTGTAGATTCAAAGCTATGGCAGGTATTCAACCTATCAGAGAATGAAGACTCAAGCATACTTTAGCTTGAGGGGGAGCTGTTGGAACATCAAGCTTACACTATGCTTGAGGTGGATTTGATCTACATCAAAGGCTATCGCGTCGAAAGAATATCCGTTGGAGAGTTCTTTTTCATATGCTCATTCATTGTATTTTTTTGAGAGATTTTTGATGGTTCATTTTTCGGTTGTAAAAGTCTTGAGCTTTACACATGTAAAGGTAGAAAGATAGAGTCCAAATCCCACGAATTTGTGGTGGTTGAAGTTGCATTCAATCAAGCAATCAATCACCTAAAAGTAGATCAAAGTACATCTTCACTTTTCCTAGATTGTAGGAAAGTGAATTGATTCCCTCCAACAACCATTCCCGCCTTCATTTGAATTCAAATTCAACTTGTAAAAGTCTTGGAACACTCCTAGAGACTATATAAGGACTTGAAATCACTTGTACATTACAAGGAAGCAATATACATACACTTGTGACCATTATTGTCTTGCTCCTTCAATTCTCTGCATCATCTTCTTCGCCAACGGTAAGCTTGCAGAGGCTGTTGCTCTCTCTCCAAAGCTCCTAATTGAGTGCAGGATGACTCATTGGAAAGGTATAAGTGTCAAAATTATGCCTATAAATGTTCCAAGCATTTGGTTTAGTAGATTGGAAGAAATCTGAGTTTTTCTGTCTTGGGGTCAATATCTATGTATTCCTGAAAAATAGGAAGTACCACCGGTGAATGTTGCATTCATTACTATAGCATATTTTGCTTATTACTTATACTTTTGTGCATTCCATACACTCAATCCTATGTGTATCACTCCTATAAAAGGATTTTTTCTAATTGTAATCACGCTGGTCGCTATGGGCATTTGAAGTTCATTGTCTCTTCCATAGATAGTAAGTTTTTTGAGCTAGTTGACCCGCGAACCTATCTGTTTTGTATCGACTCATTCTCCTTGATGCTCCGAAGTACATAGTGCATTTCTTTGCACTTATCACATGCCTATAAGGTCTATTTGAGTCTCCATAAGCTCAAGGGCTGGTCTTGTGCCGGTTGGCTTGACTAAACTTCATCGCTTCGAAACACACTTTTCTATCTTCTACAAGCTTCTCCAAGTTCTTTCATTTCTCACATGAGTTTGAATCCTTCTTACAGGATAGAGGCATAAAGAGAGAGATAACAATAAGGTACACTCTTGAACAGAATGGAGTGGTAGAGAGAAGAAACAGACC
The DNA here is from genome assembly GCA_020310875.1 of Ceratopteris richardii. Classification (NCBI taxonomy): domain Eukaryota; kingdom Viridiplantae; phylum Streptophyta; class Polypodiopsida; order Polypodiales; family Pteridaceae; genus Ceratopteris; species Ceratopteris richardii. Next base: position 9,992,987 of record CM035406.1, read on the forward strand.
AATAGTAGAGGCTGCAAGATTAATGTTGAATGAGAAAAAACTTCCAAATTAATTATGGGCAGAGGTTGTCTCCATAACCACTTATCTAACCAATAGGCTTCCATCCAAGTCTCTAGTTGGAATGACACCTTATGAGGCATGGAATGGAAGGAGACCTTTTTTAGATCATTGTAAGATCTTTGGGTGCATTGCTTAATATAATATTCTCATAGATTAGAGGAAAGCTTGATCCAAAAAATGAAAGATGCATATTCATTGGCTATGACCAAAATAAAAAAGGATATAGGTTATATAATCCCAATAATAAAGGATTTATAGTTAGTAGGGATGCGGCATTTGATGAAAATAACTCCTATTTTGAAGATGATTGTAGGAAAATAAAGCTACCCTATGATTTGGAAAATGATTTTCCAAATCTAACTCAAGAAGAACTACATATATCAGAGGATGTCAACCCAGAAGATGAAGAACATATTGATTTCAAAGCTTCAAAGTCCAAGGGCAAGACAAATTTTAAACAATTGGAAGACATTCTAGAGTCATCCAATCAAGAACTTAGAAGATCTCAAAGTGAGAGCAAGAAACCTATAAGGTATGGCTATGACACATCACTAGTCACCAAGCATTCTATATACATGGCCAAAGATTCTATGTAGGTTCTTCATTCGAAGAAGCCAACAAGAAGGAAGAGTGGAAAGAAGCTATGCACGAAGAAATTGAAGCACTTCAAGAGAGTATTACTTGGGATTTGGTTCCCAAAAAATCATTCATGAAGGTAATATTATCCAGGTGGATTTACAAAGTGAAAAAGAATTCAGATGGGACATTCAATAGGTATAAAGCAAGGCTAGTAGCAAAGGGGTTTGCGCAAACCCATGGAATAGATTATGAGGAGACCTTCTCACTTGTGGCAAAGTTGCCAACTATCAGAGTTTTAGTAAGTATTGTTGCTTCAAAGAGTTGGAACTTGTACCAATTAGATGTTAAAAATGCATTTCTTATTGGATGGATCTCTGAAGAGGTCTATGTGGCTTAACCACCAGGATATGAAGACAAAGACAAACCTGATTATGTTTGTAAATTAAGGAAAACACTATATGGTTTGAAGCAAGCTTCTAGAGGTTGGAACCATAGACTAGTCACATACTTGAAGGACCAAAGATTTGTTGTAAGCAAGGCAAATTCTTCATTGTTCATTAAGAAGATTAATTCATAGGTTATTGATCTATGTCTTTATGTGGATGACATCATCATTATAGGAAATGATGCCAATGGTGTCAAGAAGATCAAAGCTCAGATGGAAGAGGAGTTTAAGGTCAATGATCTTGGATTGCTTAGATATTTTCTTGGTTTAGAGATAATTTATATAGATTCTGGTGTTTTCATTACTGCAAGGAAATGCATCCATGATGTACTAGTTAAGTTCAAGAAAATTCAAAAATTGCAAGTACACCCATGGAATTGAACCAAAAACTTAGTACACATGCAGGAGAATTGCTTGAAGACATTATAGGTTATCAAAGACTTGTTGGGAGTCTCAATTATGCAAAACAAGAGTGAACATATGCTATGGAGTAATTACATTGAGTCAATTCATGCATACACCAAGAAAAACTCACATGGAAGCTGCCAAAAGGATATTCAAGTACTTGAAGGGTACCATAAATGAAGGGCTATTTTATCCTTTCACATCTAACTTGGATATCAAGCTATACTTTGATGGTGTTTGGAATCATTGATCCTTGTTCTTCCTTGTCACTTCGAGGAGGTTTGGGATAGGATTTTCCCAAGCCTCTAGTTCTGTTATTCTTATCTCGAGGAGGTTTGGGATAGTATTTTCAAGTGTGGTTTGAGCTATTTCTATTAGTTTCCTACACATTTTCAGTCTTTCCTTCTCCAACTTCTCTCTTCGATAGTGTTTTTCATGTTGCTCTATGCTAGGTCCCATCTTGATTCTACACTGATAGACTTCCAACCACATGTTCAAGTCTTCTGGCATGGGATCTGCCAAAATTGACCCTGCCACTATTTGCTTAGATTCTTGGGTTGTTTGATGAGAGGTCCTTTGCCCTTCTCATTCTTGACTCTCCTTCCTTTCGTCCATTGTTTTCTCTTCCTCTTCACTTTTCTTCTTCATCCATTTACTCTTTAGTTTTTCTCTTCTAACCTTCCACCTTTGCCTCTTCCTTTTTTTTTAGTTTCCTCTAGGTCTTTTGAATCCTTGACTTGTTGAGATATCAAGCTCAACATGTGATGATCTAGGATGATAGGTATCATTTTCCATTTCTTTGACATGTATAGTGGTCACACTGGTATATGTCACTTCATTGAGCTTTATTGGATTCATCTACCGATGGCACATTTGTTTCTTGTCAGCTCACTCATCTGCAGACATTAGGATTTTCCTTATGTACCATTCTTTATATATTGCACTTGTTGTATTCTTGTTTTTAGGTCATTCTTGTACATTTATTTTATGTAATAGAAGAAGAAGAAGAAGATCAATCTTCCTTGCCTCAATCTTTGTGTGTGCTCCTCTTTGGGTGTGAGAGTGTGTGTGTGAGCTCTCTTCCTTATCTCGTTCCTTGTGACAGGACTACTTGAATTTTAGTTCCCAATCTTTTATCCCTCTCACGCTCGGATAACCTTTCTTTTATCACATTCCCCTTGACTTGGCTCGAGTAATAGCTTTCAGTGGTCTTGTGTATGATTCAATTACTTCAATAACATTGAGCTCAATATTGATTGGAAACTGGTTGGTGTTCTTAGTGCAGTCTTGAAACAAATGCTCTTTACCACAATCATTACAGTAGCCTTCCCATGCCTGCAGGTGTGGTGTGTTGTATGGCAAAGTGCATTCCCTTATAAAGTGATCTCCTTATAAGGTGATCTCCTCCACACCTATAGCATAGTCCTCTTTGGGCAGGTGGTCTAGTGGGTGGTCTAATTGGAGTTGGGACCTGAGGAGTTGTATCCATGAGATTGGCATACTTAGGTCCATAGGAATTTTCATATCCTTTGTAAGAGTGGTATTGCTTATCATAAGTCTAGTCATATTCTACTAGGCTTGCATTCTAAGGGTAGTACTCTTCTTGGGTGAGATCGAAACCTTGGTTCACTATTTTTGAGATAGTCAATGGTGGAGCTGGTACTATGGCTCTTTCTAAGTTATCTTCTAGTTGGGTATACTTTACTAGTACTACATTCTATGGGTATGGTGGTTGTTGTCCTACTACTGGTTGTGGTTGGCCATATCCTCCATGTTCCTATGGTCTTGGTGCTACTTGTGGTCATGGGTAAGGGTTGTACCTCAGAGCTTCTTTGCCTTGTTCCCTCGGAGGATATCCATATGGTCTATACGAAGGTGGTACAACTGGTCTTGGCTTCCTGTTAAACAGGCAGTTCTCGATGTTGTGGTTGGTGTACTTTTGCTCGATGTGACACTACATATTAGTTCCCTGATTTGGCTGGCTAATGTAGGGATAAGGTTGTGACAACCCTGAACCTCCTCTTGTGCAGACATGGGATGGATGATCTCTACTGCAAAGTGTGCACCTTCTTAACATCAACACTCTCAAAGGGGGGTTCTAGTAGTTGCTATGTCCTTGTACTCCCAATTTTTTAGCTACCAACTCTACTAGTTCCTCAACATTACTCAAACTAGAAGTCACATTGCTCCTTGTGTCCTCTTATTTATTAGAGTTTTGTGTGGTTTTGAGATAGTCTGCTAAGTTATCTTCCAAATCTATGCACCCTTGAAGACATTCACTCAGTGTTTGCAATCATTTCATGTACACTAAGTTTCCCAATGTTCCGTTAATTAGTCCATCTAAAAATAGGGATAACATTTTTTGCTAGGAAGGTCTCTCCATCACACGACATCAATGAACATACTGATTAAGCCTTCGAGCTGCATTTTTTATAGTTTCATTAGGAGCTTCTGTGAAACTATGGATTAAGGATGAAGAATTGTGCTTAATCCCTCACTTAGTGAATTCATCAATGAATTCTTGGAAGCATTGTTAAATATTGCCAAAGAGATTTGGATCCATGGGTTGGAACCAAATGAGGGCCATTCCTATGAGGGTTAGCCCAAAGGATCCATACTATACTATTATGCTCATGATACGTGATACCACTTTGTGGTGATACATGATACTTTTGGAGGTGATACCACCTTTTTTGCGATACATGATACCACTATGCTTACGATACGATATTGTTGCACTTGGCGATACACAATACTTACTAAAGCGATACAAGATACCACCCTTTCCTTGATATTATGTCCACAAGATGATACTCGATACTTTACGTTAAACGATATGCGATACCTTGCTACAATGATACCCCTTACCATGATACAATACTGCTATGCTCACGATATGACACTCACCAGTCATGATACCAAACACACATGATACATGATACCTCTTCTTGTGATATGATACTACAATGTTCATGATACACGATAATCAAACTAACATGATACGTGATACCTTGACTTGACGATACATGATACTTGATTAGTATCATGATACTCAAGGAGGCGATACGTGATACTTGGTGAGTATCTCGATACGAGGGAATTCAGGTATCACAATACCTGAACTCAACCAACTACAATACTTCAGCCTAGTAAAGTCGAGATTCAAAAATGTTTTGTGCAATGTGCTCTTCTTAATCTTCTCACCCCTCCATGTACCTGTGGTTACTCAATCACATTCGTATACCTAGTTCTTGGTCCTGGGATACTTCCCCTATTTGGTGTCATGTCTATGAGTGTTTTCTTCATTTTTAGAGATTAATGGAGCAAAGTCCTCACCTTCGAGAGTAAGCCTTCCAAACCTTGCTCTCAACAACCAACAAATTTGTGTGTGCTCCATGATACTTCACCCTCGATACTAGTCGCTGCTTGCTCATGATACTTGGTTCAAAACAAGTGACTAAAAACTAAAGTGACTTTGAATTTTAGGACCTTGGATGACCAAGTGCCTAAAGTGAAAAGAACTAATTTTTTTTCTTTTTTTTCCTTTTTTGTGTTGAATTTTATTGCTGATAACCTACCTATCCTAATGCTACCTCTCTCTCTTCCCTAAACCCTAACTTTTTCTCGCTCCCTCACTCCTAACCATATAAACTCGTTACACACACCCCAAAAGTGCCAAGTAACAAGTGCTTACATATTTTGTGACTTTCCACTAACTCAAATTACCTCTACTCACATGACTCATTCACTTCGTAGCTATCATCATCACGTAGGCACCTTGATTGAACTAGCTCCTCGACAAGGATGCCAAAAACATGTGTACCTAAGTCGTAGAGCCTTAAGGACTTGTGTCAACTACGACTATAGCGCAATCATCCTAGGTTCTTATAGTGGTGGATTAATACACTTTTAATTATCAAGCCATGAAATTATACATATCAAGTGTATGAAGACATGTGCACACATGACAGTAAGTGAAATGAAAATGCTACAATGTGTGTAACTCAGTTCACCTACCTCCTACTCACTAATCCTCTGAAAATGCATGATGTGATACTTGTAACAATAGTAAGCACAAATTTGGACTTTTCTCTCAGCTCACAACTCTGAATATGGTCAATAGGGGTCCATTTCAAAGCTCTCAATGAGACGCATCTAATCATAGTATTTTCAATGGAATCTAACAAATGTGCCTCAAGATATGAGCGAAATAGTGAATGGTGGGAAACATTACTTTAGCTCCACAACTCAGCGAGCTTAACACATGCATTAGAGTCATGAACGCAAGAGGGGATGGGATAGACAACACTCCTAGACACACATTTCAAGCATGAAACAGACATGCAAGCTCTTGAAGAAGACAATACTCTATAGAGAAGAGGTAAATTCAAAAATTTAGCTTGAATACTCACCATTGCAAAACGTTCTTACAAAGAGTCATCAAGTGCTTATATACATGTGCCCTAAAAGTGGTCCTTTCACACGAGAGACCGGCACTTTTATTGAAAAATGCTAAATTCCTACTATGTTACAAGGACTACGTTACAACAATTTGGATTTATGCATCCAGAGGACTTCTAGAACATTTACATGGCTCATGATGTATTTCATAGAAACTTGAAAAAGAAAATTTGTGCCCATAATTTGAAATTTTTTGGGGCTTGCTTTTCTATGTTTCTTTCCTCTGCAACAATCATACAAAGACCTATGTTCTTCAAACTCAACATCACTTCTTGTGGTAAATTTCTTGGTACAAGGATTATAAAACCTAGAGCTCATCTGAGTTGAATCATATCCAATGAATACTACCTTGGTTGCCCTTTCATCAAGTTTACCTCTGATTCATGAAGGTACATGTACAAAAGCTAAATACACAAATACCTTGCATTGACGTAGAGTTGGTTTTCTACCATTCTAAGATTCATAAGGATTCATACCGTGAAGATATTTGGATGGAAGTCCCTTTGCAAGATATACCACTATTTAGATTACTTGTACCCATAAATAGTGTGGCAACATTTTTTCTTCAAGCATTGTTCTAGCTGATCCAACTAGAGTCTTTCTTCTCCCTAAAATTCCATTCAATTGAGGAGAGTACCTTGTAGTGGCTTCTCTCTCAATGCTTTTATCTTGAAAGGACCCATAAAACTCTTTGGAGAAGTATTCACCCACTCCATCAACTCTATGCTTCTTCAATGATCTACCTATATGTTTCTCCACATGTGCTAGGTACTTTTTGAAGCGTTCAAACACCTCATTCTTATTCTTGATAAAGTACTGAAAATTCCATCTACTATGATCATCAACAATGGAAATATAATCACTTGATCCTACCAATAAAGGTTCTTGACTTGGTCCCCACATATCAATGTGTAATAAGTCCAAAAGGTTGTTGTGGATGTAATTGTTGGAAGCAGCCAGAGGCATAAAAGACGCGGAAGTATGTAAAGACGGAGCAGGGAGCCAGTCGAATCTTTTTTCAAAGAATCTTGTGGTAAAAAGACTTTTCAAAAACCTCCAACAGTGATTTTTATCACTATTGTAACATATGTAACATAGAAAACCCCATTTTGTAATCCATAGCTCCATTTTGTGCAACCCAAGGAGTCCTCGAGCTTGAGGAGCTTAGGTAGAATGCGCATACCAATTTTTGTTATTTTTAGACACCGTTTACCCTTTCAAATAGCATCTAGGACCTAATTTTTAACTATGCTGGTCACTAGATGTGAAACCGGTCAAAGCTAGTCTAGAAACTATAAAAAGAGCTAGAGAGCTCATTTTTGAGGTTGGTTAGAGTGAGCTTAGACCTATTTTGAGCTTGTAAGAGTGTTCTTGAGTAATAGAGTTGATTTCTCACCTTCCATTGTGTCTTGCTTGTATCTTTGTAGTGTGTGTGTATGTGTGTGTGCATCTCTATGCTTCTCACCTTCACTCTCACTTCATCTCACGTTCACGATCTTCATATCACTCCTATCTCTTTCGCGCATTGACATTAAGGAGGTGGAGCTTCTTAACGTGGTTCTCACCATTGTGCTAGAGCAACACCAAATTTGGCGCCGTTGCCGGGGATCGAGTCTAGGACGAATGTGTGATGGTAAGAGTATAGCAAGAAGTGGCGTTGGAAGGTAAAAATTTCAGCTTTTGTTGTTGTTTTTAGTTAGTTTTTAGTGTTTTCCACCTCCCCCACACTCCATCTTCATCACCGCATCATCATCTTCATCTCCAAAAAAATCAGAAAATTCACCATATCCACACATTCTCCTCATTTCCCCTCATTTGTGCATGCGAGAGAGTGAGAGAGAGCTTTTGTGCTTGTGTGTACTTTTGTTTTCTTGAGTTTTCTTGCAGGTACAGAGCTCCAGTGCATCAGGAAAGCTTGGGAAAGGTAAAATTTCCAATTTCTGTCAGAAATTTCCGACTGTGTCAGACCATCGCGATGGTCTGCAAAGTTCGGATTTTGAGGAAGGCGAGTTCACCACTGTGTAGGCGACCCTTGCGTGTATAGGAATCCATAGCTTCATCTCAAAAAATTGCATTTTGGTGGACCGTCACGATTGGCTCAGACCATTGGGATTGTGTCACACCATCGCGATTGGCTCACGCCATCGCGACGGCTCGGCCGGACCATCGTGACAGTCTCACGCCATCGTGACGGTTCATTTGAACGATCGCGACGGTTCGCAGACCATCGCGACTGTTCGGTTGACCCCACACCATCGCGATTGGCTCACGCCATCGCGCCGACGGTGCCACGTGGCAAGCTAGACCATCGCGACAACTCGAATTTTGGACCATCGCGATTGGCTCACGCCATCGCGCCCTGACCATCGTGATTGGCTCAAGCCATCGCATCTGCGACCATCGCGACAGTTCACTTGGACCATCGCGATTGTTCACGTTGACCGTTGACTGACGCCATCGCGATTGTGCGCCTGATCGAGCCATCGTGATTGTTCACTCACCCCGACCATCGTGATTGCTCACATTTGGACCATCGCGACCGTGCACTTCAGACCATCGCGATTGTTCACCTTCATGCCATCGCGACGGTCCCAACCATCGCGATTGTCTCACGCCATCGCGATTGTGCACCCCCATCGCAAATTTTAGGGTTTCATTTTTTGGCCAATTTTGGGGCTATTTTTGGGAAATTTTTGGGTGATTAGACTCATAGGAGACCCCTTAGCTCATATTTGGAGAAAAACCTGTTTGTCAGTTTTTACCCCCCCAGGGCCTGAACGGTCATAACTTTTTCATCCAAAGTCCGTTTTTTGAGCTTAATAGCTCATTAGAAAGCTCTTGACAAGTACTACGTGACCTCAACTGTTTTTTCTTAAAGAATACGTCTATTTTTAGATAAGCTATTTTGAGGTTGACCTAGTTTGGGACTAGAAAGCCAGGGGGCAAGCATTGAAAAGTTGGGCAAAAGGGAAGGGATTGAAAAGGTGTATATACTCAAGTGCTTGATCATCCAACTGTGAATTGGTCTAATATTGAATTTTTCCAGGTCTAGCAAGGGCAATCAAAGGCAACCAAAGCAAGGCTGTGAAGGGCATAAAGCTTGGGAAGTGCGGCTTCTTGGGCATCAGAGCAACCAGAAAAGCTGACTCGAGGTTGGAAGATTACTCAACCCCCTCAGTCAATTCTTAGCTTAGGATAAACGTTAGCATTGTGGATTTAAGACGATAAGAACGCCTCAAGTTCAAGAGAATTAAATTTATCAAGTCCAAGACTAAAGATAAAGGTGTGTGACACGAAAACCTAAAGGAAAGAACATAAGTCTGACGGAACGAGAACTCAAAGTACCATAGAAATTCGAATTCCTGACACATACATTAAGACAAGAATCTAAAGAAATCTAAAAAGAATCAAGAAAGACTAACAAAGAATCATTGAAGATCTGAGCGTGTACTGAGTGTGCAAGGAAGAAAATTAATGAACCTTAGATCGAGCAAACATATAGGTAAGTCAGACCGACAAAGCCTTAGATCATCAGAGGCAAGTGTAAGAACTACTGCACGATTGTGGGCTCAACAATTGAACACTAGTTATCCCTACGAGAGCTCAGATACTAGCGATTCAGAAATGGCATTTAGCACAGAAAGACCAGAAGGAGGGTCGAATGTAGCCTATTTAGAAAAACCAGAAGGACCCTATAGAACGCAACTAGAGTTTCTCCGAACCAACCGATTAGGTGCTCGCATCTATGAGGATGGTTTGCGAAGGCAAGTGGTGCAAATGCACAACCCCGATCAACCCATTGGATTGGAACATCCAGTGGTGAAATTCGAGAGAGACGCGTACATAGACAAGGAAGGAACAATGTACATCTTAAGTACGCAGCCAAACAATACCAACGAGTTTGGCGTGATTAAGCCAGAGACGGAAACTAAATCTCAAGGAAAAGAACCATTAGAAGAGCCTAGAACACCTAGAGGGAAATCTGTACTGACACGAGTAAAAATCCCAGAATGGATCCCTCAGGACAACAGAAGCATAGAGTTGTTTGTAAATAAAGAAACTGATGAAGCCTTTTGGAGATACAAGACAGAATTACTTAGTGAGGTAGGTATCATCACGATATACAAGTTCAAGGACCCGGATACACCTGGAAAGGTTGTATACCTGGATGAGACTTCAGAAAGAGTCTTTGTGGTGCCTGACCACGCTAAAAACACATACACATGGAGAGGTGAATTGGTATTCCCTCCATCTAGAACGAACATGAATAGAAGTCAACAAGGGGCAGGAACATCCTCAGCCCATGGAAATCAAAGAGAGAAAAATAAAGAAAGACCCGAAGTAAGCTTCACTCATCCCATAGGGAGAGATAGAACAACCACGGACACTAATAGAGTGGATACACAAAGAGATCATGGAATACAAGGTGGTAGAGATGATTTTCCTCTACCTAGACCACGTGAACATGCAAGAATATTGAGACCCACTCAATTAGTAAAATCAATGAAAAATTACTTTGATGGGACAAGAGATCCCTATGACCATGTTGCAGAATTCAAGCAAGTACTAAGAGCAGAACAAGTTGAAGACATGTTCATGCAATACAACGCATTTGGACTAACGTTAAAGAATACAGCTTTAACTTGGTTCCAACCATTGCAACAAAGGCAATTTAGAGACATCCATCACTTTTTAGAGTCATTCATCACTGAATTCTCTAAAAGTGGGATAGACATGACACATCTTCGTTGATTCATAGCTTCAAACAGACCCCTCAAGAAACAGTCATATTAGCAGCACGTAGGTTTAGACAATATGTTGAACGATGTCCAATGCAAGAGCTACCCTCACAGGCCAAGCAAGTGTCATTGTTTCTAGATGGCTTGTTGAGCTCTAAACTATGCTCCTATGTGTACCTAAAAGAACCCAGAACGCGAGAGCAATGTATAAGAATTTGTATAGACATTGAGGACAACTTAGGAGATGAGTTGGAACTCTCAAAGGTCTATAAGGACTCAGACTATTCATCTCTAGCATCCACAAAATTGTCAAACTCGATAGAAGACCTAGCAGAAAAAGTGGCCTAGAAACTAGGAGTTTCTAGTAAACCTAGGGTACTAACAAACAAGCATTGTTACACCTGTGGTGGTGATCATATGGTAAATATGTGTTCAGTTTTCATGATAGAGCCAATCATGTGCGATGCAATTTTAGAAGAATGTGAACGGAACACTGATGCATTTGAGGATCCAAGCGATTTCGATTTAGAATCAATTATCATGGACCCACCCTTTGCATCAGAGGAAGAATATTTTTACGAAGTGGAAACTATCCCTCAGAAACAGGAAGAAGTTATGAATGATGTGACTAACAAGAGTGAAGGCAAGAAAAGAAAGAAGAAAGAAACCATGTCAGAAAAAGAAGAATCTTTGTTTGAGGTTCCCGGGAACTTCAAGAAATATGAAATCGAAGATAGAAGAATCATGGTACGAATGCCTAATAGAAAGGCGAATGACGGACAAGTATATGATAACCGAGAGAAAACCAAGAAAATAATAGTTGCCATAGAAGGAGAAGAAGAGAAATGTACATACATAGGGCATGATTTGACGAAGGAAGAAGAAGAACAATTAGTGGCCCTATTGCGCGAATATAGAGATGTGTTCGCTTGGAGTTACAAAGATTTGAAAGGAGTAGATCCAGATATATGTTCTCATAGAATCCCTATGACTCCAGATGCAAAACCGACAAAACAGAAACCGTACACGTACAATGATAACTACGCTACAAAGATTAAAGAGGAGATAGATCGTTTGATAGAAGCAGGATTCATTTATGAAATTGAGCATACCGAATGGGTATCCCCCATTGTGGTTGTGCCCAAGAAGAACGGAAAATTGCGTGTGTGTATTAACCTTAAAAAAGTTAATGCCGCCACGATTAGAGACAGTTATCCTCTTCCTATCACGGAACATTTATTGGAAAGAGTTGCGGGCAAGGAAGTTTACAGCTTCCTTGATGGTTTTTCAGGCTATAATCAAGTAGCCATTGCTCTAGAGGACCAACACAAGACTGCATTTGCCACTGAATGGGGCATATTTGCATTTCGTGTAATGCCTTTTGGGCTCACAAATGCACCCGCCACTTTCCAGCGACTCATGTGTCATGTTTTCAAGGAATTCTTACACAAGAGTTTGGAAGTTTATGTCGATGACATATGTGCTCATTCTAATATCAAGCAGATGCATATCCCCAAGTTAAGACAAATATTTGACAAATGTCAAGAATATCAGGTTTTTTTGAACCCAGAAAAGTGCGTTGTCATGGTCAGACAAGGCAAAATTTTAGGGCACATTGTGTCACAGAATGGAATCTCTATGGATGAAGAAAAGGTGAAAGTAATTGCAGAATTACCTAGGCCGACGAACATCAAAGAGGTACAAGCCTTTATGGGTCATTGCGATTATTACAGGAGATTCATACACATGTATGCAATCATAGCCAAGCCTTTGTACTCTCTTTTAACCAATTTTGAATGGACAGATGAATGTGAAAATTCATTCAGTGAACTTAAACGACGCTTGTGCTCAGCACCTATATTGACTACCCCAGATTGGAGTAAGCCATTCCATGTACATGTGGATGCATCCAATTACGCCATAGGATGTGTGTTAGCACAACCCACGAATGAAGGTAACATAGATCTCCCCATAGCTTACGCGAGCAGACAATTGAACGCAGCAGAAAGAAATTACACCACGATGGAACGAGAAGGATTAGGGATGATCTATGCGGTAAAGAAGTTCAGACACTATTTGTTGGCAAACAAGTTCAAGTTCTTTACGGATCATCAAGCCCTATTGTACCTAGTCAACAAACCATGTAACACAGGACGACTAATACGTTGGTTTCTATTACTCATGGAGTATGATTTTGAAGTAGTAGTCAGGAAAGGAAAGACACATCTTAGAGCTGACCACCTTTCAAGATTAACCTCAGGAGAAGCTCCTCAAGGAATAGTGGATGAATTACCAGATGCATATTTGTTTAACCTTGAGATAGCACCAGAATGGGCTAAACCAATAGTCCCTATTCTCACATACGGACCCAAGAATCCTAGGATAAAGATCAAAGAAGGAGAGATTACCAAGTCTCAGAGATACCAAATCATTGCAAGAAGCATATATAAACAGGATAATCAAAAGGTTCTTGCTTGTTGTGTAGATGAATCAGAACATGCAAATTGGTTGCAATTAGCACACATAGGTGCATTAAAGCAACATCATTCAAAACATCGAACATTATAGACTCTGCATAGACTAGGAGTATATTGGCCTTCGATGGAAGCAGATGTCTACAAATTGTGTAAAGAATGCCATGTTTGTTGTGAAAGACCACCAGTAGAACATGCTACATTGTATCACGTGTCTCTCACACCAGACTGGAGTGAATCTTTAGTGACGTACTTGAGGACGAACACATTCCCTCAAGGAATGACCTTAGCATGACAACGCAGTCTAGAGTAGGAAGCTCGAGACTATTCACTTATTGGTGATAATTTATACAAAAGAGGACGAGATGGATATCTAAGACAATGTGTTCATGAAAGCGATTATCTGAGCATACTAGAGACTGCACACCAAGGTGTTGCAGGAGGTCATTTTGGACCAGATAGGATAATCAAAGCCATCCTCTTTGCAGGATTATGGTGGCCCACTCTTCACATGGATGCTCATACCTATGTTAAGAGATGTGATGTGTGCCAAAGAACTCAATTTCCTACTTGCAGAGATGAAATGCCATTGAAACCCATGATGGGCGGACGTGCATTTTCAAAGTGGGGTATAGACTTTGTAGGACCCATTAACCCCCCTGCAAAAGGTACGCATGCTGAATACATCATTGTCGCGACAGATTATCTTACCAAATGGGTAGAGGCAAAAGCTACAAAAAAGAATGATGCACACACGACTGCAAAATTCTTATTTGAAAATGTCTTTACAAGATATGGATTGCCTATAGAGTTAGTGAGCGATCGCGAAACTCACTTTCTAAACCAAGTCATTGAATATTTGTTACAGGATTTTATGGTGATTCACAAGAAATCCGCACCATATCATCCTCAGGCCAATGGTCAGGTTGAAAGCACTAATAAGATCCTTTGTAACGTACTGACGAAACTCGTGAACAACAAACGTTCAGATTGGGACAAACAGTTACACCACGCTGTTTGGGCATATCGAGTGGCCTACAAGACCGTACTCAATGCAACTCCCTTTTAGATGGTCTTTGGTCAAAATGTTGTGCTTCCTTTGGACTTCTCGATACCGACCCTTAAGGTTGCATCAGTGGACCGGCCATGAATTATCAGCAAGAATAATGGACTTGGAACGATTAGGAGAAATCAGGCTAAAAGCTGCAGCAGGAATATATGCAGCAAAGAAGCGACAGAAAGCCTATTTTGATGCACATGTGAAAGATAAAGGCCTAAAAGAAGGAGATTTAGTTCTACTATATACGTTGAAACAACACGCACGGAAGTTAGAAAAGCGAGGTTATGGACCTATGATCATTAACAGACTCTCGACAAGTGGAGGAGTACAATTAGCCACCTTAGAAGGAGACATAATGCCTAATTACATTAGCGGCTGTAGAGTCAAGTTATACTAGGAACCTCTTACTGAGGATATGCTTAGACGACTCACGTTGGCAAAGAAGCGTAAGGAGGAAGAGAATAGAATACGAGCTGAAGCGCAGGCAGAAGCAATAGAACGCATTAAGCGCATGAAGCTAAGAAGACAAGGACTAGGGAGAGAACATTCTAACCATTTGGAAATAACACCCAGATACCCCATGGCCATGTGTCAAGTAAAGTCAACCACTCATCCTAGCATAGTGGACAGGAGACCATTCATTACAGTCAGGCTAGAGCACGGCAACCCTTGCCAAGAGCTCAGGGCTTTAATTGACTCAGGTGCTACGACTAGCGCGATTAGATGGTCCCACTATAAGGATTCAGGAATAGAAATGCGGCCAATTGAGGCATACCTCATAGGGCTAGGAGGCATGGAAACCCCTTGCATGGGTGAGTTGGACCTTCCTATCCTCATTAAGGATGTGACCATGACAGCAAAGCTACTAGTGTGCCATGATGACGACCTGATAGAACCCCTAATCCTTGGCCAAGATTGGCTATACGATCACTCAGTGGACCTAAATCTTAGACAAGGCTCCTTACAGATTGGAACCTTAGAACAGAAGTGAGTGATACCGCTTGACTTCCCTAACGGCATTCCGACTGAGGTTTGTAACCCTAGACCCTATGAAATACATGCGACGGAAGACCGGAAGATCTTTGGTCAGATCAATCACATTACATCTACACCAACCCACTCGGGCTTGGCTATAGACAGTTGTCAATCAGAAGGACGTCAGAAGATCTTCCCTGGGGCTTCCTGCAAACTAGAAGGGGCAGTTACCCAACCGCTAGGGCAGATGGACACAATCAGCGGTCAGGTGGGTTGCATCAGCGGACCTATGGGCAAAACACCCTGCGGTGCCCATCCTTCCAAACTTGCTGCGGACTGGCCTAGATTAAAGATAAAGAACGAATCACTTCCTAATGGGCAGGTCACGCAAGTGTTGGATCTCCCTTCTTTTCCAAAGCAGAGCGTCCAATGGACCTCTCAAACCCAACCACAAAGGAGTCAACCACAACAGAGGAACCCAGACCGACGACACCACCAGACAAGGCAAAGAAAGCAGCAGTATCAACATCACAGAACAAGTGGCACGAGACAAATATGGGTTCCAAAAGGACTGCAACCATAGGCTATTGGCAACACTACAGAAAAGAACAGGACAAAGTTTCGAAAGAAACAGCGTCAGTATCCAAAGTCCCCTCGATCTTCTTCTACAAGTACACATACTCGACAGATTTGGATTGCCAAGAAGTACCTAACAAACCGACCCACACCCACGCAGATTTGGGTACCCAAACCATGTATTATAGCTCAACCTTCAAGCCATGTATTATACCCCCCGCCAAAATCTCTTCACCCTTCAATAACACCACATACGATACCATCTTTTGCCCCTCAGAACAAACACACCATCCGCTCAAAAACTCTTAGGAAATGGATACCGAAACGTATCCCGACATCTTCTTGTACCCCCTTATCTGACAAATCTCCCACCCCGTTTAAACACCACCCTTGTAATAATTCACCCTCAACTAAACCTTCTATAAATTCACACACCATAACCCCACATCATGCATAATAAAAGCTCATCAAGAAATGTATGCATAATCTGAACCATGTAGGTGTCTAGAGACCTGCATTAGCTCTGCAAAGAATCATTGCATCAATCACTTCACGACACTTGGCTACACGGGTTACACATCGGTTATGGAAAGGGATTGCGGTCTCACCTTATTGGGATCATAATTAATTTCCATACTAATGTGTTAATCTTTTGTAGCAGATCTTTTCCATTAGCTCGTCAGTCATCATGCAAACCGAAGAAGGCCCATCAGAAGCTGGCCCAAGCACACCAATGGCCCATATTGGAGAATTACTCGCGGAATCTCATCCGACTATGCAACCACCAGAGTTTCAAGGTTCTGTAGGACCCATGCCAATAGACGATCCTCCTAGAGGATATACTGAGAAGATTCATCGTAATTCTCACTAGTTTCAAGGCCTAGCAGGACCATTAGCAGATGCTGATTTCATATTTGAGGCCAATTTGGCATTTGATCTTCGCACGTGGGCCAAGTACCAGTTCTTTTCAAGAGAATTTGAAGGACTGCATAATACACAAGATTTAACGCACGTTTGGGCACGAGCGGGATTTACAGAATATTTTAGTGACCCTCTGCCTAAACCCGATTTTTACAGATGCTTTTACTTAGTAACCACCTTGACGGCTTCAGAGAACAAGGATCTACCCGGCACATTCATGTTACCATCCTTGGTAAATGACCCTCCATTCAGAAGGTTTTATTTGTCTAAAGATTTAATTCGCGCAGCTCTCAAAATACATGGAACACACACTTCAACGGAGCGAGAACGGCTAGTTCCAGAGCCGATAAAACGTGGTGATGTAACTAAGTGGGAGGATATTTCAGCTATAACCCCTGAGCTCTCCAAGCCATTGCGGATATGCATGCAGCATTTTGCTTTCCCGGCTCAGGATCGTTTTACCATGCCCCACAAAAGAATCTGGTTTGGCTTATACTTAGCATGTACTAGACCCCAGATGGTTGATCTAGCTAGCTGGATAATTGATCAGCTCTATTTAGCACAACATAGATGGGAGCGAAAGAAGGTCATCAATGGATGTTGTGCACTTACAAGGATTATATATATGTGCCTGGCATATGACCTGCCGATCGAACGTGCATTTATAAGTGAGGAGCTGGAAGCATTTAAAGGAACCACAAAGAAAGCTAGGAAGGCTAGCAAAGGTAGAGCAGGAAAGCGCATGAGAGGAACCATCCCCTGCCTTCAGGTGCCAGAATCACCCTCACCACAACCATCCCCAGAGTAGTCACCGACAGCAGCCACTCCCACAGTACAACCTATTCGTATCAGATTATCAAGACCAGTTGTAACGGAGGGCACCACCAGTACTGTTGCACCTCAAGCAGACACAACCCCAGAACCTATCACCACGGCAGCGGAAATTCCCACCACTATTGGTGCGGAAGCGTTCTCTTTTCCAATACCCCATTTAGAAGCAGAACAAGCAGCGCCACTGAACGCAAAGTTCGATTTTGAAATGCTCGATGCATTCTACAATGAGTTCCAATTTTCAGAAGGACAACTATTTTCTCAAGAATATGAAAGGCCCAGCTATCCCACCACACCCCGGGATCAGACACAAGGACAGATTGTGTCTAGCTCTGATGACGAAAGAACAGCAAACGATGACGACGAAGGCGATGACGAAGCCAGCCAGGGCACTCACAAATCCCAAGAGCATGAACAGACAGATGGCCAAGGACAACAAACAGACACACATGGTGACACAAGTACACATGAAGATGAAACTTGTGAAGCAGCAGCTTACACATTGGCTATTAAGAAGCTGTATAGAACTATGGAAAAAGTTTGGGCACGCAAAAAGCTGACTGAGGAAGAGAGTCAAGCGATAATAGAGCAAAAACTTGTCACAGGCGGATTCGAAGACGCATACATCAAAGGATTTAGAGAGTTGGTCAAATCAGTAGGCTCCAACGAAGCACTCAGATACTTGCAAAGGAAGCCACTCCCACAATTCGACCCCCGCAGAGTACGACTACTTTCAAAGCCCGGCGAATATATTCGTGTCCAAACAGGAGCGCAATCTTCAGCACAGGCCAGGGAGGCACGTCTCGTCCCCGAAAGTTCGTTGGCAGCAGAAACCATCCTTGTAGATTCCCCACCCCGTGCTACAACTGTACATACCTCAGTAGTCACTGAAGTACCGACCACCCCAATCGCTCCTCCATCTCCGCCCGTCCATCCAGCCTCCCCTCTTTACCCTCCTTCCCCCAAACCAACATCTTCATTCGCCGGTGGCGTAGCAGAAATCGTCTTTACGACCACTCACCCCACAATTCTTGCACCCATTAGACCCAGTCTACCCCCTCACACATCCACCTTTCTCTCCAACCCATTCCTCCATCCATCTTTCCCGTCCTTCCCCACACCTCCAAGACCCCTTTTCCCATTCCCACCGCCATTAACCTTCTCCCCAGTCTCACCTCCCGGACCCACTGTAACCCCTCTTTCCCCTTTCCACCCAGCTACACCAGCCAGTCCCCCTGTAGATTACTCCTCAACCTTTGTAAATCCCGTATTTACTCCATCACAAGCACCCACAATCACACCCTTATTCACAGTCACCGCACTGGACACGTCCAATGACATGGACATCTCACCGCCCACTGCACCACCACTCACTGCACTTACGGCACAAATACTTTTAGGCACATCACAATTTTCCACAATCACCACAGCATCCACCTTCCCACCCCCATTCCCCGTTCCCTTAGCATCTACACCCACTGCATCTTCATTTAGCACCCCATTAATACTATCACCCACTGTAGATAATGTGTTTCGATAGATGTTCATGTGTATGACGCAAGTAAGAGATGAGTTCACATCTCTTGGCGATAATTATCAGCAGCTACAGAGGACAACCACTGACTTACAGTCGCAGCTTAATTTACTATCTATTGAGAATGCCTCACTGAACAGCCGATACCAAGAATTACGAGAGGCCTATCATAAATTAGAACTAGAAAATGAAGAAAAGACCAAGGAAGCCACTGCTGACCTGGATAACTTATTAAGAGCCCAGACAGTCCGCAATGCAACGCTAACACGAAACATGGGCTTACTCAGAAGACATCTAGCAGCAGCAAAGGAAGAAAATCAGCACTTATAGGACCAGAATCGAGAAAACTTAGAAGCAGCCTTAGACCATCCAGACCAACCACTCAGTCCTAGTCGGTTCAAAGCCATTCCCTCAGACTCGCTGAGGATGCTGCTAGAAGATCATGTAAGACTGCTAGATGAATACAACCGCATGAATGAGGAGTTACAGAAACTCAAAGAAGATCATAAATTACTCCAGTTAGGAGCACTGGCACACCAAGACATACCAGCACCTGTGGAACCCTCTCCTGATATCTTAGAGGAACTCAACGCATTACGGGCCTAGGTATCAAACCTTGAATCAAGGATTGCAGTATATGAAGCACCACCAAGGCCAGATTCCCCACCTAAGCTTCCAGTTGAGGACGAAACTGTCACCATTCCGGTTGAGCAAACGTTTGAAGAGGCGTACGAGCCACAACCCATCCCAGGCGGACGCGTCACGGCCGAAGGCCAGATGACTTACGAACTCCCGACCCCCGCGTGGATGAAGACAATTGAGGAACTTGGGACCACACACTCAGCTAGAGTAGAGGCACAATTACATGCCATGGTGATGATAGAAGAAAGAATTTTACAGTCTCCATTCTTTGCTCATTTGGCCCCGTGACGATACATATCTGGGCATAAGATACAGTATAAACCATATTTTATGTTAATGGCCGAATACCAGTTAACCATTGAGAAAGAAATAGGTAAGAAACCATCGCACGCGACTCAATTCGAGGAGGACGATCTACCACTCGATGCGCAGCAAGGAGAGATCTATCAACCAGAGTGGCGCAAAGATTTACTACAGAAGTATCCAGAAATGATGAGTACATGGGTAAAGGCACATTTGCATTTAAAATACAACCCATGTTGGGGACCAGTACCACGACGCCGCTCTTGGACAGCCTTTGCTATTAAGGTACAAAACAATAAGCAGTGCTAGGATTGGTTGAATTACCCCTATTTTAAGCCACCGATCGAGTTACCAACTGTTGGCTACATGATGGCTACAATTCGCCACTGGCTCCCTAGACTAAAGCATATGGATGATATAGCAGCGCACATGACTGTCAAAATCTTTGACATGATGCAAATGGTTTTTAAAGTCTTCCGACGTGTCAAGGCACCTCATGTAAACACCCCAGGCTTTGAGCATGGCAATTTCGATCTGGTATATGATATGAGTACAACGCCATCGCTATGGGTGTGTTATGCCTGGCATTGCAGAATAAAGTACCTACCGGCGTGCTACAAGCAGACGTTCGAAGAGATGTTCACAACCGGCTTCTGGGAATACCATTCAGAGGTATTCATAAGCAGGCCTACACATTTATTACACTTATTTGCCTGTGAACGAATGGTCTAATCCACACACTATAACCTCCCGCCATCAGATGAACCGCAACCAATAGATTGGGAGAAACTCGAGGCCGACCTGGCCCGAGGCATTCGTATCTCCGAGCACACCCTCGCTCAAGACCTCCTACAGAACTATATCCGGCAGACCTCACAACAAGGTTCTGTCAGGGACGACAGAAGCGAGAGGGAGGGGGTGTTGGAAGCAGCCAGAGGCATAGAAGACGCGGAAGTATGTAAAGACGGAGCAGGGAGCCAGTCGAATCTTTTTTCAAAGAATCTTGTTTTAAAAAGACTTTTCAAAAACCTCCAACAGTGATTTTTATCACTATTGTAACATATGTAACATAGAAAACCCCATTTTGTAATCCATAGCTCCATTTTGTGCAAGCCAAGGAGTCCTCAAGCTTGAAGAGCTTAGGTAGAATGCGCATACCAACTTTTGTTATTTTTAGACACCGTTTACCCTTTCAAATAGCATCTAGGACCTAATTTTTAACTATGCCGGTCACTAGATGTGAAACCGTCAAAACTAGTCTAGAAACTATAAAAAGAGCTAGAGAGCTCATTTTTGAGGTTGGTTAGTGTGAGCTTAGAGCTATTTTGAGCTTGTAAGAGTGTTGTTGAGTAATAGAGTTGATTTCTCACCTTCCATTGTGTCTTGCTTGTCTCTTTGTAGTGTGTGTGTATGTGTGTGTGCATCTCTATGCTTCTCACCTTCTCTCACTTCATCTCACGTTCACGATCTTCATATCACTCCTATCTCTTCCGCGGATTGACATTAAGGAGGTGGAGCTTCTTAACGTGGTTCTCACCATTGTGCTAGAGCAACAGTAATCTTTGTGGTCAAATGGTTGTCCTTGTGTCTTCCCAATAAGACTTGCATCACATCTATTTATCACATATTGATTTGATATTTTTGGTAGCCCTAGAACATTATGATCCCTATGTATATCCTTCAAGGTTCTTTGATTCACATGAGCAAGTCTCTTACGTCAAACTTCAAGCTCAGTTAGGGTTTGAGACCCAAAGTTGAATAGACCTATGATCTTGGTTTCTCCTACTTCAAAAGTAAAGAGCCTACCATGCTTCTCACCTCTGGCTATCTTCTTGAAGCCTTGACATGGATGTTCCACAAAAGCTCCATTTTGGGTGAACCTAACTTGCAAGCCTTTTTCAACTATTTTGCATACACTTATTAGGTTTTTAGTGATAATGGATACATAGAGAACCTTACTCAAATTGTTTGTCCTGCCATTGAAAGCTTTGGCATTACTAATCTTATCCACATTGTTCTTAGTGTCATTCCATGTTTTTACTTGATGTCTATGCTTTAGACTTTCCAAGAAAGATAGAAGAGCAACGTTGCCTACAACATGGTTTGAACATCCTAAATCTATGTAGAAAAAATGATCATCTTCTTTACATTCTTAATGGCTCCGATTCATTAAAAGCAATGAGTCTTCATGTGGTTGATCTTCTGAATAATTGTTGAAGTCCCTTCTATTATGACTCCTATTTTTGTTGTTGAAGTTGTGTCCACCTCTACCTTTAGTGTTTCCAAATCTATCTCTTCCACCTCCTTTTTGAGTCCTTCTATTGAACCAACAATGGTGAGTAGTATGGTTGGTCTTCTCACAGATGGCACAAGGTTCAACTTTTTGACCTTTTGATTTTTCATGCTTTGTTCCGTTTTTTTCCTTTCCACTTCCTCTAGCTTGCATAGTTGGCTTCGAAAGTCTCTTCTTCATCATCTTCCTTCTTTTTGCCTTTGTTCTTCCTTTATCTCTTATTTGCATAAAGAGAACTTGAAGTATTATTGTTAGCCTCTTGGTTGAAGGTTTGTCCAATGAATATGTTAAAATATGGGGTCTGTACATCCATGATGATGGTATGGGGTAGATAACACTGTTGAACACACATTTCAAGCATGAAACACACACACAAGCTCTTGGAGAAGAAGATACTCAGTAGAGAAGAGGCAAATTGGAAAATCTCATCTTGATTACTCAGAGCGGCAAAAAGTACTTACAAAGAGTCATCAAGTGACTTATATACATGTACCCTAAAAATGGTCCTTTCACACAAGAGACTGGAACTTTTATTGGAAAATGCTAAATTCCTACTATGTTGCAAGGGTTATGTTGCATTTTTTGGGATTTATGCATCTAGAGGACTCATCTAGTGCATTTACATGGCGTCATGAGGTACTCCATAGAAACTTGAAAAAGAAAAATTGTGCCCATAATTTGAAATTTTTGGGGCTTGCTTTTTCGTGCTTCTTTCCTCTGCAACAACACATATAGAGAAAACCTTTTATTTATGGAAGAAGGCTCTCTAAAAAATACTCAGAGCTCACAAATTTTTAGGAATTGACCCTCCTTTTGCACAACTTCAAATAGGAAGGTAAGTGAGCTAACAAAAGTTATTTAAGGAATCTAGAGTGAGTATACTATGAGGCACATATTCAAGAAGGTAGGTCTGTGATCCTGATGATATCTTCATGATCCAATAGATAAAGAACAAAATGAGACCAAAACCTCTCTTTAGTAGCTCTGAGAAGTTGATAGACTTTGAGAAGTATAGAGTAGCAGTGAGTAGCAACTAGAGATGAAGATAAAACTTGATGTATCTGCATTGAAAAGTGACGTATAGTACATGGGGTGATGGAGGAATTGAAGGACTTTGATTTGAGTACAATGCACACTCCAAAATGAGTGAGGGGATTGATGATATCCTATGACTAAACAAGCAATGTATAAGTACACTTTTTGAAACCGATTGTCTGATAGATATCATCTAATATTCTCCCTATGTTTAGGAATTCATTTTAATTTTAATTCAAATGGAAGCCGTGGGTTTGGTTCTCATAAATTCAAGAGATTCTGTCTTCATGGACCCTTTTATAAATTGGTAAAGATGCCATATCTTTTAACCTTAGTATTAATCACGAAATATATGTGTATACATATGAATAAACTCAAAGTCCAATGAAGTCGTTGAATATGGCCAAGGCCTTAGGCTTGCTATATGTAGAAATGGTCACAATGAAAGCTTTAGAGTACCTTAGTAAACAACTTTAGCTTCCCAAATGGCATTTTGACACACTATGTACCTTTGAGCATCATTCTCAAATAGTTATAGCAAGACATATAACTTTCATATTTGAATGATTAAAACAAAATTGCTATTTATGGACTAAAATCCTCTCCAAAAAATACTCAAAGCTCACTCATTGATCACAATTGACCCAAGAGCTTTTATACATAGTTAAATGAAGACCTTCAAATACTATTAAAATTTATTTCACTAATTGAGAGTGAGTATATGATGAGAAACAATATTAAGAAGTTGGAGGTGTAATCCCAACTTTTTAGGAAGATGATAGTGAGCAAACATAGGTTGCTTGTAGAGACCTTATCTCACAATCTAATGAACTAAATGATGTTACAATTGACATGTAGCAAATATATTGAGCATGCTACCTATCTCAAGTTTCGAATAATATCAAAATGATAAGTACAAATAGAGAAATCCATTAATCAATATCACTAAAATGATGATTTTGCAACAGACAACAATACATAGAGAATGACTAGCACTAAATGAATCAAATGTATATGATGATGAAAGTATGATACAAGGGAGATGATGTAGGCTTACACATACATATGTGATATTGATGAGCCACAATCCTGAAGCTCAATGACACGTCCTTCTCTACATTCTACTCACGACTAAAAGTCATGTGTTTTTATAGTCATAAAGTGAGTTTGAATATTGAAATCTGCCACCTGAAAGTGTTCCTACTTTTAAGATAGTGATTCATTTGACTCCAACCTCTAGGTGTGACACTCCATTGCTTTTACCAGAGGTGTCCACATGTGCTTTATGAGTGATCAAAAAATGATATGAGATAAACCTTTGGTATTTGGTCAAGCATCAGGGATTTCCAAATGTACCAGGGATAAACCTTGGGTATTTGGTCAAGCATCAGGGATTTCCAAATGTACCATCATAACTTCATTCTTCCTTTGTTCATTTAGAAGAGTCATCCCTCGTATTCATGCTCCTACTCTTGATTCATGATGCTCCAAGAGAGAGATGGAGTTGATGGAGAGTGTTAATCTCCAAAAGAACAACCTATTCTTGAAATTAGAGCACCTCTATATCAAGAATAAGTCTAGACTCCTCTTAATTTAGAGAACAATCACTAACTTATTAAGAAATTGACTATTCTGGAAAAAATCAAATTTTCAGAAAAGTCTGCTGCAGATTAATCTTTGATTGACTAACCATTCGTGTAAAGTTTTTGATAAAACTTTGTAGGATGTGTCGCCTTAAGGTTGCCCACCTTCTCCAACTTAAATCTCCTCAAATGATTGAGTATACTCTAAGAAATGACACAAACACTTTACCTATGTGTGAAACTGCTTCTCTGCAGTAACGACTTTGACACTTGTAACTTCTTAGCTACAGTTCTCCCAATGTCGAACCCGTTTGGTCACATGCTTTTAGCTGTAGATAGCTTATCTCTCAACTTAGATTTTGAGCTATCACTTGTGTAAAACTTTACACTGTGCACTGAGCACTGTCCATTTCTCTGAACTCAAAATCTGCACCTGTTTCAGAAGGTACTCAGACCTTTACACATACGAATGTTCCTATTCAGAATTCTCTCAACCTGCTTGCAATTAAACTCTCAAACTCTAGCCATAGATTGATTAACTATGGACTTAGACATCTTCAAAAGGAATTCACAAAAGATCTACTACACGAGGAGAACACTCAAAAACTTCGGGCGCAAAAATTCTATTATTTCTGAAGAAGATTACAGCTGAAAGAGAGAGATCTCAACTAACTTCTTGTTGGAGATAGACGTCTGCGGAAGCACGCGAACAACACAAGGAAGAAGAAGAAGCTTGGAGCACAAACACACAATATCTGAAAATGTATTACTAGAGAATGTACAAAGATAAGTAGCCCATTAGGGCAATAGGCGTATATACAAGCCGAGGGAAAAAAACCTCCTAAAGAGGGAAAAAAGTGCCCCGGCGGTCCTAGAGTGTTCACACACATCACTACCTAAATATATCAACAAATCCCCCCTAGGAGTGATGCGGTGAACAAGGAGTTGGCACTCATGTATAAGGAAGTGCCAAGCTATGTGGAAATCACTCCACAAAAGGAAGTAAGCCCAAAGCTTTGCGGAAAGCTTCAAACTTCTCCCTAGGCAGAGCCTTCGTGAAAAGGTCTGCAATGTTCTCTTGCGTGGGCACATATGCCAAGCTGATCTCCCCAGCAGAGAACCTCTCCCTGACATAGTGATAATGCACCTCAATGTGCTTAGTGCGAGCATGGAACACAGGGTTCCTCGCAACTGCCAATGCAACTCTGACTGTCAGTGAAGATGGTGGTGGCAGAAGACTGGCCAACACCCAAATCAACCATAAGGCGTCTGAGCCACACACACTCAACAGTCGCTATGACAGCTGCCCTATACTCAGCCTCACAACTGGAAGTGGCCACAGTAGGCTGCTTCTTGCTCAACCAAGATATACATGAGCTACCAAGCATGAAGCAAAAACCACTCGTGGACACACGAGTGTCATAGCAACCAGCCCAATCTGAGTCAAAAAAAACATGCAAATCTGGCGGTAGTGATCCCCCCTTGGGATAAAACAACCCAAGTAGCCGAGTACCACTCAAGTAGCGAAAGATGCGCTTAACCGCTTTCCAATGTGTGACTCCTGGGCAATGCATAAACCTGCTCATCTGTGAGACAACAAACTGAATATCTGGCCGAGTAATGCATAAGTAAATCAAGCATCCAACAGCTTGCTGATAGAGAACTGCATCAAATGCATCTCCAGCATCATGAAGACTCAATCGTAAACCTGTCTCCATAGGAGTGGCAATAGGCTTACAGTCTTCAAGGCCAAAACACTGCAATAATGTGTCAATATATTTCGTTTGACACAAAGTGATTCCACCATCAACGTGCATAAACTGAATGCCCAAATAGTGATGCAAATGCCCCAAATCAGACATCTCAAATGAGGCATGCAAATCAGCCTTAAAATCAGCAATATGTGTCTCAATAGGACCAGTGAGCAGCATGTCATCAACATAGACAACAATGATCAGAAGCACATCATTAGCACGTTTAACATATAAGGTGCTTTCAGTCGGACAGTTCTCAAAACCATGTGCAATCAGATAGGCATGTATCTTCTAATACCAAGCACGTGGTGCTTGTTTTAAACCATATAATGCCTTCTTTAACCTGCAAACCTCGTTTTCATGCCCTTTCTACACAAAGCCACGGGGCTGAAAAACATACACTTCTTCATGCAAGTCACCATTCAGAAATGTTGTTTTAATTTCCAACTGATGTACATTCCAACCATGATGGGCTGCAAGTGCACAAATGCTCCGAACAATAGTCATACGGCATGTAGGTGCAAAGGTCTCATCAAAATCAATGCCTCTTTCCTGTGCATAACCCTTTGCAACAAGGCTAGCCTTATACCTGTCAACTGTACCATCAGGTTTACGCTTCAGCTTGTAGACCCACTTAGTGCCAATGGCCTTCTTGCCAGGAGGCAAGTCACATAAAGACCATGTACCATTCTTCATTATAGCATCATATTCAGATTGCATAGCAGCCATCCAATTTTCTGAATTTTGTGCTTCATCAAAAGAAATAGGCTCATTCTCATCACAGAGACTAGATGCAGCCATAGCATAGCAATCTGATGCAAAGAAGGCACTATGAGAGCCTGAACGAGTACGATATGACAAAGGTGCATCTAATTTGCTGTCACGCAAAAGTCTGCACCAGCCATTTTGGCATAGTTTTTGCCTGCTCAATATCAGCTCTCTCATCAACAAGTGCATCATGTAAATATGCATCAGAAATGGAATGATCTGCATCATCATATGAAACCTGCAAAGGCTAAGAAGTTGCCTCATTAGGACCAGCACTAGCATGTCCACCTGTAAAAAGAGGCATCAAAGTATCATACATGTCTTTGGAGCTAACAGATGTCTCCTTAGTACATGAAAGCAATGGCTGAATAGCATCTTCCACAAAGACAACATCACGGCTAACCAGAATGCGTTTAGTATGTGGATGATACAGACGATAGCCTTTACTTTCAGAACTGTACCCAACAAAAATACATTTTACTGCCTTATCATCCAATTTTCTGCGATGTTGTTCAGGCACTAATGCATATGCCAAACAACCAAAAACACGCAGATGAGCAACAGATGGCTTGCGGTCATGCCAAGCCTCATATGGAAATGATAGACTGCAACGCTTTAGTGGGACACCTGTTCAGTACATATGCTGCACACATGACAGCCTCAAGCCAGAAACTATGTGGTAAAGCCTGACTTTTGACCATGCACCTCGCCATCTCCATGAGTGACCTGTTCTTTCGTTCAGCAACTCCATTCTATTGAGGTGTATACGGCACTGTACACTGGTGTTTTATCCCACGTTCAGCCAGAAATGCATTAAAATCTGAAGACATATATTCCCCCCCTCGATTAGAACGGAGGGTGCCCATTTTACATGCTGACAGATTTTCAGCCAAAACCAAAAACTGTTTGAAGCACATGAACACTTCGGACTTTGCTTTGAGTGGATATACCCATGCATGCCTGGAAAAATCATCAATGAAAGTCACGAAGTAAAGGTAATTTCCAAAAGAGGGTGTCTGCATAGGACCACAGACATCACTATGTACAAGCTGTAATTTCTGCGTAGCCCGAACTGAACCATCTGTTGGAAAGGAAGAACGTTGCATTTTGCCCAAAATACAGCCTTCACAAACATGTTTTCCAGGTGCCTCAAGTTTGGGCAAAGAGGACACCATTTCAGATTTCTGCAGGCGTAACAAACTAGCAAAATTTAGATGACCAAAGCGTGCATGCCAAAGCTTTGCATCTGACATAGCCTGAGAATCATGAACTGCACATGCCGAATCATTCACAGATCTTTCATAGTCTATGATCTTATACATCCCACGACATAAAATGCCAGAAGCAATAATCACATCGCCATTTGAGAGATCATGGACTGTACACCTGTCATCAACGAATTTCACAACCAAGCCAATCTTGGCTAATGCAGAAACTGATAACAGGTTCTTTTTGATCCCTGGCACAAATAAAGCATCTGACAAAGTGAAAGAACTACCATCAACAGTAGTCAAAATGATCTTACCAACTCCCATAATAGGATAAGAGGAGTTATTGGCGCATGTGACAGTATTCCCTATAGGGGCAGGCTCGAGTGAAGAGAAGAAACTGCGCTGCGAGGTGATATGTTTGGTCGCCCCACTATCAAAGTACTAGAACATCTGAGTCTACTACAGACATGCACTGATCATGAGAAGATGGGTCAAAACTGCAGACAGTAGTAAATGCCCATTCTTCTTCCTGCACGAGATTTGCAGACTCTGTTTTTGGTGTAGAGGCCTCTGCAACAACCATTCGAGCCTCTTTCTTCTTTGCCTCTTTAGCAGCCAGTTTTGGACAGTTCTTTATAATATGATCATTTCCTTTACAGTACTTGCAGAACAATTTCTGCTTTTCTGATTTCTTCTCATCTTTATCATGGTTCTTCGATTGTGCAGCATTTGCAGATTTCTGCTTACTAGTAGAAGAGCTCCATTTTCCTTTGCCCTTTTGACTAGCCAAGAAAGCTTGATCTACAACACACATAATGGACCTGTTCTACCTAGACTGATCTTCCTGCAACAGAACAGAGACTAATTCCTCAAATGACAAGGCATTCGGATTGCCTTTCATCATCAACCGAAGAGTAGAGGCAAAACTCTGATATGAATCAGGAAGACCATTCAGAATGGTCTGCACAAGTGAGCTATCTGGTATAACCTCATCAGCAGAAATCAATTGTTCCTTCAGGTCTTTGATCTTTGTAAGAAAACTGTCCATAGAATCAGCTTCATTCATGTCCTCACTCTCCAACTGTTTTCGGAGGTAAGCAACACGAGCCTCATTCCTAGCTTGGTACAAAGTGGTAAGTGTATCCCAAGCATCCTTTGTTGTTCTGCAAGAGCGAATGTGAGGAATAATGGCACGTTTGACAGACAAAGCTATCAATGCATGTGCCTAGGCATCTCTGCCATCCCAACGAATCTGCTCTGCAGTAGGTGCAACAGAAACAACAGCACGAACTGGAATCTGCGAAATATCATCTTCGACACCATCTTCATCAGCTCCAACACCTGTATTTGCAGTACCTGTCGTTACAGGTGTAACAGGACGTCTTTCAACACCCTGCATAATATTCCACAATCCTTTTGCAACCAGTACATGTCGCATCATATAAGCCCATAATGGGTAGTTGGTACCATCCAACTTATCCTCAACAGCCAACATACGAAATACATCACTGCTTTCAGCCATGGCCGGTGACTAAAATACCTTGATGCAGAAAATTGACTGTATCTCAAAAAGTTGAACAGAACTGCCCAGACGAGTTCTGCTAGACCTGTAGCAGACTTCGAGACGCTTAAACTAGCGAACAGAAACTGGTATATACCTTTGGCACAAAAGGATGAAATAGCCTGCACAAGCGCTGCGATAGTGCGTTCGGAGGCCGAAACGAGCTCAGATCACGATTTCGATACCACAGAACGAAGCTGTTTTGATCTGGAAACACCCTGAGTATGCTCACCAAATTTCATGCGAATCTGAGACTACAAACGGAGGAGTGTCCACGGTGCCCTAGAAGAAGCGAAGACCTGCTCTGATACCAATTGTTGGAGATAGACGTCTACGGAAGCACGCGAACAACACAAGGAAGAAGAAGAAGCTTGGAGCACAAACACACAATACTGAAAATGTATTACTAGAGAATGTACAAAGATAAGTAGCCCATTAGGGCAATAGGTGTATATACAAGCCGGGGGAAAAAAACCTCCTAAAGAGGGAAAAAAGTGCCTCAACGGTCCTAGAGTGTTCACACACATCACTACCTAAATATATCAACAGTTCTATGACTTGAAGGCCAAATGTGGTAGATGGTAGAATAGCAACAAGATTGTGGACATATCAAGACTTAGAAAAAATCTAGAATTTCATCACCGACTCAATAAGGAATGTTTGAATTGGTCATGGAATAGATGAGAATTCAACTTGAAAAACATGTGGCATCCATTGATAAAAAACAAGAAAGTAGTCCTTATGTGGAAAATCTTCCATAGGTAGATTTGGAACAATATTAGAGGTGACAAAGTCTACCATGCACCCCCTTTAGTGTCAGTGGTGCTTCTAGAGTAGAGAATGTAAGAAAATAACAACAGAGAGGAAAATATCAATAAACAAAGTTGAGAGAAAAACATTGATGAAGATAGATGAAAACTGAGAGATAGAGAACTCAAATGCTCAAATTGCAAAGAGTAACTTAGCTACAATGATAGCATTATCCACCCATGCACTCCCAATATGGAGCTTAAATGGCGACCTAGATAGACTCTAGATGAAGAGATTACTAATGCACAATGCTATGTAAAGATCAACATAGGCCCTGATTATATAGCTTTTACAAAGGGACTAGGCAATATCTCCATGAAGTCCTATTATCTTATCCCTATGAGCTGGGGGATAGGCCCTTTGGCCTCACAAAAGAGGGGAAGCACCCCTTTGCACTCCCCTCATTATGGTTCTATTGAGAAATTGTGCGGCACTACAAGGCCTTTATTTTTGCCTTGAATGGCAACCCAATGACACTACCTAACCTAGTGGTGAGGATCAAAAACATCATCTATTACCATCAATGGTCACACATAGACCTCATCTAACTTGGAAGTTAGGGTTTCACAAATGTACAGGCTCTCACAATGGTCTCTCCTTGTAATGGAGCCATTGCAAGGTATAGCACCACGGATTATTTGTGGTCACTTGAGGATAGATTATTAAGTATATCCAATAGAAAAGACCTACATTTACTTTCCTTTTCTTGTCCCATGAGCATCCCTATTAGGCACTACCTTAGTAAGCTCCTATTGTTGCCTCATCTTGTTAATTGGAGATAAACTCTACTTCGGGAAACAATAAGTTGCTCATTTGCTCTGTGGGATTTGGTAAGAAGTGAAATACTTTGGAAGATATAGAAGGATAGATGTGCAGCCAACTTTTATAGTAATTCCAAAGATGGACTGTTGAAAAATTCCTGGCATGTTTAGGTAGAAGGAAACATGACTTTAATAAATCCCCCCTTTAGACACCACAAGGTGTTCATTCTAGAAAAACAAGAAATTGAAGAGCAAATGGCTCCCCCAACAAGAGGATAAAAGGGTTATCAAGCCCATTTGTAAGTCTCTATTGTTGGGTGTAGAAGTGGGAGAGACACAGGATAAGCACATGCAAGGAGCACAAATGCAGCAAGACAAATGAAGAAGAGAGATGGTTACAATAGCTCTCTCTATTGACGATGATGAGAAATGAAGTAAGAGATGAATAATATTCCTAAGTACAAAGTACCACCACATATGAGAGTATCATGTATGTGATAATAGGGGGAAAAAACCTCTAGTCAGCACTAGAGTAAAAAATGACCATGTATAGCAAAAAGGTTCACATCAAATCTACTTCAAAAACACATAAATCTAACAAATGTCACGAGGAAGGAGATAAGAAAGAGAGCCCATTGACACACTCTTACAATCTAAGAGGAGCACACACATAGATTGAGGCAAGGAAGAATGATATTATTCCTCTTCTTCTTCTATTACATAAAAGGAATGTTCAAGAATGACCTAATATAACAATTTTGGAAACAATATCCCGAAGACCAAAACTGTAGAATATCATGTGTTCATTGTAGATACCTATACACATTTAGCCATGTGGGCAGCACGCTATATCAAGATACTCCCAAAAAAACAACCAGGGATTGAATCCCATCGCATTAAATGGAAACATTCACAATAATGTTTTTTAATAAGCTTTTTTATTTTTTGCGAAGAGAAGTAGTTCCAATGCCATTTTTCAAGAAGTTTTTTTCACATAAAATTATTGTAGCTTTTCATTGAAGGGATCACAGGTTTTCACAAGGAGTCTCAAAACTATATAAAGAAGGCCAAGCTCATTGCTTATCATCTTCTCATGCTCAAGCTAGAGCACTAGCTCAATGCAAGGAGGATGCCATCTTGGAGGAAGTGTTCTTACACACTTGGAGGAGGTATGCTCTACATCTCTAGACATCAGGAGGATTTCGTGTCCGCAACATACTGCGAGTAACAAGTCTATATCTGTCCCCACTTGTTTATTCACTATTTTTGGTTTTAGATAGTCAGAATTTGGGTTTGCTATAAAATAGTTGTAAATTGTTCATATTCTCCATATTCTCATACACACGCTCTTCATACCTATTAGGCACACAATTTCTTGTATCTAGTTTCTATTTCTCCTTAGATTTAGATAGTGTCAGTTTGTATCATATTCACATTTTGTAATTTGACATTGGAATATAGATAGTGTAGGTGAGCATCCTAGCTTACCGTACACTTTGAAAATCTCTGCTATTCTCTCTCTATCTCTAATTCATCATCTTTTTGAGTATTGAGGTGTGTATGCCAAGGTTCGTGTGTTGGAAGATCTTTTAAACCTTGGATTATTGTTATTGAGGTAGAGCATAGTGTTGACATACACCATTAACAAGATGAATGGTTATAGACTTGAGAATGAAGATAAGCTTGAGGGCATGTCTAAATATCCAATATGGAGTTTTATGATGATGAATCTATTGGTATCAAAAGAATTATGGAGTATTTTCAATGGCACTTATCCAAGGCCAAGAGAAGTCAAAGAAGAGGCTATTTCATCTTCTAGAAGAACCCATATTCCTATTTCTCCTCAATAGGAGGTTAGTGAAGAAGAAGGAATCACTTCATCATTAGGAGTCAATGATACTACAATCAGATTACTTCCTACAGAAGAGCAATCCAAATGGGATTCAAGGGATGCACTGTCGTATATTATTGAACAAGGCATTGTTAAAATGTTAAATTATTAATGTATTAATATGTTTTTGATGTTTTTGATATAGCAGCTGAAGGTTCGTAAGGAGCGTGCAAGGCGTGAAAGGGCGGACATCAATAATCCGAATAATTATTATTTATTTTGTAAATAAACCTGCATAGAAGGTTCTATTGTTAGAAAAGTAATGGTTAGAATAAGGGTCGTTGTAGACCGCAGTTTCTATTATTCAAAGTAATGGCTTTCTGTAAAAGTTACCAACTTTTAGTTTCATGCCTGCTTTTCGAAGCCGCCCTCATAAAACCACTATTTTCGACGTAATCAAAAGTCCTATAAATACATGCACTCTGTGGACTATCGAAACAGAGTGCATGGGGGGAGATTGCACCCAATACTGCGTTCCGTCTCGTCTATTGTTGCGTCTATTCTCTGTGTGTTTTTCTGCGTCCGTAATCTCTGTATGCGCGTGAGCAAGATCCTGACAACAGTGGTATCAGAGCTCTGCACGCGTCAATACAGAGGGTTCTGTTCTTTGTTCTCTGTTCGCGTTTCCGATTCCGATTCCGTCTCCGTCGATTAAGGCAAAGAACTTAGGCAATAACTTAGGCAATACATTGGCACCCAAGGCTCCCTTGGCTACCAAGGCTGTTGGCTACGCGCGAGACAATTTTAATTTTTGAGTGGTAATAGAGAGGTTTAGAGTCCCTAAGGTAGGAGGATTTGAACCCACAACCTCCTACTTTCAAGGGAAGTACTTTGACCACTCCACCATCTCTTGGAGTTGTACTCAAGTCTCTCCTTCTCTCTCTTTGGTATTTGTGCAAGGCGCTCGCGTCGAATTCAAATTTGGACCCAACAAAGAATCAAGTGTAACTTTCAACTCGTATGTCGGATTGAGGTGTATAATATACCGTTGGAAAGCTCTCGGAACGAACTTTCCATTGAGCTAGTCTTCAAGTGTGAATTCCTTCAAAATCTTTGGGTGGCAATTAAATTAGTGTTCAAAATATTTAGGTTGAGAGCAAGGATCCAAGAGCACCATGGGGAATCACAGTAATTCACCTTTACCTGGAGTCTCATTCGAGCAAGAGTTAGAGATTATGAACCAAGAACTTCACGCACTTCAACAAACCATACAAGGACGTTATGCTATGCTTCAATTCGACGGACGAAAAGATGGCCGCTTTGTCTTATCATGGCTATCCCTATTCAACGATTTCTTTTCCGATGGGTTATATTCAGAAAATCAGAAAATTGAGTTTGCCAGTAATTATTTGGTAGGACGAGCACAGTTATGGTGGAATGATCTTTCTCGTCGTGCAGATTGTCCACGCACCTGGAAGGCTTTTCAAGAAGAGTTTAAAGATTCATTCTTACCTTTACAGTTTACCTTACCTGTTTGATAATTGTGATGTATTTACATATTGAATTTAGTCTATAGGAGCATATTACCTTTAATTTTTGAGATTTTGTTTTACTGCTATGGAAAGATATCTCCGATCTCTTTATAGAGTAGCTATCACATATCTTTTGAGCTTCTCTTCCAAGATCAAAAGAATTTGGACTTTACCCATTCATCCTGAAGGCATATTGTCCTGCTATTATGATAAAGGGGTGGATCATCTTCAGCACCTGCACACATCGGCAAATTACTTTGTAACCATCCAGATACATTTCTTGTCAATTTATATGCATAGTTGTCTTCTTTTTGCATCCACTTACATTTTGGACATGCATGTTTTGCATCGTACATGGAATATACGCATCGTTTAAACATGGTTTGTCTTGTATGGTACATGAATTCTTATTGCAGGGACAGGTATGTATTTTATTGCAGGTTAGCGAGGAGGAAAAAAAAAAATACATATGTCAGGGTGTGTCATCCCCTTTTGGTCTCTTTATGTATCATGGAAATTGTTTGTCGGAAATTTTCCGGTTTTCAAACTCACGCCGTTATGCTGCCGAAATTTTTACAAAATTCATATGCACATGCATTCAAGTATAAATTCATGATTCAAAAGTTAATTATTATTTTTTTCATCACTTTTGGATTACATTTTTGACTTAATCCTGTATATCATACCACAAAAACACATTAATGTAACAGCTCCACGAACATTTCCATGCATGTATTCTTACATGGCACATGCCTATTTCTTTCTTCAGGGATGAAACATGTGACTGGCCATCCATGTTTATTATTTTATCACCTGAAGTCAGTTGATTGTTCAACTGAGGGGCATGTTATACCTTATGGAATATGTTGAACAATGCATTGTTGGATTGTAACATCGAATATGTTAGCCAATGCATTGTTGGATTGAAATATGGAATAGCCAATGCATTGTTGGATTATAACATCGAATATGTTAGCCAATGCATTGTTGAATTTAAATATGGAATAGCCAATGCATTGTTGGATTGTAACATGAAATATGTTGGCCAATGCATTGTTGGATTGTAACAGTAATATAGAATATGTTGAACACAGCATTATAATTGTTAGAGTGTTGAATTATTTTATCAACTGAGGTCAGCTTCTTGTCAACTGAGAGGCATGTTGTATATTATTGAACAAGGCATTGTTAAAATGTTAAATTATTAATGTATTAATGTGTTTTTGATGTTTTTGATATAGCAGCTGAAGGTTCGTGAGGAGCGTGCAAGGCATGAAAGGGTGGACATCAATAATCCGAATAATTATTATTTATTTTGTAAATAAACCTGCATAGAAGGTTCTATTGTTAGAAAACTAATGGTTAGAATAAGGGTCGTTGTAGACCGCAGTTTCTATTATTCAAAGTAATGGCTTTCTGTAAAAGTTACCAACTTTTAGTTTCACGCCTGCTTTTCGAAGCCGCCCTCATGTAACCACTATTTTCGACGTAATCAAAAGTCCTATAAATACATGCACTCTGTGGACTGTCGAAACAGAGTGCATGGGGGGAGATTGCACCCAATACTGCGTTCCGTCTCGTCTATTGTTGCGTCTATTCTCTGTGTGTTTTTCTGCGTCCGTAATCTCTATATGCGCGTGAGCAAGATCCTGAGAACATGCACAAGCACTTTCATATATTGTTATTGGAGTCAAAAGGCATATTATACCTCAAAACACATCTTGTAGAACCCCTCGTGAGGCTTTTTTGGAGTTAGAGAATATCTATCAGAGCAGAAACCCTGCTAGCAAAGCTCATCTAAGGAGATAGCTAGCCAACATAAGCATGAAAGTTGCTGAATCAGTTCAGTCACACATTTTGAGGCTCAAAGATTTACATGAGTATTTACTTAATGCTTGAGTAAATATTTTAGATGAAGAGATGGTAAACATAATTCTAAACGCACTTCCATCTTCATATCATGCTTTTGTTACTTCTTTATCTCTCTCTACAAGAGATAGAGAACTTTCATTTGAAGAGCTACAATTTCTATTACTTCAAGATGAAGATCAAGAAAAGGGTATGCAAGAGAATGATGAAGTGTTATCATCATCAAAGGGAAGGGAAAGAAATTCTACCAGTGTTTCTCATAATGCTTCCTCTACACCCAAAGAAAAGTCTTCGTCTACATTTGATTCAAAGAAAGGAGTATGCCATTATTGTAAGAAACTAGGTCATTTTATAGCAGAACATAGAGCAAGGGTTTTTAATGAGAAAAAGAAAGCATCATGTAATAGTGTTGAAGATTATCCAAAACCTAAAACTTCAAAGGTAGATTCATATGCATGTGTTACTATTGAAGACGTAGCTTTTGGTAAGGTAGCATTAAATGCAATCTCAGATAATCCTTGGATTTTTTATTCTAGAGCTTCTAGGCATATGATAGGTTGCAAAAAAGGTATTTTCTTCCCTTTCTAACTCTTCAGGTAGAAGAGTGACCATTGCAAATGGTCATGATTTGGATGTTGTTGGTGTTGGAGAAGTGAACCTTAGTTCTAGATTAGGTGGAAATTTCATAATTTCTAATGTTCTTTATGTTCCAAACATGAAGAATAATTAGTTATCTATCTCTACTTTCTTATTAGATAGTTATAAATCTATTTTCAAGAAAAATTCATGTCAAATCCGCTCACTTGAAGAGCATTGTCCGCTTCAAGGTGAAAACAAAATGCGCATGTTTACGTTGTCCAAAATAATTGTTGTTAGGTCTACTACAGTTAATGAGAACATGGCATGCTAGATTTGGCCATATCAGTTACATAGCTCTCAACACTATCAAAGATGAAGGTATGGTAGAGAGTTCCCCTAGTTTTGCTTTGCCAGATGATGTATATGAAGGATGTCTTGAAGAAAAGCTTCAAAAACTACCTTTCAAGAAGCATGCATACATCACAGCCACAAGGAACTTGTAGATCATACAATCAGATGTGAATAGTCTAATGAGAATAGATTCTATCCAAGGTTTTCTATACTTTGTTACGTTTATTGATGATTTCTCAAGATATTTGTGGATTTGAGGTCTTAAAAGTGAAGTGAGATGTTTTTTCTACTTTTAAGAAGTTCATAGCTATGGTTCAAAATGAAAGTCAATTAAAGATCGAGATTTTGAGAAGTGGCAGAGGAGTAGAGTACATGTCAAAAGGCTTTAAATTTTTTTCTTGAAGACAAAGGTATCTCTCATCAATGCATTATTGCTTATACGCCAAAACAAAATGGTGTTGTAGAGAGAAAGAATAGGATACTTGTTGAGATGATGCATAGTATGATGTCATCCAAGAAGCATTCTCCCAAGTTTTGGTTTGTTGTGGCACATACAACCAATAACATTCTGAATAGATCTTCCACAAAAGATTTGAAGGTCATTACACCTTATGAAGCTTATTATGGGAAGAAATTCAATGTGAGTTAGTTCAATTTTTTTATTCCCCAACTTATGTTCACATTGAGAAGAAGGATCATGGTAAGCTTGATGTAAAACCAATTAAATCCATCTTTATTGGTTATGCAATTGAAAGCAAAGGTTATAGATTCTATATTCCACATACAGGTGATATCCTACTCTCACACAATGCATATATTGTAGAAAGTCAGATTTATGATAAGAAGGAAGAGATTCCAGATTTCATAAAAGTATATGACTATGCATTTGTCAGAAGGAATTTGGATTCTTACATTTATTCATACAAGGGGCTTGATGAACCTTCTCAAGCCCTTAAAGATGCACTTGATCAAGGTGCAGAGAGGCTTACATTACCTACATTAGTACCTAGTCCATCATTGGTACCTCTTGAAGTTTTGCCTTATGGAGTTGGAGAAGGTTCCAGAGTTCTAGAAGAAAGAGATACCAAAGAACCAAATGGATTCTACAACTTTTTAGGAATAGACCAAAGTGGTTATATTGAACCTAGAAGGACAGTGGTATAAAGGAATACACAGGAAGAACTGGAAGTCAAACAAGAAGACAACAAATAGACCATGTAAATTATGGAGAACATTTTGAGATTCATAATATTTTAGCTCTTACTTCAATTGAGAATGAACCAGCTAGTGTTCAAGATGCACTACAAAGTGATATGATTATCATAGGCCCCAAAGATTCAAATCTTCAATATTTTAAAGCATAACTTAAATATACATTTGATGTAAATGACCTTATAGGTATTTTGCATTCTTATCTTTTGATTGAGTTCAAGAACAGTGATGAGTGTATCTACATGACACAATATAAATACATTGAGAAAACAAGCACCTATGGACGTTAATGTTTCGTTATAGTCAGAAGCACATTCAGAACCATTTGATGCTAGATTATATAGTCAAGTAGTTGGTTGCTTGATACAGCTATGTAATACACATCTAGACATTTAGTCTGCAGTTTCTCAAGTATCCAAGTTCATGCACAGTCAACTCAAGATTTAGTGGAAATCAATTAAGAAATATATTTGCAGATATCATAAGTTTTGTCGGTTCTTGTTCCATTGTGACATTAAAGGGGGGATTCTTAGAAACAATATCCCAAATACCAAAACTAGAGCATATCATGTGCTCATTGTAGAAACCTATACACATAAAGCCATGCAAGAAACATGGCTATTACAAAATAGTCCTAAAGAAGCCACTAGGGATTGAATCCCACCAACGGAAGTGGCAGCATCCATGATATTGTTTTTGGTAAGATTTTTTATTTTTAGCAAAGAGAAGTAGTTTCGATCCTGTTTTTTGAGCAGTTTTTCTTCACATCAAATTATTGTATTTTCATTGAAGAGATCATAGATTTTTACAAGGAGCCTAAAATCTATATAAACAAGGTCAATATCATTGTTTATCATCTTCTCATGCTCAAGCTAGAGCACTAGATCAACGCAAGGAGGAGGTCATCTTGGAGGAAGTGTTCTTACACATTTGGCAGAGGTGTGCTCTACATCGAGACATGTGGAGGAGTTCATGTCAGCAGCATATTTTGAGTAACAAGTCTACATCTATCCCTACTTGTTCATTCACTAGTTTTTTATTTAGATATAGTTTTGTTGTAAAATAGTTCTAAACTAGTCATATTCTCCATATTCACACACACACACACACACACTCGTCCTCTTAGGCACACAATTTCTTGTATCTAGTTCCTATTTCTACCTAGATTCATATATTGTCAGTTTGTATCATATTCACATGTTATAATTTGACATTGGAATATAGATAGTATAGGTGAGCATCCTAAGTTACCGTACACTTTGAATATCTTGTCTATTCTCTCTCTATCCCCTCACTCATGATCTTTTTGAGTATTATGTAAGAGTGCTTCCTCTTCAAAAAAAAGTGTTTATGTTAGCTCCAGGGTTCAATCCATCGGATAGTAATACTTTTTACTTTTGTTGATTATGTTTACTAATCAAGCAAATGGATCCAACTTTAAATTGACTAAGTAATAATGATGGGTTATACATATCCTTCTCAATGACACAAATATTAAGAATTTCTAGCCCCTAAACTTGTTGCAATCTTATCAATGATTAGGCCATAATCATTTCTAGAGGGATAAATCAATATGATCGATACATCATTTGATGACATCCATTGAGAGCTTCTTTGCTTGCAACCTTCGATTAAAAGGAAGAAAAATTATAACATGAGAGAAAAATAATGCTATTAAATACAGGACAACATATTTTTACTCTTTTTATCTACGAATGTGTCCTTAATGATGCCAAAGGATACGTACAATTTAATTCTTAGCAATGACTCCAATAAACTGAAAACCTATATTGCATAGTTTTTTGTTGGAGAATTTGTTTATTCATGGATAATTACAAATTATGTGGACTCCCTCTTATTTGATTGAATTAATCGATTACATGTCACCAAATTCAACAAACCTTGAATAAGTCTATTCAATCAAAATCACATTTGATAAAACAATTCTCGATTTAATTAACGTTATAAACATCTGTTTGCTCCAAAATGCTTTCAATAAAAAACAAATTCAAATTTTCAATCCCACATTCTTTTGATTTTCTCAAATAAATAATCACAAATCTACATATACATGTATATACATATATACATACACTACTACAAAACCCCATTCCACTCACACCAAAATGTACTTGAAAAAGAAGATCCATTTCTTATAGTAGACTCTGAAATAGAAGAACCTACAGGTCTTCGATCTACATCTGCCACTATGGTCCATAGTTGTTTCACAACAAGAAAATTTTTCATCATGTAAAACCACATTGGATAGTTGGTCCCATCAAGATTATCTTTAGCTTGAAGCATGCCACAAAAGTCATCTCAATGCATGAGCTTGAGCATCTTTCCATCCTATCTAAGCTACTCCCATGTAGGTGGAGAAAGAGTAACCACTCTACTTGAAGAAGAATCTCCATTTGTGACGGTAGACTGTGAAGTAGAAGAACATGCAAGTCTTCAATCTACATCTACCACTGTGTTCCATGGTTGTTTCAAAATAAGAAAATGCTTCATCATGTAAGACCACATTGGATATCTAGTTCCATCAAGCTCATCTTCAGCTTGAAGCCTACCAAACAAGTCATTGCTACTCACCATTTCACTAAAGAACAAGAATGTGATAAGATCTTACTTCAATGAAAGCTAAAATGAACGGTGAAGTTTCACCTCACAATCTGTCACTCTCATGATGATTCTGACCACATGAATGGCCTCGAAATGGGATGAAATTCTAATGCAACTTCTCTATGCTTCTTGAATACTAAAAACCACTATTCTATGATCCCAAGTCATGATGCAAAAAACCAAAACTTGAGAAGGATTTGGACCTACTTTGATACCACTATTGGGTGGAGCACAAATGTAGCAAGACACATGAAGAAGGTGGATGGCTGGAATAGCTTATTGGAGTTTGAGGTCTACAAAAGCACATGAACAACACAAGGAACAAGAAGAAGCTTGGAGCACAAGACATAATATTGAATGTATTACCAAGTGAATGTACAAAGGTTAGTGAACCAATATGGTTATAGCTGAAAATATATACAAGCTAGGGGAAACAGTTCTCTTAAAGAGGGAAAAAGTGCCTTGACGGTCCTAGTGTGTTCACACATCACTATCAAAATATATAAAAAAATCCCCTTTGGGCGTGATGCAGTGAACAAGGATTTGGTAATCATGTATATGGAAGTTCCAAGCTATGTGGAATCAATCCACCAAAGGAAGTAAGCCCAAAGCTTTGCCGAAAACTTCAAACTTCTCCCTAAGCAGAGCCTTTGTGAAAAGATCTGCAATGTTCACTTATGTGGATATGTATGCCAAAATGATCTCTCGAGCAAAGAACCTCTCCTTGAGATAATGATTGTGCACCTTAATGTGCTTAGTGCGAGGATGGAACACAAGGTTCCTTGCAACTACTAATGTACTCTCACTCTCAATGAAAATAGTTGTGGTAGAAGACTCACCAACAAACAAATTAACCATAAGGCCTCTGAGCCACTCACACTCAACAATCATTGTGAAAGCTACCCTATACTCAACCTCACAACTAGAAGTGGCCACAGTAGGCTACTTCTTGCTCAACCAAGAGATGCATGAGCTACCAAGCATGAAGCAATAACCACAAGTGGACACACAAGTGTCATAGCAATTAGCCAAGTCAGAGTAAAAAAACCATGTAAATTTGGCAGTAGTGATTCCCCTTGGGATAAAACAACCCAAGTGACGGAGTACCACTCAAGTAGCAAAAGATGCAATTAACTTCCTACTAATGCTTGATACCAGGGCAATGCATGAACCTCCTCATCTATGAGACAACAAACTGAATATCAAGCTGAGTTATGCATAAGTAAATCAAGCATCCAATAGGCTTTTGATAGAGAAAAACATAAAATGCATCTCTAGCATCATGAAGACTCAACTGTACACTTATTTCCATAGGAGTGTCAATAGGTTTGTAGTGTTCAAGGCCAAAACATTGTAATAATATGTCAATATATTTTGCTTGAAACAAAGATACTCCACCATCAATCTGCATAAATTGAATGCCAAAATAATGATGCAAATACTCCAAATCTAACATCTCAAATGAGGCATGCAAATCAGCCTTAAAATCAGCACTATACTTCTCATTATGAGGAATGAGCAACATCTCATCAACATAGACAACAATGATCAAAAGCACGTCATTTGCACCCTTAACATATAAGGTAATCTCGGTTGGATTGTTCTCAAAACCATGTGCAATCAAGTAGGCATGTATCTTCTCACACCAAGCACGTGGTGCTTGCTTCAAACCATATAATGCCGTTTTCAACCTGTAACTTTGTTTTCAAGCCCTTTTTGCACAAAACCATGAGGCTGAAAAACATACAATTGTTCATGTAATTTACCATTCATAAATGTAATTTTAATTTCAAATTGATGTACATTCCGACCATGATGAGCTGCAAAGTGAACAAATGCTACAAACAATAGTCATTTGGCATGTGGGAGCAAAAGACTCATCAAAATCAATGCCTCTTTCTTGAACATAAACTTTTGCAACAAGCGTAGCCTCACAACTATCAACTGTTCCATCATTCTTACACTTTTGCTTCTATATCCACTTAGTGCAAATGACCTTCTTGCCAAGAGGCAAATCACATAAAGACCAAGTACCATTCTTCATAATAGCATCATATTCTGATTGCATAGCAGCCATCCAATTTTCTAAATTTTGTGCTTCATCAAATGAAACGAGCTCATTCTCATCACAAAGACTACATGCAACCACAACATAGCAATATGATGTAAAAGAAACCTTACGAGAGCCTAAATGAGTACAATATTATAGAGGTGCATCCTCCCATAAAACATATAAAGGTTGAGAAATTGCCTCATATGGACCAACACTTGAGTGTCCACCTGTAAAAAGAGGAAACAAAGTATCATACACATCTCTAGAGCTAAGAAAAGTCTCCTTGGTACATGGAACTAATAGTTGATTGCATCTTCTACAAAAACAACATCACAGGTAACCAAAATAAGTTTAGTTTGTGGATGATACAGACGATAGCCTTTTCTTTCAGAATTGTACCAAAAAAAAAGTACATTTCACAACTTAATCATCCAGTTTCGTACATTGTTGTTTAGGCACTAATGCATATGCCAAAAAACCAAAAACATGTAGATGAGAAACAGATGGCTTGCAACCATGCCAAGCCTCATTTGGAGTGATAGACTATAGTGTTTGGTGGGATAACTATTAAGTACATGTTTTGCACACATAACAGCCTCAAGCTAGAAGCTATGTGGTAAAGCCTCACTTTTG
The DNA here is from genome assembly GCA_020310875.1 of Ceratopteris richardii. NCBI lineage: Eukaryota > Viridiplantae > Streptophyta > Polypodiopsida > Polypodiales > Pteridaceae > Ceratopteris > Ceratopteris richardii. Next base: position 10,037,450 of record CM035406.1, read on the forward strand.
ACCACACACTCGCTATTTCCATGAGAAGCATGTTCTTTCTTTCAACAATTTCATACTGTTAAGGCATGTATGGCGCTCTACACTGATATTTTATCCCACGTTCAGCTTGAAATGCATTAAAACCAAAAGACATGTATTTCCCTCCCCCCCCCCCAATAAGAAGGAAGGCTGACCATTTTATATGCTGACCAATTTTTAGCCAAAACTAGAAATTGTTTGAAGCACATAAACACTTCGGACTTTGTTTTTAGTGGATACATGCATGCATGCCTTGAAAAATTATCAATAAAAGTCACGAAGTAAAGCTAGTCCCCAAAAGTGGTTATCTACATAGGACCGTAGACATCACTGTAAACAAGCTACAATTTTTGAGTAGCTCAAACTGAACCATATTTTGGGAAGGAGTAATGCTACATTTTTCCCAAAATATAGCCTTGACAGAAATGTTTACAAGGTGCCTCAAGTTTGGGCAGAGAGGATACCATTTCAGATTTCTAGAGGCATAGCAAACTAGCATAATTCAGAGTACTGAACCGTGCATGCCAAAGCTTCACATCTGACATAGCTTGAGAATATTGAGCTACAAGTGTTGAATCCTTCACAAATTCTTCATAATCTATGGGCTTATATATCCCACAACATAAAATGCCAAAAGCAATAATAACGTGTCCATTTGACATAGCATGAGGTGTACATCTATCATCAAGAAATTTCATAAGTAAGTCGATCTTGGCTAATGCTGAACCTGATAATATATTTTTCTTGATCCTTGGCATAAACAAAGCATAAAGAACTACCAACAATAGTAGTCAAAATGATCTTACCAACTCGCATTACAAGATAAGAGGAGTTTTTAGTATAGATATGAGCTCAACATGTGATGATCCAGGATGACACGTATCACTTTTTCATTTCTTTGACATGTATAGTGATCATGTTGGTATATGTCAAGGATACTTCATTTAGCTTTACTAGATTTATCTATCAAGAGTGGTGTCAGATTTATTTCTTTCCAGATCACTCATTCATGGACATTAAGATTTTCCTTATGTATTATTCTTTATATATTGCAGTTGTTCTATTGTTGTTTTAGGTCATTCTTGTACATTCCTTCTATGTAATAGAAGAAGAAGAAAAAGAAGAAGATCATTCTTTGTTGCCTCAATCTACGTGTGTGCTTTCCTTTAAGTGTGAGAGTGTGTATGTGAGATCTCTTCCTTATCTCCTTCCTCGTGACGTGGTATCAGAGCTAGTGTGGCTGTAGAGAGCTCGTGGAGAAGGCGGACGATGAAGAGTATGCTAGAAGGCTTGGAGAAAACATGATTCATAAACGACCTCAGATTGCTATGAAAATTGGCATAAAGGTAGAAGACCTCAAAATATTTTCAAGATTTATCCCTTTAGGGTCACTTCTTTTTCTCAAATTTTTGTTTCACAACCATCTTGACCTCTGTTTTGGGCCCACAAGGTGGAGCCCATAGAAAAACTAGGTCAATTTGCAAAATTGTAACTTGTATCCTCTTCGGCAACACTCATATACTATAGATCTAGAATTTCAAGCGATTTTGTGTACTGTTGATACATGGAAATTGTGCTTTTCTGAGATGCAGTTGTCATGTCATAGTGCGAAAGTGTTCAAGTAGAAGGACTGCTTGTCGTGTTTTGGAGTGTTGTAAATTGCTATAGAAATGGCAAATTAGGATAGAATGATTCAGATTATGAGCGATAAACTACACAAGAACAACTTTCATGCTTGGAGATTCAGAATGAGAATTTCCTGATGGGAAAAGGCTATCGGAAGAACAGCAAAGGAAAGAAAGAAAACCATCTATAGTTACGAGAGAAGGATTGGACTGCTAGCCAGTTAAGAGCATATGAGGAATGGAATTAAGGAGCATGAAAGATAATGTATTGGCTATCTATTAGCATACATGATAGCATGATTAGACACATACAAGATGCCAAGACTCCGAAAGAGGCTTGGATCAGTTTGGTCACTTTGTATAGGACCAATAGAAAGGCACAAAAATTGCAACTCAAGAATGAGCTGCATGCATTGTAGAAAAAGGGCATGTTGAAAAGTGACTACACCCTCAAAATCAAAAGCATATGTGAGTCAGTTGCATCTATTGGGATGAATCTGGATGATGATGATAAGGTCGAAGTGTGCCTTCATGGTCTAGGAGCTACATATAAGCAGTTCAAGACTTCTATACATACCAGGGAAAATATTCCAAACTTTGCTGATATGGTATCTATGTTGATTATTGAAGACAAGAATCCTGGTGAGGACTCAAACTCCCAAGGAAAGTGTAGTTCTGAGAAGGTAGTCTACTCTGGCAGAGGAAGAGGCACACGTGTAGGCTTCGGAAGTGGGAGAGGACACAATTACCAAGACCAAGGTTAACAAAAAAATCATGCAGGAGGAAGAGGATAGCTTTGAGGAAGGGGGAGCCAAAGAGGCCACAGAAAATTCCAAAGAAACATTTCAGGTAATGATAGTAAAGGATTCTTAAAAGACATGGAATTTGACGTCAGTTTTCGTGCAAGTACACACCACAACACAATGGTGTTGCTGAATGCAAAAATAGATATATTGTAAAAATAGTAAGAGCCTTGATGACTGAGGAGAATATGCCTCATTGTTATTGGGCAGAAGTTGTGCATACTACTGTACACATGCATCATGAGTAGAACTCTAACTACTGTTGTAAATCAAGTTACTCTTGAAGGACGTTTACAGGGTAAAAAGCCAAACTTATCACATACAAATTTTTTTTAATTGTATTGCATATTTGTGTATTCCAAATGAGTTGAGGACAAAGCTTGATCCAGAAGCAAAAAAATGTATCTTCATTGGGTACTCCCTTGAGCAAAAAGGATATAAATGTTATAAGCCACTCACACAACAGGTGAAGGTAAGCAAAGACGTGGTGCTTGATAAAATGTGAATCTTCTATGTAGATGCCAAAGAAGGACACCAAGCAATAGTTCCAACTCAAATCCATGGAGTGGAATATTGAGTGGAAATTTCAATCCAACAATAAAGCTTTTTACTAGTAGTAAAACATCTACACGCTTTGAAGGCATTGATGGAGATTCAAGTGCTTCAAAAAAGAGCCTCGATGAGGAACTTGGATTGCCCTCTATGAAGAATCCAGGAGTAAGAAAGGCACATGCAGATGATACACGGAGAAGTGACCAAGGACCAAGAAGATTTGGAAGGATGCAGAATTTAGTACAACAATTGACATATGATAATTACATGGCTCGTCATTGTGCCTACATGTTAAAAGTAATACAAGGTGTTGAACCCTCTTGTTTTGAAGATGCAATTGGAAATGCAGATTAGGAAAAATCTATGGATGAGGAGATGGCTGCAATTTATGGGAACAAAACATGGAAGCTGGTTCCAATTGCCGCAAGGAAAAACACCCATAGGCTGCAAATGGGCTTACAAGGTAAAGCACAATGCTGATGGTAGCATAAGCAGGTATAGAGCATGATTAGTAGCAAAAGGATATGCATAGACATATGGCATTGATTATGAGAAAAAGTTCAGCCCAGGTAGGTGAAATGTCTACTATTAGAGCACTTGTTGTATTAGCTATAGCCAAAGGATAGACTTTGCATCCGATGGATGTGAAGAATGCTTCTTACATAGTAAGTTACAAGAAGAAGTATACATGGATAAGCCACATTGAAATGAGGATTCAAAGCATCCAGAATATATTTGCAAGCCCCTCACGCCTGGCATGCAAGGATTCCTGATTACTTTACCACCATTGGGTTTCCTATGTTTGATGTAGATCATTCACTATATGAAAGGAAGTGCGATGATGTCATCATGATTATGGCTATTTATGTTGATGAATTGATTGTAGGTGGTGATGATGAAGAAATCATTAAAGAGTTAAAGCATCTCCTTATGCAGGAATTTGACATGAAGGATCTTGGTGCGCTGCGCTATTTCTTGGGCATTGAGTTTCTACTACAGATATAGGTATTTGGATGTCAGAAAGTCAATATGCCTTGAGTATACTGCAAAAGTATGGTATGGCTAATTGCAAGCCAATTTCTATGCCATTAGATCAAAATTTGAAGTTAGATACTACATCACATGAAGCATTGGAAAATGCTACTATGTATAGGAAACTTATGGGAAGCTTGATATATCTCACAATTACAAGGTTTGATCTAAGCTATAGTATTGGACTTGAAAGTCAATTTATGTAGGTTCCCAGGAAGCCACATTTAGATGCTCTGAGGGGCACTCTACATTATGTGAGTGCTGCTTTGGATTATGCATTGTTTTATGAAGCTAGTGTAGATTTGCAGGTTCATGAATACACCGATGCAGATTGGGCTGGTAGCATTCCAGATAGAAGGTCTACTAGTGGCTTTCTATTCTTACTTGGGAGTACATCTATTACATGGAGCAGCAAGACGCAACCTACTTTTTCTTTGTCGAGTACAGAGGTTGAGTATAGACGTGTTGCAATGGTATCATGTGAAGCATCGTGGTTAGAGATGCTACTTGTAGATATAGATGTGGAAGTGCAAAAACCAATCATCGTCTATTATGACAATCTTTGCAGCATTCAATTAGCACAAAGTCCTATTTTTCATGCTAGAACAAAGCATATCAAGGTACATTATGAGTTCATCAGAGAGAAGATATTAGCAGGTGATATTGATATTCTTTATGTTAAAGTGCGCTTGCCGTCACGGACACTTTAAACTCTTTCGGGTTCTTGGGGATGGTAGGGGTCTGATAAATCAAAGGCCCTGTATCTTATTTTTCCATTTAACTCATCAAGCAAGTAGTACATTAATGTTCAATATAACGCTTTCTACACAGTATTACTGTTCATAATTCGATTAGTCTCTCCACAGTAGATAACGCAAGAATTATTAATTACCGTCGCACAGAGTTAATATCGCCAACAAATATTATCGTGTTAAACACAAATTAATGTAACTTAACAGAGTAAGAGTCACAGTACTCAGAGTTTAAGGAATGCTACACTACGGCATCTCCACAGGCTGCAAATCGCCCAGACAGACAGTCTGGTGATCCCGTTCCTCTCTACCGGAGAACCACCAAAAAAGTGCCTTTTCATTAATTGATAGAAATATACAACACTTCGCTACGACCTTTCAGTGCGTGCGGTAATAGAAAATAGGAACTACATAATGCCGATCCGGCGACCTTACACTGGCACGCATGGTGGACTTGAACCTGCATCGGAAACAAAATTAAGGCTCGTCTACGATGCCTTGTATATACATGGTTCTTGCTAACTTGAAGGTTTTGGTAATTTTCTATTTTAGCGAATCCAGCATCATCTTTAAAGTTTCCGGCTGTATCAATTGGGCGTCTGTGCGTACAGAACTAGCTGCAATTACTTGACTCATCAAAACTTCAACGTGAGTCTGCAAAAATGCCTCTTGCAAATAAAAATCATTGGCAAGGGCTGTGTCACAACTCAATCTCATATCTTCAATTTGTTTATCGATGCGCGAAAGACGCTCTGCTTGATATCCCAACTGCTTTTCTCTTCTCTCCAGTTCTTCAAATTGGAACTACATGGTTTTAAAATAGGCTTCTCTTTCATTCTGCACTCCTTCCAATTCTTTCTTCAATTTGAGATATTTTCCAGTCTCTTCTTGTAATTCTTGATCACGCCTGAACAGTGTTTCAGTAGTCTTATGGAGCTCCGCTTCAGCTTTAAGCACATTGGCGGCCAGGGACTGAGAGGCTTCTTCTAAGATGCTGTATGCTTCACGCATGCTATGAAGTCTATGGCGGTCATCGCATCTGTTTTATCAATGAGTTCCTGCTTTAGCGTGGTTATGTCTATATCCTTTTGACACAGTAAAGCATCCTTCTGTGCAAGCTGATCTTGAAGTTGTTGAATCTGTAATTGCAGGGCATGGTTTTCTGCTTTCACTGCATTAGTTTCTTCTTGTAATGGCGCAATGTTGGCCTCTAAGACATCCACTTTGTGCTGTAAGTCTTGACGGATTCTATCTGTTGCTATCTTCAATCGCATTGGTAACTGTTGTGAGAATTGGATCAACATGCGACCCATTGACTCAAGTTCATGAAACATGGGGATTGGAACCAGAATGGTAGGAAGGGATTGGGATGTAGAAGCAGAGAACAAATGAGGGGAAGATGGTGGGGAATAGGTGCGAGAAGAAGATGAAGAAGGGGGTACATCGGGAACAATAAGCTGGACTGGAGCAACTGGTGCAACAATAGTCATGTTGGGCACCAGCACAATTCCGGTAGTCTGTTGCGTGGTTGCTGTAGTTCGGTCAATTACAGCATCGACCAAAGCCATCACCTCATTGACAATCTCAGCAACAATGGCTTGCACATTATCGTGGGTCTGCTGCTGAGAATCCTCCTTGGAAGAAATTTCTTCAGATTCAGTGGTGGACGCACTTTGTTCCTACTGGTGGATTGGAGAAGAATGGGCGGAAGAATCAATATGGATAGAAGTGGCGGTGTCATGGAAAACTTCTTCTTCATGGGCGGCGTTAGATCCTTGCACCTGGCTCTCAGACGAACTTATATGGGTGTGTTTCCTGCAAAGAAGTTGGAAGAGATCTTCATCCTCATCCTCTTCATCTTCGAGCATCCGAGTGGATTCTTCACGTAATAAGAAGGGAGCATTGGGCGGAGGTTGCGTGGCTTGAATTGCTGGAAAGAGAAACGTGAGGATATGGGGAAGACGTGATCGTGGAAGATCACCCTTATTGACATGTTTAATAACCGTAACACATTCACGGTGAATGCGCCGGAAAAAATAAGAGGCGAAATTGACAGGCTCAGGAGAAGCCATATCAATCATCGAATAAAAGGGACACGAAATCCCGTAGGTACGTTTCTGCAAATTCAAGATCGCAACTAAGAATTGTAATGCGGTACGTTCAGGATCAGGACGACATAGAATGGCGTACTCATTAGATGAGTGCCGTGGAAATAATGTGGTCATGGTAGCAACAGGGAGGAGAGGACCATTCTCCAAGCCTTCCATCGGAAGACGAAATGCTTCAGCAAACGAGGTCAGAGTTATCACTACGCGTGTTGGTGAGCAAAGAATAGGCCAACTCTGCTCCGTAGCATGTGTGGCAGCGATGGCGGCAATAATCTGTGCATAAAATGGGTGACACTCCACTGAGTGCCAAGGCAATTCAGCGAAGTTCAAAAGGCCTCGGATACACAGAAACTCACTCACGTCCGGGGTGAGTCCATCACGGAAGGTAGCAACGTTGGCTAGTGCTTCCATGACGCGCATGCGAAAGTACAATAACACAGAGAACACAAAAAACACAGAGCACAGAAAGACACAGACACAATAGCGATTAACAGTGAAAGATTTAAGATTAAGTAGACACACGACAACGTGAGGCGATCGAAAACCCTACTCATCGTGCGGTATTGAAATGATAACCACCATAATTACGGCATGCATGCATGTGCAGAATCAGTAACACAGGGCTGCGATTAATCATATTTAGATATCAAAATGAGGAGAGTTACAGTTTATATTCACTGAAATACGGAAATAAAAAGAAAATAAGTGACACACGAAAAAATAAAGAACACATCAGCCGTGATCAGACTGTTGGTGATATGGGCGTAGCTTTGAACCATTCATTACTTTGGGAAGGGGAACTCTGATCAAGGTAGTCAACCAAAAAGTAGCTGGTCCCACTTGCTCGCTAATTCGGTAAGGACCGAACCACCGTAATTTAAATTTCCCAGCAGAACGATTTGCTTTAGCATTATAAAATAGCACAAGTTGGCCCACCGTAAAAACTGGAGTCTTGAGGAAACAATCATGAGTCCGAGCTTGCCGCAACTGAACTTCTTGAAGAGTTAGGAAGCTTTCCCAACGGTGTTCATCCAAGGTTCTGAGTGCTTCCAACCGAAATGGCAAAGAGTCTTCGGGCAACAATTTCTGAGTGAGTGCCACACGTAGACTTGGCACTACAATTTCCATCGGCGCGATTGCTTCCAACCCATAAGCAAGCTTGAAAGGCATCATTCCGGTTGCCACTTTGTATGTAGTTTGGTATGCCCATAAAACTACGGGAAGTAGCTGGTCCCAACGTTCTGGAGATTCCACGATCAATTTGCAAAGCATAGTCAACAGAGTTTTGTTGGTGCTTTCAGCCAATCCATTGGCACGGGGATAGTATGGTGAACTAAATTTATGCAAAATTTGAAAAGTGTGCGTTAGTACTCGCATTAAATTGTTGGCAAAATGTGTGCCTTGGTCTATCACAAGTTCCAGAGGTACTCCATAACGCGGAAAAACGTCCTTCATCAGGCATTTTGCCACCGAAACAGCTATGGCTACCATAAAGCCCAAGCTTCCGCCCACCTGGTAGCGTAATCTGTACAAGTCAGTATATATTGATTATTGCTAAGGGTTGTTGGTGGTGTGATTGGCCGAATAAAATCGAGACCCCACTTCTAAAAGGGTTCCAAAGGTAATACAGGTTGCAAAGGAAAGAAGTGGCACTGTAATGGCTGTCCAGACCTTTGACAAGTGTCACACTGCTGCACAAATTGAGGCACGTCTTTGTACATGGTAGGCCACCAAAGCCCACTTTGCAGAATTTTTCGGTGAGTAAGATCGACTGCAAAATGTCCACCAGAGGGTATTGAATGTGCCATAGCAATAACCGAGTCTGCTTCATGTGGTGGAATACAATGAAGTAAGACACCAGTATGATCCATGTAGTATAGCTAACCGACAATCAACCGGAATCTGCAACTATAAACTGCAATTTCCCACCGCAAAGTAGGAGGAGTATGAGGAGGAAGACACCGTTCAGTTAGAAAAGTGAGTAGCGTATCATAGTAGGTAGGCGGCACAAGAGGTTCTGTAGATTCATCTCGAGCCAGCTCAATAGCGTAAATTGCTGGTGTAGTGTCATCAACCCCCACCGGAGCTTCATCGGAATCCAGTAGAGATAGGAAATCTACCAAGGCATGTGCGGTGCCGGGTCGATGAATAACTTCATAGTCGAATTCCTGTAAAAATAAAATCCATCGAGCCAAGCGACCACCTAAATGTTGCTGCCAGACTAGATACACAAGCGCGGCATAATCCACGTGGAAGGTGAATTTTCGGCCCAACAAATAATGCCGGAATTTCTTCACAGAGTACACCAACCCGAGACATTCTCTTTCGGTCACTGAATAGTTTCTTTTAGCAGGAGCTAGATGGCGACTTGCATAATAGACAGGCCAAAACCACTTGTCAGTTTGCTACATTAAAACGCTTCCAATAGCTATGTCTGATGCATCCACAAAGACATGGAATGGGCGTTCCCAATCTCGGGGTTGCAAAATTGGAGCCTGCGTTAATAACCCTTTTAAACGATCAAATGCAATTTGGCATTATGGAGTCCATTCGTACTGCCGTGGAGTACTAGTCATTAGCCGATTAAGTGGTGTTGCTAAATGAGCTAACCACCATAAATGTCTGCCATGCCACCAGATTTGACCCAGGAAGCGCATAACTTCTTTCGGTGTTGTGGGGACTGGAGCCTCCAACACGGCTACGACTTTATCCGGATCAACTTGGATTCCTTGTGTAGATATAATATGTCTGAGGAGTTTACCACAAGAGACCGCAAAAATAGATTTTGCGGGATTCAAGCATAACCGGTATTCGCGGCATTTTTGAAAGCAGCACTGTAAATGATAAAGGTGCGCCGCAATTTTCCCAAATAAGGAAAAGTCATCTAGATATACTTGCATAAAAGTAGTCAGGTAGGGTGAAAAGATTTCTTGCATACATTGTTGAAACGTGCGAGGAGCATTCCTTAACCCAAACCACATTACCGTATAAGCATAAACACCCCAATTCATGATGAAAGCTGTTTTCGGTATGTCTTGTTATGCCATTCGCACCTGGTTATAACCACTGTAGCCGTCCAAAAAGGAGTACATCTCATGCCCGGCCACTCTGGCTAGCATTGTGTTGAGAAAGGGGAGAGGAAATGGATCAGGTATCGTGGCCGCATTCAGTTTCCGGTAATCCACACAGATACGCAGCTGTTTATTTTTCTTCGAAACAATCACGATCAGAGATATCCATTCAGCGTGCTCGACTGGTACAATGAATCCCTTCTTCAATAACCGATCGTGTTCTGCTATAACCTGTGCTCCATAATTGGGGTTCATTCAGTAACTGGATTGTTTAATTGGCTTTGCCTCAGGTTTGAGCACTACCCGATGTTGATAGATTCACAGATCAAGACCTTTCATATCATGATAGTCCTAAGAAAAAACATCGGAAAACTCACACAAGAGTCGGATCAAATCTTCTTGGAATGCCCCAGACAATCCTGCCTTAATCTTAACAAGTCGCATGTTAACCTCATCACCCAAATTATATGTTACTAACTGATCTTCCGGGACATAAAATTGTCGAGGTTTCACTAGATCGTCAGCTGACTATAAAAGCTGATGTAGGGTGGCTCCATCCATAGCAACACTATCATCTGCATCCGCCTCTCCAGTCACTGGAACAACCGTACATGCTGCCAGACTCCACGTGTCCGCTATTGACTGAAGATCTACAGTACCTAAGGAGATCAGATCTTTATTGTTCTTCAGAAACGCCTCTTCTTCATCATCAGATAAGCCATCCAACATGTGGACCGGCTCCGCTACATATGGTCTGGCATGAAGCTCGCAGGGCTGGATGGCATCCAGTTTAACAACATATTTACGGTGATTATCTTTGAAAGTCAATTCCTGCTCTGACCAATCCTGTATAACTTTGGCTTGTTTCAACCGTGGCCGACCAAAAAGTAGATTGTCGTCGAGGCTGGATTCTGGCAGTTCTAAGACTACAAAAGTCATTTCGAGCATGGTACCCTGCAGAGTAATCGGGATATTCCGTACTAATCCCACCGGATGGACTCGGGATTGGTCTACCATTCTTACAAAAAACTGGACGGGCTCGATTTGGGTCCATCCCAATTTCTTACAGAGGGCTGTAGTAGCTATATTCACACCCGAACCGCCATCAATTAGCACTTGAGTAATCTTGTGATTTTTATGCCATACCATGATCAATGGGACTGAATGGTCCACCGTAGAATCAGTCTCCAGTTGTATTGTTGCACTCGCCGGAGTACTGGGAGATCCAGGACTGACCTGTTGTTGAAATTGCTGCCTACCTCATGGCACCAATGCAAGCAACTATCCCAACGGGAGTGAAATGGAAGCCTTAGATAGAATCTCCCATACCTGATCTGTTTGAATCGTATTCCTCACGGCTTTTGATGATGATTCTGCTATTACTGGGTTAGAATTTTGTCCATTCGCTCTTGCATTTGGCAGGGGGACCTATGTTATCGGAATTGGATCAGGAAACACAATTTGCTCTTTAGCTACCCATTGGCTAGCTTTGGTATACATTCAGTGCTGCTCATGGATACCAGGTTCGAACACCTCAGCTACTGGTTGCAACTGTTTACTGGATCTAGTCTGGACCACTGCTGCTTGTGATTCCATGGGTGAGATATAGACCATGTTGGTCATCGGGTTCTAACGCTCCTTCCTTTTGTCGTATTCTACTGCGTCCTTGCAAAATCTCCAGATGTGGCCAATTTCACTGCAAAACTGACATCGAGGTGGTGGCAGGGAAGCACCTTCCACTGATGTACATGCCTGCCATCGATTTGCATTAAAATTGGTATTCCACTGTCCTCAATAATTTTTGCATCCTTGCGACTAATTGTTTCGCATCTGTGGTGGCACGTAATGGGTGGCTGGCTGACCTGGTTCTTGTATAATAGCGTTTACAGCTGCTCGTCCCTGCACTTTAGCATTATACGCATAATTTTCCGTTGAGTGTCTGGTTGTGTTGCAGATGGCAGAGTACATCTGGTTAAGGGCACATGTAGCACTGGTGTGGCCTAGATTTTTGCACTTGGTGCAATACATCTGTTTAGCTAGATCATCTATAACGTTCTTACTGGCTTTTAGCCACTCCAAATCTTCGGTGAATCCTCCAACTTTATGCTCTAGTTGTAGGGCCATCGCTATAACAACATCTAGTGTCATAGCCCCCACACAGCGGATGATCATGATTTGTCTTAGCTGTGGGGTCAAACCGTTAATGAAACACTGGGTTATAACATCATCCGGTAAATTAGCATGTGCCGGAGGCAATTGTCTTAAATGAGTTCTAAAAAATGTGGCATATTCTTGAACAGTCTGGTGTGGCTTCTGTCGGTTATTCTGCAAATAGTCGAAGATTTCCGTGGGATTCTTCTTCAACCGGAACCTCTATAAAAACACATCCCTTACCGCATCATAGTTAACAAAATGATTGATATCATACTCTGTTAACCATCTCACCGCTTCATTGACTAATGTTGCCTCAAATACGATGGCCTTGTACGCCGGATCGGGTGGATGGTTCAGTACTGCATAGCTTATCTCAAAGGTTCACACATGTGCATCAGGGTCGTCACCTGGAAATCCACCGAACTTTGTGTAAGTCACTCCTGTTGGAACAGATCGAAGTGGAGGTGGCTATTGCTGTTGCTGTTGTTGTTGTTGTTGTTGTTGTTGCTGCTGTTGACCACTCATTGCGCTATTAGTGGTACCGTTGCTATCTCCTGAGTTTTAAGGAGGTGTCTCTCATCCTTTGAAATCTGTATTATCAGATTGCTCACCTTCCGACTTGAAAATAGTGTTTAGTCTCTTACGTATCTCCAAATCAAATAGCCTATCCTCCACTTTGGTATAACTAGCTCCGATTGTTCGGCAATTTGGTTTAAATGGCTTGCAGTACTACCACTTGGGGGTGTCCCTAACAAATTTGGTACTGTCTAGGGATGCTGATCTCTCCTGTACTTTGGATACAACTCGTCGGACCGATTAACCGGCATATATCACTTCTCCACCACTTGCCTTACGTACTGCTCCACCTTACTGGTTTCTTAATCACTTGCCATCTTCCCACAGACGGCGCCAGTGTTAAAGTGCGCTTGCCATCACGGACACTTTAAACTCTTTCGGGTTCTTGGGGATGGTAGGTGGGTCTGATAAATCAGAGGCCCTGTATCTTATTTTCCCATTTAACTCATCAAGCAAGTAGTACATTAATGTTCAATATAACGCTTTCTACACAGTATTACTGTTCCTAATTCGATTAGTCTCTCCACAGTAGATAACACAAGAATTATTAATTACCGTCACACAGACTTAATATCGCCAACAAATATTACTATGTTAATCACAAATTAATGTAACTTAACAGAGTAAGAGTCACAGTACTTAGAGTTTAAGGAATGCTGCACTACGGCGTCTCCACAGGCTGCAAATCCCCCAGACAGATAGTCTGGCGATCTCGTTCCTCTCTACCGGAGAACCACCGAAAAAGTGCCTTTTCATTAATTGATAGAAAGATACAACACTTGGCTATGACCTTTTGGTGCGTGCGGTAATAGAAAATAGGAATTACATAATGCCAATCCGGCGACCTTACATTTATGTGATGACACATAAGCATGTTGCTAATATTTTCACTAAAGCACTTCGAGCCGAAAAGCTGAAGAAGTTTTGAAATTTCCTACACAAGCACTACGATAGTGTATTCAGAGCCCAAAATGAGCTCAAATCGTGATTTTGACACAACAAAGCAAAGATATTTTGAACTCCTAATCACCTTGAGTATGCTCACCAATTTTTATGCAATTTTGGGACTATGATCAGAGGCCTCTCAAGAGTGCCATAGATGAAGCGATGACCTGCTTTGATACCAATTATTGGACTTTGAGGTCGACAGAAGTATGTGAGAAGTATAAGGAAGAAGAAGACGCTTGGAGACAACACACAATACTGAATGTATTACCAAGTGAATGTACAAAAATTAGTGTCCTGTTAGGCTTATAGGCATATATACAAGCTAAAAAATTCATAAAGAGGGAAAAAAGTGGCCCGAGAGTCCTAGTGTGTTCATACACATTACTAGCGAAATATATCAACATAGCTCTCTCTATTAACGATGAACAAAACTGTAGTAAGAGTTGAATAATATCCCTGAGTACAAAGTACCACCACATATAAGAGTATCATGTATGTGGTAACATGGGGAAAAACCTCTAACTAGCACTAGGGCAAAAAATACCGATGTATAGGGAAAATATTCGCATCAAAGCTACTCAAAGAACACATAAGTATAACATCTATAACCTCCTTGTATATCCGATTTTTTAAATTTAAAGCATCCTTTGTTTTTCCTAATCTCATCCTTTCAAAGATCCAAGTCCAACTCATAATGCATAATGTTTCGATGACGCTCATAAGATATTCTAGCTACAACCATAGATCTTTATATAAAAATACTTGGACATACAAGACATAGAAATAAGCATTAAGTTGCTAATTTTGAGAATTATGTCTATAGAAATGTAATACTTATGACATTTGACATGGAAATAGGTTACTTCATGATGGGCCATGTAGAAATATATGAATGCCTAGAGGGCACAATTAACATTATAAAGATAACATGTGAAAATGAGGACCGAGACCATCCGTTCTCTAGCTAACGTGTTTGTACTCGCCTTTGGGATAGACCTCCTCTTTTTGTAATATATCTTATTGTACATGGGGGGTTATTTTTGACGTATCATGAGAGTATACGCTAAAGTTTGAGCATTTTGTTGGTCATTCCGTAGCGTATTGTTAACATACTATTTGTTGGATTGTGAGATCCATTGCTCAACTCAGAGTGAAGCTTGATGCATAACCTTAAGAAAAGTGGGGGATACGACTATATAGCCCACATATGCAGTAAACCTCTTGCATGTCAATGATGAGCATGTGAACTTTCGGATACAAAGTGGAAATCATGGTGGCTTGAGAGGATCACTTTTATACAGCTTGTTCAAAGAACTTCAGGTTTATGACACTAAAGTTTTTTGAACAAGCTGTATAAAAGTGATCCTCTCAAGCCACCATGATTTCCACTTTGGATCCTAAAGTTCAGATGCTCATCATTGACATGTAAGAGGTTTACTGCATACCCTAGGAATCCTGCTGGCACTAGTCCATTATAATGAGATTGCTCTATCTTGAGTAACCTCTGTGCATGCGATTCATCCAGCTCACCATTGTATTGATGGAGAGTGTTAATCTCCAAAAGAACAAGCTACTCTTGAAGTTAGAGCACCTCTATAACAAGAGTAACTCAAACCTTCGCCAATTTTAGAGGATCAATGATCAATTATCATGATTTTAAAAAACCTGTGAAAGAGATGACTACACAAAAAGTCTGCTGCACATATCTCTCTCATTAACTTATCAATTGTGTAACGTTTTTTATGAAACTTTGCACACGGTGTCATGTACAGTTTGCGCAACTTCTCCAAGTTGAATCACTCCAAAAGACTCAGTAGATCTTGAGAAATGATCTCAACAAGTTACCTATGTCTAAAACTCCTCTTTTGAAAAGTCGATTCAGACACCTGTAACTTCTAACACTTGGTTCTCTCAATCTAGAACCCGTTTATACAAATGCTTTTAGCCGTAGATGTCTTACCTTCTAACTTAAATTTTGACTCCTTACTCATGCAAAACTTTAACCTGTACACTTAGAAATGATCAAATCTTTGATCATGGAGATTGCGCTTGTTTTAGGAAACAATGAACACTTCTTCACATATGAATGTTCCTACTCATAATTCTCACAGCTTGTTTACAATTAGGCTCTCAAACTTTAATCATAGACTCATTAACTATGGACTTAGACATCTACAAAAGGATTCTTGAAATGATCAAGTATAGAAGGAGAATGCACAAAAACATCGGGTGCAATTTTCTTTCATTCCTGAAGGAATTTTTACAACTGAGTGATGAGAGAGATTCTATTCACTTCTAAGATGTCTAATGACTCATACAACTACCAATTTCTCTATTCACATGCTCTCTCATATTTGCCCTGACTTTTTACTTATATATATAGCCATATATGTACAAGCTTATGACCATACAAAAGATATATATGAGCGATCTCTAAATTAATGTACATATGTGTACACATCTTCATCTTCTGAATATGCACTTCCTTCATGCTTCATGACTTAGTCTTTTCTTCAGTCCTTGACTTCAATTCTTCACCCAAAACTTCAATTGTTGATTGCCCTCCACCAACAGCTCCCCCTCAATCATCAATTGAGGTTTTCTCTATCTTCTTTATACCTGCCATGTCTTTAAATCTTTGTAGCTTTGGTCCATCCAAGCTTTTGGTTAGCATATCAGCTATCTGATCTTTTTTGAAGTATGTATGACTTCAATCTCTTTATCCATCACCTTCTCTCTTAGGAAATGATACTGAATCTCAATGTGTTTAGTCCTGGCATGAAAAACAGGGTTAGCAGCTAAATACAATGAACTCATATTATCTCCATGAATAGTGGGTGTACTCTAAATGATATCAAAACTCTTCATAAGAGTCTTAAGCCATATCACTTCCTTTGCAAATGACAAAGCAACTGTGTGTTGCTTCTTTGAACACCAAGAAATTAACTTATCTCCCACATAACACAAGTATCCATATGCTGATCTCCTATCATCAGGATTACCTGCCCAATCTGTATCACTATAAATCTTGATGTTTGTATCTGATGTAAAACCATAATACAAACCTTCTTTGAGTGCACCCTTAATGTACCTCAGCACTCTTTGACGTGCAATCCAATGTTCTTTCCTAGGGCAATGCATGAATTGAGATAATACTCCAACTACATATGACAAGTCAGGTCTAGTTAATGTAGCATAGATCAGACTACCAACCAAACTCTAATATAGTTTCATGTCCTTGAACTCTTCACCTCCATATCTGCTCAATTTGTGATTCACCTCCATTGGAGTAGGTGCTACCCTGCAATCATTCATCTTAAACTTGATCAACAAGTTTCTCAAATTCCTTTCTTGAGTTACATACACTCCATCATGAGTGTATGAGATCTCCATGCCCAAGAAATATGACAAGTCTCCCAAGTCACTGATTTTGAACTCCTTCTCCATTTGCTTCTTTAGGCTTTGAATGCCTTTCTCATCTGTACCTGTAAGAATTATATCATCAACATATATGCACATGTATATGAACCCATCATCACTTGCTTTGACAAGCAAGCTACTATCTGCTTTAGATACTTGGAATCCAAGTTCTTTCAAGAACTTTACAAGTCTATATTTCCATGCCCTTGGGACCTGCTTCAAACCATACAAAGCTCTCTTGAGCTTAATACATGATTTGGATACCTTCCATCTCTGAATCCTTGTGGTTGCTCCATGAAAACATCATCTGAAATATAACCATTTAAAAAAGCATTCTTCACATCTAACTGACATAACTTCCAACCTTTACATGCAGCATTAGCTATGAGTGTCTTGATAGTTGTCATCTTTGCCATAGGACTATAGGTCTCATCATAATCTATACCATATGTCTGATCAAAACCCTTCACAACAAGTCTAGCTTTATACCTAGACACACTTCCATCTGCAAACCTCTTTGTCTTGTAGACCCATTTGCATCCAATAATCTTCTGACTATTTGGTTTAGGAACCAAATCCCAAGTCTCATTCTCCATCAATGCATCATACTCTTCCTGCATAGCTTTCTCCCAATTTTCCTTACCTTTGCCTCTTCATATGTAGAAGGGTCTTCATCTGCCTTTATCATATAAGCATAATCTTTGATAGCCAAAAAAGAACTGTCATAGCTATACCTTGTAGGTTGCCATTTGTGTCTAGATGACCTTCTAAGTTCTCCACTCCTTGAGGTTTTTGGTTCATCACATTGTGGATCAAACCTTGGCACTTCTTCAACTTCAACCTGCACTTCATTGTTCTCCTCTTAATCAAATATCTGAACCTTTGATTTACCTTTCTTTTGAGTCACAACTTCTTCATCACCTGCATAAATATTGATTGTACCTGCATACCAAGTACCTTGCTCATCAAATGTAACATCTTTAGATATAATAAATTGCTTTGTGGATGGATTCCACAACCTATATCCCATCTGCTTATCATCATATCCAATGAACACATATTTTTCAGCTTTAGGCTCCAATTTATGCCTCAATTGTGATGCCACATATGCATATGCCAAACATCCACATACTTTGCAATGTTCTAGAATAGGTCTCTTACCCCACCATGCCTCATATGGTGTCATACCCTACAAAGCTTTACATGGTAACCTATTGACCAAATAAGTAGCTGTATTTACAGCCTCAGCCCACAAGTAATTTGGGCACTTTTTCTCCTTCATCATTGACCTTGCAAACTCAACAAGAGTTCTATTTCTTCTCTCTGCTACACCATTTTGTTGAGGAGAGTACCTGCAAGTAATTTCCCTTTTTATACTTGCATTCCACAAGTAATCACTAAACTCATTAGAGAAATACTCTCCCCCTCCATCTGACCTTAGTCTCTTCAACTTATGACCTGTAATTCTCTCTGCATACACATGATAATGTTTCAATGTATTGAACACCTCTGACTTATCTTTGATCACATAGATAGTGATCCATCTGGTAGCATCATCAACATAAATCACATAGTACCTTGAACCATTGATACTAAAATCCTTTGATGGTCCCCACACATCTGTATGTACCAACTCAAGCTTCTCTGAATACATAAAACCATGCTTGGAATAAGATTGCTTATGCACCTTACCTAATTGACATGCTTCACATCTATATGTCATATGTTGACCTGCAACATTAGGCAATCCAAGCACTGAACCATTGTTAACCATATCCTTGATACCTCTTTCATTAAAATGTCCAAGCCTCTTATGCCAAAGATCTAACTCAAAGATCTTATGTCCACCATAAGTGAACAAAGCATGAACAACATTACCTTGAATCTTCAATGTGAACAATATTCCTTCTTTCTTCCCTGAAACAATTTGTTTATACCCATTGCTAGGGTCTTCCACAAATACTCCTTCATTAGTGAACCTAACTTCATAAACTTTTTCAACAATTTGTCCTACACTTATCAGAGTTTTAGGAATTGTAGGAACATACAAAACCTTACTCAAGAGAGTACTTCCATCCTTGGCCTTCAGTGATCCAATTGACTTCACATTGTGCTTTGTATTATCACCTGTTTGAACTACATGATTAGTTACCTTATTTTCCAAATCAGTCATCAAGGCTATGTTACCACTTAGATGATTACTACATCTTGAGTCAATGTAGAAGACTCTTTGATCTTCACTTTGCCTTTCACAAGTTGCATTCATTATCAATGTTGAATCTTCCTTCTGATCTGAAGCATAATTGTAGTAGGTATTATTGTATTATTGGCTTTGAAATCCTCTACCTACATTTCTTCCAAAGTAACCTCTACTACCTCTACCTCTGAAATGACCTCTTTAATTTCTGCCACCTCTTCCTCTTGAATTAAAGTTCTGATTATATCCACCATTACTCTGAGTATTATGCCAACAATCATTAGCTAAGTGATTTGTCTTACCACAGATCCAGCAAGCTTTGACTCCTTCTTTATTACTCCTACCTCTTCCTCTACCTTTGCCACCTCCTCTTCCTCTTAGGAAGTTAGCTTGGCTAGTTGTACCTTCATCCTCATTTGCTTGTTGCTTTCCTTTGATATCCTTCTTCTTATCCTTTGAATACATTGCATGACATGTACTCTTATCACCTTAACCTTTGACATCCTGCTCAAAGGTTAACATATTTCCTAGCAACTGATTTAAGTCAGGAGTAAAATGATCAAGTGATAAATCAGTAGACAAAATGAATGGCTTCCATTTGTCATCACCTCTCAAACCTGTGAGGATTTGACTTACCAATTTATCCTCCTCAATGTCTTCATCAATTGCTCCTAATGCATCTGCAATGTCCTTCATCCTTGTTACATAGTCTGAGATGGATTGAGAGGCCTTCTTCTTGAAAGTGGTAAATTCTGCGCACAAGGATGCCTTCCTTGAATTTGTGGTGTTTTGGAAATGCTCCTCCAAAGCATTCCATATATCACTTGCATTTCAAGACCTCTAATATGAGGTAGCAAGTAGTCATTGACTGCCATATAGATAATGCTCCTAGCTTGAGCATCTTTCTTCATCCAATTCTTCAAATCTGATAATTCATCCCTAGTTGGAACACTAGGATCTCTGAACTGAGGCTTTTCTTCTTCACCTGTAATATAAGCTATCAAGTCTTTGCTCATAAGATGAGATTCCATCCTCATTGATCATGCTGGATAGTTCTCTCTATCCAACTTCTCTATCTGAAGAGAATCTCCCATCCTTTCTTCACCTATGTATTGAATTCTTCAAACTTTATGAGTAATAGATGTACCTTTGATTCGAATGATACTCGTTTTGTCTTCCTTGATGTCCTATGGCCTCGTTCTCAAGCTTTGCTGTTAAGCTTTCACCTTTTGAACCTTCAGATGTTGAATTCTTTATGATTGCAGGAGTTGGGATCCTCCTTTCTTCAATTTTGATGCTTCTTGCTCTGATACCACTGATGGAGAGTGTTAATCTCCGAAATAACAAGCTACTCTTGAAGTTAGAGGACCTCTATAACAAGAGTAACTCAAACCTTCACCAATTTTAGAGGATCAATGATCAATTATGAAGATTTTAAGAAACCTATGAAGGAGATGACTACACAAAAAGTGTGATGCACATATCTCGCTCATTAACTTATCAATTGTGTAAAGTTTTTTATGAAACTTTGGACAAGGTGTTGTCTATAGTTTGCGCACCTTTCTCCAAGTTGAATCACTCCAAAAGATTCAGTAGATCTTGAGAAATGATCTCAACAAGTTACCTATGTCTAAAACTGCTCTTCTGAAAAGTCAATTCAGACACCTATAACGTCTAACACTTGGTTCTCTCAATCTAGAACCCATTTATAGAAATGCTTTTAGCCATAGATGGCTTACCTTCTAACTTAAATTTTGGCTCCTTACTCATGCAAAACTTTAACCTGTCCACTGAGAAATGATCAAATCATTGATCATCAAGATTGCACCTATTTCAGGAAACAGTGAACACTTCTTCACATATGAATGTTTCTACTCATAATTCTCACAGCCTGTTTACAATTAGGCTCTCAACCTTAACCATAGAATCATTAACTATGGACTTAGACATCTACAAAAGGATTCTTGAAATGATCAAGTAGAGAAGGAGAATGCACAGAAACATCGGGAGCAATTTTCTTTCATTCCTGAAGGAATTTTTACAACTGAGTGATGAGAGAGATTCTATTCACTTCTAAGATGTCTAATGACTCATACAACTACCAATTTCTTTATTAACATGCTCTCTCGTACTTGCCCCAACTTTTTACTTATATATATAGCCATATATGTATAAGCTTATGACCATACAAAAGATATATATGAGCTGTCTCTAAATTAATGTACATATGTGTACACATCTTCATCTTTTGAATATGCACTTCCTTCATGCTTCATGACTTAGTCTTTTCTTCAGTCCTTGACTTCAATTCTTAACCCAAAACTTCAATTGTTGATTGCCCTGCACCAACATGTATGGCCTATAAACAGTGCCAAATTCTTTGAATAGCAATTATAAATCCGCTTCTCACACTTTCAAACTAAATATATGTGTGAATCGACAAATCATTCAATGAAGGGTACATACTTCATATCCTCCAAAACAAACAATCGTATCCTGCCATCCAAACAATCAATTTTTTTGTGAATATTTTGAAAGATGCATTAATAGTTTTAAAAGATGCGTTGATAAAAAGTGTCCATTCAATTCAAGTTCTTGTTCTTACCTTATCTAAAGTAAGAATAAAAACCTGCATGTATTTATATATATATATATATATATATATATATATATATATATATATATATATATATATATATATATATATATATATATATATATATATATATATATATATATATATATATATATATATATTTATGCATATATATATATATATATATATATATATATATATATATATATATATATATATATATATATATATATATATATATATATATATATATATATATATATATATATAATTGAAAATAATACCTTAATAGTGTCGAAACAGATACATTACTCCATCCAAAACGATTTTGAAGGTTGAGAATAAGTAAGCTCGCAGTTAGTCGTGTCAAACGACTTCCTTCATATACATGCTTTAGACATTCCTATCGAAGATATTTCTCATTTTTTGAAATATCAATGCTCTCACTGTCATTTTGATACCAATCCTCAATAAAATCTGCCATGCCATCATCTTCATCATTGTCAAACAAATCTTGTACTTTATCGTCTTTTAAATATAGATCTTTCAACTTTGCATATTGCACAGGATTAGTTTTGTGTAGCCTCCTCATGGAAGCTTCTGATAAATGAGGTTTTACTGGTAATTGTGAATGCTGTGGAGGAATATCATCAACATCATACGTTGGAATCTACACATATAAATAAAATTCATTAGTATTCCATAAATGAATAAAAATTAAACTTTAAATATAAAATTAAGTATATAAGTTATTAAATATGGATAGAAAATTTTTATTCTCTCTAGCTAAAAGGTGCTCTTGGAGGTCTATGCCATCCATAATTCACTAATAGCTCATCACCAGCATGTAATGTAGTAATAGCATTGACAACTATGTATCTTGATACATCTCTACTCATGTATGGTGATTAATGACTATTTTCATGCTCCTCAAGTGTGCAATTAGTCCTTGAACTATTATGTAACCCTCAACTAGTATTTATTAAACTTGCTATGTTTCCATGTGTATAAGGTCTTCCATCAATATATAATCTTTCATTTTCTGCATGTAAAATCCTTCTACTAGTAAGGGATGCTGTGTTCAAGCATATTCCATACGTACTCATGCTTTGAACATAACGTGAAAGTCAATGCCAATCTCCCCATCCATATATAGGACCACAAAATGACATAAGAGTGACTTCAGAGTTCGGAGGCACATACAGATCCTCTACAATAAAGAGACCATGACCAGCATTAGTAATAGTGGATGGAGCAATCATATAGTGATTACCCCAAAAGTTGAAAACCTCTCCATCTAAAGGAAGTGGTCCTCTATTCCATCCTCCATATCTTCTTCTATCATATGTTTGTACTAAAGAACGATCACGAGCTGGTAATGGATAATCTCCAGCTATTTCATTCTCTAAACTAGGAGGTAGAGGATTTCTTCTGCTTGTAATTGATGAATAGCAAGTCCATGACGTGTACGAGGTATATTAACATTATGAGAAAAATCATCATCATCATCATCATCGAGCAAGTATTCCTATATATCAACAATAATTTGATTTTATATATGGTTTTTAAATAAAATAATGACATTAATATATATAGAAAATAAATACCCAAGCATTATCACGTTGACTAGGTGATGGTGCACGCTCAAAAGTACCATACTCTACCTCATGTTCAATACATTCCAATCGTGGTCTTTGATACGTGCCATACCAAGAGTTACACCAACATATAATATGCTCTTCATAAAATTCATCATAATTCCTATCGGAAGACACATGTGAAGTCGTTGCATGGATAAGAGGTGGTGGAGTACCCTTTGATTGATCACAATCTGCACATAATAAGAAAGAAAAAAAATATAAGTTATGTATCCATCAAATATATTTAAAATTAAATGTTTGATATACTTACAGTATAAAGTCGTTGCACGATGAGGAGACAGTGGTGGAGTTCCATCTGATTGATCAGAATCTACAAATAATTGTATTTGATATTAATAACTTGATTATCTACATACACAAAAAAATTCACATATACATATTTACACATACACACATATTCACATATACACATTTACACATACACACATATTCACATATACACAACTACACATTATTGTGGGATAAATGCATGTATTTTGTATGAATGAGTGTATATGCATGCATGTGTGTGTACGTATATATGTGGATATGTATATGTGTGTTTATGTTATATGTATGTATATGTGTATATGTATACATATATGTATGCGTATATGTTTGCATGTATATGTGTATGTGGGTATGTGTATGTGTATGTGTGTGTATATATGTGTATGTATTCTGATTTTTTTTTCTGTTTGAGATTAAATTAACAGGAGATATTCTATGGTCGAAAAAAATAAGAGGCGAGCTAACATACCACCTGAGACGTGGAAGTTTTTTCATAGATAGCTACGTCTTCAGGAGTCATTTCCTCAATAGAAGGTACACAAATTAATAGTTTATATTTATAATTTTTATATATTTTAGTAATTTTTTACATTTAATTTATGTATTATTCTTCTTGAATAAACAGGCTACTGCAAAGAAGAGAGTGGAGTCGGGCCACACATCGCACCTAGGCCAAATGGGCCATAATGGTTTTGTAGCTATGTTTGTAAGTATATGTGTTATTGTGAGTATATTTTTTATTTTAGTTAAAATGCAAGCAACTAATGTTTTTTATTTGTTTCATTGCAACGGAAGGATTATGGCCAATATCCTACGAAACATGAGATCGAGTATGCTACACATTTTGGATATCGACGTTTGAGTGAGTATATGCAAGATCATCCTGATGCCTTTGTGAGTATTTTTAAATTTTATATAATTATTTTATTTTTATGAATGGTTTGATTATTTTATTTATTTATATTTGTTATATGTAATACATGAGTATTATGGAGAGACAAATATGGATGAGGTGGAGAGACAGACACAAGAGGGACGATCTCGATCGTCACAGGGTGATCATGACGATGAGGATGAGGAAGATCAAGATGATCATGATACTATTGATGATGGTGATGATCATGATGATGATGATTAGGACTTTAGTTGATTATGACATTGGATTATATGTATTTACATTGATATATATATATATATATATATATATATATATATATATATATATATATATATATATATATATATATATATATATATATATATATATATATATATATATATATTATATTATCTATATACTTTTCATTTTAGTTATGTTTTGAATTGTGTGTATGGTATTAAGTAATGAAGAGTTTTGTTCTATTGATTGTTATTATTGTTTTTATTAAGCATGTGTTTTAATAATTTAATGATATAATTCATTCATATGTGTGTACCTAAGTGTATATGTATGTAGTGTATATGTATGTATGTGCATGTGTATGTATGTGTATATGTATGTATATGCATGTGCATGTGTAAGTGTATATGTGTGTATGAGTATGTGCATGTGCATGTGTATGTGTGTGTATATGTATGTGCATGTATATGTGTAACTCTATGTGTATATGTGTGTATGTGTATGTATATGTGTATATCTAGGTATGTGCATGTGTGTGCATGTGTATATGTGTTTTAATACTTTAATTAAATAATTCATTCATATATGTGTACCTAAGTGTATATGTATGTAGCTCAAGCGTAAGCACCACCTCCTTTACTTGTCAATCAGCGAAGAAGTGAGAACCTGTATGAAGACCACGAGCAAGTGAAGGCACAAGTGCGTGAGTGAAAGCACACAAACATGCACACACATACACACACACGCGCACAAAGTAAGATCACAGAGAGGAACAATGGAAAGCTTTGATTGCAAAAGAGTTCTCTTACAAAAGCTCTATTCTCTAACAAGCTAACCTAAAAAATGAGCTCTCTAGCTCTTTTTATAGTTTTTTGACTAGTTTTGGCCTTGTCCAGACCTAGTGTCCGGCCTAGTTAAAAATTAGGTTACAGGGCTTATTTGAGGGCTCAAACGAAGTCTAAAAATTATGAAAATTGGTAGGATGATACTTCTAATACTCCTCAAGCTCAAGGACTCCTTGGCTTGAACAAAATGGAGTTACAAAAATAGAAAATGGAATTTACAATGGTTTTTAGTGATGAAAATCACTATTTTTGTAGGGAATTCTTCTAAAAATTTGACATACACTTCTTGGAGCTCCCTAGTTGCTCTCTCTTCTTCTATGTCCACTTCTTTGATGTGCTTCCATGTTTTCTGCTTGACCTTGAGTTCCAACACTCCCCCCCCCCTCTCGAGTCTATCGTCCCTGACAGATCCTTGTTGTAATGGTTATTCTAGGTTGCTTTGAGAGGTAGTGTCCATGCGGATGAAATAGAGCTGTCTCTCTTCCAAATGTGGCAAGGTTGGTTGTCCAGTTCTTCATTTGTCACTGTGAGCCTTTGCAGGTTGTAGTCCCTTGGTAGCGCTTCTGCCTTGGATTCCAACATGACTGTGTCGTGATTCTCCATTTGTGCATGGGTTGAGGAAAATATGTGCCTTGTGCATGGCCTTGTAATGTAGCCCTATGCATGCTTACTTGGAAAATGCATTGGAAGAATTATGGTGTAAAAATTGGAGGTCTTGAGCTAAGTGCTCAAGGGTATGCTGACGAAGAGGTTGCCTAATCTATCTTGTTTATGGTGTTGCCAAAGTAAAGATACTTACCATGGTGAAGGTTCGATCGATGTTTATCTCTTCGTGTTGTACATCCGGCATTTGTGACGGAACATTGTCGATGAATGTCCGTGTTGATGGTCCACCAACGAAAATTTTATGAGTGCCTGGTCCTATCTTCATTATTCAAAGCAACACTTGCCAAATACTGAGAATTGAATTTCTTTATATTCCTTGGCAAACAACATTGGGTAACTACACCAAGCTTAGTTTCAGATATTCTCTTTAGCTCACCATACGCAGGAGTCTTCTCATCCAGTAGACATACAAAGATTTGCAGGGTACCAAAACTACCCCTTGCAGTTATCTCCTTGGATGCTCGCGTACATGAAGTAGTTAAGCATCACTCAAGTTGCGGACCTTCAAGCTCTTCACTCCTACCATGGTAAGAGAAAATCATAGTTGTAGATGCCATGTTCATGCCAAGTTCTTGACATCTACCAGATAAGGCAGCAATTATATCATCTGCTAGCCGAGACACACTTCTATCCAAACTGATAAATGCCTAGTAATCAACAGTTCCCCCTTCAACTAAGCATGACTCATTCATGTTTCATAAGCCAAACCTAGGAACAAGCTCTCTGTCGCTTTTCTTCTTTCTTTTCTTTCCCTTTTTTTTTTAAATAATGTCACAAAACAAGAAGATAGATGTTAGTATCAGTAAAACTAGTTGACATGTGTCAATGTGCTCTTGTGCCTGGGATTCTCAAATGTGTCTATGCACGCCATGTAATAGGGCCCTATATCAATGCATACTTTGGAAGTGCATGACCTGAATGGTGCAAAAGATAGGGTTGTGCAGGAAGCACATGGTTGTCGCTCGTCGAGGCTTTTGATGTTACTTGTAGTTGTTGATGCTGGCTTTGGTGGAGGTATTCATTGGATCTCGAAATGATGTAATCCTCCTTATTGGGGTCCATTTTAGAGCAACATTTGGCACTCTAGAGATCACTTCAGGCGTCCTCATCTTTGGATGCTTTTTGAACTGTGGCATCCAGTGTGGTTGGCGCGTTGGTTCGGTGTAGGCTACTTGTACTTTTGGCTTCCAAACCCATACCCTTTTTGCATGTCTTCCTTCTATGGTTGAAGAGGTGATTTGATCTTCTTTCGGTCTCTGTACGCAGTTCTTACCCTTTTCTGATTTTGGATTCTTTGTTAAGATTCTTCGCATGTGGGAGAACATAGGTTGTGGATGTAAGAGCTTCTTAGGTACCCACATCTGTAATCGCCCTTGTTGAGTTGCAGCTAATTTCTTAGGCACCCAAACTAGTCGAATACCTTGTGGTTGAGCTTGTCCGAGCTTCTTCCTTTCTCTTCTAGCCTAGTGGGAGTCCCGAGAATTGTGGGGTTAAGTCGAGTAGTTGCTCTCCTTTTTGTACCCAGATCTGCTTCATGCCCGACACTACTTTCCTTTGGAAATCCCGTTGTCTATTTGATATAGCAGTTGTCTTGTTCTGTTGTGCTTGCCTTGTTGGTTGATTTGTAGTGGCGGCATTAGTCCTTGCACCAGAGGAGGAGTCCGCTTGTCTTTGAGCCTGTTCTTCCATGATTGAGGTCTCCTGCGACATAGAGCTTTTGATGCATACAACATCTCTTTTGCTAAGATTAGTCCTAGGAGAACTACAAGATGTAACATCTTGATTTGTGAGCATGCCATTTTCTAGTTCTAATGTAAAGCATTGTTCCTGGACCCAAACTTGAAGAAGTTGACTTCTTAGGTTCAAGTTGACTGCATTGTCATAAATCCAATCTTGTCCTAAGACAAGTGGTTCTGTAAGGTTGTCATCTTGACACAATAGCACTTTGACTTTCATTGGAACATCTTGAAGGTAGATGGGAGGTTTCACCTCACCCAAACAAGGGGTTTCCACACCTCCCAATCCTATGAGATAAGCTTCTATGGGATTGATGTTCAACTGCAAGTCTTGGGAGTAGGACAGTCTAACTGCACTACTTGTTGCACCTGAGTCAATCAATGCTTTCACAGTCGTGGCACCCTTTCCTTGTCCGATCTCTATGGTCACAAAGGGATGTCGGTCAATGACTTGAGAAGTAGTTATGCCCGATTTTTGGCACATATCCATGTGATATTTTGGGGCTTTTGAGTTGACATCTAGGCCTAGTCGCCTTAGCTTATTTCGCCTAATACGCTCTCTGGCTTCTGCTTGTGCTTCTTCTCTCACCCTTAACTCCTCTTCTTTTCACTTCTTAGCAGTGTTGAGTCTTGTAAGCATATCCTCTGTAAGAGGTTCTTGGTATAACTTGACTCTACATCCACTAATATAGTTGGGCAAGATATCACCTTCTAAAGTAGCCAATTGAACTGCACCACTAGTGGAAATTCTGTTAATGATCATGGGTCCATATCCTCGTTTTTCCAGCTTATGGGCATGTTGTTTTAGTGTGTAAACCAACACTAGATCTCCCTCTTTCAGTCCCTTATCCTTGATGCGTCCATCAAAGTATGCCTTTTGTCTTTTCTTTGCAGCATAGATGCCTGCTGCCGCTCGTAGCCTTGTATCACAGCGTTCTAGATCAAAGATCCTAGAGGACAATTCATATCCATTCCACTCATGCGCTTGTGCTACTTTTAATGCTAGGATTAGGAAATCTAATGGTAGCACAACATTCTATCCAAAGACCATTTGAAATGGGGTGGCATTTAGTACCGTTTTATAGGCAACTCGATAAGCCCAAACAACATGATGAAGCTATTTATCCCAATCAGAGCGTTTGTTGTTTACAAGCTTGGTCAAGACATTACATAAGATCTTGTTTGTGCTCTCAGCTTGTCCATTAGCTTGTGGATGATAGGGGGCAGACTTCTTATGTATCACCAAGAATTCTTGGAGAAGATTTTCAATGACTTCATTCAAGAAGTGCGTGCCTCTATCGCTTACTAGTTCTATTGGTAACCCATATCTTGTGAACACGTTCTCAAATAAGAACTTTGCCATTGTCTGAGCATCATTCTTTGTTGTGGCTTTGACTTCTACCCACTTGGTAAGGTAGTCTGTGGCTACAATAAAATATTATGCATGGGAGTTTCTAGTTGGGGGGTTAATAGGACCTATGAAGTCTATGACCCACTTCAAAAATGCACGCCCTCCCATCATTGGCCTCAAAGGCATCTCGTCTTTTCTAACTGGATATTGTGCACGTTGGCATGTGTCACATTTCTTCACATAGGTATATTGTGCATCCATATGAAGAGTGGGCCACCAAATTCTTGAGAATAGAATGTTCTTAATGACTCGGTCAGGACCAAAATGTCCACCTGCAACACCATTGTGTGCAGTCTCTAAGACCTTTAAATAGTCTGATTCATGAACGCACAGTCTTCAGTAACCATCTTTGCCTCTTCGGTATAGGTTGTCTCCTACTAAGGCATAGCCTTGAGCCTCTTGCTCCATGCTTCATCTTCTTGCTAGACTCGCCTCTTTGGGTAATCTTCCTAATCTCATAAATTATACCAATGGAGCACTCCAATATGGAATTAATGATACTTGATAAAGGGTCGCATCCTCCACTGGGGGTCTCTCTTTGCACATTGGACAATTCTTAATCCACTCATGTATTTCTTTGTCCATGCTAGGCCAATACACTCCTAAACGCTTTAGATTCTGTAATGTTCGTTGTTTAGAATAGTGATTTCCTAGCAATCCTTCATGAGCTTGCTGCAACCAACTACTGTGTTCATCGTCCTCGACACAACAAGCTAATACTCCCTCAGTATCTTGTTTGTACATGCTTCCTGCCAATATGTGATATTTTTGTGATTTTACAATTTCTTCTTGTGATGTTTTCACATTCTTATTTGCGGGTCCGAAGGTGAGGACTGGTACCAACTTATTTGCCCATTTAGGAAAAACTTCTAAATTGAACAGATAAGCATCGGGTAATTCATCAGACACTCCTTGTGGTGACTCCCCTGAAGTGATACGAGAAAGGTGATCTGCCCGAAGGTGGGTTCTACCTTTCCTGACAACAACTTCAAAGTCATACCATTAGTAAGAGGAACCATCTTACTAAGCGTCCAATATTGCAAGGTTTATTGACCAAATATAACAAAGCTTGATGATCAGTGAAAACTTGAATTTATTGGCCAATAAATAGTGCCTAAACTTCTTGACAGCATATACCATGCCTAAGCCTTCTCGCTCGGTTGTGGTATAATTTCTTTCAGCTGGGTTTAGTTGTCTACCAGCATATTCTATGGGCAAATCTAAATTTCCTTCACCTTTGGGTTGTGCTAGCACACATCCTATGGTGTGATTGGATGCATCCACATGGACATGGAATGGTTTATTCCAATCAGGAGTGGTCAGTATTGGTGCTGTGCACAAATGTTTCTTCAGTTCATTGAAAGAATTCTCGCATTCGTCATTCCACTCAAAATTAGACAACAAGGCATAAAGGGGTCTAGCTATGATCGCGTACATGTGGATAAACCTACGATAATATCCACAATGACCCATAAAGGCTTGTACCTCTTTAACATTCCTTGGCCTTGGCAGCTCCACTATGGCTCGTACCTTATCTTCATTTATAGAGATTCCATTCTTAGAAACAATATGACCTAAGATTTTACCTTGACGCACCATGAACACATACTTTTCTAGGTTCAAACACACTCGATATTCTCTACACTTGTTAAAGATTTGTCTGAGCTCAGGGATGTGAAATTTTCTTTCTTGGGAATGAGCACATAACTCATCCACATACACTTCTAAGCTCTTTCTCAAGAACTCTTTGAAGACATGACACATGAGCCCTTGGAATGTTGTAGGTGCATTGGCGAACCCAAATGGCATCACACAAAATGCAAAGATTCCCCACTCTGTTGCAAAAGTTGTTTTGTGTTGATCTTCTGGGGCAATGGCTACTTGATTGTAACCTGAAACTCCATCAAGGAAGCTATAAACTTCCTTGCTTGCAACACGCTGTGGTCACGATTTGAAGCCATTGCTTTCGGCATAAGATGTTTTGAAGAGGCTGAACCGCACCGTTCGGGATGCTTCGCGATGTTATTTCTAGGAAAACCAAAGTCGAAAGGGATTTTTTTAGGTGCGCTTTCCTATTGTGCCAACAAGAGAAGTTATGCATGCGGAGGATCTTCTTCCTTCTTGGCAGATATATGCAAAAGGCAAGGAATGTGAAGCGGATAGTTCATGGTGAAGGAGGAAGCAGAACGAAGTCTTCTTTTGGGGTTTGTCTGATAAGGCTTATTATTGGAGCTTCAAGAAAATTTTTGTAGGATACAAGGCAGTCCTGGGCAAAAGAATGAAGTTGTTCATGTTCTACCTTAATGCTTGTGGGCGAGACATTATCAGAAGGTGATGGTTATCCAATCAAAAATGAAGATTGGTTCATCGGTTGCATATGACGCAAGCAGCATGGTTCAGATCCGGGAATGGAATGAACAATTTGGAAAAAGGGAGATTATTCTAGAGGCATATGACAGGGGGCACGGGCACGTTTCCAGAAGTCCTATCGGGAGGTTTATGCTTGCAGAAGCAGGAATTTTTATGTTCAGTTATTGGTGTTATTTTATCAGAAGTTCGTGGCTGAGCAGTCCAAGAAAGAAATACGTGATATCCTTGTCAGGTACGACCGAACTCTGCTCGTGGCTGATCCCCGGCGTTGCGAGCCAAAGAAGTTTGGAAAAAGGGGGGATGCCTTCCGATGCTGGGGAATGATATTGGAAGAAAACTCCATGATTGCATGCGCTTCAAGAGAACACTCAAGCAGATGGATTTGCTTGATGAAAATAGTGCAAGAGCAGTTCGACGATTCTGCCTCTCATACCATGATATATTGTCCATCATTATAGAATTTTCATCTCGTCTGCAACAAATGAGGCATGCACATGACTCTTCTGCGTGTCTCCACAACTGTGATTAGAAAGAAGGGAAGAGAGAAAAACGCGAGGATTCTAAAGTTGTTGCTGACCGCCTCCTGGACTGCCTCTGACGGGGCGTTTCTCCGCGTTTAAGGAGACATTTAGCAACTCTGAGTCGGGGGAACTCCTGTGGCGAGCTCTATCACAAGAAGAACTGCAGAACAATCACAAGGTTCAAGTTATGCATGCGAAGGACATGTACCACGAATGTCGCCTGGAGGCGATTTTCGTACTCCATAGTTAAATATTACAGGGGTCAGTTCCATCACAAAGGAGGTGAGTCCTGGGATATTTTATGGATCTCCAGTTGGCAAATGTTTCAGACGACAGCCACATGTTTTGCGGTTGTTGCATGAAATTCGAAGAGATTTAGCTTTGGAGGGATATTCTCTGACAAGAAATTCAGTATGGGCAACCTTTGCAAAGCAGGATCAAGCCATGCAATTCGTGCAAAGCCATGAAATCGCTTTGTTTGTATATCAAGATCACCTAACCGGACAGAGAAGGTTCTTAGCTACCACTTACAAAGAGTTCTGGTCCAGGTTTGTTGCTTGCTATTGTACAATGCCCAGCACAGTTGCTTCATTTACTTCCAAGATCCACATAAAACGTGGCAACTTTTCATGAACCATGTTATGAGCTACCTTCAGTGGCCCTTTTCTCATGTACTTGTATCGATAGGTATGAGTTGATTCCATATGATCATCGACATCACTATGAAATAATTATGCAGGTTGGGTACGAGTCGAAGGATTGATCGAGGATACACTGAAGTAAGTATTGAATGTGTGAAAAGTGTGGCACATGGATGCATTCGATTTACATCTAGCCACCCTTTCTGGATAGAAATATATGCCATTTCGGTTACTTCAGAGAGGCCGATGCCTACGAATGTTCTGTCCTTTTCAGTGTGCTATGTATAAATGCGTAGAATTTGCAGTTATGATTTGTAATGATCGTTATTCTGCGTAGGATGCGCAGTTCTGAGTTGTAATATGCTGATTATCTACCTTAAGTGGGAGAAGCTGATGCCAGGCTTGTGTATTTTCTAGCTGTAAAGCTCATGCGAATATTTGTGCTGCTGATTATTCGATGCCGTTACGTTTATGTACTCTGGTCACTGTGAGTTTGCGTTCATGACGCCTTAAATGTTGTTGAGCTTAAGATCATTTAATTATCTCAGTTCGGCATTCTCAAGCAGGCGTTTTTTTTTTGCAGTCTTGTGATCCTATGTAAGGCAAACATGTGCATGATTTTAGTGTTTGGCATCTAGATATATTGTCTATTTAGAGTTATCATGGCCTCTTAGTGGATGAACTATCTGTTTGGGGCGATTTGGCCCATTGATCTGCATTGCAATAATGCAACAGCTGGATATGGCTTATCCAGTAGTTTTGTTTAATCCTCTCATCCCAGATTGAAGTGTTTTCAGCCCGCTTTTCTCAATCTCTCTAAGAAATACCTTGTAGTCATTACGCTTTGGTCGCATGCACATATATCTTCATACTTGCCTTCTTACTTTATGGAGACCGGTTTCTTATGAAGCTTATGAGGCCTGCTGCGTGACGTTTTTTATGGTTGTCTGTATCAACGTGGGCCTTAATATGTGGTATACATTAAATCTTTGTAACTTGTGCACCTGTCATGGTCACGGAACTTTTCAGTGTGAAAAAGAAGACGTAGACAAATCAGTCTCATATCTAGCGAGTCTTCTCATTTAGACTAGCGATGAGCAAGAGTCATAACTATGATATGTACAACACTTACACTATAAATAAGGTGCTATGATTTAGACATGCATATTGTCATGTTGGGCACATGATGCTTTCTTCAATTATACAATGTGTGTATAAAGTTATGTACTCTGTTTCATATCTTCTTTGCACTAAGTCACACTGAAAGTGCATGTACTTTTAACCAGATCAGCATCCAAACATGTTATTTAATGTCCAAATAATGTTTATACCAATTGTGATAAAAACTCTTTGTCACGAAAAACTTGGCCATGAGATGAAAAGAAAATGTTGAGTGTCAATGTTACCTATGGTGAAGATGTATAAATTCAATGTCCATAGCTTTACGGATCTAGTGAGAAAATTAATTAAGTACTTCTATGCCGACTTATCGAAAGACCGAGAATTACATTACGAATAAATGCTTATGGAGAAGTAGAACTAAATTGAATTGAATTTGGAAGTAATATCACTATTCTCGACCCTCCTTTGGCGAACCCGATGACATACCTGGTGAACCCGACGTGAAAGGAGGGGGTGAGTGAATTATAGAGCCACAAAGATTAGCATAATCAAAATGGAAGAGATCCTAGCTCAATTCCTACGATTTCAAGAAGAGGATAGGCGTCAAAAAGCCATCCAATCACTTCATGAACGTCTAGTCAATCGGTGTGGCTTTTTCAATGGAAAGAATGTCTCAAAGTTCTGCAAAGAATATGAACTCGAGGCCAAATATCTAGGTGTCGGACTAAGTCCGATGACGGAAAAAGATCTATGTGAAAACTTTATCTATGTCTCGGATTACGACGTGCGAGACCAAATAATGCGAATAAATCAAACGACATGGTCCCAATACAAAGCGACACTCCTCAAGCAGTTTATGCTAGAGGATCTTGTTAAAGTAACTCGTAGATCTTTCCTAAGGTGGGTTCATATGCCCAAAGACCAACCAATTCTTGAGATCAAAGAAGAGTTTGAGCGACAATATGATGATCTTTCCGAGCACGATAAGAGGTGCATGAGTCATGAAAGGGTTTCGTTGTTTCTTCGAACAATCGATGTTAATGCCCGAGAGGAGTTAATTCCACTTCTTCAAGATATAGACTCCGACTCAGGACTCACAGAGGATTGGATGCTCGTCCATGAAGCTGTGATGAAATACGTAAAGAAACAACAAACAATAGAGAAATTTTTAAATGATTGGAGAACAGATCTTCAAACAGATGAAAATTATAACCATGTTCCAAGCATTTTACCAATCGTGGATAATGTTCAAGTCCATGAGATTGTAGAGACCCCATTTGGGCATGAAGTAGATATGCATGGGCTTAATATCCATAGTGATGATGGGAAATATGAAGAAACTTCTAAAAGTGCGATTGATGTAACCTCAAAGGTTACAAGGTGCCAAGAGCCCCTAGACTTCTTTACAATGATTATATCTTTAGGTGCCATAAGTGGACAAAGCCCGAAGATGGGAGGATCAAAGGAGCAAGTGGAAGCTAATCAAAATCAAACCAAACTAAACCAACATCAAACCAAACAAACAACAAACATAAAACAAAACAAAAACCAACAAAACCCAACAAGAAATCAAGATGAAGCTTCCTCTACTCCGATAAACTCCTCACATTGAATAAAAGATAATCAAACAAATCAAGAAACATATCAAGATGCAAACAAAGAGATAGAGATATCTAGAAGGCTCATAGGTGACCAAATAGAGATAAAAGATGAGATACAAATAGAGAACCTAATAAATATGTCTGAAGATCGAGCTCGAGATGCATCCTTACATGATGACATCGGGCAAGATGTGGAGTATGATTGGATGTCACTTGATGGTGATGATCCTTTTCTAAAACAAGATTCGGATAGAACTTCTGATCTAATGACTGAATTACATGAAGGAACTCCCTTGGAACATGATGTTGAATCTAAGGACCTGTCAATAAAAGACCCGATGGGTAAGAAAATGGATATGCAGGAATCCGCATTATACATGCATACAGAGATGCAAGAAAACGAACTTACTTATATGAAGGAGGACATGCAAATAATGAGTCCTCTAGAGATTGAAATGTGTGATGACGGAGTTGAGCATGATACTAATCTAGAGGATATACAAATGATAAGTCCTCTAGATAGTGATATGTATGTCGATGGTGATAAGCATGATCCGAATCCTACGGATAGTCTAGATCAAGATCAAGATCAAGATACTGATATGCTTTTGAGCGATGTCACATTGGACAAAGATCCTACACATAAAAAGGAGGATAAGTTGGATGGAGTTCAAAATAATGATATGTATGTAAATGATGCCACACTCCATGAAGAGAGAAATATGAACGAACATGAGGAGGATGAGAAAGTACCATTGATCATTCCTCTGAACACTGATATGTATGTCAAAAATAATCATGTTGAGTTGAGTCCACACGTTGAAGAAATTGAGCATAAAGTGGTAGATGAAATGTTTATTATGACATATGATAAATCTGATGCGTGTATAGCATTGAAGGATATTCAATGTAAAACTATTGAGTCAAACGATTGCAACGATGAAGCTCAAGTTGATTTGGATGCGTATGTTGAGATTCTCATACATGATGAGATTCTTGAGCAAGAATCAGTGATTGAAGAATCAATAATTGAAGAAGGTGGAATAAGTACATCCTCAGAAGAGAACGAGCAAGAATCGATGGAGATGGATGTAGAATCCTGTGATGACATTTTGGATGAAGAAATTGAAGATCAAGATTTTCTTGATTATGAGGATATGGATTCCATTCACATTGAGGGAGAAATATTCTGGGAACATAACAAAGACAATGATGAAGAGTTCCTGGAAAGACTAGAACAAGAAGCAGATACCATAATTAATGGGACTCAAGTAGAAAGGAATCATGATAGATTGGAAGACAAAAATGATTATGTATTATCATCCGAGCATGATGTTCACTTCTACTTGATGAAGGAATTGAATGAATCTAATCAATACGTTTATTTCGATGAAGATGAAGAACATATTCGAAATGATGCAATTGAAGATATTTCCTCAAATGATCCCAAGCATGAAATGAATCAAAATCCATGCTTGCACGGAATTTTTAAA
The DNA here is from genome assembly GCA_020310875.1 of Ceratopteris richardii. NCBI lineage: Eukaryota > Viridiplantae > Streptophyta > Polypodiopsida > Polypodiales > Pteridaceae > Ceratopteris > Ceratopteris richardii. The sequence goes on from CM035406.1 coordinate 10,074,759, forward strand.
AATGATTTAAGCATATTAAAAATCAACACTCTATATTCATGTGTGTTTGACTCATCAAGAGTAACCTCACATGAGAGGATCATGAATAAAGGAGACTATGCCCAAACGATTGAAACATGGATGTTTGAATTTTCTAAAAGCTATGTATGCCAGTCGAGCCTACAAGGAATGGACGAGCAAATGAAATGGCTTGTCCACATATCTAACTTGTTTAAGAATGCTACCTTGATTGATGCAGTTCAGAGATGGCTTCTTTTCAAGCACAGTTTCTTTGGTGATCATATATCAAGGGAGATGGGTCTGAAGGGAGAAACCCTAATAAATGAGAATTAATAATACCAAAAGGAAATTTGTAAATAAAAATGTATATAACTTGTGTTTTTTGCTTTAATCTTAAGATAGATAGAAGAAACCAAATAAAACTAAAAATGCAAGAAATTAAAGTGGGAACACCTATGATAATGAATGCATGTTGGATGAGTGGTTTGAAGTCAAAATAATTCAAATAGCTATTTTTAATGTTCAAATAAATGAAGTTTTTTAATATGTGTCTTGAATGTGATGCTACTAATTTCTCTTATGCAGTTTTGAGAACAGGTGTTGATAAGGAGCTAATCGAAGATCTAGAGTTTTGAGAGATTGTATAGAGGCAACCACTTTCGAGTTGCATGCTTATGTTTTATTGCAAATGGTTTTTGAAGTTCTTTCATGGACTGCATATGTATATAATGTCATTTTGATGTGATGTTTCTCATGATTTGTTTAGTTTCTATGAGTGCAGGAATGATCAAGCGAAGCCAACGGAGATGATGACTCAAGAACAAAGCCGTGAAAATCTTTTTCATTAGCTATCGTGCTTTAACCCTGATCTTTTCTTTGCACCATCTTTGAGATGCATTGCATGCCAAATATGCATGTAAAAATTTATAGAAACACGTCTTTGAAATTCCGTAGAAGCACGTCCATCTGCACAATTAGATAGGTAAATATCATTGAAAAATAATAAAGCAAGTTTTGAGTGATAAGAGAGGATAATTCTGAGTAAGGGAGAGTGATTGCATCTGTAAGAGAGTGGAGTTGTGAGTGATGTGAGCGTTGCTTAGATACCATAAAACCTTGATTTTTTGCACCATTTTTGTTTCCTTCATGCACCTAACACACGCATAAATGAAATGTAAAGAGCACGAGTGATATTTTGGTTAAAACCCATAGTTGCACGAGTAATTGCACTTGTATTGAATTGTATATCCATGATAAAAATTGAGTGTAAATTCTCAACACCGAATGCCTGATATCTCCCCTATTTGCACCATGTTGTTTTTATGCACTTAGAGTATGCATATGTAGGGCTCATTACATGGCCGTGCATAGGCACATTTGTTTTAACCCATGCACTTGATTTCACTCACATTTGGATTCTTGAAGACTTGCAGATACCGAGATCGATGGTGGTACATCCGGAGGATGTACAGGTTCAGAGGGGGTGGATGTGGTCACGATTTGAAGCCATTGCTTTCGGCATAAGATGTTTTGAAGAGGCTGAACCGCACCGTTCGGGATGCTTCGCGATGTTATTTCTAGGAAAACCAAAGTCGAAAGGGATTTTTTTAGGTGCGCTTTCCTATTGTGCCAACAAGAGAAGTTATGCATGCGGAGGATCTTCTTCCTTCTTGGCAGATATATGCAAAAGGCAAGGAATGTGAAGCGGATAGTTCATGGTGAAGGAGGAAGCAGAACGAAGTCTTCTTTTGGGGTTTGTCTGATAAGGCTTATTATTGGAGCTTCAAGAAAATTTTTGTAGGATACAAGGCAGTCCTGGGCAAAAGAATGAAGTTGTTCATGTTCTACCTTAATGCTTGTGGGCGAGACATTATCAGAAGGTGATGGTTATCCAATCAAAAATGAAGATTGGTTCATCGGTTGCATATGACGCAAGCAGCATGGTTCAGATCCGGGAATGGAATGAACAATTTGGAAAAAGGGAGATTATTCTAGAGGCATATGACAGGGGGCACGGGCACGTTTCCAGAAGTCCTATCGGGAGGTTTATGCTTGCAGAAGCAGGAATTTTTATGTTCAGTTATTGGTGTTATTTTATCAGAAGTTCGTGGCTGAGCAGTCCAAGAAAGAAATACGTGATATCCTTGTCAGGTACGACCGAACTCTGCTCGTGGCTGATCCCCGGCGTTGCGAGCCAAAGAAGTTTGGAAAAAGGGGGGATGCCTTCCGATGCTGGGGAATGATATTGGAAGAAAACTCCATGATTGCATGCGCTTCAAGAGAACACTCAAGCAGATGGATTTGCTTGATGAAAATAGTGCAAGAGCAGTTCGACGATTCTGCCTCTCATACCATGATATATTGTCCATCATTATAGAATTTTCATCTCGTCTGCAACAAATGAGGCATGCACATGACTCTTCTGCGTGTCTCCACAACTGTGATTAGAAAGAAGGGAAGAGAGAAAAACGCGAGGATTCTAAAGTTGTTGCTGACCGCCTCCTGGACTGCCTCTGACGGGGCGTTTCTCCGCGTTTAAGGAGACATTTAGCAACTCTGAGTCGGGGGAACTCCTGTGGCGAGCTCTATCACAAGAAGAACTGCAGAACAATCACAAGGTTCAAGTTATGCATGCGAAGGACATGTACCACGAATGTCGCCTGGAGGCGATTTTCGTACTCCATAGTTAAATATTACAGGGGTCAGTTCCATCACAAAGGAGGTGAGTCCTGGGATATTTTATGGATCTCCAGTTGGCAAATGTTTCAGACGACAGCCACATGTTTTGCGGTTGTTGCATGAAATTCGAAGAGATTTAGCTTTGGAGGGATATTCTCTGACAAGAAATTCAGTATGGGCAACCTTTGCAAAGCAGGATCAAGCCATGCAATTCGTGCAAAGCCATGAAATCGCTTTGTTTGTATATCAAGATCACCTAACCGGACAGAGAAGGTTCTTAGCTACCACTTACAAAGAGTTCTGGTCCAGGTTTGTTGCTTGCTATTGTACAATGCCCAGCACAGTTGCTTCATTTACTTCCAAGATCCACATAAAACGTGGCAACTTTTCATGAACCATGTTATGAGCTACCTTCAGTGGCCCTTTTCTCATGTACTTGTATCGATAGGTATGAGTTGATTCCATATGATCATCGACATCACTATGAAATAATTATGCAGGTTGGGTACGAGTCGAAGGATTGATCGAGGATACACTGAAGTAAGTATTGAATGTGTGAAAAGTGTGGCACATGGATGCATTCGATTTACATCTAGCCACCCTTTCTGGATAGAAATATATGCCATTTCGGTTACTTCAGAGAGGCCGATGCCTACGAATGTTCTGTCCTTTTCAGTGTGCTATGTATAAATGCGTAGAATTTGCAGTTATGATTTGTAATGATCGTTATTCTGCGTAGGATGCGCAGTTCTGAGTTGTAATATGCTGATTATCTACCTTAAGTGGGAGAAGCTGATGCCAGGCTTGTGTATTTTCTAGCTGTAAAGCTCATGCGAATATTTGTGCTGCTGATTATTCGATGCCGTTACGTTTATGTACTCTGGTCACTGTGAGTTTGCGTTCATGACGCCTTAAATGTTGTTGAGCTTAAGATCATTTAATTATCTCAGTTCGGCATTCTCAAGCAGGCGTTTTTTTTTTGCAGTCTTGTGATCCTATGTAAGGCAAACATGTGCATGATTTTAGTGTTTGGCATCTAGATATATTGTCTATTTAGAGTTATCATGGCCTCTTAGTGGATGAACTATCTGTTTGGGGCGATTTGGCCCATTGATCTGCATTGCAATAATGCAACAGCTGGATATGGCTTATCCAGTAGTTTTGTTTAATCCTCTCATCCCAGATTGAAGTGTTTTCAGCCCGCTTTTCTCAATCTCTCTAAGAAATACCTTGTAGTCATTACGCTTTGGTCGCATGCACATATATCTTCATACTTGCCTTCTTACTTTATGGAGACCGGTTTCTTATGAAGCTTATGAGGCCTGCTGCGTGACGTTTTTTATGGTTGTCTGTATCAACGTGGGCCTTAATATGTGGTATACATTAAATCTTTGTAACTTGTGCACCTGTCATGGTCACGGAACTTTTCAGTGTGAAAAAGAAGACGTAGACAAATCAGTCTCATATCTAGCGAGTCTTCTCATTTAGACTAGCGATGAGCAAGAGTCATAACTATGATATGTACAACACTTACACTATAAATAAGGTGCTATGATTTAGACATGCATATTGTCATGTTGGGCACATGATGCTTTCTTCAATTATACAATGTGTGTATAAAGTTATGTACTCTGTTTCATATCTTCTTTGCACTAAGTCACACTGAAAGTGCATGTACTTTTAACCAGATCAGCATCCAAACATGTTATTTAATGTCCAAATAATGTTTATACCAATTGTGATAAAAACTCTTTGTCACGAAAAACTTGGCCATGAGATGAAAAGAAAATGTTGAGTGTCAATGTTACCTATGGTGAAGATGTATAAATTCAATGTCCATAGCTTTACGGATCTAGTGAGAAAATTAATTAAGTACTTCTATGCCGACTTATCGAAAGACCGAGAATTACATTACGAATAAATGCTTATGGAGAAGTAGAACTAAATTGAATTGAATTTGGAAGTAATATCACTATTCTCGACCCTCCTTTGGCGAACCCGACGACAACGCTCCAATAGGTGTTCCATGATTGGAAGCGGATAGCTATCTCTGATTGTAGCAGCATTAACTTTTTTAAGGTTAATACACACTCGCAACTTCCCGTTCTTTTAAGGCACCACTACAATGGGGGACACCCATTCAATATGCTCAATCTCATAGATGAATCTAGCTTCAATCAGCCTATCAATTTCTTCTTTTATTTTGGCTGCATATGTATCATTATATGTGTAGGGCTTCTGTTTGGTGGGCTTGGCATTAGCAGTCATGGGGATAGTATGAGAGCAAATTCTTTGATCTACCTCTTTCAAGTCTCTATAATTCCATGCAAACACATCCCTATATTCCCTTAATAGAGCTACGAGCTCCATTTCTTCTCTTGCACTTAGGTCATCTCCTATATATGTGCATCTCTCTTCGTTCTCTTCAATGGTCACTACAATTTTCTTGATCTTTTCTTTATTATCATATGATTCTCCTATGATGGCCTCTCTCTTAGGCATTTGTATCAAAATTTTGCGGTCGTCAACTTCATACTTCTTGAAGTTTTCTGGTACTTCAAACAATGATTCCTCCTCTTCTTTTTTCACTGCTTTTCTTTTCTTTTTCTTTTGACTGCTCTCACTTCCATCCTTTGAATTTACCGTTTTAATGCTTGTGAGAGGTCCTTCTTCTTTCTGGTTAAATATGCCTACATCTTCTAAATAGTGCTTCTCTGATTTAAAACAACTATCCATCACAATGGACTCTAGATCATCGTCATTCTCTTCTTCTTCTATGACATCACTAGGGTCACATTCTTCTAGCAAGGGATGACACATGAAATTTCATAACCCTCCTCATCACAATGAGGTGTCCATTGTTCTTCATTGACAGCAATGTCCATGGTGGCTAAGATTTCTGGCCAGCCATGAGGCTCAAATTCCTCATCCGGAAAGATCATGGGTGTGTAGGCTGGGTCTCTAACTGGTCTATCTCCTGGTGAAGTTCCTTCTTCTCTCGCCTTCAAGCGCTTTTCCTCTTCCTCTGTGACCTTGCACATCCACAAATGAGTATCTTCATGCAACCAGGATGGGTCAGGAGAACTTCTAGAATGTCGAGAGATTGCATCTTCTTTTTCTTTGTGAATAGGGTTCCACTGTAGGGGTGGTACATCTCTGAAGGAGTAATCCTTCAAATTGACCTTGGTGGTGACCCCTAAGTGTTGTAAGTACAAGGAGTTGGTTCCCCAATTCTGTACTATTTGCAATTGTCGTAGGAAGGGTCTTCCTAGGATCATCTCATAAACATTGTTTTTCTCAAAGTCACATATAGCAAATGTGTGCTCAAACTCTACACCGCAAGTGGTTAGAGTTATCCCTTCTAGCAATCCTAGAGGTCTTTCAAAATGGCCGTCTGCCATTTGAAGCTTCATTCTAGTTGGTCTTAATGTGGGTTTGCCCCATTGCTTCCACAAGGAGGTGGTCGCAATAGCAACGCCAGCACCTGAATCTATGATTGCTTTGGTTGTGTAACCTTGGTAGGTGATTCAAAGATAAGTATTACCTTCTTCACCCTCACACATGTCCCCTATTTTGTCTAGAGGTATCTCTGGTACTTTCTGCTTAGAGCCTGTCTTTGGCATATTGGAATCAAGTTCTGGGACCTGATCCTTCACATGATTCCATAGCTCGGGTTTTGCTTTTAGAAACTCTTCTACAGTGAGATGACACTCAACCTTAGTGTTCTTCACGACATCGGTGTTCCTTGGAACCACTGAGTCTTCATTCCTTACCAATATTGTGGGAGCTCTGATCTGAAGAAATTCAGATTCCCATGGGCCTAGAAATTGAGGCAATTCTTCTAGGGTATTAGATTCAAAATCTAACATTTCATCTTCTTGTTGTTCTGCTTCATCTCCATAAATAGATGGAATGTCTTGGGGAAATTGATCATGAAGGTCATCAATCTCACGAATAGGAGGGGGATTACCCTTCTCCTTGGCCCATTTCTCCTCTTGTATTTCCCGCAAGAACTCTTGAGAGTAATTTTGAATTGAAAGAGGTGTTCCAACATTCGTAGAATTAGGAACATAAGCTACCATTGGTGGTGAGCTTCCTCTCTCAATAACTAGTTGAGCCTGTGGAGGTAAAGAAACTTGTGGTTTGTTTACCAACTGCTCTAATCTTTTTAGTAAGCCCTCGAAATGCAAATCTGATTTGACAGAGTTTGTCTGATTGAACTTTTGACTAGTCTCAAGTATAGCTTGAGCTTGTTCTACCATTTTCATGCACATTTTCATCCGTTCAATCTCTAAATCCACTCTAGGGTAGCTCTTGTCTAGGTTTGCAGTTGTTGGCCCTTCTTGAAGTCAAGCCTGGTAGGCCTTGAACATCATGTCCAAGCCTTTTGGGGTTGGATCTGCCAGAACAGACCCTAGTTGAGGTCTATTTACAATGGGTGGTGGGGTGGGATGAGGTGGAGTAGATGGAGTTTCGGCATGCAAGGGGCTTTGAGTTGCGATGTCATCTATTTTTGTTTTCGCTTCTTTCAGGCTTTCTTTTAGTTCGGATAGCTTTTTATTCCACTTGCGATTGGCCTTCTCTCTAGTATCCTTCCATGTTCTTGTTTTCCTCCTACTAGGTTCTCTCGGTTCACTCGACTCCGATTGCTCTGCTGGTTTATCGTGTTTTAAGGCTTGTGCTCTAGTGACAGCTTGTATAGGAGCCACATTACTGCTACTTGAACTTGGATCCACCACTAAGCCTACCATATTAATGGGTGTAATCTTGGGTGCACTGGAGGGGTTTCTTGGACAATCTCTGGGAAGATGGTCTTTGCCACATTCTGGACAAAAAGCTTGTATTGTGATAGCCTGACCTTGACTCGGAGATGGTGGGTGGGGACAATCACGAATGAAATGGTCACCTTGACATCTGAAACAAGATCCTCTAGGGGCTTGTGGTCTCATTTGTCTCAATTGGGGCCTAGGGTTAGGATTTGTGTACATGACATTGGAGTATTCTAGCTCCCAATTTTGCTCCATAGGTGGTGCCTCATATTGATACGGGTAAATCTCACTATGTTCAGGTGACTCTATGTAATAAGCATGTGGACTACCTTCATGGGAGTAGTCTAAACCTTGAGCGTGAGAGTCATTTTCTGAGACCAATGGGGTTAGTGGCACCAATGCTCTATTAGGGTTCTCCTCCGCCATCGTATACTTAACTGGGATCATATTGGTAGGAGCTGGTGGTTGGTTTCCTAGGACTGGTTGTGGTCTATATTGTGCCTAATATTGCTGTTGTGGTCGATAATATGGCTGTTGGTATTGGTTCTGATACCTACCTTGTTGATAAGGTTGCTGATAAGTTTGTCTAACAGCCTGCCTATTGTAGGGACAATCTTGAGCTATGTGGTTCGTGTATTGTCTACTATCGGAGAACCCCGTAATGTCTTTTCATTCATACATAAAAGGTTACATCTCTTCGCTACGCCCTTTTGTTCGCGCGATATATGAAAATAAAATTACATTGTGCCAATCTGGCGGCCTAACACTGGCACGCACGATGGACTCAAAGCTGCAAAGAAAATAAAATTAAGGCTCATCTATGATGCCTTGTATGTGTTGAAAGTTTTTCAAGCTCAAGAGTGTGGGAACATGCCCCAAATTGAACCTTCCACATCATCCACAATAAAAGGAGGCTGATTTCCACGAGTTGGAGGCATCCAATTATGCCCATAATGGAACGAAGTTGATTAGAGAAGATTTAGCTCACCTCTTGATGTGATTGGACCTCACTTTTGACATGTATATGCTTTTGATTGGTTAAAGAGGTTAGTATGTGGTCTTTAAAACCTCTAATGAGTTGTATTATGACTTAGAGTCGTGGAAATACGTGCCCAAGCTGCCCCCTTGCTTAAGAACACCCCCTACTATCTGTTCTTTGCATATTTTGCAGAAATTTCACTTTTACACACTCTATCTATCTAGATGTTTTTGGCAGACCCTCCGGTCTTGTAATTGTTGTTTCTCCTTCATTCGGAATCCATTTGCAATGATCTTTGTCTTGTTGGAAAGCTTAAAAGTTCTACTTTGTCTGGTATAAGTCTCAGGTTCAGTGCCTGCACATGTGCAGAGAAATGTACAGAACAGTGTCTGTCTAGTTAGCTCATACTCTGTGAAGAGATCAAGTTATCTGTTTTGTTGCAGCTAGTTGAGGCATCACCCAATATCCAAAGGGAGTGATTTTACTCTCATTTGAAAGATCTTAAAGTATAATTTATGCCTGCAAAATTTCATTTTCAGTCTCTACATATACTCAGAGAAACTCAGAAAATACAGAACCTATGTCTGAAAAATTTCAGGATCCTAGGAGGGTTCATTTGCTTTTGTTGTGCACATAGGAATGTTTATCCTCCAACGGTGGTATCAGAGCTATAAGTGGAGTATCAAAGAGAGAGGAAGGAGCTACGGAAGTGAAGTAAAGACTTCATCAAAGTTTGAAGGAAGGAAGCAAAGAACGGGCACATCAACAACAAGGGGAAGCAAATACATCATCAAATCAAAGACGAAGCTTCATCAAGAGGAGTAGCTCTATTTTTTGAGGTAAAAGACATCCTTTTCAACTTCATTGCATCAAGGGGGAGGTTCAAAAGATTTAGGAGGCACCATGGCTGATCTCAATGCTCAGATTGAGAAGCTCAAAAAAGGAAACTACCAACCGTGGCGATTTAAAATAAGCAATTTTTTGATGGGGAAAGGTTTGTGGGGACTTGTGAGTGGTGGAGAGCTAAAACCCTACATAGATGAGGTAAATCCAACCAATGACCAGAGAAGAGCAGTAAGAGAGTGGGATGAAAGGGACAAAAGGGCCATTTTCATTTTATCTGAGCATATTAGCAACTCTATGGTAGGGCATATTCAAGATTTGGATACATTGGAGAAGGTGTGGGAGTGCTTGGAGAGATTGTATTCAACCTCCACAAAAGCTAGAAAAATTCAGCTCAAGAATGAGCTAAATAATCTTAGGAAAAGCCCCTCTCAAGGTGCTAATGATTACATATTAAAGGTTAAAGAGCTTGCAGATGCACTAGGGTCAATCGGTTGTGCCCTAGATGATGACGATCTTGTTGCCCACATCCTAAATGGACTTAGGGATGATGAAAAATGGAGGGCTTTCACAACTTCAGTGTATGTAAGGGACTCTCTTCCTGATTTTGATCAACTAATCACTCTCATGGTGACAGAGGAGATGAACCTTGGTGGTCATAATGCCAAGGATAGCCAAGGGCAATTGTTGTATGCAGGTAGAGGAAGAGGAAGACACAACCGAGGTGCTACAAGAGGAAGAGGAAGATATCAAAGCAACCAAGGAGGTCAAGGACAACAAGAAAATGCAGGTCAAAGAGGTGGAAGAGCCACAAATAGAGGAAGAGGTGGAAGATTTGGTGGAAGAGGACAAGCCACTTCAAATGGATGTTTTGTATGCGGTAAGCCCGGTCATTTTGCAAATGAATGCTATCATAGAGCTCAAAGACAAGGGAATCAAAGCAACAAAAACAATTATAGAGGGCAAGGTAATTATGCAAACACATCATCCAGCCAAGGGAATGATTATTTACTTGCCATGAGGTATGGTGAAGATACAACTCAAGCTAGTGAAGATGTATTGTATGTAGACAGTGGATGTAGCAATCATATGTCATGTCGAAAGGAGTTTTTTAGTAATTTGCAGGTCCCAAAGCATCAAGGGCATGTGGAAACAGGTGATAGCTCAGAGCATATCATTCAACATGTGGGAGATATCAGTTTGGAAGGAAATCAAAGAGCAAAGTGCTTATCAAAGGTATTACATGTCCCTACTATTACCAAAAACTTGATTTTGGTAGGCCAAATGGTAGAAAAAGGTTATCAACTTAGGTTCAATGAAAGAGGATGTTTTGTTGAGGATCCAAGGGCAGGTTTCAAGCTCATAGCAAAAGGAAAAAAGCAAGGGAGAATGTTCACAATGGACATAAATCAGCCACATTATTCAATGTATGTTATATATGGAGACAAGAGGATAGCAGATTTGGATCTATGGCATAAACGAATAGGTCACATCAACCTACAAAAGCTCAAGGACATGCAAAGGAGGAGCTTGGTAAGAGGCCTACCAAATTTTACATCTAAAATGTTGCATGAAATTTGTGTAGCTTGCCAACAAGGAAAACAATCAAGGCTGCCCTTCAAGAAGAGTACCTATTTAAGTGCAAATGTTTTAGACCTCATTCACACGGATGTTTGGGGTCCAAGAAGAGAAGCATCCCTTGCTGGAAATAGGTATTTTGTAACCTTCATTGATGACTTTTCAAGAAAAGTGTGGCTGTATTGCATTAGAAACAAATCAGATGTGTTCCACTACTTCAAGAAATTCAAAGCACAGGTGGAGAAGGAATTTGGAAAGTTTATCAAAACTTTGAGATCTCATGGAGGGAGAGAGTACTTCTCCCATGAATTTTCTGAATTTTTGCAGGTCAATGGCATCAAAAGACAATTTACATGCAGGTATACCCCTCAACAAAATGGGGTAGTAGAGAGAAAGAACAGACACATAGCAGAGGTAGCAAGGTGTATGCTCAACGAAATGAATATGCCGCATTGTTATTGGGGAGAGGCTACATATACAGCCACATACATCATGAATAGATGTCCTACATCAAGCATACATCATCTAACCCCTGAGGAAGCATGGAGTGGAAGAAAACCTTGCATTTCACATCTTAGAGTCTTTGGTTGTATATGCTATGTACATGTACCTCAAGAGTTGAGGTCAAAGTTAGATGCCAAATTTGAAAGATGTATTTTTTTGGGATATTCTATGGAACAAAAGGGGTATAAATGCTATAACCCCATCACCAAGGAGCTGAAGATAATTAGGGATGTTGTCTTTGATGAGTTGAAGCCTTGGTATGCATGCACGAGTCCATTGCAGGTTGAAGACACAGGTGAGACAGATTTGAAGAATGATGATAGAGTTCAAGAAAGCATGGATTTAAGTGGTCCAAGCAACTCAAGTAACACAAGGACACCCTCACCATGGAGTGGAAGGCTTAGGAAAAGAGAGACCAGCTCTGAAGAAAGCAAAGTCAAAGGCAAAGAGAAGATTTTAGTTGAAGAAGGAAGCTATGTGGAGGAGAGCATGTTGGAAGATGAAGAGATAGAAGAAATTCAAACTCCAGGAGTGGAAAAACAAAGAAAGAAGATGGCAACCACACCAAAAGGAAGTGAAAGAAGGTCTTCAAGAGTAAGATATCCAGTACAAAGGTTAACATATGATAATTTCATTGCAAAGCATTATGCATACATGACTCAGGTAATCAAGGACAAAGAACCAACTAGTTATGAAGAAGCTAAGGATTGCAAGGAATGGCAAGAGGCAATGAAGGAAGAGCTCAAAGCACTTGATGAGAACCATACTTAGAGCTTGGTACCAGCTCAAGAAGGCATGAAGGTGATAGGTAATAAGTGGGTTTACAAAATTAAAAGAAATTCAGATGGTTCCATTGCTAGGTACAAAGCAAGGTTGGTGGCGAAAGGCTTCTCCCAAAGCTACGGGATAGATTATGATGAAACTTTCAACCTCGTAGCCAAGATGCCAACAATTAGGACTTTGATTGCAATGGCCACATCAAGGAAATGGAGCTTATATCAGTTGGATGTGAAGAATGCCTTCCTCAATGTAGAGATTGAAGAAGTAGTCTACATGAGCCAACCTCAAGGATTTGCTAGTATGAGGTACCCAAATCATGTTTGCAAGCTAAGGAAAGCACTATATGGACTAAAGCAAGCCCCAAGGGCCTGGAATCAGAGGTTAGTGGATTATTTATCAAGTTGTGGATACAAAGAAAGTGTTGCAGATCCAGCACTTTACATGAAGAAGCAAGGAGACAAGACGGTATACATATGCATCTATGTGGACGATTTGATCATCACAGGAAGTGATATTGCAGGTATTAAAGATATCAAATCAAAGCTAGGGAAGGAGTTCAAGATATCTGATCTTGGAACACTAAAGTACTTCTTGGGAATAGAGGTAATCTATGCACACAATGGCATCTTCTTGATTCAAAGAAAATACTTGTTGGATGTGCTATACAAGTTTGGTATGAGTGGTTGTAAGCCACTTTCTCAGCCCATGGAGCCCAATACAAAGTTGGTTGTAGGTCAAGGAGAGGCTATACAAGATATAACACTATATAGAAGCATAATTGGTTCATTAATTTATGCTACATTCACTAGACTTGATCTTGCATATGTAGTAGGTGTTCTCTCTCAATTTTTGCATGCACCTACTCATGATCATCTTATGGCAACTAGAAAGGTGCTTCGTTACATCAAGCACACCATCAACCAAGGTCTATTTTACTCATATGATGCTGATCTAAGTGTCAAAGGATATAGTGATGCTGATTGGGCAGGTAGCAAGTGTTGAGCCCATAAAAGTCATGTTGGTCAAAGTCAACTACAGTAAAAGTCAACTGGTCAAAGTCAACAAGGTCAAGGTCAAGGTCAAAGTCAACAGGTGCAAAGTCAAAGTGCGTAAGTGCAGGTGTCAAAGTGCACAGGTAGTGCACAATGAATTGTCCACAAAGGGTAAATTGGAGAAAATGGGTTGCAGGTTGTAGAGGTATTTTCTCTAATTTCCCTAAGGTTCAAAGTGTGTTTTAAAGTGTTTTGGAAGGTTCAGGTGAACCCCCTCTTATGTGCAAAAGTGAAGACTTAAAAAGGAAACATGAAGGTATGTGAAGCGGCAAAGTGTACGCACAGGTGAAAGAACGGCCCCCCCATCAAAATTTTTGGTTTTAGTCTAAAGTCACTACAGGACAAAACAGTGAGTCGTTGGCTGCCACTTGTGAGGACAATCTTGGGACATCAAAGTGAGTACCAAGATACCATTGCAGTTAGGAGCGTACGTGATCGACACACTCACATGAAGGCAAGGGCCATTCTTGGACCAATCTTAGAGTAAGCAAGAGAGCATAGTCTAAGAGAGCAAGAGGAAGAAGTGCAAGAGTCACCAGTGCGACGACGGAGAGAAGTGGAAGTGAAGGAGTGCATAGGGAGTGCCTGAGGGATTTTGCAGAGAGTGCTAAGCTAGTCCCCCAAGTATCTCAAGGTCCCATTGTAGTGGGCGCGTGCCGACAGAAGGTATTCGCTCCTCCCCCTTGTGGAAGCTTGGTGCAAGGTGTGCACAAGGATAAGCTTGAAGCAGGTGGAGGTCTGGTGCAGAGGAGGCCGGCGGCAAGAAGACTTTGGGATATTTGGTATCTTGTAATTGGGCACTCTGTGGGATTGTGCACAGAGGTATTGGCTTGTCTTGTACTTCAAACCTTGTAATTGTCTTACTGTAATCAATCGGCAGAAGCTTCCAGGTGTATTTTCTCTTCTTGTTTCTTCCCCTTGTCTCCTACAAACCCTCAAACTCCTTCTTGTCTAAGAATCCACCAACAAAATTTGGCACGCACGGTGGGACTTCCAAGGAGATTTGAGGTTAGGAGAAACCAAGTGCCAAACATAGAAGAGATCAAGTGTCGACAGAACCACAGTGCTACTTCATCAAACAAAAGGTAAATATATTCTTATCAAGTGTCTTACATTCAGTGGGCTATGAGCTGCTCATGACCGCAACCTGGTCCCAAGTATTGAGGGTCACGTGCAAGCAGACAAGGAGGAAGGTTGTTAGAAGGTCCCCCAGTCCACTATCTTCCACATCATCAGTCAAGAGCATGGCAGGTCAGGTAGACTTGGAAACTTTACTCTCTAGATTAAATATAAAGTTTCCTTCTTTCAAAGGCCTAGCTCAGGAGGATCCAGATGAACACATTAGGAGGTTTTTAGCACTATGTAAGACTAGAGGCCTAATGGGTAGGGAGGATGCTTTTTTGATTCTCTTCCCTGCCACATTAGAGGGATTAGCTGATAAGTGGTTCAGCCAGTTTGCTGAAAACCATTTTACCACTTGGGATGTGATGAAAGATGCTTTTAAAAATCAGTTCCAGCATGGCAACACTGCGGAGATTATCATATAAGAGCTAGAAAATTTAAGATTAGGTCCAAGAGAAAAGTTCCCAGAGTTTGTGACTCGGGCCAAAGCACTAATGGCTAAATTGCCAGATCCACCCCACAATTTTTTTGTCAAGAAATGGTTGGCTAAGCCCCTACCAGTGGCCACCCAATGCAAAATAAAGGAGTTAGTGCTACCTACAGCCTCCATAGAGGAGTTCATCACCACAGCCACACGCTTGGAGCAGATAAGGTACCAGTATGGAGCAACCTCTTCCCAACCAACATATGGTACAGAAATGGAGGATCCAGTGATACAGCTAAGGAAAGAGTTGGAGGGCTTAAAGAGAAATAAGCCCTACAAAGAGGAAGAGAATGTTGTTGCTCAGTTGAGAAGAGAGATTGAAGCACTAAAGCTCCAAAAGGAGGAGGAGGCCCAGGCAGAGGAATTGGCTCAGCTGCGACAGGAGTTGCAGGAGCTCAAAGGAGGTGGCATCAAGAGTGGACTATGGTGTTCCATGTGCAGCAAACAAGGGCATATAGTAAGTGAGTGTCCTCTGTTAAGTGTAACTTGCCAATTATGCAGGAAAGTTGGTCATGAGGCCCATGAACACCAATCAAGGGGAATGCCTGCAACGACATACTAGACACAAGGAGGATCCCTACCAACCACAAATGTGATGGCTGCTGCCCCCAATCAAGGTAACACTTATAACCCTAGACAGAGGGATAATTTTGGAAATGGGCCTAGAAGGCCAATTATTTGTTTTAGATGTGGAGACTGTGGGCACTATCAAAGTAGGTGCACTCTTCCAGAAAATGCCCCTCCTTGCAGAAACTGCCTAGAGGCCAGAGACCATTATACAAATTGTTGTCCTAAGAATCAAGCCTCTTCATCTGGGCCCCACATTCAAATGATTTCTGTGCAGAAAGAAGAAAGGGTAGATCAGGTTAAGGTGCCATCTCCATCTACCAGGGTGGTGCATTTAGAAGAAATTGAATCTTTTACAGTGCAGACAAGAAGCAAGGGGAAGGCTCCAGTGGAAATAGGCCAAGAATCAATGATTAATGGATTAAACAGAGACAAAGGTGTGTCCGAAGAAAAAGCCAACCCAAGTGCAAATATAAGGCAAAAAGAAAATTTTACAGGTACCGGTGATGCTATTGAATATGCATTCAACAGGGCTCATGAGCAGTTTGATAAGTCAAATGCAGCCCATGCTCTTAAGGAATCAGAAGCTTCCAAACTACTCAAGTCCATGAAAAAGGAGGTTAGTATTTTTTATTTAATAAAGATGGATGGGAAGTTCAGGTAAGAACTCTTGCAGATAATTGATGAAATGTCCACAACAAGTTTAGTGGCAAAGGCTGCTGTTATGCATAAAGATAGATGTTTAGGGGAAGCACCCCTCACAGATTACAAGAGCCCTCCGCTAACAGTCTCTATTAAAGGTCATGAGTTTCAAGGAGTTATTGTGGATGGTGGTTCTGGCATTAACTTGATGCCTGAATATACCATGAAAAAGATTGGAATATACCCTTCACGACGTGCCAACTTCACTGTAACAATGGCAGACCAAAGCATAGTAAGGCCTATTGGTGTGGTCCCTGGAGTTCCAGTCAAAATACAAGGTACCATCTTTAACTTGGACTTTGTTGTTTTAAGGCTGCCACAGGTAGAAGGAAGTTTCCCCCTGTTAATTGGGAGACCTTGGTTAAGGCATGCCAATGTGTTGCATGACTGGGGCAAAGACACAATGTGGGTAAAGCAGGAGGGAAAAGAGTTGCAGCAGATAATTTTAGAAGAAGGACCAGACAATCAGAGAAATACTAGTATGATGCAGACAATTGGTATTTGTATGGAAGAAGAAGTGGTGGACAACCCAGAAGCAGATCTATTTGAAGGAGCAGATTTATATGAAGATGAAAACATGTTGGCTTGGCTCCATGCAAAAGACCCATCTTCCTGCTATGGAATTTTCCCAAACTCAAGTAGGGAAGAAGCATATGAAGAAAAAGAGGAAATCACTCAGGTTGAAACAGTCTCCGTCAAAGGCCATGGAAAAGAGAAGAAAAGCAAAGTACTCCTTAAGTGTAGCCCTGATGAAGATGCTTCAAATCATATGTCAATGGCCACTGTTTTATGGATCCTGGTATGGATATCAATTGTTATGTCAAGTTTAATGATAGCAAGTGCAAGGCTTTACAAGAATGCGGAAGGAGCACCTGCAAGTCTTTGGAAACAGAGGGTTCCATTGGATGAAGTTGTTGGAATAGGAAAAATGGAATTTTGCAGATTAAGTCATAAAGTTGCTGGAGGAGCTAACATTCTAATGAAGCATTTAGGGTACCCCTATCAGATGATCAGTGTGCCCAAGGAGAAGACAAAATCAATGAAGTGCAGTACAAATGCAGATTATGGAGGAGTCTCTCTGAGTCAACAATACAAGGCTCAAGGCCTATCATCAAGCCAACTGAAGCTTTATGGATCACCTGGAACCTGCAAGATTTGTCCAGGTTGTACATAGTCTTTTGTCGTCATTTTTACTTAAGTTTAGTAGTTTTCTTTATCCATTTTATGGTTGTTTCTTGAGTTTTTAGCAAATCTAGCAGAGATTTCATCAACTTTGCAAAGGTACAATTTTTGGAATTTTTAGAAAATTTTTTCAAAATTTTTCAAGCATTTTTTTGAATTTTTCTAGCATTTTTCTCCTTTTTCATGTGTCTTTTTCTTGCCAAATTGGAGGAATAAAGGAAGCTCTTTGTGGGTTTGAGTGAGAAAAGTGGCCTCAACCAGTAGGGAATTTTTTTAGAATTTTTTGCAAATTTTTTTGGAATTTTTTGCCATTTTTTTGGATTTTTTATGTTTTTTCGTAATTCAAATTCAACTTAAAAAAAAAAAAAGCCCCCCCAAGGCGTTTTTTTGCAAAAAAAAATAAAAAATAAAATACCCCCCCCCCCCCCCCCCCCGCCCCCCCCCTCCCCCCCCCGCAACCCCCACCGACCAACCCCCCACCGACCAAATCCCCCCCCCCTCCCTCCCCCCCCTCCCCCCCCCCCCCCCCCGCCCCCCCCAACCCCCACCGACCAACCCCCCACCGACCAAATCCCCCCCCCCCCCCCCTCCTCCCCCCCCCCCCCCCCTCCTCCCCCCCCCCCCCCCCCCATTTTCTTTTTTTCAATTTTTTTATTTTTTTATTTTTTTATTTCATTTTGTTTATTTTCGTATTTAGAAAATATATATATATATATATATATTAATTTTTTTATTTTTTTAATTATTTTATTTTATTTTTATTTTTATTTATTTATTTATTTTATTGATATTTTTAGTGGGCGTTCATAAAAAAAAACCATTTTTATTTATTTTTTATTGTTATTATTTTTATTATTTTATTTTTTTCATTTTCATGGCTAAAAGCTTTTGGCTCTGGATTGTACTTCGGTTGGCCGTTTTTTACAAAAAAGGAGTCATTTTCATGTTTTTTGGCACCTCTGGACTCAGTTTTTGGCTTTATTTTTCCAAATTCCCACATTTTCTCTGAGTTTTGGTCAAAACCCTCATTATTTGCACACATTTATCAAATGTTTTTATTTCCCCACATTGTCCACATGGTCTATTCTCACCTTATCTTTCCTTATGTTTCATAATATTCCATTTGTACCCTCTGTAGCCCTCCAGTTTGATCATTTTAGCCCCCCCCAGGCCCTGATTCCTACTTCCAACCCCTCCCTTTACCAATCTGCCCAGCCACATCCTTCACCCTCCCAGCCCCATCCATCTTCATACCCTCAGCCCTCCCTTCCCATTCCATTCTACCGTCCCATTGCCCCTCTTTTGCTTTTCCATAAACAAAATCCCACTTCTCGTTCTTTTCTGGTCCTTGTTCTGGTGGCTGTTCTCAGATGTTCTCTTCAAGTTGTTGCAGCTCTATTCTCATGGTGTCCTCTATGTTCAAAGTTTTGGCTGTAGCTCTCTGGGACGGAGAGCACATTAGGTGGTGGGAAACTGTTGAGCCCATAAAAGTCATGTTGGTCAAAGTCAACTACAGTCAAAGTCAACTGGTCAAAGTCAACAAGGTCAAGGTCAAAGTCAACAGGTGCAAAGTCAAAGTGCGTAACTGCAGGTGTCAAAGTGCACAAGTAGTGCACAATGAATTGTCCACAAAGGGTAAATTGGAGAAAATGGGTTGCAGGTTGCAGAGGTATTTTCTCTAAAGTGAAGACTTAAAAAGGAAACATGAAGGTATGTGAAGCGGCAAAGTGTACGCACAGGTGAAAGAATGGCCCCCCCATCAAAATTTTTGGTTTTAGTCTAAAGTCACTACAGGACAAAACAATGAGTCGTTGGCTGCCACTTGTGAGGACAATCTTGGGACATCAAGTGAGGACCAAGATACCATTGCAGTTAGGAGCGTACGTGATCGACACACTCACATGAAGGCAAGGGCCATTCTTGGACCAATCTTAGAGTAAGCAAGAGAGCATAGTCTAAGAGAGCAAGAGGAAGAAGTGCAAGAGTCACCAGTGCGACAACGGAGAGAAGTGGAAGTGAAGGAGTGCATAGGGAGTGCCTGAGGGATTGTGCAGAGAGTGCTAAGCTAGTCCCCCAAGTATCTCAAGGTCCCATTGTAGTGGGCGCGTGCCGACAGAAGGTATTCACTCATCCCCCTTGTGGAAGCTTGGTGCAAGGTGTGCACAAGGATAAGCTTGAAGCAGGTGGAGGTCTGGTGCAGAGGAGGCCGGCGGCAAGAAGACTTTGGGATATTTGGTATCTTATAATTGGGCACTCTGTGGGATTGTGCACAGAGGTATTGGCTTGTCTTGTACTTCAAACCTTGTAATTGTCTTACTGTAATCAATCGGCAGAAGCTTCCAGGTGTATTTTCTCTTCTTGTTTCTTCCCCTTTTCTCCTACAAACCCTCAAACTCCTTCTTGTCTAAGAATCCACCAACAGCAAGGATGATCGAAGGAGTACATCGGGTTATGTTTTCATGATAGGTACAAAAGTGATCTCTTGGAGCTCTAAGAAGCAACCCACTGTTGCTCTTTCATCCACAGAGGCTGAGTACAGAGGTTTAGCATTGGCTACATGTGAGCTATTATGGCTTAAGAATCTACTTAAGGACTTGGAAGTAGAAGTGGAGGAGTTTCCTCTTTATGGAGACAACATTTCAAGCATCTATCTAGTTAACAATCCCATGTTTCATGCAAGGAGCAAGCACATAGAGGTTCATTACCACTTCCTTAGAGAAAAGGTGATGGCAAAAGAGCTAGATATAAGGTATGTGAACACTAAAATGCAGGTTGCAAACATGATGACAAAGTTTCTTGAGGGTACAAAGCTTGGAGGATTCAAGGAAGCTATCAACATAAGAGACATAGGCTGAAGCAATGAAAGGAAAAGACTTGAGCTTGAGGGGGAGTGTTGAAAGTTTTTCAAGCTCAAGAGTGTGGGAACATGCCCCAAATTGAACCTTCCACATCATCCACAATAAAAGGAGGCTGATTTCCATGAGTTGGAGGCATCCAATTATGCCCATAATGGAAAGAAGTTGATTAGAGAAGATTTAGCTCACCTCTTGATGTGATTGGACCTCACTTTTGACATGTATATGCTTTTGATTGGTTAAAGAGGTTAGTATGTGGTCTTTAAAACCTCTAATGAGTTGTATTATGACTTAGAGTCGTGGAAATTTCTACCCAAGCTGCCCCCTTGCTTAAGCACACCCCCTACTAGCTGTTCTCTGCATATTTTGCAGAAATTTCACTTTTACACACTCTATCTATCTAAATGTTTTTGGCAGACCCCCTGGTCTTGTAATTGTTGTTTCTCCTTCATCCGGAATCCATTTGCAATGATTTTTGTCTTGTTGGAAAGATTATAAGTTCTACTTTGTCTGGTATAAGTCTCAGGTTCAGTGCCTGCACATGTGTAGAGAAATGTCCAGAATAGTGTCTGTCTAGTTAGCTCATACTCTGTGAAGAGATCAAGTTATCTGTTTTGTTGCAGCTAGTTGAGGCATCATCCAGTATCCAAATGGAGTGATTTTACTCTCATTTGAAAGATCTTAAAGTCTAGTTTATGCTTGCAAAATTTCATTTTCAGTCTATGCATATACTCAGAGAAACTCAGAAAATATAGAACCTATGTCTGAAAAATCTCACGATCCTAGGAGGGTTCATTTGCTTTTGTTGTGCACATAGGAGTGTTTATCCTCCAACAGTATGTACATGGTTCGGGCTAAATTGAAAGTCCTAGTGATCTTCTGTTTTAAGGAATCTAGCATAAGCTTTAAAGTATCAGGCTCCACCAGTTGTGCGTCAGTTCGTACTGAACTAGCCGTAGTTACTTGACTCATGAGTGCATCAGTCTGCGTCTGCAAAAATGCCTCTTGTAAATAAAATTCATTGGCTAACGCAGCATCTCTGCTCAGTCTCATATCAACAATTTTACCATCAATTCTAGACAATCTCTCTGCTTGAGCTCCTAGCTGCTTTTCTTTGTGTTCCAGCTCCTGAGCTTGATATTGGATGGTTTTGTAATACGTATCCCTTTCTTTCATAATACTTGCCATCTCCTTCTTTATCTGAATTGTTCGGGCCATCTATGCGTCCAAATCTTGACTCTTCTGCAATAGTTTGACAGATACTAGCTTTAATTCCTGAGTGTTCTGAATGGCTAAGTCTACTATTTCTTGCCCTTTCTGCACGACCTCATCCAGCTGTGCACAAGTTTCTTCCAACAAATTTTCAATCGCCACACGAGCATCTTCCTTATCTTGTACCAACTGATTTAACTGCTTGTTCTCTTCATCGGGAGCGGATAAAAGAGCATCCTTTTCATTCAACTCAGCAAGGGCAACATCTCATTGGGCAATCAAGGTGTCCTGCTCTACGATCCTTGCTTGAAGTTGTTGAAGCTGCACGTGTAGAGCATGGTTCTCTACCTTGATCGCATTGGCTTCTTCCTGCAATGGGGTGATATCTGCCTCTAACAAATCAACTTTCCTTGCAGATCCTGTCTAATATTGTCGGTTGCTAGCTTCATCTGAAGAGGTAACTGCTGAGAGAATTGAATCAGGAGACGTCCCATAGACTCCAATTCATGGAACATCATCGTCGAAGAAGAACAGGAAGTGGTTGGGATGAAGAGGCTGATAATAGGTGAGGAGAGGGTGGTGGAGAGTAATCGGGAGAAGATGAGGGAGTAATGGGTGCGTCGGGAACAACAAGCTCAATGGGAACAACGGGCTCAACAGGGTTCATTGGTGGAGGAAGTGGGATAAGGGTATTCGGCATCAAGATTATACCGGTTGTATTTTGCTTTGTCGCCTCAGTTCTGTCAATCATAGCGTCAACCATGAAAATCACTTCGTTAATAACTTTCGGAGGGGCTAACACATCTGCGTTTTTGGCAAAAAAGTTGCAACAAGTCTGCATCATCATCGTCCTCATCCTCGAGCATGTGAGTAGATTCATGTAACAAGAAGGGGGCGGTTGGAGGTGGTTGTGCAGCTTGGAGCAACGGAAAGAGGAAAGTAAGGATATGGGGTAAACGAGAATGAGGAAGGTCACCCTGAGTAACTTGTTTGATAACCGATACACATTCATGGTGAATGCATCGGAAATAAAAGGAAGCAAAATTGATAGACTCACGGGAAGCGGTATCTATCATCGAATAGAATGGGCGGGCAATACCATAGGTACGTTGTTATAGATTCAGGGTGGCTACCAAAAATTGCAGAGCAGTACGCTCTGGTTCATGTCTACACAAAATGGCATACTCATTAGATGAGTGCGGGGGAAACAATTCATGCATGATGGCCACAAAAAGAAGGGGACCATTCTCCAATCCTTCCCGAGGAAGTCGAAAAGCTTCAGCAAATGTAGCTAAAGTAATAATGACACGAGATGGTAAACACACAATGGGCCAACACTGCTCGGTAACAGGTGTGGCGGCTATGGCAGAAATAAGTTGCGCATGAATGGTTGACACTCCACTGAATGCCAAGGCAATTCAGTGAAGGCCAACAGACCACAGGTGCGCAAATACTCACTCATGTCTAGAGCAAGACCTGCATGGAAAGTAGCGACATTCGCTAGTGCTTCCATGGCGCGCACAAGTAAACACAAGAACACAGAAGACAAAGAACGCACAATCACACAAACACAATAGCGTTAAAAAGGACTTCCATCACGTCCACTTTTAATCTCTTTTCGGGTTCTTGGGGATGGTAGATATGCCCAAGTCCTCTTTGACCCTGGCGCCGTCTGTGGGAAGATGGCAATAGATTGAGAATAATCAGTAAAGGTAGAACAGTACGCAAGGCAAGCGGTGCTGAAGTGATATATGTCGGTTACTCGGTCCAGCGAGTCATATCCAAAGTATAGGAGAGACCAGCATTCCTGGGTAGTTCCAAATCTATTAGGGACACCCCCAGGTGGTAGAAGTACAGGTCATTTAAGCCCAGTGGTAGAAGGATTGGAGCCAGTTAGCAGTGATTCCGGTGCCAATTCGGTGACACATGATGAGATTTTGGTGGATTCCGGTGTGATTCCGATACTTTTTGAAGAAGTTACAGTGACTTCTGGGTGTACAGAGACGTAGTGCGCAGTTAGTCTGATGCTATCTGGTCAAAATTCAACGTGGCGATAAAGTTGTGTTACTGAGTGAGACCGTTTTCGGTGAAAAGATAACCTGGTGTGGTGAAAGTTCGATAAGTTCTGGTGGGAGTTCGGTATCATTTAGTGGGAATTTGAAGTTTTTCAGTGATAGTGTAGTACTACCTGGTGGACCCTTATTACGTTCACCACTGTTCGGGGCAAGCCTCTCTAGTTATGATACAAAAGCTGAGGACAGGTTATTTGATTTGGAGATAAGTAAGAGATTCAACACCATTTTCGAGCCGGAAGGTGAGCATTCTGATAATACACATTATGAAGCACAAGAGACACCTCCTCAACCTACAGTTAACAACAATACTACTCACAATAGTACCATGAGTGATTCATAGTCACAGCAGCACACACCCCCACAGCCGCAACCGCAGTTCCAGCAGCAACAACATCATCAACCCCAGCCAATCCTTCCACTTCGACCGGTTCCGACTGGGGTTACATATACCAAATTTGGTGGATTTGCGGGGGATGATCCCGATGCACATGTCCGTACATTCGAGATAAGTTATGTAGTGCTGAATCATCCACCCGATCCGGCATACAAGGCCATTGTGTTTCAAGCCACGCTGGTCAATGAAGCAGCGAGGTGGCTAACAGAGTATGATATCAATCATTTTGGTAATTATGATGAGGTAAAGAATGCATTCCTGCAGAGGTTTCGATTGAAGAAGAACCCTGCAGAGATATTTGATTATTTGCAGAACAATCGACAGAAGCCACATCAGACTGTTCAGGAATATGCAACATTGTTTCAAACTCACTTAAGCAGCTGCCTCCGGCACATGCTAATCTACCAGACGATGTTATAACCCAATGGTTCATTAATGGATTGAATCCACAGTTAAGAAAAATCATGATCATTCGCTGTGTGGGCGGAATGACGTTGGATGCAGTAATTGCAATGGCCCTACAACTGGAGCACAAAGTTGGAGGATTTACAGAGGACTTGGAATGGCTCAAAGCTAGTAAGAACGTAGCGGATGATCCGGCCAAACAGGTGTATTGTACCAAGTGCAAAAATCTAGGGCATACCAGCTCTACATGTGCCCTTAACCAGATATATTGTGCCATCTGTAACACAACAGGACACTCAACGGAAACCTGCGCATAGAATGCCAAGTTGTAGGGTAGAGCAACTCTAAACGCCATCATTCAAGAACCAGGTCAGCCAACAACCCATTACGTGCTGCCACAAATGCGAACCAATCAGTCACAAGGATATAGGAATTACTGGGGTTAGCGGAACACCAATTTCAATTCAAATCGACGGTAGGCAGGTACATCAGCAGAAGGTACCTCTCTTCCACCCTCTCGATGTCATTTTTGCGGCGAGGTTGGCCATATCCATAGATTTTGCAAGGAAGCAACAGAGTACGACAAAAGAAAGAAGGAGCGACAAAATCCAGTGACCAACATGGTTTACCAGTCGAGTCACAAGCAGTTGTGCAGACAAGATCGGGTAAGCAGTTGCAACCAGCAGCTGAAGTGTTCGAGCCTGGTATCCATGAGTAGCAACAAATGTTTGCAAAGGCTAGTCAATGGACAGCTAAGGAGCCGACTGTGTTTCCTGATCCAATTCTGGTAACACAGGTCCCTCTGCCACAGGCAAGATTGAATGAACAAATTTTTGCCCCAAAAACATTAGAATCATCATCAAAATCGGTGAGAATTACGACCCAAACAGATCAGGTATGGGATATCCTATCTAATGCTTCAATCACACTCCCTTTGGGACAATTGCGCGCCTTAGTGCCAGGAGTAAGGTAGCAATTTCAACAGCAGGTTAGCCCCGGGTCTTCATGTACTCCGGCGTCTACAACCATACAACCGGAAATTGATTCTACGGTGGATCACTCAGTTCCATTGATCACCGTATGGCATTTAAACCAAAAGATTACCCAAGTGTTAATTGATGGTGGGTCAGGTGTGAATATTACAACAGTTGCACTCTACAGGAAATTGGGTTGGACCCAAATTCAATCTGTACATTCTTTTGTACGAATGGCAAACCAATCTCGAGTCCATCCGGTGGGACTAGTACATAATATTCCGATTACCTTGCAGGGAACTACATTTAAAATGACTTTTGTAGTCCTAGAATTACCAGAATCCAACCTCGACTACAACTTACTTTTCGGTCGACCATGGTTGAAGCAAGCCAAAGTTGTACAGGATTGGTCAGCCCAAGAGTTAATTTTCAAAGTCCATCACCAAAAATATGTAGTTAAATTGGATGATATGCAACCTTCTGATCCTCATGCACGACCATACGTAGCGGAGCCAGTCCATATGTTGCATGGATTATCTGATGATGAGGAAGAGGCGTTCCTGAAGACCAATAAGGATCTGATCTCATTAGGTACTGTCGATCTCCAGTCGGTAGCAGACAAGTGGAGTCCGGCAGCTTGTACGGTCGTACCAGTGACCGGAGATGCGGAAGCAGATGATAGTGTAGCTATGGATGAAGCAACCTTACATCAACTATTGCAACCAACTGATGATTTGGTAAAACCTCGATAATTTTATGTACCGGAAGATCAATTAGTAACATATAATTTGGGTGACACGGCCAACCCACGACCAGTTAAGATTAAGGTAAGATTAGCAGAGACATTCCAAGATGATTTGGTACAACTCCTACGTGAATTCTCCGATGTTTTGGCTTGGGATTATAGAGACATGAAAGGTCTTGACCCGCGGATTTATCAACATCGGGTAGTGCTCAAACCGGATGCGAGGCCGATCAAACAATCTAGTTACAGAATGAATCCTAATTATGGAGCACAGGTGAAAGCCGAACTTGATCGCTTATTGAAGGTGGGATTCATTGTGCCAATTGAGCATGCTGAGTGGATATCTCCAATCGTGATCGTCCCAAAGAAAAATAAACAGTTGCGTATCTGTGTTGATTACCGAAAACTGAATGCCGCTACTGTACCAGATCCGTTCCCTCTCCCCTTTCTCGATACAATGCTCGATCGGGTAGTAGGGCACGAAATGTATTCTTTTCTGGATGGGTATAGTGGATATAATCAAGTGAGGATGGCGGAACAGGACATACCAAAGACAGCTTTTATCAGGAACTGGGGTGTCTATGCTTGCACCGTAATGTGGTTCGGTTTAAGGAATGCCCCAAGTACCTTCCAAAGATGCATGCAGGAAGTCTTTTCACCCTACTTAACTACCTTTATACAAGTATATTTGGACAATTTTTCCTTATTTGGAAAGACTTCGGCGCACCTGTATCATTTACGGTGCTACTTTGAAAAATGCCGAGTGTACTGATTATGCTTGAATCCGACCAAATCTATTTTTGTGGTCTCCTGTGGTAAACTGCTCAGCCATATTATCTCTAAACAAGGAATACAGGTCGATCCGGATAAAGTAGCAGCGGTGTTGGAGGCACCAGTCCCAACGACACCAAAAGAAGTTATGCGCTTTCTTGGTCAAATCCAGTGGCATGGTAGGCACTTACGGTGGTTAGCTCACTTAGCAACACCACTTAACAGGCTTATGACCAGCGCTCCGTGACAGTATGATTGGACACAGGAGTGCCAAAATGCATTTGATCGTTGAAAGGTTTTATTGACGCAGGCCCCAATTTTGCAACCACTTGATTAGGAAAGTTCGTTCCATGTGTTTGTGGATGCATCGGACATAGCTATTGGTAGCGTACTAATGAAGCAAACTGACAAATGGTTTCGGCCTGTATAATATGCAAGTCACCGATTAGCCCCTGCCGAAAGAAACTACTCACTGACCGAAAGAGAGTGTCTCGGGTTCTTTTCATTAATAGATAAAAGGTTACATCTCTTCACTACGCCCTTTCAGTCATGCAATATATGAAAATAAAATTACATTGTGCCAATCCGACGCCCTAACACTGGCATGCACGGTGGACTCAAACCCGCAAAGAAAATAAAATTAAGGCTCATCTACGATGCCTTGTATGTACATGGTTCGGGCTAATTTGAAAGTCCTAGTGATCTTCTGTTTTAAGGAATCCAGCATAAGCTTTAAAGTATCTGGCTCCACCAGTTGTGTGTCACTTCGTACTGAACTAGCCGCAATTACTTGACTCATCAGTGCATCAGTCTATGTCTACAAAAATGCCTCTTGTAAATAAAATTCATTGGCTAACGCAACATCTCTGCTCAGTCTCATATCAGCAATTTGACCATCAATTCTAGACAATCTCTCTGCTTGAGCTCCTAGCTGCTTTTCTCTGTGTTCCAGCTCCTGAGCTTGATATTGGATGGCTTTGTAATACGCATCCCTTTCTTTCATAATACCTGCCATCTCCTTCTTTATCTGAATTATCCTGGCCATCTATGCGTCCAAATCTCGACTCTTCTGCAATAGTTTGGCAGATACTAGCTTTAATTCCTTAGTGTTCTGAATGGCTAAGTCTGCCATTTCTTGCCCTTTCTACACGACCTCATCCAGCTGTGCACGAGTTTCTTCCAACAAATTTCCAATCGCCACACGAGCATCTTCCTTATCCTGTAGCAACTGATTTAACTGCTTGATCTCTTCATCGTGAGTGGATAAAGAGCATCCTTTTCATTCAACTCAGCAAGGGTAGCATCTCGTTGGGCAATCAAGGTGTCTTGCTCTGCAATCCTTGCTTGAAGTCGTTGAAGCTGCACGTGTAGGGCATGGTTCTCTGTCTTGACCACATTGGATTCTTCCTGCAATGGAGCGATATCTGCCTCTAACAAATCACTTTTCCTTGCAGATCCTATCTAATATTGTCGGTTGCCAGCTTCATTTGAAGAGGTAACTGCTAAGAGAATTGAATCAGGAGACACACAATAGACTCCAATTCATGGAACATCATAGTCGGAGGAGGAAGAACAGGAAGTGGTTGGGATGAAGAGGCTGATAATAGGTGAGGAGAGGGTGGTGGAGAGTAATCGGGAGAAGATGAGGGAGTAATGGGTGCATCGGGAACAACAGGCTCAACGGGAACAACGGGCTCAACAGGGTTCATTAGTGGAGGAAGTGGGATAAGGGTATTCGGCATCAAGATTATACCGGTTGTATTTTTCTTTATCGCCTCAGTTCTGTCAATCACAGCGTCAACCATGACAATCACTTCATTAATAATTTCTGCAACAATTTCTTTCACAACTTCGTGATTTTGCTGATGAGAATCTGCACGAGAAGAAATTTCTTCGGAGTCTTCCATGTTGACATCTTGTTCCTGTTGCTTAATTGGAGAAGAAGGAACGGAGGAATCGACATGGATAGATGTAGCAATGTCGTGGAAGACTTCTTCTTCATGGCCACCAGTTGATCCCTGCACTTGACTTTCGGAGGGGCTAACACATCTGCGTTTTCGACGAAAAAGTTGCAATAGGCCTCCATCATCATCGTCCTCATCCTCGAGCATGTGAGTAGATTCTTCATGTAACAAGAAGGGGGCGGTTGGAGGTGGTTGCACACCTTGGAGCACCGGAAAGAGGAAAGTAAGGATGTGGGGTAAACGGGAAGGAGGAAGGTCACCCTTAGTAACTTGTTTGATAACCGATACACATTCACGGTGAATGCACCGGAAATAAAAGGAAGCAAAATTGACAGACTCACGGGAAGCGGTATGTATCATCGAATAGAATGGGCGGGCAATACCAAAGGTACGTTTGTGTATTTTCAGGATGGCTACCAAAAATTGCAGAGCAGTACGCTCTGGTTCAGGTCTACACAAAATGGCATACTCATTAGATGAGTCCCGGGGAAACAGTTCGTGCATGATGGCCACGGAAAGAAGGGGACCATTCTCCAATCCTTCCCGAGGAAGTCAAAAAGCTTCAGCAAATGTAGCTAAAGTAATAACGACACAAGATGGTAAACAGGCAATGGGCCAACACTGCTCGGTAGCTGGTGTGGCGGCGATGGCAGAAATAAGTTGCGCATGGAATCGTTGACACTCCACTGAATGCCAAGGCAATTCAGCGAAGGCCAAGAGACCACGGGTGCGCAAATACTCACTCACGTCTCGAGCAAGACCTGCACGGAAAGTAGCAACATTCGCTAGTGCTTCCATGGCACGCACAAGTAAACACAAGAACACAGAAGACAAAGAACGCACAATCACACAAATACAATAGTGATTATCCGTAAAAGAAACAAGAAGGGAACGGATCCGGTACACTGGCGGCATTCAATTTTCGGTAATCAACACAAATACGCAACTGTTTATTTTTCTTCGGGACGATCAAGATTGGAGATATCCACTCAGCATGCTCAATTGGCATAATGAATCCCACCTTCAATAAGCGATCAAGTTCGGCTTTCACTTGTGCTGCATAATTAGGATTCATTCTGTAACTAGATTGTTTGATCGGCCTCGCATCCGGTTTGAGCACTACCCGATGTTGATAAATCCATGGGTCAAGACCTTTCATGTCTCTATAATCCCAAGAAAAAACATCGGAGAATTCACGCAGGAGTTGTACCAAATCATCTTGGAATGTCTCTTCTAATCCTGCCTTAATCTTAATTGGTCGCGGGTTGGCCGTGTCACCCAAATTATATGTTACTAATTGATCTTTTGGTACATAAAATTGTCGATGTTTTACCAAATCATCAAGTGGCTGCAATAGTTGATGTAAGGTTGCTTCATCCATACCTACACTATCATCTGCTTCCGCATCTCCGGTCACTGGTACGACCATACAAGCTGCCGGACTCCACTTGTCTGCTACCGACCGGAGATCAACAGTACCTAATGAGATCAGATCCTTATTGGTCTTCAGGAACACCTCTTCCTCATCATCTGTTGAAGCTCAAAGTCAAGGACAAAGCATGGAAGCACATCAAAAGGTGGACACACGAAGAAAGGGAGCAAGTAGGGAGCTCCAAGAAGTGTATGTCAAATTTTCAGAAGAATCCCCTACAAAAATAGTGATTTTCATCACTAGAAACCATTGTAAATACCATTATCTATTTTTAGTAACTCCATTTTGTTCAAGCCGAGGAGTCCTCGAGCTTGAGGAGTATTAGAAGTACCATCGTACCAATTTTCATAATTTTTAGACTTCGTTTGAGCCCTCAAATAAGCCCTGGAACCTAATTTTTAACTAGGCCGGACACTAGGTCTGGACAGGGCCAAAACTAGTCAAAAAACTATAAAAAGAGCTAGAGAGCTCATTTTTGAGGTTAGCTTGTTAGAGAATAGAACTTTTGTAAGAGAACTCTTTTGCAATCTAAGCTTTCCATTGTTCCTCTCTTTGATCTTACTTTGTGCGCGTGTGTGTGTATGTGTGTGCATGTTTGTGTGCTTTCACTCACGCACTTGTGCCTTCACTTGCTCGTGGTCTTCATACCGGTCCTCACGTCTCCGCGGATTGACAAGTAAAGGAGGTGGTGCTTACGCTTGAGCTACACCAAATTTTGGCGCCGTTGCCGGGGAGAGTGCTTCGAGGACGAGCGTTGTGATGGTAAGATCGTAGATTTGCGACGTTGGAAGGTAAAAAAACTGTCATTTTAGTTCATTTTCTGTTTTTTCCTCTTCATCTTCATCATCATCATCATCTCCACCTTCTTCCATCTTCTTCTTCATAGAAATTTCTTGTTTTTTAGTGCAATCTTCATACCATTTTTCATGCATTATTGTGTGGGAAGGAGTTAGGAGAAGCAAGGGAGAGCAAGCGCTGTGTTTTTTTCATGATTTTCTGCTCATACGGAGCTCGCCATAGCCGGCGCTCAGAAATTTGAATTTCCCGCCAAAAAACGCGATTCTGTGATGAAAATCGCGATTCCGTGAAAATTCAAAATTTTTTGAAAAATCACGATTTTCAGTTTTCCCGCCTAAAAGTTGGTTGAAAAGAATCGCGATTCTGTGTTTTTTCTCAAAAAAAAAAAAAAAAAAAAAAAAAAAACACGATTCTCTCCTCAAAATCGCGATTCTCAAAAAACACGATTCTCTGCTCAAAATCGCGATTCTCACCAATCACGATTTTCAGCAAAAAACACGATTTTGTGGAAACACGACTTTCTACTCAAAATCGCGATTCTCACAAATCACGATTTTCAGCCAAAAATACGATTTTGAGAAAAACACGATTCTGTGGAAAAACACGATTCTCTGGGACAAAATCGCGATTTTCAAGTCAAAAACACGATTTTGAGAAAACACGAATTTTTGCTCAAAATCGCGATTTTCATGTCAAAAACACGATTCTGAGAAAACACGATTTTCAGTCAAAAACACGATTTTGTGAATCACGATTCTCTTAGTCAAAATCCCGATTCTCTGAAACACGATTTTGTGATCAACATCGCGATTTTCAGAAACACGATTTTGTGATCAACATCGCGATTCTCTGAAACACGATTTTGTGATCAACATCGCGATTCTCTGAAACACGATTTTGTGATCAACATCGCGATTCTCTGAAACACGATTTTGTGATCAACATCGCGATTCTCTGAAACACGATTTTGTGATCAACATCGCGATTCTCTAAAACACGATTTTGTGATCAAAATCGCGATTTTCAAATCACGATTTTCTGCACAACATCGCGATTTTCAAAAATAAGATTTTGTGATCAACATCGCGATCTTCATGTCAAAAAACGCGATTTTCAAAAACACGATTTTGTGATCAACATCGCGATTTTCAAATCACGATTTTCTGCTCAAAATCGCGATTTTCAAAAACACGATTTTGTGCTCAACATCGCGATTTTCTGAGTTCACAAAATCGCGATTCTCTGAAAGTTCACAAAATCGCGATTTTCTCCAAAGGCCCTGTTTGCCTGTTTTGACCCCCAGGAGCCTGAATTGGCATAACTTTTTCATCCAAAGTCCATTTTTTGAGCTCTATAGCTTGTTGGAAAGCTCGTTTCAAATCCTACACGACCTCAACTGTTTTTTTCAAGAATAACACGTTGATTTTGAGATAGGATAATTTGAAGTTGACCCTCAGGTGGGACTAGGGAACCAAGGGGGCTCTAAAGAATTTTGAACCATACGAAAGGGAAAATTTGGACTCTTGACTAAAGCTTATGAACCTGAGATCTCGTAGACACTTAGGCAAGGATAAACAAAGCATTAGATCTTCTGAGGCTAGTGTCAACCATACATCCAAGTCTTGGACACAACAACTAAGTGGTGATCTTTTACTAAGTTCAGACACAAGTGATTCAGAAATGTCTTTTAGCATGGGAAAACCTGCAGGTGGCTCAGGGACTGCCCATCTACAAACACCGGAAGGTCCCTATAAGACACAGTTGGAATATATTCGGACCAACCAATTAGGTGCTCGCATCTATGAGGATGGTCTGAGGCGATCAGTGGTCCAACTCAAAAATCCAGATCAATCCTTTGGACTTGAACACCCGGTGGTCAAGTTCGAAGAGGGTTCATACATTGATAAGGAAGGAACCATGTATGTGGTTACCAACCAACCAGATAGAACCGATGAGTTTGGAAATATCATTCATGAGAATGAGATAGGAGACCTAGAACAAGGAAATATAGGACAAGGACCCCAGACTCCTAGAGGCAAGTCAGTTTTGACCCGAGTGATCACTCCAGACTGGATCCCTCAAGACAACAAAAGCATAGAACTATTTTTGAATAGAGAAACAGAGGAAGCCTTTTGGAGATTCAAGCCAGAACAACCTAGCCAATTGGGCATAGTCATCATCTACGAGTTCAAGGATCCAGAGATACCAGGAAAGGTTGTCTACCTGGATAACACATCAGAGAAAATTTTCTTGGTAACAGAACATGATAGACATGCATATACTTGGAAGAATGAATTGATTTTCCCCCCACCAAGATCCAATGTTTCCCACGGCCTCCAAGGAGTAGGGTCATCCCAAGCTCAGGAAGCCCAGAGAGAAAGAACTAGAGAGAGACCGGAGGTAAGTTTTGCACACACAGTGGGCAGGAATACGTCAGGATTTGAAAATGAAAGACCTGAAAGAGAGAGATATCAAGCACATAGGCAACAAAGAAATGAACATGAATTTCCATTGCCTAGAACCCGAGAGCACCCAAGAACCCTCAGACCCACTCAAGTGATCAAGGCAATGAAGAATTATTTTGACGGGTCAGGAGATCCTTATGATCATGTGGCTGAGTTCAAACAAGTGTTAAGAGCTGAACAGGTTGAGGATTTGTTCACCCAGTACGAGGCATTTGGTCTGACTCTTAAGGGCACTGCCTTAGCTTGGTTTCAACCATTGAGTAGTCGCAACTATCACAATATAGGTCAACTGCTAGACGAATTCATTGTAGAATTTTCCAAGAGTGGTATCAGGCATAACACTTCATCTTTGATCCACAGCTTCAAGCAGACACCCCAAGAAACAGTGCGACTAGCAGGTAGAAGGTTTAGACAGTACCTAGAAAGATGCCCTGCTCCAGAGCTACCCACACCAGCCAAACAAGTGGCTTTGTTTTTAGATGGCTTACTGAGCACAAAGTTAAGATCCTATGTATACTTGAAAGATCCTAGATCCATAGAAGAGTGTGTGCGGACGTGCATAGACATAGAAGATAACTTGGGTGAGGAGTTAGGATTGTCCAAACTCTACAAAGATTTGGATAGTTCCACTAGTCATACTTCAAAGATCTCCACAGAAATAGAAGAGATAGCTGAGCAAGTTGCCAAGAAGCTGGGAGTCCAAAATAAACAAACACAGAGAGTCACTCCAGTGAATCGGTGTTATACTTGTGGGGGCGACCACATGGCTAATGTATGCCCAATGCAAAACCAAAACATTAGAGAAAGGAATGCTCCATATTGCACTATTGAGAGAAAATACACAAACCACACGGCTCAAGATTGTCCCTACAATAGGCAAGCTGTTAGACAGAATTATCAGCAACCTTACCCACAAGGTAGGTATCAGAACCAATACCAACAGCCATATTATAGACCACAACAGCAATATCAGGCACCATATAGGCCACAACCTGTCTTGGGAAACCAACCACCAGCTCCAGCCAACGTGATTCCAGTCAAATATGCTGTGGGAGAGGAAAATCCAAATAGAGCTTTGGTGCCACTAACCCCATTGATACCAGATAATGACTCTCATGCTCATAGTTCAGACTACTCCCATGAAGGTAGTCCACATGCTTATTACACAGAGTCACCTGAACATAGTGAGATTTACTCGTATCAATATGAGGCACCGCCTATGGAGCAAAATTGGGAGCCAGAATACTCCAATGTCATGTACACAAATCCTAACCCTAGGCCCCAGTTGAGACAAATGAGACCACAAGCCCCTAGAGGATCTTGTTTCAGATGTCATGGTGACCATTTCATTCGTGACTGTCCCCACCCACCATCTCCGAGCTAAGGACAGGCTATCACAATACAGGCTTTTTGTCCTGATTGTGGCAAAGACCATCTCCCCAGAGATTGTCCAAGAAACCCCTCTAGTGCACCCAAGATTACACCCATGAATGTGGTAGGCTTAGTGGCAGATCCAAGTTCAAGTAGTAGCAATGTGGCTCCTATACAAGCTGTTACTAGAGCACAAGCCTTAAAACAGGATAAACCAGTAGAACAATCAGAGTCGAGTGAATCGGGAGAGCCTAGTAAGAGGAAAACAAGAACATGGAAGGATACCAGAGAGAAGGCCAATCGCAAGTGGAATAAAAAGTTATCGGAACTAGAAGAAAGCTTAAAAGAAGCGAAAACAAAAATAGAAGACATTGCATCTCAAAGCCCCTCGCATGCCGAAACTCCATCCACTCCACCTCATCCCACCCCACCACCCATTGTAAATAGACCGCAACCAGGGTCTGTTCTTGCAGATCCAACCCCAGAAGGCTTGGACATGATGTTCAAGGCCTACCAGGCTCGACTTCAAGAAGGGCCTACAGCGGCAAACCTAGACAAGAGTTACCCTAGAGCAGATTTAGAGATTGAACGGATGAAAATGTGCATGAAAATGGTAGAACAAGCTCAAGCCATACTTGAGACTAGTCAAAAGTTCAATCAGACGAACTCTATCAAATCAGATTTGCATTTCCAGGGCTTACTAGAAAGATTAAAGCAGTTGGTAAACAAACCACAAGTTTCTTTACCTCCTCAGGCTCAACCAGTTATTGAAAGAGGAAGCTCACCACCAATGGGAGCTTATGTTCCTAATTCCACGGATCCAGGAATACCTCCTTCAATTCAACAGTACTCTCAAGAATTCTTGCGAGAAATACAAGAAGAGAAATGGGCCAAGGAGAAGGGTAATTCCCCTCCTATTCCTGAGATTGATGATCTTCATGATCAATTTCCCCAAGACATCCCATCTATTTATGAAGATGAAGCAGAACAACAAGAGGACAAAAGGTTAGATTTTGAATCTAATACCTTAGAAGAACTGCCTCAATTTCCAGGCCCATGGGAATCTGAATCACTCCAGATTAGAGCTCCCACAATACTAGTAAGAAATGAAGACTCAGTGGTTCCAAGGAACACGGATGTCGTGAAGAACACTAAGGTTCAGTGTCATCTCACTGTAGAAGAGTTGCTCAAAGCAAAACCTGAGTTATGGAATCATGTGAAGGATCAGGTCCCAGAACTTGAGTCCAATATGCCAAAAGCAGGCTCTAAGCAAAGGGTACCAGAGATACCTCTAGACAAAATAGGGGACATGTGTGAGGGTGAAGAAGGTAATACTTATCTTCCAATCACCTACCAAGGTTACACAACCAAAGCAATCATAGATTCAGGTGCTGGTGTTGCTATTGCGACCACCTCCTTGTGGAAGCAATGGGGCAAGCCCACATTAAGACCAACTAGAATGAAGCTTCAAATGGCTGATGGTCATTTTGAAAGACCTCTAGGATTGCTAGAAGGGATCACTCTAACCACTTGTGGTGTAGAGTTTGAGCACACATTTGCTATATGTGACTTTGAGAAAAATAATGTCTATGAGATGATCCTAGGAAGACCCTTCCTACGACAATTGCAAATAGTACAGGATTGGGGAACTAACTCCTTGTACTTACAGCACTTAGGGGTTACCACCAAGGTCAATTTGAAGGATTACACCTTCAGAGATGTACCACCCCTACAGTGGAATTCTATCCACAAAGTGAAAGAAGATTCCATCTCTGCGCATTCTGAAAGTTCACCTGATCCATCATGGCTGCATGAAGATACTCATTTGTGGATGTGCAAAGTCGCAAAGGAAGAGGAAAAACGTTTAAAGGCAAGGGAAGAAGGAACTTCACTAGGAGATAGACCGGTTAGAGACCCAGCCTACACACCGATGATCTTTCCAGATGAGGAGTTTGAGCCTCATGGCTGGCCAGAAATCTTAGCCACCATGGACATTGCTGTCAATGAGGAACAGTGGACACCTCATTGTGATGAGGAGGGTTATGATATCTCAGTGTTCATGTGTCAACCCTTGCTAGAAGAATGTGACCCTAGTGATGTCATAGAAGAAGAAGAGAATGACGATGATCTGGAGTCTATTGTGATGGATAGTTGCTTTAACTCAGAGCAACACTATCTAGAAGATATAGGAGTGTTCACCCAGAAAGAAGAAGAACCTCTCACAAGTATTAAAACAGTAAACTCAAAGAATGGAAGTGAGAGTGGTCAAAAGAAAAAGAAAAGAAAAGCAGTGAAACAAGAAAAGGAGGAATCATTGTTTGAAGTACCAGAAAACTTCAAGAAATATGAAGTTGACGACCGCAAAATTTTGGTACGAATGCCTAAGAGAGAGGCCATCATAGGAGAATCATATGATAATAAAGAAAAGACCAAGAAGATTGTAGTGACCATTGAAGAGAACGAAGAGAGATGCACATATATAGGAGATGACCTAAGTGCAAGAGAAGAAATGGAGCTTGTAGCTCTATTAAGGGAATATAGGGATGTGTTTGCGTGGCACTATAGAGACTTGAAAGGGGTAGATCCAAGAATTTGCTCTCATACTATCCCCATGACTGCTGATGCCAAGCCCACCAAACATAAGCCCTACACATATAATGACACCTATGCAGCCAAAATAAAAGAAGAAATTGATAGGTTGATTGAAGCTGGATTCATCTATGAGATTGAGCATACTGAATGGGTGTCCCCCATTGTAGTAGTGCCCAAGAAGAACGGAAAGTTGCGAGTGTGCATTAACCTAAAAAAAGTTAATGCCGCTACAATCAGAGATAGCTATCCGCTTCCAATCACTGAACATTTATTGGAGCGTGTTGCAGGCAAGGAAGTTTATAGCTTTCTTGATGGATTTTCAGGTTACAACCAAGTAGCCATTGCCCCAGAAGATCAACACAAGACGGCTTTTGCCACCGAATGGGGAATCTTTGCATTTCGTGTGATGCCATTTGGGCTCACCAATGCACCTGCAACATTCCAAAGGCTCATGTGTCATGTCTTCAAAGAGTTCTTACGAAAGAGCTTAGAAGTGTATGTGGATGATTTATGTGCTCATTCCCAAGAAAGAAGATTTCACATCCCTGAGCTCAGACAGATCTTCAACAAGTGTAGAGAATATCGAGTGTGTCTGAACCCAGAAAAGTGTGTGTTCATGGTGCGTCAAGGTAAAATCCTCGGTCATATTGTTTCTAAGAATGGAATCTCAACGGATGAAGATAAGGTACGAGCCATAGCGGAGCTGCCAAGGCCAAGGAATGTTAAAGAGGTACAAGCCTTTATGGGCCATTGTGGATATTACCGTAGGTTTATCCACATGTACGCGATCATAGCTAGACCCCTTTATGCCTTGTTGTCTAATTTTGAGTGGAACGACGAATGCGAGAATTCTTTCAATGAACTGAAGAAACGTTTGTGCACAGCACCAATATTGACCACTCCTGATTGGAATAAGCCATTCCATGTCCATGTGGATGCATCCAATCATGCCATAGGATGTGTGCTAGCACAACCCACAGGTGAAGGGAATTTAGATTTGCCCATAGCATATGCTAGTAGACAACTAAACCCAGCCGAAAGAAATTATACCACAACCGAGCGAGAAGGGTTAGGCATGGTATATGCCGTAAAGAAGTTTAGACACTATTTATTGGCCAACAAGTTCAAGTTTTTCACTGATCATCAAGCTTTGTTATATTTGGTCAATAAACCTTGCAATACTGGACGCTTAGTAAGATGGTTCCTCTTACTAATGGAGTATGACTTTGAAGTTGTTGTCAGGAAAGGTAGAACCCACCTTCGGGCAGATCACCTTTCTCGCATTACTTCAGGAGAGTCACCACAAGGAGTGTCTGATGAACTACCTGATGCTTATCTGTTCAATTTGGAAGTTGTTCCTAAATGGGCAAATAAGTTGGTACCAGTCCTAACCTTCGGCCCTGCAAATAAGAATGTGAAAACATCACAAGAAGAAATTGTAAAATCACAAAAATATCACATATTGGCAGGAAGCATGTACAAACAAGATACTGAGGGTGTATTAGCTTGTTGTGTCGAGGATGATGAACATAGTAGTTGGTTGCAGCAAGCTCATGAGGGATTGCTAGGAAATCACTATTCTAAACAACGAACATTGCAGAATTTGAAACGTTTAGGAGTGTATTGGCCTAGCATGGACAAAGAAATACATGAGTGGATCAAGAATTGTCCAATGTGCAGAGAGAGACCACCAGTGGAGCATGCGACCCTTTATCAAGTATCATTAATTCCAGATTGGAGTGCTCCATTGGTAGAGTTTATGAGATCGGGAAGATTACCCAAAGAGGCCAGTCTAGCAAGAAGACGAAATATGGAGCAAGAGGCTCAAGGCTATGCCTTAGTAGGAGAGAACCTATACCGAAGAGGTAAAGATGGTTACTTAAGACTGTGCGTTCATGAATCAGACTATTTAAGGGTCTTAGAGACTGCACACAGTGGTGTTGCAGGTGGACATTTTGGTCCTGACCGAGTGATTAAGACCATTCTATTCTCAGGACTTTGGTGGCCCACTCTTCATATGGATGCACATACCTATGTGAAGAAATGTGACACATGCCAACGTGCACAATATCCAGTTAGAAAAGACGAGATGCCTTTGAGGCCAATGATGGGAGGGCGTGCATTTTCCAAGTGGGGCATAGACTTCATAGGTCCTATTAATCCCCCTGCTAGAAACTCCCACGCAGAGTATATTATTGTAGCCACAGATTACCTTACCAAGTGGGTAGAAGTGAAAGCCACAACAAAGAATGATGCTCAAACGACGGCTAAGTTCTTATTCGAGACTGTGTTCACGAGATATGGGCTACCAATAGAGTTAGTGAGCGATAGAGGCACACACTTCTTGAATGAAGTCATTGAAAATCTTCTCCAAGAATTCTTGGTGATACATAAGAAATCCGCCCCCTATCATCCACAAGCCAACGGACAAGCCGAGAGTACCAATAAGATCCTCTGTAACGTATTGACAAAACTGGTGAATAATAAACGCTCTGATTGGGACAAACAACTTCATCATGCTGTTTGGGCTTATCGAGTTGCCTACAAAACGGTACTCAACGCCACCCCATTTCAGATGGTCTTCGGACAGAACGTTGTGCTACCATTAGATTTCTTAATCCCTGCCTTAAAAGTAGCACAAGAGTATGAGTGGAATGGGCATGAATTGTCCTCTAGGATCTTTGATCTCGAACGCTTGGGTGAAACGAGGCTACGAGCGGCAGCAGGCATCTACGCTGCAAAGAAGAGGCAAAAGGCATACTTTGATGCACACATCAAGGATAAGGGATTGAAAGAGGGAGATCTAGTGTTGGTATACACACTAAAACAACATGCCCGTAAGTTGGAAAAAAGAGGATATGGACCCATGATCATTAATAGAATTTCCACTAGTGGTGCAGTTCAGTTGGCCACTCTAGAAGGAGATATCTTGCCAAACTATATTAGTGGCTGCAGAGTCAAGCTATATCAAGAACCTCTTAATGAGGATATGCTAATGAGACTCAATACTGCTAAGAAGCGAAAAGAAGAAGAGTTAAGAGTGAGAGAAGAAGCACAGGTAGAGGCCAGAGAGCGTATTAGGCGAAATAAGTTAAGGCGATTAGGCCTAGATGTCAACTCAAAAGCCCCAAAATATCACATGGATATGTGTCAAAAGTCAAGCATTGCGACTTCTCAGGTCATTGACCGAAGACCCTTTGTGACCATAGAGATAGGACAAGGGAAGGGTGCAAGGACGGTGAAAGCATTGATTGACTCAGGTGCAGCAAGTAGTGCAGTTAGACTTTCCTACTGCCAAGACTTGGGGTTGAACATCAATCCCATAGAAGCTTATCTCATAGGATTGGGAGGTGTGGAAACCCCTTGTTTGGGCGAGGTGGAACTTCCCATCTACCTTCAAGATGTTCCAATGAAAGTCAAAGCGCTAGTATGTCAAGATGAGAACCTTACAGAACCACTTGTCTTGGGTCAAGATTGGATCTATGACCATGCAATTAACTTAAACCTAAGAAGTCAAATTCTTCAAGTTTGGGTACATGAACAATGCATTACATTAGAATTAGAGAACTGCATGCTCCTAGATCATGGCACCACACACTCTCTTAGTTCTTCCAAGACTAATCATATGAAAGAAGATGTTGTATGTGTCAAAAGCTCTATGATGCAGAAGGAGTCAATCGTGGAAGACCAGGTTCGAAGGCGGGTGGATCTTTCTTCTTCTCCAAAGACTCAAGTAGCCACAGTAGTGAGCCCACCACACAAGCAAACACAACCGTTCACGACAACTGCTACATCAAATAGAAAGACACCATTCGATAAAAAAGCGGTTCCGGGCATGAAGCAGATCTGGGTACGCAAAGGAGAGCAACCACCAGCCTTACCCCCACAAATCCCATCCATGCACACTAACCAGGCCAGAAGACGAAGGAAGCAGCTCAGACAAGCTCCATCACAAGATATCCAACAAGTTTGGGTGCCTAAGAAGTTAGCTGCAGCTCAACAAGGGCAATTACAGATGTGGGTACCTAAGAAGATCCTACACCCACAACAACCTTTGTTCTCCCACATGCAAAAGGTTTCAACAAAGAAGCCAAAAAGAGAAAAGGGTAAGAACCACGTACAGAGACCAAAGGAAGATCAAATCAGCTCTTCAACATTAGTAGGAAGACATGCAAAAAGGATATGGGTTTGGAAGCCAAAAGTGCAAGTAGCCTCCACCGAACCAAAGCATCAACCACACTGGATACCACAGTTCAGAAAGCATCCAAAGAGAAAGACGCCTGAAGTGACCTCTACAGTGCCAAATGATGTTCTAAAATGGACTCCAATAAGGAGGATTACATCAGTTCGAGACTCAATGGATACCTCCACCAAGGTCGGCATCAACCTCCACAAATAACATCGAAAGCCTCGAACGAGCAACAACCATGTGCTCCTTGCACAACCCTGTCTTTTGCACCATTTAGGTCATGCATTTCCAAAGTATGCATTAATATAGGGCCACATTACACGGCCGTGCATAGACACACTGGAGAATCCCATGCACAAGAGCACAGTGACATATGTCGAACATTTCTATTGATACTAATTTTTGTGTTCTTGTTTTGTGATATCCTGTTCCTCAAAAAAAAAAAAAAAAAAAAAAAAAAAAAAGCGCGAGAGAGCTTGTTCCCAGGTTTGGCTTATGAAACATGAATGAGTCATGCTTAGTTGAAGGTGGAACTGTTGATTACTAGGCATTTATCAATTTGGATAAAAGTGTGTCTCGGCCAGCAGTGAGATTATTGCTGCCTTATCTGGTAGATGACAAGCATTTGGCATGAACATGGCATCTATAACTATGATTTTCTCTTACCATGGTAGGAATGAAGAGCTTGAAGGTCCGCAACTTGAGTGATGCTTAACTACTTCATGTACCAGAGCACCCAAGGAGATATCTGCACAAGGTAGTTCTGGAGGAGAAGACTCCTGCATATGGTGAGCTAAAGAGAATATGTGACACTCAGCTTGGTGTAGTTACCCGATGTTGCTTGCCAAGGAATATAAAGCAATTCAATTCTCAGTATTTCCTGAACCAGT
Organism: Ceratopteris richardii; assembly: GCA_020310875.1. NCBI lineage: Eukaryota > Viridiplantae > Streptophyta > Polypodiopsida > Polypodiales > Pteridaceae > Ceratopteris > Ceratopteris richardii. The sequence goes on from CM035406.1 coordinate 10,117,132, forward strand.
ATGGAACAGTAGCACTGGTGAATGGTCTATGTCAATCAGCATGGTAATCTCTTAGAAACCGGCACGTGTCCAATATTCCTTTGAGTGTCAATATAGGGAAGTGAACGTGCATGAGCCCAAGCTCAGAAATGCACATTGTTAGTGACAAATGTTGCTTTGAAAAGAGGAGAGGGGATCCACCACTCAAAAGATCTCATCAGTGGACAATCAACATGGACATTCATCAACAAGGTTCCATCCCAAAGGCCAAGTGTACAACACGAAGAGGCAAACATCCATCAACCTTCGCCATGATAAGTATCTTTACTCTGGAAACACCATAACCATGATAGTTTAGGAAACCTCTTCGTCAGCATACCCTTGAGCACTTAGCTCAAGACCCGCAATTTTTGCACCATACTTCTTCCAATGCATTTTCCAAGTAAGCATGCGTAGGGCTACATTACAAGGCCGTGCACAAGGCACATACTTTTTTCAACCCAGGCACGAACACACTTACCCATCATTCATTATGGGTTATGAGTAGTTGGCATGAATGCTCTCAACATCATCTTTAAAAGAGCTAGCAAACATCATGGGAACAACATCCATATCTCGGAAGCAAATTGAAGCCAGTAGTTGCTCCAAATCACTCTTGAGAACCTCTTCTGAGCAACTTGCAGTTTTGAAAGCTCACAACGACACATTCTTGCTGGAATCCAAGGCACCAGCTCATACAACGGATGGACACCACCTCTCAAAGCACTACACAGAACAGCCCTTCCAACAAGGGTCTGTCAGGGACGACAGACTCGAGAGGGGGGGGAGTGTTGAAGCTCAAAGTCAAGGACAAAGCATGGAAGCACATCAAAAGGTGGACACACGAGGAAAGGGAGCAAGTAGGGAGCTCCAAGAAGTGTATGTCAAATTTTCAGAAGAATCCCCTACAAAAATAGTGATTTTCATCACTAGAAACCATTGTAAATACCATTATCTATTTTTAGTAACTCCATTTTGTTCAAGCCGAGGAGTCCTCGAGCTTGAGGAGTATTAGAAGTACCATCATACCAATTTTCATAATTTTTAGACTTCGTTTGAGCCCTCAAATAAGCCCTGGAACCTAATTTTTAACTAGGCCGGACACTAGGTCTGGACAGGGCCAAAACTAGTCAAAAAACTATAAAAAGAGCTAGAGAGCTCATTTTTGAGGTTAGCTTGTTAGAGAATAGAACTTTTGTAAGAGAACTCTTTTGCAATCTAAGCTTTCCATTGTTCCTCTCTTTGATCTTACTTTGTGCGCGTGTGTGTGTATGTGTGTGCATGTTTGTGTGCTTTCACTCACGCACTTGTGCCTTCACTTGCTCGTGGTCTTCATACCGGTCCTCACGTCTCCGCGGATTGACAAGTAAAGGAGGTGGTGCTTACGCTTGAGCTACATCATCAGATAATCCATCCAACATATGGACCGGCTTCGCTACGTATGGTCGTGCATGAAGATCACAGGGTTGCATAGCATCCAATTTAACTGCATATTTCCGGTGATGGTCTTTGAAAATTAACTCTTGGGCTGACCAATCATGTACAACTCTGGCTTGCTTCAGGCATGGTCGACCGAAACGTAAGTTGTAGTCGAGACTGGATTCTGGTAATTCTAGGACTACAAAAGTCATTTTAAATGTAGTGCCCTGCAAGGTAATCGGAATATTACGTAATAGTCCCACCGAATGGACTCGGGATTGGTCTGCCATTCGTACAAAAAATTGTACGGGTTCAATTTGGGTCCAACCCAATTTCCCGCAGAGTGCAGCTGTTGTAATATTCACACCTCACCCGCCATCAATTAACACTTGGGTAATCTTCTGGTTTTTATGCCATACGGTGATCAATGGAACTGAGTGATCCACAGTAGAACCAATTTCCAGTTGTATGGTTGTAGTCGCCGGAGTACATGAAGATCCCGGGCTAACCTGCTATTCAAATTGCTACCTTACTCCTGGCACTAAGGCGAGCAATTGTCCCAAAGGGAGTGTGATTGAAGCCTTAGATAGGATATCCCATACCTGATTTGTTTTGGTCGTAATTCTCACCGATTCTAATGATGATTCTAATGTTGTTGGGGTAGAAATTTGTTCATTCGATCTTGCCTATGGCAGAGGGACCTGTGTTACCCGAATTGGATCAGGAAACACAGTCGACTCCTTAGTTGTCCATTGACTAACCTTTGCAAATATTCACTGCTGCTCATGGATACCATGCTCAAACACTTCAGCTGCTGGTTGCAACTGCTTAACGGATCTTGTCTGCATGACTGCTGCTTGTGACTCGACTGGTGAAATATAAACTATGTTGGTCATTGGATTTTGTCACTCCTTCTTCCTTTTGTTGTACTCTGCTGCTTCCTTGTAGAATCTACGGATGTGGCCAACCTCACCACAAAAATGACATCGAGGGGGTGGAAGAGAGGTACCTTTCGCCGATATACCCGCCTGCCATCGATTTGAGTTGAAATTGGTGTTCCGCTGACCCCGATAATTCCTATATCTTGTGACTGATTAGTTCGCATCTGTGGCAGCACGTAATGGGTTGTTGGCTGACCTGGTTCTTGTATGATGGCGTTTACAGCTGCTCTACCCTGCACCTTGGCATTTTACGCACAGGTTTCCATTGAGTGTCTTGTTTTGTTACAGATGTCACAATACAGTTGGTTAAGGGCACATGTAGAACTGATGTGCCCTGGATTTTTGCACTTCGTACAATACACTTGTTTGGCCGGATGATCCGCTACGTTCTTACTAGCTTTCAGCCATTCCAAGTCCTCTATAAATCCTCCATATTTGTGCTCCAGTTGTAGGGCCATCGAAATTACTGCGTCCAACATCATTCCGCCCACACAATAAATGATCATGATTTGTCTTAACTGTGGTCAGCCCGTTAATGAACCATTGGGTTATAACATCATCCGGTAGATTAGCATGTTAGAGGCAGCTGCCTTAAGTGAGTTCGAAACAATGTTGCGTATTCCTGAACAGTCTGATGCGGCTTTCGCCAATTGTTCTGCAAATAATCAAATATCTCTGCAGGGTTCTTCTTTAATCGAAACCTCTGCATGAATGCGTTCTTTACCTCATCATAATTATCGAAATGATTGATATCATACTCTATTACCCATCTCGCTGCTTCACTGACCAGCGTGGCTTGAAACACAATGGCCTTGTACGTTGGTTCCGGTGGGTGGTTTAATACTGCATAAGTGATCTCAAAGGTGCGCACATGTGCATCAGGGTCGTCACCCAAAAATCCATCGAACTTTGTGTAAGTGAATCCTATTGGAGCCGGTCGAACTGGTATGATTGGCTGGGGTTGATGCTGTTGCTACTGCTGGAATTGCGGTTGCGGCTGTGGGGATGTCTGCTTCTATGACTGTGAACCACTCATGGTACTATTATGAGTAGTATTGTTGTTAGCTATAAGTTGAGGAGGTGTCTCTTATCCTTCAGAATCTATATTATCAGACTGCTCACCTTCCGGCTCGAAAAGGGTGTTGAATCTCTTACTTATCTCCAAATCAAATAACATGTCCTCAGCTTTGGTATCGTAACTAGAGAGGCTTGCCCCAAACAGTGGTGAACGTAATAAGGGTCCACCAGGTAGTACTGCACTGTCACCGAAAAACTTCAAATTCCCACTAAATGGTACCAAACTCCCATTGGAACTTATCGAACTTTCACTGTAGTAGGTTATCTTTTCATCAAAAACGGTCTCACTCGGTAACACAACTTTATCGACAAAAATAGTAGAATTCTGACCAGATAGCATCGGACTAGCTGCACACTGCATCTCTGTACACCTAGAAGTCATTGTACCTTCTTCAAAAAGTATTGGAATCACACCAGAATCCACTAGAATCTCATCATGTGTCACCGAACTGGCACCGGAATCACTGCTAACTGGCTCCGATCCTTCTACCACTCGGCTTAAATGACCTGTACTTCTACCACCTGGGGGTGTCCATAATAGATTTGGAACTGCCCAGGGATGCTGGTCTCTCCTATACTTTGGATATGACTCGTCGAACCGAGTAACCGGCATATATCACTTCTGCACCACTTGCCTTGCGTACTGTTCTACCTTTACTGATTATTCTCAATCTATTGCCATCTTCCCACAGATGGCGCAAGTATTAAAAAGGACTTCCATCACGTCCACTTTTAATCTCTTTTCGGGTTCTTGGGGATGGTAGGGGTCTGACAGTGCAGAGGCCCTTTACTTAATTTTCCCAATTAACCATTTAATCAAATAGTAATTATACGTCAAGGCATTAACTTCTACTACACAGTTACGATTCTTTGATTACGGTTATCTTCACATAGTAGGTTATTGCGCAAATTATCAGCCACACAGTCGTACAAACTTATTGATGTTAAGACAATGTTACTGTGTCAGTAATAAATTACGGCAATTCAACAGAATAATAGTACTCCAATTATCTGCAAACTCTGCACCACGGCATCTCCGCACGGTCGCAATTGCCCAGACAGACAGTCTGGTGATCCCATCTCCTCTACTATCGGAGAACCCCGTAATGTCTTTTCATCAATAGATAAAAGGTTACATCTCTTTGCTACGCCCTTTCGGTCGTGCGATATATGAAAATAAAATTACATTGTGCCAATCCGGTGGCCTAACACTTCCTTGAAATAAAGCACTCCCAAAAGCATTAAATAAAGCACTACTGAATACGATTGCTAAAAAAAACTGATCAAATTTAATCGCGATCCGTCCGTCGGTGTGCTTTTCAAAAACAATTTTGCTTTGTTAAAAATTTCTACACGATGTGCGTGCTGCCGCCAAGACTTGAACTGTGATGAGTTTGATGGGAGGACATCATCTTAGCCACGTCGCCCGTGTTGCTGTTCTTGTAGGGGAATAAGACTAACCTCTATACATGTTGTATAAAATGAGCAAAAAAGAACTATTGGGATATTCTTTTCCAACAATCCCCCCTTCAATGTCACAATGGTGCAAAGTGAACTGGATCTGCAAACTATCAAATGCTTCAAACTTGTACTCTAAAATTGTCCTTCAAACCTTTTCTTCAAAGTCTTCTCCAAAACTGAATTTGACTTTCCTTCAAACTTCAAACATCTGTATTTGCTGACTATGAACCATAATACTTGAGAAAATATGCAAACTAGATATACTATAGTGTACTCATCAAGTAATCACTGCTTGACAACAAATTTAGCAAGTACTGACTCTTAACTTGCTATCTCCTATCTTCTCAAACCTGAAAACATACACTAGGATCCACATATTTGCATTTACCTTCCTAAAAGGTTTCTCAACGTACTTCTGCTGTGTCATGTAGATACACTAAATGAAATCAAGAACTGAATCCTGGAACTTGTGACCAACAACTCACAACTTAGTGTATTATGAACACTCGTGGTTCATCTCTGACTGTACTTAAGTCAAGTCAACTCAACTCATGAGTCTCATAAAAAAATCTATGATGTCATCATGTCTTCATCATTGTTCAATCTGTAAATCCTTCATACCTATTTCCTTCAGAATCTGGTATAAACATATATGTGTGCACTTCTCAAACATACCTCTCTAAAATATCAATCTTCTCTTCAATAGAACTCTGGAACCTTCTCCTGAACAGGAACATCCTAACAGGAACTTTCTCTAGACATTCTCCTTCTTCTTTTTTAAAGCTGGAACATAAAGAGAACCTAACAAAGGAAATATAGGAATACCTGAAATAGGCATACTTGTAGATATGACTCTGCATTTTTTACATATGGCTGAAAAGAAGTCTTCATGTTTCATCACCCCCCTGGATGACTTAACACTAGTATCCAGAATTCTTCAAATATATCAGACTTTATGAAATCTGGAACATCTTCCTTCTTTCAATAAATCTGATCTTCAGTGATCAATACCTGTATCTAAAACAAAATCTCTGAACCCTTTTTACTAGCACTGTACATATGCCAATAGCTTTCCCTGTCATTCCTCAGCTTCGCAAAATCTAGAATAAGGTTCGCTGATCTATCATAAAAACCTTTCTAAAAGCATTTTAGGATTCATAACCTTTTGCAACATAACAAGTATCGTTTTCTATTCGTCTGCAACACTAATCTGATAGAATCTGAATCTTTGACTTACTTCTTCCGATGTTAAGACCTTCATAAACAAAGGATAGACAATTGACTCATAAATACTCAAGATCTTTCATGATCTATCTAGATCTTACCAAGATCTCTCCGAAAAAATATCTGAATAGAATCTGCTCTCATCAAACCTTCATGAATGAATGTTTGATTTATTCCCTGAATGTCTCTAAGTGTCCATGCTTCTTACATAAAGTTGTAAAACTTTTCTTTAACCAAATCCTTCCAGGAATCTGCAATTCCTACTTGAAACATAAGTGGACAAACTCTCACCTTGAGAACTCCAAAAGCTACAAGTTGATACTTCAAATCTTCATATTCTACCCAGGTGAAATGTGATAGCATCTGCTTGACTTTCTTTGGCTAACTCCACTTCTTAATAAAGTGATAGGATCAGATGGAACACCTTTTTCAATACAAGCATGTATCCAAAAATCAAGACAAACATAGAAAGTAAATTCTCCATTGACTTGTACATCAAAAACCCTAAAGCAAAAGCCTGAATGTCCTGATGCTATTTTACCTCATTGAATGCACTCATTATTTTACCTCATTGAATGCCTTTTAACAATGGTTTTGCAATTATGGCATACATGTGGATGAACTGATGGTAATATCCACAATGTCCCATAAAAGCTTGTACTTCATTTGCATTTGTTGGTCTAGGCATTTCCAAGATGACCTTTATTATATCCTCATTGATGGAGATACCATTCTTGGATACAATATGTCCCAAACTTTTTCGTTGCCTTACCATAAAGACACATTTCTCTGGATTGAGGCACACTCTATATTGTCTGCATTTCCCAAATATCTTCCAAAGCTCAGGAATTTGTTCAGTCCTTTTAAAGGAATATGAGCATAAGTCGTCTACGTAAACTTCCATGCTTCTTCTCACAAATTCTTTGAACACATGACATGTCAATCTGTGTAAAGTTGTAGGAGCATTCGTGATCCCAAATGGCATCATCGAAAAGTGAACACTCCCCATTCAATAGAAAAATGCCCTTTTATGTTGATCCTCCATAGCAATGGCTACTTGGTTATAGCCTGAGAATCCATCAAGGAAGTTGTGGATCTCCTTGCCTGCTACTATTTCCAAGAGGTGGTTAGTTAAGGGTAATGGGTAGCTGTCACGGATCGTAGCAACATTAAGCTTTTTTAAATTGATGCACACCCTAAGTTTACCATTCTTCTTGGGCACTACTACTAGGGGTGATACTCATTATGTATGTTCTATCTCGTGAATGAATCCTCTAGCTAATAGTTTGTCAATTACTCCTTAATTTTTTCTGAATAGACATCATTGTATGTGTATGGTCTTCTTTTTAAGGGTTTTCCCTTAGGCATCATTGGGATTCTATGGGAGCAAACAAAAGGATCCACTCCCTTGAGGTCTATGTAGGTCCTGGCAAACACATCTCTATACTCTCTAATTAATTCTATTAATTCTTGATCCTCTTTTGGTGATACATCATTTCCTATGTATGCATGTCTCTCCTCTTCCTCTTCCATAGTTACTATCACCTTCTTGTTTTGTTCCTTATTATTGTAGGCTTCTCCTTCTTGGGCTTCTTATTTTGGCATTTGAATTTCTTATTTTTGTTCCTCTATTTCATATTGCTTGAAACGTTCTGGCACCTCAAAAAGATCCAGTGGTTGTTCTCTTTGAACTTGAGCTTCCTCCTCATCTTGTTTCTCTTGGTACTTTTCTATGGTGAATACTCTTGGTACCTCTAGCTCTTTGCCAGGCTTAATCTCTCTTAAGTATTTTTCCTCTAATTCAAATTCTGGCTCCATTTCAATACTCTCATAATGCTCTCTCCATTCCTTTCCCAATAATTCATCATCTTCCATTTCCTGGAGGATTATTGTTCCTTATTATTGTAGGCTTCTCCTGCTTGGGCTTCTTATTTTGGCATTTGAATTTCTTATTTTTGTTCCTCTATTTCATATTGCTTGAAACGTTCTGGCACCTCAAAAAGATCCAGTGGTTGTTCTCTTCGAACTTGAGCTTCCTCCTCATCTTGTTTCTCTTGGTACTTTTCTATGGTGAATACTCTTGGTACCTCTACCTCTTTGCCAGGCTTAATCTCTCTTAAGTATTTTTCCTCTAATTCAAATTCTGGCTCCATTTCACTACTCTCATAATGCTCTCTCCATTCCTTTTCCAATAATTCATCATCTTACATTTCCTGGAGGACTATTGTTCCTTATTATTGTAGGCTTCTCCTTCTTGGGCTTCTTATTTTGGCATTTGAATTTCTTATTTTTGTTCCTCTATTTCATATTGCTTGAAACGTTCTGGCACCTCAAAAAGATCCAGTGGTTGTTCTCTTCGAACTTGAGCTTCCTCCTCATCTTGTTTCTCTTGGTACTTTTCTATGGTGAATACTCTTGGTACCTCTACCTCTTTGCCAGGCTTAATCTCTCTTAAGTATTTTTCCTCTAATTCAAATTCTGGCTCCATTTCAATACTCTCATAATGCTCTCTCCATTCCTTTTCCAATAATTCATCATCTTCCATTTCCTGGAGGATTACCATGTAAAGAATAACAATGTAACCTTCTTCATCTATACACTCGTTCATGGTTAGCACTTCTTGATTTACACACACATCTAGTGTGGCTAACATTTCCATCCATCCATATGGTTGGAATGCTTCATCAGGAAATATTTGAGTCATGTATGCTGGGTCATCTATGGGTCTATAATTCTTTTGTCCTATTGGCCATAATTATATTCTCTTCTCCTGTTTTTTTGCTTCCTTACACATCCATAACTAGACATATTCCTTCATCCATGATTGGTCACTAGATCCAGCACTATGAATGGATACCTTGTCTTCCACTCTATGGATTGAATTCCATTGAAATGGGGGTACATCTCTTTATGAGAAGGTATGTACATTTATCTTTGTATTTGTCCCCTATTGTTGTAAGTATAATTCATCTCTTCCCCCATCTTGCACAAACTCTTAATTGTCTCATGAAGGGTTGTCCCAAAATCATTTCGTAATTTCTAGCTTTTCTGAATTGGCATATAGATAAAGTATGTTCGAATTCCACTCCATAGGTGGTCCGCATAACCTTTTCTAGGATTCCTAGTGGTCCCTCAACATGACTATCTGCTAGCTAGAGTTTCATTTGTGTTGGTCATAGGGCTCGCTTCCCCCATTTCTCCCAAATCTCTTTAGTGGCTATGCCTACACTAGCTCCTGTGTCTAAGATTGCTTTAGTCATGTATCTTTAAAAGTGATGGGTAGACATGTATTTCCCTCATTTGCGTCACTAGATTCACCAAATTTATCTATTGGGATCTGGATGGTTGGCAGTGCCTCTACTTCTTTACTCTTTTTAATAGATTCTTCCACTCTTATCTTCAACTATTTGGCCAATTGCTTCCATAGCCGGGCCTTCACTCGTAGTAATTCTTTGATTGTTAGTGAGCATTGTACCTTTGTTTTTTTTAGTTCTGATAAGTTGTGTGAAGTCTCATTTCGTGATCCTTCCTCTTTGCCTTTGATAGTGGGAGCATGGAATATTTCCGATTTTCTCTCGTACTCTCCCATATAGTTGGGTAGTGTGGATATGCTATTTGCTTCTTCCCAATTTTGATCTACGATTGACACTTCCTCATATACTTCTTCCAAGTCCATTGCATGTTGATTTTCCCAAGCTTCTAGTTCTTTGAAGGGTGGTAGAGAGTTCCCATTTTTTCCACCGTTCCTCTTCAATCCTAGCCCGAAGGTCATGTGGCCAATTTGCGTTTGGAATCCTTGATCCTTGTTCTTCCTTGTCACTCCGAATGTCTTCCTTCTTTTTTTCCTTTGGTTGTTCCTTTACTAGTTTTAGATTGTTTGTATTCAAGCATTCCTTGAATTGTTTTCTGGTGTTCTTGTCTCAAGCAGGTTTGGGATAGTATGTTCAAGTGTGGATTGAGCTATTTCTCTTAGTTTCCTACACATTTATAGTCTTTCCTTCTCCAACTCTTCTCTTGGATAGTTTTTTCATGTTCCTCTATGCTAGGTCCCATCTTGATTCTACACTGATAAACTTTCAACCAAATGTTCAAGTCTTCTAGCATGGGATCTACCAAAATTGACCCTGCCACTATTTGCTTAGATTATTTGGTTGTTTCATGAGAGGTCATTTGCCCTTCTCATTCTTAACACTCCTTCCTTTCGTTCATTGTTTTCTCTTCCTCTTCAATTTTTTTCTTCATCCATTTATTCTTTAGTTTTTCTCTTCTAACCTTCCACCTTTGCATCTTCCTTGTTTTGTCAGTTTCCTCTAGGTCTTTTGAATCCTTGGCTTGTTGAGATATCAAGCTCACCATGTTATGATCCAAGATGACACGTATCATTTTTCATTTCTCTGATATGTATAGTGGTCCCACACTGGTATATGTCACGGAAACTTCATTGAGATTTATTGGATTTATCTACCGAGAGTGATGGCACATTTGTTTCTTGCTAGCTCACTCATCCGTAGACATTAGGCTTTTCCTTATGTACTATTCTTTATATGTTGCACTTGTATTCTTATTTTTAGTCATTCTTGTACATTCCTTTTATGTAATAAAAGAAGAAGAAGATCAATCTTCCTTGCCTGAATCTGTGTGTGTGCTCCTCTTTGGGTTTGAGAGTCTGTGTGAACTCTCTTCCTTATCTCCTTCCTCGTGACATGACTACTTGAATTTTAGGTCCTAATCTTTTATCCCTCTCAGGCTTAGATAACATTTCTTTTAACACATTCCCCTTGGCTTGGGCTCGACTAATAGATTTCAGTGGTATTGTGTACTCCTTGTCACTTCTCAATGATTCAATTACTTCAATAACACTAATCTGAGTATTGGTTGGAATCTGGTTGGTGTTCTTAGTGCAGTCTCAAAACAAATCTTCTTTACCACAATCATTACAGTAGGCTTCCCATGCCGGGGGGCTGGTGGGTTGTATGGAAAAGTGCATTCCCTTATAAAGTTACCTCCACCACACCTATAGCATAGTCCTCTTGGGGCAGGTGGTCTAGTGGGTGGTCTAATTGGACTTGGAACCTTAGGAGTTGTATACATGAGATTGGCATACTCAGGTCCATAGGAATTTTCATATCCTTTGTAATAGTGGTATTCCTGATTATAAGTCTCCTTATATTCTACTAGGCTTGCATTGTAGGAGTAGTACTCTTCTTAGGTCTGATCAAAACCTTGATTAACGATTTTTGAGCTAGTCAATGATGTTGCTGGTACTATGGCTCTTTCTAGTTTATCTTTCGGTTGGGTATACTTTATTGGTACTACATTCTATGGGTGGGCTGGTTGTTGTCCTAGTACCGGTTGTGGTTGGCCATATCCTCCATGTTCCTATGGTCTTGGTGCTACTTGTGGTCATGGGTAAGGGTTGTATCTCGGAGCTTCTCTACCTTGTTCCCTAGGAGGATATCCATATGGTCTATATTGAGGTGGTACAACTCGTCTTGGTTGCCTGTTAAATGGGCAGTTGTCGATGTTGTGTTTGGTGTACTTTTGCTCAATGTGACACTACATATTAGTTCCCTGCTTTGGCTGCCTAATGTAGGGATAAGGTTGTGACAATCCTAAACCTCCTCTTGTGCAGACATGGGATGGATGATCTCTACCACAAAGTGTGCATCTTCTTAACGCCGACACTCTCAAGGGGGGGTTCTAGTAGATCCTCTATCCTTGTACTCCCATTTTTTTAGCTACTAACTCTACCAATTCCTCCACATTACTCAAACTAGAATTCACATTGCTCCTTGTGTCCTCTGATTTATTAGAGTTTTGTGTGGTTTTGAGATAGTCTGCTAAGTTATCTTCCGAATCTATGCACCCTTGAATACATTCACTCAGTTTTTGCAATCATTTTACGTACAATAAGGTTCTCAATGTTCCATTAATTATTCCACCTCAAAAATAGGGATAAAGTTTTTTGTTGGGAAGGTCTCTCCATCACAGGACATCGATCAACATACTAATTAAAGCTTCGAGGTGCATTTTTTATAGTTTCATTAGGAGCTTCTGTGAAACTATGGATTAAGGATGATGAATTGTGCTTAATCCCTCATTTAGTGAAGTCCCCAATGAATTATTGGAAGATTTATTCAATATTGCCAAAGAGATTTGGATCCAAGGGTTGGAAACAAGTGAGGGCCATTCCCATGAGGGTTAGCGCAAAGGATCCATATGACACGAAAAATTCATCCACTTGCTTTGCTCGCAATACTTGTTTGAATTATACAATGTGGTCATAGGGTTCTCTTGTTCTGTCATATAGATTCCGCATACATTTGGCCACTTGGATTGGTCTCAGTCTCCTTCTTGGCTTTGGGATCCAATTATGATGGAAATTTTTGGTCTTATTGGGTGCATTCCGAGTCCTACACCTTGAGATGGTCTAGCTCTAAAGGTTGGCCTATTCATATTTCCCATCCCTTGACTTTGGCTGTGGTGATTCATTTGTGGCATAGAAAATTGTACATGAGCTCTAATGGGAACACTGCTTTCACTACTTTGTTGTGATGTCATGTTTTCCGTGCCTTGATGGGTTCCGAAGGGGTTTTCTGAGGTAGTTGCCTATTCGCAGGGAGGAAATATAGGTAACCCCATATACTTTAGTCATGACCTATCCCCTTCATCTATTGGTCAGTATCTCCTATGATTCTGGTCTAGGTATGTAACTCTAGATGCATCTTTTGGATCCCTCAGCTCTACATAGTTACTCGATTGATGCCCTCTTCTTGTGTTGGTGAATTTGTTTGTAAGAGTAAGTGTGATCCATGTACCAATTACACATCCAACAAATAGTCATCCTGAGGTATTAGGTCCGCTCTTAGTACTTGAATCACCATTGACTTTCCCCTAGGTGTACACTGTCTCCATTGTTGGGTCTCTTGGGAGTTCCTTATCCCTCTAACTCTCCTCTATCGTTAATCTGGTAGTTTTTGGTTACTACATACATCTGGCCCATCTTGTCCATGTAAACACCACCTTCATACTTGAGAGCTCGTATGGGAACTATCTCTGATTCCATAGTGTTTATAATTCTTGCTATTGACCTATTTAAACCGTCAAGGTAGATGGGTACTCCTTGTAGGTTCATGGACACATACTATACGAAGTCCGATGTTCTCCTTCCACAGTAGACATAAAACCTTCCCTAGGTACTAAACTATGCATGTCCTCATATGCCATGAGTTTTTCCTCCTTTGAGTCACTAGATGCGTCAGAGTAGATACAGAGATGGCTTGGTTGGACTACACTTCCTGCAAAAGATATGACACTTCTTTGACTGCCTAACACTCATTCGAATCTCAAGTTTATTCACCACCTAGGTGGTAGTTCTTTTCTAAGCTCTATTGGCCCTCCTAGCTTCTCCCAATTTTAAGTTTTCTCTCAATTTTTCTCTTCCTGAATATTTTGGTTTCCCATGATACATGATACCTCTTGGGGCGATACCACACCGACATGATACACGACACTCCCTTGGACAATATGATACTATTATGCTCATGATATGTGATACCACTTGTTTGTTATTGACTTTGGAGTTGTCCTCTCCAATCATGAAGTACAAAAGAATCAACAAATCATCTTTATTTTGTCAATCCTGGGAATATCCATAAGACCACAGCCCCTTCTAGATGATAGATTCATAGAAATAAGAGATTGATGACTGGAATTCTGAGAAAATGAAAATGAAGAGGAAATATCTAGGGTTTACCTTTTCTAGAGCAAATCTTCATCATTTTCTATGATCTTTGTGTCTAATTCATGTTATTTTCTCATCAGAATACAAATATGAAATCAGAATTGGAAAATATCACCTGTATCACAGAGACGAGACAATCGTGATTCTCTACCAGTAGACGATTTTCACATTTCTGCAACATTCTTCAATCCTTCTTCACTCAATACATCAATAATCATCTCTCTTCATACATCTTACTCAGCATTACACAAATGAAACTCACAAATCTCCATGATTAAGCAAGAAACAAGCTTTCACATCAAAGGAAACACACATAACAGCAGAAAACACGATTTCAGCAGAAATTCTCTCTTCTCTGTTGATAGCATGTACAAATGACTAACCAACCTCTCCAAAATAGAGAAAATTGACTTATATACATTTTCAAGTGTCCTCTTTCACACTTGAATTTTGGTCCTTTCCTCTATTAATCTAAAAATATGCTATCTAAGAGTTTCCAAAAATTCTAGAAAAAATATATAAGATTCTATCCTACATAAGGAAGACTCTTCCTTATTTTTACAACAATTGCATAAATATTTCTACAAATTTTTATCATTTTACAATATTTTTCCTTCAAAAAAAGGTTTCCAAAAATGCATCTTCCAACATCCTTCCCCTCCTAAGCCTTTCGGCTCCTGACGAAAGATTTTCCTGCTCCTCTGCACTGATCACTTCTTTTCATTTCTTCTTTCTTTGATATACTTGTGACAGCAAATCATGACTTTTTCTTTCTGTTATATTTAGATTATTGACCATTTCAAATAATGCCTTTCTCCATTGTACTGCAGCTTCTGGTTTATCTATGACATCCTTCTTCAAGTATTCTGTATAGGCAGCTTCATATGCCGTAAGTCTGGATTTTGTAATAACTGACAGATTTCCAAAAATCTCTGACTCTCTTTCAAAAAACCCGTAATCAAAGGCATCTTCAAAAGTTTGCAAGTAATGACTGCCCAAAAATATCACTCTACTGTAATATGCCATCAAGCAGATTCTGTCAGGTGTTTCGCTCAAATCAAATAATAATGCATCTGTTGGAGAATTAAAGCCGATATAATTCAGTGTTCTGATATCTATGTCAGTATAAGTTTCTATACATGCCAAAATTAATCTCATTATTCTTATAAGTAGAATGCAAGCAGGGTCATTGACATCTTTGTCTGTAGTTATTACAGACTCAGTAGTATTCACCATATAACTCTTGGTAGGCCATGTGCCTGCCTTTGGACCTGCTACTTTTGGGAAATTCATCCACTTTGGTGGAATTTGACCTTCTCTTCTTCTATCCCAAAAAGTTGTCCATTCTCTTCGTCGTGCTACTGGACAATAGGCTAGGTTGATCTTTAAATGAAGAGGTGCCTCTTTCCAGATTTTCCTACATTCTTTGTTGGCATCCAACCATTTATTTCTCCACTTAGGGTTGGCTCTTTCAAATAGTTCTTTGGTGACATTGATGTCCTCTTCATACTCAAAGTATTTGTTTGGAGGTAGCCCAACTCTGGCCATCTGGTAGTTCTTTATACTCTCCAAAATCATACAAAATGGTATCCCCAATCCATTTGCTGCCCAGTGATGCTGATCTGGATTGATTCCCTTATTCAATGCGAATGTGACAATTTGTTCTTCGTACTCATCATGCATCTTTCTGATGAACTCCATTCTAGAATCTCTACTCGTCAGCAATTTCTTCACAAAATCCTCTGAATATTCTTCTTCTGATCTTTTGTCTGCTGGTTCATTGTCATGTTGTATTCCCTCAATATTGTCTACCCCATGTTCTTCTGCATGTGTGGTTTCCACACGTGTCTCTTCCTGGATTTGTGGCTTATTCAACTTCTTCTGCAATTCTTCTATAGTCAACATCAGACTTCCATTCTGTTGTGCCCATAATTCTCTTTCTTTTTTCCACTCATTCTGTTCCTTTTCCCTCTTTGTCTGCCACTCATTTCTTTCCTTTTCCATATCCAGATGTAGCTTATTATAGCCTCTCATAGATGTAGCAGCATGTGTACTAGCCTGCCTTTCTAATTCCTTGGCTTCTTTCAATTCTCTTTGTAATTCCTGAATCTCTTTGAGTAATCCTTCCTTTTCTCCCTCTGTTATCTGGGCTGTCTGACTTTCCTCCTTCAATTGCCCTTCCTCCAATAGTAGCTTATTGATTTCTTCATTAGCTTTAGTCAAAATCTGATAGGAAGTTTGTAGAGTTCTATATCTCCCCTTAATCGTTCTTAATTCTTTTTCCAATTTATCGTTCTGCTCTGTTAGTTGCATATTCTTCTCTTCCAAGTATTGAATCTTGTTTTGCTTCTGTACTTCCAACTCTTCCAAAGCAATTATTTTACTAGAAAACTCCTCATTCTTCTCTTGCACCTTCCTTAGTTGCTCTGCCATATGCTCCTTTTCCCTTTTATGCTCTTTAATAACCATACTGCCTTTTTCAAATTCTGACTCTGCTACCATCCCTGAAATGATCATATTTTGGCTTGAGGGTCTGAACTGTTCAATATTATTCATAATGAGTTGACATGCTGATCTAATACTCTTTGGGATTCTTTCCAGTCCTCCTTCCATTGCTATTTGTTTGGCTTCTAGCTGTTTGTCCTCTTTGCATTCACTCTCCTCTTCCTCTTCTCCCTCATATTCTATAATTTTGGCCTTATTTTCTTCATGGCTTGGCTGAGTGTCCAGTATTTTTAATTCTGCCATGTCTTCTTGAACACCTGAACTCTTTTGCTCCAAAACATTTGAGATGAGCTTTATTTCTTGTACCTTTTCTTTCTCCAACACCTGTTGAGTTTCTTCATAAAGATATCCTTCCTTTGTTTGCATCTCCTTTTCATGGCTTAGAGTTTCCTGGACCAAATTGTATTCAGTTTCTTCACCAAAATTTCCCTGACATTCACCTGCTTGTTCTTCCTGTCTTTCCTTTTCCTGTGCTAGAACTGTTCCAGTTACTTCCAAATCTTTCACCTGATCCTTACTTCTTTCCTCTTTGTGTTCTTCTTCCTGTTCATCACTGTGCATGAGGTCCATTGCTACCTCTTGTTCTTGATCCTCATTGGATGTAAATTCCTCACTACTTTTTATATCATGTAATACATCCTTTATACTTTGAATGATCTCTTCTTCCACAACTCTCCCTGTGACCTTTGGAGCACTCTTTCCCATTTCTATCTTCTTTATTTCTTGATCCTTATTTACATCCTTCTGTTCTTTAAATGAACTACTCTTCTGTATCTCCTTTGTCAACTCTTCTAGCTTTTCATCCAATTTGAAGTGTGATGGTTTTGTCCATATGGGTTTTATTCCTGTATGCACCCACCCATAACTGACTTCTTCTCTTATTTCACTTGCTTGTTCTATCATTATTGCTTTTCCCTTCATTATCCTTCTTTCATCTTCCAGACTGAGCTGTTTTTCTGCCTGTTCCTGAATTGGTTCCTCCTGAGACTTCTTCTTCAATTCCTCAGGTGTCTTTTGTTTCTCAGAGGTCTGTATGATGACATTAGGAGTATTTGGTATTGATAAATTTAAACTCTTTAACAGGAAACTCTCAATATCACTCTCAGAATCAGATGAGAAGTGTGAAGGTCCTCCTTTTTTTGGTTCTGTGAGTCTTGATACTTCTTCCACAATGGATGTCTTTTGTGTTTCTTCCATGACTACTTCCTCCCTCTCTTTGATAACAGTTTCAGCTATGGATTTACCCTTTCCCTTCTTGGTCAATTTCTTCTTTTGTACTGGTTTCCTTGGAACCTTCTTTTTTACCACAACAGTTGTTCTGGTTTATAGAGGTCCTTGTAATTCCTTAAAATAGGCCAACAACTCCACTTCTTTCCTGACAAACACCTCTTCTGTATCGGCTGCCATCATTTCATCATGTAGTGTTTCATAATGCTCCACTTCTTCTTGGATCCAATCTGTAGCTTTGCATGAGTAGTCTTCCAACATTTTTTGATACTGTGCCTCATACATAGCTCTTTTGTTGTTACCTTGGGTTAGATAGGTGTATAATTGCTCCTTGCTTGTTTGGGGTGGATGTGGTTCACTAGAGGCTTGAACCTGCTTCTGTGCCTCCTCATGTTCCTCTTTTGTGGCTTCCTCCATTTCTAGTTCCACCTTCCTTGGGTCCACCCTTCTTTTCTTTAAAGGAATTACTTCCTCAGATATCATCTTCCTTTTCATACCTGTTCCCCTCATGCGGGTTTGTCCTTCTGTTTCTCTTTCAGTCATTTTCCTTGGAGGACTCTTGATTCCATGCATAAGATTCCTGAAATACTGTGCTTCTGGAGCCAATTTCAGTTGATCTTCCATCCCTAGAACATGATAAATGATTCTTGTTAAGAACTGGGCCCCATTCATAAACTTCTTCTGTTCCTAGTGTTTTGCTGCTTCCTTTAGCTGTTCATGGATGTATGGTGAGACATCCATTACTCCAAAAGGTTTGGTTTTGTCCTTGTTGTTAAACATCAATAATGTTACTGACTTATGTGGCATTGTATATCTCGGTAGTTTTGGAAAACAGAAGAATTGTAAGAACATCCTTACAGCATATTCTTCTTTCTCCCTTCCTTTAAAATCAGTGAACTTTGTATATCCTGTGTAAGTTTCCTTATTCTTTTTGACAAAACTCGGATCAAGTTTGGTTCCCATTGTGTAGAATTGCAGTGCTGCTCTGATATGTTCTCCCTTGATAGTGATACCTACTTCCTGGTTATCCTTGTTTTTGACTTTGCATCTGAAATAGGCATCATTTCCTCTTCCTATTTCTGTCAAACTGTTCATTACTTGTGATACCCTCTCAAAGTCAATAAAGAAGATAGGTTCTTCCAAGAGTTTGTGCAATCCCACAGCTTTCCATCTCTTTATGTTGACAGCAACTCTTTGAAACCTGTAGAATTCTTGGCACAACATTGTATATTTATACCCTCCTACTCCCACTGTGAATATGTGTTGACCGATGATGTTTAGAGTCTCCTTAAGTTCCTTTACCACCTTCTCAGCTTCTGGAATTTCTGCTTCTTCATCTGATTCTAAGTCCACCTGTTCCTCAGCTGCATCACCATCCAGGAACTAGTGTCCTCTGGACAAAGTTACCGAATCTGCTCTGAAGTCATGGATTTGTAATTCTTTCGTATTCACCATCCTGTATTTGTAACATACAAAAGAAGAGAAAATACTCCACCCATATAAGTCACAAAAATCCAGAAAAATTAATGTTTTCTTTTGGAATATTCTTGCCATGAAAATAAAGAAAGAAAGTCTTCCAAATAAATTTTGCTTCTTCAAAAGACTCAATTAAAGTGATCATTACAGGTGTAGCAAGATGTCTAGTGTGCTTGAAGAAAGGAATGATGGAAACAATGATTAATGAAAAAACAACTTCAGAAAAATAGAATCAAAAGATGATCATAGAAAATTGAAACAAAATAATACAAATTTTCCATAATAATTTACTTTCCTCCTCCCTATATCTTGCTTTGTGCTTTATAAAATTAAAAAAACAAAAAATACACACTGCCCATTTGTTCTCTCTCTTTTTTTTTTTTTTTCTGTCCTCCTTCCCCTCCTAATTCTCTTTTAAGGGGAAAAAGGTTAAAAAGAAAAATACTTTTGTCATCCTTCTCTCTTTTTTTTTTTTTAATATTTTGTTCTAAAATTCTGAAGATAGGTCAAATGTGGATGATCTTTCTGCCATTGACATAATTCTGATTTTTTTACCCAATAATGTTTAACTGCAATTGTCCTTATGTCATCCAAACATCCATGCTTCCCAGACCAACATCTTGTAGCATTTTTTGGTCTCCATACCCATTTTGCTCTAACTTCCTGTTTTAATGAGTAATATCGGTGTATGCCTTCTTTCCATGTCCCTCTTGTTCTGATTTGTTGATGTTTCAAATTAGGCAATAAGTGTCTTCCTCGTTTTGTCTCACCATTCTTCTCTACTCCTGAATTCTCTTGCTGGTTTTGATTGTGAGAAGCTTGATCATTTTGTAGTGGCAATATGTCCCTGTCCTTCATTGAGAAAGTAAATCCTTCCATATCTGGGTCATGAACATCTAGATGAACTTCATGTTTTTCATTACTCAGAAAAAACATTAAAAATTTCTTGTCATTTATGGTCAAATTAAGCTTCATTTTTTCAAAGTTTAAAATAACCTTACCTTGTTTGAGCCAGGGTTGTCCCAAAATCAATTTTTCAGTCATCAAATGATCTGGCCACTCTTCACAATCTATCTTCATATATTCATTATTAAATTTAACTTTAATAACAAGTGAAGACAAACTCTGAATCATTTTTCCTTCTAATGTTTTAATCAACATTCTACTTTTATTCCTCTTTATGCTAAATTTATTTACCAAGGCTGAACTGATCAAGTTCACTTGAGCTCCTGAATCTATCAAAACCCTTATGTTTTCATTTTGATGATCCATTTCTATCACAGGCAAATGTTCTCTTTGTTTTAGAGTGTTTTCACATAAACACACCTCCTTAAGTTCTTTCATTTTTCTTATTCTCTCCTTTGCTTCTTGTTGAGCCTCCTTTCTGATGTTTCCTTCTTCTTTTTTCCTATTTTGAGCTTTTTGCAGTCTTCTCCATTCCTCAGTAGTTAATGGACACTCATACCTCTTAACTCTACATCCACTTATAAAATTTGGCATGATTTCTCCATCAATGTTAGCTAATTGAATGGCTCCACTCTTGCTTATGTTATGTATAATGTATGGCCCATGACCTTTCTTTTGAAATTTTTTCTGATGCTCCTTGACTGTGTATGCCAGAACCAAGTCTCCTTCTTGAAGATCTTTTTCTTTTATATGCACATCATGGTAGGCTTTTTGTCTTCTCTTATCTGTATATATACTCATTACTGCTTGTAGTCGAGATGCTCCCAATTTTTCTAAATCTATGACCCTCTCAGATAGTTCATGTCCTGTCCAATTGTATTGACTACCCACTTTTAATGTTGGAATAAGAAATTCCATAGGTAAAAATGCATTTTGTCCATATACCAAATTGAATGGAGTAGTCTCTAAAGCAGTTTTGTATGCCACTCTATAAGCCCAGAGAACATGATTAAGTTGAGAATCCCAATCATTTCTGTTTGTGTTGACTAATTTGGACAATACAGTGCAAAGTACTTTATTAGTACTTTCTGCTAACCCATTAGCTTGTGGGTGATATGGGGCTGACTTACTATGACGAATCATGAAATATTTGGTCATGTTTTCTATGATCTGGTTCAAAAAATGAGTTCCCCTATCACTTACTAATTCAATTGGAAGTCCAAATCTAGTAACAATATTTTCATACAAAAATTTAGCAGTTGTATGAGCATCATTTCTTTTAGTGGCTTTGGCCTCAGCCCATTTTGTCAAATAATCAGTAGCCACTAATATGTATTCTGCATGAGATTGTCTAGCTGGAGGATGTATAGGTCCAATAAAGTCCAATCCCCATTTGCTAAAAGCTCTGGCTGAAATTAATGGGATTAATGGCATGTTATCTCTTTTATTTGGTTGACTCACTCTTTGACAGATGTCACATCTTTTTACATAAGTTCTTGCATCAAGAAATAGAGTTGGCCACCAAAAGCCAGAATACAAAATGAGTTTGGATGTTCTATCACTAGAAAAGTGTCCTCCTGCCACTCCACAGTGTGCCATTTCCAACATCTCCAAATACTTCTCTTCAGGAACACATATTCTTAAATAACCATCCATTCCTTTTTTGTATAATTGTTCTCCTATGAGTTGATATTCTTCAGAGATTTCTTGTAAATTTCTTGAATCTGTACCAGCTATAAGTTGCTTCCCTTTCTCCTTTTTCTTTAATTCTTCAACAATGTTCTCACTCCATTCAGGGTTTTTGTTAAACCAATATAGGGTTATTAATTCTGAATTCTGCAAATCTTGACATTCTTGACATTTAGCAGCATATCTTTCCACATCTTGAATTTTGTTTGGCCAGTGTACTCCCATCCTAGCAAGATTGCTTAAAGTGACTATTTTGGAAGCATGAGTACATGGGTTCCAGCAATGAGCTCTTCTTACATATTCATGTTGCTCCTCTTCTGGGGTATAGTATTCCAGTACACCTGACTGATTGAGGTGATACAAATGCCCAGCTAGCAACATAAAATTCCTGCTTTGTAACACCAAATGTGTGTTATTTGCTAATGACTTACAAGGTCCCATGGTTAACAAAGGAACTAATGATATGGACCATTTAGGAACACTTTCTACTTTGAACAGGTATGTATCTGGCAGGTCATCATCTAAAGGTGAACTAGGTTCTTTGGAATGAATTCTAGACAAATGATCTGCTCTTAAGTGTGTTTTGCCTTGTCTAACCACCACCTCAAATTCAAATTCCATTAGTAAAAGAAACCATCTAACTATTCTTCCTGTATGACATGGTTTATTTACTAAATAAAGTAGAGCTTGGTGATCCACAAAGAATTTAAACTTGTTGGCCAATAGGTAATGTCTGTATTTTTTAATAGCAAATATCATTCCCAACCCTTCTCTCTCAGTGGTTGTATAGTTCTTTTCTGCAATGTTCAATTGTCTACTAGCATATGCTATTGGGAAATCTAATTTACTTCCTTCTATAGGTTGTGCTAACACACATCCCAAAGCATAATTTGAAGCATCTACATGCACATGAAATATTTTATCCCACTGAGGTGTTTTTAGAATTGGGGCTGTCACCAAACAAGTTTTCAATGTTTCAAAGGCTTGGTCACATTCTTTATTCCACTCAAACTTTGTGATGAGGGCATATAAGGGTTTAGCTATATCTGCAAATTTGTGAACAAATTTCCTATAGTACCCACAATGTCCCATAAAAGTTTGGAGTTCCTTCACATTTGTAGGTCTTGGAAGCTCTATTATAGCTTTTATCTTCTTCTCATCAGTAGAAATTCCATTTTTTGAAACTATGTGACCCAACATTCTTCCTTGTCTTACATAAAATACACACTTTTCAGGATTTAAGCATACTCTGTATGTCCTGCATTTCCTGAATATTCTTTCTAAATCTTGTAAATGATCCTGTCTTTTTAAAGAGAAAGTGCACAGATCATCTACATAGATTTCCATCACATTTCTCAGGAATTCTTTGAAGATATGACACATCAATCTTTGAAAAGTTGTTGGGGCATTGGTCAATCCAAAGGGCATAACCCTAAAAGCATAAATCCCCCATTCTGTAGAAAAGGCAGTCTTATGTTGGTCCTCCAAGGCTATAGGTACTTGATTGTATCCTGAGAAACCATCTAGAAAGCTATAAACTTCCTTTCCTGCAACTCTCTCAAGAAAATGATCTGTTATTGGCAATGGATAATTATCCCTTATAGTTGCTGCATTCACTTTTTTCAAGTTAATGTATACCCTAAGTTTTCCATTCTTTTTTGGTACCACAACTATGGGTGATATCCATTCAGTATACTCAATTTCATAAATGAAGTTAGCAGCCAACAACTTGTCAATTTCTTCCTTTATCTTGGCAGAGTATTTATCATTGAATGTATAATGTCTCTGTTTACTAGGTTTTACATTTGGAGTCATAGGAATTTTGTGCTCACAGACTTTTGGATCAATTCCTTTTAAATCTTTATAACTGTAAGCAAATACATCCCTATAATTCTTCGCTAGGTTCTTTAGTGCTTCTTCTTCCTCTATGGTCATGTCATCAGCTATTACAATATGTCTTTCCTCTCCTTCTTCCTGAGTAATCATGATCTTTTTAGTTTGTTCTTCATTATCATAAGCTTCTCCTTTCTTTTTTTCTCTCTTTGGTTTCATTTTTAGAAGTAGTCTGTCTTCCACTTCATAGGTTTTAAAATTTGCTGGTACATCAAAGTATTGATCCTTTTTTATTTCCTTCTCTTTCTTCTCAATTTCTTGTTCCTTTTCCATTTCTATGTGTTTATGTTCCTTGTATTTGCCTGAGATTTTATCTTTGATTGCATCTTCAGCTTTTACTATCTCCATATATTTTGTTTTTCCTTTTTTTAATACCATTTCTGAATCTTGATCCTCCTCTGTTTTGGATACACTTATCATGTTTATACTAATGTGAAAAATATCAAACCCTTCTTCATTTTGAAATTCCACTCCTACATACTCCTCACTGGCTATGTCCATGGTAGCCAAAATTTGGTTCCAGCCGTAGGGCTCAAACTCTTCATCCTTAAATTGTTGTGGCACATAACTTTCATCTTGCACTTTTCTTCCTTCCACACAATCTTCTCTTTTCGGTCTCCTTTTTCTATTGGTGAGGTTTCTTATTATGTTACAGTTCCATATTGCTGATTCACTCTCTTCCTGATCCTCCAACTCTGATTCCTCACTTTCTTCTTCATTTTGATATATTTTGTACCATTCTTGAGGAGATATATCACAGTAGTGCCCATTTCTTAAGTTCACTCTTGTTATTCTTCCTTTGCTTTGGAGATATAAACAATCATTACCCCAATCCTGCACAATTTGCATTTGTCTCATGAAAGGCCTTCCTAGGATGATTTCATATGAAGTGGATTGTGGAAATTCTACTATGGCAAAAGTATGTTCTATTTCTGTTCCACATATGTCCACAATTACTTTTTCCCAAATACCTAGGGGTTTTTCTATATGCCCATCTGCAAGTTGCAATCTCATCTTAGTGGGTAGTAATTCATTGCTTCCCCATTTCTCCCAAGTTTGTTTAGTCATTATGGCCACTCCTGATCCACTATCCAAAATGGCTTTAGCAAAGTTTTTTCCATATTGTATTTTTAGGGTTGAATTTCCTTCTTCCCCTTCACAATACCCTCCTATTTTATCAATAGGAATATACCATAATTCCTCTAATTCTTGTAATGGTGAATGAAGGTTTCCAGGTATTGTTTCCCCTTTGTTCATTTTGTTTTGTAAATGAGGATTTTGTTTCAACAGTTCTTCCCATGTTGTGTGACATGTAATGCTACATTGTTCATCTATAATCATCTGGAATGTTATTTGTGGATTTTCTTTTTTGTTAGCATTTTCCCGTTTTTTTGTTTTCTCAAGTTGTTCAACTGTCCTCTGCGAGCTACCTCCTTCCCCCATTCTGAGTTGTACTTCCTGAATAATTTGTTTGCACTTTTGCATCCTTTCATGCTCTAACTCTGGTATGGGATAGGCCACTGCATGATCTGCTGGATTTGGTCCTTCTTGAATCCTTCCCTTATATGCTTTAATTAGGGTGTCTAGACTCTGAGAACTTCCTATTTCAGACAGATTTTGTGTCTTTTGAGGAGAAGTACTTTTGGACTGATCCTGATTGTCTTCTTCCAAATTTTTGCCCATCCTTCTCTTCTTTTCCCATTTCCCTTTTTGTTTATTTCTCTTCACCTTTGAGGCTGAACCTTCATTTTGTTCCTTAATTGTTCCTTGTTGCTTGGCTTGAGCCCTTGTTATAATATTTATTCCCACTTGGTCATTTTCACTCAATTCTTCTTGTTCCATAATGTTAACTGTTCTCTGCCACAATCCTTACAGTAGGCTCCCTCTATTCTCAATGTAGGAGGTTGCGGACAGTCTCTAATGAAATGCTCTCCCCCACACCTATAACAAGTTATCTTTGGTCCCCCTTTGAATTGAGGTTTTTGGTTGGACATGTAATTGTTGGTAATATACATGAATGTTGCTGTGTCCATTTCAATTTTCCCATTTCCCAAGTCTAGGGCTTTTAACTCAGGTTCTCTTATTTAATATTCTTCCCAATCTTCTTGATATCCCTCACTCCAGTGATATTCTTCCTTATATGGTGATCTTAGTCTTGAATTCCCGTCCTCTATTGGTGTATACTTGATTGGTACCACATTAGTTGGTATAGGAGGTTGTTGTCCAAGCACAGGTCTTGGTTGTTCAGTATAGCCTGATTCCCTTTGAGCCATATAATCTCTTTCCTTGATGGGTTGTTTGTTATAGAAGCATTCCTCCCTAGTATGGTTTGTCCATTTTCTCTCTAGTGTACAGTACTTAAGTGTCTTCCTATCTTGTAAGTGTGGTGGCTTCTGATATGGGCATTGTTGTGCCAGATGATTTTCTCCACAAATGTAACCTTTTTTATTTGTGTTTATCCTAGAGTTTATCAGATTAGTTTTAGTGCTTACCTCTAGGGCTTTAGCAATAGCCTGAGCCAACTCTTCTGCTGGAGGAATTTTGTCTTCATATGATCTCGGTTGATCAAATGCTAACAGATCTTGACCTCTGTTGTCCTCCAAATCTATTGCTTCCTTTACACAGGCTGCTAAATCAGGACATCTTCTATAATACACTAGGGTTCTTAGTTGGGCACTTCTCAAACCCTCAATGAATAAGGATACCTGTTTTGCCATGGAAGGTACTTCCTCTCTTGGGCATCTATCAATGTATTGTTTAAATCTTCTGGCTGCTTCTCTAACATTTTCATCCTTTTGTTGTTTGAAACTATGTATCAATGTGGCTGTACTATGTTTTATCCCGGTCTTAGAGAATTCCCCAATGAAGGCTTCTAAGAAAGATTCAATATCTTGGTACATTTCCTTTCTCAAAGGAATGAACCAAGGTAAGGCTGGTCCTGTTAGGGTTAGACCAAATGCCTCAAATTGTACTTTGTAATCTTCTACCTCTTCAGCTCTGATCAATTGCCTAAATTCTGCAGCATGAGCATGAGGATCTGAATAACCCTCATATTGGTTCTTCATACATTTGGCAACTTGGTATGGTCTAAGCATTCTACCCTGAGGCTGCCAATGGGATCTTCTTCTGAGTGAGAAGTCATTATATCCTTCTGGTTCCTTGTCAAAGGGATTTGGGGAAATCTGTGTCCTCCTCCCATGTTGTTGTTCATTACCGGTATAGTTTTCATTTGGCCTGGGTAAATTTGTCTGCTCCATGCTATGTTCCCAGGGTCCTTTGTCAGTACATTGCCCTAGATCATTTGAATTTTCTGGGTCTTGAGAGAATATGTACACACATCCTTGCCTATCTTCATATCTCCCATCTTTGAATTGAGCTACAGGAGTTATATTCAGGGGAACTTCTAAATTTCTCAATCTAATGAGAAATTTATGCATTCCATCCTGATATACATAGGTTCCAAACCTATTTGTATACATGTACTTGAAGATATTTCTAAAATCCCCAGTTTCCATAGGCTCATTTGTTTCATTTATGTTTTCCATGTTGTTTTCTTGCCCTAAACTTCTTTCTTGCTCTTTGCCTTTTACTGTCTCTGTCTCCTTCCTTATTAGGTCTTGTTTAGAAAGTTTGTTTCCAGATCTAAGTAACATTCAATTAATTTTCACAATCTCAAACTCAAAAGAGTGTTTGTCAAAATTTCCTAACTAAGGTATTACTTTTTCCACAATTTTCTGACTATATTTGTGTTTTTTTTTTCACGATTTTCTGACTATTTTTGTATTTTTCACGATTTTCTGCCTAAAGTATTGATTTTCCACGATTTTATGATCAGAATCGTGTTTTCTGATTATCTCTATGTTTTTCACGATTTTGTGATCAAAATCGTGTTTTTCACGATTTTGTGTGAAAATCGTATTTTTCACGATTTTCTGACTATTTTTGTATTTTTCACGATTTTCTGCCTAAAGTATTGATTTTCCACGATTTTATGATCAGAATCGTGTTTTCTGATTATCTCTATGTTTTTCACTATTTTGTGATCAAAATCGTGTTTTTCACGATTTTGTGTGAAAATCGTATTTTTCACGATTTTCTGACTATTTTTGTATTTTTCATGATTTTCTGCCTAAAGTATTGATTTTCCACGATTTTATGATCAGAATCGTGTTTTCTGATTATCTCTATGTTTTTCACGATTTTGTGATCAAAATCGTGTTTTTCACGATTTTGTGTGAAAATCGTATTTTTCACGATTTTCTGACTATTTTTGTATTTTTCACGATTTTCTGCCTAAAGTATTGATTTTCCACAATTTTATGATCAGAATCGTGTTTTCTGATTATCTCTATGTTTTTCACGATTTTGTGATCAAAATCGTGTTTTTTACGATTTTGTGTGAAAATCGTATTTTTCACGATTTTGTGTGAAAATCGTGTTTTTCACGATTTTGAGTGAAAATCGTGTTTTTCGCGATTTTGTGATCAAAATCGTGTTTTTCACGATTTTGAGAGAAAATCGTGTTTTTCATGATTTTGTGTTCAAAATCGTGTTTTTCGCGATTTTGTGTGAAAATCGTGTTTTTTCACGATTTTGAGTGAAAATCGTGTTTTTCACGATTTTGACTGAAAATCGTGTTTTTCACGATTCTGTTCCCAGACAATCGTGATTGCTCACAGATTGTTAATAACACAATTTTCTTATGAAAATCGCGTTCTGGGAATCGCAATGTTGTCCTAATCGTTCAAAATCGCGATTTTGTGTGTGATTTACAGAATCGCGATTCTGAATGATTTTTTGAATTTTACAAGTTTTGATTTTTCAAAATTTTCTTTCTACACCAGAATCGCCTTACTGAAATTTTAACATGCAATGAAACATTTATATGCAAAATTAAGGTTTTCCTAATGAAAAAACTCAAAATACAGAGAATCGCGATTCCGTGATTTTTAGTTATTTCTCATTTCTTGGTGCTATGTGATCACTTAATGCAAAAATGTGTATTCCAAATTAATGATACAGTCTTTACCTTGCTTGCTTTTAGAGAAATCCTCAAAAATCCACTGTTTGCTGAAAGTCGCGATTTTGCTCTCTCTCTCTCTCACTCACTCTCACTCAAATGAATTTTTCTTTGAATTTCAGGTTTTTATAGTGTCCAGAAAATCGCGATTTTGTCTGATTTCCACTATTCCTCACTCTTTCACTTGTTCAACTTCACTTACTCAATCTTAATGACCTCCACTACACTTGCTTAACTCCAAGTACCCAAATATGCTAGAAATTTCCAAAAATTTCCCTTTACAGGAAATTGCGATTTTGTGTAGAGAATCGTGTTATGCAATTTTGAGTATTCTTTGTCCTTGTTTTCTTTCAATACCTTCTCTTTTTTGTAATCCACCCAAATCCTGAACTATTACACCAAAACCACAACCTTGCTCAGAAAGTCGCGATTTTGTACAGAAAATTGTGTTTTTGCATACTTAATTTTATGCCAATTTGAGTAGTCTCTTCTTCTTAATTCCCTTCAACACCCTTTAACAACTTCAATTCAACAATCACTTGAGATGTTGCTCCAGAATCAACACTTTTTTCAAAAAATCATGATTCTGTGCAAAGAATCGTGTTTTCTAATTTTCTGGTTTTTTGACCATTTTTTTTTTGTTTTTCTTCCACTTTTCCACAATCACTCTTGTCCACTACACCTCACTTCAGCTTCCTAACAAGAAAAGAAATTTGTTTGATTGTTTTTGATGAGTTTTATGAATTTGTTTGGTATTTTTGCCCTAAAAATAAAGGTGAACACTTTACTTAGGGTTTCTGGTTTTGGTGATCCACTGATTCCATGTTTCTTGATTGGTTATGAGTTTCTATGTCCTTAGCTATCACTAAAGTGCAAAAGAAAATCTCTCAATTGAAAATGTGTTATGGAAGGCAACCAATTTTTGCAAAGATAAACTCAATCACATCTTTCTTTTCAAAATGCAGGACAACTCAAGATTAATGCTTAGATTTGGTCAACAACTGAATCTTTTATACTTACTTCTAGCTACTTTAACTGTCCTTTCCTTAGTATCACCATGTTATCTTCCCAAGATCACCCATGGTGCCTAGTACTTGGGCAAAAAGAAATCTAGAAATGCAAGAATAGACTCAAGTTACCTCATCTTCAGCTTTCTTGGCTCAAATCTTCCATACACCTGCACTTTTACTTCAACAATATGATGAGCAACTATCAATTTACAAAGATTTCAGCACTTCCAATTCTACAAGATATCAATTGCTTTTTTTTTTCCCCAAAGACAAACAATGACATCTACCTATTCATGTGCACATTCCTTGATTGATGAGTTTTACCTTTTTCTTGTGTTGGTTACCATCATCAACAGAAGATCCAGCAAAGGTCCAACTTCAATGAAGTTCTTGGAATGTTCCCCGGCAACGGCGCCAAAAAATGTTTGTTATTGACTTTGGAGTTGTCCTCTCCAATCATGAAGTACAAAAGAATCAACAAATCATCTTTATTTTGTCAATCCTGGGAATATCCATAAGACCACAGCCCCTTCTAGATGATAGATTCATAGAAATAAGAGATTGATGGCTGGAATTATGAGAAAATGAAAATGAAGAGGAAATATCTAGGGTTTACCTTTTCTAGAGCAAATCTTCATCATTTTCTATGATCTTTGTGTCTAATTCATGTTATTTTCTCATCAGAATACAAATATCAAATCAGAATTGGAAAATATCACCTGTATCACAGAGACGAGACAATCGCGATTCTGTACCAGTAGACGATTTTCACATTTCTGCAACATTCTTCAATCCTTCTTCACTCAATACATCAGTAATCATCTCTCTTCATACATCTTACTCAGCATTACACAAATGAAACTCACAAATCTCCATGATTAAGCAAGAAACAAGCTTTCACATCAAAGGAAACACACATAACAGTAGAAAACACGATTTCAGCAGAAATTCTCTCTTCTCTGTTGATAGCATGTACAAATGACTAACCAACCTCTCCAAAATAGAGAAAATTGACTTATATACATTTTCAAGTGTCCTCTTTCACACTTGAATTTTGGTCCTTTCCTCTATTAATCTAAAAATATGCTATCTAAGAGTTTCCAAAAATTCTAGAAAAAATATATAAGATTCTATCCTACATAAGGAAGACTCTTCCTTATTTTTACAACAATTGCATAAATATTTCTACAAATTTTTATCATTTTACAATATTTTTCCTTCAAAAAAAGGTTTCCAAAAATGCATCTTCCAACACCACTTTGTGGTGATACATGATACTTTTTGAGGTGATACCACCTTTTCGCAATACATGATACCATACGATATTGCTACACTTGGCGATACATGATACTTACTAAAGCGATACACGATACCACCCTTTCCTCGATACGATACTTGTCCACAAGACGATACTCAATACTTTACGTTAAATGATATGTGATACCTTGCTACAATGGTACCCCCTACCACGATACAATACGGCTATGCTCACGATATGATACTCACTAGTCACGATACCAAACGCAGATGATACATGATACCTCTCCTTGCGATATGATACTACAATGTTCATGATACAGGATACTCAAACTAACATGATACACGATACCTCGACTTGACGATACACGATACCTGATCAGTATCACGATACTCAAGGAGGTGATACGCTATACTTGGCGAGTATCCTGATACAAGGGAATTCAGGTATCACGATACTTGAATTCAACCAACTAGAATACTTTAGCCTAGTAAAGTCCAAATTCAAAAACTTTTTTTGCAATGTGCTCTTCTTAAGTTTCTCACCCCTCCATGTGTCTTTGGTTACTCAATCACATTCATATACCTAGTCCTTAGTCCCGGGATACTTCCCTTATTGGGTTGTCATGTATGTGCGTGTTTTCTTGTTTTTTTAGAGATTAATAGAGCAAAGTGCTCACCTTCAAGAGTAAGCCTTCCTAACCTTGCTCTCAACAACCAACACATTTTTGCGCACTCCATGATACTTCACCCGCGATACTAGTCACTGCTTGCTCATGATACTTGCTTCAAAACAAGTGACTGAAAACTGAAGTGATTTTGAATTTTAGGGCCTTGGGTGACCAAGTGCCTGAAGTGAAAAGAACTTTGTGTTGAATTTTATTGGTCTTTATATACAAAATGGGCAAATTAATGCTATGTGGGATTTCTCAACTAAAAGGAGAATGAATCTCACTTATTGGCTAGTGTGGCACTTGCACACACCTATACAAGAATGCTTATTAAACTAATTTAAAAAGTAGAAAAAGGTACAAATGGTGATGAATAAGAGTAGAACCCAAAAAGTATAATTGTTTTGTGTGCATTGGCTCTCTCCCAAATACAATCATAATATGAAATCTTAGCATACGTGTCATGTGATAATATGTAGCTCAAGAAACATGTTTTAGAATTTGATATGTAGATGAAACAAGTATCTATCTTTTGTAGCAACCTAGATAGCATATGCGTTCCACAAAATCTAGTGTTTTACTCAATGTGCAATTATATAGAGGTCCCTTATTACTTCATTATGGAGAAAATAGCATATGCGTTTCACAAAAGCTAGTGTTTTACTAAGGTACAATTATATAGAGGTCCCTTATCACTTCATCAAAAGCTAGTGTTTTACAAAGGTACAATTATATAGAGGTCCCTTATCACTTCATCAAGGAGAAAATCAAAGAATTTCATGGTGGAAAAAGTAAGTAACAAGTAGTAGTATGATGGCATGTTTATCAAATTATTCAATGGAATAAAGCATCAAGCATTCAAATCATGCGTAGGAATAACCAACTACAATTTCTACAACTAAATATAAGATAGTGCATACAAATATGAAGAATAGCCTTCCCTATGTTCATCAAGATGAAAGTGAAATGATAGATTAGAGGAAAATTTTCTCAATTACCTAGAGTTTCCATCTTCAAAGGATATTGGAACAGGAAATAAATACATGCTATATGTTTTTAATGTTCTCAACTAGATACGTTCTAAGGTTCTTGACAAAGGCATCAAGGTGAAAATTAAAATTACAACCATCTGTTGGAATAAACAAGGAAATGCGCTCTTGACTCTATGATCGTGCAAGTATGCCTGTTCTTTGCAACGTTAATGATCACAGTCCACAATCTTGAATGGTCATTCGATCAATAACATTACAAGGAAACTCAGGTAACCCTAGTTCGTTCGGTGATGGATGGCGGGCTCCTAGCCGTCTGTTTAACCCTAGAGGACCTAAGCCCACCGGTGCATGTCTGGGTAGAATTTCCAGATTTCCCAGTCGACTTCTATCCTTGGCTTGATAGTCTTAGTAGTCTCCTCGGGAGAGTTTTAGGTTAGAGGAACAAAGGAACCATTAATCCCAAATGGGACCCTTAGGTTCTCATTGAGATAGATACCTCCAAGCCCATTAAGACTTCCCTCGTCATTAAAGGCTCAGAAGGCAGGAAGCTTCATGAACAAAACGTTACCCACCGTAATTTACCAAATGCCTGTTTCCATGGCTACAAACAAGGCCATCTTATTAAAGACTGCCATTGCTTCAAAAAAAAAATGAAAGTTCCCCTAAGGACATCAAACATACTAATGTTGGCCCTAGTATGCCCAATAGTTCGCAGAAAATAACCACCAAGCTGCAAAAAAAGAGAAAACCCTAAGCCCTCCAACATGTTTAACGTGCTATTAGAAGAAGTAGAAAACCCCTTCTCTTTGGATAGTAGTGGTGAAATGGAAGGAAAAGAAAATGAGAACCATAATGTGCTCCAAACTGATAGGAATACTCAAGATGATGTTGAAATTGTCCATAATACCCCCGTCAAGCAAGACGAGGCTAGGTGGACACAAGCTGTTTACAAAAAAAAACCCCAAAACCCTCTCCCCTCAAGTAGTATGCTCTCCAATCATGTTACTCGCAATCTGGATGTGAAGACTTTTGCCCAGGATCTTTACAGGTCGGATCAAGTTGTGCTTGCCAAATATTCCTCTCAAGCCTTTAACCAAGAAGACATTGATATGGTCAATGTTGGAGAAACACTCACTAATTGGACATATATTTGGAGGTCAAATCTTAGGAAGAAAACACCATGCCTATGTGAAGGGACAAATTCACAAGTGTATCATATTTGTAAAATTAGTTCACTTTAGTTCTAGAAGTTTTTTAAAATCACGAGAATATGAAAATCTATATAAGTTAGTTTGTATCAACTGACGCGGTGAGAGAGAGAGAATAGAGAGAAGAAGAAGGGTGAAGAGAGAGAGAGAGAAAGTGAGAAGAACTCATTTTTGTATGACTGAGTATAGTCGGGCTTCTCTAAGTGAGAAAGCATCTGTAAAACTTCTGAGTTTTTTATAGTTATGAGAAGAACTGAGTAAAGTTCTGTGTATGAGTCTCTCTTCATCATCTCCATGTTTGCCTACTGTGTGATGAATTCAAAAGTTCAAGTTTTCTGAGCAATTCGATGCCTGGCATCGAATCTTGGCTGATAAGTCATTTTTTCATTCTCTGTGTGTTAACTATTGTTGAATCTTTTAAAAATATGAAGTTTGTGGAGCAACTCGATGCCTGGCATCGAGTTTGAGCATAAAGTCGATGCCTGGCATCGACTTCTAGCATACAAGTGGTCTTCTTCATGTGTGTGTAAAATAGAGTGTTTCTGGTGCAGAAAAATAGCCAAAAAAAGCCCAAAGTCGATGCCCGGCATCGACTTGGACTGAAATTCAATGCCAGGCATCGAATTTTTTATTTTTGGACATCAGGAATACTAAAACAGGCAAGATTTCCAGTTTTGGAAGGTCATACAGGGTCATCTTGTGAGGGCCATAACTTGAGTTCTAAAGCTCCGTTTGATGCATATGATAGCTTGTTGGAAAGCTCTACTCTTCTAGTTTCAGCCTATAAAGTTTCATGGAGAAATAATACTTGAGCTAGGAGAAATTAGCAAAATACTGAAGGTATGTCATTTCAGTGACTAGGAATTTCTGTAGAAGCAAAGTTCTCACTTTAGGCTATCATTTCTCAAAGTTTGGAGTGGCAATGAGTTAATGGTGACCATAGAGGTGTTCTAGTGTCACATTAATTCATTTCTTGTGGTGTTTCATACATCAACAAGTGGTATCAGAGCAGAAAGATTCTCGAGAGCAGAAGACGACAAAGGTACGAGAAGTTTTGTAAAGTTTTCCATTAAAGTTTGAGAGGTGAAGCATTTGAAGACACAAGGCATCAAAAGATTACTTTCGAAGTATCCTCATACACAAAGAACTTCAAAAGGTATTATCCTTTATCCTTTAAGCTCACAGGTTGCAGCAGAAGGAAAGAACTATGGCAGATCATATCTCCATTGACAAACTGGACAGAGATAATTACCCCGCATGGGTAATGAGAATGGAAGCCTTACTTATGAGTAAGGATCTCATGGTATATGTAACAGGTGAAGAAGAGAAGCCAGTATTTGAAGATGAAAGCCGACCAAAGAAAGAAGAACTTGATGCTTTAAAGCATTGGCAGAAGAAGGATGCAAGTGCAAAAGCTTACATTTACAATACAATCTCTGATCATTTGCTACCACACATCAGAGGATTGGAATCATCTGAAGATATATGGAATGCATTGGAGTATCATTTCCAAAGTACTACTAAAGCACGGAAAGCAAGTCTATGGTCAGAGTTTACAACATTCAAGAAGAAGCCAAGTCAAACCATTAGTGATTATGTCACTAAGATGAAGGATCTAGCAGATAGTCTTGGATCCATAGATGAAGATGTTGAAGATCACAGATTGATTGCTCAACTACTTGCAGGCTTGAGAGGGGATGAAAGGTGGAAACCTTTTGTCTTATCAACAGAACTTTCATTAAATCATTATGTTCCTGATTTGAACCAGTTGCTTGGTTTGATGCTCACATATGAGCAAGACTTGAAGGGAGATGGAGATAAAGGTCAAAGTTCTGCAATGTACATGAAGAATAAGAAGAAAGGAGATAAAGGTAAAGCAAAGGATGAAGAGGAGTCTAATTCTCAAGCTTATTATGCAAGAGGTAAAGGCACTGGCAGAGGAAGAGCAAGAGGTTTTGGAAGAGGAAGAGGTAATCAAAATAACAACAAAAAGGCTTGCTGGATCTGTGGATTGAGTAATCATTTGGCTCATGACTGTTGGCACAACCAACAAGGATCAAACCAGAATCAAAACAACAATAGCAGAGGTCGAGGTGGAAGATATCAAAGTAATTTCCAAAGAGGTAGACAAATTCAAAGAGGAGGCTATGGTAGAGGTGGAGGAAGAAGTTGGGGACAGAATCAATCCTACAACACCACCTACTACAACTATGCAAATGACACACAGAATGAAAGTCATACATCATTGATGATGAATTCAATCAGCACATCAGATAAAGAAGATCTAAAGGTATTTTACATTGACTCTGGATGTTCTAATCATTTGTCAGGAAACATAGAATTGATGTCAGAATTGGAAAAAGGCATTTCTAGTCACACAGTTCAAACTGGTGATAATACAAGACATAGTGTACATTCAATTGGAAAAGTGAAATGCAAGAGTGGAGCAGATTTGCTAACCAATGTTTTGTATGTTCCTACAATACCTAAAAACTTGATTAGTGTGGGACAGATAGTTGAAAAAGGTTTTCAAGTCAGGTTTACAAATGAAGGAGTATTTGTGGAAGATCCAGAGAATGGATATAATCAGATTGTCTCTGGTAAGAAAGAAGGTAGACTCTTTACTTTAAGAGTGCAAGGGAACATTGGTCAAGCTTTGCTCACACATGGTGAAGCAGTGATTACAGAACTTGATCTCTGGCATAAGAGATTAGGTCATTTCAATGAAAGAGGAATTAAAGCTATGGTTGCTAATCAGTCTGTACTAGGATTACCAAATGTGCAAAGTCAACATATGGTTTATAAATGTGAAGCATGTCAAATGGGTAAAGCACACAGGTTACCATTTCAAAAGAAAGGTTTCAAACATGATGGAGTACTTGAGCTCATTCATACAGATGTATGGGGACCAACAAAAGAAGGATCTATCAGTGGCTCAAGGTATTATGTTCTTTTCATTGATGATGCTACAAGATGGATAACATTATATGTTTTGAAGGAAAGATCAGAAGTGTTTGGAGCTTTCAAGCATTTTCATGCATATGCAGAGAGAGTCACAGGTCAAAAGCTTAAGAGACTGAGGTCTGATGGAGGGGGAGAATACTTCTCCCAAGAGTTCAATGATTATCTTTGGAATGCAGGTATTAAGAGAGAAATAACTTGCAGGTATACACCACAACAAAATGGTGTAGCAGAAAGAAGGAACAGGACTTTGGTTGAGTTTGCTAGAGCTATGCTAAAGGAGAAGAATTGTCCAAATTATCTTTGGGCTGAGGCTGTAAATACAGCTACATATCTTGTGAATAGATTACCATGTGCAGCTCTGAATGGAATGACTCCATATGAAGCTTGGTGGGGTAAGAAACCAACACTAGATCATTGTAGAGTGTTTGGATCAATTGCATATGCTTATGTGCCATCACAACTTAGGCATAAACTTGAACCAAAGGCAGAAAAATATGTGTTCATTGGTTATGATGAAAAGCAGATGGGTTACAGATTGTGGAATCCTCTAACCAAACAATTTATTGTTTCTAGAGATGTTACATTTGATGAACAGAAAAGTTGGTATGCAGATCAAAGTCATACAGCTGAAGAATTTGAAGAAGAGGTAAGAAGATGTGAGAAAGGAAAATCAATTGTGCAGGTGAATAGAGATGAAGACTATATGCAAGCAAGTACATCCAGAAGTGGATTAACAAGAATGAATGAAGAAGCTCCTATATTTGATGAAGAGGTGTATCCAGAAACTTATGAAGAATGTGAACCAAGAAGGTCAAGCAGGACAAGGAGACAACCAGAAAGGTATTCTTATGATACTTCTTACATAACTCACAAGAACTATGCATATATGGTCAAAGATGATGAAGAACCTCAGAACTATGATGAAGCTAAAGGTAAAAAGCAATGGGAAGAAGCAATGAAGGAAGAGTTCAATGCACTGGAGGAGAACAAGACATGGGAACTTGTTCCTAAACCAAATGGTAAGAAAGTAATTGGAAATAAATGGGTTTATAAAGTGAAGAAGCTTGCAGATGGAAGTATAGCCAGATACAAAGCTAGATTGGTGGTGAAAGGCTATGCCCAGACCTATGGCATAGATTATGATGAGACATTCAGTCCTGTAGCTAAGATGTCAACTATAAGGACAATCATTGCTATTGCAGCTTCAAAAGGATGGACCCTAAGTCAATTGGATATAAAAAATGCATTCTTGAATGGATACATATCAGATGAGGTATACATGGAACAACCTCAAGGGTTTATAGATTCCAGGTATCCAAATTTTGTTTGCAGGTTGAGAAGAGCATTGTATGGATTGAAGCAAGCTCCAAGAGCTTGGAACTATAGACTGGTGAAGTATCTCAATGATCTTGGATATCAAAGTTCAAAAGCAGATTCAAGTCTACTTATCAAAAGAACAGAGGAAGGTACAATCTACATTTGTATTTATGTAGATGACATTATAATCACAGGTACTTCAGATGAAGGAATCAAGGAGGTAAAGAGATTACTTGAGAAAGAGTTTAAGATCAGTGACCTAGGAAAGTTATCATACTTTCTTGGAATGGAAGTTACTTATACAGATCATGGCATATATGTGTCACAAGAAAGGTATCTTCTGAATTTATTGAAGAAGTTTGATATGGAAAATTGTAGAGAAGCTTCAACTCCACTTGAAGTTAATCACAAGCTCAGTAAATATGATGGTGCAGACTACAAAGATATGAGGAAGTATCAATCTCTTGTGGGTAGTTTGATTTATGCTACACTAACAAGACCTGATCTTAGTTATGCAGTGGGAGTTTTGTCACAATTCATGCATTGTCCAAAGGACCCACATTGGATTGCAGGTCAAAGAGTTCTCAGATATATCAAAGGAACTATAAAGGAAGGATTATATTATCCTTTTACATCAGATTTGAAGTTGAGAGCCTACAGTGACTCAGACTGGGCAGGTAATCAAGATGACAGGAGATCAACTCATGGTTACATGATATACATTGGTGATAAGCTTGTAAGTTGGTGTTCAAAGAAACAACATACAGTAGCATTATCATCAACTGAAGCTGAGTACAAAGGACTTGTGGAAGCAGCTAAGGAAGTCATATGGATGCAGACATTGTTCAAGAGCTTAGGCATTGATCAAGGTACACCTACAATACATGGAGATAATATGAGTTCACTTTATCTTGCAGCAAATCCAGTTTTTCATGCAAGGACGAAGCACATAGAGATACAGTATCATTTTCTCGGAGAAAAGGTAATGGAGAAGGAGATTGAAGTGGAGTACATTTCTACTAAAGATCAGTTAGCAGACATAATGACAAAGAGCTTGGATGGTGTGAAGACCAGTAGATTCAAAAGCATGGCAGGAGTAAAAGAAAAGAAGATGATATGAAGAAACAGGGAATGTCAATTAGTGATTGAGGGGGAGCTGTTGGAGAAACACTCACTAATTGGACATATATTTGGAGGTCAAATCTTAGGAAGAAAACACCATGCCTATGTGAAGGGACAAATTCACAAGTGTATCATATTTGTAAAATTAGTTCACTTTAGTTCTAGAAGTTTTTTAAAATCACGAGAATATGAAAATCTATATAAGTTAGTTTGTATCAACTGACGCGGTGAGAGAGAGAGAATAGAGAGAAGAAGAAGGGTGAAGAGAGAGAGAGAAAGTGAGAAGAACTCATTTTTGTATGACTGAGTATAGTCGGGCTTCTCTGAGTGAGAAAGCATCTGTAAAACTTCTGAGTTTTTTATAGTTATGAGAAGAACTGAGTAAAGTTCTGTGTATGAGTCTCTCTTCATCATCTCCATGTTTGCCTACTGTGTGATGAATTCAAAAGTTCAAGTTTTCTGAGCAATTCGATGCCTGGCATCGAATCTTGGCTGATAAGTCATTTTTTCATTCTCTGTGTGTTAACTATTGTTGAATCTTTTAAAAATATGAAGTTTGTGGAGCAACTCGATGCCTGGCATCGAGTTTGAGCATAAAGTCGATGCCTGGCATCGACTTCTAGCATACAAGTGGTCTTCTTCATGTGTGTGTAAAATAGAGTGTTTCTGGTGCAGAAAAATAGCCAAAAAAAGCCTAAAGTCGATGCCCGGCATCGACTTGGACTGAAATTCGATGCCAGGCATCGAATTTTTTATTTTTGGACATCAGGAATACTAAAACAGGCAAGATTTCCAGTTTTGGAAGGTCATACAGGGTCATCTTGTGAGGGCCATAACTTGAGTTCTAAAGCTCCGTTTGATGCATATGATAGCTTGTTGGAAAGCTCTGCTCTTCTAGTTTCAGCCTATAAAGTGTCATGGAGAAATAATACTTGAGCTAGGAGAAATTAGCAAAATACTGAAGGTATGTCATTTCAGTGACTAGGAATTTCTGTAGAAGCAAAGTTCTCACTTTAGGCTATCATTTCTCAAAGTTTGGAGTGGCAATGAGTTAATGGTGACCATAGAGGTGTTCTAGTGTCACATTAATTCATTTCTTGTGGTGTTTCATACATCAACAGTCAACACTAATGATAGGTCAGACATGGAAATTGGTAATGTTAACCATATAAGGAAAGATCCCTTAAGAGAATCGATTTCTATGATTAAACCCCCTAAAAATAGTACGTATGATGATGCTTAATCTGGTGGTTGCTCTTTATTTTTCTTGTGATTGCATAGCCATGGTGCTTGCTATGGTGGCTTTGATGTTTTTGCCCATCATTTTTCTTTGTGTTAAGGATAACTATTGGGTCACTGCCTTTTTCCATAACTGTGAAGTGCTCCATAACCTTAGTGTGCAATGGATGGTAGATGTTTGCTACCTTCATTTTAACTAGAATTACCCTTACAGGTGTCAGAGGGTGGGAGTCCCTTACAGTGTCATTGTGGATGCCAGGCATCTATTTGCTTGTTGGTTTGAAGCTAATCTACTATACTATCACTTGTTCTCTAGATGTCTTGGGCTAGTTTTAATGTATATTTTTTTCCTTTGGTTCCCTGTGTCTCTTTTAAGACAGGTAACAAAGAAGGTTCTTTTAACCTCATCTATTGTGCCATGTGGGGTATTGTTGTGTGCTCCCTATTTGGGTTATGTATTTGGGAGATACTATATAATGTGCAATCCTCCTTCTGTATGAATTGTAAGTGTATGGATGACTACATTAAGAGATACTACCCTAGCCACATGGTTCAGTATGGGGTGGCTGTTGAAACTAAGGAGAAAAGTTATTCTACGTTGGCAACCAAAAAAGTTAGAGATTGTTGGGCTGGGCTGATATGGATGCTTTATCTGTTGTGTCCCTCACTGATTTCTCTTAGAATCGGAGTTTTTCTCTTGTTCCCCTATTGGGCTACTAATCCAGAGTGTTTTGCAGCATGCAGTAAGTGCTCCTGCCTCAATCACAAGTCTCTGTGTAGAGTGGATCATGTAGATTTGAACTCTGTTCTCAAAATTATGAAAGCTTGCTTTGCTTATTATCCTGGTAGCAAGATGTTCTCTGTTGACTATTGTTGTTGGGTCAAGTGGGGTGAAGTTCTCTTCATTATGTCTGTTTGGAAGTCTGGATATAACCAGCACATCTCCTTGTGTAGGAGGATGGGAGTCCCTTGCATTCTCATTGTGGATGCTAAACATCTTTTTGCCTACTGGTTTGAAGTTTATTTGCTATACTGTTACTTGTTTTTTAGATGTTTGGGGCTACTTTCAATGTACATGTTTTCTCCTTTGGTTCCCTGTGTCTCTTTTAAGTCAGGTAACAAAGAAGGTTTTTATTATCACATCTCTTGTGCCATGTGGTATACTGTTGTTTGCTCTCTATCTGGGTTATGTATTTGGGAGGTATGGTATAATGTGCAATCCTCTTTCTGTATGAATAGTAAGTGTTATGCAGACAACATTAAGAGATAGTACCCCAGCCACATGTCTTAGTATGGAATGGCTGTTGAAACTAAGAAGAAAAGTTCTTCTAGGTTGGCAACCAAAATAGTTAGAGTCTATTGGGATGGGCTGATATGGCCGCATGATCTGTTGTGTCCCTGGCTCATTTCTGAATATAACAAGCAGATCTCCTTGTGTTAGAGGATGGGAGTTCCTTGCATTGTTTTTGTGGATGTCAAGCATCTATTTGCTTGCTGGTTAGAAGTTTATTTGTTATACTGTCTCTTGTTTTTTGGATGTCTCAGGCTAGTTCTAATGTACATGTTTTCTCCTTTGGTTCCCTGTGCCTCTTTTAAGTTAGGTAACAAAGAAGGTTCTTATTATCCCATTTGTTATACCATGTGGGATACTGCTTTCTACTCTCTGTTTGGGTTAGGTATTTGGGAGTTATGGTATAATGTGCAATCCTCCTTCTATATGAATTGTAAGTGTTCTGTTGACTACACTGAGAGATACTACCCCGACCACATGGCTCAGTATGGTATGGCTGTTGAAACTAAGAAGAAACGTTCTTCTGGGCTGGCAATCAAAAACGGTGGAGACCGTTGGGCCAACCTAGAAGAACTTGTTGGCCTGACTCTTCTAGGTTGGCTGCATTATCTATTGTGTCCCTGGTTGATTTCTGTCAGAATCAGAATTTTTCTCTTGCTTCCTTGTTGTGCTACTAATTCAGAGTGTTTTGCAGCATGCAGTAAGTGCTCCTGCCTCAATCACAAGTCTCACTCTGTTCCCAAAATTATGAGAGATGGCTTTGCTTTTTATCCTGGTAGAAAGATGTTCTTTGTTGTCCGCTATTGTTGGGTCAAGTGGGGTAAAGTTCTCTTCATTATGTCTGTTTGGAAGTCTGGATATAATAAGCAGATCTCCTGGTTTGTTTTCTTGTTTAATTTTTAGCTCACTTTAATTTTGCCTACTCCTCCTTTTGTTGTGTGGCTCCTACAGCAAAGAAGAAAAGCTCTTCTGGGTTTGCCTTTTGACTTAGTGTGGTGGGTTGAATTAACTGAATTCTCATGCATAGGATGGTCTCTCTTTTTGGTTGTGCACCATGATTCCTATCTTTTTGGATTCAATCAACATCTTGTCTTTTAACATCAAAGGGATCACTGATCCTGTCAGATCCAAGGTGCTCAACAGATGGTTGATGGAGTCTTCTCATCATACTGACTTTATTTGTTTACAAGAGCTTAAAGTTGGCAGTTCTGATTTGCTAACTAATCTTCAAGTTTTGTCCAGTAAACATACTTAGTTCATTACCAACCATACGAGTGGTAAAGGAGACTCTGCTATTGGTATTTCCTCTAGCTTACATCATCTTGTTGAAAAAGTCATTCAGAATGATTCTAGACAGTGGGTTGCTTTAAAGTGAGAATGCTATTAAGGACATCCAGAAGATATTTACCATATACAAAGCTAAGGCCAAAGCGTTGAGGCTTAAAAGAAGGATGATGATTGTTCAAGAGATAGAAGACATTAAGAGCTCTCAAAATGGGAGCAATGATTATAGTCAGAGGGCCCTTGATCTTTAGAATACGTTAAGACAAGAGGATTACCTCTTAGCTAGTGGTGCCCTTGCTACGTCAGGAGAATTTTGGGCAAGTAAGATGGACAAACCGAATAAGCACATGTTTGATCTCTTAAAAAAGAATTTTGTTCCTATGTTGAAATGGTTCTCTGGGGGGGTATGCTACCTCTACCTCTAACAACTTGCAGAAGGCTGTTTGCTTTGTTATGAATGTTTTCTTTGTGCCTCCCAAGAGAGGGGAGGACATCCAGCATGCTAGAGCCATGATCACCTTAAAGAGAAAGAAAATGATCTCTCACTCTTTGGCTACCATCCTAGACCAGCCCCTCTCTGTCGGCAAGGTCAGAGAAACTATTCGTAAATTGAAGCCTGTTGCTCTAGCACAATGGTAAGTACCACGTTAAGAAGCTTCACCTCCTTAATTGTCAATCCGCGGAAGAGATAGGAGTGATATGAAGATCGTGAATGTGAGATGAAGTGAGAGTGAAGGTGAGAAGCACAAAGATGCACACACACATACACACACACTACGAAGAGACAAGCAAGACACAATGGAAGGTGAGAAATTAACTCTATTACTCAAGAACACTATTACAAGCTCAAAAGAACTCTAACCTCCAACAAGCTAACCTCAAAAATGAGCTCTCTAGCTCTTTTTATAGTTTCTAGACTAGTTTTGACCGGTTTCACATCTAGTGATCGGCATAGTTAAAAATTAGGTCCTAGATGCTATTTGGAAGGGTAAACGGTATCTAAAAATAACGAAATTGGTACACGCATTCTACCTAAGCTCCTCAAGCTCGAGGACTCCTCGGCTTGCACAAAATGGAGCTATGGATTACAAAATGGGGTTTTCTATGTTACATATGTTACAATAGTGATAAAAATCACTGTTGGAGGTTTTTGGAAAGTATTTGGAAACATAATTCTTTGAAAAATGATTCGACTGGCTCCCTGCTCCGTCGTTACATGCTTCCGTGTCGTCTGTGCCTCT
Source organism: Ceratopteris richardii (assembly GCA_020310875.1). Classification (NCBI taxonomy): domain Eukaryota; kingdom Viridiplantae; phylum Streptophyta; class Polypodiopsida; order Polypodiales; family Pteridaceae; genus Ceratopteris; species Ceratopteris richardii. The sequence continues at coordinate 10,161,328 of CM035406.1, forward strand.
GGCTGCTTCCAACACCCCCCTCCCTCTCGCTTCTGTCGTCCCTGACAGAACCTTGCTGTGAGGTCTGCCGGATATAGTTCTGTAGGAGGTCTTGAGCGAGGGTGTGCTCGGAGATACGAATGCCTCGGGCTAGATCTGCCTCGAGTTTCTCCCAGTCGATTGGTTGCGGTTCTTCCGGTGGCGGGAGCTGATAGTGTGTGGAATAGACCATTCGTTCACAGGCAAATAATTGTAATAAATGTGTAGGCCTGCTTATGAATACCTCTGAATGGTATTCCCAGAAGCCGGTTGTGAACATCTCTTCGAATGTCTGCTTGTAGCACGCCGGTAGGTACTTTATTCTACAGTGCCAGGCATAACACACCCGTAGCGATGGCGTTGTACTCATATCATATACCAGATCGAAATTGCCATGCTCAAAGCCCGGGGTGTTGACATGGGGTGCCTTGACGCGTCGGAAGACTTTAAAAATCATTTGCATCATGTCAAAGATTTTGACAGTCATATGCGCCGCTATATCATCCATATGCTTTAATCTGGGGAGCCAGTGGCGAATTGTAGCCATCATGTAGCCAACAATTGGTAACTCAATGGGTGGCTTAAAATAGGGGTAATTCAACCAGTCTTGGCACTGCTTATTGTTTTGTACCTTAATAGCAAAGGCAGTCCAGGAGCGGCGTCGTGGCACTGGTCCCCAACACGGATTGTACTTCAAATGCAAAGGTGCCTTCACCCATGTACTCATCATCTCTGGATACTGCTGTAGTAAATCTTTTCGCCACTCTGGTTGATAGATCCTTCCTTTCTGTGCATCTGGTGGTAGATCAGCCGCCTCGAATTGAGTTGCATCCGATGGTTTCGTACCTGTCTCTTTCTCAATGGCTAACTGGTATTCGGCCATTAACATGAAATACGGTTTATATTGTAGCTCATGCCCAGATATGTATCGTCGCGGGGCCAAATGAGCAAAGAATGGAGACTGTAATATTCTTTCTTCTATCATCGCCATGGCATGTAATTGTGCCTCTACTCTAGCTGAGTGCGTTGTTCCAAGTTCCTCAATAGTCTTCATCCGCGCGGGGGTCAGAAGTTCGTACGTCATCTGACCTTCGGCCGTGACGCGTCCGCCTGGGATGGGTTGTGGCTCGAATGCTTCTTCAAACGTTTCCTCCACCGGGATGGTGACCGTTTCTTCCTCAGCTGGAAGCTCAGGTGGGGAATCTGGCCTTGGTGGCGCTTCATATACTGCAATCCTTGATTCAAGGGTCGATACCTAGGCCCGTAATGAGTTGATTTCCTCTAGGAGGTCAAGAGAGGGGTCCAGAGGTGCTGGTATGTCGTGGTGTGCCGATTCTCGTAGCTGGAATAATTTGTGATCTTCTTTGAGTTTCTGTAACTCCTCGTTCATGCGGTCGTATTCATCTAGTAATCGTACATGATCGTCTAGCAGCATTCTCATCGAGTCTGAAGGAATGGCTTTGAACCTGCTAGGACTGAGTGGTTGGTCTGAGTGGTCGAGCGCTGCTTCTAAGTTTTCTCGGTTCTGATCCTGTAAGCGCTGGTTTTCTTCCTTGGCGGCTACTAGGTGTCTTTGTAGTAAGCCCATGTTTCGTGTTAGCGTTGCATTGCGGACTGTCTGGGCTCTTAATAAGTTATCCAGGTCAACAGTTGCTTCCTTGGTCTTTTCTTCGCTTTCTAGTTCCAATTTGTGATAAGCCTCACGTAATTCCTCGTAGCGGGTGTTCAGAGAGGCATTCTCAATAGACAATAAATTAAGCTGCGACTGTAAGTCATTGGTTGTCCTCTGCAGCTGCTGATAATTATCACCAAGAGATGTGAACTCATCTCTTACTTGCGTCATACACATGAACATCTGTCGGAATGCATTATCTACAGTGGGTGATAGTATTAATGGGGTGCTAAATGAAGATGCAGTTGGTGTAGATGCAACGGGAATGGGGAATGGGGATGGGAAGGTGGATGATGTAGTGATTGTTGAAAATTGTGATGTGCCTAAAAATGTTTGTGCCGTGAGTGAAGTGAGTGATGGTGCAGTGGGTGGTGAGATGTCCATGTCAGTGGACGTATCTAGTGCGGTGACCGTGAATATGGGTGTGATCGTGGGTACTCGTGCTGGTGTAAATACGGGATTTACAAAGGTTGAGGGGTAATTTACAGGGGGGCTGGCTGGAGCAGCTTGGTAGAAAGGGGAAAGAGGGGTTACAGTGGGTCGGGGAGGTGAGACGGGGGAGAAGGTTAATGGCGGTGGGAATGGGAAAAGGGGTCTTGGAGTTGTGGGGAAAGATGGAAGAGATTGATGAAGGAATGGGTTGGATAGAAAGGTGGGTGTGGGAGGGGGTAGACTAGGGCTAATGGGTGCAGGAGTTGTGGGGTTAGTGGTCGTAAAGACAATTTTTGCAACACCACCGGCGAATGAAGCTGTTGGTCTAGGGGAAGGAGGGTGAAGAGGGGAGGCTGGATGGACAGGCGGTGAGAGAGGAGCGGTTGGGGTGGTCGGTGCTACTGAGGTTTGTACAGCTATAGCGCGGGGTGGGGAATCTACAAAGATGGTTTCTACGGCCAATGAACTTTCGGGGACGAGGCGTGCCGCCCTAGATTGTTCTAAAGATTGTGCTCCAGTTGGTACACGAATGTATTCGCCGGGCTTTGAAAGTAGTCGTACTCTGCGAGGGTCAAACTGTGGCAGTGGCTTTCGTTGCAAGTACCTGAGTGCTTCGTTGGAGCCTACTGATTTGACTAACTCTTTGAATCCTTTGATGTATGCATCTTCGAATCCGCCTGTGACAAGTTCTTGTTCTATTATTGTTTGACTCTCTTCCTCTGTCAGCTTTTTGCGTGCCCAAACTTTTTCCATAGTTCTATACAGCTTCTTGATAGCTAGAGTGTAAGCTGCTGCTTCGTAAGTTTCATCTTCATGGGTACTTGTATCCCCATGTGTGTCTGTTTGTTGGCCTTGGCCATCTGTCTGTTCATGCTCTTGGGATTCTTGTGTTCCCTGGCTAGCTTTGTCGTCTCCTTCGTCGTCATCGGTTGCTGTTCTTTCGTCATCAGAGCTGGACACGACCTGTCCTTGTGGCTGATCCCTAGGTGTGGTAGGGTAGCTAGGCCTTTCAAATTCTTGAGAAAACATTTGTCCTTCTGAAAACTGGAACTCATTAGAGAATGCATCGGGCATCTCAAAATCAAAAGTTTGGTCCAGTGGCTCTACTTGTCCTGGTTCTAAATGGGGTATTGGAAAAGAGAAAGCTTCCGCACCAATAGTGGTGGGAAGTTCAACTGCTGTGGTGATAGGTTCTGTGGTTGTGGCTGCTTGGGGTGCAACATTACTGGTGGTGCCCTCTGGCGTAACTGGTCTTGATAACCGTATACAAATTGGTGGTACTGTGGGAGTGGCTGCTGTTGGTGACTGCTCTGGAGATGGTTGTGGAGAGGGTGATTCTGGGACTTGTAGGCACGGGATAGTACCTCTCATCCGCTTTCCGGCTCTGCCTTTGCTAGACTTTCTAGCCTTCCTCGTGGTGCCTTTAAATGCTTTGAGTTTCTCACTGGTCATGGCACGCTCTATGGGTAAATCATATGCCAAGCACATATATATGATCCTGGTGAGGGCGCAGCACCCATTGATTACCTTCTTTCGCTCCCACCTATGTTGTGCCAAATAGAGCTGATCAATTATCCAGCTGGCTAGATCAACCGTTTGCGGTCCAGTACACGCTAAGTATAATCCAAACCAGATTCTTTTGTGGGGCATGGTAAAACGATCCTGAGCTGGGAAAGCAAAGTGCTGCATGCATATCCGTAATGGCTTAGAGAGCTTAGGGGTTATAGCTGAAATGTCCTCCCACTTAGTTACGTCACCACGTTTCATCTGCTCTGGGACTAGCCGTTCTTTCTCCGTTGGAGTGTGTGTTCCATGTATTTTTAGAGCTGCGCGAATTAAATCTTTAGACAAATAAAACCTTCTGAATGGAGGATCATTTACCAAGGATGGTAACATGAATGTTCCGGGTAGATCCTTGTTCTCTGAAGCCGTTAAGGTGGTTACCAAGTAAAAACATCTGTAAAAATCGGGTTTAGGCAGAGGGTCACTAAAATACTCCGTAAATCCCGCTCGTGCCCAAACGTGCGTTAGATCTTGTGTATTCTGCAGTCCTTCAAATTCTCTTGACAAGAATTGGTACTTGGTCCATGTGCGAAGATCAAATGCCAAATTGGCCTCAAATATGAAATCAGCGTCTGCTAATGGTCCTGCTAGGCCTTGAAACCAGTGAGAATTACGATGAATCTTCTCCGTGTATCCTCTAGGAGGATCATCGATTGGCATGGGTCCTGGAAAACCTTGAAATTCTGGTGGTTGCCTCGTAGGATAAGATTCCGCTAGTAATTCTCCAATAGTGGCCATCGGTGCACTGGGGCCAGTTTCTGATGGTCCTGCTTCGGTTTGCATGATGACTGATGATCTAATGGAAAAGATCTGCTACAAAAGATTAACACATTAGTATGGAAATTAATTATGATCCCATTAAGGTGAGACCGCAATCCCTTTCCATAACCGATGTGTAACCCGTGTAGCCAAGTGTCGTGAAGTGATTGATGCAATGATTATTTGCAAAACTAATGCAGGTCTCTAGACGCCTACATGGTTCAGATTATGCATACATTTCTTGATGAGCTTTTATTATGCATGATGTGGGGTTTGGGTGTATGAATTTATACAAGGTTTGGTTGAGGGTGAATTAGTACAAGGGTGGAGTTTAAACGGGGTGGGAGAATTGTTAGATACGATGGTACAAGAAGACGTCTGGATACGTTTCGGTATCCATTTCCTAAGAGTCTTGGAGTGGGTGGTGCGTTTCTGCTGAGGGACGAAAAGTGGTATCAGGTTTGGTGGTATTGAAGGATGGAAAGATTTCTGAGGGGTATATATTACATGGCTTGAGGGTTGAACTATAATACACTGCTTGGGTACCCAAATCTGCATGGGTGTGGGTCGATTGATAAGATACTTCTTGGCGATCCAAATCTGCCGAGTATTTGTACTTGGGGAAGAAGATCGATGGGACTTTGGATGCTGACTCTGCTTCTGTTGAAACTTTGTCCTGCTCTCGTCTGCAGTGTTGCCAATAGCCTGTGGTTGCTGTCCTTTTGGCACCCATATTTGTCTCGTGCCACTTGTTTCGTGATGTTGATACTTCTGCTTTCTTTGCCTTGCCTGGTGGTGTTGTCGGTCTGGGTTCCTCTGTTGTGGTTGAGTCCTTCGTGGTTGGGTTTGAGAGGTCCAATGGACGCTCTGCTTTGGAAAAGAAGGGAGATCCAACACTTGCGTGACCTGCCCATTAGGAAGTGATTCGTTCTTTATCTTTAATCTAGGCCAGACCGCAGCAAGTTTGGAAGGATGAGCACCGCAGGGTGTTGTGCTCATTTGGCCGCTTATGCAACCCACCTGACCGCTGATTGTGTTCATCTGCCCTAGCGGTTGGGTAGCTGCCCCTTCTAGTTTGCAGGAAGCCCCAGGGAAGATCTCCTGTCGTCCTTTTGATTGACAACTGTCCATAGCCAAGCCCGAGTGGGTTGGTGTAGACGTAACGTGACTGGTCTAACCCAAGATCTTCCGGTCTTCTGTCGCATGCGTTTCATAGGGTCTAGGGTTACAAACCTCAATCGGAATGCCGTTAGGGAAGTCAAGCGGTATCACTCGCTTCTGTTCTAAGGTTCCAATCTGTAAGGAGCCTTGTCTAAGATTTAGGTCCACTGAGTGATCGTATAGCCAATCTTGGCCAAGGATTAGGGGTTCTATCAGGTCGTCATCATGGCACACTAGTAGCTTCGCTGTCATGGTCACATCCTTAATGAGGATAGGAAGGTCCACCTCACCCATGCAAGGGGTTTCCATGCCTCCTAGCCCTATGAGGTATGCCTCAATTGGCCTCATTTCTATTAGTGAATCCTTATAGTGGGACCATCTAATCGCACTAGTCGCAGCACCTGAGTCAATTAAAGCCCTGAGTTCTTGGCAAGGGTTGTCGTGCTCTAGCCTGACTGTAATGAATGGTCTCCTGTCCACTATGCTAGGATGAGTGGTTGACTTTACTTGACACATGGCCATGGGGTATCTGGGTGTAGTTTCCAGATGGTTATAATGTTCTCTCCCTAGTCCTTGTCTTCTTAACTTCATGCGTTTAATGCGTTCTATTGCTTCTACCTGAGCTTCCGATCGTATTCTATTTTCTTCCTCCTTACGCTTCTTTGCCAACATGAGTCGTCTAAGCATATCCTCAGTAAGAGGTTCCTGATATAGCTTGACTCTACAGCCACTAATATAATTAGGCATTACGTCTCCTTCTAAAGTGGCTAACTGTACTGCTCCACTTATTGAGAGTCTGTTAATGATCATAGGCCCATAACCTCGCTTTTCTAACTTACGTGCGTGTTGCTTTAGCATATATACTAGAACCAAATCTCCTTCTTTTAGGCCTTTATCTTTCACATGTGCATCAACATATGCTTTCTGTCGTTTCTTTGCTGCGTATATTCCTACTGCTGCCTTTAGCCTGGTTTCTCCTAATCGTTCCAAGTCCATTATTCTCGCTGATAATTCATGGCTGGTCCAATGATGTTCTTGTGCAACCTTAAGGGTCGGTATCAAGAAGTCCAAAGGAAGCACAGCATTCTGACCAAAAACCATCTGAAAGGGAGTTGCATTGAGTACGGTCTTGTAGGCCACTCGATATGCCCAAACAGCGTGGTGTAACTGTTTGTCCCAATCTGAACATTTGTTGTTCACGAGTTTCGTCAGTACGTTACAAAGGATCTTATTAGTGCTTTCAGCCTGACCATTGGCCTGAGGATGATATGGTGCGGATTTCTTGTGAATCACCATAAAATCCTGTAACAAATATTCAATGACTTGGTTTAAAAAGTGAGTGCCTCGATCGCTCACTAACTCTATAGGCAGTCCATATCTTGTAAAGACATTCTCAAATAAGAATTTTGCAGTTGTGTGTGCATCATTCTTTTTCGTGGCTTTTGCCTCTACCCATTTCGTAAGATAATCTGTGGCAACAATAATGTATTCAGCATGTGTACCTTTAGCAGGGGGGTTAATGGGTCCTACAAAGTCTATACCCCACTTAGAAAATGCACGTCCGCCCATCATGGGTTTCAATGGCATTTCATCTCTGCGAGTAGGAAACTGAGTTCTTTGGCACACATCACATCTCTGTACATAGGTATGAGCATCCATGTGAAGAGTGGGTCACCATAATCCTGCAAAGAGGATGGCTTTGATTATCCTATCGGGTCCAAAATGACCTCCTGCAACACCTTGGTGTGCAGTCTCTAGTATGCTCAGATAATCGCTCTCATGAACACATTGTCTTAGATATCCATCTCGTCCTCTTTTGTATAGGTTATCGCCAATAAGTGAATAATCTTGAGCTTCCTGCTCTAGACTGCGTTGTCGAGCTAAGGTCATTCCGTGAGGGAATGTCTTCGTCCTCAAGTATGTCACTAAAGATTCACTCTAGTCTGGTGTGAGAGACACGTGATATAATGTAGCGTGCTCTACTGGTGGTCTTTCACAACAAACATGGCATTCTTTACACAACCTGTAGACATCTGCTTCCATCGAAGGCCAATATACTCCTAATCTATGCAGAGTCTGTAATGTTTGATGTTTCAATTGATGTTGCTCTAGTGCACCTATGTGTGCTAATTGCAACCAATTCGCATGTTCTGATTCATCTACACAACAAGCAAGAATCTTCTGATTATCCTGTTTATATATGCTTCCTGCCATTATTTGGTATCTCTGAGACTTGGTAATCTCTCCTTCTTTGATCTTTATCCTAGGATTCTTGGGTCCATATGTGAGAATAGGGACTATAGGCTTAGCCCATTCTGGTGCTATCTCAAGGTTAAACAAGTATGCATCTGGTAGATCATCCGCTACTCCTTGAGGAGCTTCTCCTGAGGTTAATCTTGAAAGGTGGTCAGCTCTAAGATGTGTCTTTCCTTTCCTGACTACGACTTCAAAATCATACTCCATGAGTAATAGAAACCAACGTATCAGTCGTCCTGTGTTACATGGTTTGTTGACTAAGTACAATAGGGCTTGATGATCCGTAAAGAACTTGAATTTGTTGGCCAACAAGTAGTGCCTAAACTTCTTTACTGCGTAGATCATCCCTAATCCTTCTCATTCCGTTGTGGTCTAATTTCTTTCTGCTGCGTTCAATTGTCTGCTCGCGTAAGCTATGGGGAGATCTATGTTACCTTCATTCGTGGGTTGTGCTAATACACATCCTATGGCATAATTGGATGCATCCACATGTACATGGAATGGCTTACTCCAATCTGGGGTAGTCAATATAGGTGCTGAGCATAAGCGTCGTTTAAGTTCATTGAATGAATTTTCACATTCATCTGTCCATTCAAAATTGGTTAAAAGAGAGTACAAAGGCTTGGCTATGATTGCATACACGTGTATGAATCTCCTATAATATCCGAACTCCTAAATGTTGCAAGTACAAAGAATTAGTTCCCCAATCTTGAACAATTTGCAACTGACGCATGAATGGTCGTCCCAATATCATCTCATAAGCATGGTTTTTTGCAAAGTCACAAATGGCAAAAGTATGCTCAAATTCTACGCCACAAGTGGTGAGAGATATCCCTTTTAATAAGCCTAATGGTTTTTCTATGTGTCCATCAGCCATTTGTAGCTTTATCCTGGTGGGTCTCAATGCTGGCTTACCCCAACCTTTCCATAAGGCGGTGGTAGCTATGGCTACTCCGGCTCCTGAATCTAAGATGGCTTTCGTGGTGTAGCCCTGATGGGTTATCGGAAGATAAGTGTTACCTTCCTCTCCTTCGCTTACATCTCCAATCTTTTCTACGGGTATTTCTGGTACCTTATTTTGTGATCCTATTTGTGAGGGAGTAGTAGCAAGCTCGGAGAATTGATTTGCTACATGTTTCCACAATTCTGGTTTTACCTTCAGCAACTCCTCTAGAGTGAGATTACATTGTACTTTGGTATTCTTGATCACTTCCGTGTTTCTAGGGATTACTGATTCTTCATTCCTCACTATTATCGTGGGTGCTCTCATACTAATAGACTTTGCTTCCCAAGGTCCTATGAATTGAGGTAATTCTTGTAAAGAATTAGATTCAAATCTTGTGTGTTCACTCAGTTGTTCTTCCTCTACCTCATCGTATATAGAGGGAATGTCTTGGGGAAATTGTTCCTGCAAGTCATCTATTTCTTGAATAGGAGGATGAGTTCGTTGTTCTTTTCTCCATTTCTCTTCTTGGATCTCTCTTAAAAATTCATGTGAGTACCTATGTATGGAAGACAAATTGTCTTGACTTTCTGTGTTGGGTACTTGAGACAGGGATGGTGCATTCCTTTCCTGTGTCTCTGGGACAATAGGGTTCCTATGCTGATCCTTTTTCTCTTTGCTTTCAATCAAATATTCTAGCCTCTCCATTAGTCCTTGAAAATGTAATTCCGATTTTGCCATGTTATTCCAATTAAGATATCTAGAGGCTTCGAACAAAGCTTGTGCTAGTTCTACCATCTTCATGCAAAGTTTAGTTCTCTCAATTTCTAGATCAGCTCGAGGGTAGTTTCTGCTCATTTCAGCTACCTGAGGTCCCTCTTTTAATCTAGCTTGATATGCACAAAACATCATGTCTAGATTTTCTGGTATGGGTTCTGCTAAAACTCATCCCGATTTCTAAGCTGGATTCTCTTGATTCAAGTCCTGTGAAGTCAATTCTTGGATTTTGGCTCTAGATTCCTTTAAACTTCCTTCCAACTCCGTTATCTTTTTACTCCATTTTCTCTTTATTCTTTCTCTAGAATCTTTCCAAGATTTTGTCTTTTTACTACTAGATTCTGCAACTTCACTGGTTCCGGCTACTTTCTCTTGATTAAGCTGTTGGTTCTGTAAGAGCGCCTGGGCTCTTGTTATAGCTTGGATAGGCACGTATGTAGGGTTGGATCCATCTGCGTTATTTACAATACCTATCACGTTGATCGGTGTCACATTCGAAGCATTAACAGGGTTCTTAGGACAATCTTTGATTATGTGCTCTTTGCCACAATCGGCACAAAAGCCTTGTATGTTATAGTACTGTGACTGTCCTGATATCGAAGGATGTGGACAATCCTTTATGAAATGGTCTCCTTGGCACCTAAAGCATGGTCCTCTAGGGCCCTGTGGTCTCTGTTGTCTTACTTGGGGCCGTGGATTTGGGTTTGTGTACATCACATTAGCATAGTCTGGCTCCCAACTAGGTTCCACTGGTGGACTATCATAATGATATGTCTCCACATGTTCTGGTGACTCTGTGTAATATGCGGGTGGACTATCTACATGCGTAGAGTCAAAACTGTTTGAGTGTGGGTCACTCTCTGTGATCAAAGGTGAAGAAGGCACTAAAGCCCTACTTAGATTCTCTTTTGCAGCAGCGTATTTGACTGAGATGACATTCGCTGGTGGGGGTGGCTGCTGAGCTAAGATAGGTTGAGGTCTCTGTTGAGCCTGGTATGGGTAGTTCTGAGGAGGCCTATAGTAATAAGGCTGAGCATTGAAATGGCCTTGATACCTACCTGGCTGCTGGTATGCTTGCGGGTAGTTCTGTCTCACGGTTTGTTTGTTGTATGGGCAGTCCTGAGCCGTATGATTCGTGTATCTTCTTTCAATTGTACAGTATTGGCCACTAGGGTTGGCTTGTGGTTGTGGTGCATTGGGGCACACATTTGCCATATGATCACCACCACAGGTGTAACAACGCTTGTTCATTAGTACCCTAGGTTTGCTAGAAACTCCTAGTTTCTGGGCCACTTTTTCTGCTAGGTCTTCTATCAAGTTAGACAATTTTGTGGATGCTAGAGATGAACAGTCTGAGTCCTTATAGACCTTTGAGAGTTCCAACTCATCTCCTAAGTTGTCCTCAATGTCTATGCATATTCTCACACATTGCTCTAGCGTTCTGGGTTCTTTTAGATACACGTAGGAGCGTAGTTTAGAGCTCAACAAGCCATCTAGAAACAATGACACTTGCTTAGCTTGTGAGGGTAGCTCTTGCATTGGACATCGTTCCACATATTGTCTAAACCTACGTCCTGCCAGTCTTACTGTTTCTTGAGGGGTCTGTTTAAAGCTATGAATCAACGAAGACGTGTCATGTCTAATCCCACTTTTAGAGAATTCGGTGATGAATGACTCTAAAAAGTGATGGATGTCTCTAAATTGCCTTTGTTGCAAAGGTTGGAACCAAGTTAAAGCTGTATTCTTTAATGTTAGTCCAAATGCGTTGTATTGCGTGAACATGTCTTCAACTTGTTCTGCTCTTAGTACTTGCTTGAATTCTGCGACATGGTCATAGGGATCTCCTGTCCCATCAAAGTAATTCTTCATTGATTTTACTAACTGTGTGGGTCTCAATATTCTTGTGTGTTCACGTGGTCTGGGTAGAGGAAAATCATCTCTACCACCTAGTACTCCATGATCTCTTTGTCTATCCGCTCTATTAGTGTCCGTGGTTGTTCTATCTCTCCCTATGGGATGATTAAAGCTTACTTCCGGTCTCTCTTTATTTCCCTCTCTTTGATTTCCATGGGCTGAGGATGTTCCTGCCCCTTGTTGACTTGTATTCATGTTTGTTCTAGATGGAGGGAATACCAATTCACCTCTCCATGTGTATGTGTTTTTAGTGCGGTCAGGCACCACCAAGACTCTTTCTGAAGTCTCATCCAGGTATACAACCTTTCCAGGTGTGTCCGGGTCCTTGAACTCGTATATAGTGATGATACCTACCTCACTAAGTATTTCGGTCTTGTATCTCCAAAAGGCTTCATCAGTTTCTTTATTTACAAACAACTCTATGCTTCTGTTGTCCTGAGGGATCCAATCCGGGATTAATACTCGTGTCAGTACAGATTTCCCTCTAGGTGTTCTAGGCTCTTCTAATGGTTCTTTTCCTTGAGATTTTGTTTCCATCTCTGGTTGAATCACGCCAAACTCGTTGGTATTGTTTGGTTGCGTACTTAATATGTACATTGTTCCTTCCTTGTCTATGTACGCGTCTCTCTCGAATTTCACCACTGGATGTTCCAATCCAATGGGTTGCTCGGGGTTGTGCATTTGCACCACTTGCCTTCGCAAACCATCCTCATAGATGCGAGCACCTAATCGGTTGGTTCGGAGAAACTCTAGTTGTGTTCTATAGGGTCCTTCTGGTTTTTCTAAATAGGCTACATTCGACCCTCCTTCTGGTTTTTCTGTGCTAAATGCCATTTTTGATTCGCTAGTATCTGAGCTCTCGTAGGGATAACTAGTGTTCAATTGTTGAGCCCACGATCGTGCAGTAGTTCTTACACTTGCCTCTGATGATCTAAGGCTTCGTCGGTCTGACTTACCTATATGTTTGCCCGATCTAAGGTTCATTAATTTTCTTCCTTGCACACTCAGTACTCGCTCAGATCGTCAATGATTCTTTGTTATTACTGTCTTGATTCTTTTTAGATTTCTTTAGATTCTTGTCTTAATGTATGCGTCAGGAATTCGACTTTCCGTTGTACTTTTGAGTTCTCGTTCCGTCAGACTTATGTTCTTTCCTTTAGGTTTTCGTGTCACACACCTTTACTTGTAGTCTTAGACTTGAAAGAATTAAATATCTTGAACTTGAGGCGTTCCTATCGTCGTTAATCCACAACACTACCGTTTATCCTAAGCTAAGAATTGGCTGAGGGGTTTGAGTAATCTTCCAACCTCGAGTCAGCTTTTCTGGTTGCTCTGATGCCCAAGAAGCCACGCTTCCCAAGCTTTATGCCCTTCACTACCTTGCCTTGGTTGCCCTTGATTGTCCTTGCCTTGGTTGCCCTTGATTGTCCTTGCTACAGTTGGATGATCAAGCACTTGAGTATATGCACCTTTTAAGTCCCTTCCCTTTTGCCCAACTTTTCAATGCTTGCCCCTTGGCTTTCTAGTCCCAAACTAGGTCAACCTCAAAATAGCTTATCTAAAAATAGACGTATCCTTTAAGAAAAAAACAATTGAGGTCATGTAGTACTCGTCAAGAGCTTTCTAACGAGCTATTAAGCTCAAAAAACGGACTTCGGATGAAAAAGTTATGACCGTTCAGGCCCTGGGGGGTAAAAACTGACAAACAGGTTTTTCTCCAAATATGAGCTAAGGGGTCTCCTATGAGTCTAATCACCCAAAAATTTCCCAAAAATAGCCCCAAAATTGGCCAAAAAATGAAACCCTAAAATTTGCGATGGGGGTGCACAATCGCGATGGTCTGAGATGATCGCGATGGTCTGGGACCGTCGCGATGGCGTGAGGGTGCACGGTCACGATGGCGTGAAATTGCACAATCGCGATGGCGTGAAAGTGCACCGTCGCGATGGCGTGAACCTGGACAATCGCGATGGCGTGAAAGTGCACCGTCGCGATGGCGTGAACCTGGACAATCGCGAAAGCGTGAAAGTGCACCGTCGCGATGGCGTGAACTTGGACAATCGCAATGGCGTGAAAGTGCACCGTCGTGATGGCGTCAGTCAACGGTCAACGTGCACAATCGCGATGGTCTAAAATGAACCGTCGCGATGGTCTGAGCGCGATGGCGTGAACCTGGACAATCGCGATGGCGTGAAAGTGCACCGTCGCGATGGCGTCAGTCAACGGTCAACGTGCACAATCGCGATGGTCTAAAATTAACCGTCGCGATGGTCTGAGCGCGATGGCGTGAACCTGGACAATCGCGATGGTGTGAAAGTGCACCATCGCGATGGCGTCAGTCAACGGTCAACGTGCACAATCGCAATGGTCTAAAATGAACCGTCGCGATGGTCTGAGTGCGATGGCGTGAGCCAATCGCGATGGTCTGAATTTTTGAAGTGTCATGATGGTGTGAGGGTGTCGTCGCGATGGTCTAGATTGCCACGTGGCACCGTCGGCGTGATGGCGTGAGCCAATCGCGATGGCGTGACACAATCGCGATGGTCAGAGACCGTCGCGATGGTCCACCCAAGCCGTCGCGATGGCGTGAGCCAATCGCGATGGTGTGACACAATCGCGATGGTCAGAGACCGTCGCGATGGTCCACCAAAATGCAGTTTTGGTGAATGCAGCTATGGATTCCTGTAGGCACAGGTGTGCTCTTCACGCTGGTGTGGTCGCCTTCTCCAAATTCCGAACTTTGCAGACCATCGCGATGGTCTGACACAGACGGAAATTTCTAACAGAAACTGAAGTTTTTACCTTTTGCAGCCTTCCTGATGCACTGGAGCTCTGTACCTGCAAGAAAACTCAAGAAAACAAAAGTACACACAAGCACAAAAGCTCTCTCTCACTCTCTCGCATGCACAAATGAGGGGAAATGAGGAGAATGGGGGAATATAGTGAATTTTTTGATTTTTTTGGAGATGAAGATGATGATGCGGTGATGAAGATGGAGTGTGGGGAGGTGAAAAACACTAAAAACTAAGTAAAAACAACAACAAAAACTGAAATTTTTACCTTCCAACGCCACTTCTTGCTATACTCTTACCATCACACATTCGTCCTAGACTCGATCCCCGGCAACGGCGCCAAATTTGGTGTTGCTCTAGCACAATGGTAAGTACCACGTTAAGAAGCTTCACCTCCTTAATTGTCAATCCGTGGAAGAGATAGGAGTGATATGAAGATCGTGAATGAGAGATGAAGTGAGAGTGAAGGTGAGAAGCACAAAGATGCACACACACATACACACACACTACGAAGAGACAAGCAAGACACAATGGAAGGTGAGAAATTAACTCTATTACTCAAGAACACTATTACAAGCTCAAAAGAACTCTAACCTCCAACAAGCTAACCTCAAAAATGAGCTCTCTAGCTCTTTTTATAGTTTCTAGACTAGTTTTGACCGGTTTCACATCTAGTGACCGGCATAGTTAAAAATTAGGTCCTAGATGCTATTTGGAAGGGTAAACGGTATCTAAAAATAACGAAAATTGGTACACGCATTCTACCTAAGCTCCTCAAGCTCGAGGACTCCTCGGCTTGCACAAAATGGAGCTATGGATTACAAAATGGGGTTTTCTATGTTACATATGTTACAATAGTGATAAAAATCACTGTTGGAGGTTTTTGGAAAGTATTTGGAAACATAATTCTTTGAAAAATGATTCGACTGGCTCCCTGCTCCGTCGTTACATGCTTCCGTGTCGTCTGTGCCTCTGGCTGCTTCCAACAAAGCCCTACAAGTCGTCTGGGTATGATGACATTCCTAATGAGTTTTTTCAGGAACTTGTTGACTTTCAGGTGCCCATCATTCTCTTGATATGGCAAGAAGCCATTAGGAGAGGTACTCTTTCTTCTTCATCAATTCTAAAGTCATCAACTTGATACAAAAAAAGGTCCCAAGGATGACCTCAATAATTGGAGACCTATCTCTTGCCTCACTTCTCTCTACAAAATTTATGCTTCCATGCTTGCCCGTAGACTTAGCCCCGTCATGGATGATATCATTCTCTCAGAGCAAAAAGGGTTCATAAAAGGTAGGTATATCCTTGATGCTATCATATCTATCTGGGAAGGCATGGAATTTGCCAAAGAGACCACTGTTGACACCTTTTTCTTTAAGGTTGACTTTGACAAAGCTTATGATAGGATGGATGGGGACTTTATTCTTCAGCCTTTGCATGATGTTGAATTAGGGAAAAAGTTCATCAAGTTTACTAGTATTCTCTTTGGAAATGCTAACTCCAGGGTTGCTATCAATGGTCAAATATCTGATCCTTTCAGGCTCCACAGGTCTATTAGACAAGGGTGCCCTCTAGCTCCTCTTCTTTTTTCCATTTGCAATGACATGCTAGGGTGGCTGGTTAGAGACTGCATGACTCAAGGAACCATCACAGGCATTCAAATCCCTAACTCTAGCACTCAGTTTTGCCTTCATATGTTTGCGGATGATACCAATGTGATAACCCTTACTGATGATGTCTCGACTGATTCTTTCCTTTCTTGTCTACATACTTTTTGTTTAGCAAGTGGTTCCACTGTTAATTATAAAAAGACTCGCTTCTTCTCTACTAACAATATTGTTCCAGGTTCGGTGATTATTCATGGTTGTTCCATTATTAAAAAAGGTGAAGTTTTTGTCTCTTGGGTATTCCTATGGGTTTTGGTATTTCCTTAGATCAAAGGTGGAATTGGGTCCTATCAAAATTCAGAGATAAAGTTAAGTGGTTATCTTTTCAACAGAATCTTACTCACAATGTTTTTGTTTTAAAGCACTATATTCTACCCACCATTACTTACTTCCTTGCTTGTTGGGAGCCTAGCAAAAAACATTTGTCCCAGGTCATTGCCATGTCAAGGAGGTTCCTTTCGGGTGGCACGCAAGACTCCAACAAAGTCCCCAAAGTTGCATGGAATGTGTCCTATATGAAGAAAGAAAAGGGTGGGCTTGGTATTATCTACCCATCCAAGATGGCTACTCAGCTGGCAACCAAGTGGATTGTGAGAGCTACTACCAGTAATGATTTCTAGGCTTGTTTAGTGAAAAGGAATATAAATAAATTTTACATTGTTGGTTTTAAAAGTTGGAATAGTTTTGATTTGTGGGATGCCATCTCTTCCCCTTACATGTTCTCCACCTTTGGTAGTAGGTTGGTGTGTTCTTTTTGGAGGGCCTGGATGAAAGTTAAAAGTATATATCAAATTCCTATTGTCTTTGCTACTAACTTCTCCTTTCAGGTGCAGCAGTCTGCTTGGATTGGTTGGAAGGAGGTCCCCCCTGACTATCAACTATCCATTAGAATGAACAAGTGTACAAAGGCTTCCTTCTCCAAATGGACGGACTTCTTCACTCGTAATCACGTAAATTAATGAAAGCACCATTTTCGCTAATGACGCCTTTCTCTTGCCTGTAAACAGATTCCAAAGTGCAAAAGGATGGAATTGCTGGATATTCTAGTTGGTTGCTATCCTACCAGATTCTTGAGTATTGGTGATATTGCCTCTAACATGTACAGATAGTACAAAATTAAGTCCTTTATCCCCATCTCCAAGATCACTCCCAAGCTGAACAGGAACTAGAAAGTGCAATGGTCCCCATATCAGTCGAAGTTCATATTCTTGTGTATTTGGGCTTTCCCCCACTCTGTCAAGCATTCCTATTTACAGTGGCTTATTGTGCACAAGGGAATTTTGACCGGGGAGAGAGCTAGCAAGATTAATATTGAATTTGGTAAATGTTCCCATTGTGGTCAATTTGAAGACTTGGTGCACCTATTTATAAACTGTCTGCAGGCTCAGAAGTTTTGGGCCATTGTCAATTCATTTTGCTTGATCAATGGCCTTCCTTAGCTTGGCTACAGAGAAATTCTCCTTAGTGTGTGTTACAAGATGGACATTGTAACAAAGTGATAGGAAGGAGATGGTTGAACCACACACTTGAGAGATAGGAGATGGTTGAACTACACCCTAAGAGAGAGGATTAGGAAGTAATCCTCAACCATGGCTTTTGGGGCAAGTGGTTAGCCCATCACATTCCTAACCAGAAGGTTGTGAGTTCAATTCCTTACATTGGTATCAGATCCTAGGAAGTAGGTTTGGGAAAGGTGGATTGATCAAATGGCCTCTAAAAAAGGCGCTTGGGCATCCTCTATATGAAAGGGTACAAAGAAGTGCACGTCGATTTGACAAGTTAGTCCAACAAAGATTGAGGTGTATCTCTTAATCCGTAGGTCGGATTGAGGCATGTAGGATACCATTGGAAATTTCTCGGAACAAGCTTTCAAGATCTAATGAGTTAGCTTGGAAGTGGGAAGTCCCTGAGAAACCATGGGTGGCACTTGATTGAGGGTTCAAGATACCAAACATAGGTGAGAAGAAGGTTCAAGACTGAGGTTAAGAAGAAGGGCCCAAGACACCAAGATTGCAAACAAGAAGGTTCAAGACACCAAGTTTGAGAGCAAGGGTTCAAGAGACCAAGGTTGTGAACAAGGTTCAAGAAATTGTGCGAGGTTGAGGACATCAATTCAAAGGTACCTAGGGAGTTCAAGGGGCTGATCACTAAGGCTAGAGGGATACGAGAGTAGATCATTGGGGACAATGATTGACCAAGGGGGGAAGAATGTAACAAAGTGATAGGAAGGAGATGGTTGAACCACACACTTGAGAGATACGAGATGGTTGAACTACACCCTAAGAGAGAGGATTAGGAAGTAATCCTCAACCATGGCTTTTGGGGCAAGTGCTTAGCCCTTCACATTCCTAAACAGGAGGTTGTGAGTTCAATTCCTTACGGACATGCTTCTATGGCACATGATCACAAACCACATCTTGTGGTCGATTTGGAAGAGTAGATGCTCTAGTATCTTTACCGAAAAACCCAAAGACTTCAAATTTTCTTGTAACATTGGCATCCAAAAACTTATGTACCCCTGTGACTGATGCTACTAAGCACTCATGATGTTCTAAGAAAAAACAACTACAAAAAATGGAAGAATCTCCTACTTAAATTGTAGTCTAGGAAAAGAAGTCAAATGTGTGCCTTTCTAGCTGCTATGATGCAACTTGGCCTTTACTAGGGGTTATGACTCACTGTTGTACCCCTTTGTATTTTACCTTTTTCAATTTTAATCTTCCTAGTTTAGTCAAAAAAAATAGAAACTTAAAATTACAAACATGTTGTAGACACTACAACGTATCGACGGTATACTGAGGCTGTTATCGAGGAAAATGAACGGGCATAATTTCTCCGCGACATCGATGTCGCAGACGGTATGTGCATCGGAAACATAACATCCGTATAGGCACAGGGTATAGTTGTCGGTATAGGCATCAGTATAAGCGTCGGTAATATCGACGCTTATATCGACGCCCATATCGAGGACTCTGCTGGGTGTACCGACGCCCATATGGACAACTTTGCTGGGTGTATCGACGCTTATATTGATGACCATATCTGTAAAAATGCTTTTGGGTAGAGTGTGTTGTCTTTTGACACAGCATGATGTTGTTTAGCAAAAGACAATACACTCTGCCCAACTCTAAACCAAGTACATGTGATATGTACGCTAATGGCAACCAAAACATGATTTTATATGAGCAAAAATGAACCATGGATCATGTACAAAAAGTTGTATATTCCATAAATGAAGGATGTACAAGAGTGTGGCAAAGCACTTCCATATAGGAACCAAATACAAAATGTGACAAAGCACTTCCACATAGGAATCGAATACAAAATTATGGTACATCATTGCCACATAGGAGTGTAATACAAAATTGTGGCAATGTGACAAAGCACTTCCATATAGGAATCGAATACAAAATTATGGTACATCATTGCCACATAGGAGTGTAATACAAAATTGTGGCAAAGCACTACCATACATATATGCAAGGAGATCAAAACATTTACACCTACAATCCTGCAACAAAGCATATGTGTAAAATGAGACAAATTGACATGACATTTATAAACAACAACTAAAAATACGAAACCAAGCTATAAGTTTACCTAATCATAGATTCTCCCATGAAATGATTGTACCGCATCCCTCTAAGTCTTGCAACAGTGCAGCCAATCCATGACGATATCCATAAGCTTCTTTGGTTCGCGTCGGAGGATGACCCACTGCCAACTCCTATAATAAACATCAAAAATGTTAGATGAACATACATGATTTGCTTAACACAAACAAATTCAATAGTTAAAATGATACTTACAAATTGGTAGCGCATATTGTCATATCTGCCGCTACCTAAATGCGACGTTCCAACTGTATCTAAACGTGTGGCCGCTACATCTCGCTGTTGACGATATCAATCAGGAGTATGTTGCTGCTCATCCTAAATTCATTCCCACTCTTCAACATCTAACCATATAGGATTCGGTAAGTTTGCTCTAAAAGCATCGCGAGCTTCGATCCGCCGATGAGACATCACCTCGCGTGTCATATGCTGAATCCATTCTAAACTCACAATAGGATGCCCACGTGCTCGCCCGTACTTACTCTTCATATATCGATTGTGTGATATAATTTTTTGAATCCTTACCCTATTCGCTCCATTTTAACATGATAGAATGTCCAAACTCTATGGAGCAAAGTTGCCGAATGCGCAGACACATGGACTTTCTAGCTGCATCCATGACTAGAGCTCCATTACGTATGCGATATATCTTGAATTCATCATGGTCATGTGCTCCTCAAGGTGTACGTGGAGATCCCATCTGATCCAATGTGGAGATGTTAAATTGCATGTGTGTATGCATATGCATGTATGTATGCATATGCACGTGTGTATGCATATGCATGTGTGTATGCATATGCATGTGTGTATGCATATGCATGTGTGTATGCATATGCATGTGTGTGCATATGCATGTGTGCATGCATATGCACCAGTGTATGCATATGCATGTATGTGTGTACACATATGCATGTGTATGCATATGCATGTGTGTATGCATACACACATGCATATGCATTTGTGTATGCATATGCATGTGTGTGTGTATGCATATGCATGTGTGTATGCATGTACATGTGTGTATGCATATGCATGTGTGTGCATATGCATGTGTGTATGCATATGCATGTGTGTATGCATATGCATGTGTGTATGCATATGCATGTGTGTATGCATATGCATGTGTGTATGCATACACACATGCATATGCATGTGTGTATGCATACACACATGCATGTGCATGTGTGTATGCATATGCATGTATGTGTGTATACATATGCATGTGTATACATATCCATGTGTGTACGCATATGCATATGTGTATGCATATGCATGTGTGTATGCATATGCATGAGTGTATGCATACACACATGCTTATGCATGTGTGTATGCATATGCATGTATGTGTGTATGCATATGCATGTATGTGTGTATGCATATGCATGTGTATGCATATGCATGTGTGTATGCATATGCATGTATGTGTGTCTTCATATGCATGTGTGTATGCATATGCATGTGTATGCATATGCATGTGTATGCATATGCATGTGTATGCATATGCATGTGTGTATGCATATGCATGTATGTGTGTATGCATATGCATGTGTATGCATATGCATGTGTATGCATATGCATGTGTATGCATATGCATGTGTGTATGCATATGCATGTATGTGTGTATGCATATGCATGTGTATGCATATGCATGTGTATGCATATGCATGTGTGTATGCATATGCATGTATGTGTGTATGCATATGCATGTGTATGCATATGCATGTGTGTATGCATATGCATGTGTGTATGCATATGCATGTGTGTATGCATATGCATGTGTGTATGCATATGCATGTGTATGCATATGCATGTCTATGCATATGCAAGTGTATGCATATGCATGTGTGTATGCATATGCATGTGTGTATGCATATGCATGTGTGTATGCATATGCATGTGTATGCATATGCATTTGTGTATGTATATGCATTTGTGTATGCATGTATGTTCATGTATGTGTGTATGCATATGCATTTGTGTATGCATGTGTATGCATATGCATTTGTGTATGAATGTGTATGCATATGCATTTGTATGCATATGCATTTATGTATGCATGTATGTGTGTATGCATATGCATGTGTGTATGCATATGCATTTGTGTATGCATATGCATGTGTGTGCATATGCATGTGTGTATGCATATGCATGTGTGTATGCATATGCATGTGTGTATGCATATGCATGTGTATGCATATGCTCGTGTATGCATCTGCATGTGTATGAATATGCATGTGTATGCATATGCATGTGTGTATGCATATGCATGTGTGTATGCATACACATGCATATGCATGTGTGTATGCATATGCATGTACGTGTGTATGCATATGCATGTGTATACATATGCATGTGTATGCATATGCATGTGTATGCATATGAATGTGTGTATGCATATGCATGTGTGTATGCATATGCTTGTGTGTATGCATATGCATGTGTGTATGCATATGCATGTGTGTATGCATATGCATGTGTGTATGCATATGCATGTGTGTATGCATATGCATGTATGTGTATGCATATGCATGTGTATGTATATGCATGTGTGTATGCATATGCATGTGTGTGCATCTGGATGTGTGTATGCATATGCACGTGTGTATGCATATGCACGTGTGTATGCATATGCACGTGTGTATGCATATGCACGTGTGTATACATATGCACGTGTGTATACATATGCATGTGTGTATGCATATGCATGTGTCTATGCATATGCATGTGTGTATGCATAGACACATGCATATGCATGTGTGTATGCATATGCATGTGTGTATGCATATGCATGTGTGTATGCATATGCATGTATGTGTGTATGCATATGCATGTGAATGCATATGCATGTGTATGCATATGCATGTGTATGCATATGCATGTGTATGCATATGCATGTGTATGCATATGCATGTGTATGCATATGCATGTGTATGCATATGCATGTGTGTATGCATATGCATGTATGTGTGTATGCATATGCATGTGTATGCATATGCATGTGTGTATGCATACACACATGCATATGCATGTGTGTATGCATATGCATGTGTGTATGCATATGCATGTGTGTATGCATATGCATTTGTGTATGCATATGCATGTGTGTATGCATATGCATGTGTGTATGCATATGCATGTGTGTATGCATATGCATGTGTGTATGCATATGCATGTGTATGCATATGCATGTGTATGCATATGCATGTGTATGCATATGCATGTGTATGCATATGCATGTGTATGCATATGCATGTGTATGCATATGCATGTGTATGAATATGCATGTGTATGCATATGCATGTGTTGCTCTAGCACAATGGTGAGAACCACGTTAAGAAGCTTCACCTCCTTAATGTCAATCCGTGGGAGAGGTAGGAGTGATATGAAGATCGTGAACGTGAGATGATGTGAGAGTGAAGGTGAGAAGCACAAAGATGCACACACACATACACACACACAATGAAGAGACAAGCAAGACACAATGGAAGATGGGAAATTAGCTCTATTACTCAAGAATGCTCTTACAAGCTCAAACTAGCTCTAAGCTCACACTAGCCAAAATGAACCAACCTCAAAAATGAGCTCTCTAGCTCTTTTTATAGTTTCTAGACTAGTTTTGACCGGTTTCACATCTAGTGACCGGCCTAGTTAAAAAATAGGTCCTAGAGGCTATTTGGAAGGATAAACGATGTCTAAAAATAACGAAAATTGGTACGCGCATTCTACCTAAGCTCCTCAAGCTCGAGGACTCCTCGGCTTGCACAAAATGGAGCTATGGATTACAAAATGGGGTTTTGTCTATATTACCTATGTTACAAGAGTGATGAAAATCACTGTTGGATGTTTGAAGAAGTAATAAATATATAACTGTTTGAAAGAATGATCCGACTGGCTCCCAACTCCGTCTTTACATGCTTCCATGCCGTCTGTGCCTCTGACTGTGCCTCTGACTGCTTCCAACACCCCCCTCCCTCTCGCTTCTGTTGTCCTCGGCAGAACCTTGTTGTGCGGTCTGCCGGATGTAGTTTTGTAGGAGGTCGTGAGCGAGGGTGTGCTCAGATACTCGAATGCCTCGGGCCAGATCGGCCTCGAGCTTCTCCCAGTCTATCGGTTGCGGTTCGTCGGGTGGCGGGAGTTGGTAATGCGTGGAATAAACCATTCGCTCACAGGCAAAAAGTTGCAATAAATGTGTGGGCCTGCTGATGAATACCTCGGAATGGTATTCCCAAAACCCGATGGTGAACATCTCTTCAAAGGTTTGTTTGTAGCATGCCGGGAGGTATTTTATCCTACAGTGCCAGGCATAACACACCCGGAGCGATGGCGTTGTGCTCATGTCATATACTAGATCAAAGTTACCATGCTCAAATCCCGGGGTGTTTACATGCGGTGCCTTGACGCGTCGGAAGACTTTAAATATCATTTGCATCATGTCAAATATCTTGACAGTCATATGCGCGGCGATATCATCCATATGCTTCAGGCGAGGGAGCCAGTGACGGATTGTGGCCATCATATAGCCAACAGTGGGCAACTCGGTAGGTGGCTTGAAGTAGGGGTAATTCAGCCAATCCTGACACTGCCTATTGTTTTGTACTTTGATAGCGAATGCAGTCCAGGAGCGGCGTCGTGGTACTGGTCCCCAGCAAGGATTATACTTTAAGTGTAAGGGCGCTTTCACCCATGTGCTCATCATTTCCGGGTACTCCTATAAAAGACGTGTACGCCAATCTGGTTGATAAATAGTGCCTTGTTGCGCATCCAGTGGCAAGTCTTCAGGCTCGAACTGGATTGCATGTGATGGCTTCTTGCCAGTTCGCTTTTCTATGGCCAGCTGGTATTCGGCCATTAGCATGAAGTAAGGTTTGTATTGAAGCTCATGCCCGGATATGTACCTGCGTGGGGCCAATTGAGCAAAGTAGGGAGATTGCAAAATTCGTTCTTCGATCATGGCCATAGCATGCAGCTGGGCCTCGACTCTAGCTGAGTGCGTTGTTCCAATCTCCTCCACAGTCTTCATCCATGCGGGGATCGGAAGTTCGTACGTCATCTGGCCTTCAGCCGTGACTTGTCCGCCTGGGATGGGTGTGGGCTCGTATGCTTCTTCAAACGTTTCCTCCACCAGAATGGTTATGTTCTCGTCGTCAGCTGGGATCTCCGGTGGGGAATCAGGCCGTGGTGGTGCTTCGTATACATCTATGCATGATTGGAGAGTGGTTACCTGGGCCCGTAATGCGTTTAGTTCCTCTATGAGTTCAGGAGAGGAGTCCACGGGTTCTGGTACTTCTGCTGCCACTGGTAGTTGTTGTGGTGCCGGTTCTCTGAGCTGTAGTAACTTGTGATCTTCTTTTAGCTTCTGATGTTCTTCGTTCATTCGATCATAATCCTCTAGCAATCGAACATGGTCATCTAGCAACATCCGCATCGATTCAGATGGGATTGCCTTGAATCTGCTCGGACTTAATGGTTGTTCAGGGTGGTCCAGTGCCGCTTCCAAATTTTCTCTATTCTGCGCTTGGAGTCTCACGTTCTCCTCCTAGGCTGCGGCTAGGTGCCTCCTGAGTAGGCCCATATTTCTGGTCAGCGTCGCATTCCTAATTGTTTGGGCTCGAAGCAGGTTGTCCAGGTCAGCAGTGGCTTCTTTTGTCTTCTCTTCACATTCTAGCTCTAGCTTATGATATGCCTCTCTTAGTTCTTGGTGTCGCGTATTTAACGAGGCATTCTCGATTGATAATGAATTGAGCTGCGACTGTAATTCACTTGTCATCCTCTACAGCTGTTGATAATTGTTGCCCAGAGATGCGAACTCATCTCGTACTTGTGACATGCATGTGAACATTTGTTGAAGTGCAGTGTCTATGGTGGGCGATAATAGTAATGAAGTGTTAAGTGAGGATGCAGTAGAAGTAGATGCAACGGGAATGGGGAATGGGGTTGGGAAGGTGGATGCAGTGGTGATCGTGGAAAATTGTGACGTACCTAAATATGATGGTGCTGTGAGTGGAGTGGGTGCTGGTGCGGTGGGTGGTGAGATGTCCATGTCATTGGACGTGTCAAGTGCGGTGACTGTGAAAAGCGGTGTGTATGTGGGTGGTTGTGTAGGTGTGAAGACGGGATTTACAAATGTAGAGTAGTTTACAGGGGGAATGGTTGGAGCGGCTTGGTGAAAAGGGGAAATAGGGGTTATGGTGGGTTGGGGAGGTGAAACTGGTGAGAAGGTTAGTGGGGTTAGAAAGGTGAAAGGGTGTCTTAAAGGTGGGGGAAAGGATGGGAAGGATGAAGGGGTGAAGGGGTTAACATGTAGACGAGGTGGGGTGGGTGCGGGCATGGTGGCATGAATGGGCGGAGTAAAGGCTGTGGCTATGTTGCCATGGACTGGTGTGGATGTGGGAGGAGCAGGTGGGTGTGCTGGGGATACAGGATGGGTTGGTGAAATATGAGGTGAGAGAGGAGTAGATGGTGTGGATGTTATTTCAAGGATAGTGGTCGTATGTACAACGGTAGTATGTGGTAGGGAGTCGACTAGGATGGCTTCTTCGGTGAAGGATCTTTCCGGCCGTAGGCGTGCATCTTGTGCCTGGTGGGATGATTGAGCACCTACCGGAACTCGAATATATTCACCGGGCTTCGATAGCAGGCGAACTCTGCGAGGGTCATATTGGGGGAGTGGCTTCCTTTGTAAATACCTCAATGCTTCGACCGGGCCGATGGATTGGACCAGTTCTCTAAACCCTCTGATGTAGACTTCTTCAAATCCTCCGGAGACTAGTTCTTGTTCGATTAGGGCCTGGCTCTCTTCTTCAGTCAATTTCTTCCGTGCCCAGACTTTCTCCATCGTACGATATAATTTCTTGATTGCCAGCGTGTAAGCTGCTGCTTCGAAAGTCTCCTCTTCGTGCGTGCTGGTGTCACCGTGTGCATCGGTTTGTTGGCCTTGGCCGTCTGTCTGTCCTTGTTCTTGGGAATCATGCGTGCCCTGGCTGGCTTCATCGTCACCTTCTTCGTCGTCGGTGGCTGTTCTTTCGTCATCAGAGCTGGACACAACTTGTCCCTGTGGCAGATCCCGCGGTGTGGTAGGGTAACTGGGGCGTTCATATTCTTGGGAGAACATCTGTGCCTCTGAAAACTGGAATTCATTTGAGAATGCATCAGGCATTTCAAAATCGAATGTTGTGTTTATTGGTTCTGCCTCCATGTGTGGTATTGGGAAAGAAAAGGCGTCCGCACCAATAGTGGTGGGAGCTTCTGCTGAAGTGGTGGTGGGTTCTGTGGTTGCAGCTGCCTGAGGTGCAGCGACACTAGTAGTGCCCTCCGTGACCACTGGTCTAGACAACCTTATGCGAATAGGTTGTACTGTGGGAGCGGCTTCTGTTGGTGATCGCTCTGGAGAGGGTTGTGGTGATGGTGACTCTGGCACTTGAAGGCAAGGAATAGTGCCTCTCATGCGCTTACCTGCCCGTGTTCTGCTGGGCTTCCTGGCTTTCTTTGTCGTTCCTTTGAATGCTTTCAGCTCTTCTCCTGTTAATGCGCGTTCAATTGGCAAGTCATAAGCCAAGCACATATAAACAATCCTTGTCAGCGCACAACATCCATTAAGCACTTTCTTGCGTTCCCATCTGTGTTGTGCCAAATACATTTGATCAATGATCCAGCTCGCCAGATCAACAGTCTGAGGTCCGGTACACGCTAAGTACAATCCAAACCATATTCTTTTGTGTGGCATGGTAAATCTGTCCTGAGCGGGGAATGCAAAATGTTGCATGCATATCCGTAGCGGCTTTGACAGCTCAGGTGTAATTGCTGAGATCTCCTCCCACTTAGTGACATCCCCACGTTTCATAGGGTCTGGAATTAATCTTTCTCGATCTGTGGGTGTGTGGGTTCCATGAATCTTGATGGCCGCTCTGATTAAATCCTTCGAGAGATAAAACCTTTTGTAAGGTGGATCATCCACTAAAGAAGGCAAAATAAAAGTTCCTGGGATGTCCTTATTCTCTGAGGCCAGTAAGGTAGTGATTAAATAATAACATCGATAAAAGTTAGGTTTGGGCAGAGGATCACTGAAATACTCCGTGAAGCCGGCTCTGGCCCAAACATGAGTTAAGTCCTGAGTGTTCTGTAGGGCTTCGAACTCTCTGGAGAAGAATTGGTATTTTCCCCAAGTGCGGTCATCAAATGTCAAAGTAGATTCAAATATGAAATCCGCGTCCGCTAAGGGTCCTGCAAGTCCCTGAAACCAGTGAGAGTTACGGTGTATCTTTTCTGTGTAGCCCATAGGTGGGTTGTCGATCGGCATGGGTCCTGGAAATCCTTGGAATTCTGGTGGTGGAGCAGTCGGGTGGGATTCTGCTCGTAACACATTGAGGGGCACTGCAGCTACACTGGGGCCTGCTCCTGATGGTCCTTCGTCGGTTTGCATGATGACTGGTGTGTTAATGAGAAAGATCTGCTACAAAAGATTAACACATTAGCATGGAAATTAATTATGATCCCAATAAAGTGAGACCGCAATCCCTTTCCATAACTGATGCGTAACCCGTGTAGCCAAGTGCTGTGATGTGATGGATGCAATCCTTCTTGCAGCACTAGTGCAGGTCTCTAGACACCTACACGTTTCAGATGATGCATACGTTCCTTGATGAGATGAGATTATGAGTGACGTGTGATGATGGTGGGTGAATTTATACAAGGTTTAAAGGTTAGTGATTTATTACAAGGTTGTATGTTAGTCGGGGGGGTAGTTTTGTCAGACATGGGGTTAGGGGAAGACGATTGGACACGCTTCGGTATCCATTTCCTAAGAGTCCTTGAGTGGGTGGTGGGTTTCTGCTGAGGGGTCAAAGGTAGTATCGGGTGTGGTGGTGTTGAGGGATGGAAAGATTTGTGAGGGGTATGTATTACATGGCTTAAGGGTTGAGCTATGATACATGGTTTGGGTACCCAAATCTGCGTGGGTGTGGGTCTATGGGTAAGGTATTTCTTGGCGATCCAAATTTGTCGAATGCTCGGACCTGTAGAAGAAGGTCGAGGGGATGGTGGATACTGATTCTGTTTCTGCCTTGCCTTTTTCTTGTCGATCTCTGCATGGTTGGAGTTCTTCGGTGCTTTTTGTCCTTTTGGCACCCATATTTGTCTGGTGCCGCTTCCTTTGGGTGGCCTAAACTGCCTTCCTTGTTGTATCTTCTGGTACTGCATCCGGTCTGGGTTCCTTCGTCGTGGTTGACTCTGTCGTGGTTGAGGTTGAGAGGTCGGATGGACACTCTGATTTGGA
The DNA here is from genome assembly GCA_020310875.1 of Ceratopteris richardii. NCBI lineage: Eukaryota > Viridiplantae > Streptophyta > Polypodiopsida > Polypodiales > Pteridaceae > Ceratopteris > Ceratopteris richardii. The sequence continues at coordinate 10,190,167 of CM035406.1, forward strand.
AAAGAAGGGAGATCCAACACTTGCGTGACCTGCCCATTAGGAAGTGATTCGTTCTTTAACTTTGATCTAGGCCAGTCCGCAACAAGTGTGGAAGGATGAGCACCGCAGGGTGTCGTGCTCATTTGGCCGCTGATGCAACCCACCTGACCGCTGATTGTGTCCATCTGCTCTTGCGGTTGGGTAACTGCCTCTTCTAGTTTGCAGGAAGTCCCAGGGAAGATCTCCTGTCGTCCTTCTGATTGACAATTGTCCATAGCCAAGCCCGAGTGGGTTGGTGAAGACGTAATGTGACTGGTCTGTTTAAAGATCTTCCGGTCTTCCGTCGCATGTATTTCATAGGGTCTAGGGTTACAAACCTCAGTCGGAATGCCGTTAGGGAAGTCAAGCGGTATCACTCGCTTCTGTTCTAAGGTTCCAATCTATAAGGAGCCTTGTCTAAGATTTAAGTCCACTGAGTGATCGTATAGCCAATCTTGGCCAAGGATTAGGGGTTCTATCAGGTCGTCATCATGGCACACTAGTAGCTTCGCTGTCATGGTCACATCCTTAATGAGGATAGGAAGGTCCACCTCACCCATGCAAGAGGTTTCCATGCCTCCTAGGCCTATGAGGTATGCCTCAATTGGCCGCATTTCTATTCCTCAATCCTTATAGTGGGACCATCTAATCGCACTAGTCGCAGCACCTGAGTCAATTAAAGCCCTGAGTTCTTGGCAAGGGTTGCCGTGCTCTAGCCTAATTGTAATGAATGGTCTCCTGTCCACTATGCTAGGATGAGTGGTTGACTTTACTTGACACATGGCCATGGGATATCTGGGGGATGTTTCCAGATGGTTATAATATTCTCTCCCTAGTCCTTGTTTTCTTAGCTTCATGCGCTTAATGCGTTCTATGGCTTCTGCCTGAGCTTCCGCTCGTATTCTATTTTCTTCCTCCTTACGCTTCTTTGCCAATGTGAGTCGTCTAAGCATATCCTCAGTAAGAGGTTCTTGATATAGCTTGACTCTACAGCCACTAATGTAATTAGGCATTATGTCTCCTTCTAAGGTGGCTAACTGTACTGCTCCACTAGTCGAAAGTCTGTTAATGATCATAGGTCCATAACCTCGCTTTTCTAACTTCCGTGCGTGCTGTTTCAGTGTATACACTAGAACTAAATCTCCTTCTTTTAGGCCTTTATCTTTCACATGTGCATCAAAATATGCTTTCTGTCGCTTCTTCGCTGCGTATATTCCTGTTGCTGCTTTCAGCCTGGTTTCTCCTAATCGTTCCAAGTCCATTATTCTCGCTGCTGATAATTCATGGCCGGTCCACTGATGTTCTTGTGCAACCTTAAGGGTCGGTATCAAGAAGTCCAAAGGAAGCACAGCATTCTGACCAAAAACCATCTGAAAGGGAGTTGCATTGAGTACGGTCTTGTAGGCCACTCGATATGCCCAAACAGCGTGGTGTAATTGTTTGTCCCAATCTGAACGTTTATTGTTCACGAGTTTCGTCAGTACGGTACAAAGTATCTTGTTAGTGCTTTCAGCCTGACCATTGGCCTGAGGATGATATGGTGCAGATTTCTTGTGAATCACCATAAAATCCTGTAACAAATATTCAATGACTTGGTTTAGAAAGTGAGTGCCTCGATCGCTCACTAACTCTATAGGCAGTCCATATCTTGTAAAGACATTTTCAAATAAGAATTTTGCAGTCGTGTGAGCGTCATTCTTTTTTGTGGCTTTTGCCTCTACCCATTTGGTTAGATAATCTGTGGCAACAATAATGTATTCAGCATGTGTACCTTTTGCAGGGGGGTTAATGGGTCCTACAAAGTCTATACCCCACTTAGAAAATGCACGTCCGCCCATCATGGGTTTCAATGGCATTTCATCTCTGCGAGTGGGAAACTGAGTTCTTTGGCACACGTCACATCTCCTTACATAGGTATGAGCATCCATGTGAAGAGTGGGCCACCATAATCCTGCAAAGAGGATGGCTTTGACTATCCTATCTGGTCCAAAGTGACCTCCTGCAACACCTTGGTGTGCAGTCTCTAGTATGCTCAGATAATCGCTCTCATGAACACATTGTCTTAAATATCCATCTCGTCCTCTTTTGTATAAATTATCGCCAATAAGTGAATAGTCTTGAGCTTCCTGCTCTAGACTGCGTTGTCGAGCTAAGGTCATGCCTTGAGGGAATGTGGTCGTCCTCAAGTATGTCACTAAAGGTTCACTCCAGTCTGGTGTGAGAGACACATGATATAATGTCGCATGCTCTACTGGTGGTCTTTCACAACACACCTGACATTCTTTACACAACTTGTAGACATCTGCTTCCATAGAAGGCCAATATACTCCCAATCTCTGCAGAGTCTGTAATGTTCGATGTTTTGAATGATGTTGCTTTAGTGCACCTATGTGTGCTAATTGCAACCAATTCGCATGTTCTGATTCATCTACACAACAAGCAAGAATCTTTTGATTATCCTGTTTATATATGCTTCCGGCCATTATTTGATATTTCTGAGACTTGGTAATCTCTCCTTCTCTGATCTTTATCCTAGGATTCTTGGGTCCGTATGTCAGACTATAGGCTTAGCCCATTCTGGTGCTATCTCAAGGTTAAACAAGTATGCATCTAGTAATTCATCTGCTACTCCTTGAGGAGCTTCTCCTGAGGTTAATCTTGAAAGGTGGTCGGCTCTAAGATGCGTCTTTCCTTTCCTAACTACCACTTCAAAATCGTACTCCATGAGCAATAGAAACCAGCGTATTAATCGTCCTGTGTTACATGGTTTGTTGACTAAGTACAATAGGGCTTGATGATCTGTAAAGAACTTGAATTTGTTGGCCAACAAGTAGTGCCTAAACTTCTTTACAGCGTAGATCATCCCTAATCCTTCTCGTTCCGTCGTGGTGTAATTTCTTTCTGCTGCGTTCAGTTGTCTGCTAGCGTAAGCTATGGGGAGATCTATGTTACCTTCATTCGTGGGTTGTGCTAACACACATCCTATGGCGTAATTGGATGCATCCACATGTACATGGAATGGCTTACTCCAATCCGGGGTAGTCAATATAGGTGCTGAGCACAAGCGTCGTTTAAGTTCATTGAATGAATTTTCACATTCATCTGTCCATTCAAAATTGGTCAAAAGAGAGTACAGAGGCTTGGCTATGATTGCATACATGTGTATGAATCTCCTATAATAACCACAATGGCCCATAAATGCCTGTACCTCTTTCACATTAGTTGGTCTAGGTAATTCTGCAATTACCTTCACCTTTTCCTCGTCCGTAGAGATTCCATTTTTTGACACAATGTGTCCTAGAATTTTGCCTTGTCTGACCATGAAAACGCATTTTTCTGGGTTCAAACAAACCTGATATTCTCGACATTTATCAAATATTTGTCTTAACTCTGGGATATGTGTCTGTCTTACATTTGAATGTGCACATAAGTCATCGACATAAACTTCCAAGCTCTTGCGTAAGAATTCCTTAAAAACGTGACACATGAGTCGCTGGAAAGTAGCGGGTGCATTTGTTAAGCCAAATTGCATCACACGAAATGAAAATATGCCCCATTCAGTGGCAAAAGCCGTCTTGTGTTGGTCTTCTGGAGCAATGGCTACTTGATTATAGCCTGAGAATCCATCAAGAAAGCTGTAAACTTCCTTGCCCGCAACTCTCTCCAATAGATGTTCTGTGATAGGAAGAGGATAACTGTCTCTAATCGTTGCGGCATTAACTTTTTTAAGGTTAATACACACACGCAATTTTCCATTCTTCTTGGGCACAACCACAATGGGGGATACCCATTCGGTATGCTCAATTTCGTAAATGAATCCTGCTTCTATCAAGCGATCTATCTCCTCTTTAATCTTCGCAGCGTAGTTATCATTGTACGTGTAAGGTTTCTGTTTTGTCGGTTTTGCATCTGGAGTCATAGGGATTCTATGAGAACATATATCTGGATCTACTCCCTTCAAATCTTTGTAACTCCAAGCAAAAACATCTCTATATTCGCGCAATAGGGCAACTAACTCTTCTTCTTCTTCAGTCGTCAAATCATGCCCTATATATGTGCATTTTTCTTCTTCTCCTTCAATAGAAACCATTATTTTCTTGGTTTTCTCTTGGTTATCATATACTTGTCCGTCATTCGCCTTTCTATTGGGCATTCGTACCATGATTCTTCTATCTTCAATTTCATATTTCTTGAAATTCTCGGGTACTTCAAACAAAGATTCTTCTTTTTCTAACATGGTTTCTTTCTTCTTTCTTTTCTTGCCTTCACTCTTGGTAGTCACTTCCGTGGCTAATCTTACCTCGTTCGTAATTTCCCTGTGTCTCTGAGTGTGAGTCTCTACTTCGTAGAAATATTCTTCCTCTGATGCAAAGGGTGGGTCCATGAGAATTGATTCTAAATCAAAATCGCTTGCACCCTCGAATGCATCAGTGTTCGGTTCACACTCCTCTAAGATTGCATCGCACATGATTGGCTCTATCGTGAAAACTGAAATGTCATAGCCATCCTCGTCACAGTGGGGTGTCCATTGTTCTTCATTGATGGCTACATCCATGGTTGCTAGGATTTCCGCCCAACCATGGGGTTCAAACTCTTCGTCTGGGAATACTACAGGTGCGTAGGCTGGATCTTGAAGGGTTCGTGGATGTTGTTCTGCACCTAAGGTCCTTGCTTCTAATCGTTCTTCCTCTTGTTTGGCTACTTTACACATCCATAAATGGGTATCCTCATGCAACCAAGAAGGATCTGATTCTAATGAGTGCACGGATTCCGTCTCTGCTGGTGTCTTATGGATGGTATTCCATTGTATTGGGGGCACATCTCTATGTGAATAGTCTTTAAGATTGACTTTGGTAGTCACTCCTAAATGTTGTAAGTACAAAGAATTAGATCCCCAATCTTGTACAATTTGCAACTGACGCATGAATGGTCGTCCCAATATCATCTCATAAGCACGATTTTTTGCAAAGTCACAAATGGCAAAGGTATGCTCAAATTCCACACCACAAGTGGTGAGAGATATGCCTTCTAGTAAGCCTAACGGTTTTTCTATGTGTCCATCAGCCATTTGCAGTTTCATCCTGGTGGGTCTGAGTGCTGGCTTACCCCAACGTTTCCACAAAGCGGTGGTAGCGATGGCTACTCCGGCTCCTGAATCTAAGATGGCTTTCGTGGTGTAGCCCTGATGGGTTATTGGAAGATATGTGTTACCTTCCTCTCCTTCGCTTACGTCTCCAATCTTTTCCACGGGTATCTCTGGTACCTTCTTATGTGATCCTATCTGAGAGGGTGTGGTAGCTAGCTCAGGGAATTGATTTGCTACGTGCTTCCACAATTGTGGTTTTACCTTTAACAATTCCTCCAGAGTGAGATTACACTGTACTTTGGTATTCTTGATCACTTCCGTGTTTCTAGGGATCACTGATTCTTCATTCCTCACTATTATCGTGGGTGCTCTCATACTAATAGACTTCGCTTCCCAAGGTCCTGTGAACTGAGGTAATTCTTGTAGAGAATTAGATTCAAATCCTGTGGGTTCACTCAGTTGCTCCACCTCTACATCATCATATATAGAGGGGATGTCTTGGGGAAATTGTTCCTGCAAGTCATCTATTTCTTGAATAGGAGGATGAGTTCCTTGTTCTTTTCTCCATTTCTCTTCTTGGATCTCCCTCAAAAATTCATGTGAGTACCTATGTATGGAAGACAAATTGTCTTGACTTTCTGTATTGGGTACTTGAGACAGGGATGGTGCATTCCTTTCCTGTGTCTCTGTGACAATAGGGTTCCTAGAATGATCCTTTTTCTCTTTGCTTTCTATCAAGTGTTCTAGCCTCTCCATTAGTCCTTGAAAGTGTAGTTCTGGTTTTGCCATGTTATTCCAATTAAGATATCTAGAGGCTTCAAACAAAGCTTGTGCTAGTTCTACCATTTTCATGCAAAGTTTAGTTCTCTCAATTTCTAGATCAGCTCGAGGGTAGTTTTTACTCATTTCCGTTACTTGAGGTCCCTCTTTTATTCTAGCCTGATATGCACAAAACATCATGTCTAGATCTTCTGGTATGGGTTCTGCTAAAACCGATCCTGATTTCTGAGCTGGGTTTTCTTGATTTAATTCTTGTGAAGCCAATTCTTGTATTTTGGCTCTAGATTCCCTTAAACTTCCTTCCAACTCACTTATCTTTTTACTCCACTTTCTCTTGATTCTTTCCCTAGAATCTTTCCAAGTCTTTGTCTTTTTACTGCTAGATTCTGCAACTTCACTAGTTCCGGCTACTTTCTCATGATTAAGCTGTTGGTTTTGTAAGAGCGCCTGGGCTCTGGTTATCGCTTGGATAGGCACGTATGTAGGGTTGGATCCATCTGCGTTGTTTACAATACCTATCACATTGATCGATGTCACATTTGAAGTGTTAACTGGGTTCTTAGGACAATCTTTGATTATGTGCTCTTTGCCACAATCGGCACAAAAGCCTTGAATGCTATAGTACTGTGATTGCCTTGCTATTGGGGGATGTGGACAGTCCTTAATGAAGTGATCTCCTTGGCACCTAAAGCATGGTCCTCTAGGGCCCTGTGGTCTCTGTTGTCTCAATTGGGGCCGTGGGTTTGGGTTTGCGTACATCACATTAGTATAATCTGGCTCCCAACTAGGTTCCATTGGTGGACTATCATAATGATATGTCTCCACATGCTCTGGTGACTCCGTATAATAAGCGGGTGGACTAGTTACATGAGTAGAGTCAAAACTGTTTGAGTTCGGGTCACTTTCTGTGATCAAGGGTGAAGAAGGCACTAAGGCCCTACTTAGGTTCTCTTCTACAGCAGCGTATTTAACTGAGATGACATTCGCTGGTGGGGGTGGCTGCTGAGCCAAGACGGGTTGAGGTCTCTGTTGAGCCTGGTATGGGTAGTTCTGAGGAGGCCTATAGTAATAAGGCTGAGCATTGTATTGGCCTTGATACCTACCTGGCTGCTGGTATGTTTGCGGGTAGTTCTGTCTCACGGTTTGTTTGTTGTATGGGCAGTCCTGAGCCGTATGATTCGTGTATCTTCTCTCAATTGTACAATATTGGCCACTAGGGTTGGCTTGAGGTTGAGGTGCATTGGGGCACACGTTTGCCAAATGATTTCCACCACAAGTGTAACAACGTACGTTTGTTGGTAGCTTGGGCACCTGTTTACTAGAAACTCCTAGTTTTTGGGCCACCTTTTCTGCTAGGTCCTCTATCAAATTAGACAATTTTGTGGATGCTAGAGAAGAACAATCCGAGTCCTTATAGACCTTTGAGAGTTCTAATTCATCTCCTAGGTTATCCTCAATGTCTATACATATTCTTACACACTCCTCTAGCGTTCTGGGTTCTTTTAGGTACACATAGGAGCGTAGTTTAGCGCTCAACAAGCCATCTAGGAACAGTGATACTTGTTTGGCTTGTGAGGGTAGCTCTTGCATTGGACATCGTTCAACATATTGTCTGAATCTACGACCTGCCAGTCTTACTGTTTCCTGAGGGGTCTGTTTAAAGCTATGAATCAACGAAGACGTGTCATGTCTAATCCCACTTTTAGAGAATTCAGTGATGAATGACTCTAAAAAGTGATGGATGTCTCTAAATTGCCTTTGTTGCAATGGTTGGAACCAAGTTAAAGCTGTATTCTTTAACGTTAGTCCAAATGCGTTGTATTGCGTGAACATGTCCTCGACTTGTTCTGCTCGTAGTACTTGCTTGAATTCTGCGACATGGTCATAGGGATCTCCTGTCCCATCAAAGTAATTCTTCATGGATTTTACTAATTGAGTGGGTCTCAAAACTCTTGCGTGTTCGCGGGGTCTAGGTAGAGGAAAATCATCTCTACCACCTGGTATTCCATGATCTCTTTGTCTATCCATTCTATTAGTGTTCGCGGTTGTTCTATCTCTCCCTATGGGATGAGTGAAGCTTACTTCCGGTCTCTCATTATTTCCTTCTCTTTGATTTCCATGGGCTGAGGAGGTTCCTGCCCCTTGTTGACTTGCATTTATGTTCGTTCTAGATGGAGGGAATATCAATTCACCTCTCCATGTGTATGTGTTTTTAGCGCGCTCAGGCACCACGAAGACTCTTTCTGAAGTCTCATCCAGGTATACAACCTTTCCAGGTGTATCTGGGTCCTTGAATTCATAGATTGTAATGATGCCTATCTCACCAGGGTGTTCCTTTCTGTACCTCCAAAAGGCTTCATCTGTCTCTTTATTTACATACAACTCAGTGCTCCTGTTATCTTGAGGGATCCACTCTGGGATGAGTACTCTTGTTAATACGGATTTCCCTCTCAGTGTTCTAGGTTCTTCTAACGGTTCTTTTCCTTGAAATTTCGCTTCCGTCTCTAATTGAATTGTGTCAAACTCATTAGTATCGTTTGGTTGGGTACTTAGGACGTACATGGTTCCTTCTTTATCTATGTAAGCGTCTCTCTCAAATTTCACCACTGGTCTTTCCAATCCAATGGGTTGATCAGGGTTGTGCAGTTGCACCACTTGCCTTTGCAAACCATCCTCATAGATGCGAGCACCTAATCGGTTGGTTCGGAGAAACTCTAATTGCGTTCTATAGGGTCCTTCTGGTTTTTCTAGGTATGCTACATGAGACCCTCCTTCTGGTCTGTCTGTGCTAAATGCCATTTCTGATTCGCTAGTATCTGAGCTCTCGTAGGGGTAATTGCTATTCAATTGCTGAGCCCAAGATCGAGCGGTAGTTCTTACACTAGCCTCTGATGATCTAAGGCTTCTTCAGTCTGACTTACCTATGTGTCTCCTGTTGGTGCATGACAATCATCAATTGAAGAATTATGGAGGAATGAAATCAAGGAGTCAAGAAGAAAACAAAGTCAGATGGTTGAATGAAGGACATGTTCAGAAAATCCAAAGATATGTACACATATGTACATTAGCTAACTTATATCTTTGTTTAGTCATACACTTGTATATATTCATATATAAATATGTTGGAAAATGTCGGGAAAATAGAGCAGAAGAAGATTAGAGAATAGGGAGAGAGAAATTAGTGTCATTAGACACATTGAAAGTGAGTGAATCATCTATCCTCACTTGTATGTAAATTTTCTGAAGAAATCGAGAAACTTGCGCCCGATGTTTAGCAGTCTGCTCCTTCTGTGTTTAATCTTTTGAGAAATCCTTCTGCACGTGTCTAAGTCCATAGCTAATCTATCTATGGCTAGAATTTGAGAGGTTAATTGAAATCAGGCTGAGAGAATTTTGATTAGGAACATTCATATGTAAGAATGTTCTAAGAGTCGTAAAATCTGGCGCACATTTCATCTTCAATGAAATGATCATTGCTCAGTCCACAGTGTAAAGTTTTAGACAAGTGAGGGCTTAAAATCTAAGTTGGAAGGTAAGCCATCTATGGCTAAAAGATCTTGATCAAACGGGATTTACTTTGGGAGAACCAGTGCTAAGAAGTTGCAGGTGTCAAAGTCGCCATTGCAGAGAAGCTCTTTCAGACATAGGTAAAGTGTTTCACACATTTCTCAGTATGTACTCAATCTTTTTGAGAGATTTAACTTGGCAAAGTTGCGCAACCTTAAGGCGAAGTGTTGTGCAAAGTTTTATCAAAAACTTTACAGGATTGATTAGTCAATGAGTGATTAATCTGCAGCAGACTTTTCTGAAGAAGCTGAATTTTTCAGAATAATCAATTTTCTGATAAATTGGTGAGAGTTCTCTAAGTTTGGTGGAGTCTAAGGTTAATCTTGATATAGAGGTGATCTAAATTCAAGGTTAACTTGTTCTTTTGGAGATTAACACTCTCCATCAGTGGTATCAGAGCAGGTTGTGTCAAAATTGAAGTGAAGGAGACTCCAACTACTGCAGAAATACAAATCTTTACATCTCGAAGGTGCAAAAGGTTAAAGTGTGAAGAAAGATTGAAGGAAGACATACAAAGAGTATCAAAAGGATCAGAAGGAGCAACATTCGAAGTAAAGGTACATTCATTATCTGTAAAGGTTAAAGATTTGGAAATACAGGTGAAGCAAGGATGGGAGATAGTCTCCAAATTGAGAAGCTGGATAGAGAGAACTATCCTGCATGGTCTATGAGGATGGAAGCTCATCTTATGAGCAAAGATCTGATAGGATACATCACAGGAGATGAAGAAAAGCCAGAATTCAGAGATCCTAGTGTTCCAACTAGGGAGGAGCTTGCAGATTTGAAGAATTGGATGAAGAAGGATGCTCAAGCAAGAAGTATCATCTACATGGCAGTCAATGACTATTTGCTTCCTCACATTAGAGGACTTGAAAGTGCATGTGACATTTGGAATGCTTTGGAAGAGCATTTCCAAAATACAACCAAATCAAGGAAAGCTTCACTATGGGCAGAGTTTACTACTTTTAAGAAGAAGGCCTCACAATCAATCTCTGATTATGTGACAAAGATGAAGGACATTGCAAACTCTCTAGGTGCAGTGGATGAAGATATTGAAGAAGACAAATTGGTAAGACAAATACTCACAGGGCTAAGAGGAGATGAGAAGTGGAAGCCTTTCATTTTATCTACAGAACTTTCATTAGATCATTTTACTCCTGATTTGAATCAATTGTTAGGTCATATGCTAACTTTTGAGAATGATATCAAAGGAGATGTTGATAAGAGTGCAGGTCATGCAATGTACTCTAAAGACAAGAAGAAAGCTAACAAAGGAAAGCAACAATCAGGTGAAGAAGAAGGTACTTCAAACCAAGCAAACTTCATAAGAGGAAAAGGAAGTGGCAGAAGTAGAGGAAGAGGCAGAAACAACAAAGATAATGCAAGAGCTTGTTGGATATGTGGTAAGACCAATCATCTATCTCATGATTGTTGGCATAATAATCAAAACAATGGTAATTATCAGAACTTTAATCAAAGAGCAAGAGGTGGTAGATTTCAGAGAGGAAACTTCAGAGGTAGAGGTGGTAGGAATTCTTTTGGAAGAGGTGGAGGAAGAAGCTTCCAAAATCAATCCTATAATAGCACCTACTACAACTATGCATCAGATCAAAAAGAGGACTCGACTCTCATTATGAATACTTGTGAAACCTCACATGAGGACATGAGAGTGTTTTATATTGATTCAGGATGTAGTAATCATTTGAGTGGAAATATTGCTTTGATGACTGACCTAGATCATAATGCAATTAATCATACAGTTCAGACAGGTGATAATACAAAGCATAAGGTAAAGTCAAATGGTTCAGTCAAAGCTAAGGATGGGAGCACTCTTCTGAGTAAGGTTCTTTATGTTCCCACAATTCCAAAGAATTTGATCAGTGTAGGTCAAATTGTGGAAAAAGGATATGAGGTAAGGTTTACCAATGATGGAGTTTATGTGGAAGACCCTAGTCAAGGGTATAAACAAATTATTGCAGGAAAGAAAGAAGGAAGGCTTTTCACATTGAAGGTACAAGGAAATGTTGGACATGCTATGTTCACATATGGAGAGCAAAAGGTGTCAGAATTGGATCTTTGGCACAAAAGACTTGGACACTTTAATGAAAGAGGTATTAAAGAAATGATTAACAATGATTCAGTGCTTGGATTGCCTAACGTTGCAGGTCAACACATGACATACAGATGTGAGGCATGTCAATTAGGTAAGGCTCATAAGCAATCCTACTCCAAGCATGGGTTTATGTATTCAGAAAGACTTGAATTGGTGCATACAGATGTGTGGGGTCCTTCAAAGGACTTTAGTATAAATGGTTCAAGATATTATGTCATATATGTTGATGATGCTACCAGGTGGATCACAATTTATGTGATTAAAGAAAAGTCAGAAGTGTTTAATACATTTAAACACTATCATGCATATGCAGAAAGGATTACAGGTCAAAAATTAAAGAGACTAAGGTCAGATGGAGGGGGAGAGTATTTTTCAAATGAGTTCAATGATTATTTGTGGAATGCAGGTATAAAGAGAGAAGTTACTTGCAGGTATTCTCCTCAACAAAATGGGGTAGCAGAAAGAAGAAATAGGACTCTTGTTGAGTTTGCAAGGTCCATGATGAAAGAGAAGAATTGTCCAAATTATTTGTGGGCAGAGGCTGTAAATACAGCTACATACTTGGTCAATAGATTGCCTTGTAAAGCTTTGCAGGGCATGACACCATATGAAGCTTGGTGGGGTAAGAAACCTACCTTAGATCATTGCAGAATATTTGGATGCTTGGCATATGCATATGTGCCATCTCAATTGAGGCATAAGTTGGAGCCTAAGGCAGAAAAGTATGTTTTCATTGGCTATGATGATAAGCAAATGGGATATAGGTTGTGGAGTCCATCCACAAAGCAATTTATTGTATCCAAGGATGTTACATTTGATGAGCAAGGTACTTGGTATGCAGGTAAATATAATATACATGCAGATGATGAAGAAGTAGTGGATCAAAGAAAAGGTAAAGCAAAGATTCAATTACTTGATGAAAGTGAGAACAATGAAGTGCAGGTTGAAGTTGAAGAGAGGCCAAGGTTTGATCCAGAATGTGATGAACCAGAAACTTCAAGAAGTGCAGAAGTTAGAAGGTCATCTAGGCACAAATGGCAACCTACAAGGTATAGCTATGACACTTCATTCTTAACTACTAAAGATTATGCTTATTTGGTAAAAGCAGATGAAGACCCTTCTACATATGAAGAGGCCAAAGGGAAGAAGAATTGGGAAGATGCTATGCAAGAGGAGTATGATGCATTGATAGAGAATCAAACATGGGATTTGGTTCCTAAACCTAATAGTCAGAAAATCATTGGTTGTAAGTGGGTTTACAAGACTAAAAGATTTGCAGATGGAAGTGTGTCTAGGTACAAAGCTAGACTTGTTGTGAAAGGGTATGCACAGACATATGGAGTGGACTATGATGAGACTTATAGTCCTGTGGCAAAGATGACAACCATCAGGACACTCATAGCAATTGCTGCTTGCAAAGGTTGGAAGTTATCTCAATTAGATGTAAAAAATGCTTTCTTGAATGGTTACATTTCAGATGAAGTCTACATGGAGCAACCAGATGGGTTCAAAGATCAAGTGAGTCCAAATTATGTGTGTAAGCTCAAGAGAGCTTTGTATGGGTTGAAGCAGGCCCCAAGGGCTTGGAATTATAGGCTTGTAAAATTCTTGAATGATCTTGGATTTCAAGCATCAAAGGCAGATAGTAGCTTGCTAGTCAAAGCAAGTGAAGATGGGTTCATTTATGTGTGTATTTATGTTGATGACATAATACTTACAGGAACAGATGATAAGGGAATACAAATGATCAAGAAGCAGATGGAGAAAGAGTTTAAAATCAGTGATTTGGGGAACCTATCATTCTTCTTGGGAATGGAGATCTCTTATACTCAACATGGAGTATATGTGACCCAAGAAAGGTATCTTAAAAATTTGCTAACCAAATTTAAAATGGAAGATTGCAGGGTTGCACCTACACCTTTGGAAGTGAACCATAAATTGTCTAGGTTTGGAGGAGAAGAGTTCAAAGATATGAAACTCTATCAAAGTTTGGTTGGTAGCTTGATCTATGCTACATTGACAAGGCTTGATTTATCATATGCAGTTGGTGTGCTTTCACAATTTATGCATTGTCCTAGAAAGGAACATTGGATTGCAGGACAAAGAGTACTTAGGTACATCAAGGGTACACTCAGAGAAGGGTTGTACTATGGATTTACTTCTGATACAAGAGTGAAGATATATAGTGATGCAGATTGGGCAGGTAATGTGGATGATAGAAGATCAACACATGGATACTTGTGCTATGTAGGAGACAAATTGATTTCATGGTGTTCCAAGAAGCAACATACAGTTGCTTTGTCATCTACAGAAGCAGAATATAAAGGTATGGTGGAAGCTGCAAAAGAGGTAATATGGCTAAAGACACTTTTGAAAGTTTTTGATGTGATTCAGAGTACTCCTATTATTTGTGGAGACAATATGAGTTCATTATACTTGGCAGCTAATCCTGTATTTCATGCTAGAACTAAGCATATTGAAATACAGTATCATTTTCTGAGAGAGAAGGTCATTGAGAAGGAGATTGAAGTCATACACACTCCCACAAAAGATCAAGTTGCAGATATGATGACAAAAAGTCTAGATGGACCAAAACTACAAAGATTCAAGGATATGGCTGGAGTAAAGAAGATAGAGAAGAACCTCAATTAATGATTGAGGGGGAGCTGTTGGTGCATGACAATCATCAATTGAAGAATTATGGAGGAATGAAATCAAGGAGTCAAGAAGAAAACAAAGTCAGATGGTTGAATGAAGGACATGTTCAGAAAATCCAAAGATATGTACACATATGTACATTAGCTGACTTATATCTTTGTTTAGTCATACACTTGTATATATTCATATATAAATATGTTGGAAAATGTCGGGAAAATAGAGCAGAAGAAGATTAGAGAATAGGGAGAGAGAAATTAGTGTCATTAGACACATTGAAAGTGAGTGAATCATCTATCCTCACTTGTATGTAAATTTTCTGAAGAAATCGAGAAACTTGCGCCCGATGTTTAGCAGTCTGCTCCTTCTGTGTTTAATCTTTTGAGAAATCCTTCTGCACGTGTCTAAGTCCATAGCTAATCTATCTATGGCTAGAATTTGAGAGGTTAATTGAAATCAGGCTGAGAGAATTTTGATTAGGAACATTCATATGTAAGAATGTTCTAAGAGTCGTAAAATCTGGCGCACATTTCATCTTCAATGAAATGATCATTGCTCAGTCCACAGTGTAAAGTTTTAGACAAGTGAGGGCTTAAAATCTAAGTTGGAAGGTAAGCCATCTATGGCTAAAAGATCTTGATCAAACGGGATTTACTTTGGGAGAACCAGTGCTAAGAAGTTGCAGGTGTCAAAGTCGCCATTGCAGAGAAGCTCTTTCAGACATAGGTAAAGTGTTTCACACATTTCTCAGTATGTACTCAATCTTTTTGAGAGATTTAACTTGGCAAAGTTGCGCAACCTTAAGGCGAAGTGTTGTGCAAAGTTTTATCAAAAACTTTACAGGATTGATTAGTCAATGAGTGATTAATCTGCAGCAGACTTTTCTGAAGAAGCTGAATTTTTCAGAATAATCAATTTTCTGATAAATTGGTGAAAGTTCTCTAAGTTTGGTGGAGTCTAAGGTTAATCTTGATATAGAGGTGATCTAAATTCAAGGTTAACTTGTTCTTTTGGAGATTAACACTCTCCATCATCTCCCTGATCTAAGGTTCATTAATTTCCTTCCTTGCTCACTCAATTACACACTTAGATCGTCACTGGTTCTTTGTTATTACTTTCTTGATTCTTTTTAATTTTCTTTGGATTCTTGTCTTAATGTATGCATCAGGAATTCGACTTTCCGTTATAGTTTTGAGTTCTCGTTCTGTCAGACTTAGGTTCTTTCCTTTAGGTTTTCGTCACACACACCTTTACTTGTAGTCTTAAACTTGAAAGAATTAAGTATCTTGAACTTGAGGCATTCCTATCGTCTTTAATCCACAACTACCGTTTAGCCTAAGCTAAGAATTGACTGAGGGGGTTGAGTAATCTTCCAACCTCGAGTCGGCTTTTCTGGTTGCTCTGATGCCCTGTTGCCCAAGAAGCCGCGCTTCCCAAGCTTTGCTGTCTTCACTGCCTTACTTGCTTGCCTTTGATTGCCTTTGCTAGACCTGGAAAAATCCAATATTAGACCAGTTCACAATTGAATGATCAAATGCTTGAGTACATACACCTTTTTAGTCCCTTCTCGTTTGCCCAAATTTTCAATGTGTGTCCCCTGGCTTCCTAGTCCCAAACTAGGGGAACCTCACAATAGCTTATCCAAAAATAGATGTATTCTTTATGAAAAAAAAAGTTGTGGTCACGTAGTACTCGTCACGAGCTTTCTAACGAGCTATTAAGCTCAAAAAACGGACTTCGGATGAAAAAGTTATGAGCGTTCAGGCCCTGGGGGGTAAAAACTGACAATCAGGTTTTCCTTCAAATGTGAGCTAAGGGGTCTCCTATGAGTCTAATGGTCCAAAAATTTCTCAAAAATACCCTCAAAATTGGCCAAAAATTGGAGCCCAAAATTTGCGATGGGGGTGCACAATCGCGATGGTCTGGGACCGTCGCGATGGTCCAAGCGAACCGTCGCGATGGCGTGGAGATGGACCGTCGCGATGGTCCGAAGTGAACGATCGCGATGGCGTGAGGTCGAACCGTCGCGATGGTCCGAAAAAGTGAACCGTCGCGATGGCGTGGAGTGAACGATCGCGATGGCGTGAGGTCGAACCGTCGCGATGGCCTGAAGAATGAACCGTCGCGATGGCGTGAGGTCGAACCGTCGTGATGGCCCGAAGAATGAACCGTCGCGATGGCGTGAGGTCGAACCGTCGCGATGGCGTGATCAGGCGGACAATCGCGATGGTGCGGTCAACGGTCAAAGGTGGACAATCGCGATGGTCCGAAGTGAACCGTCGCGATGGTCCGCGATGCGATGGCTTGAGCCAATCGCGATGGTCTGGGCGCGATGGCGTGAGCCAATCGCGATGGTCCGAATTTTTGAAGTGTCACGATGGTCCGAAAAACGAACCGTCGCGATGGTCTAACTTGACACGTGGCACTGTCGTGGCGATGGCGTGAGCCAATCGCGATGGTCCAGGGTCAGCTGAACAATCGCGATGGTCCAAGTGGACCGTCGCGATGGCTCAAGTGAACCGTCGCGATGGTCCGAAAAAGCGAACCGTCGCGATGGTCCGGCCGAGCCGTCGCGATGGCTTGAGCCTATCGCGATGGTGCGACACAATCGCGATGGTCCGAGCCAATCGCGATGGTCCACCAAAATGCGAATTTTCGAGATGCAGCTATGGTTTCGTGTATGCGCAGGGATCGCCTACCTCGTGGTGTGGTCGCCTACCAAAAATTCCGAAAGTTGGTCGCCTACCAAAAATTCCGAAAGTTGCAGACCATCGCGATGGTCCGCCACACTCGGCAGATCTTTGACAGAGAGTAAATTTTTACCTTTTCCAAGCTTTCCTGATGCACTGGAGCTCTGTACTTGCAAGAAAACTCAAGAAAACACAAGCACAAAAGTTCTCTCTCGCTCTCTCGCATGCACAAATGAGGGGAAATGAGGTGAATGGGTGGATATGGTGAATTTTCTGATTTTTTTGGAGATGAAGATGATGATGCGATGATGAAGATGGAGTGTGGGGAAGGTGAAAAACACTAAAAGCTAAGTAAAAACAACAACAAAAACTGAAATTTTTACCTTCCAACGCCACCTCTTGCTATACTCTTACCATCACACATTCGTCCTAGACTCGATCCCCGGCAATGGCGCCAAATTTGGTGTTGCTCTAGCACAATGGTGAGAACCACATTAAGAAGCTTCACCTCCTTAATGTCAATCCGTGGGAGAGGTAGGAGTGATATGAAGATCGTGAACGTGAGATGATGTGAGAGTGAAGGTGAGAAGCACAAAGATGCACACACACATACACACACACAATGAAGAGACAAGCAAGACACAATGGAAGATGGGAAATTAGCTCTATTACTCAAGAATGCTCTTACAAGCTCAAACTAGCTCTAAGCTCACACTAACCAAAATGAACCAACCTCAAAAATGAGCTCTCTAGCTATTTTTATAGTTTCTAGACTAGTTTTGACCGGTTTCACATCTAGTGACCGGCCTAGTTAAAAAATAGGTCCTAGAGGCTATTTGGAAGGGTAAACGATGTCTAAAAATAACGAAAATTGGTACGCGCATTCTACCTAAGCTCCTCAAGCTCGAGGACTCCTCGGCTTGCACAAAATGGAGCTATGGATTACAAAATGGGGTTTTGTCTATCTTACCTATGTTACAAGAGTGATGAAAATCACTGTTGGATGTTTGAAGAAGTAATAAAAATATAACTGTTTGAAAGAATGATCCGACTGGCTCCCTGCTCTGTCTCTACATGCTTCCATGCCGTCTGTGCCTCTGACTGTGCCTCTGACTGCTTCCAACAGCATGTGTATGCATATGCATGTGTATGCATATGCATGTGTATGCATATGCATGTGTGTATGCATATGCATATGTATGCATATGCATATGTATGCATATGCATGTGTGTATGCATATGCATGTGTGTATGCATATGCATGTGCGTATGCATATGCATGTGTGTATGGATATGTATGCATATGCATGTGTGTATGGATATGTATGCATATGCATGTGTGTATGCATACACACATGCATATACATGTGTGTATGCATATACATGTATGTGTGTATGCATATGCATGTGTATGTATATGCATGTGTGTATGCATACACACATGCATATGCATGTGTGTGCATATGCATGTGTGTATGCATATGCACGTGTGTATGCATATGCATGTGTGTATGCATATGCATGTGTATGCATATGCATGTGTATGCATATGCATGCGTGTATGCATAGATACATGCATATGCATGTGTGTATGCATATGCATGTATGTGTGTATGCATATGCATGTGAATGCATATGCATGTGTATGCATATGCATCTGTGTATGCATATGCATCTGTGTATGCATATGCATGTGTGTATGCATATGCATGTATGTGTGTATGCATACACACATGCATATGCATGTGTGTATAAATATGTGTATGCATATTCATGTGTATGCATATGCATGTGTGTATGCATATGCATGTGTGTATGCATATGCATGTGTGTATGCATCTGCATGTGTATGTATATGTATTTGTGTATGTATATGCATTTGTGTATGCATGTATCTATGTATGCATATGCATTTGTGTATTCATGTGTATGCATATGTAGTTATGTATGCATGTATGTGTGTATGTATATGCATGTGTGTATGCATGTGTGTATGCATATGCATCTATGTATGCATATGCAATTGTGTATGTGTGTATGCATATGCATTTATGTATGTGTATGCATTTATGTATGCATATGCATTGTGTATGTGTCTATGCATATGCATGTGTATGTATATGCATATGCATGTGTGTATGTGTATACATTTGTGTATGTGTATGTGTATATGTGTGTGTGCATATGCATGTGTGTATGCATATGCATGTATCTGTGTATGCATATGCATGTGTATACATATGCATGTGTATGCATATGCATGTGTATGCATATGCATGTGTATGCATATGCATGTGTATGCATATGCATGTGTATGCATATGCATGTGTATGCATATGCATGTGTATGCATATGCATGTGTATGCATATGCATGTGTATGCATATGCATGTGTATACATATGCATGTGTATGCATATGCATGTATGTATGCATACACACATGCATATACATGTGTGTATGCCTATACATGTATGTGTGTATGCATATGCATGTGTATGTATATGCATGTGTGTATGCATACACACATGCATATGCATGTGTGTATGCATACACACATGCATATGCATGTGTGTATGCATATGCATGTGTGTATGCATATGCATGTGTGTGCATATGCAGGTGTGTATGCATATGCACGTGTGTATGCATATGCACGTATGTATGCATATGCACGTGTGTATGCATATGCATGTGTCTATGCATATGCATGTGTATGCATATGCATGTGTGTATGCATATGCATGTATGTGTGTATGCATATGCATGTGAATGCAAATGCATGTGTATGCATATGCATCTGTGTATGCATATGCATCTGTGTATGCATATGCATCTGTGTATGCATATGCATGTGTGTATGCATATGCATGTATGTGTGTATGCATATGCATGTATGTGTTTATGCGTATGCATGTGTGTATGCATACACACATGCATATGCATGTGTGTATGCATATATGTATGCATATGCATGTGTATGCATATGCATGTGTATGCATATGCATGTGTATGCATATGCATGTGTGTATGCATATGCATGTGTGTATGTATATGCATGTGTGTATGCATATGCATGTGTATGCATATGGATGTGTATGCATATGCATGTGTATGCATATGCATTTGTGTATGTATATGCATTTGTGTATACATGTATGTGTGTATGCATATGCATTTGTGTATTCATGTGTATGCATATGCATTTGTATGCATATGTAGTTATGTATGCATGTATGTGTGTATGCATATGCATGTGTGTATGCATATGCATCTGTGTATGCATATGCATTTGTGTATGTGTGTATGCATATGCATTTATGTATGTATATGCATTTATGTATGCATATGCATTGTGTATGTGTCTATGCATATGCATGTGTATGCATATGCATGTGTATGTATATGCAAATGGATGTGTGTATGTGTATACATTTGTGTATGTGTATGTGTGTATTTGTGTATGCATATGCATGTGTGTATGCATATGCATTTGTGTATGCATGTGTGTATTTGTGTATGCATGTGTGTATTTGTGTATGCATATGCATGTGTGTATGCATATGCATTCATGTATGCATGTGTGTTTTTGTGTATGCATATGCATGTGTTATGCATATGCATTTGTGTATGCATGTATGTGTGTGTATACATATGTGAGTGTTTATGTATATGCATATGTCTCTCTGTCTCTCTATGTCACTCGAGAAAAAAACAATCATTTACATCGATGTAATTGTTTGAATCGTTGTCGTCAAAATCCACTTAAAGTTGTCCTTTGTCGAATTTCCAAAGACTTGATCCCAAAATCTTTTGCAAAACTAAAAAGAGAACATATTAGAAAAGGAAAAACATAAAGAAAGAAAAAAGAGTGCTACAGTATGTGTGATATAGTTACCAAAACTTCAGATCTAGAAAAATAGATGTGTGCTTAGAGAGAGAGAGGGGGACGGAGAGAGAGAGAGAGAATGAGTGACAAATAAAGATATGTTGCTTGTGCGCACAAAGTCGACAGTAGCAAATCTAGTTTCAAAACATGATGAATGTCGAATTTTTGCTCTCGGGCTCAGCTAAAACACGGTGTCGCTATGAGCATCGGTATACGTGTTGGTAGTTTCCAGTAAACTACAGACGCTTATACCGATGCTCATACCGACACTCATACTGATGCACATGTACTGACGTGTACATTGCCTAGTTCGTTTTCCAAAGTTTTTCAACGCCAGCAATTTTTTTCATTTTTTTTATTAATTAGATTACATCCTAACTAACCATTGTTTTGGCCTGTTCGTCAACCAATTTTAAGATGTTGATAACTCCCCATCTACAATCTTAGAAGGGGAGCAAACTTTCTATTGAATTTTAGAATTTCCACTGCTAATGAGATATTGAGCCGAAAATAAGTTCTGAAAATAGCCTCCAACTTACAAGGTTCTTAATAACAATGGCACTCCATGCCCCATCAATTTAGCGGCACCGCTACTATTTGAAGTTCAATTCAAACTCAAAATATATTGCATTGGTGGATTGTTTCAGCATCAAGGCCACCATCTTTCTGTGGTTGATTTTAGGGCCCAAAGCCCTACAAAAAGTTTAAAGAAAATCATAGAGCTCCCTAACAAATAGCTTCTCATTGAAAACTAATTTGTTGTGTCATTGATGAAAGCCTCAAAAAAAGTTTCATGAAATCATAGAGCTCCCTAACAAATAGCTCCTCATTGAAAACTAATAAAAACATAAGGGAAATAATTTATTTTAAATAATTTAATTGCTTCCGGCTACTTTTTATTTCGAATTTGGAAAAACAACACACACCCGTAAAGATTCATAAAAATCCCTTTATCGCCACATTCAAGATTAAAGTTGAACCGAACTGCTGATCTTCAACCCCAGAAATTCAAAGTGTTGTATTTTTCCTGTTTTACAGTTCAATTATTCAGTGTTGGCAGTAGGCACACCGTTTTCATTCTCTCTCTCTCTCTCTCTTTTGTGAGTTATCCACTAACTGCGCTCACGGTATGTCCCTTACGTACTTCTACTCCAGAGCAGTATGTGCAAGTCGACAGACAGACTTCCTTCGACGCCAATCTGCCACGCATACTCGCAAACTCTACCTCCTTCACGGACTTCTACTTGCAGAGCAACCTGCAGAACCGAAAGTCAACTGCGTCGAACAGAAAAAGGCAGAGAAGGGGAGACAGAGAGATAGAGAGAGAACGCTCGTGTCGCAGTCTGCAGACCAATACACAGAAGGGTAAGTCGGCTGCACAGTACATAGATGAGAGCGAGAGAGAGACAATCAGCCTTTCTCTTGACGCCAATCATCCACACCTCCGCACATAGTATCTCATCTGCGCCTTTCTACTGCAGAGAAATATGCAGAGGGGTAAGTCGACTGCATGGACGAGAGAGAGAGAGAGAGAGAGAGAGAGAGAGAGAGAGAGAGATTATCGGCGTCTCCTGACCAATCATTCACACATACCGGATACAGTGTCTCATCTATTCCGTCCTATTGCAGAGCAATACGCAGAAGGATAGACTGCATTGAGAGAGAGAGAGAGGCGCTGTACGGCGCGTGCGTGCTTTGTTTTACTGCAAGCTCCATCGTGAAAACGACAGCAAGCACGGCAACGATAATACCCACGACAACGAGGCCGCGCGGGCTGACACAGCAGCGCTGCGACCCGCGAGCGCCTCTGTTACGTAGAGAAGAGGCCCTGTGTATGACTACGACGACAGGAATCTGCATTCAATAACGAACGTGATGGAATGATATATTAAAGCGCAGGGCCGCATCTCCTGTCGTTCGTAGGCAGGCCCCCGTCAGTGCAGCTCATAAAATGTGAAAGTGATGAGGTTGTCTGGTAGCACAGCTTCGGTCGTAGCGAGAGAGACGCCGGCAATGAAGGTGATGGAGGAAATGTACACAGTACCAGTCTGGCCCGAAAGCAACAGGTATATTATCCCTATCCTTGCAACCAAGAAAGCTAAAGAGAATCCCATAGTACTAAACGCACACATTAGATCAAATGACTATCACCTCCGAAAAGCAAAAGCAAAAGCAGGAATAACAGGAAAAAAAAAAAAAAAAACTTTTTTTTGTACGTTTGGTTTTTCGTACATAGCTTGGATAAAATGACTAAGTATCCCAAAAGAAAAAAAAAAGAATAGAGAATAACAGAAAAACAAAGCTTCTTTTATGCGTTTTTTTTCGTACAGAAGTGTTTCTTTTTTTCGTACAGAACGGTTTCTTTTGTGCTTCCTTATAAGTCATTTACTTTTGCTTGTTCTTTTGTGAGTTCTGTCGTCGCTCACCATTGGGTTGATTATTTTTAAGAGATGCATACACTTTTTATTTTGGATGACAGCCCAATTGGATGGGTGCTCCGCCTCTAAAGGTCGGAGTGAGTTCTAATGGGCTCCAGTCGGATATACATCATCACTTGGGTGGTGAGCAATTAATCCGGCCCAGACCATTAGGTCTTTGGACTATTCTATTTCAAACCACTCATCTTATCTTTGTCCTTTCTCAAGCGGGTGTTGGGGCTCTATATCATAGTAGTTGCTAAGCATCTAACCCCTTATTTGTGGAATTTGAGGGGTCTCAAATATTCTAGATCTGCGTTTCATTGTACTTTGAATTAATTCAAGTTTAATATGAAGAGGAAAAAAATCACACACACACACACAACTTAGAGATACCTCGTATCCCCCACTTTTCTTAAGGTTATGCATCAAGCTTCACTCTGAGTTTGAGCAATGGATCGCACAATCCAACATATAGTATGTTAACAATATGCTACGGAATGCCCAACAAAATGCTCAGACTTTATCGTATACTCTTATGATACGTCAAATTATAACCCCCTATGTACAATAAGATATTGTTAGTCCGCCGCCGGATTGGAAAATGTAAAACTGAATCTTGTGTTCGCACGCGCGAAAAGTTGTTACATAACAGTTGTAATCTTTTATATAAAGCAATGAAAAGAGATGCTGAGTGACGATTCGTGGAATCACCAGACTGTTCATCTAGGTGATTGTCCGAGCGTTGCTATAGCGTTGTTTAACTGATTTCTGAGTATTCTGTGTATTCTGTGCGCAGCTGTGTCTTGTTTTGTCTGTTCGGAGTTTGATCTAGTATGACGATTCATCTGAGTGACTGAGCGGTGACGTTACTGTGTGCAGGGTTGGGTAATTTGGAGCATTTGTCTCGTTCTGCCAGTTGTTTAGCGAAGTCTGTGAAACTGTGATAGTGCTCTAACATTGCGTGGGATAGTGTTGTCTCCAGCATTGAGATCTGTCATCCTACGGTAAGGGCTAAGCTACATTAAGGATTCTTGGGTTAAGTACTGGATCTTCAGTACGGTGTATCTGAACAATTGAATTCTTTGTGTTTCGGACGTTGAGCGGATTGTGGTACCTATTCGGTAAAGGTTGAATTATCATTCTTGTCTCTGGTATCTTCAGTACGTTTAGCAATATAGCGTCTTAGTGTATTCGGTACACGTTGGCCGAGCTACGACGAGAACTGTAAGTGTCATGAAATCTTGATAGAGTTCTTAGCATCAGTATAGTACTGTATCTGAAGTGGTTATTTTGGGAACTAAGTATAGGGCCTCTGTCTAACAGACCCCTACCACTCCCAAGAACCCACTTAGGTGCTTAAATGCGTTTCTGACAGTTATTCTCGCATTTAAGCGTTTGACACTAGCACCATCTGTGGGAAGGTGGCATCAAGATTGCCGTTTATCTGTCGAAAGTGTTATCAAGATTGCCATTTATCTATGGGAACATGGCAACAGATCAGATTGTTGCAAACCACTTGTGGAAACATGACTGAAGATTGTAAATCAACATTACTAGTACGCGATTAGTACCAAAAGATGATACATGCCGGTTACTCGATCCGGTGAAACGTATCCAAAGAACAGACAGCCTTGGGTACATAACCTGCTAAGGACGCCTCCAGGAGGTAGAAGCGCGGGAAGGTCCAAACTAGTTGACAAGAAGGTAAAGAACGTTAGTAGTGATTCCGGTCATATTCTGGTGGAACGTATTACATCTCTGGTAGATTCCGTTACGATTCCGGCCCAGTCTGTTGAAGAGGTAGTAACTCTAGAATCTACCAGGACGCAACGTGAAGTTAGTCTGACAACACTGGGTAAAGATTCAAATTTTTTCACGAATAGAAACGCCTTAGCCAAAGAAACCAGTGAAGGAGAAGGAGTACTTTGTTTTGGTGAAAAATCGACACCTTTCGGTGTCATTTCGATACAAGTCACTGAGAATTTACAGTTTTTCGGTGACGATTTATCATTTCTTGACGAATCTTCAGCCCAGTCACCGCTATTGGGAGTAAGCCTTCCTACATTGGACATCAAGAAGGAAGGAAACACTTGTTCGAAACTGAGATTCGAAATATAGTAAACAAGTTTATCGAACTGAAAAGTACACAGGCTGATACAGACTCCGACGGTTCAAATATTCAGCCTCAGAATACAGGAGATAGTCACCATACAACCATCAGCACGATGAACGAACAACAACAACAACAACTATGTCCACCCAGGCCGACTCCAACAGGAGTAACGTACACTAAATTCGGTGGATTCCCAGGTGATGACCCAGATGCTCATGTACGCACATTTGAGATAAGTTACACAGTGCTCAACCATCCACTTGATCCGGCCTATAAAGCTATTGTCTTCCAATCTACATTGGTTAATGAAGCAGCTAGATGGCTTACAGAATATGATATTAACCATTTTGGCACCTATGAAGCAGTAAGAGATGCATTTTTACAAAGATTCAGGCTAAAGAAGAATCCAGCCAAAATTTTCGACTACCTGCAAAACAATAGACAGAAGATAAATCAAACAGTGTAGGAATATGCCACTCTATTCAGAACCCATTTAAGACAATTGCCACCAGCACATGCCATCTTACCGGATGACGTTATCACTCAATGGTTTATCAATGGTTTGACTCTGCAACTCAAATAAATTATGATAATACGCTGTGTCGGAGCTATGACACTAGATGTCGTGATTGCAATGGCTCTGCAATTGGAAAACAAAGTTGGGGGATTTACAGAAGATCTGGAGTGGTTAAAAACAAATAAAAATATCGCCGAAGACCTGACCAGACATGTGTATTGCACCACATGCAAGAATTCAGGCCATACTAGTGCCACTTGTGCACTTAATCAGTTGTTTTGTGCTATCTGCAACACTACCGGACACACCACCGAAAACTGCGCATATAACGCCAAGGTACAGGGACCAGCAACTATCAATGCTATTATACAAGAACCCGGATAGCCAGCCAATCACTATGTACCACCACAAATGAGAAACAACCAGCAACAAGGCTACCAAAATTACAGAGGCCAGAGAAATAACAACTTCAATGCAAACCGTTGGCAGATCGGACCAGCACAGGAAAACACTAATTTGCCACCACCGCGTTGTCATTTTTGTGGTGAATTTGGCCACATTAGAAGATTTTGTAAGGATACAGCTGAGTATGATCAAAGAAAGAAAGAACGACCAAATTCGATGACTAACATGGTGCAAATCACACCCGTAGAAACACAAGCTGCAGTAGTTCAGACCAGATCTGGTAGGTCGTTACAACCCGCAGAAGAAATATTTGAACCAAGCATCCGAGAACAACAGAGGATGTATGATAAGGCTAGCCAATGGACCATCGTAGAACCCCCAGTGTTCCCAGACCCTATTCCGGTGACTCAGGCTCTGCTAACCCAGGAAGCAACACAAAAGCAAGATCTAATTCAGTAGCAGATACATCATCTTCAGCCAGCACATCATCTTCAGAATCTGTGGAAAATACAATCCAATCACAAAAGGCCTGGGAAATTTTATCTAAGGCTTCCATTACCCTCCCCCTTGGGCAGTTGCTGGCACTAGTACCGGGAGTTCGACAACAATTCCAACAACAGTTCAGTCCTGTGCCTTCCTGCATTCCAGCAACAGCAACAGTGCAACCGGAACCTGATTTTACGGTAGATCATTCAGTTCCTTTAATTACGGTATGGTATAAAAATCATAAAATCACACAGGTACTAATTGATGGAGGATCTGGTGTCAACATTGCTACTGCTGCATTGTGTAAGAAGTTAGGATGGTCCGAAATCGAACCAGTTCAATTCTTCGCCAGAATGGTTGACCATTCTAGAGTCCATCCAGTAGGACTTGTCCGGAATGTACCAATAACTTTGCAGGGTACCACATTCAAGATGACCTTTATCGTCTTAGAATTACCAGAATCCACCCTGGACTATAATCTTCTTTTTGGCCATCCTTGGCTGAAGCAAGCCAAAGTGATACAAGATTGGTCTGCACAGGAACTCACTTTCAAAGATAATAATCGTAAATACGTGGTAAAATTAGATGCTATACAACCTTGCGAGTTGCATGCTAGACCGTATTTTGCAGAACCAGTCCATATGCTAGATGGGTTGTCAGATGATGAAGAAGAAGAGTTTTTAAAGAACAATATTGATTTGATCTCCTTAGGAACTGTGGATCTACAATCTGTTGTAGATAACTGGAATACCGCAGTTTGTACGGTGATGCCTGTAACAGAAGAAGATAAGAAAGAAGATACTACTGCTACAGATGACGCTGAATTGCAACAACTTTTTAAGCCAGTTGACGATACAGAGAAGCCCCGATAATTTTATGTTCCAGAGGATCAATTGGTAACTTATAATTTAGGAGACGAAGACCATCCGCGTCCTGTCAAGATAAAGGAAAACTTACCGGAAATATTTCAAGCGAACTTAATTCAGCTACTTCGAGAATTTTCTGATGTATTTGCATGGGATTACAAAGACATGAAAGGTCTGGACCCGTGCATCTACCAACACAGGGTCATGTTGAAGCCAGAAGCAAGACCGATCAAGCAACCCAGCTACCGGATGAATCCAAACTATGCATCACAGGTAAAGGCAGAACTGGATAGGTTATTGAAGGTTGGATTCATTGTACCCATAGAGCATGCTGAATGGATCTCACCAATTGTTATTGTGCCTAAAAAGAATAAGCAGTTACGAATATGTGTAGATTACCGGAAACTAAATGCAGCTACGGTGCCGGATCCATTTCCACTACCTTTTCTGGACACAATGCTTGATAGAGTAGCAGGACATGAAATGTACTCATTCCTAGATGGATACAGTGGTTATAATCAAGTTAGAATGGCTGAACAGGATATACCGAAGACCGCCTTCATAACCAACTGGGGCGTGTTCGCATGCACTGTTATGTGGTTTGGCTTAAGAAATGCCCCTAGTACTTTTCAAAGATGCATGCAGGAAATATTCTCCCCGTACCTTACATCATTTATGCAAGTTTATCTTGATGATTTTTTGTTATTTGGCAAGATAGTAGCACACTTGTTCCATTTACAGTGTTGCTTTGAAAAGTGCAGAGAATACAGACTCTGTTTGAACCCAAACAAATCTGTGTTTGCGGTT
The DNA here is from genome assembly GCA_020310875.1 of Ceratopteris richardii. NCBI lineage: Eukaryota > Viridiplantae > Streptophyta > Polypodiopsida > Polypodiales > Pteridaceae > Ceratopteris > Ceratopteris richardii. The sequence continues at coordinate 10,218,577 of CM035406.1, forward strand.
TCATGTGGAAAGCTACTTGGCCACATTGTATCTGCACAAGGTATACAGGTGGATCCAGATAAAATTTCAGCTGTGTTAGAAGCTCCTGTGCCCACTACACCGAAGGAAGTAATGCGCTTCATGGGCCAAGTAAGATGGCATGGACGACACTTAGGATGGCTTGCTCACTTGGCAATACCACTGAACAGATTAATCACCAAGACTCCTCGATAGTTTGAGTGGACTCAGGAATGTCAGATAGCATTTGATCATTTAAAGTGTTTATTAACACAAGTTCCCATCTTATAGCCTCCCAACTGGGATCACCCCTTTCATGTATTTGTTGATGCTTCAGATATAGCAATTGGCAGCGTTCTGATGCAACAAATCGATAAGTGGTTTAGACCAGTGTACTATGCAAGTCGAAGATTGGCCCCTGCTGAAAAGAATTACTTTGTAACAGAAAGAGAATGTCTAGGTCTAGTATATTCTGTCAAGAAATTCAGGCATTATTTGTTGGGTCGTAAATTTACTTTTCATGTAGATCATGCTGCACTTGTTTATCTGGTTCGGCAACAACATCTAGGAGGTTGATTAGCACGATGGGTCCTGCTTTTACAAGAGTTTGACTACGAAGTTATTCATCGACCAGGCAGTTCACATGCCTTAGCAGATTTTTTATCTCGCTTAGATTCTGGTGAAGCCCCGGTCGGTGTAGATGACACAACACCAACAATTTATGTTTCTGAACCAACCCATGATGAAATTACAGACCTGTCTATGCCATCTACATACTATGATCAAATATTGACCTTTCTCACTGATGGATGCCTTCCATCTCAGACTTCTACGACAATACGCAAGAAAATTGCAGTTTTTAGCCGCCGATTTCGGTTGATTGTTGGGGAATTATACTATGTGGATCATACTGGAATTTTACTTCGTTGTATTCCACCACATGAAGTTAACTCAGTTATTACTTTGGCTCACTCAATTCCTTCTGGTGGCCATTTCGCTGCAGACTTAACACACCGGAAAATTCTGCAGAATGGACTCTGGTGGCCTACTATGTACAGGGATGTATTGCAGTTTGTCAAAAATGTGATAATTGTCAGAGGTCTGGACAGCCGTTACCACGTCATTATTTTCCACTACAACCTGTCTTGCCATTGGAACCTTTCCAGAAGTGGGGTCTAGATTTTATCAGACCGTTTACACCTCCAGCAATCCTCAGTAATAATTGTTATATTTTGACATGTACAGATTATGCTACCAGATGGGCAGAAGCCTGAGCTTTACGATCTGCTACAGCTGTTGCGGTAGCAAAGTGTCTGCTAACCCATGTCTTTCCACGTTTTGGTTTACCACTGGAACTTGTTACAGATCAAGGCACTCATTTTGTCAACAATTTAATGAAAGTATTCACACATTCGTTCCAGGTCACGCATAAGTTTATTTCTCCTTATTATCCTTGTGCTAATGGTTTGGCTGAAAGTACAAACAAAACTTTGTTGAATATGCTTCGGAAATTGATTATGGAAGCACCGGAAAGATGGGATCAACTGTTACCTGTAGTATTATGGGCATACCGGACTACATACAAGGTAGCAACAGGATTAACCCCTTTCAAACTAACTTATGGATTGGAAGCCATAGCACCAATGGAAATTATTGTGCCAAGTTTACGAGTAGCCAACCAGAAACTACTACCGGAAGAATCTCTGTCATTTCGATTGGATACACTCAAAGAATTAGATGAACATCGATGGCATAGTTTCATGACTATTCAAGAAGTATAGCTAAGACAAGCTCGAACACATGATCAATATCTGAAGACTCCAGTTTTTACGGTGGGGCAACTTGTACTCTTTTACAATGCAAAGATAAATCGCTCTGTTGGAAAATTCAAGTTACGATGGTTTGGTCCCTACTGGATTGCTGAACAAGTGGGCCCAGCAACTTTTCGGTTGATCACTTTGATCGGAATTCCTCTTACAAAGGTGATAAATGGATCAAAGCTGCGGCCGTATCAACACGCATCTAACCCACACTGAAATGTCTTGCGTTTGGCCGCGTCTTTTGGCGTTCTCTTTTCTTTCCTTTTCTTTTCTTTTATTTTGCGTGCTTAATAAAATAAGTCTGTAAATATCCGCGTTTTGAAACCTATTTATGACTAAAGCCGCCCTACCCTTTCCAGCTACTCATGCATGCACACCGAAGTTAAGAATTATCATTTCAATACCGCGCGATGATTAGTGATTTTGATTGCTCTCCCCGGCAGCGCATCTACTTAGCCTTCTCCATTTCGCCAAAAATCGCTATTGTGTTTGCGTGCTTTGTATGATCGTGTATACCCTGTGTGTTTGCGTTTTGTGATTGCTGTCTTTGTCTACGCCATGGAAGCTTTGGCTAACTATGCCGCTTTCCGTGATGGACTCCCTGCCGACGTAGGAGAGTTTCTGCGCGCTAGAGGGTTAGGCAATTTCGCTGAACTGCCTTGGCATTCAGTGGAATCCCACCCCTTCTTTGCCCAGATAATCTCTGCCATCACCAACACACCTGCTACAGAGCAGAGTTGGCCAATCACCTCCCTACCATCCCGTACATTGATCACCTTCCAAACCTTCGCTGAGTCGTTTCGACTCCCTTCGCAAGGTCGACAAAATGGCCCAAACCTCCATGTAGCAACCATGATACAATTGTTCCCTAGGTATTCATCAAACAAATACGTGATCTTGTGTCGATCAGAACCACAGAGATCCGCCCTTGAATTTTTAGTAGCAATCCTAAACCTCCAGAAGCGAACTTACGGCATATCTCGCCCCTTCTACTCAGCCATAGACTTAGCTTCCCGAGAACCAGTGAATTTTGCCTCATACTTTTTCCATCGCATTCACAAGGAATGCGTAGCAATAATCAAACATGTGAACAAGGGAGGCATGCCAAGGTCCAGATTGCCGCATATCCTATCCTTCCTTTTTCCGGCCATCCTTGCAGCACAACCACCACCCAGAGGACCAATTTTGTGTCATGAGGAATCTGTACAACTTCTAGAGGACGATGAAGAAGAAGATGAAGAGGAGCTGAATCAACTCTTCCGACGAAAGAGAATCAGAATAAGTTCTTCTGAAAGTGAAGCCTAGGGATCAGCCGAAGGAAACGAAGGGAATGACAAAGAAGAAGAAAAGCAAGACGAAGACACATTCCATGACACCGCCACATTAATGCAGCACGAATCTTCCGCACAATCATCGTCAGAAAGACAACATGAAGAAGAAGATCACAACGAAGCGGACACAAGCTCATCACAAGAAGCCTCCCAGCAGCAATCTGAGCAGGAACAACAAAAAGAAGGAGAAAATGTAATCAAAGAAGTTTTTGAACATCTGCTGAGAGCGGTGGAATCCACAGCTGCTGATAACGTCGACACTACACAACCCACCGAAAAGGTAATCACCGCAACTACTGTTCTTCCTATCCATCCACCCGAACCCCTAGCCGAACCCATTATCCCTATCCAACCCACCCACCCCAACGAAGCCATAGCCTCTTCTTCATCATCACCTAACTACTCTCCACCGAACTCCCAACAACTCCTCACGGCATCCTCGTCCCAACCTCATCACCCTCCTCCACTCCCATCCATCCCCGTATTCTCTGAGTTAGAATCAATGGGTCAGCTGCTAATCGCTTTATCACAACAACTGCTACAACAATTGAAGCAAATCACAGACACTATTCGAGAAGACTTTCAACACAAATTGGAAGTAATGGAGGCAGATATCACTCCCCTCGAGGAGGAGTTACAGGCAGTAAAGGCTGAAAACCATGCACTAAATGCACAAATACAGCAATTACAGACCAGACTTCAAGAACAGGAACAAATTACAACTCAGCGAGATGAAGCCCTGGCAGCAGCAAAAGAGAAGGAGGAACTACTGCTTGTTGCCGATGCAGAAATGATTAAACTGAATCAATTACTCAAGGATAAGGAGGATGCCAGAGTTGCATTCGGAAATCTACTGGAAGAAACCAGAGTACAGCTAGAAGAAGTGGTACAAAAAGGCCAAGAACAATTCGAGCTGGTAGTGCAAACAGCTGAAGAACTCCAGAAATATAAGATACAATTCGACGAGGTAAACGACATTCTACGGCGAAAACTGACCAAGGAAGCTCAAACACAGAAAACTGATAACAGATCTCCGAAGAGAAAGGGATGCATATTCGCAAACGATACAGTTCCAAAACCAAGAGATCGAATGAAGAGAAAACCAGCTTGACAATCAAAAGGAAAGAGTAATCAATATGCAGAAGCAGGTTGCAAAAATGAAGATTTCAAGAGATGCGGCTTTATCCAATGATTTTTACCTACAAGAGGCTTTTCTGCAGACTCAAGCAGAGATTTTGCTCACCGAAGCTATAGCCTTAAGTTCTGTTAGAGTAGATGCGCAACCAGTAGAGCCAGAAACCCTCAAGCAAATGCTAGAAACTCTAAAGAAAAAGATAGCCCGCACCTTTAGATTAGCCAGAAATATGTACTTAGAAGGCATAATAGATGAAGAGTAATTCCGTAAAAACCTGCGGGTTCGAGTCCACCGTGCGTGCCAGTGTTAGTCGGCCGCCAGATTGGAAAATGTAAAACTGAATCTTGTGTTCGCACGTGCGAAAAGTTGTACATAACAGTTGTAATCTTTTATATAAAGCAATGAAAAGAGATGCTGAGTGACGATTCATGGAATCACCAGACTATTCATCTGGGTGATTGTCCGAGCGTTGCTATAGCGTTGTTTAACTGATTTCTGAGTATTCTGTGTATTCTGTGCGCAGCTCTGTCTTGTTTTGTCTGTTCGGAGTTTGATCTAGTGTGACGATTCATCTGAGTGACTGAGCGGTGACGTTACTATGTGCAGGGTTGGGTAATTTGGAGCATCTGTCTCGTTCTCTTGATTTGTTATCAAACTGTTGTCTGAAGTGAATCGTCGGTGAATCTTTATTGCGATTGTTGTGTTAGGGACGTGTATTGTGTTAGTACTCGTTCTGGGAATGTTCTGCCAGTTGTTTAGCGAAGTCTGTGAAACTGTGATAGTGCTCTAACATTGCGCGGGATAGTGTTGTCTCCAGCATTGAGATCTGTCATCCTACGGTAAGGGCTAAGCTACAGTAAGGATTCTTGGGTTAAGTAGTGGATCTTCAGTACGGTGTATCTGAACAATTGAATTCTCTGTGTTTCAGACGTTGAGCGGATTGTGGTACCTATTCGGTAAAGGTTGAATTATCACTCTTGTCTCTAGTATCTTCAAGAAGTTTAGCAATATAGCATCTTAGTGTATTTGGTACACGTTGGCCGAGCTACGATGAGAACTATAAGTGTCATGAAATCTTGATAGAGTTCTTAGCATCAGTATAGTACTGTATCTGAAGTGGTTATTTTGGGAACTAAGTACAGGGCCTCTGTCTAACAGACCCCTACCACTCCCAAGAACCCACTTAGGTGCTTAAATGTGTTTCTGACAGTTAGTCTCGCATTTAAGCGTTTGACAATACATTACCAAAAAACGAGCACAAACACATTAGCTAGAGAACGGATGGTCTCGGTCCTCATTTTCACATGTTATCTTTATAATGTTTAATTGTGCCCTCTAGGCATTCATATATTTCTACATAGCCCATCATGAAGTAACCTATTTCCATGTCAAATGTCATAATTATTACATTTCTATGCGCATAATTCTCAAAATTAGCAACTTAACGCTTATTTCTATGTCTTTTATGTCCAAGTATTTAGAATATCTTATGAGTGAGAATCATCGAAACATTATGCATTATGAGTTGTATTTGGATCTTTCAAAGGATGAGATTAGGAAAAACAAAGGATCCTTTAAATTTAAAAAATCGGATATACAAGGAGATTATAGATGTTATACTTATGTGTTCTTTGAGTAGCTTTGATGCGAATATTTTCACTATACATGGGTATTTTTTGCCCTAGTGCTAGTTAGAGGTTTTTCCCCATGTTACCACATACATGATACTCTTATATGTGGTGGTACTTTCTACTCAGGGATATTATTCAACTCTTACTACAGTTTTGTTCATCGTTAATAGAGAGAGCTATGTTGATATATTTTGGTAGTGATGTGTATGAACACACTAGGACTCTCGGGCCACTTTTTTTCCTCTTTATGAATTTTTTCCCCCTAGCTTGTATATATGCCTATAAGCCTAACAGGACACTAATTTTTGTGCATTCACTTGGTAATACATTTAGTATTGTGTGTTTTGCTCCAAGCTTCTTCTTCTTCCTTATACTTCTCACATACTTCTGTCGACCTCAAAATCCAATAATTGGTATCAGAGCAGGTCACCGCTTCATCTATGGCACTCTTGAGGGGCCTCCGATCATAGTCCCAGAATTGCATAAAAATTGGTGAGCATACTCAAGGTGATTAGTGTCACGAGGAAGGAGATAAGGAAGAGAGCTCACACACACACTCTCACTCTCAAGGAGAAGCACACACACAGATTGAGGCAAGGAAGAAGTATCTTCTTCTTCTTCTTCTATTACATAAAAGGAATGTACAAGAATGACCTAAAAAACAAGAATACAACCAGTGCAATATATAAAGACCAATACATAAGGAAAAACCTAATGTCCGCGAATGAGTGAGTTGGCAAGAAACAAATGTGCCATCACTCTCGGTAGATAAATCTAATGAAGCTCAATGAAGTATCCCTGACATATACCGGCGTGACCACTATACATGTTAGAGAAACGATACGTGTCATCCTGGATCATCACATGTTGAGCTTGATATCTCAACACTCCCCCTCAAGCTCAACGCCATATCCTGTAATCCAAGCATCTTCCGAAACTTCTTCAACTTCTCAGCTCCAAGTGCTTTGGTGAAAATATCAGCAACCTGCTCATCTGCTCTTACATAAACAAGATCAATATCACCTGCTAATACCTTCTCTCTGATGAAGTGATAATGTACCTCGATATGCTTTGTTCTAGCATGGAAAACAGGGTTCCGTGCTAACTGTATGCTGCTAAGATTATCACAATAGATAGTGATAGGCTTTTGCACTTCCACACCTAAATCTGCAAGTAACATCTCCAACCATGATGCCTCACATGCTGCCATTGCAGCACCTCTATACTCAGCCTCTGTACTCAACAAAGCAATAGTGGGTTGCTTCTTACTACTCCATGTAATAGCTGCACCTCCAAGTGAGAAAAGAAAGCCACTAGTAGATCTTCTATCTGGAGTACTACCAGCCCAATCTGCATCCGTGTATCCATGAACCTGCAAATCTACACCAGCTTCATAAAACAATGCATAATCCAAAGTAGCACTCACATAACGTAGAGTGCGCCTCAGAGCATCCAAATGTGGCTTCCTGGGAACCTGCATAAACTGACTTTCAAGTCCAACAATATAACTTAGATCAGGCCTTGTAATTGTGAGATATATAAGACTTCCCACAATTTTCCTGTACATAGTAGCATTTTCCAATGCTTCACTTGATGTAGTATCCAATCTCAAATTCTGATCTAATGGCATAGAAATTGGCTTACAATCAGCCATACCATACTTTTGCAACATATTCAAGGCATATTGCCTTTGCGACATCCATATACCTGTTTCTGTATGTATAAACTCAATGCCCAAGAAATAGCGCAACACACCAAGATCTTTCATGTCGAATTCCTGCATAAGGAGTTTCTTTACCTCTTTGATGCTTTCTTCATTATCACCACCTACAATCAGGTCATCAACATAAATAGCCACAATAGTGATGCCATCATCAGCCTTCCTTGCATATAGTGAGTGATCTGCATCACACATAGAAAACCCAATGCTGGTTAAGTAATCAGCAATCCTTGCATGCCATGCACGCGGAGCCTGCTTCAACCCATACAAAGCCTTTTGCAACCTACAAACATATTTTGGATGCTTTGGATCTTCATATCCTTGTGTCTGGTCCATATATACTTCTTCCTATAACTTACCATGTAGGAAAGCATTCTTCACATCGATCTGATGCAAAGTCCATCCTTTTGCTGTAGCTAATGCAACAAGTGTCCTAACAGTAGACATTTTAGCTACAGGGCTGAATGTTTCCTCATAATCAATGCCATATGTTTGTGCATAACCTTTAGCTACCAATCGTGCTTTATACCTGCTTATGCTACCATCAGCATTATGCTTTACCTTGTAAACCCATTTGCAACCTATGGGTTTCTTTCCTTGCGGCAATGGAGCCAGCTTCCATGTATCATTTCCATAAAGTGCAGCCATCTCCTCATCCATAGCTTTTTCCCAATCTGCATTACCAATTGCATCTTCAAAACAAGAAGGTTCAGCATCTTGTATTACCTTTGTCATGTAGGCACAATGGCGAGCCATGTAACTATCATATGTCAATCGTTGCACTAAATTACGCATCCTCCCTGATCTTCTTGGTCCTGGGTCACTTCTCCTTGTATCATCTACATGTGCCCTTCTTACTCCTGGAGTCTTCACAGAGGGCAATCCAAGTTCCTCATCAATACTCTTTTCTAAACCACTTGAATCTCCATCAACATCTTCAAAACCTGCACCTGTTTTACTACCAGTAGAAAGCTTTTCTTTACCTTTCTTGGATGTATTTGATGAATTTGCTGGACTGAAATTTCCACGCAATCTTCCACTCCATGGATTTGAGTTGGAACTATTGCTTGGTGATGCACTCGGTCCACTCAAAACTTGAGATTCTGCACTAGATTTTTCAGCATTTTCTTTGTCATTTGGTTCAAGATTCAATCCTTCTTTGACATCTGCATAGAAGCTTGACATTCCATCAAATACCACATCTTTGCTCAACTTCACCTGTCGTGTGAGTGGATTATAACATTTGTACCCCTTTTGCTCAAGGGAATATCCAATGAAGACACATTTTTCTGCTTTCGGATCAAGCTTCGTCCTCAACTCATCTGGAACATGTACATATGCAATACAGCCAAAAACTTTCAGATGTGATAAGTTTGGCTTTTTACCTGTAAACTTCTCTTCAGGTGTAACTTGATGTACAGCAGCAGTCGAAGTTCTGTTCATGATGTATACAGCAGTATGCACAGCTTCTGCCCAATAACAATGAGGCATATTCTTCTCAGCCATTAAGGCTCTTGCTATTTCTGCAATATGTCTATTTTTGCGTTCAGCAACACCATTCAGTTGTGGTGTGTACCTGCATGAAAACTGACGCCGAATTCCATGATTTTTTATAAAACTGCTGAACTCATTTGACATGTATTCACCTCCTCCATCAGATCTTAATGTCTGAATGTACTTCCCTGTTTGCTTTTCCACCATAACTTTAAAATTCTGGAAGTGAGTAAACACCTCGCTCTTTTCTTTCATGAAATATACCCATACTTTGCGTGTATGGTCATCAATGAAAGTAACATAAAACCTGCAGCCACCCATAGATGTGGTCTTTGCTGGACCCCAAACATCTGTATGTACTACTTCTAGTACATTCTCACTAACATGCTTGTCATGTGGAAATGATGCTCTTGACTGTTTACCAAATTGACATGCTGCACATACCTTTTGCATTTCTGCAACTTTGAAATTTGGTAGTCCATGGACAATCTCCTTTGACTGCATCACTTTCAGCCTTTGCAAGTTTGCATGCCCAATCCGTTTGTGCCATATATCTATATCTGCAATAACTCCTGCACCTTTTGCAAACATGGCTGCATTCATTGCAGGAATCTTCACATTTAAGGTGAACATCCTACCCACTTTGTTTCCTTTGGCAACCAATCGTCCATCCTGCTTGTACTCTTCTACATATAATCCATCAGCATTGAACCTGACTTGTAATCCCTAGTCAACCATTTGTCTAACAGAAACCAGATTCTTTGTTATATTTGGAACATGCATCACATCAGCGAGATGTTTTACCTTTCCGTCCTCCATAGACAATGCTATGTTTCCTGTATGCTCAATAGGATGCGATGTATCATCACCTGTTTCAACATATCCAGGAACTGGCATTTTTTGCAAACTACTAAACCATTCTGCATGACTGGTCATGTGATTTGAAGCACCTGAATCAACATACCAGACATTATCATTCGATTTTGAAACACCAGCAGACATCGTATTCATCATGTGATGTTGAACCATAAACAGCTTCTCAGAATCATCTGCACTTGTGGATGCATAGTTGTTTTGCTGCCTTCTGTTATTTTGATTCTTTAACCTGCAATCACGTTCAAAGTGTCTAGGTTTACCACAATTCCAGCATCCTTTACTATCATTACCTGAATCATTTCTTTGGAAATTTCTGCGACCTCTTTGGCTCCCCCTGCCTCGAAACTGTCCTCTTCCTCCTACATGATTCTGTTGTTGATCTTGGTCTTGGTTACTCTTTCCTCTTCCACTTCCAAAACCTCTATCTCTTCCTCTTCCTCTGCCAGAGTAGAATACCTGCTCAGAACTGGGCTTTCCTTGGGAGTTTGAGTCCTCACCAAGATTCTTTTCTTCAATAATCAGCATAGATACCAGATCAGCAAAATTCGGAATATTTTCCCTGGTCTGTATGGAAGTTCTGAACTGCTTATATGCAGCTCCTAAACCACAAAGGCACACTTCCACCTTATCATCATCATCTACATTCACGCCAATAGATGCAAGTGACTCACATATGCTTTTGATTTTTAGAGTGTAGTCACTTACCGACATGCTCTTTTCCTCCAATGTATGCAGCTCGTTCTTGAGTTGCAATTTCCGTGCCTTTGTATTGGTCTCGTACAAAGTGACCAAACTGTTCCAAGCCTCTTTTGGAGTCTTGGCATCCTGTATATGTCCAATCATGCTATCCTGTATGCTAACAAATAGCCAATACATTACCTTTTGTGCTCCTTGATTCCATTTATATGCTCTTAACTGTTCTGCAGTCCGATTCCTTTTTGGTAACTGCGGAGCATTTTCATTCTCTCCTTCGATGTACTTCCAGTAGCCTTTTCCCATTAGGAAATTTGTCATTCTGAATCTCCAAGCATGGAAGTTGTTCTTGTCCAGCTTATCCCTCATAAGCTGACTCATTCCATCTGCGTTTGCCATTTCTGCAACAATTCACAACACCGCAACACACTACAAGCAGCACTTCTGCTTGAACACTGTCGCACTATGACGTGATAGTTCGATCTCAGAAAAACACAGTTTTCGTGTATCAACAGTACACGGAAACGCTTGAAATTCTGGATCTGGAATATATGAGTGTCACGGAACACAACGCAAGTTACAGTTTCTGAAACTGACCTGGTTTTTTTGTGGGCTCTACCTTGCGAGCTCGAAACGGGCTCGAAAATATTTTGAGGTCTTCTACCTTCACGGCGATTTTCGTAGCAAACAGAGGCCATTTGTGAAATCACATTCTCTCCACGCCTTGCCGCGTAGTCTTCACCATCGCCTTCTCCACGAGCTCTCTACAACCACGCTGGCTCTGATACCATGTCACGAGGAAGGAGATAAGGAAGAGAGCTCACACACACACTCTCACTCTCAAGGAGAAGCACACACACAGATTGAGGCAAGGAAGAAGTATCTTCTTCTTCTTCTTCTATTACCTAAAAGGAATGTACAAGAATGACGTAAAAAACAAGAATACAACCAGTGCAATATATAAAGACCAGTACATAAGGAAAAACCTAATGTCCCCGAATGAGTGAGCTGGCAAGAAACAAATGTGCCATCACTCTCGGTAGATAAATCTAATGAAGCTCAATGAAGTATCCTTGACATATACCAGTGTGACCACTATACATGTCAGAGAAATGAAAAACTGGTACGTGTCATCCTGGATCATCACATGTTGAGCTTGATATCTCAACAAATAGGAGTTCAAGATAGCTTTTCTTTGTTGTGTCAAAATCACGATTTGAGCTCATTTTGGGCTCTGAATACACTATCCTAGTGCTTGTGTAGGAAATTTCATCCTTTTGTGCCAAATATATATACAGGTTTCAGTTTGCTAGTACAAGCACCCTGAAGTCTACTAGAAATGTACTAGAGCTCGGTAGGGTAGTTCTACTCAACTCTTTAAGATACAATCATTTTATTTCATCAAGGTTTTTTAGTTAGTGGCCATGGCTGAAAGCAATGATATATTTTGTATGTTGGTTATTGAGGATAGATTGGAAGATCACTCCAGGTAGAACAAATTCATTATGCATGTTGTAGATCAAGCTTTCCTAGCTAGTTAGAAGGGCAAAGGTAAATGGGGATCATCTACTAGTAAGAAAAAATTTGCTAATATTGCACAATAAAAAGGAATACAAAGATGAGAAGAAATCAGAAAAGCAAAAATTATTTTGCAAATACTGTAAACGAAATAACCATTTCATAAAGAGTTATCCAAAACTAGTTGCAAAAGAGGCAAAGAAATATGAGGCTAGAATGGTTGTTACAGAGGTCTCTACACCTAAAATAGAGTCTAATGAGAATGGGCATTCACTACTATTTGTAGTTATGAAGTATCTTCACATGAACAGTGTATATCTAAAGTAGACTCAGATGTTTGGTACTTTGAAAGTGGGGCAACTACCAAATATATTACCTCATAACGTAGTTTCTTCAGTTTACTTGAGCATTCCCCTACAAAGAATAATATCATATGTGCTAACTATCACGATGAAGCGGATAAGAAAGAGAGCTCACACACACACTCTCACACTCAAAGAGATCTCACACATAGATTGAGGCAAGGAAGAATTATCTTCTTCTTCTTCTTCTATTACATAAAAGGAATGTACAAGAATGACCTAAAACAAGAATAGAACAAGTGTAATATATAAAGAATAATGTATAAGTAAAGTCCCAATGTCTATGAATGAGTGAGCTAGCAAGAAAAAAATATGCCATTACTCTTGGTAGATAAATCTAGTAAAGCTCAATGAAGTCTCCATGACAAATACTGACATGACCACTATACATGTCAGAGAAATAAAAATTGATACGTGTCATCCTAGATCATCACATGTTGAGCGTGATATCTCAACACTCCCCCTCAAGTTCAATGTTATGTCCTCTAATCCAAGCATCTTTCAAAACTTCTTCAGCTTTTCGGCTCAAAGTGCTTTAGTGAAAATATTAGCAACATGCTTATGTGTCGTCACATAAACAATATCAATATCACCTGCTTATATCTTCTCTCTGATGAAGTGATAATGTACCTTGATATGCTTTGTTCTAGCATGAAAAATAGGATTTTGTGCTAATTGAATGCTACAAAGATTATCATAATAGACGATGATTGGCTTTTGCACCTCCACACCTATATCTACAGGTAGCATCTCTAACCACGATGCTTCACATGCTACCATTGCAACACCTCTATACTCAACCTCTGTACTCGACAAAGAAATAGTAGGTTGCATCTTGCTGCTCCATGTAATAGATGTACTCCCAAGTAAGAATAGAAAGCCACTAGTAGATCTTCTATCTAGAATGCTACCAACCCAATCTGCATCGGTGTATTCATGAACCTGCAAATCTACACTAGCTTCATAAAATAATGCATAATCCAAAGCAGCACTCACATAATGTAGAGTGCCCCTCAAAGCATCTAAATGTGGCTTCCTGGGAGCCTACATAAATTGACTTTCAAGTCCAATACTGTAGCTTATATCAAACCTTGTAATTGTGAGATATATCAAGCTTCCCATAAGTTTCCTATACATAGTAGCATTTTCCAATGCTTCATGTGATGTAGTATCCAACTTCAAATTTTGATCTAATGGCATAGAAATTGGCTTACAATTAGCCATACCATACTTTTGCAGCATACTCAAGGCATATTGACTTTCTGACATCCAAATACCTATTTCTGTAGTATAAACTCAATGCCCAAGAAATAGCGCAGCACACCAAGATCCTTCATGTCAAATTCCTGCATAAGGAGATGCTTTAACTCTTTAATGATTTCTTCATCATCACCAACTACAATCAAGTCATCAACATAAATAGCCACAACCATGATGACATCATCGTACTTCCTTTCATATAGTGAATGATCTACATCAAACATAGGAAACCAAATGGTGGTAAAGTAATCAGGAATCCTTGTATGCCAGGGATGAGGGGCTTGCAAATATATTCTGGATGCTTTGAATCCTCACTTCATTGTGGCTTATCCATGTATACTTCTTCTTGTAACTTACTATGTAAGAAGCATTCTTCACATCCATCCGATGCAAAGTCTATCCTTTGGCTATAGCTAATACAACAAGTGCTCTAATAGTAGACATTTTACCTACAGGGCTAAACATTTTCTCATAATCAATGCCATATGTCTATGCATATCCTTTTGCTACTAATCATGCTCCATACCTGCTTATGCTACCATCATCATTGTGCTTTAACTTGTAAGCCCATTTGCAGCCTATGGGTGTTTTTCCTTGCGGCAATTGGAACCAGCTTCCATGTTTTGTTCCCATAAATTGCAGCCATCTCCTCATCCATAGATTTTTCCTAATTTGCATTTCCAATTGCATCTTCAAAACAAGAGGGCTCAACACCTTGTATTACTTTTGTAATGTAGGTGCAATGACGAGCCATGTAATTATCATATGTCAATTGTTGCACTAAATTTTGCATCCTTCCAAATCTTCTTGGTCCTTGGTCACTTCTCCGTGTATCATCTACATGTGCCTTTCTTACTCCTGGATTCTTCATAGAGGGCAATCCAAGTTCCTCATCGAGGCTCTTTTTTGAACCACTTGAATCTCCATCAATGCCTTCAAAGCGTGTAGATGTTTTCTACTAGTAAAAAGCTTTTCTTTACCTTTCTTGGATGTATTTGATGAATTTGTTGGATTGAAATTTCCATGCAATATTCCACTCCATGGATTTCAGTTGGAACTATTGCTTGGTGTCCTTCTTTGGCATCTACATAGAAGTTTCACATTTTATCAAGCACCACATCTTTGCTTACCTTCAGGTGTTGTGTGAGTGGCTTATAACTACTCATGATGCATGTGTACAGTAGTATGCACAACTTCTGCCCAATAACAGGCATATTCTCCTCACTCATCAAGGCTCTTACTATTTTTACAATATATCTATTTTTGCATTCAGCAAAACCATTGTGTTGTGGTGTGTACTTGCACGAAAACTGACGTCGAATTCCATGTCTTTTAAGAAATTTGCTGAACTCATTTGACATGTATCACCTCCTCCATTAGACCTTAATGTCTGAATATACTTTCTTGTCTGCTTCTCCACCATAGCCTTAAAATAGTGGAAGTGAGTGAACACCTCACTCTTCTCTTTCATGAAATATTCACATACTTTCCATGTATGGTCATCAATGAAAATAACATAAAACCTACAACCACCAATAGATGTGGTCTTTGCAGGACCCCAAACATTTGTATGTTCTATTTCTAGTACATTCTGACTAACATGCTTGTCATGCAAAAATGATGCTCTAGACTGTTTAGCGAATGGATATGCTGCATGTACCTTTTGCATTTCTACAACTTTGAAATTTGGTAGTCCATTGACAATCTCCTTGGACAACATCAATTTCATCCTCTGCAATTTTGCATATCCAATTCGTTTATGCCAGATCTCTATATCAGCAATTACTCCTCCACCTTTTGCAAACATGGCTGCATTCATTTCAAGAATTTTCACATTTGAGGTGAACATCCTACCCACTTTGTCTCCTCTCAAAATCAATCATCCATCCTATTTATATTCTTCTACATATAACCCATCAGCATTGAGGCTGACTTGTAATCCCTAGTCAACCATTTGTCCAACAGAAATCAGATTCTTTGTTATATTTGGAACATGTAGCACATCTGCAAGGTGTTTTACCTTCCCTTCCTCCATAGACAGTGCTATGTTTCATGTATGCTCAATAGGGTGTGATGTGTCATCACCTGTTTCAACATATCCAGGAACAGGAAATTTCTACAAACTAATAAATCATTCTGCATGACTAGTCATGTGATTTGAAGCATCTCAATCAACGCAGTCGACATTACTAGTTGATTTTGAGGCATCATCACATATTGTATTCATCATGTGATGTTGGACCATGAACAACTTCTCAAAATCATCTGCACTTGTGAATGCATAGTTGTTTTGCCACCTTCTATTATTTTGATTCTTCAACTTGCAATCACGTTCAAAGTGTCCAGATTGACCACAATTCCAACATCCTTTACTATCATTACCTGAAATGTTTATTTGGAAGTTTTTGTGGCCTCTTTGGCTCCCCCTACCTCGAAACTATCCTCTACCTCCTGTATGATTTTTTTGTTGACCTTGGTCTTGGTTATTGTGTCCTCTCCCACTCCGGAATCCTATACCTGTGCCTCTTCCTCTGCGAGAGTAGACTACCTGCTTAGAACTACACTTTCCTTGGGAGTTTGAGTCCTCACCAAGATTCTTTTCTTCAATAATCAACATGGATACCAGATGAGCAAAATTTGGAATATTTTCCCTCGTATGTATAGAAGTTTTGAACTGCTTATATGTAGCTCCTAGACCATGAAGGCACACTTCGACCTTATCATCATCATCTACATTCATCCCAATAGATGCAAGTGACTCACATATGCTTTTGATTTTGAGGGTGTAGTTACTTTTCAACATGCCTTTTTTCTACAATGCATGCAACTCATTCTTGAGTTGCAATTTTTGTGCCTTTGTATTGGTCCTATACAAAGTGACCAAACTGTTCCAAGCCTATTTTGGAGTCTTGGCATCTTGTATGTGTCTAATCATGCTATCCTGTATGCTAATAGATAGCCAATACATTATCTTTCATGCTCCTTAATTCCATTCCTCATATGCTCTTAACTGGCCAGCAGTCCAATCCTTCTCTCGTAACTATAGATGGTTTTTATTCTTTCCTTTGATGTACTTCCGATAGCCTTTTCCCATCAAGAAATTCTCATTCTGAATCTCCAAGCATGGAAGTTGTTCTTGTGTAGTTTATCGCTCATAATATGAAGCATTCTATCTGCATTTGCCATTTCTATAACAATTTACAACACTCCAAAACACGACAATTAGTCCCTCTACTTGAACACTTTCCCATTATGACATGACAATTGCATCTCAGAAAAGCACAATTTTCATGTATCAACAGTACTCAAAATCGCTTGAAATTCTAGATCTATAGTATATGAGTGTTGCCAAATAGGATACAATTTACAATTTTCCAATTTGACCTAGTTTTTCTATGGGCTCCACCTTGTGGGCCCAAAACAGAGGTCAAGATGGTTGTGAAATAAAAATTTGAGAAAAAGAAGTGACCCTAAAGGGATAAATCTTGAAAATATTTTGAGGGCTTCTACCTTTACGCCAATTCTCGTAGCAATCTGAGGTCGTTTATGAATCATGTTTTCTCCATGCCTTCTCGCATACTCTTCATCGTCCGCCTTCTCCACGAGCTCTCTACAGCCACACTAGCTCTGATACCATGTCACGAGGAAGGAGATAAGGAAGAGATCTCATAAACACACTCTCACACTCAAAGGAAAGCACACACGTAGATTGAGGCAACAAAGAATGATCTTCTTCTTCTTCTTCTTCTATTACATAGAAGGAATGTACAAGAATGACCTAAAACAACAATAGAACAAGTGCAATATATAAAGAATAATACATAAGGAAAATCTTAATGTCCATGAATGAGTGATCTGGAAAGAAATAAATATGACACCACTCTTGATAGATAAATCTAGTAAAGCTCAATGAAGTATCCTTGACATATACAAGCGTGATCACTATACATGTCAGAGAAATGAAAAACTGATATGTTTCATCCTGGATCATCACATGTTGAGCTCATATCTCAACACTAAAAACTCCTCTTATCTTGTAATGGGAGTTGGTAAGATCATTTTTACTACTATTGGTGGTAGTTCTTTCACATTGTGAAATGCTTTGTTTATGCCAAGGATCAAGAAAAATATATTATCAGTTTCAGCATTAGCCAAGATCGACTTACTTACGAAATTTCTTGATGATAGATGTACACCTCATGCTATGTCAAATGGACACGTTATTATTGCTTTTGGCATTTTATGTTGTGGGATATATAAGCCCATAGATTATGAAGAATTTGTGAAGGATTCAACACCTATAGCTCAATATTCTCAAGTTATATCAGATGTGAAGCTTTGGCATGCACAGTTTGGTCCTCTGAATTATGCTAGTTTACTATGCCTCTAGAAATATGAAATGGTATCCTCTCTACCCAAACTTGAGGCACCTTGTAAACATTTTTGTCAAGGCTATATTTTGGGCAAAATGTAGCATTACTCCTTCCCAAAATATGGTTCAGTTTGAGCTACTCACAAATTGTAGCTTGTTTACAGTGATGTCTACGGTCCTATGTAGATAGCCGCTTTTGGGGACTAGCTTTACTTCGTGACTTTTATTGATAATTTTTCAAGGCATGCATGCATGTATCCACTAAAATCAAATTCCAGAGTGTTTATGTGCTTCAAACAATTTCTAGTTTTGGGTAAAAATTGGTCAGCATATAAAATGGTCAACCTTCATTCTTATTGAGGGGGGAGGGAAATACATGTCTTTTGATTTTAATGCATTTCAAGCTGAACGTGGGATAAAATATCAGTGTAGAGCGCTGTAGCTCAGTGATGAGTAGCACCTCCTTTAATGTCAATCCGGGAAGACGTGAGGATGGTATGAAGACCACGAGCAAGTGGAGGCACAAGTGCGTGAGTGAGAAGCACACAAGTATGCACACACATACACACACACGCGCACACACGGCAAGACAAAGAGTGAGAAGCAATGGAGTTCTTAGATTACTTTCAAAAAGCTCTTACAAGTTCATTTCAATTACAATCTAACCTCAAAAATGAGCTCTCTAGCTCTTTTTATAGTTTTTGACTAGGTTTTGGCCCTGTCCAGACCTAGTGTCCGGCCTAGTTAAAAATTAGGTTCCAGGGCCAATTTGAGGGCTTAAACGGAGTCTAAAAATTACAAAAATTGATATGTAGGTACTTCTAAGACTCCTCAAGCTCAAGGACTCCTTGGCTTGCACAAAATGGAGCTACAAAAATATGAAATGGTATTTACAATGATTGTTAGTGATAAGAATCACTGTTATAAAGATGTTGATTTGGAAAATTTTGAAGGACCTATCTGTCAGATTTGCGTCGACTGCTTTGTCTACTTACTCCTTCACCTCGCTCTGACTTTCTCCGCTGGCTTCCTTGTCTAGTCACTCCTTGGGTGCCCATACTGCTCTCAACACCCCCCCCTCTCTCGCGTCTGTCGTCCCTGACAGACTCTTGTTGCTGGGAGTGTTGGATGTAATATTCCACAATCTGAGTGGCAAGGTGATGTTCTTGTATGCATAGTCCTCTGGCCAAATCTGTCATCATACGATCCCAATCAATTGGTCCTGGAATGTCCGGATGTGGCAGACGTAACTGATCTGCATGGATCGCTTGTTCTACTCCGAATAGGTGTAGCAAATGTGTGGGTCTGGGAATGAAAATTTCCGAATGATATTCCTAGAATCCCGTAGAGAACATTTCCTCAAATGTCTGCTTGAAGCATGTGGGTAAGTACTTTATTTGTGCATGCCAAGCAAAGATTATAGTGACCGAGGGGGTCTGGCTCATGTCGTAGACTAAATCCTTGTTACCTTGAGAGAATCCAGGGGCAGAGATATATGGAGCTTGTACATTCCGAAAGGTTTTGAAGACAATGTTCATGAGCTCGAATATCTTCATACACATTTTCGCTGCTATGTCGGGTACATTATTTAGACGTGTAGACCAGTGCCGAATTGTTGATATCATGTAAGCTACGGTTGGGGTCCCCCGAGGCGGAGCAAAATATGGATAGTTAACCTAAGCCGAGCATTCTTTAATTGTTGCGTACCTTGATTGCAAATGCTTGCCAAGATCTGCGACGTACCACTGGGCAATAGCATGGATTATACTTGATATATAGTGGCATGGTTGCCCAGGTGCTCATCATCTCTGGGTAATCGGTTAGTAGACGTGCACGCCAATTAGGTTGGAAGATCGAGCCAGCATGTGCATCTGTCGGTAAATCCCCTAACTCAAATTGAGTGGCAAATGTGGGCTCCTTCCCTGTATGTCTTTTGACTTCTGCATTATAATCGTGTAGTAAGACAAAATAAGGCATGTATTGCGACTCTGATGTTGTGATTAACCGTTGATGGGATAATTTTTGCAAGTAGGAAGACCGAAGGACAGTTTCTTCCAGATTTGTGAGAGATTGCATTTGCACGGCCACACGATCATCATGTGTCTTACCCACTTTCTCGACCCTTTTGACCCAATCTGGAACTTGAATTTCTAAAGTGTCTTGTCCTTCCTCTGTAGTTCGACCACCGAGTGTCGGCATCGGCTCATATGGCTCTTCATAGCTGTCATCGACGGGGATTTCCACTACTGTTCTGGTTCTTCAATGGGCGAGGGTGGCCTTTCATATGGTAAGAGGCGTGCTTGGAGTTCTGCCACTTGTTTCCGGAGGGTCTCTATTTCTTCTGTAGAGTGTTGCAAGATTACCGGCTCCTGTTGAGCTGTGGGGACACTGGCTAAATGTTTCTTTAGATCTGCACATTCAGTCTCTAACTTTTCATATGACTCCAAGAAATTTGCATGCTCCTCAAGTAAGATACGAATGTCTTCCGATGGGACTGCTCTATATCTGGTAGGGCTAATGGTTGCTCCTATAGTTCCTTCCATAGCCGCTTCAAAGTTGTCTTGGTTTTGTTGTTGAAGTCTCTTGTTCTCTTCTAGTGCTGCTGCCATATGCTTCCTTAATAGCCCAATGTTGTGTCTGAGTGTGGCATTAGATATCATTTGCGCTTGGAGCACTGTTTCTAGTTCCTTGACTACTTGATCATCTACTGTTGGTGTCTTTGATTCCAATTCGGAGTGAGCCTGCTGTAAGGTTGTATGCTCGGTTAGGAGCGTTTGGTAATCAGCTTCAAGAGTGGTGACTCTAGCTTGCAGACGTTGAGATTCTGCCTGGAGGGCAGCAGTACGTTCTCCCAACTGATGGTATTCTTGTTGTAGTTGATGTGCACACTGAAGTAATGTGTTGAACGTGCTATTTACATTATGAGATGCAAGGGGAAAGGTTTGAAATGCAGGGGAGGTGGGATTGGGTAGGGGGGTAGTGAATGCTGTGTGTGCCAATGATGTGAGTTGTGAGGTGGGGGGCAAGGGAGGGGAAGATGGTGGAATCGTGGGGAGAGGTGCTGTGGTTGGTGAAATGTCCATTGGGTCAGACAAGGTGGTGTGTACAGGGGCTACCATGTAGGTGGGTATGGTAGGTGAAGTGAGTGTGGTGTTCGTGTAAATTGATGTCGTTGCGAACATCGGAGAAATGTGCCTCTGAAACATTGGAGAGCGGATGAACTGCTCCACAAAGGACGGGTATTGGGGTGGTGCGGTCAGGTTGAAAGAGGTGTAGGGGCCAGATGGGAAGTGAGGGTCATGGAATGGAGGTACCCGTATTGGGGGATAGGTAGGGAAACACAGGGTGCCTTCTGTGGGTGCTGGGTTTCCAACCACACTTGGGATTATGGGATGGCCAGTTATGGGTTCGGAGGATAGAAGGGTTGAAGTGTACAAGGGATTGGTGACGAAAGAGAAGAGGGTCTCTTGTGAAGTGGGTTCTCGAAATGAGAATGATGTGAATGAGGATGGGTTATAAGTGGAAGTAGAGGTGTTGGAAGATGCATTTTTAGAAACCTTTTTTGAAGGAAAAATTTTGTAAAATGATAGAAATTTGTAGAAATATTTATGCAATTGTTGTAAAAATAAGGAAGAGTCTTCCTTATGTAGGATAGAATCTTATGTATTTTTTCTAGAAATTTTGGAAACTCTTAGATAGCATATTTTTAGAATAATAGAGGAAAGGATCAAAATTCAAGTGTGAAAGAGGATACTTGAAAATGTATATAAGTCAATTTTCTCTATTTTGGAGAGGTTGGTTAGTCATTTGTACATGCTATCAATAGAGAAGAGAGAGTTCCTGCTGAAATCGTGTTTTCTCTTATTGTGTGTGATTTCTTTGATGTGGGAGCTTGTTTCTTGCTTAATCATGGAGATTTGTGAGTTTCTTTTGTGTAATGATGAGTAAGATGTATGAAGGGAGATGATTACTGATGTATTGAGTGAAGAAGGATTGAAGAATGTGGCAGAAATGTGAAAATCGTCTACTGGTACAAAATCGCGATTGTCTCGTCTCTGTGATACAGATGATATTTTCCAATTCTGATTTCATATTTGTATTCTGATGAGAAAATAACATGAATTAGACACAAAGATCATAGAAAATGATGAAGATTTGCTCTAGATAAGGTAAACCCTAGATATTTCCTCTTCATTTTCATTTTCTCAAAATTCCAGCCATCAATCTCTTATTTCTATGAATCTATCATCTAGAAGGGGCTGTGGTCTTATGGATATTCCCAGGATTGACAAAATAAAGATGATTTGTTGATTCTTTTGTACTTCATGATTGGAGAGGACAACTCCAAAGTCAATAACAAACATTTTTTGGCGCCGTACACGATTTTGAGTTCAAAATCGTGAAAAACACGATTTTCACTCAAAATCGTGAAAAACACGATTTTGATCACAAAATCGTGAAAAACACGATTTTGAACTCAAAATCGTGAAAAACACGATTTTGATCACAAAAATCGTGAAAAACACGATTTTCACTCAAAATCGTGAAAAACACGATTTTGATCACAAAATTGTGAAAAACACGATTTTGATCACAAAATCGTGAAAAACACGATTTTTACACAAAATCGTGAAAAACACGATTTTCACTCAAAATCGTGAAAAACACGATTTTGATCACAAAATCGTGAAAAACACGATTTTGACCACAAAATCGTGAAAAATACAAAAATAGTCAGAAAATCGTGAAAATCAATACTTTAGGCAGAAAATCATGGAAAAACACGATTTTGACCACAAAATCGTGAAAAATACAAAAATAGTC
The DNA here is from genome assembly GCA_020310875.1 of Ceratopteris richardii. NCBI lineage: Eukaryota > Viridiplantae > Streptophyta > Polypodiopsida > Polypodiales > Pteridaceae > Ceratopteris > Ceratopteris richardii. Next base: position 10,241,610 of record CM035406.1, read on the forward strand.
AGAAAATCGTGAAAATCAATACTTTAGGCAGAAAATCGTGGAAAAACACGATTTTGACCACAAAATCGTGAAAAATACAAAAATAGTCAGAAAATCGTGAAAATCAATTCTTTAGGCAGAAAATCGTGGAAAAACACGATTTTGACCACAAAATCGTGAAAAATACAAAAATAGTCAGAAAATCGTGAAAATCAATACTTTAGGCATAAAATCGTGGAAAAACACGATTTTGACCACAAAATCATGAAAAATACAAAAATAGTCAGAAAATCGTGAAAAAAAATAAAATAAATATATACCTTAGTTAGGAAATTGTGACAAACACTCTGTTGAGTTCGAGATTGAGAAAATTAATTGAATGATACTTAGATCTGGAAACAAACTTTCTAAACAAGACCTAACAAGGAAGGAGACAGAAACAGTAAAAGGCAAAGGGCAAGAAAGAAGTTTAGGGCAAGAAAACAACATGGAAAACATAAATGAAAAAAATGAGCCTATGGAAACTGGGGATTTTAGAAACATCCTCAAGTACATGTATACAAATAGGTTTGGAACCTATGTATATCAGGATGGAATGCATAAATTTCTCATTAGATTGAGAAATTTAGAAGTTCCTTTGAATATAACTCCTGTAGCTCAATTCAAAGATGGGAGATATGAAGATAGGCAAGGATGTGTGTACATATTCTCTCAAGACCCAGAAAATTCAAATGATCTAGGGCAATGTACTGAAAAAGGACCTTGGGAACATAACATGGAGCAGACAAATTTACCTAGGCCAAATGAAAACTATACCGGTAATGAACAACAACATGGGAGGAGGACACAGATTTCCCCAAATCCCTTTGACAAGGAACCAGAAGGATATAATGACTTCCCACTCAGAAGAAGATCCCATTGGCAGCCTCAGGGTAGAATGCTTAGACCATACCAAGTTGCCAAATGTATGAAGAACCAATATGAGGGTTATTCAGATCCTCATGCTCATGCTGCAGAATTTAGGCAATTAATCAGAGCTGAAGAGGTAGAAGATTACAAAGTACAATTTGAGGCATTTGGTTTAACCCTAACAGGACCAGCCTTATCTTGGTTCATTCCTTTGAGAAAGGAAATGTACCAGGATATTGAATCTTTCTTAGAAGCCTTCATTGGGGAATTCTCTAAGACCGGGATAAAACATAGTACAGCCACATTGATACATAGTTTCAAACAACAAAAGGATGAAAATGTTAGAGAAGCAGCCAGAAGATTTAAACAATACATTGATAGATGCCCGAGAGAGGAAGTACCTTCCATGGCAAAACAAGTATCCTTATTCATTGAGGGTTTGAGAAGTGCCCAACTAAGAACCCTAGTGTATTATAGAAGATGTCCTGATTTAGCAGCCTGTGTAAAGGAAGCAATAGATTTGGAGGACAACAGAGGTCAAGATCTGTTAGCATTTGATCAACCTAGATCATATGAAGACAAAATTCCTCCAGCAGAAGAGTTGGCTTAGGCTATTGCTAAAGCCCTAGAGGTAAGCACTAAAACTAATCTGATAAACTCTAGGATAAACACAAATAAAAAATGTTACATTTGTGGAGAAAATCATCTGGCACAACAATGCCCATATCAGAAGCCACCACACTTACAAGATAGGAAGACACTTAAGTACTGTACACTAGAGAGAAAATGGACAAACCACACCAGGGAGGAATGCTTCTATAACAAACAACCTATCAAGGAAAGAGATTATATGGCTCAAAGGGAATCAGGCTATACTGAACAACCAAGACATGTGCTTGGACAACAACCTCCTATACCAACTAATGTGGTACCAATCAAGTATACACCAATAGAGGAGGGGAATTCAAGACTAAGATCACCGTATAAGGAAGAATATCAATGGAGTGAGGGATATCAAGAAGATTGGGAAGAATATGAAATAAGAGAACCTGAGTTAAAAGCCCTAGACTTGGGGAATGGGAAAATTGAAATGGACACAGCAACATTCATGTATATTACCAACAATTACATGTCCAACCAAAAACCTCAATTCAAAGGGGGACCAAAGATAACTTGTTATAGGTGTGGGGGAGAGCATTTCATTAGAGACTGTCCGCAACCTCCTACATTGAGAATAGAGGGAGCCTACTGTAAGGATTGTGGCAGAGAACATTTGATAAAAGATTGCCCAAAGAATCCCCAAAAACAACAGAACACACCTAATAACATACCTTTAAAAAGAGTTAACATTATGGAACAGGAAGAATTGAGTGAAAATGACCAAATTGGAATAAATATTATAACAAGGGCTCAGGCCAAGCAACAAGGAACAATTAAGGATCAAAATGAAGGTTCAGCCTCAAAGGTGAAGAGAAATAGACAAAAAGGGAAATGGGAAAAGAAGAGAAGGATGGGCAAACATTTGGAAGAAGACAATCAGGATCAGCCCAAAAGTACTCCTCCTCAAAAGACACAAAATCAGTCTGAAATAGGAAGTTCTCAGAGTCTAGACACCCTAATCAAAGCATATAAGGGAAGGATTCAAGAAGGACCAAGTCCTACAGATCATGCAGTGGCCTATCCCATGCCAGAGTTAGAGCATGAAAGGATGCAAAAGTGCAAACAAATCATTCAGGAAGTACAACTCAGAATGGGGGAAGGAAGTAGCTCGTAGAGAACAGTTGAACAACTTGAGAAAACGAAAACAAGGGAAAATGCTAACAAAAAAGAAAATCTACAAATAACATTCTAGATGTTTATAGATGAACAATGTAGCATTACATGTCACACAACATGGGAAGAACTGTTGAAACAAAATCCTCACTTACAAAACAAAATGAACAAAGGGGAAACAATACCTGGAAACCTTCATTCACCATTACAAGAATTAGAGGAATTATGGTATATTCCTATTGATAAAATAGGAGGGTATTGTGAAGGGGAAGAAGGAAATTCAATCCTAAAAATACAATATGGAAAAAACTTTGCTAAAGCCATTTTGGACAGTGGATCAGGAGTGGCCATAATGACTAAACAAACTTGGGAGAAATGGGGAAGCAATGAATTACTACCCACTAAGATGAGATTGCAACTTGCAGACGGGCATATAGAAAAACCCCTAGGTATTTGGGAAAAAGTAATTGTGGACATATGTGGAACAGAAATAGAACATACTTTTGCCATAGTAGAATTTCCACAATCCACTTCATATGAAATCATCCTAGGAAGGCCTTTCATGAGACAAATGCAAATTGTGCAGGATTGGGGTATTGATTGTTTATATCTCCAAAGCAAAGGAAGAATAACAAGAGTGAACTTAAGAAATGGGCACTACTGTGATATATCTCCTCAAGAATGGTACAAAATACATCAAAATCAAGAAGAAAGTGAGGAATCAGAGTTGGAGGATCAGGAAGAGAGTGAATCAGCAATATGGAAGTGTAACATAATAAGAAACCTCACCAATAGAAAAAGGAGACTGAAAAGAGAAGATTGTGTGGAAGGGAGAAAAGTGCAAGATGAAAGTTATGTGCCACAACAATTTAAGGATGAAGAGTTTGAGCCCTACGGCTGGAACCAAATTTTGGCTACCATGGATATAGCCAGTGAGGAGTATGTAGGAGTGGAATTTCAAAATGAAGAAGGGTTTGATATTTTTCACATTAATATAAACATGATAAGTGTCTCAAAAACAGAGGAGGATCAAGATTCAGAAATGGTATTAAAAAAAGGAAAAACAAAATATTTGGAGATAGTAAAAGCTGAAGATGCAATCAAAGATAAAATCTCAGGCAAATACAAGGAACATAAACACATAGAAATGGAAAAGGAACAAGAAATTGAGAAGAAAGAGAAGGAAATAAACAAGGATCAATACTTTGATGTACCAGCAAATTTTAAAACCTATGAAGTAGAAGACAGACTACTTCTAAAAATGAAACCAAAGAGAGAAAAAAAGAAAGGAGAAGCTTATGATAATGAAGAACAAACTAAAAAGATCATGATTACTCAGGAAGAAGGAGAGGAAAGACATATTGTAATAGCTGATGATATGACCATAGAGGAAGAAGAAGCACTAAAAAACCTAGCAAAGAATTATAGGGATGTATTTGCTTACAGTTATAAAGATTTAAAAGGAATTGATCCAAAAATCTGTGAGCACAAAATTCCTATGACTCCAGATGCAAAACCTAGTAAACAGAGACATTATACATTCAATGATAAATACTCTGCCAAGATAAAGGAAGAAATTGACAAGTTATTGGCTGCTAACTTCATTTATGAAATTGAGTATACTGAATGGATATCACCCATAGTTGTGGTACCATAAAAGAATGGAAAACTTAGGGTATGCATCAACTTGAAAAAAGTGAATGCAGCAACTATAAGGGATAATTATCCATTGCCAATAACAGATCATCTTCTTGAGAGAGTTGCAGGAAAGGAAGTTTATAGCTTTCTAGATGGTTTCTCAGGATACAATCAAGTACCAATAGCCTTGGAGGACCAACATAAGACTGCCTTTTCTACAGAATGGGGGATTTATGCTTTTAGGGTTATGCCTTTTGGATTGACCAATGCCCCAGCAACTTTTCAAAGATTGATGTGTCATATCTTCAAAGAATTCCTGAGAAATGTGATGGAAATCTATGTAGATGATCTGTGTACTTTCTCTTTAAAAAGACAGGATCATTTACAAGATTTAGAAAGAATATTCAGGAAATGCAGGACATACAGAGTATGCTTAAACCCTGAAAAGTGTGTATTTTATGTAAGACAAGGAAGAATGTTGGGTCACATAGTTTCAAAAAATGGAATTTCTACTGATGAGAAGAAGATAAAAGCCATAATAGAGCTTCCAAGACCTACAAATGTGAAGGAACTCCAAACTTTTATGGGTCATTGCGGGTACTATAGGAAATTTGTTCACAAATTTGCAGATATAGCTAAACCCTTATATGCCCTCATCACAAAGTTCGAGTGGAATAAAGAATGTGACCAAGCCTTTGAAACATTGAAAACTTGTTTGGTGACAGCACCAATTCTAAAAACACCTTAGTGGGATAAAATATTTCATGTGCATGTAGATGCTTCAAATTATGCTTTGGGATGTGTGTTGGCACAACCTATAGAAGGAAGTAAATTAGATTTCCCAGTAGCATATGCTAGTAGACAATTGAACATTGCAGAAAAGAACTATACAACCACTGAGAGAGAAGGGTTGGGAATGATATTTGCTGTTAAAAAATACAGACATTACCTATTGGCCAACAAGTTTAAATTCTTTGTGGATCACCAAGCTTTACTTTATTTAGTAAATAAACCATGTCATACAGGAAGAATAGTTAGATAGTTTCTTTTACTAATGGAATTTGAATTTGAGGTGGTGGTTAGACAAGGCAAAACACACTTAAGAGCAGATCATTTGTCTAGAATTCAGTCCAAAGAACCTAGTTCACCCTTAGATGATGACCTGCCAGATACATACCTGTTCAAAGTAGAAAGTGTTCCTGAATGGTCCATATCATTAGTTCCTTTGTTAACCATGGGACCTTGTAGGTCATTAGCAAATAACACACATTTGGTGTTACAAAGCAGGAATTTTATGTTACTAACTGGGCATTTGTATCACTTCAATCAGTCAGGTGTACTGGAATACTGTACCCCAGAAGAGGAGCAACATGAATATGTAAGAAGAGCTCATTGCTGGAACCCATGTACTCATGCTTCCAAAATAGTCACTTTAAATAATCTTGCTAGGATGGGAGTACACTGGCCAAACAAAATTCAAGATGTGGAAAGATATGTTGCTAAATGTCAAGAATGTCAAGATTTGCAGAATTCAGAATTAATAACTCTATATTGGTTTAACAAAAACCCTGAATGGAGTGAGAACATTGTTGAAGAATTAAAGAAAAAGGAGAAAGGGAAGCAACTAATAGCTGGTACAGATTCAAGAAATTTACAAGAAATCTCTGAAGAATATCAACTCATAGGAGAACAATTATACAAAAAAGGAATGGATGGTTATTTAAGAATATGTGTTCCTGAAGAGAAGTATTTGGAGATGTTGGAAATGGCACACTGTGGAGTGGCAGGAGGACACTTTTCTAGTGATAGAACAGCCAAACTCATTTCGTATTCTGGCTTTTGGTGGCCAACTCTATTTCTTGATGCAAGAACTTATGTAAAAAGATGTGACATCTGTCAAAGAGTGAGTCAACCAAATAAAAGAGATAACATGCCATTAATCCCATTAATTTCAGCCAGAGCTTTTAGCAAATGGGGATTGGACTTTATTGGACCTATACATCCTCCAGCTAGACAATCTCATGCAGAATACATATTAGTGGCTACTGATTATTTGACAAAATGGGCTGAGGCCAAAGCCACTAAAAGAAATGATGCTCATACAACTGCTAAATTTTTGTATGAAAATATTGTTACTAGATTTGGACTTCCAATTGAATTAGTAAGTGATAGGGGAACTCATTTTTTGAACCAGATCATAGAAAACATGACCAAATATTTCATGATTTGTCATAGTAAGTCAGCCCCATATCACCCACAAGCTAATGGGTTAGCAGAAAGTACTAATAAAGTACTGTGCACTGTATTGTCCAAATTAGTCAACACAAACAGAAATGATTGGGATTCTCAACTTAATCATGTTCTCTGGGCTTATAGAGTGGCATACAAAACTGCTTTAGGGACTACTCCATTTAATTTGGTATATGGACAAAATGCAGTTTTACCCATGGAATTTCTTATTCCAACATTAAAAGTGGGTAGTCAATACAATTGGACAGGACATGAATTATCTAAGAGAGTCATAGATTTAGAAAAACTGGGGGCATCTCGACTACAAGCAGTAATGAGTATATATACAGACAAGAGAAGACAAAAAGCCTACCATGATGTGCATATAAAAGAAAAAGATCTTCAAGAAGGAGACTTGGTTCTGGCATACACAGTCAAGGAGCATCAGAAAAAATTTCAGAAGAAAGGTCATGGGCCATACATCATACATAAGATAAGCAAGAGTGGAGCCATTCAATTAGCTAACATTGATGGAGAAATCATGCCTAATTTTTTAAGCGGATGTAGAGTTAAGAGGTATGAGTGTCCATTAACTACTGATGAATGGAGAAGACTGCAAAAGGCTCAAAATAGGAAAAAAGAAGAAGAAAACATCAGAAAGGAGGCTCAACAAGAAGCAAAGGAGAGAATAAGAAAAATGAAAGAACTTAAGGAGGTGTGTTTATGTGAAAGCACTCTAAAACAAAGAGAACATTTGCCTGTGATAGAAATGGATCATCAAAACGAAAACATAAGGGTTTTGATAGATTCAGGAGCTCAAGTAAACTTGATCAGCTCAGCCTTGGTAAAGAAATTTAGCATAAAGAAGAATAAAAGCAGAATGTTGATTAAAACATTAGAAGGAAAAATGATTCAGAGTTTGTCTTCACTTGTTATTAAAGTTAAATTTAATAATGAATATATGAAGGTAGATTGTGAAGAGTGGCCAGATCATTTGATGACTGAAAAATTCATTTTGGGACAACCCTGGCTCAAACAAGGTAAAGTTATTTTGAACTTTGAAAAAATGAAGCTCAGTGCCATAAATGACAAAAAATTTTTAATGTTTTTCCTGAGTAATGAAAAACAGGAAGTTCATCTAGATGTTCATGACCCAGATATGGAAGGATTACTTTCTCAATGAAGGACAGGGACATATTGCCACTACAAAATGATCAAGCTTCTTACAATCAAAACCAGCAAGAGAATTCAGGAGTAGAGAAGAATGGTGAGACAAAACGAGGAAGACACTTATTGCCTAATTTGAAACATCAACAAATCAGAACAAGAGGGACATGGAAAGGAGGCATACACCGATATTACTCATTAAAACAGGAAGTTAGAGCAAAATGGGTATGGAGACCAAAAAATGCTACAAAATGTTGGTCTGGGAAGCATGGATGTTTGGATGACATAAGGACAATTGCACTTAAACATTATTGGGTAAAAAAATCCGAATTATGTCAATGGCAGAAAGATCATCCACATTTGACCTATCTTCAGAATTTCAAAACAAAATATTAAAAAAGAAAAAAAAGAGAGAACAAATGGGCAGTGTGTATTTTTTGTTTTTAAATTTATAAAGCACAAAGCAAGATATAGGGAGGAGGAAAGTAAATTATTATGGAGAATTTGTATTATTTTGTTTCAATTTTCTATGATCATCTTTTGATTTCTATTTTTCTGAAGTTGTTTTTTCATTAATCATTGTTTCCATCATTTCTTTCTTCAAGCACATTAGACATCTTGCTACACCTGTAATGATCACTTTAATTGAGTCTTTTGAAGAAGCAAAATTTATTTGGAAGACTTTCTTTCTTTATTCTCATGGCAAGAATATTCCAAAAGAAAACATTAATTTTTCTGATCTTTTGTGACTTATGTGGGTAGAGTTTTCTTTTTTGTGTATTTTATTTTTCTCAGAAAATGGTGAATACAAAGGAGTTGCCAATTCATGACTTCAAGGCAGAATCAATTGTGCTATCAAGAGGACATTGGTTTCTGGACAGTGAAACTGTGGAGGAACAAGTGGACCTGGAGTCAGATGATGAGCCAGAAATTCCAGAGGCTGAGAAGGTGGTGAAGGAACTTAAGGAGACCCTAAACATCATTGGCCAACACATATTTACAGTGGGAGTAGGAGGATACAAGTATACAATGTTGTGCCAGGAGTTCTACAGGTTCCAAAGAGTGGCAGTTAATATGAAAAGATGGAAGGTAGTAGGGCTGCACAGAATATTGGAGGAGCCTATCTTCTTTATTGACTTTGAGAGAGTAGCACAGGTGATGGGTAGTTTGGAAGAAGTTGGGAAAGGTAATGATGCCTATTTCAGATGCAGAGTCAAAAAAAAGGATAACCAGGAAGTAGGTATCACTATCAAGGGAGAACATATCAGAGCAGCACTGCAATTCTACACAATGGGAACCAAACTGGATCCAAGTTTTGTCAAAAAGAATAAGGGAACTTACACAGGATATACAAAGTTCACTGATTTTAAAGGAAGGGAGAAAGAGGAATATGCTGTAAGGATGTTCTTACAATTCTTCTATTTTCCAAAACTACCGAGATACACAATGCCACATAAGTCAGTGACATTATTGATGTTTAACAACAAGGACAGAACCAAACCTTTTGGAGTAATGGATGTCTCACCATACATCCATGAACAGCTAAAGGAAGCAGCAAAACACTGGGAACAGAAGAAGTTCATGAATGGGGCCCAGTTCTTAACAAGAATCATTTATCATGTTCTAGGGATGGAAGATCAACTGAAATTGGCTCCAGAAGCACAGTATTTCAGGAATCTTATGGCTGGAATCAAGAGTCCTCCAAGGAAAATGACTGAAAGAGAAACAGAAGGACAAACCCGCATGAGGGGAACAGGTATGAAAAGGAAGATGATATCTGAGGAAGTAATCCCTGTAAAGAAAAGAAGGGTGGACCCAAGGAAGGTGGAACTAGAAATGGAGGAAGCCACAAAAGAGGAACATGAGGAGGCACAGAAGCAGGTTCAAGCCTCTAGTGAACCACATCCACCCCAAACAAGCAAAGAGCAATTATACACCTATCTAACCCAAGGGAATAACAAGAGAGCTATGTATGAAGCACAATACCAGAAAATGCTGGAAGACTATTCATGCAAAGCTACAGACTGGGTCCAGGAGGAGGTGGAGCACTATGAAGCACTCCATGATCAAATGATGACAGCAGAAACTGAGGAGGTGTTTGTCAGGAAAGAAGTGGAGTTGTTGGCTTATTTTAAGGAATTACAAGACCTCCAGAAACCAGAACCACTGTTGTGGTAAAAAAGAAGGTTCCAAGGAAACCAGTACAAAAGAAGAAATTGACCAAGAAGGGAAAGGGTAAATCCATAGCTGAAACTGTTATCAAAAAGAGGGAGGAAGTAGTCATGAAAGAAACACAGAAGCCATCCATTGTGGAAGAAGTATCAAGACCCACAGAACCAGAAAAAGGAGGATCTTCACACTTCTCATCTGATTCTGAGAGTGACATTAAGAGTTTCCAGTTAAAGAGCTTAAATTTATCAATACCAAATACTCCTAATGTCATCATACAGACCTCTGAGAAACAAAAGACACCTGAGGAATTGAAGAAGAAGTCTCAGGAGGAACCAATTCAGGAACAGGCAGAAAAACAGCTCAGTCTCGAAGATGAAAGAAGGATAATGAAGGGAAAAGCAGTGATGATAGAACAAGCAAGTGAAATAAGAGAAGAAGTCAGTTATGGGTGGGTGCATACAGGAATAAAACCCATATGGACAAAACCATCACACTTCAAATTGGATGAAAAGATAGAAGAGTTGACAAAGGAGATACAGAAGAGTAGTTCATTTAAAGAACAGAAGGATGTGAATAAGGATCAAGAAATAAAGAAGATAGAAATGGGAAAGAGTGCTCCAAAGGTCACAGGGAGAGTTGTGGAAGAAGAGATCATTCAAAGTATAAAGGATGTATTACATGATATAAAAAGTAGTGAGGAATTTACATCCAAGGATGATCAAGAACAAGAGGAAGGAGCAGACATCATGGACATTGATGAACAGGAGGAAGGATACAAAGAAGATAGAGGCAATGATCAGGTCAAAAATTTAGAAATAGCTGAAACAGTTTTAGCACAGGAAAAGGAGAGACAGGAGGAACAAGCAGGTGAATGTCAGGAAACTTTTGGTGAAGAAACTGAATATAACCAGTTTCAGGAAACTCTAAGCCAGGAGAAGGAGATGCAAACAAAGGAAGGACATCTTTCTAAAGAGACTCAACAGGTGTTGGAGAAAGAAAAGGTACAAGAAATAAAGCTCATCTCAGATGTTTTGGAGCAAAAGAGTTCAGGTGTTCAAGAAGACAGGGCAGAATTAAAAATACTGGACACTCAGCCAAGCCATGAAGAAAATAAGGCCAAAATTATAGAATATGAGGGAGAAGAGGAAGAGGAGAGTGAATGCAGAGAGGACAAACAGCTAGAACCCAAACAAATAGCAATAGAAGGAGGACTGGAAAGAATCCCAAAGAGTATTAGATCAGCATGTCAACTCATTATAAATAATATTGAACAGTTCAGACCCTCAAGCCGAAATATGATCATTTCAGGGATGGTTGCAGAGTTGGAATTTGAAAAAGGCAGTATGGTTATTAAAGAGCATAAAAGGGAAAAGGAGCATATGGCAGAGCAACTAAGGAAGGTGCAAGAGAAGAATGAGGAGTTTTCCAGTAAAATAATTGCTTTGGAAGAGCTAGAAGTACAGAAGCAAAACAAGATTCAATACTTGGAAGAGAAGAGTATGCAACTAACAGAGCAGAATGATAAATTGGAAAAAGAATTGAGAACGATTAAGGGGAGATATAGAACTCTACAAACTTCCTATCAGATTCTGACTAAAGCTAATGAAGAAATCAATAAGCTACTATTGGAGGAAGGGCAATTGAAGGAGGAAAGTCAGACAGTCCAGATGACAGAGGGAGAAAAGGAAGGATTACTCAAAGAGATTCAGGAATTACAAAGAGAATTGAAAGAAGCCAAAGAATTAGAAAGGCAGGCTAGTACACATGCTGCTACATCTATGAGAGGCTATAATAAGCTACACTTGGATATGGAAAAGGAAAGAAATGAGTGGCAGACAAAGAGTGAAAAGGAATGGAATGAGTGGAAAAAAGAAAGAGAATTATGGGCACAACAGAATGGGAGTCTGATGTTGACTATAGAAGAATTGCAGAAGAAGTTGAATAAGCCACAAATCCAGGAAGAGACACATGTGGAAACCACACATGCAGAAGAACATGGGGTAGACAATATTGAGGGAGTACAACATGACAATGAACCAGCAGAAAAAAAATCAGAAGAAGAATATTCAGAGGATTTTGTAAAGAAATTGCTGACAAGTAGAGATTCTAGAATGGAGTTCATCAGAAAGATGCATGATGAGTACGAAGAACAAATTGTCACATTCGCATTGAATAAGGCAGCAGATGGATTGGGGATACCATTTTGTATGATTTTGGAGAGTGTAAAGAACTACCAGATGGCTAGAATTGGGCTACCTCCAAAACAAATACTTGGAGTATGAAGAGGACATCAATGTCACCAAAGAACTATTTGAGAGAGCCAACCCTAAGTGGAGAAATAAATGGTTGGATACCAACAAAGAATGTAGGAAAATCTGGAAAGAGGCACCTCTTCATTTAAAGATCAATCCAGCCTATTGTCCAGTAGCACGACGAAGAGAATGGACAACTTTTTGGGATAGAAGAAGAGAAGGTCAAATTCCACCAAAGTGGATGAATTTCCCGAAAGTAGCAGGTCCGAAGGCAGGCACATGGCCTACCAAGAGTTATATGGTGAATACTGCTGAGTCTGTAATAACTACATACAAAGATGTCAATGACCGTGCTTGCATTCTACTTATAAGAATAATGAGATTAATTTTGGCCTGTATAGAAACTTATACCGACACAGATATCAGAACACTGAATTATATCGGCTTTAATTCTCCAACAGATGCATTATTATTTGATTTGAGCGAAACACCTGACAGAATCTGCTTAATGGCATATTACAGCAGAGTGATATTTTTGGGCAGTCATTACTTGCAAATTTTTGAAGATGCCTTTGATTACGGGTTTTTTGAAAGAGAGTCAGAGATTTTTGGAAATTTGTCAGTTATTACTAAATCCAAACTTACGGCATATGAAGCTGCCTATACAGAATACTTGAAGAAGGATGTCATAGATAAACCAGAAGCTGCAGTACAATGGAGAAAGGCATTATTTGAAATGGTCAATAATCTAAATATAACAGAAAGAAAAAGTCATGATTTGCTGTCACAAGTATATCAAAGAAAGAAGAAATGAAGAGAAGTGATCAGTGCAGAGGAGCAGGAAAATCTTTCGTCAGGAGCCGAAAGGCTTAGGAGGGGAAGGATGTTGGAAGATGCATTTTTAGAAACCTTTTTTGAAGGAAAAATATTGTAAAATGATAGAAATTTGTAGAAATATTTATGCAATTGTTGTAAAAATAAGGAAGAGTCTTCCTTATGTAGGATAGAATCTTATGTATTTTTTCTAGAATTTTTGGAAACTCTTAGATAGCATATTTTTAGAATAATAGAGGAAAGGATCAAAATTCAAGTGTGAAAGAGGATACTTGAAAATGTATATAAGTCAATTTTCTCTATTTTGGAGAGGTTGGTTAGTCATTTGTACATGCTATCAATAGAGAAGAGAGAGTTCCTGCTGAAATCGTGTTTTCTCTTATTGTGTGTGATTTCTTTGATGTGGGAGCTTGTTTCTTGCTTAATCATGGAGATTTGTGAGTTTCTTTTGTGTAATGATGAGTAAGATGTATGAAGGGAGATGATTACTGATGTATTGAGTGAAGAAGGATTGAAGAATGTGGCAGAAATGTGAAAATCGTCTACTGGTACAGAATCACGATTGTCTCGTCTCTGTGATACAGGTGATATTTTCCAATTCTGATTTCATATTTGTATTTTGATGAGAAAATAACATGAATTAGACACAAAGATCATAGAAAATGATGAAGATTTGCTCTAGATAAGGTAAACCCTAGATATTTCCTCTTCATTTTCATTTTCTCAGAATTCCAGCCATCAATCTCTTATTTCTATGAATCTATCATCTAGAAGGGGCTGTGGTCTTATGGATATTCCCAGGATTGACAAAATAAAGATGATTTGTTGATTCTTTTGTACTTCATGATTGGAGAGGACAACTCCAAAGTCAATAAGAAACAAGAGGTGATGACTGTTGTTTCTTCCATGGTGGGAGGTGGTGGTGGGGGTGGAGAAGGTGGTGATGGAGGATGTTGGGGTGAGATGGGTGACGTCTGAACAAAGGTTTCAGCAGAGAGGTCAGTGGTGGTTGTGGGGGTAGCTGTGGTTTCAATGGGTACTTATTGTTCTGTGACGGGTATCCTGATAGTCTTACCTGCTCGTGGTAATGAGTCAACTCTGCGTTTGTCATACCTCGCGGACTGGCGGACTGCAGTGTGGACAGCCTCCGGAACTCCTAAAGATTCTGACACTAATTTGAGGGTGTCAATGAAATGTTGGTCCACCCCTTCATCTGATAGCATTTCTTGCATCAAAGCTTGACCTGATACAAGAGAGAGTTGATGCCTTTCTTGTACTGCTTTGATTGTCTCGTATAACCTTCGTAGTTGAGCTGTATATGCTAGTGCACCTACAAGTTCTGGCACTTCTTGTTGCTCCTCTTGATGCTCTTGATCATAATCCTCCTCATTTTCCTCTTGTTCTTCATCTCCGTCATCCTCTTCATCCACTTCAACTGGGGTGACAGGTGCTTGGGAGGTTGTGGCCTGCGTTTGCACGTTTTCCGCTTGTTGTGCCTCTTCTGCCTCCAGCTCTACATCTTGTAATAATTGTTCGAAATCTTCATTAGTGAGTTCTTCCAAAGGTGCACCACTGGGAAATTCAAGATCGGTTGGGATAGGAGGGAATATCAAGGTGGAACCATCGGTGCTGCGTCTTAGAAGTCGGAGTGTGAATGGTCGGACTCTTTGGGGTGGAGGGGTAACATCTGGTGTTAGGGTGGCTCCACGTGGTTGAGCACATGGGACTTGGACAGTGCCTCTCATCTTCTTAGAAGGGGGTCCAGTGGATGTCCTGCCTCTAAACTGCTCTACACGATTCCACATTAGGGCCCGTTGAATAGGGATGTCATAAGCCAAACACCTATAAATGATTCTCGTCAGAGCACAGCAACCATATAAAACCTGTTTCCGTGGCCATCGTTTGTGAGCTAGGTGTATCTGATCAATTATCCAGTGCGGTAAGTTGATGGTGAGGCTCTGTGTCTCTGCCAGATACAAACTAAACCAAATCTTCTTGGGCGGCATGGTGAATCTAACTTGTGGAGGAAAAGCAAAGTGTTGCATGCACATGCGAAGGTGTATCGCAATATTAGGCGTCATGGACACCATGTCCTTGAGTTTGGTGAGACTTCGATTCTTCATGTAATCCGGTACTAGGGTTTCCTTCTCTGTAGGAATATGCATTCCGCGCATATCTAGAGCCTCTCTCACCAAGTTGTTTGA
Source organism: Ceratopteris richardii (assembly GCA_020310875.1). Taxonomy (NCBI): domain Eukaryota; kingdom Viridiplantae; phylum Streptophyta; class Polypodiopsida; order Polypodiales; family Pteridaceae; genus Ceratopteris; species Ceratopteris richardii. Next base: position 10,256,767 of record CM035406.1, read on the forward strand.
TAGTCTGAACCTCTTGAGCTCATTCCCCTTTGTCAGATATGGAATCACAAATGAGCTTGCACCTTTTGGGTTCTGGTTTGGAGTCAAGGTGTTTATGAGATAGTAGCATCGCATGAAGTCAGGTTTTGGGAGCCGTGCACTGAAATAGGCATTCAATCCTGCCTTTTCCCATATCGAACGTAGACCTTCTGCATTTTGTAATTTCTCGAATTCTCTTGTAAAGAAATGGTATCTGCCTTGCTTCCCATTGAAGTCCAACTCTGATTCCCATAGGTACGTTCCTTCACCCAAGGGTCCTGCCACTTCGGTAAACGAGTGGGAAGTCTTTCCTACGGGCATGGTGTGGCCACGCGGAGGGTCCGCAATAGGTATGATTTTGATGGCCTGCAATTCTTCTGCTCTTTCATTTGTCTCAGGCAAAACGGGTAAACTGTCTAAGTCCACCACTTGCGGGCTTGTTTCTGTGTGAGAGCTAGTTCCTGCTGCCTCAGCCATGTTGAAAACTTCGCAGCTGGTTCTGTGAGAATATATGAATAAATGTTAACATTGCAATGGACACAAAAATGACACAGTGTCCCTTGTTACAACATTAACCTAAAGTTCGGGAGAGGTTAGGGGTTAATAAGTGCTCGGTGCTAGTGTGTGTAGTTAGAAATTGGGTAGACCTACGAGCTAAGCGGAATGATGTGATGTGATAGTGAAGTAGTTAGTAGGTGGACATGGATTTACATTTGGGGTCCGGGGGTTTATTACAAGTTTTAGGTTGCCAAATGCAACGGATAGGTTTTGAGTTTGACTTTGTGGAGGCTCTGGAAAGTGTGATAGGGTATTTACTTGAAAAAGGGGGCTGTTTAAGGACCCATCTACGAGTGAGTCTGTGCGTGCTTCTAGGTGGCAGTGTATTTGAGTGTATCAGACAAGAGTGGGTGGCGGCTGCTTGAGCGAGTGAACCCTGTCGTGTATGATGTGAATTGTGTGGGGTTATTTGAGCCCGCAAGCAATCCTTAGGCACCCAAATTTGTCTTGATTGTGGGTCAGCCGTCCTCGACTTCTTGGGTACCCAAATAGATTTTACTTTCTCAACAGGGGTTTTAGGAGTCCTCTTATTATCATCAAGTCGTTGATTACTAATAGGAAGTTGAGACCGTGGTTGCGACTTGGTTACGGTCAGCAGCTCGTCTTTCCGCACCCACATTTGTTTCATCTGCTGAGTTGTTCTGCTTCGCGCGTTCTTTTGGTCTCTCGCTTGGAGAGTCTTCAGTGATTGATCTGCCCTTAGTTGCTGCCTCCTTCTGGCCTTTGGAAAAGAAGGGAGTTCCATTGTGGTTCTGACTCCTTCTTTGAGATCTTCATTCTTCTGCATCACATAGCCTTGGACAAGAACAACATGGTCAACTTCATGTGCACCCCTGGAGGGACCAGGAGTCCGTGTCTTTTCTAGTTCCTTGAGTGCTCCATTATTTAACTCAATTGTAATTCTAGTCTGATTCACCCATACCTGAAGAAGTCCACTTCTTAGGTTTAAGTTGACTACTTGGTCATAGATCCAGTCTTGACCCAAGACAAGGGGTTCAGTGAGGTCCTCATTTTGACACACTAGTACTTTAACTGTCATTGCCTCATCATGAATATAGAGGGGAAGTTCCACCTCGCCCATGCAAGGGGTTTGCACGCCTCCCAATCCTATGAGATATGCTTCCATAGGATTGACAGTTAATTGCAACTCTTGACAGTAAGACAATTTAACAGCACTAGTGGCTGCACCTGAGTCAATCAAGGCTCTTACAGTCCTTGCACTCTTTCCTTGTCCTATATCTAAGGTTATGAAAGGACGTCGATCAGTTATCCTATGTGAACTAACACCTGAAACTTCACACATAGCCACGTCGTATCCTTGATCTGCATATGTATGTTGCCTAGGGTGCTCTCTTCCTTGTCTTCTTAATTTCATTCTCCGTATGCGCTCTAGGGCTTCTGCTTGAGCTTCTTCTCGAATTCGTTTTTCCTCCTCTTTACGTTGCTTAGCAGTATTGAGTCGACTTAGCATTTCCTCCGTGAGGGGTTCCTGATACAACTTGACTCTGCATCCGCTAATATAGTTTGGGAGAACATTACCCTCTAAAGTGGCTAGTTGTATTGCTCCACTCGTGGAGATCCTATTGATGATCATAGGTCCGTAGCCTCTCTTCTCCAGTTTCCTCGCATGTTGCTTCAATGTGTAGACTAAAACTAAGTCTCTTGCTTTCAAGCCCTTATCCTTCACATGGGCATCAAAGTATGCCTTCTGTCTCTTCTTAGCTGCATATATCCCTGCAGCTGCTGTCAGTCTTGTTTCTCCTAATCGTTCAAGGTCAAAAAGTCTAGCGGAGAGTTCATGACCCATCCATTCGTGCTCTTGTGCTACTTTCAATGTAGGTATTAAGAAGTCCAAAGGTAGCACGGCGTTTTGGCCAAACACCATCTGAAAGGGGGTGGCTTGGAGTACCGTCTTGTAGGCGACTCGGTATGCCCAAACAGCATGCTGTAGCTGTTTGTCCCAATCAGAGCGTTTAGTGTTCACTAATTTTGTTAGTACATTGCATAAGATCTTGTTGGTGCTTTCGGCTTGTCCATTAGCTTGAGGGTGATAGGGGGCAGACTTCTTATGAACTACCAAGAATTCTTGGAGTGCTTTTTCAATCACTTCGTTCAAGAAATGAGTGCCTCTATCACTTACTAGCTCTATAGGTAGCCCATATCTTGTGAATACATTTTCAAACAAGAATTTAGCAGTTGTCTAAGCGTCGTTCTTTGTTGTAGCTTTCACCTCCACCCACTTGGTGAGATAATCCGTGGCCACAATGATATATTCAGCATGTGAACCCTTAGCTGGGGGATTAATAGGGCCTACAAAGTCTATTCCCCACTTAGAGAATGCACGTCCACCCATCATAGGTTTCAGTGGCATCTCATCTTTGCGTATAGGATACTGAGTTCGCTGACAGACATCACACCGTTTCACATAGGTATGTGCATCCATGTGGAGGGTCGGCCACCAGAAGCCCGCAAATAGTATTGCCTTGATCACCCGATCTGGTCCAAAGTGTCCTCCTGCTACACCTTGGTGAGCAGTGTCCAAGATCTTGAGATACTCACTCTCATGGACACATAGTCTCAGGTAACCGTCTTTACCACGTTTGTATAGATTATCACCAATAAGTGAGTAATCCTGGGCTTCTTGTTCTAAACTCCTTTTCCTCGCCAGAGTCATGTCTGGAGGGAATGTTTTCGTCCTTAGGAAGGATACTAGTGGTTCACTCCAATCTGGCACTATGGACATTTGATAAAGAGTGGCATGTTCCACCGGTGGTTTAGTGCGACAGATTGGGCATTCTTTGCACAACCTTTGGACATCCGCTTCCATAGTTGGCCAGTGTACTCCGAGTCTCCTTAGTGTCTGTAAGGTTTGTTGCTTTGAGTAGTGTTGCTCTAATGCACCTACATGTGCTAAATGCAACCATTTATTGTACTCGTCCTCTTCCACACAACAAGCTAAGATTCCTTGATCTGTGTGCTTGTACATGCTTCCTGCCATGATGTGGTACTTTTGGGCTTTCACAACCTCTCTATTCTGTGTGTTTACTACTAGATGGTTAGGCCCGTATGTCAATACTGGCACCAATGGCTTAGCCCACTGCGGCACCACTTCCAAATTAAACAAGTAAGCATCAGGAAGGTCATCTGATACTCCTTGTGGGGCTTCTCCAGATGTGAGCCTAGAAAGATGATCAGCTCTCAAATGAGTCCTCCCTTTTCTCACCACTACCTCAAAGTCATATTCCATTAGCAAGAGAAACCATCTTACTAATCTTCCTGTATTACATGGCTTGTTCACGAGATATAACAATGCTTGGTGGTCAGTAAAAAATTTAAACTTATTTGCGAGAAAATAATGTCTAAACTTTTTAACCGCATACACCATGCCTAAGCCTTCTCTCTCAGTAGTGGTGTTATTTCGTTCAGCTGCATTCAATTGTCTACTAGCATAGGCAATTGGAAGATCCATATTACCTTCACCCATAGGTTGCACATCCAATAGCATAATTGGATGCATCCACGTGAACATGGAATGGCTTATTCCAATCTGGTGTGGTCAAGATTGGTGCTGAACATAATCTTTGTTTAAGCTCCTGGAAGGAATTCTCACATTCATCCGTCCACTCAAAGTTAGTCAGAAGTCCGTACATGGGCTTTGCAATGACGGCATACATGTGAATGAACCGGCGGTAGTAACCACAATGCCCCATGAAAGCTTGTACTTCCTTGACATTCCTTGGCCTAGGTAGCTCTGCTATGGCTCTCACTTTCTCTTCGTCGGTGGATATGCCATTTTTTGACACTATGTGTCCTATAATCTAGCCCTGCCTGACCATAAAAACGCATTTTTCTGGGTTCAGGCAGACCTGATATTCTCTATATTTGTCAAAGATTTGTCTGAGTTCAGGAATATGGGTTTGTCTAATGTTGGAATGAGCACAAAGATCATCAACATAGACTTCTAAATTCTTCCTCAAGAACTCCTTAAATACATGGCACATCAGCCTTTGGAAGGTAGCTGGTGCATTGGTAAGCCCAAATGGCATTAAACGAAAGGCAAATATACCCCACTCTGTGGCAAAAGCTGTCTTATGCTGGTCTTCTGGAGATATGGCTACTTGATTGTAGCCCGAAAATCCATCGAGGAAGCTGTACACTTCCTTGCCTGCTACTCTTTCTAAGAGATGTTCTGTGATGGGAAGTGGATAGTTATCTCGAATTGTGGCTGCATTAACCTTCTTCAAGTTAATGCATACATGTAGCTTGCCATTCTTCTTGGGCACCACTACGATGGGGGATACCCACTTAGTGTGCTCAATTTCATAGATAAATCCAGCTTCGACCAGTATATCTATCTCCTCTTTGATCTTAGCAGTGTAATTATCGTTATATGTATATGGCTTTTGCTTAGAGGGTTTGGCATCTGAAGTCATGGGGATGGTGTGTGAGCATATGTCTGGGTCAACACCCTTCAAATCCTTGTAACTTCAAGCGAATACATCTCTGTATTCTCTTAGCAAGGCTATTAACGCATGCTCTTCTTCCTCTGTTAGATCATGGCCTATGTATGTGCATCTCTCCTCTCCTTCTTCTAGGGCTACCACTATTTTCTTAGTGGTTTCTTTGTTATCATAGGCCTCTCCTACTTGTGCCTCTCGTTTAGGCATTCTTATCATGACTCTCCTATCGTCTATCTCATACTTCTTAAAATTTTCCGGGACCTCAAACAAATATTCTTCCTCTTCTGGTGAGACTTCTCTCTTCTTTCATTTCTTTCCTTCTTCCTTTGGGGTCACATGTGTTGCTAATCTCACATCATTTGTAAGCTCTCCATGCCTCTGGGGTTGAAATTCTACTTCATGGAAGTATTCTTCATCTGATGCAAATGGTGGGTCCATAATGATTGACTCTAGATCGGAGTCACTCGCATCCTCAAATGCATCAGGGCTAGGTTCGCATTCTTCTAGAACAGCCTCTCCCATGATTGGCTCTATGGAGAAGACTGAAATGTCATAGCCATCCTCATCACAGTGAGGTGTCCATTGTTCCTCATTGATGGCTACATCCATGGTTGCTAAAATTTCTGCCCAGCCGTGAGGTTCAAATTCTTCGTCTGGAAAAACTACAGGTGCATAGGCTGGGTCTTGGATTGATCTATGGGTTTCTTTTGCACCTACCTCTCTGGCTTTTTCTCTCTTCTCTTCGTCTACTGCTACTTTGCACATCCATAAGTGGGTGTCTTCATGCATCCAAGAGGATCCTGACCCAATGGAATGCACCGATTCCGTTTCATCTTTGGCTCTATGGATGGGGTTCCATTGGATGGGAGGGACATCTCTATGAGAGTAATCTTTGAGATTCACTTTGGTCGTAACACCTAGGTGCTGCAGGTACAAAGAATTGGTTCCCCAATCCTGTACCACTTGCAATTGTCGCATAAAGGGTCGTCCCAAGATCATCTCATAGGCATGATTTTTGCTGAAGTCACATATAGCAAATGTATGTTCAAACTCGACGCCACAGGTGGTAAGAGTTATTCCTTCTAACAACCCTAGGGGCCTCTCGATATGACCATCGGCCATCTGCAATTTCATTCTTGTTGGCCTGAGTGCTGGCTTGCCCCAACGCTTCCATAGGGAAGTGGTGGCAATTGCAACTCCTGCACCTGAGTCCAAAATTGCCTTGGTGGTGTACTCCTGGTAGGTAATGGGAAGATAGGTGTTCCCTTCTTCACCTTCACACATATCTCCTATCTTATCCAAGGGTATTTCTGGCACTGTCCTTTGGGATCCTACCTGGGAACGAGGTTTTGCTATCTCTGGTACTTGTTTGGCGACATGTTTCCATAATTCAGGTCTAACCTTGAGTAGCTCTTCTAACTTGAGATTGCACTGCACTTTAGTGTTTTTCACTACCTCTGTGTTCCTAGGTAAGACTGAGTCCTCATTTCGTACCATGACCGTGGGTGCTCTCATACAAGTAGACTTAGCTTCCCATGGGCCTGTGTAGTGGGGTAATTCTTGTAGAGAGTTAGACTCAAAGTCTAGTCTGTCCTGAGAGTGGGTGCTCTCCTGCTCCTCATAAATGGATGGGATGTCTTGTGGGAATTGGTCGCGTGCATCATCCACAAGTTCAATAGGAGGAGGGACTTCGCTCTCTTTAGCCCATTTGTCTTCTTGAATCTCGCGTAGGAATTCTCGTGTGAACCGATTCATAGAAGATGATGTGTCTGCCTCCGTAGAGTTAGGCACATAGGCTTCAGGCACATAGGCTTCCTGAGCAGGAATGCTTAATCTTTCACTGGCCTTGTCCTTGTGTTGTATGGCGGGTTCCTTTTCCGATTGTGCAATTAGCTTCTCTATTCTTTCTAGCAGTCCATCAAAGTGCAACTGCGTCTTTGCTGAGCTAGAGATGTTAAATAGGCGACTGGCCTCAAACATGGTCTGAGCCAATTCCACCATCTTAGCACAAATTTTGGTTCGTTCTAACTCTAGTTCTGCTCTTGGGTAACACTTTTCATGATCAGTTACATTTGGCCCTTCTTGGATTCTGGCCTGATATGCTTTAAGCATCATATTAAGGTCTTCGGGAGTGGGATCAGCTAATACTGATCCTGCTTGGGGTGGTGGGTGGGTTACGTGGGGTGTATTAGCGGGTGGAGGGATGGAGGGTGATGGGGATGGTAGCGGTGGGAATGTGTGAGAGTGCGGTTGAGATGTGATCTCTATGATTTTGGCCTTGGTTTCTCGTAGACTTTCCTCAAGTTCACTCATCTTCTTTGCCCATTGCCTTTTCATACGTTCACGGCTATCTCTCCAAGCTCTAGTCCTCTTCTTTGTCATGCTCTCCGTTTCACTAACATCTGGGCTCTTCTCCTGGTTTACCCCTAGGTTTTGCTGCAATGCTTGAGCTCTAGTGATCACTTGCACGGGTGTAGTGGAAGTGACACTTCCTGTGGAATCTACCACTAACCCAATAACGTTAATAGGAGTAATTTTTGGCATATTATTAGGATTCTTGGGGCAGTCTCGTAAGAGATGATCCTTTCCACACTCTTGGCAAAAACCCTGAATCGTCACTGACTGGGGTTGTGTAGGTGGAGGCAAGGGACAATCACGAATGAGGTGATCCCGCTGACATCTGTAGCATGGTCCTCTAGGGAAAGGGGGTCTTACCTGCCTAGGTTGAGGTCTAGGGTTGGGGTTTACGTACATGACGTTTGTGTAATCTGCCTCCCAACTAGGTTCATTTGGATCTTCACTATAGTAGGACTCACCATGTTCAGGAGATTGCATGTAGTAAGCCTGGGGGCTATCAACATGTGTAGAATCGAAGCTATGGTCACTGGGATCACTTTCTGAAAGCACTGGTGTTAGAGGGACTATAGCTCTATTCAGGTTTTCTTCTGCAGCAGCATACTTTACCGGAATCACATTAGCTGGAGCTGGGGGTTGTTGTGCTAGCACAGGCTGAGGCCTTTGTTGGTTTTGATAGGGTTGGTAGGTTTGTTGAGGCCTAGCATACTGCTGAGGTGGGTACTGGTTCTGGTACCTTCGTTGTTGAGGGTATGGCTGTGGGTACGTCTGCCTAACGGTTTGCTTATTGTAGGGGAAATCTTGCGCGGTGTGATTGGTGTACCTTCGTTCTATAGTGCAGTACTGGCTACTAGGATTAACTTGGGGTTGGGCCACAATGGGACATACATTCGCCATGTGGTCGCCACCACAAGTATAGCACCTTTTCACAGGGGCAAACCTTGGGATTTGTTTGTTAGTGACACCTAATTTCTGAGCTACTTTCTCTGCAAGTTCCTCAATTGATGGGGATTGCATGGAAGAGAGGTTAGAGGCACTATCTGAATCTTTGTATATCTTGGAAAGCTCTAACTCCTCCCCTAGGTTATCCTCGATGTCAATGCACATGCGCACACACTCTTCTATGGTCCTAGGGTCCTTCAACTACACATTAGATCTCAATTTAGTACTTAGCAATCCATCCAGGAATAAAGCCACTTGCTTAGCTGGTGTGGGTAGCTCCGAAACAGGGCATCTTTCTAAGTATTGCCTAAATCTTCTTCCTGCAAGTCTCACGGTTTCTTGAGGGGTTTGCTTGAAGCTGTGAATCAGCGAGGAGGTATTATGCCTTATGCCACTCTTATAGAATTCAATAATGAAAGCCTCTAGGAGTTGGTCTATGCTCCTGAACTGCCTCTCATTTAGTGGCTGAAACCATGTCAGGGCAGTGTTCCTAAGGGTCAGACCAAAGGCATTGTACTGCGTGAATAGATCCTCCACTTGTTCAACTCTCAGGACTTGCCTAAACTCATTTACAATGATTGTTAGTGATAAGAATCACTGTTATAAAGATGTTGATTTGGAAAATTTTGAAGGACCTATCTGCCAGATTTGCGTCGACTGCTTTGTCTACTTACTCCTTCACCTCGCTCTGACTCTCTCCGCTGGCTTCCTTGTCTAGTCACTCCTTGGGTGCCCATACTGCTCTCAACAAGCGCCATACATGCCTTAACAGTATGAAGTTGTTGAAAGAAAGAACATGCTTCTCATGGAAATAGCGAGTATGTGGTCAAAAGTGAGGCTTTACCACATAGCTTCTAGCTTGAGGCTGTTATGTGTGCAACACATGTACTTAATAGTTGTCCCACCAAACACTATAGTCTATCACTCCATATGAGGCTTGGCATGGTTGCAAGCCATCTGTTTCTCATCTACATGTTTTTGGTTTTTTGGCATATGCATTAGTGCCTAAACAACAATGTATGAAACTGGATGATTAAGCTGTGAAATGTACTTTTGTTGGGTACAATTCTGAAAGAAAAGGCTATCATCTGTATCATCCACAAACTAAACTTATTTTGGTTAGCCGTGATGTTGTTTTTGTGGAAGATGCAATCAACCATTAGTTCCATGTACCAAGGAGACTTTTGTTAGCTCTAGAGATGTGTACGATACTTTGTTGCCTCTTTTTACAAGTGGACACTCAAGTGTTGGTCCATATGAGTCAATTTCTCAACCTTTATAGGTTTTATGTGAGGATGCACCTCTATCATATTGTACTCATTTAGGCTCTCGTAAGATTTCTTTTACATCATATTGCTATGTTGTGGCTGCATGTATGATGGAGAGTGTTAATCTCCGAAAGAACAAGCTACTCTAGAAGTTAGAGCACCTCTATATCAAGAGTAACTCAAAACATTCACCAATTTAGAGGATCAATGATCAATTGTCAAAATTTTGATCAAGCTGTGAAGAAGGTGACTACACAGAAAGTCTACTGCACATAACTCTCTCATTGACTTACCAAATGTGTAAATGTTTTTATAAAACTTTGCACAAAGTGTTCCCTATAGATTATGCACCTTCTCCAAGTTAAATCATTGCAAAAGATTCAATAGATCTTGAGAAATGATCTTAACAAGTTACCTATGTCTAAAACTGTTCTTCTGAGAAGTCGATTCATACACCTGTAACTTCTAACACTTGGTTCTCTCAATCTAGAACTCACCAAAACATTAGCATCAAATTTTGTGCCTCCTGTAACTTCTCTTCTTTCCATTTACACATGTAAAAGTTCCTACACTCAATTCTCTCAACCTGATCACAATTAGAAGCTAAAAATTTGTACACAGGTCAATCAACTATAGACTTAGACTTGTACAAAAGAATTTCACAAAAGATTCAACATAGAAAGAGAATACTCAGAAAGATCGGGCGCAACATTTCTTCATTCCTGAAAAATTTTTACATCTGAGTGATGAGAGAGATCCTACTCACTTCTAAAATCTCTAATGGTATCTAATTCTCCTCAAATCTTGTTCTCACATAATCTCTCATACTTTCCCCGACATTTTCTTTATATATATATATATATAGGCAAATATTTACAAGCTCATAACTAATCAAAAGTATAAGTGAACTATCTCTGAATTAATGTACATATGTGTACACATCTTCATCTTTTGGATATACACTTCCTTCATGCTTCATAATGTGATCTTTTCTTCAGTCCTTGACTCCAATTATTCATCAAAACATCAATTGTTGATTGCCCTGCACTAATAGCTCCCCCTCAATCATCAATTGAGGTTTTCTCTATCTTCTTTATACCTGCCATATCTTTGAATCTCTATAGCTTTGGTCCATCCAAGCTTTTGGTTAGCATATCAGCTATCTGATCTTTTGTTGAAGGATGTTTGACTTCAATCTCTTTATCCATCACCTTCTCTCTTAGAAAATGATACTGAATCTCAATGTCTTTGGTCTTGGCATGAAAAACAGGATTAGCGGCTAGATACAATGAACTCATGTTATCTCCATAAATAGTGGGTGTACTCTGAATGATGTCAAAACTCTGAATGATGTCAAAACTCTTCATGAGAGTCTTGAGCCATATCACTTCCTTTGCAGCTTCAACCATCCCTTTGTACTTTGCTTCTGTAGATGATAGAGCAACTGTGTGTTGCTTTGTTGAACACCAAGAAATGAACTTATCTCCCACATAACATAAGTATCCATAAGTTGATCTCCTATCATCAGGATTACCTGCCCAATCTGTATCACTATAGATCTTGATGTTTGTATCTGATGTAAAACCATAATACAAACCTTCTTTGAGTGTACCCTTAATTTACCTCAACACTCTTTGTCCTACAATCCAATGTTCTTTCCTAGGACAATGCATGAATTGAGACATTACTCCAACTGCATATGACAAGTGAGGCCTAGTTAAAGTAGCATAGATCAGACTACCAACCAAACTTTGATATAGCTTCATGTCCTTGAACTATTCTCCTCCATATCTGCTCAATTTGTGATTCACCTCCATTGGAGTAGGTGCTACCCTGCAATCATTCATCTTAAACTTGATCAGCAAGTTTCTCAAATACCTTTCTTGAGTTACATACACTCCATGTTGAGTGTATGAAATCTCCACGCCCAAGAAATATGACAAGTCTCCCAAGTCACTGATCTTGAATTCTTTCTCCATTAAATTTTGCTTCTTTAGACTTTGAATGCCTTTCTCATCTGTACCTATAAGAATTATATCATCAACATATATGCACATGTAAATAAACCCATCATCACTTGCTTTAACAAGCAAGCTACTATCTGCTTTAGATACTTGGAATCCAAGTTCTTTGAAGAACTTCACAAGTCTATAATTCCATGCCCTTGGGGCCTACTTTAAACCATACAAAGCTCTCTTGAGCTTACACACATGATCTAGATATCTTTCATCTCTGAATCCTTGTGGTTGCTCCATGAAAACATCATTTGAAATATAACCATTTAGAAAAGCATTCTTCACATCTAATTGACATAATTTCCAACCTTTACATGCAGCAATGGCTATGAGTGTCTTGATTGTTGCCATCTTTGCCACAGGACTATAGGAATCATCATAATCTATACCATATGTCTGAGCAAACCCTTTCACAACAAGTCTATCTTTATTCCTAGACACACTTCCATCTGCATACCTCTTAGTTTTGTAGACCCATTTGCATCCAATAAACTTCTGACTATTTGGTTTAGGAACCAAATCCCATGTCTGATTCTCCATTAATGCATCATACTCTTCCTACATAGCTTTCTCCCACTTTTCCTTACCTTTTGCCTCCTCATATGTAGAAGGGTTTTCATCTGCCTTTATTATATAAGCATAATCTTTGGTAGCCAAAAAAGAAGTGTCATAGCTATACCTTGTAGGTTGCCATTTGTGTCTTGTTGACTTTCTGCGTTCTCCACTCCTTGAGGTTTCTGGTTCATCACATTCTGGATCAAATCTTGGCACTTCTGCAACTTCAACTTGTACTTCATTTTTCTTCTCTTCATCAAATATCTGAACCTTTGATTTACCTCTATTTTGATTCACAATTTCTTCATCACCTGCATAAATATTGATTGTACCTGCATACCAAGTACCTTGCTCATCAAATGTAACATCCTTTGATACAAGGAATTGTTTTGTGGATGGACTCCACAACCTATATCCCATCTTCTTATCATCATATCCAATAAACACATACTTTTCAGCTTTAGGTTCCAATTTATGCCTCAATTGAGATGGCACATATGCATATGCCAAACATCCAAATACTTTGCAATGATCTAGAGTAGGTCTCTTACCCCACCATGCCTCATATGGTGTCATACCCTGCAAAGCTTTACATGGTAATCTATTAACCAAATAAGTAGCTGTATTTATAGCCTCAACCCACAAGTAATTTGGGCAATTTTTCTCCTTCATCATGGACCTTGCAAAATCAACAAGTACTCTATTCCTCCTTTTTGCTACACCATTGTGTTGAGGAGAGTACCTGCAAGTAATTTCTCTTTTTATACTTGCATTCCACAAGTAATCACTGAACGCATTAGAGAAATACTCTCCCCCTCCATCTGACCTTAGTCTCTTCAACTTATGACCTGTAATTCTCTCTGCATACAAATGATAATGTTTGAATGTATTGAATACCTCTCACTTATCTTTGATCACATAGATAGTGATCCATCTGGTAGCATCATCAATATAAATCACATAATACCTTGAACCATTTATGCTAAAATCCTTTGATGGTCCCCACACATTTGTGTGTACCAACTCAAGCTTCTCTGAATGCATAAAACCTTGCTTGGAATAAGATTGCTTATGAGCTTTACCTAATTGACATGCCTCACATCTGTATGTCATATGTTGACCTGCAACATTAGGCAATCCAAGCACTAAACCATTGTTAACCATATCTTTAATACCTCTTTCATTGAAATGTCCAAGCCTTTTGTGCCAAAGATCTAACTCAGAGATCTTATGTCCTCCATAAGTGAACAAAGCATGACCAACATTACCTTGGATCTTCAATGTGAACAATCTTCCTTCTTTCTTCCGTGAAACAATTTGTTTATACCCATTGCTAGGGTCTTCCACAAATACTCCTTCATTAGTGAACGTAACTGCATAACCTTTTTCAACAATTTGTCCTACACTTATCAAATTCTTTGGAATTGTAGGAACATACAAAACCTTACTCAAGAGAGTACTTCCATCCTTGGCCTTCACTGATCCAATTGACTTCACATTATGCTTTGTATTGTCACCTGTTTGAACAACATGATTAGTCTCCAAATCAATCATCAAAGCTATGTTGCCACTCAGGTGATTGCTACACCCTGAGTCAATGTAGAAGACTCTTTGGTCTTCAATTTGCCTTTCACAAGTTTCATTCATTATCAATGTTGAATCATCCTTTTGATCCGAAGCATAATTGTAGTAGGTATTGTTGTATTGTTGACTTTGGAATCCTCTACCTGCATTTCTTCCAAAGTAACCTCTACTACCTCTACCTCTAAAATTACCTCTTTGATTTTTGCAACCTCTTCCTCTTGAATTAAAGTTCTGATATATCCACCATTATTCTGAGTATTATGCCAACAATCATTAGATAAATGATTTGTCTTACCACAAATCCAGCAAGCTTTAACTCCATCTTTATTACTCCTACCTCTTCCTCTACCTTTGCCACCTCCTCTTCCTCTTAGGAAGTAAGCTTGGCTAGTTATACCTTCATATTCATTTGCTTGTTGCTTCCCTTTGATATTCTTCTTCTTATCCTTTGAATACATTGCATGACCTATACTTTTATCACTTTCACCTTTGACATCTTGCTCAAAGGTTAGCATGTATCCTAGCAACTAATTTAGGTCAGGAGTAAAATGATCTAGTGATAATTCAGTAGAAAAAATGAATGGCTTCCATTTATCATCACCTCTCCAACTTGTGAGGATTTGCCTTACCTATTTATCTTCCTCAATATCTTCATCAACTGCTCCTAATGCATCTGCAATGTCCTTCATCCTTGTTACATAATCTGAGATAGATTGAGAAGCCTTCTTCTTGGATGTAGTAAATTCTGCCCACAATGATGCCTTCCCTGACTTTGTGGTGGAAATGATCCTCCAAAGCATTCCATATATCACTTGCACTTAAAGACCTCTAATGTGAGGTAGCAAGTATTCATTGACTGCCATGTAAATAATGCTCCTAGCTTGAACATCTTTCTTCATCCAAGTCTTCAAATCTGATAATTCCTCCCTAGTTGGAACACTAGGATCTCTGAACTGAGGCTTTTCTGTTGGAGACCTCTTAATCTCCAAAGGTTTGATCTATACTGACTTAAGAACACTTCTATGTCGGTTATAAACCAAACTTTACACAAATATTGTTCTTCTTTACCAAAACTTTCATCAACACTTCTTTGAGTGAAGAAGTATCTACTACAGAAAATCTGCTTCAGAAATCAACTTCATTACCTGCACAAAACTTCAAATTTCTTCAAGTAAATGATGCACAAGTATTCAGAATACCTTTGTGCAATCATACTAATCATTAGTTCTCAAAACTAATCATCAAAAGTTTAATATGATCCTTAACATCAAAGATATGTCATAACTGTCTTCCAGAAGTAGCGCCTTCGACATAGTCAACTTCTTAAGTTGATTTCTCTCAACACATAACCCGTTTTGCTAAATGCTTTTAGCCATAGCTTCCTTATCTTCTAACTTAAATTTTAAGTGCTCACTCATCAAAAACTTTACAGTATACACTTAGATCTAAGCAAAACACTGAGACGGAAAAGTGCGCTACTCTCAGACTTCAGTTTTCACATTCTACATATGAATGTTCCTATTGATCATTCTCACAGTAGGAGAGGAATTAGATTCTGAAACTCTAGACATAGCTTCATTAGCTTCTCAATTAGATGTGTACAAAAGGAATTCTGATCCACATGATCAGACAGAGAGCACTCAGAGAAAAACCCGTCGCTATTTTCTGGGAAAAAACTCTCTACACATCTCTAACACATTTGTCATCTACAAATGACTCTCACATACATTTCTTGTGATCATTAACTTATATATACATGACTTTAGACTTATCTCGCGTCTATGATGCTACTCCTTATCATCCTAAGATTTAGTTCTACTCAGATTACAAGGATTTCCACATATATGTACATATGTGTACAAGACATCATTCTGAAATCTCCTTCAATTTCTCAAGTATCTTCCTTCACTTCATTCTGACCATAAGCATTCTTCAAGATCTGTATAATCATCAATTTGTGATTGACTTGTTCCAACAGCTCCCCCTCAATCACTAATTGTGATTATTCCATTCTTCTTCACTCCTGCCATCTCCTTGAATCTCTGTAGCTTAGGTCCATCCAAGCTCTTTGTCATCATATCTGCCACTTGTTCCTTTGTTGGAGTATACATCACTTCAATCTCTTTATCAAGTACCTTTTCTCTCAAGAAATGATATTGAATCTCTATGTGCTTAGTCCTGGCATGAAAAACAGGGTTAGCTGCTAAATACAAAGAACTCATATTATCTCCAAAAATAATTGGAGTACTATGATCAGTCTCAAAACTCTTCATCAAGGTCTTCAACCATATCACTTCTTTTGCAGCTTCTACCATTCCTTTATACTCAGCTTCTGTGGATGATAAAGCAACTGTATGTTGCTTCTTTGAACACCAAGAAACTAGCTTATCTCCAACATAACAGAGATATCCATGAGTAGACCTTCTATCATCTGAGTCACCTGCCCAATCTACATCACTAAACACTTTGATTCTTGTGTTAGAAGTGAATCCATAGTACAAACCTTCACTTAGAGTTCCTTTGATATATCTGAGTACCCTTTGGGCTGCAATCCAATGAGTCTTCTTTGGACAATGCATGAATTGTGACAACACACCTACTGCATATGACAAATCTGGCCTTGTCAAGGTAGCATAGATTAAACTACCTACCAAACTCTGATATTTCTTCATATCATTGAATTCTTCACCTCCATACCTGCTTAATTTATGATTTACCTCCAATGGTGTAGTTGAAGTCTTGCAATCTTCCATGTTAAACTTGACTAGAAGATTCTTCAAATACCTTTCTTGTGAAACATATACTCCATGTTGAGTATACTCAATCTGCATTCCTAGAAAATAAGATAAGTTTCCCAAATCACTTATCTTAAAATCCTTCTCTATTTGCCTTTTAAGTTCATTGATTCCTTGAGCGTCTGTTCCTGTGACAATAATATCATCAACATAAATGCACATGTAAATGTATCCATTTTCACTTGCCTTCACTAGCAAGCTACTATCTGCCTTTGATGCTTGAAATCCACATTCATTCAAGAACTTAACCAATCTGTAATTCCAAGCTCTTGGGGCCTGCTTCAACCCATACAAAGCTCTCTTGAGCTTACACACATAACCTGATCCAATTGAATCCATAAACCCTTCTGGTTGCTCCATGTATACTTCATCTGCAATGTATCCATTTAGAAATGCATTTTTCACATCCAATTGTGATAATTTCCATCCCTTACAAGCAGCAATAGCAATCAATGCTCTAATTGTAGACATTTTAGCAACAGGACTAAAGGTTTCATCATAATCTACCCCATAAGTTTGGGCAAAACCTTTGACCACAAGTCTAGCCTTGTATCTAGACACCTTACCATCTGCAAACCTTTTTGTTTTATATACCCACTTACATCCAATGACTTTCTGATTCTTTGGTCTTGGTACTAATTCCCAAGTTTCATTTTCAAGTAGAGCATCATACTCTTCCTGCATTGCCTTCTCCCAATTCTGTTTACCTTTGGCTTCTTCATAAGTGGTTGGATCTTCTTCTGTCTTCACAATGTAAGCATAATCTTTTGTTGTTAGGAAAGATGTATCATAACTATACCTTATAGGCTCTTTCCTTTCCCTTGTAGATCTTCTGATTTCTGCACTTCTCGAAGTTTCAGCCTCATTTGATTCTGGATCAAATCTTGGCCCTTCTTCTACATGATCCTGCAATCTACTTTTAGAATCAACATCATCAATACTTTCTTCATACACTTTTACTTTTGCCTTTCCTTTTCTTTGTATCTCTTCAACACCTGCATAATCATTTGTTGATCCTGTATACCATGTATTTTGCTCATCAAATGTCACATCTTTGGTAACAAGAAATTGCTTTGTGGATGGACTCCACAACCTGTAACCCATCTGTCTATCATCATATCCAATAAACACATACTTCTCTTCTTTTGGTTCTAGCTTATGTCTTAATTGTGAAGGAACATAAGCATATGCAACACATCCAAATACTTTACAATGATCAAGAGTAGGTTTCTTACCCCACCATGCTTCATAAGGGGTTCCTCCATCCGAAGCTTTGCAAGGTATGTTGCAGTGTTAATAGCTTCTGCCCATAAGATACTTGGACAATTCTTTTCCTTCATCATGGCTCTTGCAAATTCTACAAGAGTTCTCCTTTCTGCTACTCCATTCTGTTGAGTTAATAGCTTTGCAAGGTATGTTGCAGTGTTAATAGCTTCTGCCCATAAGTAACTTGGACAATTCTTTTCCTTCATCATGGCTCTTGCAAATTCTACAAGAGTTCTCCTTTCTGCTACTCCATTCTGTTGAGGGGAGTACCTGCAAGTTACTTCTCTTTTGATGCCTGCATTCCACAAATAATCATCAAACTCTTTAGAGAAATACTCTCCCCCTCCATCTGACCTTAACCTCTTAAGCTTTTGCCCTGTGATCCTTTCTGCATAGGCATGAAAATGTTTGAATGTCTTGAAAACTTCTGATTTATCCTTGATTACATACAAAATAATCCACCTGGTTGCATCATCAACAAACAACACATAATATCTGGATCCATTTATGCTATAGTCCCTTGAGGGTCCCCATACATCTGTATGAACCAATTCAAGCATATTTGAATACTTGTACCCTGATTTGTTGTAAGAACCTTTATGTGCTTTACCTAATTGACAAGCTTCACACTTGTACACCATATGTTGCCCTTCAACATTCGGCAATCCAAGCACCACCTGATTCTTTGACATTACCTTTATAGCTCTCTCATTGAAATGGCCTAGCCTTTTATGCCATAGGTCTAATTCAGATACCTTTTGACTTCCATAAGTAAATAATGCATGTCCCACATTACCTTGGACTTTGAGAGTGAATAATCTTCCTTCCTTTTTACCTGCAATTATGTTTCTATATCCCTGATTTGGATCTTGCACATAAACACCATCATTTGTGACCCTCATATCCTTTCTCCACAATTTGCCCTACACTTATCAAATTTTTAGGAATAGTAGGAACATAAAGTACCTTGCTCAGAAGTGTACTTCCACTCTTTGTCTTCACTGATCCAATGCTCTCCACTTTATGTTTGGTATTATCACCTGTTTGAACTGTATGTCCATTTACCTTTGCTTCCATATCAGTCATCAAGGATAGATTCCCACTCAGATGGTTACTACACCCTGAGTCAATATAAAACACTCTTTGATCTTCTCCTACTGATTCATGAGTTGCATTCAAGATAAGAGTCATATCATCTTTCTGATCTGATGCATAATTATAATAATTGTTGTTGTAGGACTGAGATTGGAAGTTTCTTCCACCTCCTCTACCATATGATGTCCTACCACCTCTTCCTCTGAAGTTGCCTCTTTGGTTTCTGCCTCCTCTACCTCTTTGATTATAATTCTGATTATTGCTTCCACCATTTTGATTGTTATACCAACAATCATTTGCCAAATGATTAGTTCTGCCACAAATCCAACAAGCTTTAGCATTATCTTTGTTCTTACCTCCTCTTCCTTTACCTCTGAAATTCATCTTTCCTTTTGTGAAATTAGCTTGACTTGAAGTCCCTTCATCATCAGTCGATTGCTTTCCTTTGCCATTCTTTTTCTTATCCTTGGAGTACATAGCTTGACTTGTACTTCTATCATTGTCTCCTTTAAGGTCCTGCTCAAAAGTTAGCATGTGTCCTAGCAATTGATTAAGATCAGGAGTAAAGTGATCAAGTGACAACTCTATGGACAATATGAAAGGCTTCCACTTCTCATCTCCTCTCAAACCTGTAAGTATTTTTCTTACCAACTTTTCCTCTTCAATGTCTTCATCCACTGCTCCCAAGCTATCTGCAATATCCTTCATCCTTGCCACATAATCAGAAATTGATTGTGAGCTCTTCTTCTTGAAGGTTGTGAACTCAGCCCATAGTGAGGACTTCCTTGACTTGGTTGTATTTTGGAAATGCTCTTCCAAGGCATTCCAAACATCTGTAGCACTTTCCAAACCTCTAATATGAGGTAGCAGATAATCATTTACAGCCATGTAAATAATACTCCTTGCTTGAGCATCCTTTCTCATCCAAGTTTTCAAATTTGCAAGCTCTTCCCTAGTTGGAATACTAGGATCTGCAAATTCAGGTTTTTCTTCATCTCCTGTAATGAATGCCATCAAATCTTTACTCATGAGGTGTGCCTCCATCCTCATGGACCATGCTGGATAGTTCTCCCTATCTAGCTTATCAATCTGCAAGCTTTCTCCCATCCTTGACCTTCTGTATCTGCAATTACTATGGTTTATGAGAATAAATTGTACCTTTGATATAAGCTTTGTCCTTCTTAATTCTTTCGAACTTGTGCTTTGAACTTCTGCAGGTTATCTTCAATGATTTGTCCTTGTCCTCCTTTGATTTGGAAGAACTCCAATATCTGCACCAATTGGAACTTCAATTGTCTCTTCTTCTCTTGTATTTCACCTTCAGCTCTGATACCACTGTTGGAGACCTCTTAATCTCCAAAGGTTTGATCTATACTGACTTAAGAACACTTCTATGTCAGTTATAAACCAAACTTTACACAAATATTGTTCTTCTTTACCAAAACTTTCATCAACACTTCTCTGAGTGAAGAAGTATCTACTACAGAAAATCTGCTTCAGAAATCAACTTCATTACCTGCACAAAACTTCAAATTTCTTCAAGTAAATGATGCACAAGTATTCGCAATACCTTTGCGCAATCATACTAATCATTAGTTCTCAAAACTAATCATCAAAAGTTTAATATGATCCTTAAGATCAAAGATATGTCATAACTGTCTTCCAGAAGTAGCGCCTTCGACATAGTCAACTTCTTAAGTTGATTTCTCTCAACACAGAACCCGTTTTGCTAAATGCTTTTAGCCATAGATTCCTTATCTTCTAACTTAAATTTTAAGTGCTCACTCATCAAAAACTTTACAGTATACACTCAGATCTAAGCAAAACACTGAGACGGAAAAGTGCGCTACTCTCAGACTTCAGTTTTCACATTCTACATATGAATGTTCCTATTGATCATTCTCACAGTAGGAGAGGAATTAGATTCTGAAACTCTAGACATAGCTTCATTAGCTTCTCAATTAGATGTGTACAAAAGGAATTCTGATCCACATGATCAGACAGAGAGCACTCAGAGAAAAACCCGTCGCTATTTTCTGGGAAAAAACTCTCTACACATCTCTAACACATTTGTCATCTACAAATGACTCTCACATACATTTCTTGTGATCATTAACTTATATATACATGACTTTAGACTTATCTCGCGTCTATGACGCTACTCCTTATCATCCTAAGATTTAGTTCTACTCAGATTACAAGGATTTCCACATATATGTACATATGTGTACAAGACATCATTCTGAAATCTCCTTCAATTTCTCAAGTATCTTCCTTCACTTCATTCTGACCATAAGCATTCTTCAAGATTTGTATAATCATCAATTTGTGATTGACTTGTTCCAACATTTTCTTCTTCACTTGTGATATAACCTATCAAGTCTTTGCTCATAAGATGAGCTTCCTTCCTCATTGACCATGCTGGATAGTTCTCTCTATCCAACTTCTCTATTTGAAGAGAATCTCCCATCCTTTCTTCACCTGTGTATTGAATTCTTCAAACTTTATGATTAATAGATGTACCTTTACTTTGAATGATACTCCTTTTGTCTTCCTTGATGTCTTATGGCCTCCTTCTCAAGATTTTCTCTCAAGATTTCACCTTTTCAATCTTCAGATGTTGAATTCTTTATGACTGCAGCAGTCGCGATCCTCCTTTCTTCTATTTTGATGCTTCCTGCTCTGATACCACTGATGGAGAGTGTTAATCTCCAAACGAACAAGCTACTCTTGAAGTTAGAGCACCTCTATATCAAGAATAACTCAAAACATTCACCAATTTAGAGGATCAATGATCAATTGTCAAAATTTTGATCAAACTGTGAAGAAAGTGACTACACAAAAAGTTTGCTGCACATAACTCTCTCATTGACTTATCAAATGTGTAAAGTTTTTTATAAAACTTTTCACAAGGTTTTGCCTATAGATTGCACACCTTCTCCAAGTTAAAGCATTCCAAAAGATTCAGTAGATCTTGCGAAATGATCTTAACAAGTTACCTATGTCTAAAACTATTCTTCTGAGAAGTCGATTCAGACACCTATAACTTCTAACACTTGGTTCTCTCAATCTAGAACCCATTTATGCAAATGCTTTTAGCCATAGGTAGCTTACCTTCCAACTTAAAGAATGAGTGCTTGCTTGCTCAAAACTTTACAGTGTGGAAGGAGAACTGACCAAAACATTAGCGTCAAATTTTGCACCTCCTGTAACTTCTCTTCTTTCCATTTACACATGTAAATGTTCTGTTACAAGGCTGACGGAGCGAGACAACCGCAACCGTAGAAGAAGGACAAACAAGAATTGTGGCTGAAATGACGGCAATGCAGGAAATTATGCAAGAGTCGGTAAATGAAGGATACGAAAGCAATAAAAAGTAGAAGACAGAAAGAGAGAGAACGCCCGTCGCTCCGCTAGACTGGTGGGAGCAGAGTTTACTGTGTTAAACAGAAAGAGAGAACGTCTTGGAGTGATAGTTAACAGGAATTTATTCGAGAGAGACAGAGAGTTAGATACGTCAAGAGAGAGTAAGAGTTCAACGGTTGTGTCACCATTGTACTTTGTAAGTGTATAAGCATTGAGTACTTCTTGAGAAGAAAAGATTAATTGCGATCGGCAGTTTTTTCGGAAGGAGTCTCTGTTCTGTTGAGTGCTGTAATGAGTAGGGTTGATTACATAGCGAACTGAAGTATTTGGAGATTGCAAATATCTCATTTAGCCTGTTGTCTGTTATAGTGAATCAATTTGGGAGATTGCGAGCATCATATTTTAAGACTATGTATGAGATATTGATGAATACATTGAGTTCTGTTCCATTCCATTCGTAATTAACCATTCTGTGATTCCCTTGGTTAAACAGATTTCCATTCGGTAGTATGGTATTGTGAGTCTATTTGATGATCAGTTATATACGATTCTGTATCTCTTCTATCGCAAGATTGTGTGTTTGACGCCCTGCGTGAGACTGTATAAGGTCAAGGTAAACATCTACGTTTAATATCTTTTCGGTTAGGTGACCAGATTTGAAACAATAGTCTGCGTTCATTGATAACTCGATAAGATCTGTGTGTGGACAGAAGTATTGGGAGATTTATCAATTGCGGTAGGAATTTGTGACTTGAGTCAGTATACGAAAAGTTTGGCATAATCTCGATTATAGTTGTCTGTATTCGGTGTACTTACCTGGCACAAGGAATCATCATATTGAGAAGTATTTAATTGCAGAAAAGTGCGTATTCTAGTAGTTATAAGTCACGGCAAGTCCACTGCGTTATTACCATAGTAGGTTCAGTCTGAACGTCCCTACACTCACTGTACCGAAGAATGGTCAGTATTCAGACTCACCCGCTGTGCTAAGACGTGAGGGAGTATTTATAACTGTGTGAAGCATTGGGAAAATAGTACAGGGCCTCTGTCTAACAGACCCCTACCACTCCCAAGAACCCGAGGACCCGATAATACTCTTCCGAAAGTTGGATAGAAGTATTATCGTTCAACATTTAGAAGTATTATCGTTCAACATTGGCGATCCTACTCGGGATGTGGCATTAAGATTGCCTGGTATTTTGTTCGAATTAAATTTTGTTGGATAGACAGTAGCAACAGAACCAGATTGTTGCAAGACTGTTTTGCTCGTAATACTATATGATCAGTACGGAAATGCTACATGCCGATTACTCGATCAGGTGAAAAATATCCCAAGAATCATCAGTTAGGGGTATTAAGAACAACTCTGGGAGATACTAGTACAATTAGACCTGAGCCAGTTGTTGAAAAAGTGACGAACGATAACACTGATTCCGGTGAGATTACGGTAGAACGTAGTACATCTCTAGAACTGTCTGGTATCACTACGGTGCAGACTGTTGAAAATACAACAGTTTTGGAACCTACCAAGGCGCAGTTGGAATCTAGTCTAAAAGTTTTCGGAATAAATTCAGATACGATTAAAAACACTTTAGGGAAGGAAATTAACACAGGAGAATCTACACTGTATCCGTCACAATTTCGAATCCTTCCGGTGGAGTTTCGGTAAGAAAAACACAGTTTTTCGGTGACGATTCAGCAGTTTCGGCTGAATCTTCAGCTCAACTACAACGTTTGGAAGCAAGTCCTCCTACTTTGGATATCAAGGAGGAAGGAAGACTATTTGAAATAGAAATTCGCAATATAGTAAGTAAACTAATTGCACCGGAAAGCGTGCCATTTGGTGGAACAAATTCTGGTAGTTCAGAAACTCAAAACAGAAATACAGAAGGAGTGTATAATACATTTACGATGAATGAACAACCACAACGACAGTTAGGTCAACCAAGATTGGCTCCAACGGGAGTAACATACACAAAGTTTAGTGGATTTCCAGGAGATGATCCAGATGCTCACGTACGCACCTTCGAAATCAGTTACGCTGTCCTCAACCATCCACCGGATCCGGCATACAAAGCATTTGTTTTTCAATCTACACTTGTGAATGAAGCAGCAAGATGGCTTACTGAATTTGATATTAATCATTTCGGTACTTATGAAGCAGTACGAGACGCTTTTCTGCAGCGATTCAGGCTGAAAAAGAATCCTGCAGAGATCTTTGAGTATTTACAGAACAACAGACAGAAACCAAATCAAACTGTACAAGAGTATGCTACCCTTTTCAGAACTCATTTAAGACAGTTACCCCAGGCTCATGCTAATTTACCAGACGATGTTATTACACAGTGGTTTATCAATGGCTTACTTCCTCAACTTAGGCAAATCATGATTATAAGATGTGTAGGAGCCATGACCCTCGATGCAGTGATCGCAATGACCCTTCAGCTGGAAAACAAAGTTGGTGGATTTTCAGAGGATTTGGAATGGATTAAAACAAACAAACATGTGGCTGAAGATATAACTAGGCAAGTATATTGCACCACCTGCAAGAATTCAGGACATACTAGTGCCCAGTGTGCGTTAAATCAGACCTATTGCGCCATCTGTAACATTGTGGGACATACCACTGAGAATTGTGCATACAATGCCAGAAGACAAGGAGCAGCAACAGTTAATGCAATTATTCAAGAACAAGGGCAGCCATCCAATCAATATGTACCCCCACATTTGAGACACAATCAACAACAAGGGTATCGACATTATCGAGGACAGAGGAACAACAACTACAATACACCGCGCTGGCAGAATGGACCACCACCGGAAAATCATAATTTACCACCACCTCGATGTCATTTCTGTGGACAATTGGGCCATATTAGAAGATTCTGTAGAGATGCAGTGGAATATGATCAAAGGAAGAAGGAACGTCAAAATCCAATGGCCAATGTGGTAACGATCACACCTGTAGAGACACAGGCAGCAGGAGTTCAAACTCGTTCCGGTAAACAATTGCAACTAGCAGCAGAATTATTTGAACCAGGGATACA
Organism: Ceratopteris richardii; assembly: GCA_020310875.1. NCBI lineage: Eukaryota > Viridiplantae > Streptophyta > Polypodiopsida > Polypodiales > Pteridaceae > Ceratopteris > Ceratopteris richardii. The sequence goes on from CM035406.1 coordinate 10,282,091, forward strand.
TGAACAACACAGAATGTATCATAAAGCGAGCCAGTGGACTACCGTAGAACCACCTGTTTTTCCAGAACCTACTCCAGTTATCCAGTCCCCGGATACGACACAAGCTCGTGCTGACAATACAGAAGCAGGTACATCATCTGCAGTAGAATTACCATCTTCAGACCAAGCTTCATCTTCAACAGTTCAGGAAGATGCAAATCAATTGCAACCAGCTTGGGATATATTGTCAAAAGCATCTATCACACTGCCTTTCGGGCAATTACTGGCATTAGTACCAGGAATACGCCAACAATTTCAACAACAGTCTACTACAAAATCTGCTTGCATTCCGGCTACCGCAACAGTACAACCAGAGCCAGACTCTACGGTAGATCACTCAGTTCCTCTGATTACGGTATGGTTTCATAAACATCAAATTCCACAAGTTTTAATTGATGGGGGGTCTGGCGTGAATATTGCCACTGCGTCACTTTGTAAGAAGTTAGGATGGACTAAGATAGAACCAGTTCAATTCTTTATTAGGATGGCTGATCAATCTAGAGTTCATCCAGTAGGATTGGTCCGAGATATACCCATAACTGTCCAAGACACAACATTCAAGATGACTTTTGTTGTTCTTGAATTGCCGGAATCCACCCTAGACTACAATCTACTTTTCGGCCGTCCTTGGTTGAAACAAGCCAAGGTAATTCAAGACTGGTCAGCTCAGGAACTTATGTTCAAAGATAAAAATCGCAAATGTGTTGTAAAGTTAGATGCGATACAACCTTGTGAGTTACATGCTCGACCATATTTTGCCGAACCAGTCCATATGTTAGATGGGTTGTCTGATGCCGAAGAAGAAGAATTTCTGAAGAATAATGTTGATTTGATGACATTAGGAACTATTGATCTACAGTCTGTGGTAGATACCTGGAATGCTTCAGTATGTACAGTAATACCCATTCCCAAAGAAACTAAGGAGGAAGATACCATTCCGATTCACGGTAATGAACTACAACAACTTCTTGAACCATTAGCTAATACAGAGAAATATCAACAATATTATGTTCCAGAAGACCAGTTAACTACTTATAATCTTGGAGATGAAGACCACCCTCATCTTGTAAAGATAAAGCAAAACCTACCTGAAGCCTTTCAAGCAGATTTAATTCAGTTGCTCCAAGAATTTACTGACGTCTTTGCGTGGGATTACAAAGATATGAAGGGCTTGGATCCTCGTATTTATCAACACAGAGTTATGCTAAAACCAGAAGCGAAACCGATAAGGCAAACCAGCTACCGGATGAATCCACATTATGCATCACAGGTAAAGGCTGAACTTGATAGGTTATTAAAAGTTGGATTCATAGTACCAATAGAACATGCGGAATGGATTTCACCGATTGTAATTGTACCGAAGAAAAACAAGCAATTGAGAATTTGCGTAGATTATCGGAAATTAAATGCTGCAACAGTACCGGATCCTTTTCCGATTCCTTTTTTGGATACTATGCTTGACAAAGTAGCAGGTCATGAGATGTATTCATTTCTAGATGGATACAGTGGATATAATCAAGTAAGAATGGCCGAAGAAGATATACCAAAAACTGCATTTATTACAAATTGGGGTGTCTTTGCTTGTACAGTAATGTGGTTTGGATTGAGGAATGCACCAAGCACGTTTCAAAGATGTATGCAGGAGATATTTTCTCCTTATCTCACTTCATTTATGCAAGTATACCTTGACGATTTTTCAATTTTCGGTCAGATGATCGCTCATCTGGTACATTTATGATGTTGCTTTCAGAGATGTAGAGAATATAGATTGTGTTTAAACCCAAACAAATCTGTATTTGCAGTTTCATGTGGTAAGTTACTTGGTCACATCATATCGGCACAGGGTATTCAAGTTGATCCTGATAAAATTTCAGCAGTATTAGAAGCTCCGGTGCCTAATACACCTAAGGAAGTAATGCGATTTATGGGTCAAGTGAGATGGCATGGAAGGCATTTACGGTGGCTTGCTCATATGGCAATACCACTGAACAAATTAATTTCCAAGACTCCAAGGCAATTCGAATGGACTCAGGAATGTCAGATAGCATTTGATCGACTGAAACAATTATTAACACAGGTTCCGATCTTACAGCCACCAGATTGGGATCACCCATTTCACGTATTTGTTGATGCATCTGATATAGCAATAGGAAGTGTACTGATGCAACAAACAGATAAATGGTTTAGACCAGTATACTATGCTAGCAGAAGATTAGCACCTGCAGAGAAGAACTACTCGGTAACTGAGAGGGAATGCTTAGGACTAGTGTATTCGGTAAAGAAATTCAGACATTATTTACTGGGGCGAAAATTTACATTTCATGTCGATCATGCTGCACTTGTTTACTTGGTTCGACAGCAACATATAGGTGGCCGCTTAGCACGATGGGTTCTACTATTGTAGGAATTCGACTATGATGTCGTTCATCGGCCAGGTAGTTCACATGCTTTAGCAGATTTTTTGTCACGCTTAGATTCAGGTGAACCTCCGGTTGGTATAAGTGATGCAACGCCAGCCATCTATACTTCAGAACCAACTACTGAGGAATTGTCAAACCAACCAGTACCAACTACGTATTATGATCAGTTATTGACCTTCCTTTCAAATGGATGTCTACCTTCTGAAGTCCCCACAGCTACACGCCGAAAAATTGCAGGTTTTAGTCGAAGATTCCGGTTAGTTGCTGGAGAACTTTATTATGCAGATCATACAGGAACCTTACTCCGGTGTGTTCCTACACACGAAGTAAATTCAGTCATCAATTTAGCTCACTCAAGTCCAACAGGAGGACATTTTGCAGCAGATCTTACTCACCGAAAAATTCTGCAAAGTGGACTTTGGTGGCCAACTATGTACAGAGATGTATTGGAATTTATCAAAACTTGTGATAGCTGTCAAAGAACTGGACAACCACTACAACGCCATTACTTTCCACTTCATCTAGTACTTCCTTTAGAACCATTTCAGAAATGGGGTCTAGATTTTATTGGTCCAATCACACCTCCCGCGGTATTCAGTAATAACCCGTATATATTGACTTGCACAGATTACGCAACCAGGTGGGCAGAAGCATGGCCTTTACGTTCGGCTACAGCAGTTGAAGTAGCGAAATGTTTATTATCAGATGTCTTTCCAAGATTTGGGTTGCCACTAGAGCTTGTTTCAGATCAGGGCACTCATTTTATGAACAATTTGATGAAAGCATTAACACAGTCATTCCAGATCAGTCATAAATTCAGCTCCCCATATTATCCTCGTCCAAATGGATTGGCAGAAAGTACCAACAAATCTTTGCTGAACATGCTTCAGAAATTGACTAGAGAAACACCGGAAAGATGGGATCAGTTGCTATCTGTAGTCTTATGGGCCTATCGCACTACATATAAGGTAACCACCGGTTTGACACCATTCAAGTTAGCCTATGGACTAGAAGCAATAGCTCCGATGGAAATTGTAATACCAAGTTTAAGAGTAGCAATTTCTCAGAAGCTTCTACCCGAAGAGTCATTGGTATTTCGGTTGGAAACACTTAGAGAATTAGATGAGCACCGATGGCTCAGTTTCTTAACTATGAAAGAAATACAACTAAGACAGGCCAGGACACATGACCGGAATTTAAAGACCTCAGTATTTTCTGTAGGACAGCTTGTTCTTTTCTACAATGCGAAATCCAACAGATCAGCAGGAAAATTCAAGTTACGTTGGTTCGGTCCATTCAAGATTTCAGAACAAGTTGGTCCGGCTACTTTTCGATTGACTACATTGACTGGACAACCACTTCCAAAAGCGATAAACGGTTCTAAGCTACGACCGTATCAAGTAACGTCACCATGGCAATAACAAGGGTACACAGCATACCGCAATTTCTTAATTTTCTTTTTTGCCTTTTAGTTCCTTTTTGTTTTAATTTGGTGTAATCAATAAAGTAAGTGTAATCGCCGTACTTTAATATCTATTTATGTCAAGCCGCCCACTCCTTTTTCTCTCTTTGCATGCATGCACACCAGATATAGACATTACTGCACGTTTTGTGTAATCAGTACCGTTTAAAATATTCTCTGCATAAAATTCTTATATAACCCACTTAAACTCGCCGGATAGGTAATATAGTATTTTGCGATCACGGCTGTATTTTCTGAATACTTGTGTTTTGCATCTTGTATCTGTGCGTAATGGAATCCCTAGCAAACTATACAGCTTTTGCTGATGGTATCCCTGCTGAAGTAGGAAGTTACCTGCATGTACGAGGCTTGGGTAGTTTCGCCGAGTTGCCCTGGCACTCAGTAGAAGCTCACCCCTTCTTCGCACAGATCATTTCCGCTATCGCTCGAGTATCTCCCACCGAAAAACAATGGGTTTTCCTCTCCTTACCTTCTAGAACTGTAATCACATTCCAAGCTTTTGCTGAAGTATACCATTTGACGCCACAAGGCCGCGAGAATCTCCCCATGATTTCTGTAACCCGAATGGCAGAATTGTTCCCTCGTTATTCATCTAATGAATACGCCATTCTCTGCCGACCAGAACCCGAAAGAACTGCATTACAATTCCTAGTTGCTATACTCAATTTTCAGAAACGAACCTATGGTATCTCTCGACCATTTTATTCTGCCATCGATATAGCTGCCCGAGAACCTGTTAACTTCGCATCGTTTTTCTTTCAACGTATTCATAAGGAGTGCGTCTCAATTATGAAGCAAGTTAACAAAGGCAAAACCCTGAGGTCTCGACTGCCACACATTCTGTCATTTCTGTTTCCAACTATAATGCAAGCACAACCACCACCAAGAGGACCAGTACTACAGATTGAAGAATCAGCGCAACCTTTAGATGAAGACGAAGAAGATGAAGAAGAGATTAATCAATTATTCAGAAGTAAACGAATCAGAATCAGTTCTTCTGAAAGTAAGATTGCAGGTTCAGTCGGACAAAACGAAGAAGTACAACAGGAGGTCGACCAGCATTCAGGTGGAGTAATACAAAAGGAAGCCGAACAACAGCAAGAAGTACAACATGACACAAAACAACAACACGAAAAACAAGACAAAGCAGTAGAGAATGAAGCTGATCAGCAAGACAAGGAAGCAGAAACAGAGGCCAAGCATCAAGATGAAGAGAGGTTCCATGATACAAATACGTCGATGCACCAGGAATCATCAGCGTATTCATTAGCATCTGAGCATCTACAAACGCAGAAGCAAACTGAAACGGAAGCAATGTCAACTGATAAAGTCTGTCAACAGCAGCAGCAAGAGAACCAACAAATCCATGAACTTCAACCTACTAATGATGCACTGGATAAGCTCCTGAAGGCAGCAGAAACAACAGATGTCGGCTCCTCAGCGAGTGAACAACAGGATACAAATAAGGTAACAAACTCTAACGCAGCTCGTCCCATTTTACCACCGGAAAATGAAGTACATCCCATCCTAGACCACCCTGGCGACACATCATCATCTTCCCTAACTACTCGCCACCGAATTCTCAACAATTACGCACCGATACGATTGCCCAACCACGACAATTTCCACAAACACAATCTGTTCAGGTATTTTCCGAATTAGCATCGATTGGGCAGTTTCTTATTAATCTCTCTCAGCAATTACCTGCTCAGATAAGAGCTGATACAGACAATATCTACAAGGAGTTGCAGCATAAAGTAGAATTAATGGAAGCCGATATAGCTCCGCTTCAAGAAGAATTAAACATAGTAAAGGCAGAAAATCAGGTCCTACACAAACAGGTGAAGCGGCTGCAAGAACGACTCAGTGACCAAGAAGACATAACAAAACAACGGGATGAAGCTCTGGAAACAATAAACAATCAAAAAGAAGTGTTGACAGAAGCCACTGCAGAAATCAATAAGTTAACATAGAACTTCAAAGATGCAGAAGATGTTCGAGTAGCATTAGGCAACTTACTGGAAGAAACTAGATTACAGCTAGCTCAAAAAGAATTCGAGTTGAATACTACAAAAGACAGTTTATCAACAGTTAACAACATACTGCATAAGTACCTCGTTGAAGAGCCTCAGAAACAGAAAAGATTAGCAGATACGAAAAAGGCAAGAGATGCATATCATAAAACGATCCAGTTCCTGAACCAACAGTTAGAAAGGCTCGACAATCAAGTACGCAACCAAAATGATTACATCCATCGAATGCAGCAACAAGTAACAGATATGAAGATGGCCAGAGATGCAGCATTGGCCAATGAATTTTATTTACAGGAAGCATTCTTACAAACAGAGGCTGAAAATTTACTTTTGGAAGCTATTGCGCTCAGTTCGGTGCGAACAGATGCTCAATTATTAGAACCCGACACCCTGAAAAATGTATTAGAAACGCTTAAGAAAAAGATTGCCCGTATCTTTCGATCAGCTAGAAGTATGTATTTAGAAGGTCTCGTAGCAGAACTATAGATTTCGGGCCTACAAATCCGTTGTTGTACTGATAAATTTTATTAAAAGTCATGATTTTTTGTGCATAATACTTTTCGCACATGTAAAAGACGTTCCAAGTCCAGCATCGATCTACAGAATGATGATTTTGATTCTACAATTTCGGTAAGAAGCATCAAGTGTCATGTCCGAATGAAATATCATCATTCCAGCAAATGGCAGTTCAAGTTCTAGTACTTATAAAATGCGTATGCCCGGCAAAGTATTTTTCTGTATAGTATTCTGCAAACTCTTAAACTTCTAGCACATTATTTTTGGCAAGTCTTACAACCATGTCTGAATCGGATATACTGAGATGGCGACTCAGGAAGCGCGCACTTACACAGAACCGTGTTGTGACTACAATAGATACTACATTACAGGATGACGAAGATGACTCAAGAATTTCGGCAACATCACCGGGTCTGCATAATAACATATTATTTTCCACAGAATTCAAAATAGAATTTGACATCCATTCTAAGGGAAATGAGAACTGGTTACGGAGGACCGGACTCCTATAGTTTGCTAAGTTACCCTCGGAACAGTGGACAGGTAACGACGATGCAGAGAATCAGTTACACATTATGCGACAAACAAAAGGTTTCCTTGAAGATCAGGTACAATTTTCACCACAATTAATTTCGTCAGTATTTCAATTACCGTTGTATGAAGAAGCAAATTTTCCCAAATGTTCTTATAACGACCTGAGAAAAGAATTTGGTAAGGGCGAAGGTCGTAGACGCTATTTTATGATGAAGAATGCCACATATACTCGTCGTGGCCAATTTAAATGGTACTTAGAAAGGTTCTGCTTTATAGTCAGATTTGACCTTATGTCTAGAGAAAATTTTTCGCCTCTAGTACAAGCAGAGAAAGGACGGAAAGTGAGTTGGGCTCACTGGTTGTACAATCATTTACACAAACAGTTTCTTGTTGGGGACAAACGCAGGTCCCAAAAATACACTCGTTTACCAGTGTATTTAGCTGCTATATTTAGTTTTGCCCAATCTGTAAAGGATAAACAGTTACACTGGTCCCCCTCTTTTTACCCCGAACACCACACAGAGCCTCAGGAAGAAGCCCAACCCTCCACCTCGTCTGCATCTTTACTCCACACAAGTAACAGCGCACAGAATCAGACAGTGGGGACGCCATTTCGGCTGTCCCTTAGAAGACAAAAGGCAGACAACGTGCCCACTGCCAGTCCAGAGCAAGCACCGGATGACCCTCAACCCAATTTTGTTACAAGAATGCAGAACCAACTCCAAGAGGTTTCCCAATATTTACGGCAACAAGAACAAGCGATTCAGCACCGAAACGAGTTGTTATTAGCAACGATGACTAAGTCCAACTCAGTAATGGCACAGATGCAAAAAGAATTGGATGAAAAAAATGCGTTAATACAGTTGTTACAACAAAACAACCAACGTATTACGGCCGAACTGACCACCGTAAAAGAGTATGTTCAAGACCTTAATCAGTGGTAGCAAGCTATCCAAACACAAATTCAAACCGAAATGTCCAGTTTTTCTACCCTGAATGCTCACCTGCAAGCCGAAAATGAACTTTTGCAGTCAAGAATACAAGTATTGCAGGAGTTCGAAAAGCAGATATTAAAAGATGAGGGTGTAGAACTAAATGCCACATTGATGACAAATGTGGACATAGATTTATTAAGACAACAGTTGGATAGCCATATTCAAAATCGCTGGACACTTTTTCGCAGGAGATGGCTAGCTATACTTGTTCCGCAACTAGAACAAGTGCGATCAGAAAAAATTGGGGAGTCAAACCCTGGCATGGACCGATAGACACTGTAAAAGGATATTTCAGCCAGGTGGTGATAGGATACTGTATGGGTATATGGCTTCTGCAGAAGACATGGATATTTTCAACAAGCATGGCACAGATATATCCAAGTTGGTAAAAACACGCACAAACTTTCAAGAAGAAGAGGATTCAACAGCACAGAGGGTACTTTGATTCCATTGACGAAGCGCTTAAAGCACATGATCAAGAGGGTGGGTCCAACATATAAGAAAGCGGGACTTCATGAAAAGGCAACTAGACCAGCTATACGAGTTTGAGGAAAAAGAGAAGGATAGTACAGTGATCCTTTTGGGGTTAAAAGATATTTGCTGAATCACCAGCTGGATATTGGCCTTATGAACGTTTAGCCAGAGCCTTTCTGGATGCATGTAACAAAAGAGAACAGTGGGATAGCCCAGGCAAAAGGATATTACCAACAGTACTGCACTTGCGGGTTCGAGTCCACCGTGCGTGCCAGTGTTACAAGGCTGACGGAGCGAGACAACCGCAACCGCAGAAGAAGGACAAACAAGAATTGTGGCTGAAATGACGGCAATGCAGGAAATTACGCAAGAGTCGGTAAATGAAGGATACGAAAGCAATAAAAAGTAGAAGACAAAAAGAGAGAGAACGCCCGTCGCTCCGCTAGACTGGTGGGAGTAGAGTTTACTGTGTTAAACAGAAAGAGAGAACGTCTTGGAGTGATAGTTAACAGGAATTTATTCGAGAGAGACAGAGAGTTAGATACGTCAAGAGAGAGTAAGAGTTCAACGGTTGTGTCACCATTGTACTTTGTAAGTGTATAAGCATTGAGTACTTCTTGAGAAGAAAAGATTAATTGCGATCGGCAGTTTTTTCGGAAGGAGTCTCTGTTCTGTTGAGTGCTGTAATGAGTAGGGTTGATTACATAGCGAACTGAAGTATTTGGAGATTGCAAATATCTCATTTAGCCTGTTGTCTGTTATAGTGAATCAATTTGGGAGATTGCGAGCATCATATTTTAAGACTATGTATGAGATATTGATGAATACATTGAGTTCTGTTCCATTCCATTCGTAATTAACCATTCTGTGATTCCCTTGGTTAAACAGATTTCCATTCGGTAGTATGGTATTGTGAGTCTATTTGATGATCAGTTATATACGATTCTGTATCTCTTCTATCGCGAGATTGTGTGTTTGACGCCCTGCGTGAGACTGTATAAGGTCAAGGTAAACATCTACGTTTAATATCTTTTCGGTTAAGGGACCAGATTTGAAACAATAGTCTGCGTTCATTGATAACTCGATAAGATCTGTGTGTGGACAGAAGTATTGGGAGATTTATCAATTGCGGTAGGAATTTGTGACTTGAGTCAGTATACGAAAAGTTTGGCATAATCTCGATTATAGTTGTCTGTATTCGGTGTACTTACCTGGCACAAGGAATCATCATATTGAGAAGTATTTAATTGCGGAAAAGTGCGTATTCTAGTAGTTATAAGTCACGGCAAGTCCACTACGTTATTACCATAGTAGGTTCAGCCTGAACGTCCCTACACTCACTGTACCGAAGAATGGTCAGTATTCAGACTCACCCGCTGTGCTAAGCCGTGAGGGAGTATTTATAACTGTGTGAAGCATTGGGAAAATAGTACAGGGCCTCTGTCTAACAGACCCCTACCACTCCCAAGAACCCGAGGACCCGATAATACTCTTCCGAAAGTTGGATAGAAGTATTATCGTTCAACATTTAGAAGTATTATCGTTCAACAGTTCCTACACTCAATTCTCTCAAACTGATCACAATTAGAAGCTGAAAATATCTACACAGGTCAATCAACTATAGACTTAGACTTGTACAAAAACATTTCACAAAAGATTCAACACAGAAAGAGAATACTCAAAAAGATCGGGTGCAACATTTCTTCATTCCTGAAATTATTTTACATCTGAGTGATGAGAGAGATCCTACTCACTTCTAAAATGTCTAATGATATCTAATTCTCCTCAAATCTTGTTCTCACATAATCTCTCATACTTGCCCCGACATTTTCTATATATATATATATATATATATATATATATATATATATATATATATATATATATATATATATATATATATATATATATATATATATATATATATATATATATATATATATATATATATATATATTTATTTATTTATTTATATATATATATAGGCAAATATTTACAAGCTCATAACTAATCAAAAGTATAAGTGAACTATCTCTGAATTAATGTACATATGTGTACACATCTTCATCTTCTGGATTTGCACTTCCTTCATGCTTCATAACTTGATCTTTTCTTCAGTTCTTGACTCCAATTCTTCATCAAAACATCAATTGTTGATTGTCTTGCACCAACAATGTAGTCTTTGTGATGAGAATGAGCTTGTTTCATTGGATGAAGCACAAATTTTAGAAAATTGGATGGCTGCTATGCAATCAGAATATGATGCTATTATGAAGAATGGTACTTGGTCTTTATGTGATTTGTCTCTTTGAAAGAAGGCCATTTGCACTAAGTGGATATAGAAGCAAAAGTGTAAGAATTATGGAACAGTTGATAATTATGAGGCTAGGCTTGTTGCAAAAGTTTATGCTCAAGAAAGAGGCATTGATTTTGATGAGACTTTTGCTCCCACATGCCAAACGACTATTGTTTGTAGCATTTGTTCACTTTGCAGCTCATCATGGTTGGAATGTACATCAATTTGAAATTAGAACTACATTTATGAATGGTAAATTACATGAAGAATTGTATGTTTTTCAGCCTCATTGTTTTGTGTAAAAAGGGCTTGAAAACAAAGTTACAGGTTGAAAATGGCATTATATGGTTTGAAGCAAGCACCACATGCTTGGTATGAGAAGATACACACCTACTTGATTGCACATGGTTTTGAGAACAATCCAACCGAGAGTACCTTATATGTTAAGGGTGCAAATGATGTGCTTTTGATCATTGTTGTCTATGTTGATGACATGCTGCTCATTCGTCATAATGAGAAGTATATTGCTGATTTTAAGGCTGATTTGCATGCCTCATTTGAGATGTTAGATTTGGGGTATTTGCATCATTATTGATGTTGTTCTCTCTCAAAAGCCTATTGGATGCTTAATTTACTTATGCATAACTCATCTTGATATTCAGTTTGTTGTCTCATAGATGAGGAGGTTCATGCATTGCCCTGGTATCAAGCATTGGTAGGAAGTTAATTGCATATTTTGCTACTTGAGTGGTACTCTGTCACTTGGGTTGTTTTATCCCAAGGGGAATCACTAATGCCAAATTTACATGGTCTTTTTGATTCTCACTTGGCTAGTTGCTATGACACTTGTGTGTCCACTTGTTGTTATTGCTTCATGCTTGGTAGCTCATGCATCTCTTGGTTGAGCAAGAAGTAGCCTACTGTGGCCACTTCTAGTTGTGAGGTTGAGTATAGGGTAGCTTTCACAATCATTGTTGAGTGTGAGTGGCTTAGAGGCCTTATGGCTAATTTGTTTGTTGGTGAGTCTTCTACCACAACTATTTTCATTGAGAGTGAGAGCACATTAGTAGTTGCAAGGAACCTTGTGTTCCATCCTCGCACTAAGCACATTAAGGTGCACAATCATTATCTCAAGGAGAGGTTCTCTGCTTGAGAGATCATTTTGGCATACATATCCACATAAGTGAACATTGCAGATCTTTTCACAAAGGCTCTACTTAGGGAGAAGTTTGAAGTTTTCCGCAAAGCTTTGAGATTACTTCATTTTGTGGATTGATTCCACATAGCTTGGAACTTCCATATACTTGATTACCCAATCCTTGTTCATTGCATCACGCCCAAAGGGGATTTTTTTATATATTTTGATAGTGATGTGTGAACACACTAGGACCGTCAAGGCACTTTTTCCCTCTTTAGGAGAAGTGTTTCCCCTAGCTTGTATATATGCCAGCTATAACCATACTGGTTCACTAATCTTTGTACATTCACTTGGTAATACATTCAGTATTCTGTCTTGTGCTCCAAGCTTCTTCTTGTTCCTTGTGTTGTTCATGTGCTTTTGTAGACCTCAAACTCCAATAAGCTATTCCAGCCATCCATCTTCTTCATGTGTCTTGCTACATTTATGCTCCTTGTGTATGTTTTTTGTGTGTTTCTTGCACTTCTACACACACCCAATAGTGGTATCAGAGTAGATCCAACTCCTTCTCAAGTTTTGGTTTTTTACATCATGACTTCGGATCATAGAATAGTGGTTTTTGGTATTCAAGAAGCATAGAGAAAATGCATTAGAGTTTCATCCCATTTCGAGGCCATTCATGTGGTCAGAATCATCATGAGACTGTTAGATTATGAGGTGAAACTTCACCATTCATTTTAGCTTTCATTGAAGTAAAGATCTTATCACATTCTTGTTCTTTAGTGAAATAGTGAGTAGCAATAACTTGTTTGGTAGGCTTCAAGCTGAAGATGAGCTTGATGGGACTAGATATCCAATGTGGTCTTACATGATGAAGCATTTTCTTATTTTGAAACAACCATGGAACACAGTGGCAGATGTAGATTGAAGACTTGCATGTTCTTCTACTTCACAATCTACCGTCACAAATGGAGCTTCTTCTTCAAGTAGAGTGCTTACTCTTTCTCCACCTACATGGGAGTAGCTTAGATAGGATGGAAAGATGCTCAAGCTCATGCATTGAGATGATTTTTGTGGCATGCTTCAAGCTAAAGATAATCTTGATGCGACCAACTATCCAATGTGGTCTTACATGATGAAAAATTTTCTTGTTGTGAAACAACTATGGAACATAGTGGCAGATGTAGATCGAAGACCTGTAGGTTCTTCTATTTCAGAGTCTACTATAAGAAATGGATCTTCTTTTTCAAGTACATTTTGGTTGAGTGGAATGGGGTTTTGTAGTAGTGTATGTATATATGTATGTACATGTATATGTATATTTGTGATCATTTATTTGAGAAAATCAGAAGAAATGTGGGATTGAAAATTTGAATTTGTTTTTTATTGAAAGCACTTTGGAGAAAACTTGTGTTTATAAGGTTAATTAAATCGAATTGTTTTATCAAATGTGATTTTGATTGAATAGACTTATTCAAGGTTTGTTGAATTCGATGACATGTAATCGATTAATTCAATCAAATAAGAGGGAGTCCACATAATTTGTAATTATCCATGAATAAACAAATTCTCCAACAAAAAACAATGCAATATAGGTTTTCAATTTATTGGAGTCGTTGCTAAGAATTAAATTGTACATATCCTTTGGCATCATTAAGGACATATTCGTAGATAAAAAGAGTGAAAATATGTTGTCCTATTTTTAATAACATTATTTTTCTCTCATGTTATAATTTTTCTTCCTTTTAATCGAAGGTTGCAAGCAAAGAAGCTCTCAATGGATGTCATCAAATGATGTATCGATCATATTGATTTATCCCTCTAGAAATGATTATGGCCTAATCATTGATAAGATTGCAACAAGTTTAGGGGCTAGAAATTCTCACTATTTGTGTCATTGAGAAGGATATGTATAACCCATCGTTATTACTTAGTCAATTTAAAGTTGGATCCATTTGCTTGATTAGTAAACATAATCAAAAAAAGAAAAAAGTATTACTATCCGATTGAACCCTAGAGCTAACATAAACACTTTTTTTTGAAGAGGAAGCACTCTTACAGAGCAAACGATGGTTTTTGCAACTTGTGGCGTGACAGGGTTGCGACGCTCCCATACAGCATCACTAACACGACGCTTTTAAATAGTGTCGCATAAGCAATGCTTTTCTGCGTTGCATAGGCGACGATCTTTGGCGTCGCATAAGCGACGCTAAAAAGATGTCGCTTATGCGACGACGGGCAGCATCGCTTACACGACGGTCTGTTGATGGACAAAAATTAAAACGTTGGAGGCTCTTCGATCGGCATTTTCATGCATCCGATCGAAGAGCTCTCCAATGTTTGCAATTGCGCTGCGCTTAGGAGCTGAAGCAAGTATATGTAGAATTGTTGTTTTGCCTAAGCTCTCTCTTATTGTCTCCCTCTATCTCTATTTCTCTCTTTCTACATCTTTCTCTCTTTGAATTCTCTCTCTCTCTCTCTCTCTCTCTCTCTCTCTCTTCTTTCTCTCTTTATTGCAGGTTATTCAAGAAGCTAACCAAGCAAAAAGCATGGCTAACTATTGTAAGTACAATTTCTATTCTTTGTATATCATTTGAATTGTGTTATTTTCATTACATAGCATACTCACACTTATTGATATGCACTTATACATGATGAAGATGCAATTTCACACATATACACATGCACATACACACACATATATACACACAGATACATGTGCACATACACTTAAACATACACACATATACACATGCATATGCACAAACATTCCTACAACCACATAAAAAGACTTACATGCATGCATTATTGCACATATATATATATATATATATATATATATATATATATATATATATATATATATATATATATATATATATATATATATATATATATATATATATATATATATATATATACACACACACACACACATACACACACATTAACATATATGCAAATACATGTATATGCACATCCACATGCATGCACATGGATGCAAATGGAAATGCATCCACATACACATGCATGTTTCATACATATACACATGCATATACATACACATGCATATACATATACACATATACATATACATATACATATATATATACACACATATACATATACATGCATAAACATATACACACATATACACAAGAACATGCACATACTCATACACACATATACACTTATACATGCACATGCACATACATACATATACACACACATACACATGCACATACATACATATACACACACATACATATACACGTAGGTACACACATATGAATGAATTATATAATTAAAGTATTAAAACACATATACACATGCACACACACATGCACATACCTACATATACACATATACATGCACATACACACATATACACATAGAGTTATACATATATATGCATATATACATATACACACATGTACACATACACATGCACATACTCATACACACATATACACTTATACATGCGCATGCACATACATACATATACACACACATACACATGCACATACATACATATACACACACATACATATACACTTAGGTACACACATATGAATGAATTATATAATTAAAGTATTAAAACACATATACACATGCACATACACATGCACATACCTACATATACACATATACATGCACATACACATATATACACATAGAGTTATACATATACATGCATATACATATACACACACATACACATGCACATGCACATACTCATAGACACATATACACTTACACATGCACATGCACATACATACATATACACACACATACACATGCACATACATACATATACACACACATACATTGTTGGAACTCAAGGTCAAGCATAAAACATGGAAGCACATCAAGAAGTGGACATAGAAGAAGAGAGAGCAAGTAGGGAGCTCCAAGAAGTGTATGTCAATTTTTCAGAAGAATTCCCTACAAAAATAGTGATTTTCATTACTAAAAACCATTGTAAATACCATTTTCTATTTTTGTAACTGCATTTTGTTCACGCCAAGGAGTCCTTGAGCTTGAGGAGTATTAGAAGTATCATCCTACCAAATTTCATAATTTTTAGACTTCGTTTAAGCCCTCAAATAAGCCCTCGAACCTAATCTTTAATTAGGTCGGACACTAGGTATGGACAAGGCCAAAACTAGTCAAAAAACTATAAAAAGAGCTAGAGAGCTCATTTTTGAGGTTAGCTTGTTAGAGAATAGTGCTTTTGTAAGAGAAATCTTTTGCAATCAAAGCTTTCCATTGTTCCTCTCTATGATCTTACTTTGTGCGCGTGTGTGTGTATGTGTGTGCATGTTTGTGTGCTTTCACTCACGCACTTGTGCCTTCACTTGCTCGTGATCTTCATACCGGTCCTCACGTCTTCGCGGATTGACAAGTAAAGGAGGTGGTGCTTACACTTGAGCTACACAAAATTTTAGCGCCGTTGCCGGGGAGAGAGCTTCGAGGACGAGCGTTGTGATGGTAAGATCGTAGATTTCCAACGTTGGAAGGTAAAAAAACAGTCATTTTTGTTCATTTTCTGATTTTTCTTCTTCATCTTCATCATCATCACCATCTCCGTCTTCTTCCATCTTCTTCTTCACAAAAAAATTTCTTGTTTTTTAGTGCATTTTCACCATTTTCATACCATTTTTCATGCATCATTGTGTGTGAAGGTGTTAGGAGATGCAAGGGAGAGCAAGCACCTGTGTTTTTTCATGATTTTCTGCACATACAGAGCTCCCCATTTCCGGCGCTCAGAAATTTGAATTTCCTGCCAAAAAACACGATTCTGTGAAGAAAATCGCAATTCTGTGAAAAATTCAATTTTTTTTAAAAAATCACGATTTTCAATTTCCCGCCTAAAAACCCTCTGAAGGAAACACGATTCTGAGGTCATTCTCAGAATCGCGATTCTGTGGTTGTGCTCAAAGTCGCGATTCTCACAAATCACGATTTTTAGCCAAAAAACACGATTCTAAGAAAACACGATTCTAAGAAAACACGATTCTATGGTTGTGCTCAAAATCGCGATTCTCTAAATTTTTGGAAACCACGATTCTCTGAGACACAATCGCAATTCTCTAGAACACGATTCTCTAAAACACGATTCTCTAAAACACGATTTTCAAAAACACGATTCTCTGTTGGCAATCGTGATTTTCAAAAAGACGATTCTCTGCTCAAAATCGCGATTTTCAAAAACACGATTCTTTGCTCAAAATCGCGATTCTCAAAAACATGATTTTCTGCTCAAAATCGCGATTCTCATAAATCACCATTTTTAGCCAAAAACACGATTTTGTGAAATCACGATTCTCAAGGTACAAAATCGCGATTCTTTGGAGATTTACAGCAATTCGATTCTCTTGTGATTCATAGCATCACCATTCTCTTGAGATTCATAAAATCGCGATTCTCTGGAGATTTATAGCATCGCGATTCTCTTGAAGTTCACAAAATCGTGATTCTCTTGATTTTCACAAAATCGCGATTCTCTTGATTTCACAAAATCGCAATTTTTTCCAAAAGGTCCTGTTTGCCTGTTTTGACCCCCAGGAGCCTGATTTGGCATAACGTTTTCATCCAAAGTCCATTTTTTGAGCTCTATAGCTCGTTGGAGAGCTCGTTTGGAATCCTACACGGATAGGATATTTTGAAGTTGACCCTCCGGTGGGACCAAGAACCCAAGGGGACTCCAAAGGATTTTGAACCATACTAAGGGGAAATTTTGGAGTCTTAACCAAAGCTTATGAACCTGAGATCTAGTAGACACCTAGGCAAGGATAGACAAAGCATTAGATCTTCTCAGTCTAGTGTCAACCATACAGCTAAGTCTTGGGCACAACAACTAAGTGGTTGTCCTTACATAGTAAGCTCTGACACAAATGACTCTGAAATGTCTTTTAGCATGGGGAAACCAGCAAGTGGCTCAGGAACTACCCATCTACAAACACCAGAAGGTCCCTATAAGACACAATTGGAATATATTCGGACCAACCGATTAGGTGCTCGCATCTATGAGGATGGCCTGAGGCGATCAGTGGTCCAACTCAAAAATCCAGATCAACCCTTTGGACTTGAACACCCGGTGGTCAAGTTCGAAGAGGGTTCATACATTGATAAGGAAGGAACCAGGTATGTGGTCACCACCCTACCAGATAGGACTGATGAGTTTGGAAATGTCATTCCTGAGAATGAGATAGGAGACTTAGAATAAGGAAATGTAGGACAAGGACCCCAGACTCCTAGAGGTAAGTCACTTTTGACCAGAGTGATCACTCCAGAGTGGATTCCTCAAGACAACAAAAGCATAGAACTATTCTTAAATAGAGAAACAGAGGAAGCCTTTTGGAGATTCAAGCCAGATCAACCTAGCCAATTGGGCATAGTCATCATCTATGAGTTCAAGGATCCAGAGATACCACGAAAAGTTGTCTACCTGGATAACACATCAGAGAAAATGTTCGTGGTAACAGAACATGATAGACATGCATATACTTGGAAGAGTGAATTGATTTTCCCTCCATCAAGATCCAATGTGTCCCATGGCCTCCAAGGAGTAGGATCATCCAAAGCTCATGACCCCTAGAGAGAAAGAACTAGAGAGAGACCTGAGGTAAGTTTTGCACACACCGTGGGCAGGAATAGATCAGGATTTGAAAGTGAAAGACTTGAAAGAAAGAGACATCAAGAACATAGGCAACAAAGAGATGAACATGATTTTCCATTGCCTAGACCCCGAGAGCACCCAAGAACCCTTAGACCCACTCAAGTGATCAAGGCAATGAAGAATTATTTTGACAGGACAAGAGATCCTTATGATCATGTGGCCGAGTTCAAACAAGTGTTAAGAGCTGAATAAGTTGAGGATTTGTTCACCCAGTACGAGGCATTTGGTTTGACTCTTAAGGGCACTCCCTTGGCTTGGTTTCAACCACTGAGTAGTCGCAACTATCGAGATATAGGTCAACTGCTAGACGAATTCATTGTAGAATTTTCCAAGAGTGGTATCAGGCATAACACATGATCTTTGATCCACAACTTCAAGCAGACACCCGAAGAAACAGTGCGACTAGCAGGAAGAAGGTTCAGATAGTACTTAGAAAGGTGCCCTGTTCTAGAGTTGCCCACACCTACCAAACAAGTGGCCTTGTTCTTAGATGGCTTACTGAGCACAAAGTTAAGATCATATGTGTACTTGAAAGAGCCTAGATCCATAGAAGAGTGTGTGCGAACATGCATTGACATAGAAGACAACTTGGGTGAGGAGTTAGGACTATCCAAACTCTATTAAGATTCTGATAGTTCTACTAGTCATACTTCGAGAATCTCCACAGAAATAGATGAGATAGCTGAGCAAGTTGCCAAGAAGCTGGGAGTCCAAAATAGACAAACACAGAGAGTCACCTCATTGAACTGATGTTATACCTGTAGAGGGGACCACATGGCTAATGTATGCCCAATGCAAAACCAAAACATTAGAGAAAGGAATGTTCCATATTGCACTATTGAGAGAAAATAAATCGCCAGACTGTCTGTCTTGGTGATTGCGACCGTGTAGAGACTGTTAAGGAAACACTCACGAATTTGACGCAACAGACAAGAAAGAAACAGAATCTTCCGGAAAATCAGTGCACAGGTGTACAGTATGCGAAGTTAGTGCGCGGTGTGCGCATAACAGAGCAATTAACCGCGGCGGGCGCGTAAGGCGCGTATAAGGCGAATTGAAGAATGACAGGGCAGAGGAGCGCCAAAGAAAGTGTATATATATATATATAACAAGATTTGAAGAACAATACGATGATGATACGCAGAGGAGAACAAGAGATAGATATAGAGAAGGAAGAGAGAAGACGCCATAGATCGCGTATGAGTGAAGAGAGAGTTAGAAGTTCTCAGAAGACGCCATAGATCGCGTATGTACAGATGAATAACACAAGCCTGAAGTGTCGGGTCTTTTCATCTGAAGAGAGATGGTAATAAGAAACTACTCACTGTAGGAGAGTTTCTGTAACTTGAGCAAGAAGAGGCCAAGCTTATTTGTACACATCTTCTCTAATCGAAAACACATGTTCATGTGGATGTTTGCGCGTAATCTTTACTTGTGAAGAATCTGAAGCTATTTCGTGTTACGGTAGGAAGTTCCGTTTATCGTTAACTGTCACGACTCGTTACTAAACATGCTTCAGTACCTTCTCTGTAAACGCATGAATAACAGTTTACTCAGTTTCAGTAATTTCCGGTCAGTTACAGTTTCTCAGAAAATAAGATTTTTCGGTAGAACAACGAAGTATAACTCGCAGCAGAGTTCGAAGCTTTGTATGAGAGATGGCTCATCTTGTAGCTAGACGTCTCTACTTTAAGCTGATCACAGTTTCCGGTGGAATGGAGATGTACACACAGTACAAAAGTTAACCGGAAAGCAGCACTTCAGAACTGTGAAGTTTTTTCTCAAAACTTCAGAAAAGTTCATTAAGTGGGAAAGTTCACAAATCACTTTCTTACTTCTTGTATGTTCACTTGAAGTAATTATAACCAAAGTAGCAGTTCATTTCGGTGAAGTTCCGGTACGACTACGGTGTCAGTCCAGTGACAGTCTGGTGAAGTTCCGGTGGAACTTGTGTCGCAGGATAACATAGTTAAAGCGACGTCAATTAGGTTAAGCTATTGTTGATTACAGAGGTGTTCTGAATCACTCTAGTTTAGCATTCTATTAAGGTGGCGCGGCAATTTCCGCAGGCCTGACAGAGTTCAAGCTTTGTCGCGAAACTCACCTTCAGGCCGAAAGTAATTCCGCAACAGTGGCATTAGAGCTGAAGTTTTCGCCAACAATTGGTATCAGAGCAGGTTAATCTCCCAAGAATTGGTATAAGAGCCTAGAGTATTCTCTATCATGGCAGACCACGTCCAAATTGATAAACTGGACAGAGATAATTATCCCGCATGGGTAATGCGCATGGAAGCCTTACTTATGAGTAAGGACTTAATGATGTACGTGACCGGAGAAGAAAAGAAACCGACCTTCGAAGATGATAGTCAACCGGAAAAAGAAGAACTAGACGCCCTAAAGCTGTGGCAGAAGAAAGATGCAACGGCAAGAGCCTACATCTACAACACTGTTTCAGATCATCTGCTACCGCACATTAGAGGTTTGGAGAAAGCGGAGGACATATGGAGTGCATTGGAAGATCACTTCCAAAATACTACGAAAGCTAGGAAGGCCAGCCTATGGTTCGAATTCACAACGTTCAAAAAGAAGCCGAGTCAAAGCATTAGTGACTACGTCACTAAAATGAAGGATCTAGCAGATAGTCTGGGATCCATAAATGAAGATGTCGAAAATCATAGATTGATAGCACAACTGCTCACAGGGTTGAGAGGAGATGAAAGGTGGAAACCTTTCGTACTCTCAACTGAACTTTCTTTAAATCATTTTGTACCAGATTTAAATCAGTTGCTTGGTTTGATGCTCACATATGAGCAAGACCTAAAAGGAGACGCAGACAAAGGACATAGCTCAGCAATGTATATGAAGAACAAGAAGAAAGAAAAGGGTAAGCCAAAAGACGAAGAAGAATCGAGCTCTCAGGCCTATTACGCAAGAGGGAAAGGCACTGGCAGAGGAAGAGCAAGAGGAAGAAGTAGTCAGAATACTAACAAGAAAGTCTGCTGGATTTGCGGACTAAGTAATCATCTGGCGCATGACTGTTGGCACAATCAACAAGGATCAAATCAAAGCCAGAACAGTAATAGCAGAGGTAGAAGCGGAAGATATCAAAGTAACTTCCAAAGAGGAAGACAAAACCAAAGAGGAGGCTACGGTAGAGGTGGAACAAGAAGTTGGGGACAGAGCCAATCCTACAACACCACCTACAACAACTACGCAAATGACACACAGAATGAAAGTCATACATCATTGATGATGAACTCAATCAGCACATCTGATAACGAAGAAAGGTATTTTACATTGACTCTGGATGTTCTAATCACTTGTCAGGAAACATAGAACTGATGTCAGAATTGGAAAAAGGAAGTGCGAGTCACACTGTTCAAACAGGTGACAATACAAGACACAAAGTACAATCAATCGGAAAAGTGAAATGCAAAAGTGGAGCAGATTTGCTAACCAATGTTTTGTATGTTCCAACAATACCGAAAAATCTGATCAGTGTGGGACAGATAGTCGAAAAAGGTTTTCAGGTCAGATTTACAAATAAAGGAGTATTTGTAGAAGATCCCAAGAACGGATATTATCAGATCGTCTCTGGTAAGAAAGAAGGCAGACTCTTTACCTTAAGAGTACAAGGGAACATTGGCCAAGCGCTGCTCACACATGATGAAAAGGTAATTACAGAACTTGATCTCTGGCACAAGAGATTAGGTCACTTTCACGAAAAAGGAATCAAAGCTATGATAGCGAATCAGTCTGTACTGGGATTACCGAACGTACAGAACCAACATATGATTCACAAATGCGAAGCCTGTCAAATGGGAAAAGCCCACAGGTTACCCTTCTAGAAGAAAGGATTCAAACATGACAGTGTGCTGGAACTCATACATACAGATGTATGGGGACCAACGAAAGAAGGATCAATCAGCGGATCAAGGTACTATGTTTTATTCATTGATGATGCAACAAGGTGGATAACTCTTTATGTTTTGAAGGAAAAGTCAGAAGTGTTTGGAGCCTTCAAGAATTTTCATGCATATGCTGAAAGGCTTACCGGACGAAAACTTAAAAGACTGAGGTCTGATGGAGGGGGAGAATACTTCTCCCGAGAATTCAATGACTATCTTTGGAATGCAGGTATTAAGAGAGAAATAACCTGAAGGTATACACCACAACAGAATGGTGTAGCAGAAAGGAGAAACCGAACTCTAGTCGAGTTTGCACGAGCTATGCTAAAAGAAAAAAATTGCCCAGATTATCTTTGGGCTGAAGCCGTGAACACAGCGACATACTTGGTGAACAGATTACCATGTACAACCTTAGAAGGAATGACCCCTTATGAAGCTTGGTGGGGAAAGAAGCCAACACTTGATCACTGCAAAGTGTTTGGATCAGTAGCGTATGCTTATGTACCGTCTCAACTCAGACATAAGCTTGAACCAAAAGCAGAGAAATATGTATTCGTCGGATATGATGAGAAACAGATGGGTTACAAGTTATGGAGTCCTCTAACCAAACATTTTACTGTTTCCAGAGATGTAACATTTGATGAACAGAAAAGTTGGTATGCAGATCAGAGTCATACAGCTGAAGAATTTGAAGAAGAGATAAAAAGAAGAGAGAAAGGTAAAACAATCATACAGGTAAACAAAGAAGACGAGGCAAGTACGTCCAGGACCAGAATAGGTATAAGGAACGAAGATGAAGACATGTACTCAGACACACACGAAGAATATGAGCTAAGAAGGTCAAACAGAGTAAGAAGACAACCGGAAAGATACTCGTATGATACATCGTATATAACTCAACAAGATTATGCATATATGGTTAAAGAAGAAGATGAGCCTCACAGCTATGACGAAGCCAAAGGCAAGAAGCAATGGCAAGAAGCAATGGAAGAAGAACTCACCGCACTGGAAGAGAACAAGACATGGGAGCTTGTTCCTAAACCAAACGGTAAGAAAGTAATTGGAAATAAATGGGTGTTCAAAATAAAGAAACTTGCAGATGGAAGGATAGCCAGACATAAAGCGAGACTGGTTATCAAGGGCTATGCTCAGACGCATGGCATAGACTATGACGAGACGTTTAGTCCGGTGGCAAAAATGTCAACCATAAGAACAGTAATTGCTATAGCAGCATCAAAAGGATGGAAGCTAAGTCAGCTAGATATAAAGAATGCATTCCTGAATGGATATATATCAGATGAAGTCTATATGGAACAACCGGAAGGATTTACAAGTTCCAGATACCCAAATTTTGTTTGCAGGTTAAGAAAAGCACTTTATGGACTGAAGCAAGCTCCAAGAGCTTGGAACTACAAACTTGTGAAATATCTCAATGAACTTGGATACCAAAGTTCGAAGGCAGATGCAAGTCTACTCATCAAAAGGACAGAAGAAGGAATGATCTACATTTGTATTTATGTAGATGACATAATAATTACAGGTACCTCAGATGCAGGAATCACAGAGGTAAAGAAACTGCTAGAAAAGGAATTCAAGATCAGTGACCTGGGAAAGTTATCATACTTTCTAGGTATGGAAATCACATATACAGATCATGGTGTATATGTCACACAAGAAAGATATCTCCTGAACTTACTGAAGAAGTTCAATATGGAAAATTGCAGAGAAGCTTCAACACCGCTTGAAGTAAACCATAAACTTAGTAAATATGATGGAACAGAGTTTAAAGATATGAAGAAGTATCAATCGTTAGTAGGAAGCCTAATATATGCTACGCTAACAAGACCGGATCTCAGTTTTCCGGTGGGAGTTCTCTCACAGTTTATGCATTGTCCGACAGAGCAACATTGGGTTGCAGGACAAAGAGTTCTCAGATATATCAAAAGAACTATAAAGGAAGGATTATATTATCCTTTTACGTCTGATATAAAGCTCAGAGCATACAGTGACTCAGATTGGGCAGGAAGTCAAGATGACCGAAGATCAACGCACGGGTATATGATATACCTAGGAGATAAGCTGGTAAGCTGGTGTTCGAAGAAGCAACACACAGTAGCCTTATCATCAACAGAAGCAGAATACAAAGGACTGGTAGAAGCAGCAAAAGAAGTAATATGGATGCAGACGTTACTTAAAAGCATGGGTATAGATCAAAGTATACCGATCATACATGGAGATAATATGAGCTCGCTGTATCTTGCAGTGAATCCTGTGTTTCATGCAAGAACAAAACACATAGAGATTCAGTATCATTTCCTAAGGTTAAAAGTAATGGAGAAAGAGATAGAAATAGTATACACTCCTACAAAAGATCAGATTGCAGATATTCTGACAAAGAGCTTGGATGGAACAAAGACAAACAGATTCAAAGAGATGGCAGGAATAAAAGAAAGGAAGATATATGAAAGACCGGAAGATGTCAAATTAGTGATTGAGGGGGAGCTGTTAAGGAAACACTCACGAATTTGACGCAACAGACAAGAAAGAAACAGAATCTTCCGAAAAATCAGTGCACAGGTGTACAGTATGCGAAGTTAGTGCGCGGTGTGCGCATAACAGAGCAATTAACCGCGGCGGGCGCGTAAGGCGCGTATAACGCGAATTGAAGAATGACAGGTCAGAGGAGCGCCAAAGAAAGTGTATATATATATAGCAAGATTTGAAGAACAATACGACGATGATACGCAGAGGAGAACAAGAGATAGATATAGAGAAGGAAGAGAGAAGACGCCATAGATCGCGTATGAGTGAAGAGAGAGTTAGAAGTTCTCAGAAGACGCCATAGATCGCGTATGTATAGATGAACAACACAAGCCTGAAGTGTCGGGTCTTTTCATCTGAAGAGAGATGGTAATAAGAAACTACTCACTGTAGGAGAGTTTCTGTAACTTGAGCAAGAAGAGGCCAAGCTTATTTGTACACATCTTCTCTAATCGAAAACACATGTTCATGTGGATGTTTGCGCGTAATCTTTACTTGTGAAGAATCTAAAGCTATTTCGTGTTACGGTAGAAAGTTCCGTTATCGTTAACTGTCACGACTCGTTACTAAACGTGCTTCAGTACCTTCTCTGTAAACGCATGAATAACAGTTTACTCAGTTTCAGTAATTTCCGGTCAGTTACAGTTTCTCAAAAAATAAGATTTTTTGGTAGAACAACGAAGTATAACTCGCAGCAGAGTTCGAAGCTTTGTATGAGAGATAGCTCATCTTATAGCTAGACGTCTCTACTTTAAGCTGATCACAGTTTCCGGTGGAATGGAGATGTACACACAGTACAAAAGTTAACCGGAAAGCAGCACTTCAGAACTGTGAAGTTTTTTCTCAAAACTTCAGAAAAGTTCATTAAGTGGGAAAGTTCACAAATCACTTTCTTACTTCTTGTATGTTCACTTGAAGTAATTATAACCAAAGTAGCAGTTCATTTCGGTGAAGTTCCGGTACGACTACGGTGTCAGTCCAGTGACAGTCTGGTGAAGTTCCGATGGAACTTGTGTCGCAGGATAACACAGTTAAAGCGACGTCAATTAGGCTAAGCTATTGTTGATTACAGAGGTGTTCTGAATCACTCTAGTTTAGCATTCTATTAAGGTGGCGCGGCAATTTCCGCAGGCCTGACAGAGTTCAAGCTTTGTCGCGAAACTCACCTTCAGGCCGAAAGTAATTCCGCAACAGTGGCATTAGAGCTGAAGTTTTCGCCAACAGAGACTTGGGCTAGAGCCTTGGGCTCATTGTATGTATCCATCACCTAGTTTCAACATGAAGCTTTGGAGAGCTTTGGTACCTCAATAGAGGTGGTGCTTCTTAGCACATGGGGCAACCATGGTGCTATCTTGGAGCATGTTGAGGAGCGGCTATGGAGATCTTCTTCGAGAAGAAGAGTGTGCTCACACTCTTTCTTATGGAGAGGACTTGGCCATCATTAGCTTGGTGGTGTGGATCAGCCATCTACATGATGTATTTGAAGATTGTCTTCTACATGAAGATTTCGGGTTACTTCAAAGATATTGGATGGTGGTTAACATAAGATTTGCATCTTATGTTAAGAATTTAGGTACATATTCTCTTTATGCACATAGGTACTACTTGGAGTTTATGGAGGTAGTAACATCCATATAAGAAGGAGTCATATTCGGCATAGGTACAAGAGAATCAGTACGTGTATGCTTTATGCATATTTGGATGAGGTGATCAAGAAGGTATATTTATATGAGTTTGAGGATTTCTGGCAGCAAACTTGTTAGCATTCTTCGCTACTTTTGTAAGTATGTGATCTTTTCACACATGTGTCTAACTTAGGGTCTTCCATAGTCTAAGGTTAGATGAGGGTTTGTTGATTATAAGTTTTAGACTGATCCTTCCTCTTTCTGTCACTCATATTCACTCTTCTACAACCTATCAGGTCACACATCTCATATATATTCAGATTTCTATCCATACATCCGAATATGTTTGTTACATTTGTACATTCACTCATCCATCCATTTCTATTCACATAGAGTGGTTGAGAGTTTTGCTCCCACATTGTACATTGAACATTGGTATATATGATAGTGTGAGTAAGCAGTGGCTTACGTAACACTTTACACATGTCTAATCTTTCTCTGTCTTTGTCTCATCATTTGTATGATTAAATGTGGTATGTTCATGTGGAAGATCCCTAGATTCTATGTTTTATATGCTGGACCTATGGAACCTTGGACCTATGACATTAATTATGGGCCTACCTAATTTCCAACATACTCAAAATCAATGATACAACAAAACTTCAATTCACCGAAGCTCATAATGAAAGTCGACCCATAATGGGACATCCGAAGGAAGAGCGCACAAAAGAAGAGATCATTGAGAAAGAACCATTTAATCCCATTAAAGTGGTGGCAGAGCCATCACGTATGATTGTCACAGTCCAAGGAAGCACTACAAAGCCTACCACAGTCAGAGAAGAAGAACATCAAATTCACTTACAAGTCAGACAACCATGTAATGAGACAATACATATTGAAAAAGGAAAAGGCGTGCAAACAGGTGAAGAACCTAGTGTACCCAAAAGATGGTTGGATGTGGACATGGAAGAATTAAAAATAGTGGTAAAACAAATGATCCAAACAGCCTTGGAAACACAACAACAACTAATGGAAGTGGATAGAGAGTATGACAAAGCAATGGTAGAATGAAATCAATTTAGGATATTGAGTGAGGATTTATCAGCAAATATGATACAAGCTCAACAAACACTAGTGAAGAAGGAGGAGGAAATGGAAGAAGTTAGAGAACATTTCAAAATGCTTACAAAGGAAAATCAACAACTACAACATCAGCTCAAGGAGCTTCAAAATAAATATGAGGCAAGTGGAGTAGAAAAGATACACTTATCAAATAGAAGCAAAATTTTAGAAGCACAAATAAAGATATACATGGATGAGGCAGACACACTAAGAAACATAAACAAAGAATTAATGCATTTGATTCTGCTCAATCAACCAATTGAGGCACATGAAAATAACCTAAGAGATACAGCGGAGCTAGAAACTCAAATGGCCAAGTATGATGAATAACTTAAGCAAGAGCAATAATTAAGGGAAGAATGGGAACAAAAGTATATGCATGACACAAATGAGCTTAGAAAAAGGTGGAAGGCAACAGAAGATAGCTTCTAGAGCATTGCAAAGAGGACGCGGATCAAGTAGCTCTACTAGGTGAACGCCTCCCGCAAAGTAATGAAGCACTTACAATAGCTAACAAAGAAATAACTGAGAAGGATGCACTCATCGAAAGTGTATAGGCTTAGTTACAACAACACGAAATCATGGGGACACTAGTAGTTCCAAGCTCGCACATGGCTACTGAGGAGAATGAGGTACATCCTCCTTCTCCCCACATTAATTTTTCACCTGTGCACATGGGAGAGGTGGAACCAAGTGTTGATCGAGATACACACAATATTGTAGAAGCAAATATTAAAAGAAAAAATCTAGAACATATTATAAGGCCATTCAATGTACCATAGGGACTACTCAAAGAAGAAACAAGGCATTACATCAAAAGAACAATGCAAAAAGAACCAGAGTTGATACCTTCTCGTATATGCAAGAATAATGATAAAGTTGACCCAATATGGAGATGTAGGTTTTTGGAGAAAATCCCACTCTACGGGTGCATTGGGCATCCGCACCATATTTACTGCAAGTAAATCCATCCTTTTGTCTGGTGCCATGAAGAAGATCATGGACGCAATTTTGGGAGGAACAATGTCAATGAAAAATAAATAATCAGTGGCTTATTATCCTCTATTTCCAGGTCCACCACATAATTACTTACTAACAGAGGAATATGTGGTACGAACAATAGAATTTCGGCTTTCAGGATATTCCAAAGTGTTGGAGGAGATGATGGACACCTTCTAGAGATGAGATGGTGCTACAAATTCCTGCTTCACACCAGCCAAAATTGCATTGAGGAGTATTGAGCTTTCCAAGAAGCACAAAAAGGTCCCCCAAGTACTTTAGAAGATCATCCTCAGATCATTGGATCAAAAGAGATGAGTAGGATTTTCTACTATGAACCAAAACTTGCTATTTGGTCACTACACCTGCTCAAAGAAATGAACAGTACTCCCTCTCTACTAACAATTGAATAAAATGCTTTTTGGCATATCCAATTAACTTCAATAGCTTAAGTTTGCAAGATATTCACTTGAAATGATGGACCATGCTCAGAGAATGATGCTTAGCAAGTTAGAGGTGAATCCCGACATTTTTGGGTATAACTAGTAGTATGCAGACAAGTGAGCACTGTTGAGTTCACAACTCATGATTGGATAATGCAATGAAATGAAACTTGATAGCAAAGAAACTATACAGTCCATTGAATCTTTACAAACTTAAATGACATCAAATGATCAAGTATACAATGAGAAACAAGTCAGAGAAGTTCACTATTCTGAGTGGTACATGACAAAGTAGAGGATATGAGATATGAGAAAACTATATGTATTAATGCACATATATTACATTGACATTGGCAATGAATGATTGCACAATGTGAGGGAAATGATAGAGCTATGGTGTGAGCTCAATATCAACTTAGAATCCCTGTGAATATCTCTCCAATTCAGGCCGCACATATGCGACTTTTGAACTCCTCTTTTATAGCTGAAGTTGGAGCTATTTTTGAAATTTTGAAATTCAAACTTCTACCAAAAAGTTTCTTTAAATTTTAGGATCTCAATATCCATCTAACTCACCAATGATTCATGAAAATATTATCCTAACAACTTGTGATTGAAGTGATTTCATATGTGTAGTTTTACAAGTAGTAAAAAGGTCAATCTTTACAAGAGATCATTCATGTGCTAATACATGAATGTACATATGATCCTTAGGATAAATGATCAAGCATTTAGGCTTGGAGTAATTGCATCAACAGCTCCCCCTCAAGCCTAATATGGTTAGGCTTTAATTCTCTTTAATCTCCTCCAATCCAATCATCATCTTGAACCTGTTCAATTTTGTTCTAACCAAAGATTTCGTTAGCATATCTACACATTGCAATTTGGTTGGTATGTAGGACAATTGTATGTCCTTGCTAAGTAGATTCTCTCTCATATAATGATAATGCACTTCAATATACTTAGTCCTTGCATGATATACAAGATTAGCAGCCAATGGAAGTGAACTAGTGTTATCTCCAAAGATCATTGGAGTGTATGTGAGTAGAGTAGCTTTAACCACATTTAAGAAATGCATTTTTAACATCTAATTGGTACAAGTTCCAACTCTTTGAAGCAACAATACTTGCTAAAACTCTGATAGTTGGAAAATTTGCCACCGGCTAAGAAGGTCTCCTCATAATATATTCCATGGGTTTGAGCAAACCCCTTTTCTACTAGCCTTGCGTTATACCTATTGAATGTCCCATCTGAATTCTTTTTCACTTTGTAAATCCACCTAGATCCTATTACCTTCATGAATGAATTTTTGGGAACCAAATCCCAAGTAATATTCTCCTGAAGTGCTTCAATTTCTTCCCGCATAGCTTCTTTCCTTTCTTCCTTCTTCTTGGCTTCTTGAAATGAAGAAGGTTCTTCTGACATAGAATCTTTAGCCATGTATAAAGAATGCTTGGTGACTAGTGTTGTGTCATAGTCACACCTTATAGGTTTCTTGCTCTCCCTTTGAGATCTTCTAAGTGCTTGACTAGATGAATCTGGAATGTCCTCCAATTGTTTAAACTTTGTCTTGCCCTTGGAATTCCAAGTTTTGAAATCAATATGTTCTTCATCTTCTGAGTTGACATCCTCTTATATATGTGGTTCTTCTTGAGTTAGATTTGGAAAATCATTTTCCAAATCATAGGGTAACTTTATTTTCCTACAATCATCTTCAAAAGAGGAGTTATTTTCATCAAATGCCACATCCCTACTAACTCCAAATCCTTTATTAGTGGGATTATATAACCTATATCCTTTTTTATTTTTATCATAGCCAATGAATATGCATCTTTCAACTTTTGGATCAAGCTTTCCTCTAATCTGTGAGGGTATGTGTGCATAAGAAATGCACCCAAAGATCTTACAATGATCTAAAGAAGGTCTCCTACCATTCCATGCCTCATTTCATTTCATCTAGAGACTTGGATGGAAGCATATTGATTAGATAAGTGGTTGTGGAGACAGCCTCTGCCCATAATTAATTTGAAAGTTTTTTCTTATTCAACATTGATCTTACAACCTCTATATCCTATCAGGAAAGATGAGATGCCTTTGTGACCAATGATGGGAGAAGGTGCATTCTCAAAGTGGGGCATAGACTTTGTAGGTCCCATTAACCCTCCAGCTAGAAACTCCCATGCAAAGTACATATTGTAGCCACAGATTACCTTACAAATGTTGGTGCATTTTACCCAAGCCTACATGCTTGATATGTTTGATATCATCATCATTTGTAAGTCACATGAGTAGTCATGTGAACACCTCTTGTAAAAGAGTTCATTTTTATCTCTTGTAATTGAAAAAAGAAAAAGGAAAAGGGTGGCTTACCTCATGCATGATGTAAAAGCAATTTCGTGGCTCTAACTACCAAAACCCACGAATTTTTGAGCTGAGGGAATATCTCCTAACTTTGGGGATCACTTTTAGGTGGAGCCATTCGAATTCGAATTCAAAACTCCCTCCAAGAATAGCTATAAAAGGAGCAAGAAGGAAGAGGTGATTAGCAAGCCTTGTACGTGACCACTTCATGTCATTTTGTAGAGATTGAAGAGCTTTCTCCATAGCTCTATCATTCTACTCCCATTGTGCAAAGATTCATTGCCAATGTGGTTGTAATCATATGTGAATCTATACATTTAGCATTATCTACTTCTCTGTTTTGTTCTCTGCTATACTCACTCAGAGCAGTACCTTCAGAAGGTCATATCTCGAGTTCTACTGATGATTTTTGAGTGATTTAACTTGCGTTAGAATGTTCATACTGTCTACTTTGTACCTATACATTCTCAAGGTGATTGGATTAATAGTTTTGAAGATACCTGCATTTTACTTCTCACTGGTCTATCTCTACAGAGCCCCGAGAATTGTGGGCATGTTCCAGAAATTGATAAATCTTGTTCTCAGTGCTCAGTCCATCATTTGAAGTGTTTTAACTTGGATTGGGAAGCTTGCTAAGTCTATTTTCTATGCCCAAAGGGAAGTTTTCTAATTCCTACGAGGATGAGAGCACTGTTCATTTTTTCTAGCAGGTGTATGTCCAAAAATAGCAAGTTTTGGGAGCTAGTCATTTCGCAACTAGTCTGTCTTGACTTAAACTTTTGGGATACATGTTCCAAAGTACTTGGCTGATATTTTGGTGGATTTAGGAAGCTCAAAGGGTCTACTAATCAACTCTGAAGTCTCAGTTGGCTGGTGTGAAGCTGGTTGTAGCAGCACCTACTCATCTTTGGATTGCATCCACCATCTCTCTTCACAGTGGTATCAGAGCATAGTCAAGCAACATGGGAGATGGATTTCCATCAACAATTGACAAATTGGATCGAAACAACTACCCACCATGGTCTCTAAGGATGGAGGCTTACCTTCAAGGGAGGAATCAATATGGATTCATATCCGGAGATGAAGCAATGCCAACCATGAGGAACAAAGGGCAACCATCACATGAAGAAGTGGAAGGACTTTCGAATTGGTGTTCGAAGGATGCACTTGCAAGGTCCTATATTCTAAACTCAATCTCTGATTTTCTTTTACCTCATGTCAAGGGATGCAAGACATCAAGAGAGACCTGGAATGCACTTGCTTCTTTCTTCTCTTCCAACACTCGAGCAAGGAAGAACCAATTGTGGATGGAGTTCACAATAATGAAGAAAAGCCCGAAGCAAAATGTGACTGATTATGTCACAAAGATGAAGGAGATTTCCAATCAACTTGGAAGCATTGGAGAGGTAATTGAAGAGGAGAAAATCATAAGACAAATCATGAATGGAATCAAAGCAGACGACAAGTGGGAGTCATTCACAATAGCCATGGATTTATACATGGATATGCATGTACCCGACCTCAACACACTCATGGGCCAACTCTTCACTCATGAAGCAAAGATTAGCAAAGGTGGTGAGTCCTCAAGATGTAATCAAACTTCTGCCTTATATTCTGATAAAGCTAAGGTCAAGGAGAATAGGAAGAATGAAGATGAAGGAAGCTCTTTCCAAGCAAACTTTGCAGGTAGAGGAAGAGCTAGAGGAGGCAAAGGTGGAAAGCAAGGCAGGGGGAGATTCCAATCATCTCAACCTTGCAACATATGTGGCTTATCTAACCATACTACTGAAGAATGTTTCAGGAACTGAGGAACTCAAGAGGAAGAGGATTCAATAGAGGTGGCTATGGATCAAATAGAGGTAGATACAATGGAGGCTACAACAACAACAACTACTACAACAACAATTACAACAACAACAACAACTATCAAAGTGGCCATAGAGGAAGAAGAGATTACAATAACTATGCAGAGGACCAAAGTCAAGAAGATTCATTATTGATTATGAATCTATCAGCGAAGAAGGGTAAGGATGATGATCACATATTTTACATTGATTCGGGATGCTCGAACCATGTAGCAGGAAATGTGGCTTTACTTTCTGATTTGGAAGATCCTCATAACAAGCATGAAGTGCAGACAAGAGATGACACAAAGCACTCAGTGGAGAAGATAGGTAATGTGAAGACATCAGATGGGAATATGAACCTCTTAAGCAAAGTTTTGTATGTCCCTACAATTACCAAAAATTTAATAAGTGTTGGACAGATTGTTGAAAAAGGATTGCAGGTTAGATTCAATTGATTTGGAGCATATGTTGAAGACCCAAGGCAAGGCTTTCGAAGGATTGCCAAAGGAGAAAAGACAGGAAGGCTTTTCACTTTTGAAGTGGAAGATACAAAGAACATAGCTTTGTTTAGTTATGGATCTCAAAATCTTACAGAGTTGGAGATATGGCACAAAAGGCTTGCTCACATTGGTGAGAGGACACTCAAACAAATTTGCAGGGACCAAAGTGTACTTGGTTTGCCTAATATCGCAAGGCAACACATGATTTATAAGTGTGAAGCTTGTCAACTAGGCAAGGCTCATAGAAAACCTTTCAATAAGAAAGGATATATGTATCAAAATCCTTTAGATCTAGTGCACAGAGATGTGTGGGGTCCAAGTAAGGAGCCATCTATATCAGGCTCAAGATATTATGTGTCTTTCATAGATGATTGTAGCAGGTGGACCATTCTGTTTTTCATGAAGCACAAGGATGAAGTGTTTAATTGCTTTAAGAAGTATATTGCTCTTGTTGAAAACCAAACAGGTAGGACTTTGAAAAGACTCAGATCAGATGGTGGAGGTAAATACTTATCTTCTGAATTTGATGGCTTCTTGCATGAAAGAGGCATTAAAAGGGAAGTCACTACAAGGTATACACCCGAACTCAATGGCGTAATAGAGAGGAGGAAGAGAGCTATTGTCGAAGGAGCAAGGTCCATGCTCAACGAAAAGGGATTGCCAAACTACCTATGGGCAGAGGCTGTGTCTACAGCCACATATCTCATAAATAGACTTCCATCTAAGTCACTAGATGGAACCACTCCATATGAAGTGTGGAATGGAAGAAGACCTAGTCTAGAGCATTGCAAAATCTTTGGATGCTTAGCCTATGCTCACATTCCTTCTCAAGTAAGAGGGAAATTGGATCCCAAGGCAGAGAAGTGTGTATTCATTGGTTATGATCAAAACCAAAAAGGATATAGATTGTACAATCCAACTAATAAAGGATTTTCTGTGAGTAGAGATGTAATTTTTTATGAAAACAAATCATGGTTTGATGATGACAGGAAAGTGAAGCTGCCTTATGACTTGGATGAAGATTTTCCATCACTTCAACCAAAGGAGCCGAAGCAGATTGAAGAAAGTGATTCGGAGATTGACCTAGAAGACTTGGAAAGACTAAAGCTATGGAAGAACAAAAGAAAAGCAAAGATGCAGGATGCTACATATGGACCCGAGAGCTCACATCAACCACTTAGAAGGTCTTCAAGAGAGAAGAAGAAACCAGAGAGGTTTGGTCATGATACTTCTTTGGTCACCAAGCACTCAATCTACATTGCAAAGGATTCAACCAATGAAGAACCTACCACATTTGAAGAAGCACAAAGCAAGAAAGCTTGGAGAGATGCAATGGATGAAGAAATGGAAGCCTTGAAGGAGAATGACACTTGGGAGCTTGTACCTAACAAGCCATCTATGAAGATAATCGGATCTCGATGGATATACAAAATCAAGAGGAATCCAGATGGAAGTATAAATAGACACAAAGCAAGGTTAGTTGCTAAAGGGTTTGCTCAAACCCATGGTATTGATTATGAGGAGACTTTCTCTCCTGTTGCAAAAATGCCTACAATTAGGGTTCTCATTAGTCTTGCTGCATCTAGAAATTGGAATCTCTATCAACTTGATGTAAAGAATACTTTCTTGAATGGATGGATTTCTGAGGAAGTGTATATGGCACAACCTCCTGGATATGAGGATGCACATCATCCTAAGTATGTATGCAAACTATGTATGGATTGAAGCAAGCTCCAAGAGCTTGGAATTTCAGATTGGTGACTTATTTGCAGGACCAAGGATTCAAAGCTAGCAAGGCGGATACCTCTTTGTTCATAAAGAGGAATGGATCTGAAGTGATCTATTTATGTGTGTATGTTGATGATATTATTATCACAGGCAATGATCTTGAAGGAATCAAACAGGTAAAGAGTTAGATGAAGGAGGAGTTCAAAATAAGTGACCTTAGACCACTCACTTATTTTCTTGGATTGGAGTTGATCTACTCAGATTCAGGTATATACATCACACAAAGGAAGTATGTGCATGACATGCTTGTCAAGTTCAAGATGGAAAATACCAAGTGTGCAGGTACACCTATGGAGCAAAATCATAAGCTTAGTGCTTATGAAGGAGAGCCAATTGAAGACATCACAAGCTATCAAAGCTTGGTTGGAAGTTTGAACTATGCAACACTCACAAGGGTGGATATATGCTATAGTGTTAGCATATTGAGTCAGTTTATGCATAAGCCGAGAAGACCACATATGGAAGCGGCCAAGAGAGTCCTCAAGTACCTAAAGGGGACCATGAATGAAGGTTTATTCTATTCATATACTTCAGATATTGAGCTAAAGGTCTACTCAGATGCAGATTGGGCCAGATCTAGAGATGATAGAAGAAGCACATCATGGTATATATCATTTGCAGGTTCAAAAAACATTTCTTGGTCATCGAAGAAGCAACCAACCGTGGCATTATCTTCTACTGAAGCAGAATATAGAGGTTTGGCTAATGCAACTCAAGAAATCATGTGGTTAAAGTCTTTGTACACAGATCTTGGACTTCATTCTTCAACACCTCATATTTTTTGTGACAACACAAGCTCACTACATCTAGCAGCTAATCCGGTATACCATGCTAGAACCAAGCATATTGAAGTCCACTACCATTATGTAAGGGAGAAGCTAATGAGCAAGGATATTCAACTATCCTATGTCTCTACAGATATGCAATGTGCTGACATGTTGACTAAAGCTCTTGATGGTACAAAGTTAAGTAGATTCAAGTTGATGATTGGCTTGCAGGAAATCAAGGACAATTGAAGACTTATTTGGAGGCCAAGCATGTAAGGCTTGAGGGGGAGCTGTTGGTGCATTTTACCCAAGCCTACATGCTTGATATGTTTGATATCATCCTCATTTGTAAGTCACATGAGTAGTCATGTGAACACCTCTTGTAAAAGAGTTCATTTTTATCTCTTGTAATTGAAAAAAGAAAAAGGAAAAGGGTGGCTTACCTCATGCATGATGTAAAAGCAATTTCGTGGCTCTAACTACCAAAACCCACGACTTTTTGAGCTGAGGGAATATCTCCTAACTTTGGGGATCACTTTTAGGTGGAGCCATTCGATTTCGAATTCAAAACTCCCTCCAAGAATAGCTATAAAAGGAGCAAGAAGGAAGAGGCGATTAGCAAGCCTTGTACGTGACCACTTCATGTCATTTTGTAGAGATTGAAGAGCTTACTCCATAGCTCTATCATTCTACTCCCATTGTTCAAAGATTCATTGCCAATGTGGTTGTAACCATATGTGAATCTATACATTTAGCATTATCTACTTCTCTGTTTTGTTCTCTGCTATACTCACTCAGAGCAGTACCTTCAGAAGGTCATATCTCGAGTTCTACTGATTCTTTTTCAGTGATTTAACTTGCGTTAGAAAGGTCATACTGTATAATTTCTACCTATACATGTTCAAGGTCATTGGAGTAATAGTTTTGAAGATATCTGCATTTTACTGCTCACTGGTCTATCTCTGTAGAGCCCCGAGAATTGTGGGCATGTTCCAGAAATTGATAAATCTTGTTCTCAGTGCTCAGTCCATCATTTGAAGTGTTTTAACTTGGATTGGAAGCTTTCTAAGTCTATTTGCTATGCCCAAAAGGATTTTTTCTAACTCCTACCAAGATGAGAGCACTGTTCATTTTTTCCAGTAGGTGTATGTCCAAAAATAGCAAGTTTTGGGAGCTAGTCATTTCGCAACTAGTCTGTCTTGACTTAAACTTTTGGGATACATGTTCCAAAGTACTTGGCTCATATTTTGGTGGATTTAGGAAGCTCAAAGGGTCTACTAATCAACTCTAAAGTCTCAGTTGGCTGGTGTGAAGCTAGTTGTAGCAGCACCTACTCATCTTTCGATTGCATCCACCATCTCTCTTCACAACAAAGTGGGTAGAAGTCAAAGCCACTACAAAGAATGATGTCCAAACAACAACTAAGTTCTTATTTGAGAATGTGGTCACCAGATACGGGTTACCAATAGAGTTAGTGAGTGATAGAGGTATGCACTTCTTGAACAAATTCATTGAAAATCTTCTTCAAGAGTTCTTGGTGATACATAAGAAGTGTGCCCCCTATCATCCACAAGCTCATGGACAAGTTGAGAGAACCAATAAGATCCTATGTAATGTATTGACAAAACTTGTAAACAATAAATGCTCTAATTGGGATAAATAGCTTCATCATGTTGTTTGGGCTTATCGAGTTGACTACAAAACGATACTCAATGCCACCCCATTTCAGATGGCCTTCGGACAAAATGTTGTGCTACCATTGGACTTCCTGATCCCAGCTTTAAAAGTAGCACAAGAGCACGAGTGGAATGGACATGAATTATCCTCTAAGATCTTTGATTTAGAACACTTAGGTGAGACGAGGCTACGAGCAGCAACAGGTATCTACGCTGTAAAGAAAAGGCAAAAGGCATACTTTGATGCACACATCAAGGATATAGGACTGGAAGAAGGAGATTTAGTGTTGGTTTATACATTAAAGCAACATGCCCCCAAATTGTAGAAACGAGACTATGGACCCATGATCATTAATAGAATCTCCACTAGTGGGGCGATTCAATTGGCCAGTCTAGAGGGTGACATCTTACCAAATTGTATTAGTGGATGTAGGGTCAAGCGGTATCAAGAACCTCTTATAGAGGATATGTTAACGAGACTCAACACTGCTAAGAAGTGAAAAGAAGAAGAGAAAAGGGTTAGAGAAGAAGCACAGGTAGAGGCTCAAGAATGCATTAGGCAAAATAAGTTAAGGCGACTAGGCCTAGAGGTCAACCCGAAAGCCCCAAAATATCACATGGACATGTGCCAAAAATCAGGTGTAATTGCTTCTCAAATAATCGATCGACGTTCCTTTGTGACCATAGAGGTAGGACACACAGAGAATTTAAGGACTATGAGAGCATGTTGACTCAGGTGCATCAACTAGTGCAGTTAGACTTTCCTACTGCCAAGAGTTGCAATTGAACATCAATCCAATAGAAGCCTATCTCATAGGGTTGGGAGGTGTGGAAACCCCTTGTTTGGGCGAGGTGGAACTTCCCATCTACCTTCAAGTTGTTCCAATGAAATTAAAAATGCTAGTATGTCACGAGGACCTTACGGAACCACTTGTCTTGGGTCGAGACTGGATCTATGATCATGCAGTCAACTTAAAGCTAAGGATCCAACTTCTTCAAGTTTGGGTACAAGAAAAATGCATTACATTAGAATTAGAGAGTTGCATGCTCACAAATCCAAGTATTACACACTCTTAGTTCTTCTAAGCCGAATCTTAGAGAAGAAGATTTTGTATGCGTCACCAGCTCTATGATGCAGGAGTCAAGCATGGAAGAACATGATTGAAGGCGATTAGATCTCTCTTCTTCTTCAAAGACTAATGTAGCCACAACAATTCAACCATGGAAGCAAGTGCAACCATACAAGACAACTAGTGTATCAAATAGATGAAGGGCATTCAAGAAGAAATTAGTTCCGAGCATGAAGCAGATCTAGGTTCAAAAAGGAGGACCACCAGCAGCCTTGCCCCCACAAGTCCCATCCAGGCAATCCAAGGAGGTCAGAAGACAAACAAAGAAACTAGGGAAAGCCAAACCACAAGGTATCCAAAAAGTTTGGGTGCCTAAGAAATTAGTTGTAGCTGAACAAGGACAATTACAAATATGGGTACCCACGAAGCTCTTACATACACAACAACCTATGCTCTCCCAGATGAGAAAAGTCTCAACAAAGAAGCGAAGACGAGGCAAGGGTCGAAACCAAACACCAAGACCAAGAGCAAACCAACTCACCTCTTCAACAAGAGTTAGAAGACCATCAACAATGGTATGGGTATGGAAGCCAAAAGCACTAGTAACCCCCATAGAACCAAAGAACCAACCACGTGAGATACAAAATTTAAGAAATCATCCAGAGATGAAAAAGCCCAAGGTGATCTTGATGCAACCAAACATGGTTCTCAAATGGATCCCTATAAGGAGGAATGATCAATTGTCATCTCGAGATCCAATGGATACATCCAAGAAAGATGGCATCAGGAATCCGCAAGTAACATCAAAAGCCTCCACGAGCAAGAACCATGTGCTCCTTGCACAACCCTGTCTTTTGCACCATTCAGGTCATGCATTTCTAGAGTATGCATTAATATAGGGCCACATTACATGGCCGTGCATAGACACCTTTGAGAGTCTCAAGCAAAAGAGCACATTGACATATGTCAACTATTTTTATTGATTCTAATGTCTTTCTTCTTGTTTTGTGACATCGATCTTAAAAATTAAAAAAATTAAAGAAAAAAAAAGAGAGCTTGCTCCCAGGTTTGGCTCATGGAACGTGAATGAGTCATGGATGGTTGAAGGACGAACCGTGGATGATTGGGCATTTATCAGTTGTAGAGGAGGTACTGGGGTATCCACTTTTATAGAAAACAAACACTTCCAGTACGTCGCCTACTCAAGGGGGGTTCTCTTTAGGGAAGTATACCCTTTAACATTTCTATGAGCAGGTAGATAACATGGATTGCACAGAGTGTTGAATGCTTCAGAAAATATGAACAATATATGACCAAGGAGGACCATACACTTTTTGATCCGAATCAGATGATTACAAAGTTGGGCAGAGAACTCAGAACAATACAAATGGTAGTATTTCTCAAGAGAATAGAGATTAATCAACACACTGACTCACAGAAAAATAACCCCAAGCTACTCTCTTACATTATAGTGCTCATAGCCCTTCACTGTGAAGCCTACCCTCTGTATACATGACAGAGTAGCTCCCACAGTAGACTTCAAGCCACCAAGTGCACGAGAGGTCTTCTACACGTATACGCGGACCACTGTATCTCTGAAACTTGTACATGTACTCCTGTGTGTGTCGTCGTCGTCGTCGTCGTAACCCAAATGAGCACAAATCCTTTGATTTTATAGGCCCCAATAGGCCAAGAGAGCCTTGCCGAATCTTCACGTCCACTGATCACGCGCCGGTTAACCACCCAAAATTGGAGGGGTAGGTCAATTGTTCCCTTGATTTGAATTGGATCCACAAAAATAGGTAGTCGCTGTGAATGGTTGCTGGCAATTCCACTTTTACTTTTAACAATCCACCTTTACCCTTTCACTTGCCATCAGAAATTCCCATTTTGTTTTGTTTTGTTTCCTCTCTTATTTAATCCCCGGTATTTGAATGAAGCCGTTAAGTCTAACTGCATATCCCTTGACCAAGTGCATTTTTCATTGCACGAGCAGCATTACCAACCAAGACGCCTCGGCAACTTCTAAGGAGACTTTCAATGGAGGCATGTATTTCTCAACACATGCTTCGAACTCTGTTGCTGATGGGATAGCTAGTAGGTCTTTAGGTTGAGAATCCTTTGTCCATTTTATAAGAACTGACATTCATCATTAGGTGTGTGAAAGCAGCCATACCCACTGTAGAATCACCTCTTTGGGAGAAAAGTGATACAAGGAGGGGGAAGGGGAGGCGCTCGTGGGAGTGTGAGGAGGGGGAAGGGGAGGCGCTCCTGGGGGTGTGAGGAGGGGAGAGGTGGTGGGAGAGAGGTGGCCCGCGGGGGTGTGAGGAGGGGAGAGGTGGTGGGAGGGGGGTGGCTCGTGGGGGTGTGAGGAGGGGAGAGGTGGTGGGAGGGGGGTGGCTCGCGGGGGTGTGAGGAGGGAAGAGGTGGTGGGAGGGGGGTGGCTCGCGGGGGGGTGAGGAGGGGAGAGGTGGTGGGAGGGGGGTGGCTCGCGGGGGTGTGAGGAGGGGAGAGGTGGTGGGAGGGGGTGGCTCGCGGGGGTGTGAGGAGGGGAGAGGTGGTGGGAGGGGGGTGGCTCGCGGGGGTGTGAGGAGGGAAGAGGTGGTGGGAGGGGGGTGGCTCGCGGGAGTGTGAGGAGGGGAGAGGTGGTGGGAGGGGGGTGGCTCGCGGGGGTGTGAGGAGGGGAGAGGTGGTGGGAGGGGGGTGGCTCGCGGGGTGTGAGGAGGGAAGAGGTGGTGGGAGGGGGGTGGCTCGCGGGGGTGTGAGGAGGGGAGAGGTGGTGGGAGGGGGGTGGCTCGCGGGGGTGT
Organism: Ceratopteris richardii; assembly: GCA_020310875.1. Lineage (NCBI taxonomy): Eukaryota > Viridiplantae > Streptophyta > Polypodiopsida > Polypodiales > Pteridaceae > Ceratopteris > Ceratopteris richardii. The sequence continues at coordinate 10,324,155 of CM035406.1, forward strand.
GAGGAGGGAAGTGGTGGTGGGAGGGGAGGAGGCTCGCGGGGGTGTGAGGAGGGAAGAGGTGGTGGGAGGGGGGTGGCTCGCGGGGGTGTGAGGAGGGAAGAGGTGGTGGGAGGGGGGTGGCTCGCGGGGGTGTGAGGAGGGGAGAGGTGGTGGGAGGGGGGTGGCTCGCGGGGGTGTGAGTAGGGAAGAGGTGGTGGGAGGGGGGTGGCTCGCGGGGGTGTGAGGAGGGGAGGGGTGGTGGCAAAGGGGTGGCAAGGGGGTGTGAGGAGGGAAGAGGTGGTGGGAGGGGGGTGGCTCGCGGGGTGTGAGGAGGGAAGAGGTGGTGGGACGGGGGTGGCTCGCGGGGGTGTGAGGAGGGAAGAGGTGGTGGGAGGGGGGTGGCTCGCGGGGGTGTGAGGAGGGAAGAGGTGGTGGGAGGGGAGGAGGCTCGCGGGGGTGTGAGGAGGGGAGAGGTGGTGGGAGGGGGGTGGCTCGCGGGGGTGTGAGGAGGGAAGAGGTGGTGGGAGGGGGGTGGCTCGCGGGGGTGTGAGGAGGGGAGAGGTGGTGGGAGGGGGGTGGCTCGCGGGGGTGTGAGGAGGGGAGAGGTGGTGGGAGGGGGGTGGCTCGCGGGGGTGTGAGGAGGGGAGAGGTGGTGGGAGGGGGGTGGCTCGCGGGGAATGAGGAGGGAAGAGGTGGTGGGATTGGGGTGGCTCGCGGGGGTGTGAGGAGGGGAGAGGTGGTGGGAGAGAGGTGGCCCGCGGGGGTGTGAGGAGGGGAGAGGTGGTGGGAGGGGGGTGGCTCGCGGGGGTGTGAGGGGAGAGGTGGTGGGAGGGGGGTGGCTCGTGGGGGTGTGAGGGGGGAGAGGTGGTGGGAGGGGGGTGGCTCGCGGGGGTGTGAGGAGGGGAGAGGTGGTGGGAGGCGGGTGGCTCGCGGCGGTGTGAGGAGGGAAGAGGTGGTGGGAGGGGGGTGGCTCGCGGGGGTGTGAGGAGGGGAGAGGTGGTGGCAAAGGGGTGGCAAGGGGGTTGGGTAGTAGGGAGGGTGGGGGCCAGCGGGTCAAAAGGTGGCAGGGGAGGAGAGAGAAGGGCGGGGGAAGAGAGAGGGGGAGAAAGAGAGAGAGAAAGAAAAAGAGAGAGAGAAAATGAAGCATGAGATTGAATATCACCACCATCAACAGCTACCCAAATCCAACTCCAAAGGTAAATCATCTCTTCAGAAGCTTTGCATGATGTGAGCCCTAATGGAAAACAACTTGGTTGAAGGCCTCCATCTCCCATGCCATGAACCTGCCCCAAAAAGAGAGAGAGATAGCAATACAGAGAGAGAAAAGGAGGGGTACTACAGACCCCCACATCAAGGTTTTGCACCGTCCCTGGTGCAATTCCTTCCTTATTTTGCTTATTTCGATGAGATCTAGGTAAAGTGCAATTACTGAAAGAAGCATGATATGTACAAGGGGTGTAATGCTTCCATTTTGACCTAGTTCAGATACTTCTTCACCGTGGAGATGTTAACCAGGGGAATCCTTTTACCCTGCAGATCTTCCAGATGCATAGCGCCATGTGGAAATACTTTGATTACCTTATAAGGTCCTGCCCATTTGGGTGCCAATTTAGTTGAAATTGCTGGGACCTGGTGCACTAAAACCATGGACCCTTCTTGAACTTCATTCGATCTCAGATACCTGTCATGCAGTCTTTTGCGCTCTTCTTGTGTTACCTGAAGTTTTTGCATTGCTCCTTCTCTGTATTCTTCTACTGCCACCAATCTTTGAATGGGGGGTTCAATTCCAATGGTTTTGATTCCTAGTTCCTTTCTGATAATGAACTCGAATGGTGCCAATGCTTCTTTCCCATATACCAACCAAAATGGAGTTTCGCCTGTGGTTCCCCTCTTTGTGGTTCTGAAAGCCCAAATTGCACCGATCAGTGCTAGCGGCCAGGAGCTTTGATGATCAAAAGCTAATTTGCGAAGCAATCCCATCAAAATCTTATTGGAACTCTCTGCTTGGCCATTTGCCCTTGGGTAATAGGCACAAGATTTTTTATGGAAGATTTTGTACCTGTCAAATATAGACTGGAGCAATTGATTTACAAAATGTGTGCCCCTATCACTAGTAATTTCCAGTGGGCAACCAAATCTTGAGAAAATACGTTTATACATAAATTTAGCTACTGTTAAAGCCGTGCATTCCACAGTAGCTTTAGCCTCTATCCATTTAGTGGCATAGCATGTGGCCATCAAAATATACTTTTTACCTCCTGGTTGCCCAGTTGGGCTAATCGGCCCTATGAAATCAAGACCCCATCGTTCAAATGGGAGCCATCCTGTAGATATGACCAATGGTTGGAAATTCAATCTGGTTGGCGCGGGAGCACACCTCTGGCAGATGTGGCATTCTTTGGCGAACTTGATTGCATCTTTGAAAATATGAGGCCACCATAAACCTTTGTGGATGACTCTATGAGCCAATTCTTCCCCCTTTAGATGTCCTTCACTGTGTGCAGCTTCTAGCAAAAGATTTACCTCCTCTGGATAGACACACCTTCTCAATATATCATCTTGACAGTATTTATATAAATTTCCATTTATAAGCGAATATGCTTTGGTTTTCAGGAGCAATCTTCTCTTTTCTACAGGTGTCAAGTGTTCTGGGATCTTCCAGTAGTGAGAACATGAAGAATTTCATCATACCAGCCAGTTCGAATTGTTACTAGAAAAAGATTGCTATCCACCAATTCGTCATTAATACCTGTTGCCTTTTCGCTCATTGCCGTCCTGGACACTTGATCTGCCATGTAGTGCTCTTTTCCTGGCTTAATATGAATATCAAAATTAAATTCTTGAAATAGGAGTAACCATCTCCAAATCCTTCCAGCTACTCTAGGCTTGTTTATCAAATACTTCAAGGGCTGATGGTCGGAAATAACGATGAAATGTACACCAAGGAGATAATGTCGGAACTTCTGAAGAGCAAATACGATAGCCAAACCTTCTCTTTCCGTTGTACTGTAATTTCTTTCAGCTTGGTTGAGTAGTCTGCTTGCATAAGAGATAGGTCTATCCACTTTGTGAGATGATGGTTGAGCTAGAACTGCACCAACAGCATGAAGACTAGCATCTGTATGCACATGAAATTCCAATGACCAATTAGGAACACTTAAAAGTGGAGCAGTACATAGCCTCAACTTTAGTTCACAAAATGCTTTGTCAGCTTCAGCACTCTAGGAGAAAGGGATCTTTTTACTGGTAAGCCTTGACAAGGGCTTAGCAATTTCCGAATACATCCTAATGAATCTTCTGTGATACCCTGCATGGCCCAAGAAACTTTGCACTTCCTTTGGGCTTTGTGGAATTGGCATAGAAAGGATAGCAGTGATCTTTGCCGGATCAACAGTTATCCCTTCGACTGATACTATGTGGCCTAGGAGAGTGCCTTTAGTGACCAAAAAATGACATTTAGCAGGATTTAACTTCAACCCTGTTGTGAGACACTGCTCAAAGATTTCCTTTAGATTATCCAAATGATTATTTGAACTATTGCCCTCTTGTCTGTTCCTGAAAATACTGAAAAATCATCCATAAAAATGCGCAGAAATGAGATTAACCATTTCCCTAGTATGAGATACATAGTCCTATTGAAGGATGCTGGAGCATTCTTCAAGCCAAAGGCCATACGGGTATAAACATATGTGCCCCATGGAGTAACAAAAGCCGTCTTGTCTCTATCTTCAGGATGAATGGCTATCTGATTGTAGCCACTGAACCCATCAAGAAAACTATAAAGAGAGTGTCCAGCTACTTCTTAAAGCACCTGCTCTGTGAATGGCTGAGGAAAACCATCCTGAATAGTTACCTTATTCAAGGCACAAAAATCAACACATACCCTTATTTTGCCGTTTTTCTTTGGTACAATGACCATGGAAGAAAGCCACCGTGAGTGTTCTACAGGAACAATAATACCTGCCTCTTCCAATTTTGTGATTTCTAGCTTTACTGCCTCTGCATACTTTGGATTAAGTCGGTAAGGCCTACTTCTTGCAGGTGAAGCTCCTTCCACTAAGGGTATTCGGTGTAATCCAAGCTCCTCAGGTATCCCTGTTAAGTCTTTATAGGACCATGCAAAGACACTTTTATAGGTAAAAAGTAGGGAAGTTACCTTCTGCAATAAAGGCGGATAGTGCCATAACCAAGCAGCCAAGTGAACCATCTGAGGATTCTCTTCATCTCCAAGATTTACTTCTTGAACAAACTTTTCAGAATTGGACTCACTTGAAAGTTCATCTCCACTGTATGCAGGAGCAGAGTTCAATTTATGATCCACAATCTGTTCCTTGATCCATCCTAAGGGTATATTTGAGAATGGAAGTTCTTGAAGGTCACAATTATCTTCCCCAGATGCAGGCACAACTTTGTCTCTTTTTGGTCCTGTAAGCATAAAATCATTTGATTCCTCTTGTTTACCTGCCTTCTCTTTACATACCATCATAGTGGCGCTGAGTGTTGAATTTTGATTATCTGTCTCAATTAGAGGTTTCTGTTCTTGAGGAGGTGCCTGCAAAAGATAAGCTTGACTTCCTTGCTTACTCTTTTCTATTTTGTTCAAGTGAAGAACATCAGTTTTTCCTTCTTCCCGTCCTCCTTGTGTTGCTTCTGCAAAATCTTCATTTACCTCACATATCTCTATTGTGTAGCATTCTGCACTTCCCATCATCGAACTTAATAGGGCCTCATCTTCTGAAGGCATTACCTGAGTTTCCATTGTATATCCAGTAGCCTTGTTGATGTCTGATCCTTCTTCCAAATGTATCTGTAATTGATTGTTAGTACATGTGGAAATCCATAACTTGTTCTTTCCCCAATCCTGTAGAGCCTTTGCTTGCCTTAACCAAGGCCTTCCCAGGAGTAGAGGGTATGAGGTCTCCTGAGGCAGGGCAATAACAACAAATTCTAAAACAAAATGACAACCCTAAACTATCATAAGTACCTTTTCAACAATGCCCACTGGTGCAACCCGATGTTGATCTGCTAAGGTGACTGTGAAGGGTGCTGCCTTTGTGGGATTGAGCCTTAGTTTCTTCATAGTGAAATCAGGCATCAAATTGATGCCGGAACCTCCATCTATAATAACACCTGCTAGAGCTTCATCCTTGATGAAAACGGATAATCTTGAGCTCTGATAATCAGCCAAGGGTGCAGGAGGAAAGTCCACCATAAAACCATCTATGCTAGGAGGTGGGCACAAGCATGCAGAATGTATAATCTTCAGCAGATCACTTCTTACTTTAGGATCTATCTTTATGAGTTGATACAGGCTAATCTTATGATGAATACCTTTCAAAATTTCTTCAATGTTCACTTCTTGCTTGCCTTCAGAAGTACTTGTTGGTTGATCTTTTAGCAAAGTAGTTGCCTTCTCATAAGCTTCTTCCATTTCTTCTTGGTCCTTCCATCCCACCCTCTTTTCTACAACTCTATCTTTGAGTCCTTGTTGTTCCTCCATTTGGGCTACTGCCGCTTGCCTGGCTCTGGTCATCATTGGCATGGATGAAGATGAAACAACATAAGATTGAGCGGTCATACCTTCTACTGGTGGGGAGACTGCAATCATGTGAATTGGAGCTGGACGACCTCTTGGGCAATCTCTGGTGTAGTGATCCTTAGCATCTGGACAGTGCTGACAAGGGGGTGCATCCTCTGGAAGAGAACACCTGTTCTGCATATGGCCATACTCCCCACAACGGTAACACATTAGGGGCCTATTGTATCTAGGCCGAGTTGGGCGGGTCTCTTCTCTATTAGGTGCATTAGAAGTGCTAGCATAATATGAATCTACACCTTGATGGTTACCTCGCTGTTGTGTCCCCTTAAGGTAGTAGCAGTCTCTTGCTTCATGACCCTCTTTGCCACAGAACTGACAACTGACTCTGTTAGGACAATTTACATTGGAATGTCCATTATTACTACATATTGTACACCAAACCTGTCTTCGTATGTCCTGGGTAGTCCGCAAGTCTTCAAGCTCACGCCTAAGTTGAGACACTTCATCCACATTATGAGTTGAGGGTGGCGGTATGACCTTCTCTTCTTGGCGACTTTGCTGCATCCTTAAGGCTTCCAACTCCTTCCTGAGTTGCCCGATCGGATCCAAATCGGATGCATAATTTGGTTGAGACTCTACTTCAAAATGTATTCTAGCCTCCTCAATGCGTGATGCAGTTGCAACAAAATCATCAAGTGTTGCATCCAGTCTGAGGGATTCCCGAAGCTTTTGTTGAGATGACTTAGGTAGAGCCTTCTCAATCCATTTCTTAACTAAAAAATCACCTGGAGCATGAGGCAAACGAGAAACAAGTGCTTTAGTTCTAGTGTGCAATTCATGAAAGGATTCACCTGCTCGTAATTTTAGGTTCTCTAGCTGATCTAGAGCTCGTTCTGAGGAGTCGCTTGGTCGAAATGTCTGCGAGAATGCCGCTTTTAGTGCCTCCCACGTAGTGAAGTGCCCATCTGCATACTGGCTATACCATTTGTCTGCAAGGCCTTCCAAGGTAGATGGAAAGAGCACCAACATTGCATCCTCCCGGTTCTGCAATCCTCTTCCACGGCATAACGAGACGAATCTCCTCACGTGGTCATCTGCATCTTCATAAGCCAATCCTTTAAATGTAGGAAACTTGATGTTCAACCTAGAGAGTAAATGGGAAAGATCCTCCATTGGTGCCGGCGCCTCTTCTGAAGTATCAGAGGAAAAATCTAAGGTTCTCCTATGTTTCTCTTTTGATAATGGTGTTACTCCCAAATCAATGGATAGATTCAAGGATGGTGGAGGAGAGGTAGGCTCACTGGTTGTAGTTATTTCTAACTTGTTGAGACGCTTCCGTTCACGATGAGACTCCTTATCCGCCCGCGTATGGGTCATGTACCTACTCGCACTTACAATAGGGCGAAAATCCTCTCACAGAAATGCAAAGGTCCCACCGTGCGTGCCAAACTGTAGAGGAGGTACTGGGGTATCCACTTTTATAGAAAACAAACACTTCCAGTACGTTGCCTACTCAAGGGGGGTTCTCTTTAGGGAAGTATACCCTTTAACATTTCTGTGAGCAGGTAAATAACACGGATTGCACATAGTAGTGAATGCTTCAGAAAATATGAACAATATATGACCAAGGAAGACCATACACTTTTTGATCCGAATCAGATGATTACAAAGTTGGGCAGAGAACTCAGAACAATACAAATGGTAGTATTTCTCAAGAGAATAGAGATTAATCAACACACTGACTCACAGAAAAATAACCCCAAGCTACTCTCTTACATTAGAGTGCTCATAGCCCTTCACTGTGAAGCCTACCCTCTGTATACACGACAGAGTAGCTCCCACAGTAGACTTGAAACCACCAAGTGCACGAGAGGTCTTCCACACGTATACGCGGACCACTGTATCTCTAAAACTTGTACATGTACTCCTGTGTGTGTCGTCGTCGTCGTCATAACCCAAATGAGCACAAATCCTTTGATTTTATAGGCCCCAATAGGCCAAGAGAGCCTTGCCGAATCTTCACGTCCACTGATCACGCGCCGGTTAACCACCCAAAATTGGAGGGGTAGGTCAATTGTTCCCTTGATTTGAATTGGATCCACAAAAATAGGTAGTCGCTGTGAATGGTTGCTGGCAATTCCACTTTTACTTTTAACAATCCACCTTTACCCTTTCACTTGCCATCAGAAATTCCCATTTTGTTTTGTTTTGTTTCCTCTCTTATTTAATCCCCGGTATTTGAATGAAGCCGTTAAGTCTAACTGCGTATCCCTTGACCAAGTGCATTTGTCATTGCACGAGCAGCATTACCAACCAAGACGCCTCGGCAACTTCTAAGGAGACTTTCAATGGAGGCATGTATTTCTCAACACATGCTTCGAACTCTGTTGCTGATGGGATAGCTAGTAGGTCTTTAGGTTGAGAATCCTTTGTCCATTTTATAAGAACTGACATTTCATCATTAGGTGTGTGAAAGCAGCCATACCCACTGTAGAATCACCTCTCTGGGAGAAAAGTGATACAAGGAGGGGGAAGGGGAGGCACTCGTGGGAGTGTGAGGAGGGGGAAGGGGAGGCGCTCGTGGGGGTGTGAGGAGGGGAGAGGTGGTGGGAGAGAGGTGGCCCGCGGGGGTGTGAGGAGGGGAGAGGTGGTGGGAGGGGGGTGGCTCGCGGGGGTGTGAGGAGGGGAGAGGTGGTGGGAGGGGGGTGGCTCGCGGGGGTGTGAGGAGGGAAGAGGTGGTGGGAGGGGGGTGGCTCGCGGGGGTGTGAGGAGGGGAGAGGTGGTGGGAGGGGGGTGGCTCGCGCGGGTGTGAGGAGGGGAGAGGTGGTGGGAGGGGGGTGGCTCGCGGGGGTGTGAGGAGGGGAGAGGTGGTGGGAGGGGGGTGGCTCGCGGGGGTGTGAGGAGGGAAGAGGTGGTTGGAGGGGGGTGGCTCGCGGGAGTGTGAGGAGGGGAGAGGTGGTGGGAGGGGGGTGGCTCGCGGGGGTGTGAGGAGGGGAGAGGTGGTGGGAGGGGGGTGGCTCGCGGGGTGTGAGGAGGGAAGAGGTGGTGGGAGGGGGGTGGCTCGTGGGGGTGTGAGGAGGGGAGAGGTGGTGGGAGGGGGGTGGCTCGTGGGGGTGTGAGGAGGGAAGAGGTGGTGGGAGGGGAGGAGGCTCGCGGGGGTGTGAGGAGGGAAGAGGTGGTGGGAGGGGGGTGGCTCGCGGGGGTGTGAGGAGGGAAGAGGTGGTGGGAGGGGGGTGGCTTGCGGGGGTGTGAGGAGGGGAGAGGTGGTGGGAGGGGGGTGGCTCGTGGGGGTGTGAGGAGGGAAGAGGTGGTGGGAGGGGGGTGGCTCGCGGGGGTGTGAGGAGGGGAGGGGTGGTGGCAAAGGGGTGGCAAGGGGGTGTGAGGAGGGAAGAGGTGGTGGGAGGGGGGTGGCTCGCGGGGTGTGAGGAGGGAAGAGGTGGTGGGAGGGGGGTGGCTCGCGGGGGTGTGAGGAGGGAAGAGGTGGTGGGAGGGGGGTGGCTCACGGTGGTGTGAGGAGGGAAGAGGTGGTGGGAGGGGAGGAGGCTCGCGGGGGTGTGAGGAGGGGAGAGGTGGTGGGAGGGGGGTGGCTCGCGGGGGTGTGAGGAGGGAAGAGGTGGTGGGAGGGGGGTGGCTCGCGGGGGTGTGAGAAGGGGAGAGGTGGTGGGAGGGGGGTGGCTCGCGGGGGTGTGAGGAGGGGAGAGGTGGTGGGAGGGGGGTGGCTCGCGGGGGTGTGAGGAGGGGAGAGGTGGTGGGAGGGGGGTGGCTCGCGGGGTGTGAGGAGGGAAGAGGTGGTGGGAGGGGGGTGGCTCGCGGGGGTGTGAGGAGGGGAGAGGTGGTGGGAGAGAGGTGGCCCGCGGGGGTGTGAGGAGGGGAGAGGTGGTGGGAGGGGGGTGGCTCGCGGGGGTGTGAGGAGGGGAGAGGTGGTGGGAGGGGGGTGGCTCGCGGGGGTGTGAGGGGGGAAGAGGTGGTGGGAGGGGGGTGGCTCGCGGGGGTGTGAGGAGGGGAGAGGTGGTGGGAGGGGGGTGGCTCGCGGGGGTGTGAGGAGGGAAGAGGTGGTGGGAGGGGGGTGGCTCGCGGGGGTGTGAGGAGGGGAGAGGTGGTGGCAAAGGGTGGGCAAGGGGGTTGGGTAGTAGGGAGGGTGGGGGCCAGCGGGTCAAAAGGTGGCGGGGGAGGAGAGAGAAGGGCGGGGGAAGAGAGAGGGGGAGAGAGAGAGAGAGAGAGAGAGAGAAAGAAAAAGAGAGAGAGAAAACGAAGCATGAGATTGAATATCACCACCATCAACAGCTACCCAAATCCAACTCCAAAGGTAAATCATCTCTTCAGAAGCTTTGCATGATGTGAGCCCTAATGGAAAACAACTTGGTTGAAGGCCTCCATCTCCCGTGCCATGAACCTGCCCCAAAAAGAGAGAGAGATAGCAATACAGAGAGAGAAAAGGAGGGGTACTACATCAGTGTTGATAGAAGTGTGTCTTGGCTACCAGATGATATTATTACTGCCTTATCTGGTAGATGTCAAGAACTTTGTAGGAACATGGCATCCACAACTATTGTTTCCCCTTAGCATGGTAGGAGGGAAGATCTCGAAGGTCCACAACTTGAGAGATGCTTAACTATTGATGTTTGAGAGCATCCAAGGTGGTATCTGAAAGGGCTAGTTTTGGTACCCTACAAATCCTTGTATGTATACGGGATGAGAAAACTCCTGCTTATGGTGAGCTAAAGAGAAGACGTGAAACTAAGCTTGGTGTAGTTATCCAATGTTGTTTGTCAAGGAATATAAAGAATTTCAATACTTAGTATTTGGCAAATGTTGCTTTGAAACAAGGAGACAAGACCAGGCACTCAAAGAATTTCATCAGTGAACCCTTAACACGGACATTCATTGACAAGGATAGACCAACCAATGATCCATCACAATGATGGGTGTACAACATGAAGAGATAATTCACCATGGTAAGAATCTCCTACTTGGCCAACATTATGTCCATGATAGATTAGGAAACCTCTTCGTCAACATGCCCTTGAGAACGTCACTGAAGACCTCCAATTCTTGCACCATATTTCTTCCAATACATTTTCCAAGTATGCATGCATAGGGCCACCTTACAAGGCCATGCACAAGGCACACACTTTCTTCAACCAATGCACTAACACACTTACCCATCACTCATTATGGGTTACAAGTACTTGGCATGAGCTACAGATGAATATCATCCTTGGAAGATCCGGAGAACCTCAATGGAGGCCCACAATGACACATTCATGCTCGAATCCAAGGAAGAAGCACATACTAAGGGACTACAACTTGCACAAGCTCACAATGAAATATGAGGAACTAGACAATAGAACCTGCTACAATTGGAAGATCAACGGCTCTTAGGATAGACACTACCTCTCTAAGCACTACATGGAACAACTGCTACAACAAGGGTCTGTCAGGGACGACAGACTTGAGAGGGGGGGAGTGTTGAAGCTCAAGGTCAAGGACAAGCACAATAAGTGGCATCAAAGAAGTGGACACACAAGAAGAAGGAGCACATAGGGAGCTCCAAGAAGTGTATGTCAAATTCTCATAGAAATCCCTATAAAAATAGTGATTTTCATCACTAAAAGCCATTGTAAATACCATTTCATAATTTTATAACTCCATTTTGTTCAATCCGAGGAGTCCTTAAGCTTGAGGAGTATTAGAAGTATCATCCTACCAATTTTCATGATTTTTAGACTACATTTGAGCCCTCAAATAAGCCCTGGAACCTAATTTTTAACTACACAGGACACTAGGTCTAGGCAGAGCCAAAACTAGTCAAAACACTATAAAAAGAGCTAGAAAGCTCATTTTTTGGGGTTAGCTTGTTAGAGAATAGAGCTTTTTTAAGAGAGTTCCTTTGCAATTGAAAGCTTTCCATTGTTCCACTCTTTGATCTTACCTTGTGCGCAGGTGTGTATGTGTGTGCATGCTTGTGTGCTTTCACGCATGCACTTGTGCCTTCATTCACTCAAGGTCTTCATACCAGTCCTCACGTCTCCATGGATTGACAAGTAGAGGAGGGGGTGCTTATGCTTGAGCTACAGGGAGGTCTTGCAATTCCTAATATGAGGTAATAAGAATTTAGATATTGAGTTGAGCATATAAGACATGGCTTGAGCATCCTTTGCACGCCATGCAACTAGTCTCTCTTGCTCTTCTTTTGTAGGTTGATGTTTGTTTCTAAGACTTGTCATTGCTTCATCTCCAGATATGTATCCATACAAGCTTATTCCTTGGAGGAAATCCTTCATCCTTAGGGACCATGCTGGATAATTGCCCTTATCCAATTTTTCAATCAATGATGGAAATCCATCTCGCATTTTACCTTGATGTTGCTCTCATAGCACGGTTGGAGGAGATGGTGGACACCTTCCAGAGATGAGATGGTGCTCCAAATCCCTACTTCACACCAACCAAAATTGAGTTCACGAGTGCAAAGTAGACCTCTTGAGCTTGCCAAGAAGCACAAATAGTCACCCAAGTACTTTGGAAGATGATCCTCAAATCATTGGATCAAAATAGATGAGTAGGAGTTTCTACTATGAACCAAAACTTGCTATTTTGGTCTGCTCAAAGAAATGAACAATACTCCCTCTCTACTAACAGTTGAATAAAATTCTTTTTAGCATATCTAATTAACTTGAATAGCTAATGTTTTCAAGCAATTTTAGCGGTCCAATTAGCAACTCTTGAAGGTGAAGTAATGCCTAATTATATCAATCGATGCCAAGCTAAGTTATATCAAGAACCCTTAACTGTAGACATGCTTAAATGACTAACTCTTGCCAAGAAGCAAAAGGAAGAGAAAGAACGAATCAAAGTTGAAGCCCAAGCAAAAGCCTTTGAGCGCATTAAGTGAATGTGACAACAAAGGAGAGGACTAGGTAGAGAACCCCAATCATAGATGCCCCACGATATCTAGTAGCTATGTGTCAACTGGGAAGAAGGGATATCCTGGGTATTATTGAGAGGAGACCATTTGTTAATATCACTCTAGGATAGGGCCCCATGCGCATGCAATGTAAGGCTTTAATCGACTCTAGTGCAACAATGAATGCAATTCAACTCTCTCTTTGTAGAGAGTATGAAGTTAAGCCTCTTGAAGCCTATCTCATAGGATTAGGTGGATTAGAAACCCCTTGTATAGGCAAGGTCGAGCTACCAATCTCCATTGAGGATGTGACCTTGACAATAAAACTGTTGGTTTTCCATGATGAAGACATAATAAAACCTATGATCCTAGGCCAAGAATGGTTATACCACTACTCGACGAATTTAAATCTTCATAGAAGTATGCTTCAGTTGGAACTTGCAGGACAATATCATGAGCTACCCCTCTGAGGTCACTGCAGAGAGGTGTTGGATGTGATAGAAAGCCCTCCCACTGTGTGTGGCCTCCCTCCAACCTTGCATGAGTCAACAAACCCTACCGAACAAAAGTAGGACATACCACCCATCTAGGAGAGGGCACTAGGTAGGCAGATAGGAACCAAACAAGTATGGCGGCATAAGGATCTGTCTTCAAATGGACATGAACAGTAACCACTTCCAGGCACAATAGCAGTGCATCTCCCTTATTTTCCAAAATAGTGTGTGAATATGACATCTCACCCTCAACGAGCAGCATGGCCACATCATCCACGTACTCAACGGTGCAACACATTACAGTGGCCCTTTAGAGAGTCCACTCGAGCATTCCCACAACCAAGGTGGATATGCAAAGCGACAGTGTCCAGTGAATCAAACACTCCAGATCTTCAACATTGCTCTTGAATTCCATCGAGGCAACATATTCGATAGATTTGGGTGCCCAAGTCCTTGGTGATCCCTCAGTCCAAGTCTCACCAGCTCTCGGTACTTAAAAAGTGTGTAGCTTGTGCTTCAACCTTAGTCAACTTGAAGGAAACTTTTTATGAGAGTACTAGGACACTTTGCACACCTTCTTTTCTAGATCCCACTTCATCTCTTCTAACCCCCCATGTGGTACAAAAATTGATCCCCAAGCCTTCATTAATCACGACAACTCTCACCCAACTCACCCTGACCGTCGACTTAGCGAAGCTAAATAGTTATTAACCACTCCATTCAGACCCAGCTCGACAAACTCATATCACCACCATCCTTTTAACATACACTAACTTTGTAGGTAGTACTCATTCGAAATCAATTGTAAAGCCCCACATCACACAGTCCCACTCATAGTCAAAGCACACACTTCTCACAATTCACCTCTCATATCATTAAAATCACATACAGTACATGGAAACATGTTGGTGGTGGAAAGGAATGGAGGTCTCATCTTCTTGGGATCTTAATTATTTTCCATGAACAATGTGTTTTCCTCTTCGCTCCATCTTAGGTTCGCTACACAAGCTTTCATCATGCAAGCGGAAGGTTCCACCAGTGCAATGCTCGGATGGCCTATTGTCGACGTCTCAACTCTTCCATTTGAGAGCTTGCCAATGGCAATACCTTTGGAGTTCTAGGGTTTCACGGGTCCTATGTCCATTGAAGACCCTCCCCAAGATAGATAGAAAGATAAAGCAGCAAGGCCCATAGGTTCCAAGGCCTCACCAGACCCCTAGGAGAAGCCAACTTCATCTACGAAGCCAACTTGACTTACCGTGCAAATGTGTGGAGGCGATATCAATTCTTTTCACAAGAGCTCAAGAACCTCCAAAATAGTGAAGACCTCAAACCCATATGGTAGAGAGCAGGATTCAAAAATTACTTTAGTGCACAACTCCCTAAACTCGACTTTTATCAATGTTACTATTTGGTGGCTTCTATTAAAGAGCAAGAGCACAAGGAGTTGGACCCTGTCTTTGTACTACCATTGTTGGTCAATGATTCCCCCTTCAAGAAGTTCGCCTTGTCTTTGGACTTGATTCGGCTTGCACTTAAGATTCATGGCAATCATACACCCACAGAAAAAGAGCATCTTATCCTAGACCCTATGAAGCAAAGTGATGTAGATAAATGGCCAGCCATCTCAGCCATCACCTCTCAACTAACCACTCCATTGAGAATATCCTCCAACATTTTGCCTTTCCTACATAGGAGCGATTTACGATTCCACACAAACATCTATGGTTTGGATTGTACCTTGCCATTAGTGGGCCTCAAACCATTGATATTGCTACTTATATCTAGGACCAACTTTTATTTGCAGGTCATCGGTGGGAGAAGAAAAAGGTTGTTCATGGATGTTCTCCCTATAGCTTAAGCGTAAGCACCACCTCCTTTACTTGTCAATCCATGGAGACGTGAGGACCGGTATGAAGACCACGAGCAAGTGAAGGCACTAGTGTGTGAGTGAAAGCACACAAACATGCACACACATACACACACACACAAGGTAAGATCAAGAGAGGAACAATGGAAAGCTTTGATTGCAAAAGAGTTCTCTTATAAAAGCTCTATTCTCTAACAAGCTAACCTCAAAAATGAGCTCTCTAGCTCTTTTTATAGTTTTTTGACTAGTTTTGGCCCTGTCCAGACCTAGTGTCCGACCTAGTTAAAAATTAGGTTCCAGGGCTTATTTGAGGGCTCAAAGAAAATCTAAAAATTATGAAAATTGGTAGGATGATACTTCTAATACTCCTCAAGCTCAAGGACTCCTTGGCTTGAACAAAATGGAGTTACAAAAATAGAAAATGGTATTTACAATGGTTTTTAGTGATGAAAATCACTATTTTTGTAGGGGATTCTTCTGAAAATTTGACATACACTTCTGGGAGCTCCCTACTTGCTCTCTCTTCTTTTATGTCTACTTCTTTGATGTGCCTCCATGTTTTATGCTTGACCTTGAGTTCCAACACTCCCCCCCCTCTCGAGTCTGTCGTCCCTGACAGACTTTTGTTGTAATGGTTGTTGCAGGTTGCTTTGAGAGGGAGTGTCCATTCAAAAGAACTAGAGCTGTCTCTCTTCCAAATGTGGCAAGGTTGGTTGTCCGATTCTTCATTGGTCACTGTGAGCTTTTTGCACATTGTAGTCCCTTGGTAAGTGCTTCTGCCTTGGAATCCAGCATGATTGTGTTGTTGTGAGTCTCCATTGATGACCTCAGATCATCCAAAGATGATTTTCATAGTAGTCATGCCAAGTACTCATAACCCATAATGGATGATGGGTAAGCGTGTTCGTGCATGGGTTGAGGAACATATGTGCCTTGTGCATGGCCTTGTAATGTAGCCCTATGCGTGCTTACTTGGAAAAATGCATCGGAAGAAGTATGGTGCAAAAATTGGGGGTCTTGAACTAAGTGCTCAAGGGTATGCCGACGAAGAGGTTTCCTAAGCTATCATGGTTATGGTGTTTCCAAAGTAAAGATACTTACCATGGAGAAGGTCGATCGATGTTCATCTCTTCGTGTTGTACACTCGGCCTTTAGGATGGAACATTGTTGATGAATGTCCATGTTGATGGTCCATTGATGAGATCTTTTGAGTGGCTAATCCTCTCTCCTCTTTTCAAAGCATCATTTGCCAAATACTGAGAATTGAATTTCTTTATATTCCTTGACAAACATCATTTGATATCTACACCAAGCTTAGTTTCACATACTCTCTTTAGCTCACCATAAGTAGGAGTCTTCTCATCCAGTATACATACAAAGATTTGCAGGTTACCAAAACTACCCCTTGTAGATATCTCCCTGGATGCTCTCTTACATGCAATAGTTAAGCACCACTTCAAGTTGCGAACCTTCAAGATCTTCACTCCTACCATAGTAAGAGGAAACCATAGTTGTGGATGCCATGTTCATGCCAAGTTCTTGACATCTACGAGATAAGGCAGCAATTATATCATCTGCTAGCCGAGACACACTTCTATCCAAACTGATAAATGCCCAGTAATCAACATTTCCACCTTTAACCAAGCATGACTCATTCATGTTTCATGAGCCAAACCTGGGAACAAGTGCTTCCTCTCCCTTCTTTTTTTTTTTTTTTTGGAGAAACAATGTCACCAAACAAGAAGACAGATGTTAGTATCAGAAAAAATAGTTGACATATGTCAATGTGCTCTTGTGCATGGGACTCTCCAATGTGTCTATGCACGGCCCTGTAATGTGGCCCTATATTAATGCATACTTTGGAAATGCATAACCTGAATGGTGCAAAAGATTGGGTTGTGCAAGGAGCACATGGTTTTCGCTCATTGAGGCTTTTCGATGTTATTTGTGGATGTTGATGCCATCTATCGTGGAGGTATCCATTGGATCTTGAGATGACAATTGATCTTCCTCCTTATAGGGATCCATTTTAGAACAACATTTGGCACTATAGAGATTACTTCAGGCGTCTTCCTGTTTGGATGCTTTTTGAACTGTGGTATCCAATGTGGTTGGCACTTTGGTTCGGTGGAGGCTACTTGTACTTTTGGCTTCCAAACCCACAGACTTTTTGCACGTCTTCCTACTATTGTTGAAGAGCTGATTTGATCTTCTTTTGGTCTCTGTACGTGGTTCTTACCCTTTTCTCTTTTTGGCTTCTTTGTTGAGACCTTTCGCATGTGGGAGAACATAGGTTGTTGTGGAAGTAAGAGCTTCTTAGGTACCCACAACTATAATCGCCCTTGTTAAGCTGCAGCTAATTTTGTAGGCACCCAAACTTGTTGGATACCTTGTGATTGAGCTTGTCCGAGCTGCTTCCTTCGTCTTCTGGCCTGGTTGGCTTGCCTAGATGGGATTTGTGGGGGCAAGGCTGTTGGTTGCTCTCCTTTGCGTACCCAGATCTGTTTCATGCTCGGAACTGCTTTCTTTTCGAATGGTTTCTTTCTATTTGATGTAGTAGTTGTCGTGAACAATTGTGTTTGCCTATGTGGTGGACTCACTACTGTGGCTACTTGATTCTTTGGAGAAGAAGAGAGATCCACCCGCCTTCGAACCTGTTCTTCCACGATTGACTCCTTCTGCATCATAGAGCTTTTGACACATACAACATCTTCTTCCATATGATTAGTCTTAGAAGAACTAAGAGAGTGTGTGGTTCCATGATCTAGGAGCATGCAGCTCTCTAATTCTAATGTAATGTATTGTTCATGTACCCAAACTTGAAGAATTTGACTTCTTAGGTTTAAGTTAACTACATGGTCATAGATCCAATCTTGACCCAAGACAAGTGGTTCTGTAAGGTTCTCATCTTGACAGACTAGTGCTTTGACTTTCATTGGAACATCTTGAAGGTAGATGGGAAGTTCCACCTCGCCCAAACAAGGGGTTTCCACACCTCCCAATCCTATGAGATAAGCTTCTATGGGATTGATGTTCAACTGCAAGTCTTGGCAGTAGGAAAGTCTAACTGCACTACTTGCTGCACCTGAGTCAATCAATGCTTTCACAGTCCTTACACCCTTCCCTTGTCCTATGTCTATGGTCACAAAGAGTCTTCAGTCAATGACTTGAGAAGTCGCTATGCCTGATTTTTGGCACATATCCATGTGATATTTTGGAGCTTTTGAGTTGACATCTAGGCCTAGTCGCCTGAACTTATTTCGCCTTATGCGCTCTCTAGCCTCTACTTGTGCTTCTTCTCTCACCCTTAACTCCTCTTCTTTTCGCTTCTTAGCAGTGTTGAGTCTCGTAAGCATATCCTCTGTAAGAGGTTCTTGGTATAACTTGACTCTACATCCACTAATATAGTTGGGCAAGATATCACCTTCTAAAGTAGCCAATTGAACTGCACCGCTAGTGGAAATTCTATTCATGATCATGGGTCCATATCCTCATTTTTCCAACTTACGGGCATGTTGTTTTAGTGTGTAAACCAACACTAGATCTCCCTCTTTCAATCCTTTATCTTTGATGTGTGCATCAAAGTATGCCTTTTGTCTTTTCTTTGCAGCATAGATGTCTGCTGCCGCTCGTAGCCTCGTCTCGCCTAAGCGTTCTAAATCAAAGATCCTAGAGTACAACTCATGTCCATGCCACTCATGCTCTTGTGCTACCTTTAATGCTGGGATTAGGAAATCTAATGGTAGCACAACATTCTATCCAACGACCATCTGAAATGGGGTGGCATTGAGTACCGTTTTATAGGCAACTCGATAAGCCCACAGAGCATGATGAAGTTGTTTGTCCCAATCAGAGCATTTATTATTTACCAGTTTTGTTAATACATTACATATGATCTTGTTTGTGCTCTCAGCTTGTCCGTTAGCTTGTGGATGATAGGGGGCAGACTTCTTATGTATCAACAAGAATTCTTGGAGAAGATTTTCAATGACTTCATTCAGGAAGTGTGTGCCTCTATCGCTCACTAACTCTATTGGTAGTCCATATCTTGTGAACACATTCTCAAATAAGAACTTAGCTGTTGTTAGAGCATCATTCTTTGTTGTGGCTTTTACTTCCACCCACTTGGTAAGGTAATCTATGGCTACAATGATGTATTCTGCATGGGAGTTTCTAGCTAGGGGGTTAATAGGACCTACGAAGTCTATTCCCCACTTTGAGAATGCACGTCCTCCCATCATGGGCCTCAAAGGCATCTCGTCTTTTCTGATAGGATATTGTGCACGTTGGCAAAAGTCACATTTCTTCACATAGGTATGAGCATCCATATGGAGAGTGGGCCACCAAAGTCCTGAGAATAGAATGGTCTTGATCACTCGGTCAGGACCAAAATGTCCACCTGCAACACCACTATGTGCAGTCTCTAAGACCTTTAAATAGTCTGATTCATGAATGCACAGTCTTAAGTAACCATCTTTGCCTCTTCGGTATAGGTTCTCTCCTACTAAGGCATAGCCTTGAGCCTCTTGCTCCATGCTTCGTCTTCTTGCTAGACTAGCCTCTTTGGGTAATCGTCCCGACCTCATAAACTCTACCAATGGAGCACTCCAATCAGGAATTAATGACACTTGATAAAGGGTGGCATGCTCCACTGGTGGTCTCTCTCTGCACATTGGACAATTCTTAATCCATTCATGTATTTCTTTGTCCATGCTAGGCCAATACACTCCTAAGCATTTTAGATTTTGTAATGTGCGCTGTTTAGAATAATGATTTCCTAGCAATCCTTCATGAGCTTGTTGCAACCAACTACTATGTTCATCGTTCTCAACACAACAAGCTAATACACCCTCAGTATCTTGTTTGTACATGCTTCCTGCCAATATGTGATATTTTTGTGATTTTACAATTTCTTCTTGTGATGTTTTCACATTCTTATTTGCAGGGCCGAAGGTTAGGACTGGTACCAACTTATTTGCCCATTTAGGAACAACTTCTAAATTGAATAGATAAGCATCAGGTAATTCATCAGACACTCCTTGCGGTGACTCTCCTGAAGTGATGCGAGAAAGGTGATCTGCCCGAGGGTGGGTTCTACCTTTCCTGACAACAACTTCAAAGTCATATTCCATTAGTAAGAGGAACCATCTTACTAAGCATCCAGTATTGCAAGGTTTATTGACCAAATATAACAAAGCTTGATGATCAGTGAAAAACTTGAACTTGTTGGCCAATAAATAGTGTCTAAACTTCTTCACAACATATACCATGCCTAAGCCCTCTCGCTCACTTGTGGTATAGTTTCGTTCAGCTCCGGTGAGCTATTTACTAGCATATGCTATGGGCAAATCTAAGTTTCCTTCACCTGTGGGTTGTGCTAGCACACATCCTATGGCATGATTGGATGCATCCACATGGACATGGAATGGTTTATTCCAATCAGGACAGGTCAGTATTGGTGTTGTGCACAAACATTTCTTCAGTTCATTGAAAGAATTCTCGCATTCGTCGTTCCACTCAAAATTAGACAACAAGGCATAAAGGGGTCTAGCTATGATCGCGTACATGTGGATAAACCTACGGTAATATCCACAATGGCCCATAAAGGCTTGTACCTCCTTAACATTCCTTGGCCTTGGCAACTCTGTTATGGCTCGTACCTTATCTTCATCTGTTGAGATTCCATTCTTAGAAACAATATGACCTAAGATTTGATGCACCATGAACACACACTTTTCCGGGTTCAGACACACTCGATATTCTCTACACTTGTTGAAGATTTGTCTGAGTTCAGGGATGTGAAATCTTCTTTCTTGGGAATGAGCACATAAATCATCCACATACACTTCTAAGCTCTTTCGCAAGAACTCTTTGAAGATATGACACATGACCCTTTGGAATGTTGCAGGTGCATTGGTGAGACCGAATGGCATCACACGAAATGCAAAGATTCCCCAATCTGTGGCAAAAGCCGTTTTGTGTTGATCTTCTGGGGCAATGGCTACTTGGTTGTAACCTGAAAATCCATCAAGAAAGCTATAAACTTCCTTGCCTGCAACACGCTCCAATAGGTGTTCCGTGATTGGAAGGGGATAACTATCTCTGATCGTAGCGGCATTAACTTTTTTAAGGTTAATACACACTCGTAACTTTCCATTCTTCTTGGGCACCACTACAATGGGGGACACCCATTCAATATGCTCAATCTCATAGATGAATCCAGCTTCAATCAGCCTATCAATTTCTTCTTTTATTTTAGCTGCATAAGTGTCATTATATGTGTAGGGCTTCTGTTTGGTGGGCTTAGCATCAGTAGTCATGGGGATCGTATGAGAGCATATTCTTGGGTCTACCCCCTTCAAGTCTCTATAGTGCCACGCAAACACATCCCTATATTCCCTTAATAGAGCTACGAGCTCCATTTCTTCTCTTGCACTTAGGTCATCTCCTATATATGTGCATCTCTCTTCGTTCTCTTCAATGGTCACTACAATTTTCTTGGTCTTTTCCTTATTATCATATGATTCTCCTATGATGGCCTCTCTCTTAGGCATTCGTACCAAAATTTTGCGGTCGTCAACTTCATATTTCTTGAAGTTTTCTGGTACTTCAAACAATGATTCCTCCTCTTCTTGTTTCACTGCTTTTCTTTTCTTTTTGTTTTGACTGCTCTCACTCCCATCCTTTGAATTTACAATTTTAATACTTGTGAGAGGTTCTTCTTCTTTCTGGGTGAACACTCCTATATCTTCTAGATAGTGCTGCTCTGAGTTAAAGCAACTATCCATCACAATGGACTCTATATCATCATCATTCTCTTCTTCTTCTATGACATCACTAGGGTCACATTCTTCTAGCAAGGGCTGACACATGAACACTGAAATATCATAACCCTCCTCATCACAATGAGGTGTCCATTGTTCTTCATTGACAACAATGTCCATGGTGGCTAAGATTTCTAGCCAGCCATGAGGCTCAAATTCCTCATCTGGAAAGATCATTGGTGTGTAGGCTGGGTCTTTCACTGGTCTATCTCCTAGCGAAGTTCCTTCTTCTCTTCCCTTTAAACATTTTTCCTCTTCCTCTATGACCTTGCACATCCACAAATGCGTATCTTCATGCAACCATGATGGATCAGGTGAACTTTCAGACTGCACTCAGATAGAATCTTCTTTCGTTTTGTGGATAGAATTCCACTGTACGGGTGGTACATCTCTGAAGGTGTAATCCTTCAAATTGACCTTGGTGGTGACCCCTAAGTGTTGCAAGTACAAGGAGTTGGTTCCCCAATCTTGTACTATTTGCAATTGTCTTAGGAAGGGTCTTCCTAGGATCATCTCATAGACGTTATTTTTCTCAAAGTCACATATAGAAAATGTATGTTCAAACTCCACACCACAAGTGGTTAGAGTTATCCCTTCGAGCAATCCTAGAGGTCTTTCAAAATGACCATCATCCATTTGAAGCTTCATTCTAGTTGGTCTTAATGTGGGTTTGCCCCATTGCTTCCACAAAGAGGTGGTTGCAATGGCAACACCAGCACGTGAATCTATGATTGCTTTGGTTGTGTAACCTTGATAAGTGATTGGAAGATAAGTTAACCTTCTTCACCCTCACACATGTCCCCTATTTTGTCTAGAGGTATCTCTGGCACTTTTTGCTTAGAGCCTGCTTTTGGCATATTGAAATCAAGTTCTCGAACCTGATCCTTCACATGATTCCATAGCTCAGGTTTTGCTTTGAGCAGCTCTTCTACAGTGAGATGACATTGAACCTTAGTGTTCTTCACGACATCAATGTTGCTTGGGACCACTGAGTCTTCATGTCTGACCAGTATTGTGGGAGCTCTGATCTGAAGAGATTCGAATTCCCATGGGCCTAGAAATTGAGGTAGTTCCTCTAAGGTATTAGATTCAAAATCTAACCTTTCATCTTCTTGTTGTTCTGCTTCATCTCCGTAAATAGATGGAATGTCTTGGGGAAATTGATCATGAAGATCATCAATCTCAGGAATAGGAGGGGAATTACCCTTCTCCTTGGCCCATTTCTCTTCTTGTATTTCCCGCAAGAACTCTTGAGAGTACTGTTGAATTGAAGGAGGTATTCCATCATCCGTGGAATTAGGAACATAAGCTCCCATTGGTGGTGAGCTTCCTCTTTCAATAACTCGTTGAGCCTGTGGAGGTAAAGAAACTTGTGGTTTGTTTACCAATTGCTCTAATCTTTCTAGTAAGCCTTGGAAATGCAAATCCGGTTTGACAGAGTTTGTCTGATTGAACTTTTGACTAGTCTTGAGTATAGCTTGAGCTTGTTCTACCATTTTCATGCACATTTTCATCCGTTCAATCTCTAAATCTGCTCTAGGGTAACTCTTGTCTAGGTTTGCAGCTGTTGGCCCTTCTTGAAGTCGAGCCTAGTAGGCCTTAAACATCATGTCCAAGCCTTCTAGGGTTGGATCTGCCAGAACAGACCCTGGTTGCGGTCTATTTACAATGGGTGGTGGGGTGGGATGAGGTGGAGTGGATGGAGTGTCGACATGCAAGGGGTTTTGAGATGCGATGTCTTCTATTTTTGTTTTTGCATCTTTCAAGCTTTCTTCTAGTTCCGATAACTTTTTATTCCACTTGCGATTAGCCTTCTCTCTGGTATCTTTCCATGTTCTTGTTTTCCTCCTACTAGGTTCTCCCCATTCACTCGACTCCGATTGCTCTGCTGGTTTATCTTGTTTTAAGGCTTGTGCTCTATTGACAGCTTGTATAGGAGCCACATTACTGCAACTTGAACTTGAATCCGCCACTAAGCCTACCACATATATAGGTGTAATCTTGGGCGCACTAAAGGGGTTTCTTGGACAATCTCTGGGGAGATGGTCTTTGCCACAATCACGACAAAAAGCCTGTATTGTGATAGCCTGTCCTTGACTCGGAGATGGTGGGTGGGGACAATCACGAAGAAAATGGTCGCCCTGACATCTAAAACATGGTCCTCTAGGGGCTGGTGATCTTACTTGTCTCAATTGGGGCCTAGGGTTCGCATTTGTGTACATGACATTGGAGTATTCAGGTTCCCAATTTTGTTCCATAGGTGGTGCCTCATATTGATACAGGTAAATCTCACTATGTTCAGGTGACTCTGTGTAATAGGCATATGGACTACCTTCATAGGAGTAGTCTGAACTATGAGCATGAGAGTCATTCTCTGAGATCAATGGGGTCACTGGCACCAAAGCTCTATCTGGATTTTCCTCTCCCACTGCATACTTGACTGGAATCACGTTTGCAAGAGCTGGTGGTTGGTTTCCCAAGATTGGTTGTGGCCTCTATTGTGCCTGATATTGTTGTTGTGGTCGATAATATGGCTGTTGCTATTGGTTCTGATACCTACCTTGTTGGTAAGGTTGCTGATACGTTTGTCTAACAGCCTGCCTATGGTAGGGAGAATCTTGAGCCGTGTGGTCCATTAGCGTAGTCTGTGCATGTCAAAATATGTCTGTTATTGGTAACTATTGCTGGAGGTGTAATTGGTCCTATGAAATCTAGGCCCCACTTTTGGAAGGATTCCAGAGGCACAACATGTTGGAGAGAGAAGTAGTGTCGCTGTAAAGGCTGACCGGAATGCTGGCACTCGTTGCACTATTGTACATACTTGGTTACGTCACGATACATAGTGGGCCACCACAATCCACTCTCTAGAATCTTTCAGTGAGTCAGATCAGCCGCAAAATGTCCTCCGGTTGGGGTAGTATGGGCCATGGTAACAACTGAAGCCATTTCATGTGGAGGGACACATCTGACTAATACTCCGGAGTGATCCATGTAATATAATTGTCTAACAATCAATCGAAAATGTCGACAGTACGTGGCTAGTCTTCATCTAGTAGCTGAAGAAATCATACCAGGTGGACATCCACTAGTCAAGAATAGAAGCAAGGTGTCATAGTAAGAAGAGGGTACCGGTAATTCTTGTGGATCCTCGTGTCTTATCTCTATTGCGTAGATGGCTGGTGTTGTATCATCAATTCCCTCTAGAGGCTCACTGGAGTCCAATCGAGAGAGAAAGTCAGCAAGAGCGTGTGCCGACCCTGGTCAGTGTATGACGGAGTAATCAAATTCTTGAAGCAGCAAGACCCACGGTGCTAACCATCCGCCCAAATGTTGTTGGCGCACCAGATACACCAGTGCTGCATGGTCTACATGAAAGGTGAAGCGTCTGCCCAACAGATAATGTCGAAATTTTTTCACAGAGTATACTAAGCCAAGACATTCTCGTTCAGTAATGGAATAGTTACGCTCTATTGGGGCCAATCTGCAGCTCACATAATACAGCGGACGAAACCATTTATCTGTCTGCTACATCAAGACGCTACCAATAGCACTGTCCGATGCATCCACAAAACATGAAATGACAACTCCTAATTCGGTGCTTGTAAAATAGGCGCCTGAGTTAACAATGATTTCAGCCTGTCAAAAGAAAGTTGACACTCTTCGGTCCATGCGAATTGATGCAGGCTACTGGTGATCAATCGATTAAGTGGTATTGCCAGATGAGAAAGCCAACGCAGATGTCGCCCATGCCACCAGATTTGGCCTAACAACCGCATCACGTCTTTAGGTGTCTTAGGAGCAGGAGCCTCCAGGATGGCCTTCACTTTGTCTAGATCCACCTGAATACCTTGTTTGGAAATAACATGCCCTAGCAGCTTACCACAGGAAACAAAGAACACCAATTTATTTGGGTTCAGACACAAATGATATTCCCGATACTTTGAAAAGCAACACCGTAAATGATACAGGTGTGCCAAAGTATCACCCGATAGCGAAAAATCATCCAGGTACACTCTCATAAAGGTGGTGAGATAAGGAGAAAAAAATTCTTGCATGCAACGTTGAAATGTACTAGGAGCATTGTGCAGTCCAAACCACATCACGGTACACGCATAGACACCCCAGTTGGTAATAAATGCGGTCTTGGCTATATCTTTCGCGGCCATTCTGACTTGATTGTAACCACTGTATCCATCTAGAAAGGAATACATCTCTTGACCAGCCACATCATCTAACATGGTATCCAAGAATGGCAACGGAAATGGATCAGGTACAATTGCAGCATTAAGCTTTCGGTAGTCCACACATATCTGCAACTGCTTCTTTTTCTTCGGAACTATAACAATGGGAGAGATCCATTCTGCGTGCTCAATAGGCACAATAAATCCCACCTTCAATAATCGATCAAGTTCAACTTTAACTTGTGCCGCATACTTAGGATTCATCCTGTAACTGGGTTGTCTGATGGATCTTGCATCCGGTTTTAGCACCACTTTGTGTTGATAAATCCGTGGGTCCAACCCCTTCATGTCCCTGTAATCCCAGGAAAACACATCAGCGAACTCTCGTAACAGCTGCAATAGACGCTCCTAGAAAGTCTATGATAGTCCTGCTTTTATCTTTACTGGTCGTGGGTTGGTTTGGTCACCTAAATTGCAGGTGATCAGCAGATCTTCCGGTACATAGAACTACCGGGGCTTTTCCTCATTGCCTCTGGACTGGAGTAATTGTTGAAGCATGACCTCATCCAAGGTGTGATCTGTGCTAGACTCATGCGCTCCAGTCAATGGTATCACCATACAAGCTGCCGGACTCCAGTTATCAGCCACTGTTTGTAAATCTACCGTGCCAAGTGCCATCAGATCCTTGTTTGCAGTAAGAAAAGCTTCCTCCTCATCATCGGAGAGACCATCCAACATGTGTACAAGCTCCGCTAAGTATGGTCGTGCATGTAAGTCACAGGGTTTCATGTCGTCCAGCGAGACAACATATTTCCGGTGATTATTTTTAAAGACTAATTCATGTGCTGACCAGTCTTGCACTACCTTAGCTTGTTTTAGCCAGGAACGTCCAAAGAGAAGATTGTAATCCAAGCTCGATTCTGGTAAATCTAGCACAACAAAGGTCATTTTGAAAATAGAACCTTGTAGAGTAATCAGAATATCTCGCACCAAGCCCACCGGATGGACTCGAGATTGATCGGCCATACATACAAAGAATTGAACAGGCTCAATTTGCATCCACCCTAGCCATTTGCAAAGGGTTGTTGTGGCAATATTGACACTAGATCCACCATCAATTAAGACTTGTGTGATTTTGTGATTTTTGTACCATACCGTAATCAGTGGTTTGTTCTCTAATTGTAGCTCCATAGCAATTACGGCATCTAAAGTCATTCCACCCACACTCCTTATGATCATAATCTGCTTCAATTAGGGCTTTAATCCATTGATGAACCATTTTGTAATAACATCATCTCGTAAATTAGCGTGTGCTGGTGGCAATTGCCTTAGATGTGTCCGAAATAGCACGGCATAATCCTGTATAGTTTGGTGTGGTTTCTGCCTATTGTTCTGCACGTAGTCAAAAATTTCGGTAGGATTCTTCTTCAATCGAAACCGTTGTAGAAAGGCATCCTTTACGTCATCATACTATCGAAAGTGGTTCAAACAGTATTTGGTTAACCATCATGCAGCTTCATTAACCAAGGTGGACTGGAACACAATTGCTTTGTAGGCAGGGTCTGCTGGGTAGTTCAGAACTGCATAATTAATCTCAAAGGTTCGCACATGCGCATCTCGATCATCCCCCGGAAATCCTCCAAATTTTGTATGCATGACCCCTGCTGGTACCAGATGCGGTGGGATAACCTGGTGCTGTTGTTGTTGTTGTTATTGCTGTTGTTGCTACTCTTGCTGTTGTTGATGCTATTGTTGTTGCTGTGAGCCACTCATGGTGTTGTTATTGGTGGCATTATTATTATTACTTGAATTTTGGGGAGGTATCTCTTGATCTCCCTGGACTGTATGATCAACCTGCTCACTTTCCGATCCTAAAATGTCAATGAACCGATTGCTTACTCCAAATCTATCATCCCTTCCTCGACTTGAGTGTCGAAATTAGCTAATCATGCACCAAAAAGTGATGAGCGCAGCAAGTGTCCACCAAACATCACCGTAGTTTCATCGAAAAACTTCGAATCGCCACCTGGTAATACCGAAATCTCATAGAAAGTTTTCGAATTCTCACCGGACTAGATTACACTGTCACTAGAAACATTCTCACCAGATAACGCGAACCTGTCACCAAAAGCGACCGAATTCTGACCAGATAGTGCAGAATTGACTCTGCACTGTATCTTTGTACAACCCGAAATCACCATACTTCCTTCAGGAGGGACCGAACTCGCACCGGACGTCACCGAAATCTCATCATGTACTACCGAACTACCACCGGAATTGCTAATGGTTGGCTGTACCGAACCTTCTGCAACTTGACTTAACTGTCCTGTACTTCTACCCCCAGGGGGTGTTCCTAATAGATTCGGAACTACCCAGGGATGTTGATCTCTACGGTATTTAGGGTATGATTCTCCGGAACGTGTTACAGGCATATATAAAAGAATTCTTTCTCAATCTCTAATCTTTGTTGCAAACGGCTACTCCATTTCCCATAGACGGCGCCAATGTTAAAATATTATAACCTTTTTACTATTAAGGTTTAATTCACGACTGGGTTCTTGGGATGGTCAGGGGTCTGTAAACAGAGGCCCTATTTATATTTTCCCAAACTACAGATTAAGATTATATGACTTCACTGAACTGAGCGCTAACGTATTCTCTTCCAATACTACTCGAAATACGCTGTTAACGCACTTCCATGTCAGAAAGTTAACCGTGTAACTCTTTCACATAGCACGTTAATCAAATTACCATCGCGATGGTCATTGACCGCAGTGGCGATTGGCTCACGCCATCAGGATCGCGTCTCACTATCACGATGGTGACTCACCATCGCGATGGTGCTTGACAATCGTGATCCTGACTGGCCATTGTGGCTTGATCATCGCAATTGTGTATGATCATCGTGACCTTGACTATCGTCGCTTGACCATCATGTGCTGACCATTGCGATCCTCGCTCATCATCGTGGGGCTTGATCGTCATGGCTTGACAGTCACGACTATGACTCATCATCGTGGGTTGATCGTCGTGGCTTGATGGTTGCGATCCTGAGTGATCATCGTGACTTGACAACCACGACTATGACTGACCATCGTGAGGCTTCACCATCGTGACTTCTGACCATCATGGGTGTCACACCATCACGATTGTGACTGATCATCGTGATTGTAACTGATCACCGTGACTGTTAAGCAAAATGCAAAATTAGGGTCTTTTGCATGAATCTTCAAAATTTTTGGGCCAATTTTTCGGCATTAATTGTGAACTCTTGTGTGTGGCATAGAGCAAATGAAGAAGTGGGCAAGTGCCTCGAGTTCTCATACATAGTCAAAATAGTCGCTTTTTAAGTCCAGGAGAACTCTGTAAGTGAAGTTTCCATTTCTTGAATTGTTGATGATTTCTTTGAGTATAGTTGTATTGTGATCAACGGAGTGTCTTAGGACTCCTAGTGTAGCCAGTTATTGCCCTAGCTCATTGAGTGGTAAGTAGCTGACAAGAGAATACATAAGTGGGTGAAGGGACCAAGTTGAAAGGAATTTTTGTGAATTGAATACGCAACGCTCAAATGAATTAACATCAGAACACATTAAAACGATTCCTTGTGACAAATGTAAACAAGACAATAAGCTCTAAAGAAAATTCAAAACGAACTAAGTGATTGACCAAAGTAAAGGGGTGACCAAAGTAAGGCTAGATTAGGATTATTGAACCTGAGGTCTAGAAAGTACTTAGGGAAAAGTGATAAATGGAATGTGAGATCTTCCAAAGCTAGCATAAGAACTATAGTATGATAATGGGCACAACATATCCATACGAGGTTAGTTCAGATACAAGTGACTCGGATATGTCTTTCAACATGAGTTGACCAGGAGTGTCATTTAATGTTGCCCACCTAGAAAAGACGGAGGGACCCTACAAAACTCAGTTGGAGTATATTCGCACAAATACATTGGGTGCTGGAGTATATGAGGATGGCCTTCTCAGGTATGTAATTCAATTACATAATCCTAATCCACTTAGGGGATTGGAACATCCAACCGTTAAGTTTGAAGACGCGGTTTACATAGACAAGGAAGGGACCATGTATATCATCGCAATTAGGGCAAACTCAACCAATGACCTAGGAGAGATGGTAGAGAATGTAGACATAGATGCGGAAGGACATGGTAAACAAATTGAGGAACCCAAAACACGGAGAGGAAAATCCATACTAACAAGGGTGATAATTCCTAAGTGGATGCCCCAAGACAATAGGAGTATAGAATTGTTCTGGAATAAGGATACTGATGAAGCCTTTTCAAGATATAGGCCAAAGCAACCTACGATGGTAGGATCAAACACGATTATGAATTAAAAGACCTAGAGATTATAGGAAAGGTAGTATACTTAGATGACACCTCAGAACAGATGTATAAGGTCACAGAACATGGAAGACGTGCATATACATGGAGAGGAGAATTAGTTTTCTCTCAATTGAAATCACAAGCACCTCAGGATAGTTTGGGTGATGGCACATCCCAAGGACATAGAGAAAAGAACAAGGAGGGTGCAGAAATTAGTTTCATCCATCGTGTACGAAGGGAGAGGGCCCCTACCAAAAGCGAAAGAGTTGAATGAGAACCTGTCAGTTATCATAGGGAGCATAGGGATGGGGACGGATTTCCCCTACCTAGACCAAGAGAGCACCCTAGACCTTGAGGCCTACTCAATTAGTGAAGGCTATGAAGAAGTGCTTTGACGAATCGGGAGACCCTTATGAGCACATAGCAAAATTCAAGTAGGTGCTTTATAATTTAATGCCTTTGGACTCACTCTAAAGGTGATGCATTGGAGACATCCACCATATGATGGAGTCCTTTATTACGGGCTTTTCCAAGAGTGGAATCAGACACAACACGTCTTCTTTGATACACACATTAAAACAAACCCCTCAAGAGATAGTGAGGATGGCCGGTCAAAGATTTAGATGATACATAGAAAGATGTCCCTCATTAGAAGTTCCCACTCAAGCTAAATTGATAGCTTTGTTTATAGACGGCCTTCTGAGTGCTAAGCTGAGATCATATGTCTTCTTGAAGGAGCCAAGAACCTTGGATCAATGTTTATGGATCTGTGTAGACATAGAAGATAGCTTAGGAGATGAGCTAGAACTTGCTAAGGTCCGTAGAGACTTGGATAGCACCACAAAAACTTCATCCAGGCATTCCAATTCGATTGAGGACTTAGCGGAACAAGTCGCCAAGCGATCGAGAGTGTCTAGTAAATCAAGCATCAAATTAGGCCCCCTCAAAGGTGTTATACTTGTGGAGGCAACCATATGGCGAACATGTGTCCACATGCATTGCAACCCATAGGAAACTATGACGAAGTGTATTGTACTATAGAGTGAAGGTACACAAACCACACTGCTCAGGATTGTCCATATAACAAACAAGTGGTTAGGCACAACTACCCTCAGTAATATCAGTGAGGTAGATACCAAGGGCGGTACCAGCCACAACAATATTATCGAGCCCCCCCCCTCTGTTGGCAGCAGCCAGAGGCATAGAAGACACGGAAGCATGTAAGGACAGAGCAGGGAGCCAGTCAAATCAACTTTTCAAAGATTATGTTTTATAAATATTCTTCAAAAACCTCCAACAGTGATTTTCATCACTATTGTAACATATGTAACATAGAAAAACCCTTTTTGTAATCAATAGCTCCATTTTGTGCAAGCCGAGGAGTCCTCGAGCTTGAGGAGCTTAGGTAGAATGAGCGTATCAATTTTGGTTATTTTTAGACACCGTTTACCCCTTCAATTAGCACTTAGGACCTATTTTTTAACTATGCCGGTCACTAGATGTGAAACCGGTCAAAACTAGTCTAGAATCTATAAAAAGAGCTAGAGAGCTCATTTTTTAGGTTAGCTTGTTTGAGTAGAGAAGGTCTTAGAGCTATTTTGAGCTTGTAAGAGTGTTCTTGAGTAATAGAGTTGATTTCTCACCTTCCATTGTGTCTTGCTTGTCTCTTCGTAGTGTGTGTGTATATGTGTGTGCATCTCTATGCTTCTCACCTTCACTCTCACTTCATCTCACATTCACAATCTTCATATCACTCCTATCTCTTCCGCGGATTGACATTAAGGAGGTGGAGCTTCTTAACATGGTTCTCACCATTGTGCTAGAGCAACACCAAATTTGGCGTCGTTGCCGGGGATCGAGTCTAGGACGAATGTGTGATGGTAAGAGTATAACAAGAAGTGGCATTGGAAGGTAAAAGTTTCAGATTTTGTTGTTGCTTTTAGTTAGTTTTTTATGTTTTTTACCTCCCCCACACTCCATCTTCATCACCGCATCATCATCTCCAACTCCAAAAAAATCAGAAAAATCACCATATCCACCCATTCTCCTCATTTCCCCTCATTTGTGCATGTGCGAGAGAGAGAGAGAGAGAGCTTTTGTGCTTGTGTGTACTTGTGTGGTTTTGAGTTTTCTTGCAGGTACAGAGCTCCAGAGCATCAAGAAACATTAGGAAAAAAGGTGAACCCTGGATGGGCCTTTTAGCTCAAGGAGTGATTAGTGATGGACCAATCAGAAGAGGGTGGTGGCCACAGTCTATACCCTATAAAATACTAGGCTGAAGGGGGAAGAGGGGACAAGATTCCTCTATGTTCAGGGTTGTCTTCTAGAGAGAGAAGAAATCTCGTAATCAGGCTGGGCCCAAAAGTTCAAAATTTTTTAAAAGTTGTAAAACTCATCATAATACCATTAAATGACCTCCATATCACTTTTCAGGGTCAAAAGTGCTATTTTTGACTTCTAATTCAAAATCCGTGCATGTTTGTGGACTAGAAAAGTGACTTTTTTCAAAATGACTCAAAAAACTCTATTTTCCCTCTTCAAACTCCCATTTTCATACCCAAAACCCAAAAAGTCATATTTTTCACCTCTATTCCCTCCATACCATACAACAGAAGCATTGTTTCTCCTCCTACCATTCTCCCAACTTCTGCAGCAATGACAACAACTCTTACTCCCATGGAAAGCTCCAGAGCTCGTAGGAGACCAAAGGACGAAGTTCACACAATGACGTGCCACAACATCAAAACAATGGAAGGAAGTTGGCTACCACAAGAGTTTTGCAAAGGTGCATGGGTGTACATGCAGCCATCTGGACTTGGTCCTCATCGTGTTCGAGATCGTGGAAATTTGGATCTTCATTGGAAAGGTAAGCTCTTAGGCTTCAAGCAGCAAACACATGGTGGGATGGTTGCTATTGTACAACATGTCTTCACAGTTTCAACCATGAAGTTAGAAAACTCCAATAGAATTAGATATCCAATCCATTGTGAGTATTTCTATTTTCTCAATGCTTCATGGTGTTAAATGTCTTAATTACTCATCTCATATGTTTTTCATTGCTACAGTCATATTTCCTTCTAGTTTAGTGGAAGAGCAACCACTTCATAGTCTCACAGGAACTTTCAAAGCATTACATGCAGACATTGGGGCATTAGTGTTTCCAGATGTACCTCCTGCTAAACTTATTCGTGAAAGGATCTTCTTTTACACTCACGAGTACATTGTTCCTTCCACAGATGGTGAATATGGAAGGTTGGAGATTATCAAAGTTGACTCTCTTCTTAGTTTAGAGTGGCCAAAACCTGATTTTTGGTCCATATCATCTTTCAAGCGTAAGATGGTGATGGACATACATAACTCTTTGAAATTCACACGAGTATCTAGATCAATAGGTCTTCATTGGACTCTACCAATCCATTGCTTTGTTTTCATATTTCAAGGCATTCCTTTCGTAGAAACTCCTACAATGTTCCTATGTAAAGATATTACATACGAAGCAGTAGAAGGATTGTTAGGGGAAAACTGGGGTTATGTAGAAGGATTGTCAAAAGGGGATAGATATCGTTGTAGAATTGGTGACACAGGTATAGGGTTTCGCTATTTAAAACATCGCACCTCATTGTACATCAGATTTTATTATGATCGTTGGATGTGTAAACTAGGAGAGTGGATACCTTTGCAAAGCTCGGAGGGATCTTTAGCTTCATTTGAAATTAATGTGAAGTTACCAAACAATGATATGGAGGTGGTTTTAGTTAATCAACATTGGAACTTGGCCAACTTGAGAGAGCACTTACTTATCATGGGATATGACGATCTTCATGATTTCAAATTTCGAATACGAGGGAACAAGGTAAGAGTTGTATTCCATATATACATATAGATATATATATATATATATATATATATATATATATATATATATATATATATATATATATATATATATATATATATATATATATATCTTATTCTATCACTATTGTTCATGATTTGAAAATGTTTTACTCTTTTATGAATTGTCCACAGATTGGAAAGAGATTGGAAGACAAAATCAAGGTTCTTGCAGATTGGAGCATGGATGGAACTCACATTTCATTGTCATAACTCTTTTTTGTAAAGATACTGTGAAACCTGTAAACAAACCTATTTTTGCAATGAAAAATTTTTCACATTTGCTTCAAGGATATTTTGGCCACATTCTACTTGTATCTGTAAATTCTCAAGGTTTTTCTTGAAAGAGCATTCTTATTGTTTATTTCCTTTGATGTGATCTCAAATGTCAAAGTTTTCCTTTTCAAGACTCTTATGTTTTAATTTAAGGAAAAGTCACTTCTATGAAAAAGTGGGACCCATCACTTAAAAATTCTAGAAAAGTTATAAATAGGAGTCCTCTCTCCTCATTTCTCACTTTTGCAACCACATTGAGTGTTAGAACAGTCTGCATTTGCAAGCTATGGCTTCCACCTCTGTACCTACTAAGAGTGCACGCCACAAGTTTCTAGAATTTTTGGAGGATTCAGATTATAAAGGTCAACATGACCTATATGATCTTCTCTCCAAGGTTCCTGACCTCCATGGAACCGTGCAAATGAATGCCGATGCTTTGGAGGAGCTACTTCAATATATGCAAGTTCATATATTGCGTTTCTCCATTGAAATACCACCATATGATGGAACTTGGGTTCCATGTGACCTTCTCACCTACATTCACAAAGGTGATGAGGCTTTTGCAAAACAATTGAAACGGTTCCAGGCAATTGCAGAGGAAGCAGGGAACCTTCTTGATGAAACTGTGCCACTTATAAGGAAATTGAATAGGAAACGCAAGATGGGTCCAAAATATCTTTCATTCATTGCTGCCACAATTTTCTTTGTGAATGAGGAACCAGAACCAATTCCTCATGAGATCCCTCAGCTTCTTACAGGTGGTTTTGTCGAGGATAAAAAGGAACCACCTCAAGAACCCTTGAATCTCCTATTAGAGAGAGAAGCTATTGAGAAAACTTATCCTCTTGGTGTGGATGATAAGTTGAAAGAAGTGCCTAAGCCATCCACCTCTTCGGAGCAAGAAGCAACTATTCCAGAGGTGGAGATTGAAACTTTTTCAGTGGTTCTTGTCGAGGGACAAGAATATTTGTTTTTACATGATATAGAGAAGGCATTTGGGCAACGGCTTGATGAATGCCTAAGTTTGTTTTGTACTTTGTCGGAGTGTCCTTTGGATAGTACCTTTGAGTTGTTGGAGAAAAAGTGTTTGCCATTTGGTGACTTAGTGGCCGACACAATAAAATTGGTTTGCAATGACATACTCACAAGTGAACATGAACATATCACAGAAGAAAAATTTAATAATGCACAAGAAAGGATATTGGAATCAAAAATTCCCTCCTCACCAGTAATCGAGCAGAGTGGGATGTCCCACTCCAGCATTAATTTACAACTTCAAGAGAGAGGAGAAGAAGAAGATAGAGTTCTGGATGTAAGTACCAATTCATGTCATTCTTTCTTACAAACACATGCAGCTACTAATCATAAAACTTTGTGCAGGAGGTGATTGAAGTCGACAAGTTTGCAGCAAGGAGCGGAGGTGATCGAGTGGCTCGTGGAGGTGGCTCATCCCTTGCAAACTACATTGGGAAACTTCCCAAAGACCATTTTGTAATTATCCATAAAGAGTTCAGTCCTCAGGGCCACTTCATGACATGGTGTCTAAAGGCCTTAAGTAAATTGCTTTGTTTATCAACCATTACACAGGGGAGTAATTGTATCTTTTTAGTTAAGAAATCCCTTGTAACTACAACCTTAGGTTCCAACTTCCGTGGAAAGGTCTTAGGCCAAATAGGTATATCTCTAGGTCTAGGTGTTAGAAATGTTGATCAAATAGCAAACTCAATTTTGACTTACACCCTACCCATGGCTTTGGAGCGTCGAAAGAGAGTCATTGAGAAACTCAAAGCCAATTGATGTAAACAATTGAATTAATATCAAATTTTCACTTTGCTTTATTTACAATTGTCTCAAGTATTTCTTTTTCAGTATATTATCTAAAATTCTTTTGGACCTGCATGTGATGTATTGATGTCATGTAGGGCATTGGGAGGACCTTTAGTTTCATTCTTTTGGACTCTTGATCATTGGGTAAGCCTCCATTAAGCTCTTCTAGGGCATTGGGAGGCCAAATAAGGCACTGCCACAGAAATGCAGGAGAAGGCCCTGCAAAACGTTTGCAGGGCCTTCTCCCGCGTTTCTGTGGCAGTGCCTTATTTGGCCTCCCAATGCCCTAGAAGACCTTAATGGAGGCTTACCCAATGATCAAGAGTCCAAAAGAATGAAACTAAAGGTCCTGACATGCCCAAGGTTACCTTACATGAGACTGAACCTTCACTAGATGGATATTTTCAAGAATGCAAATGTTCTAAGTTTCAAAATGCTCTGCTCATATGTTTCAAAGGTATAGGGAGGTCAAAATTTGTTCATATTAACTACCCCTGAACTAGCTTTACTAGTCATGATCCCTCTTTCATATTTCAAAGGTTTTGTAGGGCATTAGGAGGCCAAATAAGGCCCTGCCACAGAAACGCGGGAGAAGGCCCTGCAAACGTTTTGCAGGGCCTTCTCCCGCGTTTCTGTGGCAGGGCCTTATTTGGCCTCCCAATGCCCTACAAGACCTACATGACCTTAAATAAAAAAGAAATTTCAGTACAGGGATATTATCACTAGATCAAAATGACAAGATAAGAAAACAATCATTCATATATGAGAGATTATCACAAGAAAACACATGGAAATGTAAAATGACTGCTCATGTTTCATTCTAAATAATGAGATTATAAATGGAATAGAGGAAAAGTGCTAATGTTTCATTGAAAATGGCAATATTTACAAAAAATCTCTTGTCCATAGAGATCAGTTACAAAACTTAGCTACGATCACCCCTAATTCTCCTAGCTAACTGTATGTCCTTCGGTTGTATAGCGACTCGCTTAGCATGGATGGCGCACAGGTTGGAATCCTCTAGCATTGATATAAAAAATGCTTCAGCTGCCTCTTGTAAAGCTTCTAGAGCTAGAGCTTGGATCCTTAACCCTGCACAATACCTTTGTAACTCTTCTTTGACCACCCTTGCAAAGGGTCTTCTAGGTATGAGAAGCTCAGCTGTCTTTTGATAGTGCCTTATCTCTGCAAATGCCTTTGTATATCTTCTTCTTCGTTGTGGTGCTCTAGCTTGTGGTGGTGGTGGTCTTCGTTGGACATTTTCTTGTGGTCTTGGTTGGGGTGGTCTACGACGAGGTTGAACGAATTTCTTCTTCCGTTGCACGCGTCTTGAGCTTTCTCCTTGTTCAGGATGTTGTTGCTGGCTTTGCTCTCTCTCTTGATCATTGGGTATGGCCCCGTGATTTGATGGTAGTGTCTTTCCCGCTACAGTAACCCTATGATTTGTAGGTATTTCTTCGTTACCCCATGGTGGCAATCTTTGACTCTCATCACTTGATTGTGAACCTTGTTGAGACACATCCTCATGCGATTCATCAAAATCATCATCAGAAACTACCTGTCTATGAGCACGCTCCTTCACCCTTGTCTTTGTTGGTCTCTTTGGTGATGGAGGCTCATCATATGATGATGGTGGTGATTGGGGTTGATTTACGGCCTTTTCCCTGGATTGCCCATGTTCCACTTGTTCATGCAACTGTTCACTCCCAGAGGTATGGCCACTACCTGTTTCGCGATGGGATGCAGAGTGCGAGACACTACGTCGCCTTTTGTGGTGATTCATCCAAGGTGGCTTCTGAGTGCCTTGCACATAGGTAGGAAAGTTAATGGGATCCTTCCTTGCAGTTTGCTTTGTTCGTGCCATCCTCTATAGTGCTAGAATGTTGAAATGAGACAATGAGTCTCCTTTTATAATGTTTCACTTAAAAAGGTTCTGTTCACATCTGAATGGACAAGAAATAGTTTAAAAATTAAAAATTACCTGAAAAAATTGCAAACAAGAGATTAGTGTGTAGCAAACCTTATGAATTATTCAGAAAATGCCATGAATGTATTAAATGACTTCACTTCCATGATGAACCCTCTCGTGTTCTTGTAGCCCGCCATTGAGCATGACGTAAAGGTCCCAATGATGACTTCCATTTTTCACTAGCTAAGTTGTGTTGATTAAATCTTGCAAGTTTTGCAACTTTCGACTCCTTGGCTCGTTCCATTGCATATGTCCTTGAAAATGCAGTACGATAAAACCAATTAAACATCTCTTCCATATAGTTTGATTGCATTGCACCACCACCATGTCGTGTGTTCTTGAAGTAAACACCTCTAGCCTTGTAATGAGACTTCTCCATTCCTTGTGTACTAAAAATCTCCAATGAACCATATCGATGCATAAAAAATGCTCCATGTGCAAATAAAATATGCTGAAATGATATAAGTACATATAACACAATCTTATCAACAAGAAAATTGAAAAAATAAGAAAACTTACAATGTAATGTGTAATATTGCTCTCTCCCCAAGATAGGATGAAACACTTTGCAAACTCCATTAATGTATCTTGAAACAACTGACGGTCATTTTTGTTGGAGCTATTAAGACTCATTAAACCTACCAACTTATCTAAGCATGACCAAACCTTCTTTCGCCTATTACTAAGGTCAATTTGAGAATCATTATCAGTGGTGATCATGCACAAGTCTTTCCATAGCTCCCTGCATTCATTTTTCTTAGGGCTTACACCTGTTCTGAAAAATTTTCTTGCCTTCTTCCCTGTCATTGACACTTGTTGCAAACTATTTTGCGATTCACCAGGTTTTTTGACAACTAGAGTTACATTACCACCATGACAACCAATCGAATTAAGCAACTCTTCCAATTTTTTGATTGCTTGTACAGATTTATCAATTGGCTTCATGGAAAATGCATATTCTATGTGGAGCTTCAATAATCTATCAAATATTCTCATGAAAGCATGCAATGTGCAAAAGTGAACATTAACTAATGGAAATGGAATAATGGGATTCCAATCTTTATCTAATGTGTCACGGTTAGGTATTTCTAACATTGGACACCTTAACAAAGGTCTATCCCATTCCGTGGAAGTAGGTGCATCTATGTATTCATCTAAGCTAGATAGTACTTTTTGTTGTCCCTTTGTTACTTTGTAGCCTCGAGTACAAAATGGACATGGATAACGAGCAGATGCACCTTGCTTGCAACCTAACATGCATTTGATAGTTTTTAAATCCCCACCCAAGTGCCAATCTATCTCAAAATCACCAAAGTTTTCTATGTGGAGCTTTGCACCATGAATTTGAGAAAGTATTACTTTAGTGATCCATGGGGTCCTACTAAAAATCCATGAAAGAACATCATTGGATTCTTTAGGTACTTCAATAGCACCTAACCACCATATTTCTTTCTCGGATTGAACACTATATGTAGACTTAGAGCTAGAGTTACAACTTTCATCAGATATGGCATTTCTCATAGCTTCATTCATGAGTGTCAAACTCAATCTCTCCATTCGTCGTCCCTTTATAATCTGGCATTCATCTAACTTCAATATAAACTGTAATTTGGTATTACAATCTGCATAAATTAGCAAAATCTTTATAACATCAAAATACAATGTATATCAAGGTAACAATAGTGCACATACCTGGTATAGTAGATTGGTAAAATTGAACCATTGCCTGTTGAAGCCTCTCCAAATCCACGAATATGTTGTTGTACTTTGTGTAAGGAAATCCATTTCCAACTGCGCTTTTCAACTCTTTTTTGGATGTAGATAAATGATAAATAGACATAGGCATAATGTCCTCTATATATAAGTAGTTTCCAAGAATACTAGTTATATCTTCATTGGACATTGACTTCTTTAGCGATACCTTGTAAGGAGATGGAAACATATTCTGTAAAATACCTTCTCTTTCTAATGAATGCTTCAAAAGGTTGTACAATGCACTGTATCCTTTAGTACTAATTCCTGCTTCATCACATACCATCTGCACGTCTCTAGGAGTGATAATATCTTGTAACTTTTTTGTGAAATCTTTAATCACTTTCTTCTTGATAAGGTTTCCTATCCGTGACTCCAAAATACTAACCACCTGCTTGTTGGTCAAACAAGAATTTAATAACTTGAATTGATCCTCTGTTGTTGATGATGCATTAACATCTTCAAGGAATGACCTACATAACAAGAAAAATATATATATGTATATATACATATAAAAGTCTTCCAAAAAGAGAAACAAATACAAGCCAAACCTTATTGCAAAAACTCGTCGTTTGCGTGCTCCACCACCAATTGAAAGAGAGTCAAAGGATGTTAATGATCGTCTCCTACGTCGCATCCCAAGTGGAGTCTCTCTCAAGTGTTGGACAGTGTTTTTATATTTCTCAATTGTTCTCTCCTTTTCTTCCATATGCTTTTCAAGCTCTGCAAGCTTTTCTTGTAAAGATATGATTGTGCTTTCAAAAGTGACCAACCTTGTATGATTTAGTTGATATTGTTGAATCCAATACTTAGTAATGGCAGTTGAATGTGTAGATAATCGTTGACAATAACCTAAGAGCCCAGCTTTACCGGCACCGATGAACTGAAGTAAAGTTGAGAGGTTATGGAATGTTGGATGGTAAGAAGACATTGGATCAGGAGGGTATAATGAACCATGAGTCCAAAGATCAATATTCTTTTCTCCACCTTCACGACGCTCATTTTGAGAGTTCACATCATTGTTGCATTGTGTATTTGGAGCAAACTCTCTGGGCACACGAACATGGATACTTGTTGATGCTGGGGCATGAGGACGTCCTAATGTGAGGTTTGTAATAGGTGTCAACACCATCTTTTCCAACAATTAAACAATACTGAGAAAGAGACCAGAAATTTGTTTGGAAGAGATGCTAGAGCATGATTTTCTCAAGAAAAGTTTGTTTTCTTGGATGAGGATGGGTCACAGTGTGTTTTTCCACTGAGAATAGCCAAAAATGTTGAAATTTTGAAAAAGTCATTTTTTGGGTGAAGAGTAGTTACGGATTTGATGATGTGGCACTCTACTTTTGGAGGGATTTTAAAAATATTGCTTTTTCAAAAGGAAAATTAAAAACTAAACTCAAAAAAGGTCACTTCTGACATATATATTAAAAAATGAGCCCTTTCAAGTAAATAAACACTGAAATTGAGACTTAAAAAAAAAAAAATCATTTTTTTATTCCCATACATGCTCGAGTTTGATGATGTGGAAAGTAGATTCCCTTTCTCTCTCTCTAAAAGAAGAGAGAGAGGAGCCTAGTAAGCCTTAAAAAAAGCCTACTCCAGCAAACTAAAAAGTGCCCTATTAAATGCACTTTGTCCCCTCAGACAACAGCAGAATGAGGCTTAATCCCTGAAAATTAGGGATCCTTACAAGGCCCATGCAGGGTTCACCCTTTTTCCTAATGAGCTGCAGAAAGGTAAGAAATGTACTCTCTGTCAGAAATTGCCGACTGTGTCGGACCATCGTGATGGTCTCCAAAGTTCAGAATTTGAGGTAGGCGACCACACCAGCGTGTAGAGCACACTTGCACACATAGGAATCCATAGATGCATTTTGGAAATTTGCACTTTGGTGGACCATTGCGATTGGCTCAGACCATCGCGATTATGTCACACCATCGTGATTAGCTCACGCCATCGACGGCTCGGCCGGACCATCGCGACGGTCTCACACCATTGCGACGGCTCACTTGAGCCATCACAACGGTTCACTTGGACCATCGCCACGATCCCGTCAACCCCACGCAATCGCAATTGGCCCATGCCATCGCCTCAATAGTGCCACGTGTAAAATTAGACCATCACGATTGCTCACTAGCCACGCCATCGCAACGAGACCCTTACACCATCGCGACAGCTCAAAATTTGGACCATCGCGATTGGCTCATGCCATCGCATCGGTGACCATCGCGACGGTTCACTTCGGACCATCACGACGGTTCACGTTGACGGTTGACTGATGCCATCATGATTGTTTACTCAATCGGACCATCGCGACGCCTCACCCCGACCATCATGATTGCTCACATTTAGACCATCGTGACCGTGCACTTCAGACCATCGTGACGGTTTGCGCATCACGCCATCGCGACGGTTCCCCTGGACCATCGCGACGGTCCCAAACCATCGCGATCATCTGAGACCACCGTGATTGCTCACCCAAACGCAAATTTTAGGGTTTGATTTTTTGACCAATTTTGGGGCTATTTTTTGAAAATTTTTGGGTGATTAGTCTCATAGGAGACCCCTTAGCTCATATTTGAAGAAAAACCTGTTTGTCAGTTTTTACCCCCCAGGACCTGAACGGTCATATCTTTTTCATTCGAAGTCCGTTTTTTGAGCTTTATAGCTTGATTTTTAGATAAGCTAATTTGAGGTTGACCTAGTGTGGGACTAGAAAGCCAGGGGGCATTAAAAAAAAATTGGGCAAAAGGGAAAGGACTTTTAAAAGTATTCATATCCAAGTGCTTGATCATCCATTGTGATATTGGTCTAATAGTGGATTTTTCCAGGTCTAGCAAAGGCAATCAAGGGCATTCAAGGCAAGGCAGTTAAGGGCATAAAGCTTGGGAAGTGCGGCTTCTTGGGCATCAGAGCAACCAACAAAGCTGACTCGAGGTTGGAAGATTACTCAACCCCCTCAGTCAATTACTAGCTTAGGATAAACGATAGCTTTGTGGATTAAAGACGATAGGAACACCTCAAGTTCAAGACTTAAATTTATCAAGTCTAAGACTAAAGATAAAGGTGTGTGATACAAAAACCTAAAGGGAAAGAACTTAATTTTGACGGAACGGGAACTCAAAAGTACCACAGAAAGTCGATTCCTAACGCATACATTAAGACAAGAATCTAAAGAAACTTAAAAAGAATCAAGAAAGTAAGAACAAAGAACCATTAACGATCTGAGCGTGTAGTGAGTGTGCAAGGAAGTAAATTCATGAACCTTAGATCGGGCAAACATATAGGTAAGTCTGACGGACGAAGCCTTATATCATCAAAAGCAAGTGTAGGCACTACTGCTCGATCGTGGGCTCAACAATTGAATACTAGTTATCCCTACGAGAGCTCAGATACGAGTGAATCAGAAATGGCATTTAGCACAGAAAGACCAGAAAGAGGGTCAAATGTAGCATATTTAGAAAGACCTGAAGGACCCTAGAGAACGCAATTAGAATTTCTCCGAACCAACGGATTAGGTGCTCGCATCTATGAGGACGGTTTGCGAAGACAAGTGGTGCAAATGCACAATCCTGATCAACCCATTAGATTGGAACGTCCAGTGGTGAAATTCGAGAGAGATGCATACATAGACAAGGAAGGAACAATGTATATCTTAAGTATGCAGTCAAACAATACGAATGAGTTTGGCGTAATTCAATTGGAAACAGAAGCGAGATCCCAAGGAAAGGAACCATTGGAAGAACCTAGAAAACCTAGAGGGAAATCTGTACTGACACGAGTACTAGTGCCAGATTGGACCCCTCAAGACAACAGAAGCATAGAGTTGTTTGTAAACAAAGAAACGGATGAAGCATTTTGGAGATACAGAACGGAACAACCTAGCGAGGTAGGTTCCATCATAATCTATGAGTTCAAGGACCCGGATACACCTGGAAAGGTTGTATACCTGGATGAGACGTCAGAAATAGTATTTGTGGTACTAGACCACGCTAGAAATACCTACACATGGAAAGGTGAATTAGTATTCCCTCCATCATGAACAAATGTAAACGCAAGCCAACAAGGGGCAGGAACATCCTCAGCCCATGGTAATCATAGAGAGAAAAACAAAGATAGACCTGAAGTAAGTTTCAATCACACCATAGGGAGAGATAGAACAACCACGGACACTAATAGAGCGGATAGACAAAGAGAACATGGAATACTAGGTGGTAGAGATGATTTTCCTCTACCTAGACCACGCGAACACGCAAGAATACTAAGACCCACTCAGTTAGTAAAATCCATGAAAAATTATTTTGATGGGATAGGAGATCCCTATGACCATGTTGCAGAATTTAAGCAAGTACTACGAGCAGAATAGGTCG
The DNA here is from genome assembly GCA_020310875.1 of Ceratopteris richardii. Taxonomy (NCBI): domain Eukaryota; kingdom Viridiplantae; phylum Streptophyta; class Polypodiopsida; order Polypodiales; family Pteridaceae; genus Ceratopteris; species Ceratopteris richardii. Next base: position 10,368,383 of record CM035406.1, read on the forward strand.
AAGACATGTTCACGCAATATAATGCATTTGGACTAACGTTAAAGAATACCACTTTAACTTGGTTCCAGCCATTGCAACAAGGGCAATTTAGAGACATCCATCACTTTTTAGAGTCATTCATCACTGAATTCTCTAAAAGTTGGGATCAGACATGATACGTCTTCATTGATTCATAGTTTCAAACAGACCCCTCAAGAAACAGTTAGACTGGCAGGACGTAGGTTTATACAATATGTTGAAAGATGTCCTACGCAAGAGCTACCCTCACAAGCCAAACAAGTGTCATTGTTTCTAGATGGCTTGTTGAGCTCTAAACTACGCTCCTATGTGTACTTGAAGGAACCCAGAACGCTAGAGCAGTGTGTAAGAATTTGCATAGACATTGAGGACAACTTAGGAGACGAGTTGGAACTCTCAAAGGTCTATAAGGACTCAGATTGTTCTTCTCTAGCATCCACCAAATTGTCTAACTCGATAGAAGACTTAGCAGAAAAAGTGGCCCAGAAACTAGGAGTTTCTAGTAAACAGATGCCCAAGTTAACAACTAACGTATGTTGTTACACCTGTGGTGGAAATCATTTGGCAAATGTGTGTCCCAGTGCGACACAACCGCAAGCCAACCCTAGTGGCCAATATTGTACAATTGAGAGAAGATACACAAATCATACGGCTCAAGACTGCCCATATAACAAACAGGTAGTGAGACAAAACTACCCACAAGCATACACACAGCCAGGTAGGTATCAAGGCCAATACAATGCTCAGCCTTATTACTATAGGCCTCCTCAGAACTACCCTTATCAGGCGCAACAGAGACCTCAACCTGTCTTAGCTCAGCAGCCATCCCCACCAGCGAATGTCATCTCAGTGAAATACACTGCTGCAGAAGAAAACCTAAGTAGGGCTTTAGTGCCTTCTTCACCTTTGATCACAGAGAGTGACCCGAACTCTAACATTTTTGACTCCACTCATGTAGATAGTCCACCCGCTTATTACACGGAGTCACCAGAACACATGGAAACATATCATTATGATAGTCCACGAGTGGAACCGAGTTGGGAGCCCGACTATACTAATGTGATGTACACAAACCCGAATCCGCGGCCCCAATTAAGACAACAAAGACCACAGGGCCCTAGAGGACCATGCTTTAGGTGCCAAGGAGATCACTTCATAAAGGATTGTCCACATCCTCCAATAGCAGGACAGTCACAGTACTATAACATACAAGGTTTTTGTGTCGATTGTGGCAAAGAGAACATAATCAAAGATTGTCCTAAGAACCCTGTTAATGCTTCAAGTGTGACACCAATCAACGTGATAGGAATTGTAAACAACGCAAATGGATCCAACCCTACATACGTGCCTATCCAAGCTATAACAAGAGCCCAGGCGCTCTTACAGAACCAAAAGCTTAATCAGGAGAAAGTAGATAGAAGTAGTGAAGTTGCTGAATCTAGTAGTAGAAAGATAAAATCTTGGAAAGATTCCAGAGAAAGAATCAAGAGAAAGTGGAGTAAAAAAATCACTGCATTGGAAGGAAGTCTCAAGGAATCTAGAGCCAAAATCCTAGAATTGACTTCACAAGAATTGAATCAAGAGAACCCAACTCAAAAATCAGGATCAGTTCTAGCAGAACCCATACCAGAAAATCTAGACATGATGTTTCATGCATATCAGGCTAGAATAAAAGAAGGACCTCAAGTAGCTGAAATGAATAAGAACTACCCTCGAGCAGACTTAGAAATAGAGAGGACTAAACTTTGCATGAAGATGGTAGAATTAGCACAAGCTTTGTTCGAAGCCTCTAGATATCTTAATTGGAATAACATGGCAAAACCTAAATTACACTTTCAAGGTCTAATGGAGAGGCTAGAATACTTGATAGAAAGCAGAGAGAAAAAGGATCAGCATAGGAATCTTAGTGTCCCAGAGACACAAGAAAGGAATGCACCATCCCTATCTCAAGTGCCAAACACAGAAGGGGAAGACCACCTATCTTCCATACATAGGTACTCACATGAATTTTTGAGAGAAATCCAAGAAGAGAAGTGGAGAAAAGAACAAGGAACTCATCCTCCTATTCAAGAAATAGATGACTTGCAAGAACAATTTCCCGAAGACATCCCCTCTATTTACGATGATGTAGAGGAAGAGCAACTAAGTGAACACACAGGATTTGAATCCAACTCTTTACAAGAATTACCTTAGTTCACAGGACCTTGGGAAGCAAAGTCTATTAGCATGAGAGCATCCATGATAATAGTGAGGAATGAAGAATCAGTAATCCCTAGAAACACGGAAGTGATCAAGAACACTAAAGTACAGTGTAGCCTCACTCTAGAGGAGTTGTTGAAGGTTAAACCAGAACTGTGGAAGCACGTAGCAAATTAATTCCCTGAGCTTGCTACAACTTCCTCTCAGATAGGAACACACAAGAAGGTTCGAGAGATACCAGTAGAAAAGATAGGAGATGTCAGCGAAGGAGAGGAAGGTAACACTTATCTTCCAATAACCCATCAGGGCTACACCACCAAAGCCATCTTAGATTCAGGAGTCCGAGTAGCCATTGCTACCACCGCTTTATGGAAACATTGGGGTAAGCCAGCACTCAGACCTACCAGGATGAAACTACAAATGGTTGATGGACACATAGAAAAACCATTAGGCTTACTAGAAGGCATATCTCTCACCACTTGTGGTGTGGAGTTTGAGCATACCTCTGCCATTTGTGATTTTAGTAAAAATCATGCTTATGAGATGATATTGGGACGACCATTCATGCATCAGTTGCAAATTGTACAAGATTGGGGAACTAATTCTTTGTACTTGCAACATTTAGGAGTGACTACTAAAGTCAATCTTAAAGACTATTCACATCGAGATGTACCCCCAATACAATGGAATACCATCCATAAGACGCAAGAAGAAACGGAATCAGTACACTCTTTGGAGTCAGACCCCTCATGGTTACACGAGGACACTCACTTATGGATGTGTAAAATAGCAAAACAAGAGGAAGAACGGTTAGAAGCTAGGGCCTTAGGTGCAGAACAACATCCACGAACCCTTCAAGATCCAGCATATGCACCTGTAGTATTTCCAGATGAGGAGTTTGAACCTCATGGTTGGGCAAAAATCCTAGCAACCATGGATGTAGCCATCAATGAAGAACAATGGACACCCTACTGTGACGAAGATGGCTATGACATTTCAATTTTCACGATAGAGCCGATCATGTGTGATTCAATTTTAGAAGAATGTGAACCTAGCACTGATGCATTTGAGGATGCAAGCGATTTCGTTTGAGATTCAATCATTATGGACCCTCCATTTGCATCAGAGGAAGAATATTTTTACGAAGTAGAAACTCATCCTCAGAAACATGAAGAAATTAAAAATGAGGTGAGGTTAGCTACACAAGTAACCACTAAAGGTGAAGGCAAGAAAAGAAAGAAGAAAGAAACCATGTCAGAAGAAGAAGAATCCTTGTTCGAGGTTCCCGAGAATTTTAAGAAATATGAAATAGAAGATAGACGAATAATGGTACGAATGCCGAAAAGAAAAGCTGACATTGGAGAAGTATATGATAATCGAGAGAAAACCAAAAAACTCATAGTAGCTGTTGAAGCTCAAGGTCAAGGACAAAGCATGGAAACGCATCAAGGAAGTGGACACACAAGAAGAAGGAGCAAATAGGGAGCTCCAAGAAGCACCTGTCAAATTTTCAGAAGAAATCCCTACAAAAATAGTGATTTTTATCACTAAAAACCATTGTAAATACCATTTTCCATTTTTGTAACTCCATTTTGTTCAAGCCGAGGAGTCCTCGAGCTTGAGGAGTATTAGATCTACCATCCTACCAATTTTCATAATTTTTAGACTCCGTTTGAGCCCCCAAATAAGCCCTAGAACCTATTTTTTAACTAGGCCGAACACTAGGTCTGGACAGGGCCAAAACCACTCAAAAACTATAAAAAGGGCTGGAGAGCTCATTTTTGAGGCTGGCTTGTTGTAGATTTCAGTTTTGTAAGAGAGCTCTTTGGTAATCGAAGCTTTCCATTGTTCCACTCTTTGCTCTTACCTTGTGCGCGTGTGTGTGTATGTGTGTGCATGCTTGTGTGCTTTCACTCACGCACTTGTGCCATCACTTGCTCGCGGTCTTCATACCGGTCCTCTTGTCTCCACGGATTGACATTTATGAGGTGTATCTCCTCACGTTGGTACTCACCATTGTGCTAGAGTGACACCACATTTGGCGCCGTTGCCGGGGAGAGAGCTTGGAGGACGAGCGTGTGACGGTAAGACGTAGAGTAGCGATGTTGGAAGGTAAAAAAATCATCATTTTCAGTTCAGTTTTTGAATTTTCCTTCTTCTTCATCTTCATCATCATCACCATCTCCACCCACCTTCATCTTCTCAGTTTTTTCCTTTTTTTTTTTTTTTTTTTTTTTGAGTACATTCACCTTGTTTTTCCTTGTGGTTGTGAGCAAGAAGCTTAGAGAGGGTGCAGAACAGAGGCGCTGAAGAAGTAGTACTAAAAACAACAAAAAATCTGAGTGAACAGCCGGACAAGACGAACCTGCACCAAGTATCGTGGAAGCTGCGTCGAGTATCGTGAGCTGCAGAATATCGTGGCTGAGCTTGTGGAGTGTCTTTGAGCTAGAAAAGGTGCTAGAAGAGTGTGACAGAGCTTCAAAGGTGAGCCACTCCATTGCTAGATCCTTCTGATCATTAAAAAAAAAAAAATTCAATATCTGTATAATACGATCTGCGCCAGGTATCGTCTGAGATTTACAGGGGGTAAAAAGAGTGTTTTGCTTGATACAGAGAGTGAGGATAAGAGAGAAGAGCTAGGAAATCAAGGGGGCAAAATCAAAAATTCAAAAATAATTGTTAAAATCTGTCTAAGGGTCAAGTATCGTTTTACTCCCGCGGTCGAGTATCGCGATACATCACAAGTATCGTTTTGCTCCTGAGGTTGAGTATCGCGATATTTCCCATCGATCGTGTATCGTTTCATACCGATCACGATACTTGGTCAGAGATCGTTTACCAACGATCGTCTATTGAGTATCGTTGATCGTGTATCGTTTCGTGCCGATCGCGATACTTGAGAAGTATCGTTTGGTCAAAGATCGCGATACCTCACAAGTATCGTGTATCGCTTTGCCAGCGATCGTCTGCAAGAGGTCAAGTATCGTCGTGCTCAAGTATCGTGTATCGCTTCTCAGAGATCGCGATACTTACCAAAGATCGCGTATCATTTTATATTCAGGTATCGTCGATCGTTTTGAGCCAAATATCGAGTATCGTTGGTGCCAAAGATCGTTTCAATCAAAGATCGCGATATTCACCAGCGATCGTGTATCGTTTGGTCCATAGGTCGTGTATCGTTTGCATGAGAGATCGGTATCGTTTCGGTCGGAGATCGGTATCGTTCGTCAAAGATCGTGATATTTGTCAGAGATCGGGTATCGCCTAAGTTAGAGATCGTGTATCGTTTTCTTCCAAATATCGAGTATCGTCTTGAGCTAAGTATCGTTTTGCCCGAGTATCGTGGATATCAAGTATCGCGATATTTCTCAACTATCGTGTATCGTGACAAGGTAAGTATCGTGTATCGTTATACAGCGATCGCGATACCTATCAAAGATCGTGTATCGTGGAGTTTGCTCACGATACTTGTTGAAGATCGTTCGAGTTCCTCAAGTATCAAGTATCGTGTCCTACAAATGTCATGTATCGCCTGAATTGAAGCATTTTCTGAGAGACCCTGTTTCCCTGTTTTAACCCCCAAAACCCTGAACTGACATAACTTTCTCATACGAAATCCGTTTGCTGTGATTTTGGTTTTGTTGGAAAGCTCGTGGGGAATACAACCAAAACATCGACTGGTTATGGTTAAATTAATACCAGGATTATTAGATAGGGTATTTTGAAGTTGACCCTCAGGGAAACTAGAAAACCAAGAAGTTCCAAAGGATTTTGAGCAATATAAGAGAACTTTGGGGCTAGAAGCCAAGGCTTATGAACCTGAGATCTGGCAGACACTTAGGCAAGGATAGACAAAGCATTAGGTCATCTGAGGCTAGTGTCAACCATACATCCAAGTCTTGGGCTCAACAGCTTAGTGGTTATCCTTACACACGAAGTTCAGAAACCAGTGACTCGGAAATGTCTTTTAGCATGGAAAGACCCACACGTAGCTCAGGCATTGCCTATTTACAGACACTAGAAGGTCCCTATAAGACCCAATTGGAGTATATCCGGACCAACCAATTAGGTGCTCGCATCTATGAGGATGGTCTAAGACGATGAGTGGTTCAACTCAAGAATCCTGACCAACCCTTTGGACTTGAACACCCAGTGGTCAAATTTGAAGAGGGTGCTTACATTGATAAGGAAGGAACCATGTATGTGGTTACCAACTTACCAGATAGGACAGATGAGTTTGGAAATATTATTCCTGAGAACGAGATAGGAGACCTAGGAGGAGAACCCAAGACCCCTAGAGGTAAGTCAGTCTTAACCAGAGTGCTCACTCCAGAATGGATTCCTCAAGATAATAAAAGCATAGAACTATTCGTGAATAGAGAAACGGAGGAAGCCTTTTGGAGATTTGGGCCAGATCAACCCAGCCCAGTAGTCACCATCTATGAATTCAAGGATCCAGAGATACCAGGGAAAGTTGTCTATCTAGATCACACATCTCAAAAATTATTCTTGGTATCAGATCATGACAGACATGCTTACACTTGGCAAGGTGAATCAATTTTTCCTCCACCAAGATCTAATGTTTCCCAGGGCCTCCAAGGAGCCGGATCATCCAAGGCTCATGAAACCCAGAGAGAAAGAACTAGAGAGAGACCGGAGGTAAGCTTTGCAGACACTATAGGCAGAGACAGATCAGGATATGGAACGGAAAGACTTGAAAGGGAGAGACATAGAGTTCATAGACATCAAAGAGATGATCATGATTTCCCATTGCCTAGACCACGAGAGCACTCAAGAACCCTTAGACCCTCTCAAGTGGTTAAGACAATGAAGAACTACTTTGATGGATTTGGAGATCCTTATGATCATGTGGCGGAGTTCAAACAAGTGCTAAGAGCTGAACAGGTTGAAGACTTATTCACCCAGTTCGAGGCATTTGGTTTGACTCTTAAGGGTACTGCCTTAGCTTGGTTTCAACCTCTAAACAGTCGCAACTATAGAGAGATAGGTCAGCTTCTAGAAGAATTCATTGTAGAATTTTCCAAGAGTGGTATCAGACATAACACATCATCCTTGATCCACAACTTCAAGCAGACACCCCAAGAAACAGTGCGACTTGCAGGAAGAAGATGTAGGCAGTACTTGGAAAGATGCTCTGTACCAGAATTACCCACATCAGCCAAACAAGTGGCACTGTTTTTAGATGGCCTATTGAGCACAAAATTAAGGTCATATGTATACTTGAAAGAGCCTAGATCCATAGAAGAGTGTATACGGATGTGCATTGACATAGAAGACAACTTAGGTGAGGAGTTAGGACTATCCAAACTCTATAAGGACTCTGATAGTTCTACAAGTCATACCTCTAGAGCCTCCACTGAGATAGATGAGATAGCTGAGCAAGTGGCCAAAAAGCTAGGAGTTCAAAATAGACAAATGCCAAGGGTCACTTCAGTGAAGCGATGTTATACATGTGGAGGAGATCACATGGCTAATGTCTGCCCAATGATGACTCAACCCCAAGGAAACCCTAATGCTCTATATTGCACCATTGAGAGGAAATATACAAATCATACGACCCAAGATTGTCCCTATAACAGGCAGGCTGTTAGACAAAATTATCAGCAACCTTACCAGTAGGGTAGGTATCAGAATCAGTACCAACAGCCATATTATAGGCCACAACAATATCAACCTCAATACCAGCAGCAATATCAGGCACCATATAGGCCACAACCAGTCCTTGGAAACCAACCACCAGCTCCTGCCAATGTGATCCCAGTTAAATATACGATGGCGGAGGAGAACCATAATAGAGCATTGGTGCCACTAACCCCATTGGTCTCAGAAAATGATTCTCACGCTCATGGGTCAGACTACTTCCATGAAGATAGTCCACATGCTTATTATATAGAGTCACCTGAGCAAAGTGAGACTTCTCAGCTTCAATATGAGACACCACCTATAGAACAAAATTGGGAGCCAGAATACTCCAATGTCATGTATACGAATCCAAATACTAGGCCCCAAGTGAGACAAGTAAGACCACAAGCCCCTAGAGGACCATGCTTTAGATGTCAGGGTGATCATTTCATTCGTGAATGTCCCCACCAACCAGCTCTGGGACTAGGACAAAACATCACAATACAAGGCTTTTGTCCTGAGTGCGGCAAGGAACATCTTCCTAGAGAGTGTCCCAGGAATCCCTCTAGTGCACCCAAGGTCACACCCATCAACGTGGTAGGCTTAGTGGCAGATTCAAGTTCAAGTAGCAATAATGTGGCTCCTGTACAGGCAGTTACTAGGGCACAGGCTGCACAACAAGCAAAACCATCTGAGCAATCGGAGTCAAGTGAGGTAGGAGAACCTAGTAAGAGGAAACCAAGAACATGGAAGGATACCAGAGAGAAGGCTAATCGCAAGTGGAACAAAAAGTTATCCGAGCTAGAAGAAAGCCTAAGGGATACCAAAACAAAAATAGAAGACATTGCATCTCAAAGCCCCTCGCATGCTGAAGCTCCATCCACTTCGCCTCATTCCACCCCACCACCCATTGTAAATAACCCACAGCCAGGGTCTGTTCTTGCAGATCCAACCCCAGAAGGCTTGGACATGATGTTCAAGGCCTACCAGGCTCGTCTACAAGAAGGGCCAACAGCTGCAAACCTAGACAAGAGTTAACCTAGAGCAGATTTAGAGATTGAACGAATGAAAATGTGCATGAAAATGGTAGAACAAGCTCAAGCTATACTTGAGACTAGTCAAAAGTTCAATCAGACAAACTCTGTCAAACCGGATTTGCATTTCCAAGGTTTACTAGAAAGAATAGAGCAGTTGGTAAACAAACCACAAGTTTCTTTACCTCCACAGGCTCAACCAGTTATTGAAAGAGGAAGCTCACCACCAATGGGAGCTTATGTTCCTAATTCCACGGATGCTGGAATACCTCCTTCAATTCAACAATACTCTCAAGAGTTCTTGCGGGAAATACAGGAAGAGAAATGGGCCAAGGAGAAGGGTAATTCCCCTCCTATTCCTGAGATTGATGATCTTCATGACCAATTTCCCCAAGACATTCCGTCTATCTATGGAGACCAAGCAGAGCAACAAGAAGATGAAAGATTAGATTTTGAATCTAATTCTTTACAAGAGTTGGCTCATTACACAGGCCCGTGGGAATCTGAATCTCTCCAGATCAGAGCTCCCACAATATTGGTAAGAAATGAAGACTCAGTGATTCCAAGAAACACTGATGTTGTGAAGAACACTAAGGTTCAATGTCATCTCACTGTAGAGGAGCTGCTCAAAGCAAAACCTGAGCTCTGGAATCATGTGAAGGATCAGGTTCCAGAACTTGAATCCAATATGCCAAAAGTAGGCTCTAAGCAAAAAGTTCCAGAGATACCTCTCGACAAGATAGGAGACATGAGCGAAGGTGAAGAAGGTAACACTTATCTTCCGATCACCTATCAAGGTTACACAACCAAAGCAATTGTAGATTCGGGTGCTGGTGTTGCTATTGCGACCACCTCCTTGTGGAAGCGATGGGGCAAACCCACATTAAGACCAACTAGAATGAAGCTTCAAATGGCAGATGGTCATTTTGAAAGACCTCTAGGATTGCTTGAGGGGATAACTCTAACCACTTGTGGTGTAGAGTTTGAACATACATTTGCTATATGTGACTTTGAAAAAAATAATGTCTACGAGATGATCCTAGGAAGACCCTTCCTATGACAATTGCAAATAGTACAGGATTGGGGAACCAACTCCTTGTACTTACAGCACTTAGGGGTCACCACCAAGGTCAATTTGAAGGATTACACCTTCAGAGATGTACCACCCCTACAGTGGAATCCTATCCACAAAGCGAAAGAAGATTCTATCTCCGTGCATTCTGGAAGTTCACCTGATCCATCATGGCTGCATGAAGATACTCACTTGTGGATGTGCAAAGTCGCAGAGGAAGAGGAAAAGCGCTTAAAAGCGAGAGAAGAAGGAACTCCCCCAGGAGATAGACCAATAAAAGACCCAGCCTATACACCGATGATATTTCCAGATGAGGAATTTGAACCTCATGGTTGGGCAGAAATCTTAGCTACCATGGACATAGCAGTCAATGAAGAACAATGGACACCTCATTGTGATGAGGAGGGTTATGATATTTCAGTGTTCATGTGTCAGCCCCTGTTGGAAGAATGTGATCCTAGTGAGTTCATAGAAGAAGAAGAGAATGACGATGATCTAGAATCCATTGTGATGGATACTTACTTTGACTCAGAGGAACACTATTTAGAAGACATAGGAGTGATAACCCAAAAAGAAGAAGAACCCCTCACGAGTATTAAAACTATAAATTCAAAGGAAGGAAGTGAAGGAGGTCAAAAGAAAAAGAAAAGAAAAGCAGTGAAACAAGAAGAGGAAGAATCATTGTTTGAAGTACCAGATAATTTCAAGAAATATGAAGTGGAAGACCGAAAAATTTTGGTACGGATGCCTAAGAGAGAGGCCAGTATAGGAGAAGCATATGACAATAAAGAAAAGACAAAAAAAATTGTAGTGACCATTGAAGGGAACGAAGAACGATGTACGTACATAGGAGATGACCTAAGTGCAAAAGAAGAAGAAGAGCTTGTAGCTCTATTAAGGGAATATAGGGATGTGTTCGCATGGCACTATAGAGACTTGAAAGGAGTAGATCCAAAGATTTGCTCTCATACGATTCCGATGACCGTTGATGCCAAGCCCACCAAACAAAAGCCCTACACATATAATGACAATTATGCAGCCAAAATCAAGGAGGAAATTGACAGGTTGATTGAAGCTGGATTCATCTATGAGATTGAGCACACTGAATGGGTGTCCCCCATTGTGGTGGTGCCCAAGAAGAATGGGAAATTGCGCGTGTGCATTAACCTTAAAAAAGTTAATGCCGCTACGATCAGAGATAGTTATCCACTTCCAATCACCAAACATCTATTGGAGCGTGTTGCAGGCAAGGAAGTTTATAGCTTCCTTGATGGATTTTCAGGTTACAACCAAGTAGCCATTGCCCCCGAAGATCAACACAAAACGGCCTTTGCCACAGAATGGGGAATTTTTGCATTTCGTGTGATGCCATTTGGGCTCACCAACGCACCTGCAACATTCCAAAGGCTCATGTGTCATGTCTTCAAAGAGTTCTTGCGGAAGAGCTTAGAAGTATATGTGGATGATTTATGTGCGCATTCCCAACAGAGAAGTTACCACATCCCTGAGCTCAGACAAATCTTCAACAAGTGTAGAGATTATCGAGTTTGTCTGAACCCAGAGAAGTGTGTGTTCATGGTACGACAAGGTAAAATCTTAGGTCACATTGTTTCTAAGAATGGAATTTCAACAGATGAAGACAAGGTAAGAGCGATAGCAGAGTTGCCAAGACCAAGAAATGTTAAAGAGGTACAGGCCTTTATGGGCCATTGTGGATATTACCGTAGGTTTATCCACATGTATGCCATCATAGCTAAACCTCTTTATGGGTTGTTAACAAATTTTGAGTGGAACGAGGAATGCGAGAATTCCTTCAACGAGCTGAAAAGACGTTTGTGCACAGCACCAATATTGACTACTCCGGAGTGGAGCAAACCATTCCATGTCCATGTAGATGCCTCCAATCATGCAATAGGATGTGTGCTAGCACAACCAACAGGTGAAGGAAACCTAGATTTGCCGATAGCATATGCTAGTAGGCAATTAAATGCAGCTGAACGAAATTATACCACAACGGAGAGAGAAGGCTTAGGTATGGTATATGCTGTGAAGAAGTTTAGACACTATTTATTGGCCAATAAGTTCAAGTTTTTCACTGATCATCAAGCTTTACTATATTTGGTCAATAAACCTTGCAATACAGGTCGCTTAGTAAGATGGTTCCTCTTACTAATGGAATACGACTTTGAAGTTGTTGTCAGGAAAGGTAGAACCCATCTGAGGGAAGACCATCTTTCTCGCATCACTTCAGGAGAGCCACCGCAAGGAGTGTCTGATGAATTGCCCGATGCTTATCTGTTCAATTTAGAAGTTGTTCCTAAATGGGCAAATAAGTTGGTACCAGTCCTAACCTTTGGGCCTGCAAATAAAAATGTGAAGACAAGCAAAGAAGAAATTGTAAAATCACAAAAGTATCAAATATTGGCCGGAAGTATGTACAAGCAAGATACCGAGGGCGTATTAGCCTGTTGTGTTGAGGACGACGAACATACTAGTTGGATGCAACAAGCCCATGAGGGACTGCTAGGAAATCACTACTCTAAACAACGAACATTGCAGAATCTAAAACGTTTAGGAGTGTATTGGCCTAGCATGGACAAAGAAATACAGGAGTGGATCCAGAATTGTCCAGTGTGCCAGAAGAGACCCCTAGTGGAGCATGCCACCCTTTATCATGTGTCATTAATCCCAGATTGGAGTGCTCCATTGGTTGAGTTCATGAGATCGAGAACATTACCCAATCAGGCGAGTCTTGCAAGAAAACGGAGCATGGAGCAAGAGGCTCAAGACTATGCCTTAGTAGGAGACAACCTATATCGAAGAGGCAAGGATGGTTACCTAAGACTGTGCGTTCATGAATCAGACTATTTGAAAGTCTTAGAGACTGCACACAGCGGTGCTGCAGGTGGACACTTTGGGCCTGACAGAGTAATTAAGACCATTCTATTCTCAGGACTTTGGTGGCCCACTCTTCATATGGATGCACATACTTATGTGAAGAAATGTGACACATGCCAACGTGCCCAATATCCGATAAGAAAAGACGAGATGCCTTTAAGGCCAATGATGGGAGGACGTGCATTTTCAAAGTGGGGTATAGACTTTGTAGGACCCATCAACCCCCCAGCTAGAAACTCCCATGCAGAATACATTATTGTAGCCACAGATTACCTTACAAAGTGGGTGGAAGTAAAAGCCACGACAAAGAATGATGCTCAAACGACGGCTAAGTTCTTATTCGAAAATGTGTTCACTAGATATGGGTTACCAATAGAGTTGGTTAGTGATAGAGGTACGCACTTCTTGAATGAGGTCATTGAACATCTCCTTCAAGAATTCATGGTGATACACAAGAAGTCTGCCCCTTATCACCCACAAGCCAACGGACAAGCCGAGAGCACGAATAAGATCCTATGTAACGTATTGACGAAACTTGTAAATAATAAACGCTCTGATTGGGACAAACAACTTCATCATGCTGTTTGGGCATACCGAGTTGCCTACAAAACGGTACTCAATGCTACCCCATTTCAGATGGTCTTTGGACAGAATGCCGTGCTACCATTGGACTTCCTAATCCCAGCCTTGAAAATAGCACAAGAGCATGAGTGGAATGGACATGAGTTGTCTTCCAGGATCTTTGATCTAGAACGCTTAGGTGAGACGAGGCTACGAGCAGCAGCAGGCATTTATGCTGCAAAGAAAAGGCAAAAGGCATACTTTGATGCCCATGTAAAGAATAAAGGCTTGAAGGAAGGAGATCTAGTGCTGGTTTATATGCTAAAGCAACATGCCCGCAAATTGGAGAAACGAGGATATGGACCCATGATCATTAATAGACTCTCCACTAGCGGTGCAGTTCAATTGGCCACTTTAGAAGGTGATGTCCTACCCAACTATATTAGTGGATGCCGAGTCAAGTTATATCAAGAACCTCTTACAGAGGAAATGCTCACGAGACTCAACACTGCTAAGAAGCGAAAAGAAGAGGAGTTAAGGGTTAGAGAAGAAGCACAAGCAGAGGCTAGAGAGCGCATCAGAAGAAATAAGTTACGGCGGCTGGGCCTAGATGTCAACACAAAGGCTCCAAAATATCACATGGACATGTGCCAAAAATCGGGCAGAACTACTTCTCAAATAATTGATCGACGACCCTTTGTGACTATAGAGGTAGGACAAGGAAAGAGTGTAAGGACTGTGAGAGCATTGGTTGACTCAGGAGCAGCAACTAGTGCAGTTCGATTTTCATACTACCAAGACCTGCAATTGGGCATCAAGCCCATAGAAGCCTATCTCATAGGATTAGGAGGCGTGGAAACACCCTGTTTGGGCGAGGTGGAACTTCCCATCTACCTTCAAGATGTTCCAATAAAAGTCAAAATGCTAGTGTGTCATGATGAGGACCTCACAGAACCACTTGTCTTGGGTCAAGACTGGATTTACGACCATGCTGTCAACTTGAACCTAAGAAGTCAACTTCTTCAAGTGTGGGTATATAATCGATGCATTACATTAGAATTGGAGAATCGCATGCCCACTGAAACTGGCACCACACACTCTCTTTGTTCCTCCAAGGATAATCTTCTCGAACAAGATATTGTAGATGTCAAAAACTCTATGATCCAGACGGACGCAATCACGGACGGACAGTCGCAAAGGCAAGATGAACCTTCTTCTTGTTTTTTAAAGAGCAAAGCATCCACAGGAGCTCAACCTCAGAAGCAAGCAAAACAGTGCAAGACAGCCAGTCTATCAAATAGACAAAGAGCCTTCAAGAGCAAAGAAGTGTTGGGCATGACACAGATCTGGGTAAAGAAGGGAGTACAACAATCGATGTTGCCTCAAAGACTCCCACCCAACCAGATCGACCATGGCAACAGAAGGACCAAACAACCACGACAGGCTCAAGCTCGAAGGCTCCAACAAATTTGGGTATCGAAGCTATCAATGAAGGCCGACCACAATAAGGTACAAATTTGGGTGCCTAAAAAATTAGCTACAGCTCAACAAGGGCGATTACAGATGTGGGTACCCAAGAAGCTCTTACACGTACAAAGGCCTATGCTCCCCACCATGCGAAAGGCCTCAACAAAGAAGCCAAGGAAAGCAAAGGGTAAGAACAGAGCACAAAGACCAAAAGAAGATAAACTCAACCCTTCTACAAAAAAAGGTAGGCACTCACCCAGGCTATGGGTTTGGAAGCCAAAAGCACTTGCAACATCCACAGAACCAAGGGGCCAACTACACTGGATACCAAAGTTTGGACAGCATCCAAAGAAGAACTAGCCTGAGGTGATCTCTAGAGTACCAAACCCTATTCCAAAATGGGTTCCAATCCGGAGGATTACATCATTTCGAAATCCGATAGACACCTCCAATCAAAGAATTCATCAAGTATACAAGTAACATCAAAAGCCTCGACCAGTAGCAACCATGTGCCTTTGGCATAACCTTGACGTTTGCACCATTCAGGTCATGCATTTCCAAAGTATGCATCAATATAGGGCCACCTTACAGGGCCGTGCATAGACACAATTGAGAAATCCCAGGCACATGAGACACAATTTTCACAGGCAAAATATGTTATTGATACTAACCTCTTTCTTCTTGTTTGCGGCCACCATTGTTCCAAAAAAAAAAAAAAAGAGAGAAGACCATGTGCTTGAAAATGCTCATCAGCGAACTTCCAGCAAGGACATCCCTCAACAAAAAGGACAAGCCGACGGTCAAACACCATGAGGGAACCACAACACGAAGAGATGAAGATCAACGGACCATTCACCATGATAAGACGTTTATGTTTCAACAACATTATAACCATGATAGATTAGGAAACCTCTTCGTCAGCATACCCTTGAGCACTTAGCTCAAGACCCAATCTCTTGCACCATACTTCTTGCCATGCATTTTCCAAGTACGCATATGTAGGGCCACATTACAAGGCCATGGACAAGGCACATATTTTGTTCAACCCATGCACTAATGCACTGACCCACCATTCATTACGGGTTACAAGTACTTGGCATGAAAACTATGAAAATCCATCTTTGGACGAACCAGACGACATCAAGATGACAACAACAAGAACAAGGAAGCCATCCACCGCCGAGAGTTGCTCACAATCAACATTGACCACCTCCTTTGAGCAGCTAGCAGTTTTGGAAAACTCACAAATGCACCATCCAGATGGCATACAAGGCAGAAGTACGTACAAAGGGACTACAAACTGCAGGAGATAACAGTGGCAAAGTGAAGAACCGGACAAACGACCAGGCTACATTGGGAAAATGTATCATCCCTGTTGGATGCAAAGGACGCTACCTCTCAACGTACTACATGGAACGACCAATACAACAAGGGTCTGTCAGGGACGACAGACTCAAGGGGGGGGGAGTGTTGAAGCTCAAGGTCAAGGACAAAGCATGGAAACGCATCAAGGAAGTGGACACACAAGAAGAAGGAGCAAGTAGGGAGCTCCAAGAAGCACCTGTCAAATTTTCAGAAGAAATCCCTACAAAAATAGTGATTTTTATCACTAAAAACCATTGTAAATACCATTTTCCATTTTTGTAACTCCATTTTGTTCAAGCCGAGGAGTCCCCCGAGCTTGAGGAGTATTAGATCTACCATCCTACCAATTTTCATAATTTTTAGACTCCGTTTGAGCCCCCAAATAAGCCCTGGAACCTATTTTTTAACTAGGCCGGACACTAGGTCTGGACAGGGCCAAAACCACTCAAAAACTATAAAAAGGGCTGGAGAGCTCATTTTTGAGGCTGGCTTGTTGTAGATTTCAGTTTTGTAAGAGAGCTCTTTGGTAATCGAAGCTTTCCATTGTTCCACTCTTTGCTCTTACCTTGTGCGCGTGTGTGTGTATGTGTGTGCATGCTTGTGTGCTTTCACTCACGCACTTGTGCCATCACTTGCTCGCGGTCTTCATACCGGTCCTCTTGTCTCCACGGATTGACATTTATGAGGTGTATCTCCTCACGTTGGTACTCACCATTGTGCTAGAGTGACAGTAGCCATCGAAGGAGAAGAAGAAAATTGTACATACATTGGGCATGATTTGACGACTGAAGAAGAAGAAGAATTAGTTGCCCTACTGCGCGAATATAGAGATGTGTTCGCTTGGAGTTACAAAGACTTGAAAGGAGTAGACCCGGATATATGTTCTCATAGAATCCCTATGACTCCAGATGCAAAACCTACGAAACAGAAACTGTACATGTACAATGATAATTACGCTGCGAAGATTAAAGAAGAAATAGATTGTTTGATAGAAGCAGGATTCATTTACGAAATTGAGCATACCGAATGGGTATCCCCCATTGTGGTTCTGCCCAAGAAGAATGGAAAATTGTGTGTGTGTATTAACCTTAAAAAAGTTAATGCCGCCACGATTAGAGATAGTTATCCTCTTCCTATCATAGAACACTTATTGGAAAGAGTTGCAGGCAAGGAAGTTTACAGCTTCCTTGATGGATTCTCAAGCTATAATCAAGTAGCCATTGCTCCCAAAGATCAACACAAGACGGCTTTTGCCACTGAATGGGGCATATTTGCATTTCGTGTGATGCCATTTGGCTTAAGAAATGCACCCGCTACTTTCCAGCGACTCATGTGTCATGTTTTTAAGGAATTCTTACGCAAGAATTTGGAAGTTTATGTTGATGATTTATGTGCTCATTCGAATGTAAGACAGACACATATCCCAGAGTTAAAACAAATATTTGACAAATGTCGCGAATACCAGGTTTGTTTGAACCCAGAAAAATGCGTTTTCATGGTCAGACAAGGCAAAATTCTAGGACACATTGTGTCAAAGAATGGAATTTCGACAGATGAAGAAAAGGTGAAGGTGATTGCAAATCTACCTAGACCCACTAACCTGAAAGAGGTATAGGCATTTATGGGCCATTGCGGTTATTATAGACGATTCATACACATGTATGCAATCATAGCCAAGCCATTGTACTCTCTTTTGACCAATTTTGAATGGACAGCCGAGTGTGAGAAATCATTCAATGAACTCAAGCGACGTTTGTGCTTAGCACCTATATTGACAACCCCGGATTGGACCAAGCCATTCCATGTACATGTGGATGCATCCAACTATGCCATAGGATGTGTGTTAGCACAACCCACGAGTGAAGGTAACATAGATCTCCCCATAGCTTACGCGAGCAGACAATTGAACGCAGCAGAAAGAAATTACACCACTACGGAACGAGAAGGATTAGGGATGATCTATGCAGTGAAGAAATTCAGACACTATTTTTTGGTCAACAAGTTCAAGTTCTTTACAGATCATCAAGCCCTATTGTACTTAGTCAACAAACCATGTAATACGGGACGATTAATACGTTGGTTTCTATTACTCATGGAGTACGATTTTGAAGTAGTGGTCAGGAAAGGAAAGACACATCTTAGAGCTGACCACCTTTCAAGATTAACCACAGGAGAACCTCCTCAAGGAATAGTGGATGAATTACCCGATGCATACTTGTTTAACCTTGAGATAGCACCAGAATGGGCTAAACCGATAGTCCCTATTCTCATGTATGGACCCAAGAACCCTAAGTTAAGGATCAAGGAAGGAGAGATTACCAAGTCTCAAAGATATCAAATCATAGCAGGAAGTATATATAAATAGGATAATCAAAAGATTCTTGCTTGTTGTGTGGATGAATCAGAACATGCAAATTGGTTGCAATTAGCACACATAGGTGCATTAAAGCAACATCACTCGAAACATCGTACATTGCAGACTCTGCATAGACTAGGAGTATATTGGCCTACAATGGAAGCAGATGTCTACAAATTGTGTAAAGAATGCCATGTTTGTTGTGAAAGACCACCAGTAGAACATGCTACATTATATCACATGTCTCTCACACCAGACTGGAGTGAACCTTTAGTGACATACTTGAGGATGAAAACATTCCCTCAAGGAATGACTTTAGCATGACAACGAAGTCTAGAGCAGGAAGCTCAAGACTATTCACTTATTGGCAATAACCTATACAAACGAGGAAGAGACGGATACCTAAGACAATGTGTTCATGAAAGCGATTATCTGAGCGTACTAGAGACTGCACACCAAGGTGTTGCAAGAGGTCATTTTGGACCCGATAGGATAATCAAAGCCATCCTCTTTGCAGGATTATGGTGGCCCACTCTTCACATGGATGCACATACCTATGTTAAGAGATGTGATGTGTGCCAAAGAACTCAGTTTCCTACTTGTAGAGATGAAATGCCATTGAAACCCATGATGGGCGGACGTGCATTTTCTAGATGGGGTATAGACTTTGTAGGACCCATTAACCCCCCTGCAAAAGGTACACATGCGGAATACATCATTGTTGCCATAGATTATCTTACCAAATGGGTAGAGGCAAAAGCCACAAAAAAGAATGATGCACACACGACTGCAAAATTCTTATTTGAAAATGTCTTTACAAGATATGGATTGCCTATAGAGTTAGTGAGCGATCAAGGAACTCACTTTCTAAACCAATTCATTGAATATTTGTTACAGGATTTTATGGTGATTCACAAGAAATCTGCACCATATCATCCTCAGGCCAATGGTCAGGCTGAAAGCACTAAGAAGATCCTTTGTAACGTACTGACGAAACTCGTGAACAACAAACGTTCAGATTGGGACAAACAGTTACACCACGCTGTTTGGGCATATCGAGTGGCCTACAAGACCGTACTCAATGCAACTCCCTTTCAGATGGTTTTTGGTCAGAATGTTGTGCTTCCTTTGGACTTCTTGATACCCGACCCTTAAGGTTGCACAAGAACATCAGTGGACCGGCCATGAATTATCGGCAAGAATAATCGACTTGGAAAGATTAGGAGAAACGAGGCTGAAAGCAGTAGCAAGAATATACGCAACAAAGAAGCGATAGAAAGCATATTTTGATGCACATGTGAAAGATAAAGGCTTAAAAGAAGGAGATTTAGTTCTAGTATATATGTAGAAACAACATGCACGGAAGTTAGAAAAGAGAGGACCTATGATCATTAACAGACTCTCGACAAGTGGAGCAGTACAATTAGCCACCTTAGAAGGAGACAGAATGCCTAATTACATTAGTGGTTGTAGATTCAGGCTATACCAAGAACCTCTTACTGAGGATATGCTTAGACGACTCAAGTTGGCAAAGAAGTGTAAGGAGGAAGAAAATAGAATACGAGCTGAAGCTCAGGCAGAAGCTATACAACGCGTTAAGCGCATGAAGCTAAGAAGACAAGGACTAGGGAGAGAACATTATAATCATCTGGAAACAACACCCAAATATCCCATGGCCATGTGTCAAGTAAAGTCAACCACTCATCCTAGCATAGTGGACAGGAGACCATTCATTACAGCCAGGCTAGAGCATGGCAACCCTTGCCAAGAGCTCAGGGCTTTAATTGACTCAGGTGCTGCGACTAGTGCGATTAGATGGTCCCACTATAAGGATTCAGGAATAGAAATGCGGCCAATTGAGGCATACCTCATAGGGCTAGGAGGCATGGAAACCCCTTGCATGGGTGAGGTGGACCTTCCTATCCTCATACACGATGTGACTATGACCACAAAGCTACTAGTGTGCCATGACGACGACCTGATAGAACCCCTAATCCTTGGCCAAGATTGGCTATACGATCACTCAGTGGACTTAAATCTTAGACAAGGCTCCTTGCAGATTGGAACCTTAGATCAGAAGCGAGTGATACCGCTTGACTTCCCTAATGGCATCCCAACTGAGGTTTGTAGCCCTAGACGCTATGAAATGCATGCGATGGAAGACCGGAAGATCTTTGGTCAGATCAGTCACGTTACGTCTACACCAACCCATGCGGGCTTGGCGATGGACAATTGTCAATCTAAAGGACATCAGGAGATTTTCCCTTGGGCTTCCTGCAAACTAGAAGGGGTAACCACCCAGAGATGGGTCAGGAGGGTTACATCAGTGGACAAATGGACACTATCACCTGCAGTGCCCATCCTTCAACACTTACTTCGGACTGGCCTAGATTAAAAGTACAGAATGGAGCACTTCCTAATGGGCAGGTTTCGCAAGTGTTGGACCTCCCTTCTTTTCCAAAGTAGAGTGTCCATCCGACCTCTCAACCTCAACCACAAAAGAGTCAACCACGACGAAGGAACCCAGACCGACGACAATATCAGACAACCCAGAGAAAGCAGTAGTATCAACATCACAGAGCAAAAGGCACGAGACAGATATGGGTGCCAAAAGGACAGAAAACACCGACACGTTTCAACAATGCAGACAACGATAAGAAGAAGTTTCAACAGAAGCAGAGACAGTATCCAAAGTCTTCTGAACATTCTTCTACGAATACAAACATTCGACAAATTTGGATCGCCAAGAAGTTCCTTACAAACCGACCCACACCCACGCAGATTTGGGTACCCAAACAGTGTATTATAGCTCAACCCTCAAGCCTTGTAATATACACCCCTCAGAAATCTCTTCAACCCTCAATACCACCAAATCCGATCTCATCTTTTGTCCCTCAACAGAGACCTATCACCCAATCACAAACTCTTAGGAAGTGGATACCAAAACGTATCCAAAAGTCTTCTCCTAACCCTTTGTCTAACATAACTACCACCCCGACTAATCTACAACCTTGTAATAACTCATTCATGACTGAACCTTGTATAAATCCACACACAAAGAACTGCATGCAATATCTAAAAACATATAGGTGTCTAGAGACCTTCACTAGTTCTGCAAGAAGCATTGCATCAATCACATCACAACACTTGGCTACACGCGTTACACATTGGCTATGGAAAGGGATTGCGGTCTCACCTTAATGGGATCATAATTAATTTCCATACTAATGTGCTAATCTTTCGTAGCAGATCTTTTCCATTAGCACGTCAATCATCATGCAAACCAAAGAAGGACCATCTGAAGCTGGAACCAGTATACCCAGGGCTACTATTAGTGATTTACTTGCTGAGCCCCATCCGATGGCTCCACCGCCAGAATTTCAAGGTTTCCCAGGACCGATGCCTATTGACGATCCTCCTAGAGGGTATACTGAGAAGATTCATCGTAATTCTCACTGGTTTCAAGGGCTAGCAGGACCCTTGGCAGATGCTGAGTATATATTTGAGGCTAATTTGACTTTTGATGACCGTACCTGGGGCAAATATCAGTTTCTCTCAAGAGAGTTCGAAGGTCTACAGAACACACAAGACTTAACACATGTTTGGGCAAGAGCCGGCTTCACAGAGTATTTCAGTGACCCTTTGCCTAAACCTGACTTCTACAGATGCTATTACCTAATCACCACTTTGATAGCTTCGGAGAATAAGGACCTGCCCAGAACTTTTATTTTGCCATCTTTAGTGAACGATCCACCATATAAAAGATTTTATCTTTCTAAAGATTTGATTCGGGCTGCCATCAAGATTCATGGAACCCACACGCCCACAGAGCGAGAAAGGTTAGTTCCAGACCCTATGAAACATGGGGACGTCACTAAGTGGGAAGAGATTTTGGCGATCACACCTGAGCTTTCAAAGCCACTGCGGATATGTATGCAGCATTTCGCTTTCCCTGCTCAGGACAGATTCACAATGCCTCACAAACAAATATGGTTTGGTTTGTACTTATCTTGTATTGGATCCCAGACAGTTGATCTAGCAACCTGGATCGTTGATCAGCTCTACTTAGCACAACACAGATGGGAAAGAAAGAAGGTCATCAATGGATGTTGCGCTCTCACGTGCATCGTATATATGTGTTTGGCTTACGATTTACCTATCGAGCGAGCAATGACAAGTGAGGAGTTGAAAGCCTTCAAGGGAACAACAAAGAAAGCTAGAAAGCCTAGCAAAGGACGAGAAGGAAAGCGAATGAGAGGAACTATCCCCTACCTTCAGGTGCTAGAATCACCCTCACCACAACCCTCTCCTGAACAGTCTCCTACTGAACCCCCTGTACAACCCATTCGCATAAGGTTATCAAGACTAGTTACAACGGAGAGCACTACCAACACAGTCACTACTCAAGCAGCCACAGTCCTAGGACCTACCACCACTATAGCAGAAGTTCCCACCACTATTGGTGCGGAAGCTTTCTCTTTTCCGATACCCCATTTAGAAGCAGAAGAAGTAGACACCACATTTGATTTTGAGATGCAGGATGTATTTTCAAATGAATTTTAGTTTTCAGAAGGCCAGATCTTCTCTCAGGAATATGAAAGGCCCAGCTACCCTACCACACCGCGAGATCAACCACAAGGACAAGTAGTGTCTAGTTCCAAGGAAGAAAGAACAGAAACCAACGAAGATGAAGGCGATGACAAAGCCAGTCAGGGAACTCATGAATCCCAAGAACATGTGTAAACAGACGAACAAGGACAACAAACCGACACCCAAGGTGACACGAGCACACACGAAGAAGAAACCTTCAAAGCAGCAACTTATACACTGGCCATCAAAAAGTTATACCGTACTATGGAAAAGGTTTGGGCGCGTAAGAAGTTGACTGACGAAGAGAGCCAAACACTCATAGAACAAGAACTTGTCTCGGGCGGGTTCCAAGAAGTATACATCAGAGGTTTCAGAGAGCCTATCAAATCAGTTGGACCCACTGAAGCCTTAAGATATTTGCAGAGAAAATCGCTACCGCAGTATGATCCTCGCAGAATCCGCCTACTAACCAAACCAGGTGAATACATTCAAGTACCCACCGACAATTAGTCTTCAGAACAGGCTAGGGAAGCACGTGTCGTCGCTGAAAGCTCATTGGCAGAGGACACCATTATCGTCGACTCCCCACCCCGTACTACCGTTGTACATACCACCACAGTCGTCGAAGTACCGACCACCCCAACCGCTCCTCCTTCACCTCCCATCCATCCAGTCTCTCCCATACACCCTCCTTCTCCCAGAACAACATCCTCCTTCTCTGGTGGAGTAGCAGAAGTCGTCCTGACTCCTATTCATCCCACAATTCCCGCACCCACTCAACCTAGTCTACCCCCTAACACATCCACCTTTCTATCCAACCCATTTCTCCATCCATCTTTTCCATCCTTCCCCACACCTCCAAGACCCCTTTTCCCATTCCCACCTCCATTAACCTTCTCCCCAGTCTCACCCCCCCGACCCACCGTAACTCCTCTTTCCCCTTTCCACCAAGCCGTCCAAGACAACCCCTCTGTAAATTACTCCTCAACCTTTGTAAATCCTGTATTTACACCCACACACTTACCCATGATCACACCACTATTCACAGTCACCGCACTCGACACCACATCGAGCGATATGGATATATCACCCCCCACTGCACCTCCACTCACTTCATTTGTGGCACCACAATTTTCCACAATCACCGCAACATCCACTTTCCCACCCCCATTCCCCGTTCCCTTTGCATCTACACCCATTGCATCTTCACTTACCACACCATTAATATTATCACCCACCATAGACACATCATTTTGACAGATGTTCACGTGTATGACGCAAGTAAGAGATGAGTTCACATCTCTTGAAAATAATTATCAGTAGCTGTAGAGGACAACCAATGACTTACAATTGCAGCTTAATTCATTGTCGATTGAGAATGCCTCATTGAATACTCGGTACCAAGAATTACGCGAGGCATATCACAAACTGGAAGTAGAAAGTGAAGAGAAAGCCAAAGAGGCCACTACTGATCTTGACAATTTGTTAAGGGCCCAGACAGTTCGCAATGCGACGCTTCCACGGAACATGGGCTTACTCAGAAGACATCTAGCAGCAGCAAAGGAAGAGAACCAGCGGCTACAAAAGCAGAACAAAGAAAATTTAGAAGCTGCTCTCGATCATCCAGACCAACCATTAAGTCCTAGCCGATTCAAAGCAGTGCCCTCCGAATCAATGAGAGTGTTGCTCGATGATCACATCAAATTGCTCGATGAATACGATCGAATGAACGAAGAATATCAGAAGCTAAAAGATGATCATAAGCTACTCCAGCTCAGAGCACCGGCAACACAAGGACTCCCAGCTCCTGCGGACCCATCTCCTGACATCCTAGAGGAACTCAATGCATTACGGGCCCAGGTATCTACTCTTGAATCGTGGATAGCTATATATGAAGCACCACCAAGGCCAGATTCCCCTGATGAAGAAAATGTAACTATTCCGATGGAGGAAACCTTTGAAGAAGCCTATGAGCCACAACCCATCCTAGGCAGACGAGTCACGGCTGAAGGCCAGATGACTTACAAACTTCCTACTCCCACATGGATGAAGACAATTAAAGAGCTTGGAACAACCCATTCAGCACGAGTAGAGGTGCAGTTGCACGCAATGGCAATGATTGAGGAAAGAATTATACAGTCACCCTACTTTGCTCATTTGGCCCCGTGCAGATACATATCAGGGCATGAGTTACAGTACAAACCGTATTTCATGTTAATGGCCGAATATCAGTTGGCCATAGAGAAAGAAACAGGCAAGAAACCATCTCACGCTACTCAATTTGAACCTGAGGATTTGCCACTGGATGCGCAGCAAGGCGAGATCTATCAACCTGACTAGCGTAAAGATCTTTTACAAGAGTATCCTGAGATGATGAGTACTTGGGTTAAGGCACCACTACACTTAAAATACAACCCATGTTGGGGATCAGTGCCACATCACTGTTCCTGGAAGGCATTTGCGATTAAGATACAAAACAACAAGCAATGCTAGGATTGGCTAAACTACCCATACTTTAGGCCACCTACAGGCCCACCCACAATTGGATACATGATGGCCACGATTTGCCATTGGATCCCTCGCTTGAAACACATGGACAATATAGCAGCGCACATGACTGTCAAGATATTTGACATGATGCAAATGGTTTTTAAAGTCTTCAGACGCGTCAAGGCACCCCATGTAAACACCCCGGGCTTCGAGCATCAACAGGCCCACCCTCTTGCTTCAATTATTCGCATGTGAACAGATGGTTTATTCCACACATTATCGACTCCCACCACCTGCTAAACCGCAACCAATTGATTGGGAGAAACTCGAGGCAGATTTGGCCCGAGGCATTCGAATATCAGAACACACCCTCGCTCAGGAACTACTACAGAACTACATCCGGCAGACCGCACAACAAGGTTCTGTCGAGGACGACAGAAGCGAGAGGGAGGGGGGTGTTGGCAGCAGCTAGAGGCATAGAAGACGCGGAAGCATGTAAGGATAGAGTAGGGAGCCAGTCGAATCAACTTTTCAAAGATTATGTTTTATAAATATTCTTCAAAAACCTTCAATAGTGATTTTCATCACTATTGTAACATATGTAACATAGAAAAACCCTTTTGGTAATCCATAGCTCCATTTTGTGCAAGCCGAGGAGTCCTCAAGCTTGAGGAGCTTAGGTAGAATGAGCGTATCAATTTTGGTTATTTTTAGACACCGTTTACCCCTTCAAATAGCACTTAGGACCTATTTTTTAACTATGCCGGTCACTAGATGTGAAACCGGTCAAAACTAGTCTAGAATCTATAAAAAGAGCTAGAGAGCTCATTTTTGAGGTTAGCTTGTTTGAGTAGAGAAGAGCTTAGAGCTATTTTGAGCTTGTAAGAGTGTTCTTGAGTAATAGAGTTGATTTCTCACCTTCCATTGTGTCTTGCTTGTCTCTTCGTAGTGTGTGTGTATGTGTGTGTGCATCTCTATGCTTCTCACCTTCACTCTCACTTCATCTCACATTCACGATCTTCATATCACTCCTATCTCTTCCGCGGATTGACATTAAGGAGGTGGAGCTTCTTAACATGGTTCTCACCATTGTGCTAGAGCAACACCCTCCAGTATCAAATGCCATATCAAGCATAGCCAAGATTGCAATGTGTCCTAGGACAACAACCTCCACCCCGTGCTAATGTAGTGTCGGTAAAGTATGCTACACTATAGGAGAATTCTAACATGGCATTAGTACCCACGACCCCTCTAATCACTGATAATGACCCTAATGCAAATAGTTTTGACTCCACTCATGTGGATAGCCCACCAACATATAACACGGACTCACCAAAAAACTTAGACGCGTACTATGAGAACTCTGTGTATGACCAAAACTGGGAACCACATTATGCTCAGGTCATGTACACAAACCCCAACCCGAGACCGCAGGCTAGACAACTAAGACCACAAGCACCCAAAGGACGATGTTACAAATGCCAAGAAGACCACTTCATACAAGATTGTCCACATGCAGCAACTACAATGCAGACGCAATATTTCAATATTCAAGGCTTTTTCTCTGAATGTGGAAAGGAGCACCTCATAAGAGATTTCCCCAAGAACCCTGCAAACACTTCTATGAAAGTGATGTCCATCAACCTGATAGGCATAGTGCAGCATTTCGAAGGTTCCATACCTCAGTACATACCCATCCAAGTAGTGACTAGATCCCAAGCACAAAGGCAAACACAACTAGAAAACCCAAGAAAAATAGCCAAAGCCAGTGAAGCAGGAGAATCGAGGAAAACTACAACTTGGAAAGAGTCACGAGAGCGACACAAGAGGAAATGGGGTAGTAAGATCAGTGAGTTAGAGGAAAGCTTAAGGGAAACCAAAACTAAAATCTTAGAAATGACATCAAAGGAGGCTAAACCATGAATAATCAATCACCTCTAAACCAAGATCAGTACTAGCAGACCCCACCCTAAAAAACCTTGATATGATGTTCAAAGCCTATCAAGCAAGAATATATGAAGGACCCCAAGTAGGAGAATCTAACAAGAATTACCCCTCAGCTGACTTTGAAATTGAGAGAACCAAATTATGCATGAAAATGGTGGAATTATCTAAGGCAATGTTTTAAGCCTCACAATACCTCAATTGGGAAATTATGGCCAAGCCTGAGCTACAGTTTCCAGGACTCCTAGAGAAACTAGGGCAAGTCGTATCTAACCTTGTGAAAGTCAGCTCTAGCACACAAACTAGCCCAACGGAACCCTTGAAGACCACTCTATTGGAACATGCTAGGCTAGATTTAGAAAATCATCAAACAAGTTATATGGATTCACATGCCATTTTGAAAGAGATCCAAGAAGAAAGATGGAGATAGGAACAAGAATCTCGACCATCCATACTCAAGATTGATGACTCAGGGGAATAGTTCCGTGCAGATATCCCATCAATCTATGGAGATCAAGTGGATGATTGGCCAAGTGAGCATGCTAGTTTTGAATCCAACTCTTTGCAAGAGTTACCTCACTTTACAGGCCCTTGGGAAGACTGTTCAATTCAATTGAAAGCCCCCACTATTCAAGTAAGGGGAGAGAACTCAATTCTTCCTAGGAACACAGAAGCTATTAGGAACACAAAAGTGCAATGTCATTTGACTTTGGATGAGCTCTTGAAGATCAAACCTAAACTATGGAAACATGTAGCAAACTAGTTCCCAGAAATAGCCACAACCTCCACTAGATCAAGTGCACGAGGAAAGGTGCCTGAGATACCCCTAGATAAAGTGGGCGATGTGAGTGAAGGAGAGGAAGGTAACACTTATTTTCCCATTACATACAAGGGTCACACTACCAAAGACATTCTAGATACAGGTGCAGGAGTAGCTATCACGACCACTTCACTGTGGAAATGTTGGGGAAAATCAGCCCTTAAACCTACTAGGATGAAGCTGCAGATGGTAGACGAACACATAGAAAGACCCTTAGGATTATTGGGAGGAATAACTCTATCCACTCTTGGAGTAGAATTCGATCACACCTTTGCAATATGCGATTTTGGAAAGAACCAAGCATAAGAGATGCTCTAAGGTAGAACTTTTATGTTATAGTTATAGGTTGTACAAGATTGGGGAACCAACTCTTTATACCTACAACATCTAGGAGTAACCACAAAAGTGGACCTCAGAGACTATTCACATAGATATGTACCACCTTTACAATGGAATCCGGTACATAGGAACGAAGAGGAGAAGGAATCGGTACATTCCTTAACATCAAATCCATCTTGGTTACATAAGGATACCCACCTCTGGATGTGTAAAATCATAGCCAAGGAAAAGGAGCATGCTACAACAAGAGCGTCAAGAGAAGGACACCCATCTAGACCCATTGAGGATCTAGTATATGTCATAGTAGTAGTTCCAGATGAGGAATTCGAGCCCCATGGCTAGGTAGAGATTTTAGCGACTATGGATTTTGGAATGAACGAAGAACAATGGACCCTCCATTGTGATGCAGATAGTTATGATATATTCATATTCACTGTAGGCCTAGTAAGAGAAGAAACAGAAGCAGATCATCTTAAAGAAGAAATCTCTGAATGCAGTAAGCAAGCGAACGATGTGGAATGGGAAATGGATTCAAACAAACCTGAATTTCATCGGAAAAGGAATTTCTAGGCTAGGTAGAAGCTACGTCCACAGAAGTCACCACCCCTAGGAAGGAAAAGGAAAATTCAAGATCTAGTCAATGGGATGAAAAGGTGAGGAAGAACAAGTGTGAAAATTGACAAGGAGGAAGAACCCTTGATGGAAGTGCTAGAAAACTTTAGTAAATATGCGATGGAAGATCGAAAAATCATGATCGGAATGCCCAAAAGAAACAAAAGTTTGGGAGAAGCCTATCACAATAAGAAAACCATGAAGAAATTCATAGTGGCAATCGAGGGAGGAGAAGCATGATGCACGTACATAGGACATGATTTAACTGATGAGGAGGAAGAAAATTTGATCGCTCTATTGAAGCTTGTTAGGCCGCCGGATTGGAATATGTAATTTTACTTTTTTACTCACACGCACCGAAAAGGCGTAGTGAACAGATGTAACTCTCTACTCATTAATGAAAAGGCAATCATAGTGTTCTTTGCCGAGAGAGGGGAATCGCTAGACTATCTGTCTGGGTGACCGCATTGGGATACTGTGTTGCAGAGTTGCAAAAATCTAGAGTATTATATTTTGTTTGTTGAGTTGTAGTAATTAATCATTAAACAAAGTAACGCTATGTTAATACTTAATAAGTTTATGCGAATTCGTCATTGTTAATTCACGTGTTAAGCGTACTACGTCATATTAATCTTCGAATTGGAAGACAGTTAATTGTTTAATTGAATGTTAAATTGGGAAAATTAAACAAAGGGCCTCTGCACTATCAGACCCCTATCCATTCCCAAGAACCCAAAAAAGAGATTAAAAGTGGCTTAACGAAAGCGCTTTTAACACTAGCGCCATCTGTGGGAAGATGGAAATAGATTTGGAATAGTCAGTATGGGCATAGCAATACTCAAGATGAGCAATGGAGAATAGTAATCGCCAGTTGAAGAAGTGATATATGCTGGTTACTCGTTCTGGTGAGGCCTACCCAAAGTATAGAAGCGACCAACATCCGTGGACAATTCCAAGTGTATTAGGAACACCCCTCGGTAGCAGAAGTGTGCAGCAGGAAACAGGTACACATTCCGGTGCAATTTCGATAAGTTTCGGTACCATTCTGGTCTGTTCCGGTGATACTTCCTTACGTTCAGAAGACAGTTCACCAGTGACTGGCTATACATCGACCTAGTGTGGAGATAGGCCAATACCGATTAACGATCATTTGTGGCTTTTGGGTGAGTGTTCGGGTCTCTCAGGTGAAAGTTTATTGCTTTTCGGTGCACATCCGGCGCTTTACGGTGAAGGATGCATGCTCTTTGGTGCGGGATCCACGTTTCTTGGTAAAGGGTCCACGTTTTTTGGTGAAGGCTCCATGCTCCTGGGTAAGGGATCCATGTTTTTCGGTGAAGAAGCAACGCTTTTCGATGAAACCTCAGCGTCATCCGGTGGTACTACGGTTGAATTGGGTGCCAGTTCGGGCATCTTCGACGAGCATTCAGTAGCCAAAAGTGGTCAACCACAAGGGATAGTACTTCCATAGACAGGAACCATGAGTACTTCTGGCCAACAACAACAACAACAACAACAGCAACAACAATGGAGCAACAACAATAGCAACCACAGCCACCTCGACCTCTCCCAACAGGAGTGACTTATACAAAATTCGGTGGATTTCTGGGGGATGACCCCGATGCACATGTTCGCACATTCGAAATTAGTTATGCAGTGTTGAATAACCCACCAGATCCGACGTACAAGGCCATCCCACACTAGTTAATGAAGCAGCAAGGTGGTTGATCAGAATATGATATTAATCATTTTGGTAATTATGATGATGTGAGGGACGCGTTCCTGCAGAGATTTCATTTGAAGAAGAATCCTGCAGAAATTTTTGACTATTTGCAAAACAATCGATAAAAAGCACACCAGAGTGTTTAGGAGTATGCGACATTGTTCAGAACTCATTTGCGGCAGTTGCCAATGGCGCATGCCAACCTGCTAGATGATGTCATAACACAATGGTTCATCAATGGATTGAATCCACAGTTAAAACAAATCATGATCATTCGTTGTGTGGGTGGAATGACATTGGACGTTGTCATTGCAATGGCCTTACAATTGGAGCACAAAGTTGGAGGGTTTACGGAGGATCTAGAATGGTTGAAAGCAAGTAAGAACGTAACCGAGGATTCGTCCAAACAAGTGTACTGTACTAAGTGTAAGAATCCCGGTCACACCAGTTCCACATGTGCTCTCAACCAAATGTATTGTGCCATCTGTAACACGACAGGGCACTCAACAGAAAACTATGCATATAATGCAAAGGTGCAGGGTAGAGCGGTAGTAAACGCCATAATACAGAAACCGGGTTAGCGAGCCACCCATTATGTACCACCATAGTTGCGAACCACCCAGCAACAGGGATATAGGAACTATCGGGGTCAGCGTAACAACAATTTAAATCAAAATCGATGGCATATGGGTACATCGACTGAAGGCACCTCTCTCCCACCCCCTCGTTGTCATTTCTGTGGCGAGGTCGAGCGTACTCGCAGATTTTGTAAAGAAGCCACAGAGTACGACAAAAGAAAGAAGGAAAGACAAAATCCGATGACAAATATGGTTTATATTTCCCCAATCGAGTCACAAGCAGCCGTAATACAGACAAGATCGGGAAAACAGTTGCAACCAGCAGCTGAGGTTCTCGAGCCCGGAATTCATGAGCAATAGCGGATGTTTGCAAAGGCCACTCAATGGACAACTAAGGATCCGACGGTGTTCCCTAATCTTGTTCCGGTAACTCAGCCTCATCTGCCAAATGCAAGATCGCATGCATAGAATTCAACTCCTGCAACATCAGAATCACAACCAGAGTCGGTAATGACCACCGCACACATAGACTTGGTTTGGGACGTTATCTCTAAGTCTTCAATCACACTTCCTCTAGGACAGTTGCTCACCCTCGTGCCCGATGTAAGACAACAATTTCAACAGTAGGTCAGTCCCGGCCCTTCTTGTACTCCGGCAACTGTGACCATCCAACCCAAGATGGATTCTACGGTGGATCATTGAGTACCGTCGATCACCGTTTGGTATAAAAATCAGAAGATCACTGTTGAGCCCATAAAAGTCATGTTGGTCAAAGTCAACTATAGTCAAAGTCAAAAGGCAAAGTCAACTAGTCAAAGTCAACAAGGTCAAGGTCAAAGTCAACAAGTGCAAAGTCAAAGTGCTAAAGTGCAAGTGTCAAAGTGCAGAGGTAGTGCACAATTAATT
Organism: Ceratopteris richardii; assembly: GCA_020310875.1. Classification (NCBI taxonomy): domain Eukaryota; kingdom Viridiplantae; phylum Streptophyta; class Polypodiopsida; order Polypodiales; family Pteridaceae; genus Ceratopteris; species Ceratopteris richardii. The sequence continues at coordinate 10,400,995 of CM035406.1, forward strand.
GTCCACAAAGGGTAAATTGGAGAAAGTGGGTTGCAGGTTGCAGAGGTATTTTCTCTAATTTCCCTAAGGTTCAAAGTGTGTTTTAAAGTGTTTTGAAAGGTTCAGGTGAACCCCCTCTTATGTGCAAAAGTGAAGACTTAAAAGGAAAATGTGAAGGTATGTGAAGCGGCAACGTACGCACAGGTGAAAGTATGGCCCCCCATTAAAATCTTTGGTTTTAGTCTAAAGTCACTACAGAACAAAAAATTGAGTCGTTGGCTGCCACTTATGAAGACAATCTTGGGACATCAAAGTGAACACCAAGATACTATTGCAGTTAGGAGCGTACATGATCGACACACTCAAATCAAGGCAAAGACCATTCTTGGACCAATCTTAGAGCAAGCAAGAGAAGCATATTCTAAGTGAAGCGAGAGAGAGAAGTGCAAGAGTCACCAGTGTGTGACGCAAAGAAGTGGAGTTGAAGGAGTGCATAGAGAGAGACTAAGGGATTGTGCAGAGAGTGCTAAGCTAGTCCCCCAAGGATCTCAAGGTCTCTTTGCAGTGTGCGCATGCCGACAGAAGGTATTCATTCCTCCCCCTTAGTGGAAGCTTGGTGCAAGGTGTGCACAAGGATAAGCTTGAAGCAAGTGGAGGTCTGGTGCAGAGGAGGCCGGCGGCAAGAAGACTTTGGGATATTTGGTATTTTGTAATTGAGCACTCTGTGTGATTGTGCAGAGAAGTATTGGCTTGTATTGTGCTTCAAACATTGTAATTGTCTTACTGTAATCAATCGGCAGAAGCTTCCAAGGTGTATTTCCTCTTCTGGTCTTTTCCTTTTCTCCTACAAACCCTCAAACTCCTTCTTGTCTAAGAATCCCCCAACAATCACCCAAGTTTTAATTGATGGAGGGTCTGGAGTGAATATTGCAATAACTGCACTCTGTAAGAAACTAGGTCGGACCCAAATTAAACCAGTGCAGTTCTTTGTGCGAATGGCGGATCAATCCAGAGTCCATCCAGTGGGACTAGTACATAATATTCCTATAACCCTGCAAGGAACTACATTTAAAATGACCTTTGTAGTCCTGGAGTTACCCGAATCTAGCCTCGACTACAACTTACTCTTCAGTCGACCATGGCTCAAGCAAGCCAAAGTTGTGCAAGATTGGTCAGCTCAAGAGTTAATTTTTAAGAACAATCACAACACGTATGTAGTTACATTGGATGCTATGCAACACTGTGATCTACACGCATGCCCATATGTAGCAGAGCCAGTCCATATGTTGGATGGGCTATCTGATGATGAGGAGGAGGCTTTCCTCAAGACCAATAAGGACCTTATCCCATTAGGTACTGTGGATTTACAGTTGGTAGCAGATAAGTGGAGTCCGGCAGCTTGTACGGTCATACCAATGATCGGAGAAGTAGAAGCAGATGATGACATAACTATGGATGAATCGATCGGAGAAGCAGAACCAACCACCATACCGGATCCGTTTCCTCTTCCTTTTTTGGATACAATGCTTGAAATGTATTCTTTCCTGGATGGCTACAGTGGATATAATCAAGTGAGGATGGTCGAACAAGATATACCGAAGGCAGCATTCATCACGGCGCGACACTGAAATCGCTAATCTGAAGCAAGACCTTACTAACAAGACAGATGCCATGACTGCTTTAGGGAATGAGCTTCATAGTACAAGGGATGCCCTCAGTGTGTTAGAAGAAGCTTCTCAATCCCTTGCGGCCAATGTGCTTAAAGCAGAAGATGAGTTACACAATGTAACTGAAAGACTGTTTCAGCGTGATCAAGAGTTCACAGAGGAGATTGCTAAGTATCTCAGATTGAAGAAAGAACTTGAAGGTGCACAGAGAGAGAGAGAAGCTTACTATAAGACGATGCAGTTTCAAGCTGAGGAGCTGGAATGACGTGAGAAGCAATTAGGCATTCAAGCTAATTGGCTTGCGAGAATGGATACAAAGATTGCTAATATGAAGCAGGAAAGAGATGTTGCACTAGCCAATGACTTTTATCTGCAGGAATCATTTTTGCAGACGCAGATCGAATTGCTGACGAGTTAGGTAGTTGCTGCTAGTTCGGTTCGAATAGATGCACAACTAGTCGAGCCGGACATTTTGAAGACTATTCTGGACTCATTGAAGCAAAAGATCACAAGAACTTTTAAATTAGGCCGAACCCTGTATATACAAGGCATTATTGATGAGCCTTAGTTGTATTCTTCCTTTTTTGGGTTCATGTCCACTGTGCGTGCCAATGTTAGGCCGCCGGATTGGAATATGTAATTTTATTTTTTTTACTCGCATGCACCGAAAAGGCATATCGAACAGATGTAACTCTCTACTCATTAATGAAAAGGCAATCACGGTGTTCTTCATCGAGAGACGGGAATCGCCAGACTATCTGTCTGGGCGACCGCGTTGGGATAATGTGTTGTAGAGTTGCAGAAATCCAGAGTATTATGTTCTGTTTGTTGAGTTGTAGTAATTAATCATTAAACACAATAACACTATGTTAACAGTTGATAAGTCTATGCGAATTCGTCGTTGTTAATTCATGTGTTAAGCATATTGCGTCGTGTTAATCTTCGAATTGGAAGACAGTTAATTGTTTAATTGAATGTTAAATTAGGAAAATTAAACAAAGGGCCTCTACACTGTCAGACCCCTATCCATTCCCAAGAATCCAGAAAAGAGATTAAAAGTGGCTTAACGAAAGTGCTTTTAACAAGTGGTATAGGGATGTGTTTGCTTGGAGTTACAAAGACTTGAAATAAACCTTTTCATGTATGTTGATGTATAAAACACCACAAGAAATGAATTAATGTGACACGAACACCTCTATGGTCATCATTAACTCATTGCCACTCCAAACTTTGAGAAATGATAGCCTAAAGTGAGAACTTTGCTTCTACAGAAATTCCTAGTCACTGAAATGACATACCTTCAGTATTTTGCTAATTTCTCTTAGCTCAAGTATTATTTCTCCATGAAACTTTATAGGCTGAAACTAGAAGAGCAGAGCTTTCCAACAAGCTATGATATGCATTAAACGGATCTCTAGAACTCAAGTTATGGCCTTCACAAGATCACCCTGTATGACTTCCAAAAGTGGAATTTTTTCTTGTTTTAGTAATCCTGGGTGTCTAAAAATAAAAGATTCGATGCCTAGCATCGAATTTCAGTCAAGGTCGATGCCAGGCATCGACTTTGAGCTTTTTTTGCCTCTTTTTCTGCACCAAAAATAGCTTCTTTTACACACACATGAAGAAGACCACTTGTATGCTAGAAGTCGATGTCGGGCATCGATTTTATGTTGAAACTCGATGCCAGGCATCGAGTTGCTCCACAAACCTCATGTTTTTAAAAGATTCAACAACAGGTAACACACAAAGAATGAAAATAATGACTTATCAGCACAAACTCGATGCCAGGCATCGAATTGCTTGAAAAACTTGAACTTTTGAATTCATCACATAGTAGGCAAGCATGGAGATGATGGAGAGAGACTCATACACAGAACTTTACTCAGTTCTTTCTCATAGCTATGAAAACTCAGAAGTTTTACAAATGCTTTCTCATTCAGAGAAGCCCGACTATACTCCATCGTATAAAATGAACTCCTTCTCTCTTTCTATCACTCTCTTCCACTTCTTCTCTCTCGCCGCGTCAGTTGATACAAACTAACTTAAATAGATTTTCTCACTCCTGTGACTTTTAGAAAACTTCAAGAACTAAAGTGAACTAACTTTACAAATATGATACACGTGAATTTGTCCCTTCACATAGGCATGGGGTTTTCTTCCTAAGATTTGACCTTCAAATATATGTCCAATTAGTGATTGTTTCTCCAACAGCTCCCCCTCAATCACTATTTGACATTCTCTGTTTCTTCATATCATCTTCTTTTCTTTTACTCCTGCCATGCTTTTGAATCTGCTGGTCTTCACACCATCCAAGCTCTTTGTCATTATGTCTGCTAACTGATCTTTAGTAGAAATGTACTCCACTTCAATCTCCTTCTCCATTACCTTTTCTCTGAGAAAATGATACTGTATCTCTATGTGCTTTGTCCTTGCATGAAATACTGGATTTGCTGCAAGATAAAGTGAACTCATATTATCTCCATGTATTGTAGGTGTATCTTGATCAATGCCTAAGCTCTTGAACAATGTCTGCATCCATATGACTTCCTTAGCTGCTTCCACAAGTCCTTTCTACTCTGCTTCAGTTGATGATAATGCTACTGTATGTTGTTTCTTTGAACACGAACTTACAAGCTTATCACCAATGTATATCATGTAACCATGAGTTGATCTTCTGTCATCTTGGTTACCTGCCCAGTCTGAGTCACTGTAGGCTCTCAACTTCAAATCTGATGTAAAAGGATAATATAATCCTTCCTTTATAGTTCCTTTGATATATCTGAGAACTCTTTGACCTGCAATCCAATGTGGGTCCTTTGGACAATGCATGAATTGTGACAAAACTCCCACTGCATAACTAAGATGAGGTCTTATTAGTGTAGCATAAATCAAACTACCCACAAGAGATTGATACTTCCTCATATCTTTGTATTCTGCACCATCATATCTACTGAGCTTGTGATTAACTTCAAGTGGAGTTGAAGCTTCTCTGCAATTTTCCATATCAAACTTCTTCAACAAGTTCAGAAGATACCTTTCTTGTGACACATATATGCCATGATCTGTATAAGTAACTTCCATTCCAAGAAAGTATGACAACTTTCCTAGGTCACTAATCTTAAACTCTTTCTCAAGTAATCTCTTTACCTCCTTGATTCCTTCATCTGAAGTACCTGTGATTAAAATGTCATCTACATAAATACAAATGTAGATTGTACCTTCCTCTGTTCTTTTGATAAGTAGACTTGAATCTACTTTTGAACTTTGATATCCAAGATCATTGAGATACTTCACCAGTCTATAGTTCCATGCTCTTGGAGCTTGCTTCAATCCATACAATGCTCTTCTCAACCTGCAAACAAAATTTGGATACCTGGAATCTATAAACCCTTGAGGTTGTTCCATGTATACCTCATCTGATATGTATCCATTCAAGAATGCATTCTTTATATCCAATTGACTTAGGGTCCATCCTTTTGAAGCTGCAATAGCAATGATTGTCCTTATAGTTGATATCTTAGCTACGGGACTGAATGTCTCATCATAATCTATGCCATAGGTTTGGGCATAGCCTTTCATCACCAATCTAGCTTTGTATCTGGCTATACTTCCATCTGCAAGCTTCTTCACTTTATAAACCCATTTATTTCCAATTACTTTCTTACCATTTGGTTTAGGAACAAGTTCCCATGTCTTGTTCTCCTCCAGTGCATTGAACTCTTCCTTCATTGCTTCTTACCTTTAGCTTCATCATAGTTCTGGGGTTCTTCATCATCTTTCACCATATATGCATAGTTCTTCTGAGTTATGTAAGAAGTATCATAAGAATACCTTTCTGGTTGTCTTCTAGTCCTGCTTGACCTTCTTGGTTCACATTCTTCATAAGTGTCTGGATACACCTCTTCATCAAATATAGGAGCTTCTTCATTCCTTCTTGTTAATCCACTTCTGGATGTATTTGCTTGCATATAGTCTTCATCTCTATTTACCTACACAATTGATTTTCCTTTCTCACATCTTCTTACCTCTTCTTCAAATTCTTCAGCTGTATGACTTTGATCTGCATACCAACTTTTCTGTTCATCAAATGTAACATCTCTAGAAACAAGAAATTGTTTTGTTAGAGGATTCCACAACCTGTAACCCATCTACTTTTCATCATAACCAATGAACACATATTTTTCTACCTTTGGTTCAAGTTTATGCCTAAGCTGTGATGGCACATAAGCATATGCAATTGATCCAAACACTCTACAATGATCTAGTGTTGGTTTCTTACCCCACCAAGCTTCATATGGAGTCATTCCATTCAGAGCTGCACATGGTAATCTATTCACAAGATATGTGGCTGTATTTATAGCCTTAGCCCAAAGATAATTTGGACAGTTCTTCTCCTTTAGCATAGCTCTAGCAAACTCAACCAAAGTCTTGTTCCTTCTTTCTGCTACAGCATTTTGTTGTGGTGTATACCTGCAAGTTATTTCTCTCTTAATACCTGCATTCCAAAGATAATCATTGAACTCTTGGGAGAAGTATTCTCCCCCTCCATCAGACCTCAGTCTTTTAAGCTTTTGACCTGTGACTCTCTCTGCATATGCATGAAAATGCTTGAAAGCTCCAAACACTTCTGATCTTTCCTTCAAAACATATAATGTTATCCATCTTGTAGCATCATCAATGAAAAGAACATAATACCTTGAGCCACTGATAGATCCTTCTTTTGTTGGTCCCCATACATCTGTATGAATGAGCTCTAGTACTCCATCATGTTTGAATCCTTTCTTTTGAAATGGTAACCTGTGTGCTTTTCCCATTTGACATGCTTCGCATTTATAAACCATATGGTGACTCTGCACATTTGGTAATCCTAGTACAGAATGATTAGCAACCATAGCTTTAGTTCCTCTTTCATTGAAATGACCTAATCTCTTATGCCAGAGATCAAGTTCTGTAATCACTCCTTCACCATGTGTGAGCAAAGCTTGACCAATGTTCCCTTGCACTCTGTTGGTGCAAGACAAGCCTACACACATTGGCTTGGACCCTTGGACTTATGGAAGATTAGCATGGACAAAGGATTATCTAGGCTTCACTTAAAGGAAGACTCATGTGAACATATGCTTATGTGTTCATACTCTTTTACCTCTTGTAAAAGTCTAAGTGACTTATCATTTGTTTGTAATCACTTTAAGTCATCCACCTAACATTAGAGTCGTGGAAATTTGAATGTTGAGATAGAGAGAATATCTCCCTATTTTTAGAGGAGAGATTCAAGGGAGCCTAAGCTTGAATTTCAAATTCAAATGAAGATCAAACTCCTATAAAGGATGTAGTGAAAAAGTCGCGGGTTACACTCTCACTCCAGCTCACTCCCCGAGGCAAAATCTCATTGAAATTCATTGTGTGTGAAGGTTACTCCATAGCCAACACCACAATACCTCATTTAGCTGTGCTTGGCAAGCTAATGAGATTGTACAAACACATATATCAATAGAAGTATACATTCATCATCTCTGTTTTGTCTGAGTCACCTACTCCAAGTCTGTCTACTTCATCAGGGCATTTCTCTGGATCTACTGAACCAAATCAAGTGTTCTATAGCTCATTGGAACCAGCTCAAAGTCTACTACAAGCATACAAAATTTCGAAGGATTCCATTCAGCCATTTGGGAGAAAATCGAGTCGAAGTGCACACTGGTATTTGTCTGCAGAGTTCCTGAAAAGTCGGGGGTGATTATAATTTTGTTAAACTTATTTCTCAGTGCATAGTTTATCAATTGAAGTGATTCCACTTGTGATTGGTATCTTACTAAGGTATATTGATACTCCCAAAAGGAATTGTTCCAATTTTAACTGTGCTGGACACACTGAGTAAAAGTCTAAGCAGGTATCATTACAGGAATAGAAAGTTTTGCTTGATTTGTGAAGTACCAAGTTATCTGTTTTGATTTGATCATTACCCAAATCATTTCCAAAGTACATATATGGTTTCTTTATGTCATTTGGAAGCTAAGCTTGTGTTCTAAGCATATCAGAAGAGAAAAGAGGGCAGGTGTGAAGCACGTTTTGCAGCACCAACTGATTTCCTGAGTGCATCCTTCCATCACTCTCAACACACTCTTAAAGTAAAGAGTCTACCTTCTTTCTTACCAGAGACAATCTGATTATATCCATTCTCTGGATCTTCCACAAATACTCCTTCATTTGTAAACCTGACTTGAAAACCTTTTTCAACTATCTGTCCCACACTAATCAAGTTTTTAGGTATTGTAGGAACATACAAAACATTGGTTAGCAAATCTGCTCCACTCTTGCATTTCACTTTTCGAATTGAATGTACACTATGTCTTGTATTATCACCTATTTGAACTGTGTGACTCGAAATACCTTTTTCTAATTCTGACATCAATTCTATGTTTCCTGACAAATGATTAGAACATCCAGAGTCAATGTAAAATACCTTTAGATCTTCTTTATCTGATGTGTTGATTGAGTTCATCATCAATGATGTATGACTTTCATTCTGTGTGTCATTTGCATAGTTGTAGTAGGTGGTGTTGTAGGATTGATTCTGTCCCCAACTTCTTCCTCCACCTCTACCATAGCCTCCTCTTTGATTTTGTCTACCTCTTTGAAAATTACTTTGATATCTTCCACCTCGACCTCTGCTATTATTGTTTTGATTCTGGTTTGATCCTTGTTGGTTGTGCCAAAAGTCATGAGCCAAATGATTACTCAATCCACAGATCCAGCAAGACTTTTTGTTGTTATTTTGATTACCTCTTCCTCTTCCAAAACCTCTTGCTCTTCCTCTACCAGTGCCTTTACCTCTTGCATAATAAGCTTGAGAACTAGACTCCTCTTCATCCTTTGCTTTACCTTTATCTCCTTTCTTCTTGTTCTTCATGTACATTTGTCCTTTATTTCCATCTCCCTTCAAGTCTTGCTCATATGTGAGCATCAAACCAAGCAACTGTTTAAAATCTGGAACATAATGATTTAATGAAAGTTCTGTTGATAAGACAAAAGGTTTCCACCTTTCATCCCCTCTCAAACCTGCAAGTAGCTGAGCAATCAATCTGTGATCTTCAACATCTTCATCTATGGATCCAAGACTATCTGCAAGATCCTTCATCTTAGTGACATAATCACTAATGGTTTGACTTGGCTTCTTCTTGAATGTTGTAAACTCTGACCATAGACTTGCTTTCCGTGCTTTAGTAGTGCTTTGGAAATGATACTCCAATGCATTCCATATATCTTCAGATGATTCCAATCCTCTGATGTGTGGTAGCAAATGATCAGAGATTGTATTGTAGATGTAGGCTTTTGCACTTACATCCTTCTTCTGCCAATGCTTTAAAGCATCAAGTTCCTCTTTCTTTGGTCGTCTTTCATCTTCAAATATTGGCTTCTCTTCTTCACCTGTTACATATATCATGAGATCCTTACTCATAAGTAAGGCTTCCATTCTCATTACCCATGCGGGGTAATTATCTCTGTCCAGTTTGTCAATGGAGATATGATCTGCCATAGTTCTTTCCTTCTGCTGCAACCTGTGAGCTTAAAGGATAAAGGATAATACCTTTTGAAGTTCTTTGTGTATGAGGATACTTTTGAAGTAACCTTTTGGTGCCTTGTGCCTTCAAATGTTTCACCTTTGAAACTTTAATGGAAAACTTTCCAAAACTTCTCGTACCTTTGCCGCCTTCTGTTCTTCAGGACCTTTCTGCTCTGATACCACTTGTTGATGTATGAAACACCACAAGAAATGAATTATTGTGACACTAGAACACCTCTATGGTCACCATTAACTCATTTCCACTCCAAACTTTGAGAAATGATAGCCTAAATGGATTGAATGAAATAGTATAATCCTTCTATTGTAATCAAAAACTCAAGGTTCAAAGGTGTTTCTGTAAAAGCTTGTCTGAGTTATTTCGTCTCTTGTTCTTCTTCTTTTTCTCCTAGAAACCCGCAAACTCCTTCACGTCCAAGAAAACCCCCAACAAATTTGGCACGCCCGGTGGGACTTACAAGGAGATTTGAGCCTAGGAGAAGATCTATTCCAGTGCCAACAGTAATACTCCAGTTGAGGTAAGTACGTATATCAAGTGTCTCATTTCAGGTGAACTATGAACAGCTCATGACCGCGACCTGGTCACAAACCTTGAGGGTCAAGTGCAAGCAGACAAGAAGAAAGGCGAACAGAAGATCATCGAGTCCACTTTCATCGACTTCATCGGTAGGAAGCATGGCAGGACAGGTGGACCTAGAAACCTTACTCTCCAGATTAAACATAAAATTTCCCTCTTTCAGAGGTTTAGCCCACGAGGATCCAGATGAGCACATTCGAAGATTTCTTGCATTATGCAAGACTTGAGGTCTAATGGGTAGGGAAGATGCCTTCTTGATACTCTTCCCTGCCACTTTGGAAGGTCTGGCAGACAAGTGGTTTAGCCAGTTTGCTGAAAACCACTTTACCTCTTGGGATTTGATGAAAGAGGCCTTCAAAAATCAGTTTCAGCACGGAAACACGGCAGAGATCATTATCGAAGAATTAGAAAACTTGAGATTGGGTCCAGGAGAAAAGTTCCCAGAGTTTGTGACCAAGGCCAAAGCACTAATGGCTAAACTACCAGATCCACCACACGATTTCTTTGTCAAGAAATGGTTAGCCAAACCCCTACCTGTGGTCACCCAATGCAAAATAAAAGAGTTAGTGCTACCTACTGCCTCTGTTGAGGAGTTCATCAATACGGCCACACGCTTGGAACAGATAAGGCACCAGTATGGTGCAACTTCTTCCCAACCATCATATGGTACAGAACTGGAGGACCCAGTCATCCAGTTAAGAAGGGAGCTGGAGGGCTTGAAAAGGAATAAGCCATACATAGAGGAGGAGACTGCTGTAGCTCAGCTGAGAAAAGAGATTGAAGCCCTCAAGCTCCAAAAGGAAGAGGAAGCCCAAGCAGAAGAACTAGCTCAGCGGAGACAGGAATTGCAAGAACTCAAAGGAGGCGGCATTAAGAACGGACTCTGGTGCTCCATGTGCAGCAAGCAAGGGCACATAGTAAGTGAATGTCCTCTGCTAAATGTGACTTGTCAATTATGCAGGAAGATTGGGCATGAGGCCCATGAATGCCAAGTAAGGGGAATGCCGACAACGACATACTGGACACAAGGAGGACTCTTGCCACCAGCAAATGTAATGGCAGCAACAGCAAACCAAGGTAACAACTATAATCCTAGACCGAGAACTAACTTTGCAAATGGGCCTAGAAGGCCAATTATTTGCTTCAGATGTGGAGAATGCGGGCACTACCAATCTAGGTGCACTCTCCCAGAAAATGCACCTCCTTGCAGGAACTGTCCAGAGGCCAGGGATCACTATACAAACTGTTGTCCTAAGAATCAAGCCTCTACTTCTGGACCCCATCTCCAAATGATCTCTGTATTCAAGGAGGAAACATTACCTCAGGTAAATGAACCCTCACCATCTACCAGAGTGGTACAATTAGAAGAACTCGAATCTTTTGCAGTACAGACAAGGAGCAAGGGAACGACAAAAGTGGTAGAAAATCAAGAATCGATAATTAAGGAATTGAACAAAGACAGAGCTGCATTTGAAGACAAAGCCACCACAAGTGCAGACACAAACCAAAAGGAATGTCTCATAGGCACCAGTGATGCCATTGGGCATGCCTTCAACAGGGCTCAAGAAGAGTTTGGCAAAGCAAATGAAGCTCACTCTCTTAAAGAGTCAGAGGCTTCAAAACTACTCAAGTCAATAAAGAAGGAGGTTAGTATTTTTGAATTAATAAAGATGGATGGGAAATTCAGGTCAGAATTATTGCAGATAATTGATGAGGCTTCTACTACAAGCTTAGTGGCCAAGACTGCTATTTTACATAAAGGGATAATTATGGGGGAAGCACCCCTTACGGATTATAAAAGTCCTCGGCTTACAATATCAATCAAGGGTCATGTTTTTCAAGGTGTTATTGTAGATGGTGGTTCTGGCATTAACTTGATGCATGAACATACCATGAAAAAGATTGGACTCCATCCTTCAAGACCTGCAAATTTCACGGTTACATTGGCAGATCAGAGCAAAGTAAGGCCCTTGGGGGTAATCCCAAAAGTTCCACTTGAAGTACAAGGTAATCTATTCATTCTGGATTTTGTGGTTTTAAGATTGCCCCAGGTTGAAGGAGGATTTCCTCTCTTAATTGGAAGACCTTGGCTGAGGCATGCCAGTGTCATTCATGATTGGGGTAAGGACACTATGTGGGTACAAAAGAAAGGGCAGGAGCTGACACAAATTCATTTAGAAGAAGGCCCCGACAATCAAGGAAACACTAGTATGATGCAAACAGTGAGCATTTGCATGGAAACAGAAGCGGAGGATCAACCCCAAATAGATTTTGAGGAAGAAGAGGATATTCTAAGTTGGCTCCAAGCAGGCAACTCTTCCTCTTGTTTTGGAATTTTTCTTGATAATCCTGGCACGACTGAAGGTTATGATGAAGACAAGGAAAAGGTCAAGGTTGATGGATTGGGAGAGCCCATCACTGACCACAGAAGGGGCAGGAAGATACCTCTCAAATACAAATTGGAGGAGGATGTGTCAACAACAGATAACGAAGTTTCTAAAGCTCAAAACAAGGTAAAAAATTCTAAGGTTGAATGTTCTTTCCCAATTCAAGAAATCCCTGCAAGATGGATGCAGGACAAGGAGGAACACATCGAAGTCCAAAATACACCTGCTTATGAAGCAATGCACGAAAAGCTAGTAGAAGAAGACAAGGAAGCAGATGCACACGGAGATAATATGGTAACAAGAAATCCGGTCCAAGAAATACACTTATGCACTCAAAACAATAATCAACCAGTTCTGGTGGCCACTTGGTTGTGGAGCCACCCAGAGCTCCTGGAAAAGGTAAAATCATTCTTGACCCAGTATGCAGATGTTTTTGCCTGGCATTATAAAGACTTAGAAGGAGTGCCTGCATCTTATGGAGAGCACAGAATCCCTCTGGTTGATGGAGCCAGACCCATCAGAGGAAGGAGTTATAGACTTAATCCAAAGTATGCCGAAGCCGTCTATGTGGAAATCCAAAAGATGGAGGATGCAGGAATCATCATTCCTGTGGAACACTCAGAGTGGCTTTCACCTATGGTTATAGTTCCGAAGAAGAATACTAATAAAATCAGAATTTGTGTTGACTTTAGAGCTCTCAACAAGGTGACCATTCCAGATGGGTTCCCTATGCCTTTTGCAGAACAGGTCATTGAAGAAGTGGCTGGGCATGCATTATATAGTTTTATGGATGGATTCAGTGGCTATAATCAAATATCAATACATCCAGAGGATCGTGAAAAGACTGCTTTTATCACACCTTGGGGAACATATGTGTATGTAAAAATGCCATTTGGGCTCAGAAATGCTCCAGCCACCTTTAACAGAACGGTCAATCTCATTTTTGGTTCCCTATTGCTGGAATCACTTAGAATCTTCATGGATGACTTCTCTTCGTTTTCAGGATCTCACAAGGAAACTCATCTAGATTGTTTGGACCACCACTTGAGGCAGCTGTAGAATATTTTCCAAAGATGCAGAGAGACTAAGTTAAAGCTCAATCCAAATAAATGTCATTTCCTTGTGACAGAAGGAACCCTTTTAGGACATGTGGTGTCGGCTAAAGGTATGGCCCCAGATCCTGACAAAATCATTTCTATATTAAAGTTACCTAAACCTAAATCTCCTAAAGAGATCCAGAGTTTCTTGGGGCATACCGGTTATCATAGAAGGTTTATAAAAATGTATGCAGAGATAGCTAGACCTCTGACTAGACTTACAGGTAAGGAAGTACCTTTTAAATGGGAAGAAGAGGAGGAAAAGGCATATCAGACATTACGGTCAAGGTTGGTGTGTGCTCCTATCTTGGTCACACTTGAGTGGTCAAAAATCTTTCATATACACGTCGATGCCAGTGCATATGCAGTAGGGGCAGTTTTGACCCAACCCAGTGAAGAATTTAAAGTGGACAGGCCAATTCAATATGCCAGTAGAATCTTGACCAAGGCTGAGAGGAATTACAGTACTACTGAAAGGGAAGCCCTAGCCATGGTCTTTGCTGTACAAAAATTCCGTCATTACTTACTGGGGGTAAAATTTATTATTATATCAGATCACCAACCACTAAAATACCTACTCAACAAACCCCAGGCCACCGGTAGAATATGGAGGTGGTTATTGTTGTTCCAAGAGTTTGATTTTTCTGTAGTTCACAAACCAGGAAAAGACAATGTTATGGCGGATCACCTATCCAGAATAAATACGATGAATCAATCTAGTGGAATCAATGATGACTTTCCAGATGCTCATCTGTTTGCTGTAAAAGCTCAAGGTTGGTATTACGACATTAAAAATTTCATTAAAACTGGATTGTATCCAGAAAAGGCTAATGCTGTACAAAAGAAGAACCTGCTAATCAAGAGTAGACCATATACCTTCATCGAAGATAAATTGTACAGACAGGGCAAAGATGACCGGTTCAGGAAGTGTTTGGAAGAAGAAGAAGTGAGGGAAGTCCTTCACTCTGCACATGAAGGTACAGGTGGTGGGCACCTCCCAGGACATATTATGAGTCAGAGGATACTGGATGCGGGTCTATGGTGGCCTACACTATTTAGGGATGCAGATGAATGGGGAAAGGCATGTGACATTTGCCAGAGGTGTGGACCTAAGCCAACAAAGCAGAGACATAACCCCTTGGTTATTTCCACTTCCTGGCAACCATTTGAGAAGTGGGGGCTAGATTTTGTAGGGCCCATCTACCCTCCCGCTTTTCCAAAAAGAGAAAAATATCTCCTGATAGCTACAGATTATGCAACAAAGTGGGCTGAAGCTATTGCCTCCGTAGATTGCACTGCCCAAACTGTTGCTGATTTTGTTTATAGTAACATCATTTGCAGGCTTGGTTGTCCACTTGAAATTTGTACTGATCAAGGTACCCATTTTGTCCATAAAGTCCTGCAAGAAATCTTCAACAGGTATAGAATTCTTCATAGGACCTCTTGTGCTTACTATCCACGAGCAAATGGACAGGCTGAGTCGACAAATAAGGTTTTAATTGCAATGTTAAGAAAGGAGTGTATGTTGCAACCCACTTCATGGGGCATTGCGTACCTAGGTACACTTTGGGCATACAGGTTAGCCTACAAAGAGGCCACTGGCTATTCCCCATTCCAACTGGTCTATGGCATATTACCTATCGAGCCCTTTGAATTTTTACATGGATCGCCTAAGATAGCATTCATGCAGGGAAAGAAGGATTGTGATGTCTCTCGGAGGCTAGGAGCACTACATAAAGTGGAGGAGATTTGTCTACTAGCGACCAAACAATTGATAGAGACTCAGATGAAACCGAAGGAGGCACATGATCGACATCTGTGGAAAAACAACATTGAAGCAGGCATGTTAGTTCTTCTCCATAAACCTAACCCTCATACGACTGCAAAAGGAAAATGGATCCCTCATTGGGAGGGACCTTTTTGAGTTCTGAAAATGTTGCAATGGGGTGCTGTGCAATTGGAAACACTGGATGGCGACACCCTACCCTTGGTAAACATCTCCAGACTCAAGGGGTACCACCAAAAGTCATAAACATTACATTTTCATTTATTTTGTTTCATAAGTGTTTTGGATTGCTTTAATAAATACAATTAACCAACACAATGCTCATGCATTTTCGTTTTGGGGCGCCATTTTTTTTTTGTTGATCATTTCATCACTAAAGTCAAGAAATTTCATTGTTAAATAAATTAGGCGCCATTTTTTTTGATGGCCCTTACTACTGCACAATAACTTTCAATACTTCCCTTTCTTTTGTTTATCTTTTGGATGGATGAGAGTAGAACTTGTATCTCCTCTCTTTTGAGCTCTCTTTTGGGTTGAACCATTCATTCCTGTGAGGTAATCTTTCATTCCTACTTGCTATATAAGGTGTTTTCTCCTTCATTCTTGAGCCCCTCAGCAAAAGTATAATTATCATCCTTCCTGATCTGCGCCTCCACACAGTTCCTCTCCTTCAACCCCATCGATTGCCATCGATTGCGAGGTCCTTTTGTACCCCCTCCAACACCCTCAACCCCCTCGGCCACCGCCGTCACCCACCTCCCCCCACCCCCTCCAACCCCCTCAACAACCTCAACCCCCGCACGCCCCTCCCTCTCTACCCTCTGCCCGCCGTCACCCGCCTCCCCCCACCCCCTCCAACCCCCTCTACCCCCGCCGTCACCTGCCTCCCCCCACCCCCTCCAACCCCCTCAACCCCCTCAACCCCCTCGGCCCCCGCCGTCACCCGCCTCCCCCCACCCCCTCCAACCCCCTCAACCCCCTCAACCCCCGCACGCCCCTCCCTCTCTACCCTCTGCCCCGCCGTCACCCGCCTCCCCCCACCCCCTCCAACCCCCTCAACCCCCTCAACCCCCTCTGCCCCCGCCGTCACCCGCCTCCCCCCACACCCTCCAACCCCCTCGAACCCCCGCCAGCCCCCTCCCCCTCCAACCCCCTCAACCCCCGCACGCCTCTCCCTCTCTCCCCTCTGCCCGCCGTCACCCGACTCCCCCCACCCCCTCCAACCCCCTCAACCCCCTCGGCCCCGCCGTCACCCGCCTCCCCTCACCCCCTCCAACCCCCTCAACAACCTCAACCCCCTCAACAACCTCAACCCCCTCAACCCCCTCAGCCACCGCCGTCACCCGCCTCCCCCCACCCCCTCCAACCCCCTCCAACCCCCTCAACCCCCTCTGCCCCCGCCGTCACCCGCCTCCACCCACACCCTCCAACCCCCTCGAACCCCCGCCTCCCCCCACCCCCTCCAACCCCCTCAACCCCCGCACGCCCCTCCCTCTCTACCCTCTGCCCGCCGTCACCCGCCTCCCCCCACCCCCTCCAACCCCCTCAACCCCCTCAACCCCCTCGGCCCCCGTCGTCACCCGCCTCCCCCCACCCCCTCCAACCCCCTCAACCCCCGCACGCCCCTCCCTCTCTACCCTCTGCCCCGCCGTCACCCGCCTCCCCCCACCCCCTCCAACCCCCTCAACCCCCTCAACCCCCTCTGCCCCCGCCGTCACCCGCCTCCCCCCACACCCTCCAACCCCCTCGAACCCCCGCCAGCCCCCTCCCCCTCCAACCCCCTCAACCCCCGCACGCCCCTCCCTCTCTCCCCTCTGCCCGCCATCACCCGACTCCCCCCACCCCCTCCAACCCCCTCAACCCCCTCAACCCCCTCAACCCCCTCGGCCCCGCCGTCACCCGCCTCCCCCCACCCGCTCCAACCCCCTCAACCCCCTCAACCCCCTCGGCCCCCGCCGTCACCCGCCTCCCCCCACCCCCTCCAACCCCCTCGAACCCCCGCCAGCCCCCTCCCCCTCCAACCCCCTCAACCCCTGCACGCCCCTCCCTCTCTCCCCTCTGCCCGCCGTCACCTGACTCCCCCCCAGCCCCTCCAACCCCCTCAACCCCCTCAAACCCCTCGGCCCCCGCCGTCACCCGCCTCCCCCCACCCCCTCCAACCCCCTCGATCACCCGCAAACCTCCTCCCCCTCCAACCCCCTCGAACCCCCGCCTGCCCCCTCCCCCTCCAACAACCTTAACCCCCGCACGCCCCTCCCTCTCTACCCTCTGCCCCGCCGTCACCCGCCTCCCCCCACACCCTCAAACCCCCTCGAACCCCCGCCAGCCCCCTCCCCCTCCAACCCCCTCAACCCCCGCACGCCCCTCCCTCTCTACCCTCTGCCCACCGTCACCCGCCTCCCCCCACCCCCTCCAACCCCCTCAACCCCCTCAACCCCCTCGGCCACCGCCGTCACCCGCCTCCCCCCACCCCCTCCAACCCCCTCAACCCCCTCAACCCTCGCACGCCCCTCCCTCTCTACCCTCTGCCCCGCCGTCACCCGCCTCCCCCCACCCCCTCCAACCCCCTCAACCCCCTCAACCCCCTCTGCCCCCGCCGTCACCCGCCTCCCCCCACACCCTCCAACCCCCTCGAACCCCCGCCAGCCCCCTCCCCCTCCAACCCCCTCAACCCCCGCACGCCCCTCCCTCTCTCCCCTCTGCCCGCCGTCACCCGACTCCCCCCACCCGCTCCAACCCCCTCGGCCCCGCCGTCACCCGCCTCCCCCCACCCCCTCCAACCCCCTCAACAACCTCAACCCCCTCAACAACCTCAACCCCCTCAACCCCCTCGGCCACCGCTGTCACCCGCCTCCCCCCACCCCCTCCAACCCCCTCAACCCCCTCTGCCCCCGCCGTCACCCGCCTCCCCCCACACCCTCCAACCCCCTCGAACCCCCGCCTCCCCCCACCCCCTCCAACCCCCTCAACCCCCGCACGCCCCTCCCTCTCTACCCTCTGCCCGCCGTCACCCGCCTCCCCCCACCCCCTCCAACCCCCTCAACCCCCTCAACCCCCTCGGCCCCCGCCGTCACCCCGCCTCCCCCCACCCCCTCCAACCCCCTCAACCCCCTCAACCCCCGCATGCCCCTCCCTCTCTACCCTCTGCCCCGCCGTCACCCGCCTCCCCCCACCCCCTCCAACCCCCTCAACCCCCTCAACCCCCTCTGCCCCCGCCGTCACCCGCCTCCCCCCACACCCTCCAACCCCCTCGAACCCCCGCCAGCCCCCTCCCCCTCCAAGCCCCTCAACCCCCGCACGCCCCTCCCTCTCTCCCCTCTGCCCGCCGTCACCCGACTCCCCCCACCCCCTCCAACCCGCTCAACCCCCTCGGCCCCGCCGTCACCCGCCTCCCCCCACCCCCTCCAACCCCCTCAACAACCTCAACCCCCTCAACCCCCTCGGCCACCGCCGTCACCCGCCTCCCCCCACCCCCTCCAACCCCCTCCAACCCCCTCAACCCCCTCAACCCCCTCTGCCCCCGCCGTCACCCGCCTCCCCCCACACCCTCCAACCCCCTCGAACCCCCACCTCCCCCCACCCCCTCCAACCCCCTCAACCCCCGCACGCCCCTCCCTCTCTACCCTCTGCCCGCCGTCACCCGCCTCCCCCCACCCCCTCCAAGCCCCTCAACCCCCTCAACCCCCTCGGCCCCCGTCGTCACCCGCCTCCCCCCACCCCCTCCAACCCCCTCAACCCCCTCAACCCACGCACGCCCCTCCCTCTCTACCCTCTGCCCCGCCGTCACCCGCCTCCCCCCACCCCCTCCAACCCCCTCAACCCCCTCTGCCCCCGCCGTCACCCGCCTCCCCCCACACCCTCCAACCCCCTCGAACCCCCGCCAGCCCCCTCCCCCTCCAACCCCCTCAACCCCCGCACGCCCCTCCCTCTCTCCCCTCTGCCCGCCGTCACCCGACTCCCCCCACCCCCTCCAACCCCCTCAACCCCCTCAACCCCCTCGGCCCCGCCGTCACCCGCCTCCCCCCACCCCCTCCAACCCCCTCAACCCCCTCAACCCCCTCAATCCCCTCGGCCCCCGCCGTCACCCGCCTCCCACCACCCCCTCCAACCCCCTCGAACCCCCGCCAGCCCCCTCCCCCTCCAACCCCCTCAACCCCCGCACGCCCCTCCCTCTCTCCCCTCTGCCCGCCGTCACCTGACTCCCCCCCACCCCCTCCAACCCCCTCAACCCCCTCAAACCCCTCGGCCCCCGCCGTCACCCGCCTCCCCCCACCCCCTCCAACCCCCTCGATCACCCGCAAGCCTCCTCCCCCTCCAACCCCCTCGAACCCCCGCCAGCCCCCTCCCCCTCCAACAACCTCAACCCCCGCACGCCCCTCCCTCTCTACCCTCTGCCCCGCCGTCACCCGCCTCCCCCCACACCCTCAAACCCCCTCGAACCCCCGCCAGCCCCCTCCCCCTCCAACCCCCTCAACCCCCGCACGCCCCTCCCTCTCTACCCTCTGCCCACCGTCACCCGCCTCCCCCCACCCCCTCCAACCCCCTCAACCCCCTCGGCCACCGCCGTCACCCGCCTCCCCCCACCCCCTCCAACCCCCTCAACCCCCTCAACCCCCGCACGCCCCTCCCTCTCTACCCTCTGCCCCGCCGTCACCCGCCTCCCCCCACCCCCTCCAACCCCCTCAACCCCCTCAACCCCCTCTGCCCCCGCCGTCACCCGCCTCCCCCCACACCCTCCAACCCCCTCGAACCCCCGCCAGCCCTCTCCCCCTCCAACCCCCTCAACCCCCGCACGCCCCTCCCTCTCTCCCCTCTGCCCGCCATCACCCGACTCCCCCCACCCGCTCCAACCCCCTCGGCCCCGCCGTCACCTGCCTCCCCCCACCCCCTCCAACCCCCTCAACAACCTCAACCCCCTCAACCCCCTCGGCCACCGCTGTCACCCGCCTCCCCCCACCCCCTCCAACCCCGTCAACCTCCTCAACCCCCTCAACCCCCTCAACCCCCTCTGCCCCCGCCGTCACCCACCTCCCCCCACATCCTCCAACCCCCTCGAACCCCCGCCTCCCCCCACCCCCTCCAACCCCCTCAACCCCCGCACGCCCCTCCCTCTCTACCCTCTGCCCGCCGTCACCCGCCTCCCCCCACCCCCTCCAACCCCCTCAACCCCCTCGGCCCCCGCCGTCACCCGCCTCCCCCCACCCCCTCCAACCCCCTCAACCCCCTCAACCCCCGCATGCCCCTCCCTCTCTACCCTCTGCCCCGCCGTCACCCGCCTCCCCCCACCCCCTCCAACCCCCTCAACCCCCTCAACCCCCTCTGCCCCCGCGGTCACCCGCCTCCCCCCACACCCTCCAACCCCCTCGAACCCCCGTCAGCCCCCTCCCCCTCCAACCCCCTCAACCCCCGCATGCCCCTCCCTCTCTCCCCTCTGCCCGCCGTCACCCGACTCCCCCCACCCCCTCCAACCCCCTCAACCCCCTCAACCCCCTCGGCCCCGCCGTCACCCGCCTCCCCCCACCCCCTCCAACCCCCTCAACCCCCTCAACCCCCTCGGCCCCCGCCGTAACCCGCCTCCGCCCACCCCCTCCAACCCCCTCGAACCCCCACCAGCCCCCTCCCCCTCCAACCCCCTCAACCCCCGCACGCCCCTCCCTCTTTCCCCTCTGCCCGCCGTCACCCAACTCCCCCCCACCCCCTCCAACCCCCTGAACCCCCTCAAACCCCTCGGCCCCCGCCGTCACCCGCCTCCCCCCACCCCCTCCAACCCCCTCGATCACCCGCAAGCCTCCTCCCCCTCCAACCCCTCAACCCATGAACGCCCCTCCCTCTCCACCCTCTACCCCCGCCGTCACCCCCCTCCCCCCAACCCCCTCCAACCCCCTCGATCCCCCGCAAGCCCCCTCCCCCTCCAACCCCCTCAACCCCCGCACGCCCCTCCCTCTCCTCCCTCTACCCCCACCACCTAACCCCTCCGGTTATTCCGCCATCACCACATCCTCTGTCCCCACACTCTTCCCCTACAATTCCCCTCCACCTACATTGGATTTCTATTGCTCAGCTTCTTATCCCCATTTCCATCAATGGCTGACCCCTCCGCTCCGGGTGATCAACATACTCCGCCGTCCGAGCTTCCTTCCAACCATCACAATCAATCCTCTCCCACCTCCGCGCCTCCTTCCGACCATCCACATCAAACTACTCCCTCATCGGCAGAACAATCTATTCCAGCTAGCCCACCGCATCCTACTGCCCTTCTTGATATTCCTATTTATTCCATAAACTCTGATTCGACCGACCTTTATTCCCCACCTCCCATCCCTCACCCTCCTTCTCCTTCCCCATCTGTGTCTCATTCCTCACACCCATCTTCGCCAACCGGGGATTATATGCGCCTGTTTCTTCCACCTGACTTAAACCTGCAAATCCGTATGCATTTATCCCTACCTACCATTGCCCTTGGTCAAATGTTTTCCATTGAAGATCTTCAGCAGGCGGGCCTGTGGGGCTTGGCCAACGTTTTCTTCAATAATCCCGCCAATTTTACCCAGGTTTATGAAGCTATCCGCCTCTTCCCTCATTTTAGAACCGGCACTCTCTCCATCCAAGCCATTGCCACCAGTATTGGGTCCCCCCTATTACATTTTCGTGCTTCCCCTTTCCTATACTCTGGATTGTCAGCCTTGGCTACAATTGCCTTTTGTACCGATCACTTTCAAAGTAATGCTAGGTTTTCACTCCGCATGACCACCCTTCTCAATGCGTTTATTTTTTTCTTTTTACTGCGTAGTCCCACTTCTTCGCTCCCTTGGTCAGATTTTCGTATTGCCGATCCGCTTTTCTGCTTTCTCCATAGCCGTCCTTACCCTTACGCAACCCTCATTTATAGTTCCTTGACTTTGCGATCCCGTCGACTCCGCGAGGCTCTCTAGGGGCTCTCATGCATTTTCCATCTATTCTGCGCCCTTCCTAGCTTGGATCTATCAAATTCCTGCACACTCTGCCCAATCTTCTTCACCTATCCCTCCAGCATCTACCACTTCTCCATCCATGCCTACCCCTCATATTATCCCTAGACCTCCCCTCTCTTCAGCTTTCAAGCCACTCATTCAAATGCAACTCGACCCTCAAAACCCCACCTGTATGCCCCCCCTTCCTCCGGTTTCCAACTCACCCCCTCTCATTAATGATCCATTCAGCCAACCACTTCCCTCCCACAATCCTCCCCTTCCCAATCCATCTTCCACTACATCCCTTCCTCCTCATCCGCCGGTCATCCCTCCTTCCCATATCCCTCCTGATCCATCGGCCTCTCCTTCTCCGCACTTTGACATCCCATCCACCCCTTCCTTTTTACAATTACTACAGGACGCGAGTGTCGTTGCTCTCGGCAGTGCTCAGGCCTCCTAGATTTCCTTGGATTCAGTATCGGCAGCAGCTTCGATTCATCAACAGTATATCTCCACAATCGAAAACATCAATCGCATGGCCCATTCTCAATGGCACTCGCTCAATGAAACGGCGCGATTGCTCAAAGAAGAGAGAGATCATTATCGCGATCTGGCCGACTCTGCGTTGAAAGCCTTAGAAGATCTTCAAAATCGCTCTAACTTAGGGCTTTGTGCTAATGCTGCATGTAGACGTATCAGACGGGACAGGGATCATCTTAGGCAATGCCTTAGTTCGCTACAGCATATGATTGAACAAGCTTCTGCTCCTTTGCCCCCCTCTCCACCAACATCGGCTGAGAATCTCAATCAACCTGCACAATAATTTGCCGTTCACAGTCTAAATAAATTGCTCATCCCCTCCATAATAATTGCTCTTAGCCTTCATTATCACTTTGTCAATAAAATTCTCATCCCTCTGATTTTATCAATAATTCTCGTAGGGTGCCTTATGCTTTTTCTTACTTAAATAATACACGCACTCTTTATCTTTTCTTGCCTCAGCTTTGTTCTTTTACTGTCTGCTGTCTTTGAGATTTTTCTGTTTTGTCTTGCTGTTGTCTCTCCGGGACGGAGAGATCTTTAGGTGGTGGGCATCTGTCGAGCCCTAACCGGTTGAAACTAAGGGTGCAAAGTATTTTTTTCTCTTAAGGTTCAAAGGATGAATTTAAAATCTTAAGGTGCAAAAGTAAAGAATTAAAAGGAAAGGTGAAGGTATGGAAGGCCGCGTACGCAAAGGTGGAAATAGAGCCGCCCAATAAAAATTTTATTTTAAAGTCACTCTTGTTCTAAAGTCACTACAGGACAAAGTAGTGAGTCGTTGAGGACCAGTTCAAAAGACAATCTTGGGACATTGAAAGGGCACCAAGATTTTATTACAGTTAGAGTGCGCGAACCGGCGGACTCAACAAAAGAGAGACAAAAGGCTATTCTTGGACACTGGAAGCAAGAGGAAAAGGAGAAGTGAAGAGTCACTGGGGTGTGTCGACCGCAGAAAGTGAAGAGTGCAAGAAGTGAGGCTAAGGGAGGTGCAGAGAGTGCGAAGCAGGAGACCAATCCCAAAAGTCTCTCTCCGCGATCAGGCCCGAAAGAGATTAGTCCCTCAGCTCGTGGAAGCTTAGTGCAAGGTGTGCACAAGGAGAAGCTGGAAGCAAGTGAAGGACTGGTGTAGAAGAGGCCGGCTGCTGGGAGATTCTGAGATAATTGATCTATTATGATTGAGCATTCCCTGTAATTGCGCCCCGAGTATTAACTTGGATTGAATGAAATAGTATAATCCTTCTATTGTAATCAAAAACTCAAGGTTCAAAGGTTCAAAGGTGTTTCTGTAAAAGCTTGTCTGAGTTATTTCGTCTCTTGTTCTTCTTCTTTTTCTCCTACAAACCCTCAAACTCCTTCACGTCCAAGAAAACCCCCAACACCCCAATTTCCATTCCACCTATCATGAAACCACCCATCATTTCCCCTCCCTCTCATTTCCCCTCCCTCTCATTTCCCCTCATATACCACTAATCCGATGTACTCCTTTCCAGTCCCCACACAGTCGACCTCCTTCTATACTTCTTTCATTTCCTTTTTCCAACCCCAATCTACACGTTTTCCATTTGTAAGACCTTCTCAGGAGCTTTGCCCACCAGTCCCCTTTCTATGGGCACTAAGCATACCTCCTCACTCACCTCTCACCACGAAATTGCACCCACCACCATGCACTATAGCATCGACATCACTCTTTCATGTTGCAATCACTGAAAGTTCCACTAGCAACATGGACATCTCACCCACCGCTTCACCGTACCAAACGCACAATTACATGCATCCACCACACCATGTACCACATCTCACACATCACCTATTGGCACGTTACTCCCCTCACTTGCAACTGCATCCACTATCCCTACCCCTACTCCCACTCCCATTGCATTACAAACCACCCCACATGTCACATTCCCCACCCTTGCATCCTCTTCATCATCCACTATTGATGCGACTCTCCAACAAATGATACGATGTATGCAACAAATTCATGTCAAATATTCATCGCTCGAGCAACAACATTCCGCCAACAATAGAGTACACATGATCTATAGGTACACTTAGATGCACTGACCTTGTAGAATGAGGAGCTTAACCAAAAATATCAAAACTTGAAAACCGAATATCAGACACAGTAGCAAAATATGGAAGCTCAGATACAGGGATGCGTGAAAGAAGGTCAAGCACAATTAGATGTTCATTTGATGCAAAATGCCCAACTGTTCTACAATATGGCACTTCTTCCCCGACACCTCAATGCTACAAATGAGGAAAATCAATATCTGCAACAGCAGAATCATGAGAATTTTGAAGCTACATTGGACAATCCGGACACACCACTTAGCCCGTCTTGCTTTCAAGATGTTCCCCCCCAAATTGATGCGGATCCTCCTGGAAGACCATGCACGTGTGCTTGAGGACTATGACCGTTTACAAGAAGAATGTTGAACCCTCAAGGAAACCAATAAGACTTTGTTGCTTAAAGATTCTTTGGGACCAACTATTGTACACGAAGTGGCACCACCAGCTCTCTTGGAAGAATTGACCGTGCTATGTATGAAAGTATAGGATTTACAGACTCAAGTATCTAATATGATGGAACCCCCTCGACCAGAGTCACCACCTGATCTACCAGAACTAGAAGGAAACAATACCTATCTCTATCGAGGAGGCATTCAAGGAAAATTATGTACCTTTACCTATTGTTGGCAGCCGCTCATCCCCTAAAGGACAAGACACCTACAAATTACCTCCGCCAGCTTGGTTAAAGACCATTGAAGAATTGGGTAAGACACACTCTACGCGCGTAGATGTGCAACTCCACGTGATGGAAAATCTCGAAGAAGTTATTTTGAAGTCACCTTATTTTGCCACTATCACCCCCTGCAGACATATAATGTCCAATGAATTACAGTATAAGCCACATTTCCTTTTACTAGAGGAATATAATTTTCAAGTGGAGAAGGAGACTAAGAAGCATCCCACGCACGGTACGCAATTCGAGCCCGAGGATGTTCCACCAGAAGCAGAGCGAGGCCACATCTATCAACCCACTTGGCATGCAGACTTACTACAAAAGTACTCAAAAATGATGCATACATGGATGTGCGCACCAACACACTTAAAGTACAACCCATGTTATGGACCAATTCCGTGCAGATGTACTTGCAAGGCATTTGCTCAATTATCCCTACCTCGTGCCTCGCATGAATAATACTCCGACTGTCGAATATATGATGGCCACCATTCACCATTAGTTACCACGTCTACACTCGAGGACCGATATTGCCACTCAAATGACTGTAAAGAATTTTGATATGATGTCGATTGTATTCAAGACCTTTGGACATGTCAAAGCTCCCACTATTAATACACGAGGCTTTGAATATGGGAACTTGGACCTTGTTCACGACATAAGCATGACACCATCTCTCAAGGTATGCTATGCTTGGCCCTGCAGATTGAAGTATATGTCCGCCTGCTATAAGCAGACGTTTGAAGAAATGTTCACCACAGGCTTCTAGGAATATCACTCATAAGTATTTATCAGTTGACCAACGCATGTGCTACACGTGTTTTCTTGTGAAGCATCATGTGTTCAAAACATTATATGTGCCCACCTCCAAATCAAACTCAACCCATTGATTGGAAGAAACTTGAACGTGATCTTATTTGGGGACTTCGCATCACCAAACACACCTTGGCAATGGACCTGCTCACAAACTACATTACTCATGCTACATTAGGTTTTGTCAAGGACGACAAAAACAAGGAGAAGGGGAGTGTTCAAAGTCAAGGCAAATGTTCGAGTGCTGGTTCTCGTCGTAGAAGAAGAGGGAGCAGTTAAAGCTATGCAGAAGACTTCATCATGACAACAATGATTTTTATCACTAAACCAATGTATTATATGTATATATATCCAATTATCACAAAAGTGACTCCATTTTGTGCAAGCCGAGGATTCCTCAAGCTTGAGGAGTCTAAGTAGAAAGCTCACACCAATTTTTGTAATTTTTGGAAGCCATTCGAAAGTTTAAATTAAAGGTAGAACCTATTTTTTAACTACGCGAGTCACCAAATGTGAAATCGATCAAAACTAGGCAAAAACTACAGATAGAGCTAGAGAGCTCAGTTTGAGGTTGTTGTTGTTTTTGTTGTTAGATTATGATTGAACCTATGAGCTAGATCTAGAAGAGCTATTGTAACTAGATTATGATGAATATGATTATGAGCCCTTTTCTTGCCTTCCATTGATCTCCATCACGACTTTCCTAGTGTGTGTGTGTATGCATGTGTGTGTATGCTCTTGCATTTCTCACCATCTTCTTCATGCACATCATTTGCTCTTGATCTTCATATCGGCTTAACCTCTCCACAGATTGAGAATTAGGAGGTGAAGCTCCTCACATTGGTACTTTCCATTGTGCTAGAGTGACAACCCCCCTGCTAAAGGTACACATGGTGAATACATCATAGTAGTGATAGATTATCTCACCAAATGGGTAGAAGCTAAGGCCACAAAAAATAATGATGCACACACAACTACAAAATTCTTATTTGAAAATGTCTTTACAAGGTATGGATTATCTATGGAACTATGAGCACTAGAGGAACCCACTTTCTAAACCAAGTCATTGAATATTTGTGATAGGATGGTAGGGTGATTCACAAGAAATTTGCACCATATCATCCTTAGGCCAATGGTCAAGCAGAAAGTACTAACAAGATCCTTTGTAATGTATTGATGAAACTCATGAACAATAAACATTCTAATTGGGATGAATAGTTACATCATGTTGTTTGGGCATATAGAGTGGCCTACAAGACCTTACTCAATGGAAATCCATTTCAGATGGTTTTGGTCAAAATGCAGTGCTCCCTTTGGATTTTTTGATACCCACCTTTAAGGTTGCACAAGAGCATCAGTGGATTGGCCACAAATTATCGTCAAGGATGATCGACTTGGAACGATTAGGAGAAACCAGGCAGAAAGTAGCAACATGCATATATACACCCAAGAAGCAATAGAAAGCCTATTTCGATGCACACATGAAAGATAAAGGCTTAAAAGAAGGTGACTTAGTCCTAGTGTATATGTTGAAACAACATGCATGGAAGCTAGAGAAATGTGGTTATGGATGTATGATTATTAACAAAGCGTTTGACAAGTGGAGCTGTACAATTAGCCAAACTCAAAGGAGAAATAAGGCCTAATTATATTAGTGGTTGTAGAGTCCAACTTTATTAGGAACCTCTTATGGAGGATATGCTTAGATGACTCATGTAGGCAAAAGAGTGTAAGGAGGAAGAAAAAATCATATGAGACGAAACTTAGGCAGAAGCTCTAGAAAGCATTAAATGCATGAAACTAAGAAGACAAGGACTAGGGAGACAACATTATAACCATCTCAACAGCTCAGGGACATATATCAATATGGACAAAGAAACACATATGGCCATGTGTCAAACAAAGTCCACTACTCATGTAGCATAGTGGATAGAAGACCATTCATTACAATCATTCTAAGACAAGGCAACACCCACCAGGAGCTTAGGGCTTTCATTGATTCAAGTGCTATGACTAGTGTGATTGGGTGGTTCCACTATAAAGACTCAAGATTAGAAATGCAGCCAATTGAGGCATACCTCATAGGGCTAGGAGGCATGGAAACCCAGTGCATGGGTGAGGTGGGCCTTCCTATCCTCATACATGAGATGACCATGACTGTGAAACTCCTAGTGTGCCATGACGATGACCTGATAGAATCATTAATCCTTGGCCAAGATTGTTTATATGATTACTCAGTGGACTTAAATCTTAGGAAATGCTCCCTATAGATCGGAACCTTAGACCAGCAGTGAGTGATAGTGCTTGACTTCCCTAACAATACCCCGCCTGAGGGATATAACCCCATACCATATGAAAGGAATGCGAAGGAGGACCAGAAGACCTTTGTGTTGAGAACATTTGTTTCATGTATGATACAAGTTCCAAATTATGTAAATACCTTTGGGAATCCTTCAAATACTTCAAGAAGGCTCATATTATACATAAACTATAGCCAAAATACCACGTGCCTTCTAGAGCATGGTAAGTCAAATCAGTGAGTCACAAGGGAGCTGCAGTGGTGTCCTAGTGGAAAGTCGATGTGGCTAGTTTTCAAAGTCCATCAATACTTTGCTTATTTGAGCACTTGAGTCATGTAATACCCCCACCCAAGTGTCTACCACAAATTTAGATGTATTAGGAAGGTTTTTAGATTATTTTCTCATGCTATAATAAGAGGGGAAAAGTCGTGATCTTGTGGGAAGTCCAAGAGAGTCATATGTGTATCTCTACGCTGCAGTAGTTTTCTCTGCAGAGATTGCATAGCTTGTAGCTCCCTCATTATATATCCAAATTACATGTTTCATGGCTCATTTGAAAGCTCTTAGTGTGTAATCTTTGCAAGTAGTGTGTGTTCTTGGGTTCACCTTGATTCATGGAACAGATATCAAACCTATATTACCAAAGGCTCCAAATCAGCAACAATTGAGGGAGTTTCGACTTTGGAATAAAAGAGATGAAAGGGTTATATTCATTTTATCAAAAAATATTCAGGATTCAATGGTAGGACACATGCAAGATCTAGACACAAGTAGAGATGTTTGGCTTGCATTGGAAAGGTTGTATGCTACAGGTACAAGAGCAAGGAGGATTCAACTAAAAAATGAGTTGAATAACATAAAGAAAGATA
Source organism: Ceratopteris richardii (assembly GCA_020310875.1). NCBI lineage: Eukaryota > Viridiplantae > Streptophyta > Polypodiopsida > Polypodiales > Pteridaceae > Ceratopteris > Ceratopteris richardii. The sequence continues at coordinate 10,430,285 of CM035406.1, forward strand.
CAAGGACTGGTCAATGATTACTCGTTGAAGGTTAAAGAGATTGCAGATCAACTAGGATCAATTCAAGCTCATGTGGAGGACGACAACTTGGTTGCACATACTCTCAATGGAATCGAGGATGATGAGAGATGGAAACCATTCATTACTTCAGTTTATGTTAGAGGAGAATCACCAGAATTTGATCAACTTGTTGCTCTCATGGTCACGGAGGAGATGAATCTAAATGGCTCTACTTCAAATAAAAATGGATCCCAAGGACAAGCTCTTTATGCAGGACCATCAAGAGGTGGAAATGGAGGCAGAAGAGGTTCAAATAGAGGGCGAGGAAGGAGTGATGATCAAGGGACTTCAAGTGGCTCCTTCAACACAAGAGGAAGAGGAGATCAAGTGCTAGAGGTACGAGAGGCTGCTACAACTACAATCAAAGACAAAAGAGTGAAGATAACAACAATTGCTACATATGTGGAAGGCATGGACACTATGTTAAAGATTGCTATCAAAATGAGAATAATCAAGGTGGTAATCAAAGAGGTAGCTATTCAAGAAGAGGTAAACAACAAGGAAATTATGCAGTTGAAGGTAAAAGTGATGATTATGATTCTCTTCTTATGATGAATGTAGAAACTAATATGGATTGCAATAGTGATTTATGGTATGTAGATAGTGGTTGCTCTAACCACATGTCACATGATGCTTCATGGTTTTCAAATATGCATAATCCTTCATGTAAAGGTCATGTTGAAATAGGAGATGATACAACACATAAGATTATGCAGGTTGAAGATGTTGTTATGCATGATAAGAGCAAGACAAATTGCTTGAAATATGTACTTTATGTGCCAATGATCACTAAGAATTTGATGTCAGTTGGTTAAATGGTAGAAAAAGGTTTGCAAATAATATTTAATCATGGAGGTTGCTTCATGGAGGATCCAAAGCAAAGGAGTTTAATTGTTAGAGGACAAAAACAAGGTAGATTGTTTACATTCAAGGTAAACCCAAATCATACAAATTAAATCTCTTATGGTATGCATCAAATATCAGAGCTTGATCTATGGCACAAAAGGATTGGCCACATGAATGTACACAGATTAAAGGAGCTATCAAAGAGGATTTTTGAAGGATTACCTGATCTTACTAAGCAACATATTCTTTTTGGCCTCAAGTTGTTAGCACAAGTGTGTATATTATGAATAGAGTACCTACTGCTGGATTTCATCATTTGACACCATATGAGGTATGGCATGGAAGTAAACCAAGTGTAAGTCAGTTGAATGTATTTGGTTTTGTATGCTATGTTCATGTACCTAATGAAGTGAGATCAAAGCTTGATGTGAAATCGGAAGTGTATATTTATAGGTTATGCAGATCGTGGTGTGTAGATAAGAAAAGTTTGCAGGTCATAAATGGAGATGAAGAAAATATAGGTGAAGGAGATGAGTGCTTACCTCAGCCCACAATAAGTTTAAGAGATGAGACAAGTGGTTTGGATGAAGAAAGAGAGTTGCCTTTCAATAGAAGATTAAGGCAAGAGTCACCTCCAAGTGTTAAAAGTAAAGGTAAACTCAAACGTATTGAAGTTAATGATGAAGGAGAAGAAATTGGTAGTGCATATGAATATGGAGAATCATCAAAGGTTCCTAATAAAAAGGAAGAGCACCTACATTAGAGGTAAGAAGAACTTTAAGAGTGAGTAAGCAACCTCAAAGGTATACTTATGAGTCTTTTATGAATACTTGGTATGCTTTTATGACGAAGGTTGAGCAGGAAAATGAACCCACATGTTATGATGAGGCAAAAGGAGATGAAAAGTGGGAGAAAGCAATGAGAGAAGAAATGGAAGCACTACAAGATAACAAGACTTGGAATTTAGTTCCAAAGACACCAAAACAAAAGGTAATTGGTTGCAAGTGGGTTTTTAAGATTAAAAGAAATAGTGATGGTAGTGTGTCAAGATATAAGGCTAGACTTCTAGCAAAAAGATATGCTCAAACTCAAGGAGTGGACTATGAGGAAACATTTATTCCAGTAGCAAACATGGCAATGGTGAGAACTTTGTTGGCTTTAGCTGCAAGTAAAAGATGGAATATATATCAATTAGACATAAAGAATGCCTTTTTTAATGGTGCGTTAAGTGAAGAAGTGTGTGGTGGTATAATTTCATTCAACTGCATTGAATTGTCTACTAGCATAGGCAATTGGAAGATCTATATTACCTTTGCCCGTAGGTTGTGCAAGCACACATCCAATAGCATAATTGGATGCATCCACATGAACATGGAAGGGCTTATTCCAATCTGGTGTGGTCAAGATTGGTGTTGAACACAATCTCCTTTTCAGCTCATTGAAAGAGTCCTCATATTCATTAGTCCACTCAAGGTTGGTCAAAAGGCCATATAGTGGCTTGGCAATGATGGCGTAAATGTGTATAAAGCGTCGGTAATAACCACAATGCCCCATGAAAGCTTGTACTTCCTTGACATTCTTTGGCCTAGGTAACTCTGCTATGGCTCTTACTTTCTCTTCATCAGTGGATATGTCATTCTTTGACACTATGTGTCTTAGAATCTTGCCTTGCTTGACCATGAAAACACACTTTTCTGAGTTCAGGCAGACTTGATATTCTCGACATTTGTCAAAGATTTTTCTGATTTCAGGGATATGGGTTTGTCTTATGTTGGAATGAGCACAGAGATCATCAACATAGACCTCCAAATTCTTCTTCACGAATTCCTTAAATACATGGTACATCAGCCTCTGGCAGGTAGCGGGTGCATTGGTAAGCCCAAATGGCATTACTCAAAAAGCAAATATGCCCCATTCTGTGGCAAAAAGCCGTCTTATGCTGGTCTTTTGGAGCAATGGCTACCCGATTGTAGCCAGAAAATCCATCAAGAAAACTGTATATTTCCTTGCCTGCTACTCTTTCCAGTAGATGCTTGGTAATTGGAAGTGGATAGTTATCTCGAATTGTGGCTGCATTAACCTTCTTCAAGTTAATACACACACGTAGCTTTCCATTCTTCTTGGGCACCACTACAATGGGGGATACCCACTCAGTGTGCTCAATTTCATAAATAAATCCAGCTTCCACCAGTCTATCTCCTCCTTGATCTTAGCAGCGTAGTTATTGTTATAGGTGTATGGCTTTTGCTTCGAGAGTTTCACGTCTGAGGTCATGGGAATTGTGTGTGAGCATATGTCAGGGTCGACACCTTTTAAATCCTTGTAACTCGAAGCGAATACATCTCTGTATTCTCTTAGCAAAGTTATTAACTCATGCTCTTCTTCCTCTGTTAGGCCATGGCCTATGTACGTGCATCTTTCTTCTCCTTCTTCAATGGCTACAACCACATTCTTGGTGGTTTCTTTGTTATCATAGGCCTCCCCTGATTGCACCTCACGTTTTGGCATCCTTACCATGACTCTTCTATCGTCTATCTCATACTTTATAAAGTTTTCAGGGACCTCAAAACAAGATTCTTCCTCTTCTGGTGTGACTTATTTCTTTTTCCTCTTCTTGCCTTCACTCTTGGCGACCACTTGTGTTGTAAATGCTCCGATGAGCTCCCCAATTTTGGGACTGCTCCTGCATGCCGATCGATCACTCCCTGACAGAGATGTGCGCACGGAGATCTTCCTCGATGTACCGCCCAGCCGCGTGGTGACCTTGCCTTAGTGTCTCTCCATAATGATGAATCATCCCCCCCACATGGCTTCATACATGGGTGCCACATGGCATTCATGTGTGAGCCCATCTAATCACAACTAAGAGGTGGTTCACACCTCTCTTGGGGGTATTCCATAACATTTCCTTCCCCTTGATTCCGTTTTTGTCCTCAAAAATGGTATTGGAAGGTCTAAAATAAAGAGAGAATTACTATTATCACCACTCCCACTATATCCCCATGTATATAAATACATGGTCATGTCTCCGTGTTGTTTCCCCATATCCTTCCCCTTAAGAAAACTCTTGAGAAGGTAAACTGAAACTGGGAAACCGTCTCTGTAGGGTGCTAACCCGCTCCCATGTGGCACTGTCTTCTGAACTATCTTTCCACTTTACTAGACACTCTTTATACAAGTGACTCCTCGTCCGTTTCTCTCGAGTGCGTAGTATGCTCTCTGGCTCATGTGGAATAGATTGAACAGAAATAGGCTCTACTACCTCACTATCTGGAATGAGGTTGTCAGATTCACCCAGCCTTTTCTTAAGCCGGCTAACATGAAAAACTGGATGGATTTGACTATTCTCTGGAAGTTGGAGCTAGTAAGCCATCTTTCCTATTCTCTTAAGTATTTGGATCCACAATACCTAGGAGATAATTTTGGACAAGGTCCCGTCTTCATGGTTTCAGACCTGGATGGAACTCTAAGATAGACTTGCTCTCCTACCTCAAAGTTGATATCTCTTCTCTGAGGGTCCGCATAGGCTCTAGCCCTATCCTGAGCTTTCCTAATGCTGTCCTTAGCAAGTCTAAGCATATCATTCATTTCTTCCAAGAAGTCCTTTGCAGCTTGAACTTTTTCATTCTGCAAGCCAACTGCATAAGGAGCCCTTGGCTGAAACCCGTACATAAGCATAAGTGGACTATGCCCAGTGGAAGAGTGCTTAGCACTATTATATGCAAACTCTACTATAGGTAAGTACTCCTCCCAATTAGTTTGCCTTTCGTTCACATATGCTCGAAGCATATCCTCTAGGATTTGGTTAACCCTTTCTGTTTGCCCATCCGACTGTGGATGCTCGGCCGTACTCATGCTAAGCTTTGTATCCAACGTTTTGAAGACCGCTCTCCAAAAGTGGCTAGTAAACTTCCTATCCCGATCAGAAACTATGTCTAAAGGAAGACCATATAACCGGTATAGGTTCTCTACAAAGAGTCTAGCCAACTCAGGTGTCTTCACTGTAGTACGTGTCCGAATAAACCTAGCCATTTTGGTTAACCTATCCACAATTACCCAGACCGAGTCTTGCCCTCTCTGTGTCTTAAGTAATCCGACTATAAAGTCCATGGAGATACTCTCCCACTTCCCATTGGGAATATCCAATGGGTGGAGTAGCCCTCCAATCCTCAACCTCTCAGCTTTGTTGACCTGGCATTTATTGCACTTAAGTACATACTCTAGGACGTCCTTATGAAGTCCAGGCCAATAAAACTGCCTCTTAACAAGATCATAAGTCTTGTTAACTCCTGGGTGTCCCGCACTAGGTGTGTCATGACACTCATACAAAATATGCCGTCTCATCTCAGTATCTCTAGGGACACACACCTTACCTTTATATAACAGATATCCATCATGGACACTGTAATTCTTCCACTTGAATCCTTCTTGAGTACCCGTCGATACTCCATCCTTACTGGAAACCCGTATATCACGATCCCCATTCTCTATGGCTTCCCAAATTTCGGAATATGCAGGATCAATCCTACATTTCCCTCTAATAGACTCAAGTAGCTCACTAGTGATCTGAGTAAAACTCAGTCCATTGAGCATAGGCATGCGGCTAAGTGAATCAGCCACCACATTAAACTTTCCCTTCCTATACCTAAGCTCATAATCAAACTCTTGAAGGGTCTCTGCCCATCGGGCCTTACGACCTTTAAGGTCTGTTTGATTAGAGAGCCACTTAATGCTCTCTTGATCAAACACTATCGTAACTTTGGCACCATATAAATAATGACGCCACTTCTTCAAAGCATGGACTATTGCATACAACTCCTTCTCATAGACGGAGTAATTCTTTTGAGCCGGTTCTAGTTTCTTGCTCTCAAAAGCTACTGGTCGACCATCCTGTACTAAAACCGCTCCTATAGCAAAATCACTCGCGTCAGTCTCAACCACAAATGGTTTATTGGGATCTGCTATACGTAAAAGTGGAGCTGTAGCAATTGCTACCTTCAACTTTTCCATACTTTGCTTCTGTTCGTCTCCCCAATGAAAGGCTTTCCCTTTCCCTTTAATCTGTTCCGTCATCGGGACAGCAATTTTGGCATAGTTCTTAATGAATCTTCGATAGAAACCTGATAAACCTAGGAAGATCTGCAGCTCCTCCAGGTTCCGTGGATGTGGCCATTCCATAATAGCCCTTACTTTTTCAGGATCCATCTAGATTCCATCTTGGGAGACTATATGCCCAAGGTACCTAACCTCTGTCTTAAAAAATTCACACTTTGACTCCTTAGCAAAGAGCGAATTTTCCCTTAGCACTTGAAATACTTTTCTCAAGTGTTCCAAGTGTTCCAAGTGTTCCTGTTCTGATGCACTATAGATCAGAATGTCATCTAAAAAGTCTACTACACAGTGTCCTAGATAAGGCCGTAAAACACTATTCATGAGTTTCATGAAAGTGGCAGGAGCATTGGTGAGACCAAAAGGCATCACCAAAAACTCATAGTGCCCATATCTAGTCCTAAATGCAGTCTTAGGGACATCCTCTGCCCTAATCCTGATCTGATGATATCCTGATCTAAGGTCAAGCTTGGTAAAATACCTAGCTTGATGTAACTGATCAAATAGATCTTCCAACCTAGGCATTGGAAATCTATTTTTGATAGTTACCTTATTAAGTGCTCTATAATCTATACATAGTCTCATAGAGCCATCTTTCTTTTTAACTAGGAGCATTGGCGATGCCCATGGTGAGTTACTAGGTTTGATGAAGCCTTTATCTAAATAATCCTGCAATTGCTTCTCAACCTCCTCATGCTGAGAAACACTAAGCCTATAAGGTGGTCTACAAATAGGGTTAGTGTTAGTAACAACTTCTATGGCATGGTCAATGTCCCCTCTCTCAGGTGGTAGCCCTCTAGGTAAGTCAGTGGGAAAAACATCTCTGTACTCAAACATAAGATCCTTAAAACTTTTAACTACACACTCTTGCAAAAAAGAATAGTAGAAAGTCCTGTTCATATTTACATTCAAAGCATGAAAATATACATCAGATGAGCTGTCTATACAATGCTCCATATCATAACTATACAATAAAAACATATCCTGTACATGCTGTGAACAACAGAGACTATACAACTCTAATGATGAGATGAGAGGTGCACTAGGTACATCTCTCTCTCCCTGAATATAAACTTTACTTCCATTCTTTTCAAACTCGAGTGTGTTATTTTGATAGCTGCGTTTAAGTGTATCTCCCAACCCCCATAGCCACTCTCTTCCTAAGACTAGATCTGTCCTCTCCATGTTCATAATTTGGAAGTCCATATGATCTGTATAATCCTGCATCTTGACTTCCAAATTGGATACCATAGTATCCCATATTCTTTTATCTTGCCCTTGCATCATAGATACAATGTATTTATGTGCACTAGGCTGCTGGGGAATCTTCAATTTCTTGACCAAAGCATAGTTTATGAAGTTATGAGTAGCAGAGTCATCTATCATGACTCGCACCCTGGTCCCGTATACACTACCATGTAGCTTGACCAAGTCATGTGGTCCAAACTGCGGTGACCACAATGACTGAGTCAAACAACACGTGTGCTCTATATCCTCGTGCATCACCTCCACTCCCTTGCAGCTAGAGCTGCCATGAATGGGAAGGGTCTGCACTAGGTGGACCTCCTTTTTGCCCCTTTCAGGAGCCGTACTAGACTCTGGTCTTTTCTTCTTTTCTTCCCCCTGCTTGAGTGGACAGTTCCACTGCGAATGACTAGGGGATAGGCACCTAAAACACAGGTTCTCTCTTTTGGCCTTCTCAAACTGGTCTGTGGATAGCTTAGGCCCTTGTGATCTTTGTTTTTTAAAAAAAACCTTGTTTTTCCCAAAAGGCAACTTTTTCTTAAATTTAGTGGTGCTAAGAGGTTTAAGGGGCTGATCCGTCTCCATAGGAGTATACGGAGGACGGTTATGGTCCTCATATATCTGTGCATATTTGATCGCCTCCTCAAACGTCTTAGGAGCATTCCTCCTGACTTCCCTCTTTATGGCTTTATCCAAGCCCCTAACAAACCCTCTGGTCTTCTGAAAATCATCTAGACCCTTAAGCTTCAAAGTGATCTCTCTATAGTGGGATAGATAGACTGAAAGAGGCCTGCCTCTTTGAGTAATCCTATCCCACTCATCCCAATTCCTCTCCTCTTCATTTTCAGGAAGAAACTCTTTTAGGAAAAGAGTCTCAAACTGAGTCCAGTCACTAGGGATAGAGTTCGCCTCCTTAAGACTCATCCACCACTTATAAGCACGTGGGCCGAGGGAAAGACTCGCCTCTAACACACGATACTCAGGTGGGGTGCCCTTCAATTGATGCAAATCATGCCACTTTTGTAAAAAAGTGTAGATTGCATCCTTATTCCTGTCTCGGTCATCCCCCGTGAAGGTTGGTGGCTTCAAGTCTTTCAGGAGGGGAGCTTCCCTAGAGCTCTCTCCTTTATGCTTACTAGGAAGAGAAGTCTCTTTCCTAGTAATCTCTAGAGGAATGGTAGGAGTCTCTCTTTCCTTCCTAGCTAGGAAAGAGGTGACACTAGTCTCAAGGGAGATCATTTGAGACTTAAGTTGCTGTAGTAAGAGATGTAATGCTACCCAAATCTTTCTCTAACTTAAGGGTTTGCTCTTTCAAGTCAATGAATTGATCACGAGTGACAAATTCATCTATAAGCTCTTCATAAGTATACTCTTGTTGTGAAGGCTCTTTTTCTTCTATATTCTCTTCTATTTCTTGTCCTAACTCTACTTCTTCCATCCTAGCATCTTGATCCTCTAGTTGCTCTCTAGGTGGAGAAGTGGTCTCAACTACTTGTTTACCTTTAGTTTCCATGTTTAAGTACCCTTCCCCCGTTTGCTAACTAGAGAGTATGAAAATGAATGGAAGTAGAGTTTAAATATGCAAGAAGAAGAGAAATATAACACAAGAGCACTTCCCTGATACAAAGTAGAGTTGCGGAAGCTAAATCCAGGTGGTCCTTGATGCTTCAAGCCACTGATTTTAAGTCCTCGCCAGTCCCAAAAAAAAATTGGAAATATCCGCTTGGTCCGGGGAGGTTCTAGACACCATAAACCATCCAAAATAACACCAAAAATGCGTAGGAAAAGCCTCAAACGGGCAAACTGAATGCAACTGAACAATTTCAGAGATTTTCCAATCCTCGCCAGTCCACAAATTGTTGCCCAGCACCTGCACTTCAAGAATTTGAGACAATCCCAAGTGAAAAAATTGGATTTGGAGTCCGGATGAAGAAAAACTAGGCCCGGGAGTGGCCGCCTAGTTCCTGCTGAAGCGCTGCAGAGAGATTTTGATAGGGCAAATCTCTTCCAAATCCAACACCGATGGTCTCTGAGCGAAGCTTGAAAGCGTAGCTTCGAAACGTGACCAAGATTTTGAAAATCCGATATGGTATGAAGAAGAAATGGTCCGGAGAAGTGAGGTATGTCACCGGTGGGAGGTGAAAGGGTAACCCTCTTGAAATAGAGACTTTGAAGAGCTCCAAACTGAAGGATTGAAGCTTTTCAATGAAAACCCAAGACCCAAAACCCTTCTCCACAGCCCGTATTACATATGTGCATCCTCATTTAGCTAATATCTTGATCCAAACCATCATCTTCATGATCCCAAATCCTCAAAATTTTCGAATTTTTTACCTCTTGATGTGTGTTGATAGTTCACTCGAAAAAGTTGGAGCCACTGTCAAAGAGCTATGGTAGAGATCTTTATCCCACATGAGCTTGGGTTGCAGGCCTTTCTGGGGTACAAAAGGAAAGCTCTAAGGAGCTTCACTCATCCAAGAGTGGGGAAGGAGGAGCAAAGCTCGTGGGCTGTTCTCTGGACGTTCGTCGGCTGCTCTCTGGCCGCCTCGGTATGTGTGTCTTCTACTGTTGCGTGGCGCGTCCGTCGCCTGCTCCCTGGCTCGGATACCAATGTTGTAAATGCTCCGATGAGCTCCCCAATTTTGGGACTGCTCCTGCACGCCGATCGATCACTCCCTGACAGAGATGTGCGCACGGAGATCTTCCTCGATGTACCGCCCAGCCGCGTGGTGACCTTGCCTTAGTGTCTCTCCATAATGATGAATCATCCCCCCCACATGGCTTCATACATGGGTGCCACATGGCATTCATGTATGAGCCCATCTAATCACAACTAAGAGGTGGTTCACACCTCTCTTGGGGGTATTCCATAACAACTTGTGTGGTTAATCTCACCTCGTTCATAATTTCTACGTGTCTCTGAGGGTGAGCTTTTACCTCATACAAGTATTCCTCATCTGATGCAAAGGGTGGGTCCATGATGATTGACTCTAGGTGAGAGTCACTTGCATCCTCAAATGCATTAGGGCTATGTTCACATTCTTCTAAAACCGAATCTCCCATGATTGGCTTTATTGAGAAAATTGAAATGTCATAGCCATCCTCATCACAGTGGGGTGTCCATTGTTCTTCATTGATGGCTACATCCATTGTTGCTAAAATTTCTGCCCAGCCGTGAGGTTCAAATTCTTCATGAGGGAATACTACAGGTGCATAGGCTGGGTCTTGAATTGATCCATGTGTCTCTTTCGCACCTACCTCTCTGGATTTTTCTCTCTTCTCCTCTTCTACTGCCACTTTGCACATCCATAAGTGTGTGTCTTTATGCATCCATGAGGATCCTGATCCTATGGAATGCACAGACTCAGTATCATCTTTGGCTCTATGGATGGGATTCCATTGGATAGGAGGGACATCTCTATGAGAGTAATCCTTGAGATTGACTTTGGTCGTAACACCTAAGTGTTGCAAGTACAATGAGTTGGTTCCCCATTCCTGTACCACTTGCAACTGTCGCATAAATGGTCTTCCCAAAATCATCTCATAGGCATGATTTTTGCTAAAGTCACATATAGCAAATGTATGCTCAAACTCCACACATGTAGTGAGAGTTATTCCTTCTAGCAAGCCTAAGGGTCTTTCTATGTGACCATCGGCCATCTGCAATTTCATTCTCGTTGGCCTGAGTGTTGGCTTGCCCCAACGCTTCCAGAGGGGGTAGCGATTGCAACTCGTGCGCCTGAGTCCAAAATTGCCTTGGTTGTGTATCCTTGATGGGTGATGGGGAGATAGGTGTTTCCTTCTTGACCTTCACTCATATCTCCTATCTTGTCTAGAGGAATTTCTGGCACTGTTCTATGAGAACCTACCTGGGAACGCGGTTTAGCTACCTCTGGCATTTGTTCGGCTACATGCTTCCATAACTCTGGCCTAACTTTGAGTAGCTCTTCTAAAGTGAGGTTGCATTGCACTTTAGTGTTTTTCACTACTTCCGTATTCCTAGGTATGACTGAGTCTTCGTTTCTTACCATGACCCTGGGTGCTCTCATACAAGTAGACTTAGCTTCCCATGGGCCTGTGAAGTGGGGTAATTCATGTAAAGATTTAGACTCAAATTCTAATCTCTCTTGAGATTGTGCACTCCCTTGCTCTCCATAAATGGAGGGAATATCTTGTGGGAATTGATCATGTGCGTCATCCACAAGTGCAAAGGGAGGAGGGACTTCACTTTCTTTAGCCCATTTCTCTTCTTGAATCTCTCGTAGGAATTCGGGTGAGTACCGATTCATAGAAGAAGATGTGTCTGGCACTGTTGAGTTGGGCACATAGGCTTCTTGAGTGGGAAGGCTTAGCCTTTCACTTGGCTTGTCCTTACTTTGAGAGGCAGGTTCCTTTTCTGATTGTGCAATTAGCCTCTCCAATCTTTCTAGCAGTCCATCAAAGTGCAACTACGTCTTAGTTGAACTAGAGATGTTAAAGAGGCGACTGGCTTCAAACATGGTTTGAGCCAATTCCACCATCTTAGCGCAAATTTTAGTTTGTTCAAGCTCTAGTTCTGCTCTAGGGTAACACTTTTCATGATCGGTTACGTTTGGCCCTTCTTGGATTCTGGCGTGGGCTTTGAGCATCATATTTAGGTCCTCATGAGTCGGATCTGCTAGGACTGATCCTACTCTAGGAGGTGGTGGGGTTGTGTGAGGTGGGTTGTAAGGTGGTGGATTGGATGGATCTGGGAATGATGGTGGCGGAGTAGTGTGAGAGAGAGGTTGAGATGTAAGTTCAATTATCTTGGCTCTCGTTTCTCTTAGGCTTTCCTCGAGTTCGCTCATCTTCTTGGCCCCTTGCCTTTCATTCTTTCTCGGCTATCTCTCCAAGCTCTAGTTCTCTTCTTGGACGTGCTCTGAGTTTCACTAACCTCAACACATATTTCTTGGCCTAAACTTTGGTTCTGCTGCAAGGCATGAGCTCTAGTGACCACTTGCACTAGTGTAGTGGAAGTCACACTCCCTGAAGAGTCTACAACTAACCCAATCACATTGATGGGAGTAATTTTTGTTACATTCTGTGGGTTCTTTGGGCAGTCTCATAAGAGGTGCTCCTTTCCGCAATCTTGACAAAAGCCTTGAATGGTTACAGATTGGGGTTGTGTGGGGGCAGGCATCAGGCAATCACGAATGAGGTGGTCTCCCTGACATCGGTAGCATGGCCCTCTAGGGAATGATGGTCTTACCTACCTAGGTTGGGGCCGCGAGTCGGGATTGGTGTACATGACATTGGTATACTCTGGTCCCAACTTGGTTCACTCGGCTCTTCGTAATAATAGGCCTCATTATGCTCAGGTGACTGCATGTAGTAAGCTTGAGGGCTATCAATAGGAGTAGAGTCAAAACTATGGTCACTAGGGTCACTCTCTGAAAGCAATGGTGTTACTGGCACTATGGCTCTATTCAGGTTCTCTTCTACAACCACGTACTTTACGGGAATCACATTGGCTGGAGTTGGGGGTTGTTGTGCTAGCACTGGTTGAGGTCACTGTTGGGCCTGATATTGTGGTTGATAGGTTTGTTGAGGTCTGGCATACTATTGTGGTGGGTACTAGTTCTGGTATCTGCCCTGTTCTGAGGGTAGGTTTGCCTAACAACTTGCTTATTGTAGGGGCAATCTTGGGCAGTGTGATTTGTGTATCTCCGTTCTATGGTGTAGTACTGGCTACTAGGATTCACTTAAGGTTGGTCCATGATGGTACATACGTTCGCCATATGGTCACCTCCACAAGTATAGCACCGTTTAACTGGGGCAAATCTTGGGATTTGTTTGCTAGAGACACCTAGTTTTTGAGCTACCTTCTCAGCGAGTTCCTCAATGGAGGTGGATTGCAAGGAAGAGAGGCTGGTAGAACTATCTGAATCTCTGTAGATTTTTGAATGTTCTAATTCCTCCCCTAGGTTATCCTCAATGTCGATGCACATGCGTACACATTCTTCTATGGTCTTAGGGTCCTTCAAATACAGGTATGATCTCAATTTGGTACTTAGCAATCCATCCAAGAATAAAGCCACTTGTTTGGCTGGAGTGGATAACTCAGGAACAGGACATCTCTCTAGATATTGTCTAAATCTTCTTCTTGCAAGTCTCACGGTCTCTTGAGGGGTCTGCTTGAAGCTATGAATCAGTGAAGAAGTGTTACGCCTTATGCCGCTTTTGGAAAATTCAGTAATGAATGCCTCTAGAAGTTGGTCTATGTTCCTGAAGTGTCTCTCATTCAGTGGTTGAAACCAAGTAAGGGTTGTGTTCCTTAGGGTTAGACCAAAGGCATTGTATTGTGTGAACATGTCCTCAACTTGCTCAGCTCTCAATACTTGCCTAAACTCGGCCACATGATCATATGGATCTCCAGTGCCATCGAAGTAATTCTTCATGGACTTAACCAGTTGTGTAGGTCTCAAGGTTTTGGTGTATTCCCTCGGCCTGGGCAAAGGGAAATCATCAGCATTTCTTATGTTCCTTGGAACTCTAGTCCTCTCTGTTTCTTCTCTATCCGTCTCTTCTCGCGTTCGTTCTCTTCCTATTGGGTTGGCAAAGCTTACCTCAGGTCTATCTCTACTTCTGTCCTTTTGAGCTCCATGAGCTTGGGATGTTCCTGCTCCTAGGTGGCCATAGGACACATTAGATCTTGGTCGGTGAAAAATAAATTCACCCTTCCAAGTGTAAGCATGTCTACCATCTTCCGAAACCACAAAGATCCTCTCTGAAGTATTGTCTAAATAGGTCACTTTTCCTGGGCTATCTGGATCTTTGACTTCATAGATCGTGATCGTCCCTATCTCATTAGGCTGAACAGGCTTATACCTCCAAAAGGCTTCATCGGTCTCTCAGTTCAAGAGCAGATCTATGCTCTTGTTGTCCTGGGGGATCCATTCTGGTGTGAGAATTCTAGTGAGAATTGATTTGCCTCGAGGAGTCTTAGGTTCTATACCCATGTTCCCTTGCTCTAGGTCACCTAAGTCCGTTTCTGGGATCACATTTCCGAATTCATCTGTCCTGTCTGGGTGACTGGTGACTACATATATGGTTCCTTCTTTGTCCAAGTATGCTCCATTTTCTAATTTAACTACTCGACGTTCTAGTCCAATGGGTTGGTCAGAATTTTTAATTTGGACCACGGACCTTCCTAGGCCGTCCTCATAGATGCTAGCACCTAATCGGTTGGTCCTAAGGTATTCCTGTTGTGTCTTGTAGGGGCCTTCTACCCTATGTAAGTATGGCACACCTGAACTTCCTGTGGGTCTCTCCATACCTTGAGACATCTCTGACTCACTAGTCTCAGAGCTAGGATAGTACGAATGATGGCTCAACTGTTGGGCCCAAGACCTAGCAGTATGATTGACACTAGCCTCTCAAGATCTAAGACTTTGTCTATCTTTCCCTAGGTGTCATCCTGATCTAAGGTTCATATGCTTAGCTAAGCAATCCCAATTTTTACCCAAGGTACAGCCTCGTTGCCGATCAATTTGTATAAGTCACTTGGTTCTTTTTAGTTGATTATCGCGTTTATGGTCTTGTCAAATATCACATCGTTAGGAATACTTAAGTTAATTTCCACACTTTAAGTTGTTCGTACCATGTTAAGTTCTTTTCCCTTATTGTTATCGTTCACACACAGGTTATCTCTTGACTTGAACTTGATTTCTTAGATAATCTTTGACTTGTCTTGTGCCTATCGTTGCCCTGACTTACTTCTAGCACTATTCACGTGTAGCCTAAGCTAGGAATTGAACAAGGGAGTTGAGAGTATTCCAACCTCACTTGCAGATCCCTTGCTTTTTGGTGCTCAAGAACCCCGTTCTTAAGCTTGCGGAATGCCCTTGCTTTGGATGCCTTCCAGTGCTCTCAGTGGACCTGTAAAAATCCCAAGGTTAGCTCAAGACTTAGATTCAAATGACACAAAAAATCACTTTCATTCATATAATTCACATGTCAATTTGCACCATGTCTCTATGGAACACAATTCTTGAGATCCCTGAGTTTTCCTCCCCCTGGCTATGGTCCACTTAAAAATACTATGTCTAATAATCTTGATATTAACTTTATCATAACCAGTGGAAGTTTTGATTTTACTCCCCACGAGCTTTCGAACAAAACAAGAATCACAGCAAACTGATTTCGTATGAGGAAGTTATGACAGTTCAGGGTTTTGGAGTTAAAACAGGGTAAAACAGGTTAACATTTCATAGGATTTTTCGCAAAACACACGTGTAGGGACCTCACAAATCACTAATTCCTTGATAAGTATGCCTAAAATGTACCCCAAAAACTTGGAACAAAAACCCCTAAAATTTGGCCGAAAAAGCCTGTCAATCGCGATTGACAGAGGTGTCCGTCGGGGCCTGTCAATCATGATCGACACGTCAGTCACGATTGACAGTGTCAATCGCGATGAACAGAGTTGGTCATGAGTCCTGTCAATCACGATCGATGGTGTCAGTCGCGATCGATACTTTTTCCGAGATTTTCACCGTGATTTCAGTCGATCGGGGATGTGTCCGTCACGATGGACACGTGGCAACGTGAGTTTTGGTGTCAATCTTCAAGTTTCAGTCGGTCGCAATCGCCAGTGTCAATCGCGATTGACTGAATCATACGTGGTAGTTAGTCGGTCATGGGGGCTGTCGGTCGCTAGACGGATTGACAGGGTCTGTCGGTCACGATTGACAAAGGTTTTCGATCGCGATCGATGGTGTCAGTCGCCATTGACAGAGAAACACAGAATTTTTTTGCTGTTTTAGGTGATTTAGAGTGTGCTCATCTTCTGTGTCATTGTGGTGTGCTTTGTTTTACCAAATAAGCATTTTTCTATCGATCGCGATCGACAGGGATCTGCGACACAAAGACAGGGCCGAGCTTTTCCGTACCTGCGCAGCCTGCTGGAGATGGTGGGATAGCCAAATCCTGCAAGAAAACTCAAGAAACATGCAAAAAGAGTGCACACAAATCGCTCTCTGGCTCTCTCTCACAAGTGGAATGAGGGAAATGGAGGGGAGAAGGTGATATGATCAAAAGTTGAAATTTTTGCGATGATGGAGATGGAGGTGGGAGATGGTGAGGATGGTGATGGTGATGATGATGATGATGAAGTAAAAAAGAGAAAAATAAGAAAAAGTAAAGAAATTACCTACAACGCCAACGTCTCAACTCTATGTCTTACCATCACACGCTCGTCCTCAAAGCTCGATCCTCAGCAACGGTGCCAAAATTTGGTGTAACTCAGTGATGAGTAGCACCTCCTTTAATGTCAATCCGGAAAGACGTGAGGATGGTATGAAGACCTCGAGCAAGTGAAGGCACACGTGTGTGAGTGAGAAGCACACTAACATGCACACACATACACACACGCGCACACACGGCAAGACAAAGAGAAAGATAATGGAATTCGTTTAGATTACTTCAAAAGTGCTCATACAAGTTCAATTCTATTACAAGCTAACCTCAAAATGAGCTCTCTAGCTCTATTTATAGTTTTTGACTAGCTTTTGGCCCTGTCCAGACCTAGTGTCCGACCTAGTAAAAAATTAGGTTCTAGGGCCTATTTGGGGGCTCAAACGAAGTCTAAAAATTATGAAAATTGGTACGATGCTACTTTTAATACTCCTCAAGCTCGAGGACTCCTCAGCTTGCAAAAAATGGAGTTACAAAAAGGTAAAATGGTATGTACAATGATTTGCAGTGATGAGAATCACTGTTATGAAGATGTTCTTTTGGAAAAATTTGAATGGCCTACTTGCCAGATCTTCGGTGACTACTTAGTCTGCTTGTGCCTTCTCTACGCTCTGCCTCCCTTCTTTGGCTTCCTTGTCTTGTGAGTCCTTCGGTGCCTTGACTGCTGCCAACAGTAGTCTCCTCTCAAATCCAAGTTGGGAGAACCTTGATGATAATGCATAGTCAATCAAAGTAAAAATGTTTTGAAAGCATTCATGTTCTCCGAGTATCTTCCATGGGAATGGCAACATGCATATGGTACAGTACCGCCCATGTGAGTTACAGCATACAATATGGTCGATGTGAAGAGTACCTTCCACGAAAGCTGGTCGATGTGAAGAGTACCTTCCATGATAGCTGCAACATGTGTATAGCATGACAAGTGCTGTTCTCAACATGAGCGTATCACTAATAAAGCAGTAAGCGTAGCCATGATTAGCTCTGAGTGATAGCAGCCACGCTTCCTACAGCGACAAAAAGTTTTCCATGAGATCATCGGGTGAAGTAGAAAGGGAGTGGGCATGCAAGTTGATGAGCTACAAGTAGTTGTGAACAGTACCTTCCATGATAGCTGCAACATGAGCGGATGACTAATAAAGCAGTAAGAGTAGCCATGTTTAGTTCTGGGTAATAGCAGCCACGCTTATTACAGGTGACAACACGTTTTCCATGAGATCATCGGGTGAAGTAGAATTGGAGTGGGCATGCAAGTTGATGAGCTACAAGTAGTTGATGAGCTGAGATCTTGCGGGCTGAGCAGTAAGAGTAGCCATGTTTAGTTCTGAGTAATAGCAGCCACGCTTATTACAGGTGACAACACGTTTTTCCATGAGATCATCGGGTGAAGTAGAAAGGGAGTGGGCATGCAAGTTGATGAGCTACAAGTAGTTGATGAGCTTAGATCTTGCGGGCTGAGGATCTTCTCCTATTTGGCTGTGTTTTTGTGTCGACATCGGTATAGCTCTCTATCTCAGATTGCCCATTACGTACCAACTTCAAAAATCGCTTATGTACAAAGCTTCAGTCGTACAGGCCATGAACCAGCTTCGAGAGGAGAAACTACCAGTTTTGCACAACACTTTCATGGCGCACGAAGTGCCAGTTTTCATGGCGCAGGAACTGCCAGTTTTGCAGAGCATACGAGGCGGGACGCAAGATCGTAGCAAAAAATCAGGTGGCAGGTCAATTGAGGCCAAAAGAACAAAGACTGCAAAGAATTGTGTACCATGATTTTGGGAAAAAGACGAGGTGTGAGGCACCAAACATTGTAGTCCGAAGGTAGGGATAAGTACCTTTCATGCAAGAGCTTTGGGCTCAAGTAGCTTACAAGACATTTGGGCTCAAGTAGCTTACAAGATAGATGAAGGTAACCCTCATAGTGAAATGGATGAATGATCTAAGTGAGAATGAATGTAGACGTTGTGTATTCAAGGGCTAAATATGTAGTGGAGGGTGCCTATCAAGTAGAGGATGGGATACTTATAGCTGTTATAAAAAGGGATTGTATATGGGCATGCAAAAGGTTGCACGAGGGAGATCTTTCGACATGGATGATAACTAAGATGGTCTGTAGGCCACAAGAGTTCAATCACAAGCTCAACCATGTAAAGTGAAAAAGGAGCAAATCACTTATCAAATGGAAACATGATATGTCATGCATTAAGGAAATTAATTCCAATAGCTATTGTTTAGTGTAAGGTTAGGAAGCCAAAAGAACCCTCCTCGAAACCCTTTTCCCTTTGTTATAGGCTCACTTGGTGTCTTGTTAACATCAACAAACTTCCTCCTCAATAATCTATTAGTACTAGTGCATTCATCATTCCCTTATGTTGGGAAAGATGGATGGACACTCCAAGAAATGAGTAGGTATTGCCAAGTCTTGCTTAGTACCAGCCCTTTGTAGCTTCAGAGTTGAGTTGTGGAACCTCTTAGCTTTCCAATGACACTATACAAGTGTCTATGTACTTTGGAAATGATGTATGAAAAGATTGAATCAAAATAGACTACTTCCAAATAGAATGATAAATGAAAACCTTCTATTTTTTTATCACACACCTGCTGCTTGTTATGTTCAGTGCTACCAATATATTAGGAATTTGAAAAATTCCTTTTAGAGGTATCAAATTAGCTTAGTAAGCTAATGATTCCAAGTCGAATCACTTGAAATGATGCACTATACACAGAGCAATCAACTTAGCAATTGAATCATTACCCCCGATTTTTTAGGACCTCTGTAGAGTTTGACCAGTGAGTGCTTTGATGCACTTTTCTCCAAATTGGCTGAATGGATTCCCTTCACAATGTGTGAACATGTAGGTAACTTGGAGCTGATTCCAACAAGCTTTAGATCATTGAAATTGGTGAAGAATTGAGTGAGATATGAGCAACACACGTTGATAGTTATGAATGACTATAAGAGAGAGATCATAAATGAACAATGTAGATGTATTGTATTAATGAAAAATGTTGTACAAGATCATAGGCTTGACAATCATAGCCTAATGATAGAGATTAGTGTAGGCTACGATGTAGACCTCACACTCTTGCACAATGGCAATGGAGAGCTCGAGAATGTAGACTTCTACCACGACTTTTTCAAGTCACTTTATATAAGTGTTACATTCAAATTTGAACTTGAATTCAACTTTTGGCTCTCTCTAAAAGTAGTCCTTCAATTTAGGAAATATTCCCTCAATGAATTAGTTACTTTTCTATCTAAAAAATCCACGAGTTTTTGGTAGGTGATTACAAATATTCTCTCAAGTCAAAAAATGAATTTTACAATTGGTAAAGATGAAAAATCTTTCTAGCAATGGTTTCCATGGAGCTTCATATGGTTATGAACTTCAAGCCAAATGTGTAGGCTTGTAATTTGCACCAATATCTCCCCCTCAAGCCAAACATTTTGGCTTGGTCTTCATCTTCAATCTTCATGAATATCCAACAATCCAATCATTGATTTGAACCTTCAAAATTTTGTATCATCTAATATTGCTTTAGTCAATAAGTCTGCACATTGCATATTTGTGGACACATATGTCAACCGAATCTCCTTGCTCAATAGCTTCTCTCTCACATAATGATAGTGGACCTCTATATGCTTGGTCCTAACATGATAAATAGGATTAGCTGCAAGATGTAAAGAGCTAGTATTATCTCCAAGAATCATTGGAGATGTAGTATGCAAACCTAAATCTATATACAATAATCTGATCCATATGCTCTCTTGAGTAGCATTGGCCAATCCTCTATACTCTACCTCTATGGAAGATAATGCAGCAGTAGGTTGCTTCTTTGAAGACCATGATATAGGTTTGTTACCTACAAAAGATAGGTATCCTGAGGTACTCCTTCTATCATCTTTACAACCTGCCCAATCTGCATCTGAATATATCTTGATGTCCAAGTCTGATGTATAAGGGAGATACAATCCATGATTCTAGGTATCATTAAGGTACTTCAAAATCCTTTTGGTAGCCTCTAAGTGAGGTGCCCTAAGCTTGTGCATAAACTGACTTAGAACACTTACTCCATAAGCAATATCAATCCTTGTCAATGTAGCATAGTTAAAGCTTCCCACTATACTTTGGTAACCTACAATGTTCTCAAGTACATCATCTTCATGAGCACTTAACTTTAGGTTTACCTCCATTGGAGTACTAGCAACTTTGCCATCCTGCAAATGAAACTTCTTTAACATACCAATACCCTGATGGTTGGCATTTTGGCCATAGGTGAGAAGGTTTCTTCATAATCAACTCCTTGGGTTTCTGCAAAACCCTTCAATTTCTTCTCCTATGCTTGCCAATTGATCTACTACATATTTGACTTTGGTCACATACTCTGAGATACCTTGCTTAGGTTGCTTTCTTTGAATGGTAAACTCAATCCACAGTTGGTTCTTCCTAGCCCTTGTGTTGGAAGAGAAATATGAAGACAATGTTTCCCAAGTCTGTTGGGATGTCTTATAGTTCCTAATATGTGGAAGACAAAAATGAGAGATTGAGTTAAGTAAGTAAGACCTTGCTAATGCATCCTTGGCACACCATGTGTTGAGTCTTTCATGCTCCTCTCTTGTAGGTTGTCCTTTGCTTCTGAATATGGGCATCTCCTCATCTCTTGAGATCTATCCATAGAGGCTCCTTCCTTGTAAGTATGTCTTCATCCTCAAGGACCATGCTTGGTAGTTGTTCCTGTCCAATTTATCAATGAAAGAAGGAAAACCATCTCCCATCTTACCTTAACTTTGCTCTGATACCACAGTTGGGATAGATGGATGGACACTCCAAGAAATGAGTAGGTACTCCCGAATCCTACTTAGTGCTAGCCCTTTGTAGCTTCAGAGTTGCGTTGTGGGACATCTTAGCTTTCCAATGACACTATACAAGTTCCTATGTACTTTGGAAATGATGTATGAAAAGATTGAATCAAAAAAGGAGTGTTGGTTATCTTGCATCATGCATAGAAATAGTTTTGTGCATGAGGGAAAACTATGTAGTGATGGTCTTTATGATTGTCAAAATCCCTTGGAGGCCCTTAATATACTCTGCATCATTAAGTCTAGCCGAGTGTGCGTAAGAATCAAGTTTCAACTCCCATCAAACAACCTAAGAAACAAGGTACTTGGAGTTGAGTTCTAGATATGCTCGAGCAATTATTTGCTTCAATTATAAACAACATCAACACATGTGTAATTCAAGTTATTATATCCTCAGTGTACTCTAGCCCTTGACTTAGGGATAATGCAGTTCTTGGGCCTTGGCCACAAGACACATAAAAAATTGTTTGTTTGTATTTGGGGTCACAAGTCATTGTCGAATACTGAACCTACGATCATATGTGAGTGGTATCCATTATCGTGCATGTGAATATGAGTGTTCAATTTTGAAATTTTTAAATCATTAATCAATTTCTCATGAGTTAATTTGAAGCTCTTAGTATTGGGATTGTTTCATTTTCTAAGAGTGCTATTGTTGAAGGAAGAATCCAAAGACACAAAATACTTTTACATTTTCTTTGTAAATATCCCAAGAAGTAGAGATAGAAAGCTCTAAATTTTATAAACTTGGGAAGAGTCTTCCTTAAGTTATCATAGAGCTATGTACAAAGTGAAGATGCCATCAAATAATGAAAGATAGTATTTGAAGAGGCTAGAAGTTGAGAAAGTAGTCCATTTGGAAAGTATTATATAATCCAATGAAAAGAATAATTGAGGGACACAATGTCATTTGTATACTTTCTTTCCTGCGAATAGAGAGCTTGTCATCTCCCTCTTCAATGTGATGTCTGATCAATATGAAATCATGACTTCTTGGTGGTGGACTTGAGAAAGTCGTGAATTTTTGTTTGGGAAGTGGCTAGGGAATTGTAACTTTTTGCCTTTAGATTTTTGAAAAATGATGACTATTTGGGTGATGAGAAGTTGAAGAAATCGTGACTTCCTCAAATAGCTAAGTATAAAAGAAAAAATTCACAAAGGAATTACTCATTGAGTGAGTGTGAGCGAGAGGGATAAAGAGAGAGAGAGAGAGAGAGAGAGAGAGACAGAGAGACAGAGACACAGAGAGAGAGAGAACAAAGAGTCGTGAGAGCTTTCACAAGTGAATAACAAGAAAACTACTACCTTCATTGCAACCCCAGCATTCGCGAGAGTCAGAGGCAAACTCAATACATTCATTTTTTCAAGATTGAAAAGTTGAAATTTGGGTTGCTTCAAGCTTAAATAAAAAATCATGATTTTTTTTATTTTTTTGAAAGCATATGAATGAAATGTCCTATTTGGAAAATGAATAGAGAAAAGGTCAAAGGGGGAAAGGGCACTTCTTTGAGGATTGTAAGGGGGAGAGAAAAATTTGGTATCAGAGGGAAATGAACGAATTGCAAGTTTCTAGGTTCACTTTAGGGAGCAAAAACAAGAATGTTATATATATATATATATATATATATGTGTGTGTGTGTGTGTGTGTGTGTGTGTGTGTGTGTGTGTGCGTGTGTCTATGTGTATGTGTGTGTGCGTATGTGTTAAAAATAAGGAAATCAATAATCAAAAGAAAAGAGAGTGAATCACAAATTTTTGAAAGAGTTCAAGTAAAAAAGCATGAATTTTTAAAGCAAAGATAACAAATTGCACATTTGTGGAAACTTCACAAAAAATCAAGTACTTAGAAAATTTTGGTGTATTTGAAGATTTTTGAAGAAATCATGACTTTTGAAGGTTTTAAGTTCGAAGAATATGGAATTTTCAAGTAGAAAATTAAAATTGTCACTTAATAAAAAGTGAAAAAAATCATAAAAAATTTTTCATAGCATCGTGAATTTTTTCAAAGAAACACAACATTAAACAATTGTGATTTTTTTAAAAATAAAGAAAAATTAAGTACTTTTTTTTGGAAACCAACATATAAGGCATAGAATAGTGAATCTTTGGAAACGTTTTGAGAGAAGAAACCAGAAATGGGGACTTTTGGAAACTTGCAAATTGATTGAAAGACTCACAATTTTTTTGAGATTTTTCAAGTAAGAAATAGTGATTTCTTGACTCTTTCTTGAGACTTTGTCGCTGGGGAGTTTCATTTGTTTGCACATATTTTTCGAAAAGGTACTCTCTGAAGTATATGGTATTCTTGACATAAAAAGAAAATAGTCAAGATTTTCTTGAAACAAACAAAAACTTGTATTTTTTGGATACAAAAAAAACTTAGACCCTTTAGATAACTCTTCTTCACATAAAGAAGCCACTCGCTTTACTACAAGGAAATGTGGAACTCTAGGTGTGTCATGAATTGATATAGCACACTAATTGTATATGATAGATCTAGCCTAGTAATAGTGGCATAGTTCAATGATCCAACTATAGAGTTGTATAAAAGTGAATCTTGTACTTCATTACCTTGTATTGAGGTCAATTTTTTATTCACCTTTATAGGATTACTCAATGGTTTGCATGTTGTAATTCCATACTTCTTCAAGAAATCCAAAATGTATATTCTCTACATAAGCCATATGCCATTGTCTTTATATATAACTTCAATACCTAGAAAATAAACTATGTCTCCAAGTTCTGATCTTGAACTCCTTCCCAAGTCCTTTTGATGTCCTTCGTACCTCCTACATGATTTCTTGTAATAATTATCTCATCTACATATACATATAAGTAGATAGATAGTTCACCTTCATTCTTGTAAAATAATGACGGATCTCTTTTGCTCTGATTGTACCCACTGATGGAGAGCGTTAATCTCCAAATGAACAAGCTATCCTTGATGTTAGACCATTTCTATATCAAGAATAACTTTAAACTCCAACCAATTTTGGAAGACAAGCACCAAACTATCAAGAAATTAGCTAACTGTGAAGAAAGTCATTTCTTAGAAAAGTCTATTGCACCTTAATCACTCATTGACTGATCATCCGTGTAAAGTTTTTGATAAAACTTTGTAGAATGTTTTGCCTAGAGATTGCACACCTCCTCCAAGTTAAACACTTCAAAAGCTTGAGTATATTATGAGAAATGATTCAAACAATCTACCTATGTCTGAAACTATCTCTCTGTATAGTCGAATTTGACACCTGCAACTTCTAAGACATGGTTCTCCAAAACTAGAACCTATTTAAGCAAATGCTTTTGGCAATATATGGCTTACCTCTCAACTTAGATTTTGAGTCCTTACTCATGCAAAACTTTAATCTTTGGAGTGAGAAATGATCAAATCATTGACCATCGAAAATGCGCCTATTTTAGAAAACTGTGAACACTCTTTTACATATGAATGTTCCTACTCATAATTCTCACAACCTCTTTACAATTAGGCTCTCAAACTTTAACCATAGACTCATTAACTATGGACTTAGACATCTACAAAAGGATTCTTGAAATGATCAATCACAGAAGGAGAATTCACAGAAACATTGGGCGCAACTTCTCTTCATTCTGCCTAAATTAGATCTGCATGAGAGAGCTATTCTAACCTCTTCATAAGTATCTAATGACTTCTAATTCTACTCAATTCTCATGATCTACATTCTCTCTCATACTTGTCCCGACATTTTCCAAGTATATATAGACATAAAGTTACAAGCTTATGACTACTAAAAGATATAAGTGAACTATCTCTGACATAATGTACATATGTGTACACATCTTCCAAATTCTGAATGTGTCCTTCTTTCATGCTTCACAACTTGTTCTCTTCTCAAATCCTTGACTTCATTTCCATGTCAAAACATCAATTGGTGATTGTCCTACACCAACAGCTCCCCCTCAATCATCAATTGAGGTTTTCTCTATCTTCTTTATGCCTGCCATGTCTTTGAATTTCTGCAGCTTTGGTCCATCCAAGCTTTTGGTAAGCATATCAGCTATCTGATCTTTTGTTGAAGTATGTATGACTTCAATCTCTTTATCCATCACCTTCTCTCTCAGAAAGTGATATTGAATCTCAATGTGCTTAGTCCTTGCATGAAACACAGGATTAGCAGCTAAATACAATGAACTCATGTTATCTCCATAAATGATAGATGTACTCTATATGGTGTCAAAACTCTTCATGAGAGTCTTAAGCCATATCACTTCCTTTGCAGCTTCAACCATACCTTTGTACTCAGCTTCTCTAGATGATAAAGCAAATGTGTGTTGCTTCTTTGAACACCAAGAGATTAACTTATCTCCCACATAACACAAGTATCCATATGTTGATCTTCTATCATCAGGATTACCTACCCAATCTGCATCACTATATATTTTGATGTTTGTATCTGATGTAAAACCATAATACAAACCCTCTTTGAACCTCAACACTCTTTGACCTGCAATCCAATGTTCTTTCCTAGGACAATGCATGAATTGAGACAAAACCCCAACTGCATATGATAAATCAGGCCTAGTTAATGTAGCATAGATAAGACTACCAACCAAACTCTGATATAGCTTCATATCATTGAGTTCTTCTCCACCATATCTGCTCAATTTGTGATTCACCTCCATTGGAGTAGGTGCTACCCTGCAATCATTCATTTTAAACTTGATTAACAAGTTTCTCAAATACCTTTCTTGAGTCACATACACTCCATGTTGAGTGTATGAAATCTCCATGCCCAAGAAATATGACAAGTCTCCCAAATCACTGATTTTGAACTCTTTCTCCATTTGCTTCTTTAGGCTTTGAATGCCTTTCTCATATGTACCTGTAAGAATTATATCATCAACATATATGCACATTTAAATGAACCCATCATCACTTGCTTTAACAAGCAAGCTACTATCTGCCTTAGATACTTGAAAATTCAAGAACCTCACAAGTCTATAGTTCCATGCCCTTGGGGCCTGCTTCAAGCCATAGAAAGCTCTCTTGAGCTTACATACATGATCTGGATACCTTCTATCTCTGAATCCTTGAGGTTGCTCCATGAAAACATCATCTGAAATGTAACCATTTAAAAAAGCATTCTTCACATCTAATTGACATAATTTCCAACCTTTACATGCAGCAATAGCTATGAGTGTCCTGATGGTTGTCATCTTTGCCACAGGACTATAGGTCTCATCATAATCAATACCATATGTTTGAGCAAACCCTTTCACAACAAGTATAGATTTATACCTAGACACACTTCCATCTGCATATCTCTTTGTCTTGTAGACCCACTTGCATCCAATGATCTTCTGACTATTTGGTTTAGGAACCAAATCCCATGTTTGATTCTCCATCAATGCATCATATTCTTCCTGCATAGCTTTCTCCCAATTTTTCTTACCTTTTGCCTCTTCATATGTGGAAGGGTCTTCATCTGCCTTTATCATGTAAGCATAATCTTTGGTAGCCAAAAAGGAAGTATCATAGCTATACCTTGTAGGTTGCCACTTGTGTCTTGATGACCTTCTAAGTTCTCCACTCCTTGAGGTTTCTGGTTCTTCACACTCAGGATCAAATCTTGGCATTTCTTCAACTTCAACCTGCACTTCATTATTCTCTTCTTCATCAAATATCTGAACCTTTGTTTCACCCTTCTTTTGACTCACAACTTCTTCATCACCTGTATTAATATTGATTGTACCTGCATACCAAGTACCTTGCTCATCAAATGTAACATCCTTGGACACAATGAATTGCTTTGTGGATGGACTCCACAATCTATAACCCATCTGCTTGTCCTCATAACCAATAAATACATACTTTTCAGCTTTAGGTTCTAACTTGTGTCTTAATTGTGATGGCACATATGCATATGCCAAACATCCAAATATTTTGCAATGATCCAAGGTAGGTCTCTTACCCCACCATGCCTCATATGGTGTCATACCCTGCAAAGCTTTACATGGTATCCTATTGACCAAATAAGTAGCTGTATTTACAGCCTCAGCCCACAAATAATTTGGGCAATTTTTCTCCTTCATCATTGATCTTGCAAACTCAACAAGAGTTCTATTTCTTCTCTCTGCTACACCATTTTATTGAGGAGAGTACCTACAAGTGATTTCCCTTTTTATACCTGCATTCCACAAGTAATCACTGAACTCATTAGAAAAATACTCTCCCCCTCCATCTGACCTTAGTCTCTTCAATTTTTGACCTGTAATTCTTTCTGCATATGCATGATAGTGTTTAAATGTATTAAACACTTTTGACTTATCTTTGATCACATAGATAGTGATCCATCTGGTACCTTGAATCACATAGTACCTTGAACCATTGATACTGAAATCCTTTGATGGTCCCCACACATCTGTGTGTACCAACTCAAGCTTCTCTGAATACATAAAACCATGCTTGGAGTAAGATTCCTTATGAGCCTTACCTAATTGACATGCCTCACATCTGTATGTCATATGTTGACCTGCAACATAGGCAATCCAAGCACTCAACCATTGTTAATCATATTTTTGATACCTCTTTCATTGAAGTGTCCAAGCCTCTGTTGGAACGAGTCAATCACAAATTGATGATTATACAGATCTTGAAGAATGCTTATGGTCAGAATGAAGTGAAGGAAGATACTTGAGAAATTGAAGGAGATTTCAGAATGATGTCTTGTACACATATGTACATATATGTGGAAATCCTTGTAATCTGAGTAGAACTAAATCTTAGGATGATAAGGAGTAGCGTCATAGACGCGAGATAAGTCTAAAGTCATGTATATATAAGTTAATGCTGACAAGAAATGTATGTGAGAGTCATTTGTAGATGACAAATGTGTTAGAGATGTGTAGAGAGTTTTTTCCCAGAAAATAGCGACGGGTTTTTCTCTGAGTGCTCTCTGTCTGATCATGTGGATCGGAATTCCTTTTGTACACATCTAATTGAGAAGCTAATGAAGCTATGTCTAGAGTTTCAGAATCTAATTCCTCTCCTACTGTGAGAATGATCAATAGGAACATTCATATGTAGAATGTGAAAACTGAAGTCTGAGAATAGCGCACTTTTCCGTCTCAGTGTTTTGCTTAGATCTGAGTGTATACTGTAAAGTTTTTTATGAGTGAGCACTTAAAATTTATGTTAGAAGATAAGGAAGCTATGGCTAAAAGCATTTAGCAAAACGGGTTCTGTGTTGAGAGAAATCAACTTAAGAAGTTGACTATGTCGAAGGCGCTACTTCTGGAAGACAGTTATGACATATCTTTGATCTTAAGGATCATATTAAACTTTTGATGATTACTTTTGAGAACTAATGATTAGTATGATTGCGCAAAGGTATTGCGAATACTTGTGCGTCATTTACTTGAAGAAATTTGAAGTTTTGTGCAGGTAATGAAGTTGATTTTTGAAGCAGATTTTCTGTAGTAGATACTTCTTCACTCAGAGAAGTGTTGATGAAAGTTTTGGTAAAGAAGAACAATATTTGTGTAAAGTTTGGTTTATAACTGACATAGAAGTGTTCTTAAGTCAGTATAGATCAAACCTTTGGAGATTAAGAGGTCTCCAACAGTGGTATCAGAGCTGAAGGTGAAATACAAGAGAAGAAGAGACAATTGAAGTTCCGATTGGTGCAGATATTGGAGTTCTTCCAAATCAAAGGAGGACAAGGACAAATTATTGAAGATAACCTGCAGAAGTTCAAAGCACAAGTTCGAAAGAATTAAGAAGGACAAAGCTTATATCAAAGGTACACTTTATTCTCATAAACCATAGTAATTGCAGATACAGAAGGTCAAGGATGGGAGAAAGCTTGCAGATTGATAAGCTAGATAGGGAGAACTATCCAGCATGGTCCATGAGGATGGAGGCACACCTCATGAGTAAAGATTTGATGGCATTCATTACAGGAGATGAAGAAAAACCTGAATTTGTAGATCCTAGTATTCCAACTAGGGAAGAGCTTGCAAATTTGAAAACTTGGATGAGAAAGGATGCTCAAGCAAGGAGTATTATTTACATGGCTGTAAATGATTATCTGCTACCTCATATTAGAGGTTTGGAAAGTGCTACAGATGTTTGGAATGCCTTGGAAGAGCATTTCCAAAATACAACCAAGTCAAGGAAGTCCTCACTATGGGCTGAGTTCACAACCTTCAAGAAGAACAGCTCACAATCAATTTCTGATTATGTGGCAAGGATGAAGGATATTGCAGATAGCTTGGGAGCAGTGGATGAAGACATTGAAGAGGAAAAGTTGGTAAGACAAATACTTACAGGTTTGAGAGGAGATGAGAAGTGGAAGCCTTTCATATTGTCCATAGAGTTGTCACTTGATCACTTTACTCCTGATCTTAATCAATTGCTAGGACACATGCTAACTTTTGAGCAGGACCTTAAAGGAGACAATGATAGAAGTACAAGTCAAGCTATGTACTCCAAGGATAAGAAAAAGAATGGCAAAGGAAAGCAATCGACTGATGATGAAGGGACTTCAAGTCAAGCTAATTTCACAAAAGGAAAGATGAATTTCAGAGGTAAAGGAAGAGGAGGTAAGAACAAAGATAATGCTAAAGCTTGTTGGATTTGTGGCAGAACTAATTATTTGGCAAATGATTGTTGGTATAACAATCAAAATGGTGGAAGCAATAATCAGAATTATAATCAAAGAGGTAGAGGAGGCAGAAACCAAAGAGGCAACTTCAGAGGAAGAGGTGGTAGGACATCATATGGTAGAGGAGGTGGAAGAAACTTCCAATCTCAGTCCTACAACAACAATTATTATA
Source organism: Ceratopteris richardii (assembly GCA_020310875.1). NCBI lineage: Eukaryota > Viridiplantae > Streptophyta > Polypodiopsida > Polypodiales > Pteridaceae > Ceratopteris > Ceratopteris richardii. The sequence goes on from CM035406.1 coordinate 10,460,439, forward strand.
ATTATGCATCAGATCAGAAAGATGATATGACTCTTATCTTGAATGCAACTCATGAATCAGTAGGAGAAGATCAAAGAGTGTTTTATATTGACTCAGGGTGTAGTAACCATCTGAGTGGGAATCTATCCTTGATGATTGATATGGAAGCAAAGGTGAATGGACATACAGTTCAAACAGGTGATAATACCAAACATAAAGTGGAGAGCATTGGATCAGTGAAGACAAAGAGTGGAAGTACACTTCTGAGCAAGGTACTTTATGTTCCTACTATTCCTAAAAATTTGATAAGTGTAGGGCAAATTGTGGAGAAAGGATATGAGGTAAGATTCACAAATGATGGTGTTTATGTGCAAGATCCAAATGAGGGATATAGAAACATAATTGCAGGTAAAAAGGAAGGAAGATTATTCACTCTCAAAGTCCAAGGTAATGTGGGACATGCATTATTTACTTATGGAAGTCAAAAGGTATCTGAATTAGACCTATGGCATAAAAGGCTAGGTCATTTCAATGAGAGAGCTATAAAGGTAATGTCAAAGAATCAGGTGGTGCTTGGATTGCCGAATGTTGAAGGGCAACATATGGTGTACAAGTGTGAAGCTTGTCAATTAGGTAAAGCACATAAAGGTTCTTACAACAAATCAGGGTACAAGTATTCAAATATGCTTGAATTGGCTCATACAGATGTATGGGGACCCTCAAGGGACTATAGCATAAATGGATCCAGATATTATGTGTTGTTTGTTGATGATGCAACCAGGTGGATTACTTTGTATGTAATCAAGGATAAATCAGAAGTTTTCAAGACATTCAAACATTTTCATGCCTATGCAGAAAGGATCACAGGGCAAAAGCTTAAGAGGTTAAGGTCAGATGGAGGGGGAGAGTATTTCTCTAAAGAGTTTGATGATTATTTGTGGAATGTAGGCATCAAAAGAGAAGTAACTTGCAGGTACTCCCCTCAACAGAATGGAGTAGCAGAAAGGAGAAATAGGACTCTTGTAGAATTTGCAAGAGCCATGATGAAGGAAAAGAATTGTCCAAATTACTTATGGGCAGAAGCCATTAACACTGCAACATATCTTGTGAATAGGTTACCTTGCAAAGCTTTGGATAGAGGAACCCCTTATGAAGCATGGTGGGGTAAGAAACCTACTCTTGATCATTGTAAAGTATTTGGATGTGTTGCATATGCTTATGTTCCTTCACAATTAAGACATAAGCTAGAACCAAAAGCAGAGAAGTATGTGTTTATTGGATATGATGACAGACAGATGGGTTACAGGTTGTGGAGTCCATCCACAAAGCAATTTCTTGTTACCAAAGATGTGACATTTGATGAGCAAAATACATGGTATACAGGATCAACAAATGATTATGCAGGTGTTGAAGAGATACAAAGAAAAGGAAAGGCAAAAGTAAAAGTGTATGAAGAAAGTATTGATGATGTTGATTCTAAAAGTAGATTGCAGGATCATGTAGAAGAAGGGCCAAGATTTGATCCAGAATCAAATGAGGCTGAAACTTCGAGAAGTGCAGAAATCAAAAGATCTACAAGGGAAAGGAAAGAGCCTATAAGGTATAGTTATGATACATCTTTCCTAACAACAAAAGATTATGCTTACATTGTGAAGACAGAAGAAGATCCAACCACTTATGAAGAAGCCAAAGGTAAACAGAATTGGGAGAAGGCAATGCAGGAAGAGTATGATGCTCTACTTGAAAATGAAACTTGGGAATTAGTACCAAGACCAAAGAATCAGAAAGTCATTGGATGTAAGTGGGTATATAAAACAAAAAGGTTTGCAGATGGTAAGGTGTCTAGATACAAGGCTAGACTTGTGGTCAAAGGTTTTGCCCAAACTTATGGGGTAGATTATGATGAAACCTTTAGTCCTGTTGCTAAAATGTCTACAATTAGAACATTGATTGCTATTGCTGCTTGTAAGGGATGGAAATTATCACAATTGGATGTGAAAAATGCATTTCTAAATGGATACATTGCAGATGAAGTATACATGGAGCAACCAGAAGGGTTTATGGATTCAATTGGATCAGGTTATGTGTGTAAGCTCAAGAGAGCTTTGTATGGGTTGAAGCAGGCCCCAAGAGCTTGGAATTACAGATTGGTTAAGTTCTTGAATGAATGTGGATTTCAAGCATCAAAGGCAGATAGTAGCTTGCTAGTGAAGGCAAGTGAAAATGGATACATTTACATGTGCATTTATGTTGATGATATTATTGTCACAGGAACAGATGCTCAAGGAATCAATGAACTTAAAAGGAAAATAGAGAAGGAGTTTAAGATAAGTGATTTGGGAAACTTATCTTATTTTCTAGGAATGGAGATTGAGTATACTCAACATGGAGTATATGTTTCACAAGAAAGGTATTTGAAGAATCTTCTAGTCAAGTTTAACATGGAAGATTGCAAAACTTCAACTACACCATTGGAGGTAAATCATAAATTAAGCAGGTATGGAGGTGAAGAATTCAATGATATGAAGAAATATCAGAGTTTGGTAGGTAGTTTAATCTATGCTACCTTGACAAGGCCAGATTTGTCATATGCAGTAGGTATGTTGTCACAATTCATGCATTGCCCAAAGAAGACTCATTGGATTGCAGCCCAAAGGGTACTCAGATATATCAAAGGAACTCTAAGTGAAGGTTTGTACTATGGATTCACTTTTGACACAAGAATCAAAGTGTTTAGTGATGCAGATTGGGCAGGTGACTCAGATGATAGAAGGTCTACTCATGGATATCTCTGTTATGTTGGAGATAAGCTAGTTTCTTGGTGTTCAAAGAAGCAACATACAGTTGCTTTATCATCCACAGAAGCTGAGTATAAAGGAATGGTAGAAGCTGCAAAAGAAGTGATATGGTTGAAGACCTTGATGAAGAGTTTTGAGACTCATCATAGTACTCCAATTATTTTTGGAAATAATATGAGTTCTTTGTATTTAGCAGCTAACCCTGTTTTTCATGCCAGGACTAAGCACATAGAGATTCAGTATCATTTCTTGAGAGAAAAGGTACTTGATAAAGAGATTGAAGTGATGTATACTCCAACAAAGGAACAAGTGGCAGATATGATGACAAAGAGCTTGGATGGACCTAAGCTACAAAGATTCAAGGAGATGGCAGGAGTGAAGAAGAATGGAATAATCACAATTAGTGATTGAGGGGGAGATGTTGGAACAAGTCAATCACAAATTGATGATTATACAGATCTTGAAGAATGCTTATGGTCAGAATGAAGTGAAGGAAGATACTTGAGAAATTGAAGGAGATTTCAGAATGATGTCTTGTACACATATGTACATATATGTGGAAATCCTTGTAATCTGAGTAGAACTAAATCTTAGGATGATAAGGAGTAGCGTCATAGACGCGAGATAAGTCTAAAGTCATGTATATATAAGTTAATGATGACAAGAAATGTATGTGAGAGTCATTTGTAGATGACAAATGTGTTAGAGATGTGTAGAGAGTTTTTTCCCAGAAAATAGCGACGGGTTTTTCTCTGAGTGCTCTCTGTCTGATCATGTGGATCAGAATTCCTTTTGTACACATCTAATTGAGAAGCTAATGAAGATATGTCTAGAGTTTCAGAATCTAATTCCTCTCCTACTGTGAGAATGATCAATAGGAACATTCATATGTAGAATGTGAAAACTGAAGTCTGAGAGTAGCGCACTTTTCCGTCTCAGTGTTTTGCTTAGATCTGAGTGTATACTGTAAAGTTTTTGATGAGTGAGCACTTAAAATTTATGTTAGAAGATAAGGAAGCTATGGCTAAAAGCATTTAGCAAAACGGGTTCTGTGTTGAGAGAAATAAACTTAAGAAGTTGACTATGTCGAAGGCGCTACTTCCGGAAGACAGTTATGACATATCTTTGATCTTAAGGATCATATTAAACTTTTGATGATTACTTTTGAGAACTAATGATTAGTATGATTGCGCAAAGGTATTGCGAATACTTGTGCATCATTTACTTGAAGAAATTTGAAGTTTTGTGCAGGTAATGAAGTTGATTTTTGAAGCAGATTTTCTGTAGTAGATACTTCTTCACTCAGAGAAGTGTTGATGAAAGTTTTGGTAAAGAAGAACAATATTTGTGTAAAGTTTGGTTTATAACTGACATAGAAGTGTTCTTAAGTCAGTATAGATCAAACCTTTGGAGATTAAGAGGTCTCCAACAGCCTCTTGTGCCAAAGATCTAACTCAGAGATCTTATATCCTCCATAAGTGAACAAGGCATGACCAACATTACCTTGAATCTTCAATGTGAACAACCTTCCTTCTTTCTTCCCTAAAACAATCTGTTTATACCCATTGCTAGGGTCTTCCACAAACACTCCTTCATTAGTGAATCTAACTTCATAACCTTTTCCAACAATTTGTCCTACACTTATCAGATTCTTAGGAATTGTAAGAACATACAAGACTTTACTCAAGAGAGTACTTCCATCCTTGGCCTTCACTGATCCAATTGACTTCACATTATGCTTTGTATTGTCACCTGTTTAAAAAACATGATTAGATACCTTATTTTCCAAATCAGTCATCAATGCTATGTTACCACTCAGGTGATTGCTACACCCTGAGTCAATGTAGAAGACTCTTTGGTCTTCACTTTGCCTTTCACAAGTTGCATTCATTATCAATGTTGAATCCTCCTTCTTATCTGAAGCATAAATGTAGTAGGTATTATTGTATTGCTGACTTTGGAATCATCTACCTGCATTTCTTCCAAAGTAACCCCTACTACCTCTTCCTCTGAAGTTACCTCTTTGATTTCTACCACCTCTTCCTCTTGAATTAAAGTTCTGATTATATCCACCATTACTCTGAGTATTATGCCAACAATAATTAGCTAAGTGATTTGTCTTACCACAAATCCAGCAAGCTTTGACTCCATCTTTATTATTCCTGCCTCTTCCTCTACCTTTGCCACCTCCTCTTCCTCTTAAGAAGTTGGCTTAACTACTTGTGCCTTCATATTCATTTGCTTGTTGCTTTCCTTTGCTATTTTTCTTCTTATCCTTTGAGTACATTGCATGACCTGTACTCTTGTCACCTTCACCTTTGACATCCTGCTCAAAGGTTAACATATGTCCTAGCAACTGATTTAAGTTAGGAGTAAAATGATCAAGTGATAATTCAGTAGATAGAATGAATGGCTTCCATTTGTCATCACCTCTCAAACCTGTGAGGATTTGCCTTACCAATTTATCCTCCTTAATGTCTTCATCAACAGCTCCTAATGCATCTGCAATGTCCTTCATTCTGGTTACATAATCTGAGATGGATTGAGAGGCCTTCTTCTTGAATGTAGTAAATTCTGCCCACAAGGATGCCTTCCTAGACTTTGTGGTATTTTGGAAATGCTCCTCCAAAGCATTCCATATATAACTTGCACTTTCAAGACCTCTAATGTGAAGTAGCAAGTAATCATTGACTGCCATATAGATAATGCTCCTAGCTTGAGCATCTCTCTTCATCCAATTCTTCAAATTTGATAATTCCTCCCTAGTTGGAGCACTAGGATCTCTGAATTGAGGCTTTTCTTCTTCACCTGTAATATAACCTACCAAGTCTTTGCTCATTAGATGAGCTTCCATCCTCATTGACCATGCTGGATAGTTCTCTCTATCCAATTTCTCTAACTGAAGAGAATCTCCCATCTTTTCTTCACCTGTGTATTGAATTCTTCAATCTTTATAAAGTATAAGATTACCTTTACTTTGAATGACACTCCTTTTGTCTTCCTTGGTGTCGTATGACCTCCTTCTCAAGCTTTGCCCTCAAGCTTTCACCTTTTGAACCTTCAGATGTTGAATTTTGTATGTCTCCAGTAGTCAGAGTCTTCCTTTCCTCAATTTTGATACAACCTGCTCTGATACCACTGATGGAGAGTGTTAATCTACAAAAGAACAAGCTATACTTGATGTTAGACCACTTCTATATCAAGAATAGCTTTAAACTCCAACCAATTTTGGAAGACAAGCACCAAACTATCAAGAAATTAGCTAACTGTGAAGAAAGTCATTTCCCAGAAAAGTCTACTGCACCTTAATCACTCATTGACTAATCATCCGTGTAAAGTTTTTTATGAAACTTTGTAGAATGTTTCAACTAGAGATTTTGCACCTCCTCTAAGTTAAAACACTTCAAAAGCTTGAGTAGATTATGAGAAATGATTCAAACAATCTACCTATGTCTGAAACTATCTCTCTGTATAGTGGACTTTGACACCTGCAACTTCTAACACATGGTTCTCCAAAACTAGAACCCGTTTAAGCAAATGCTTTTAGCCATAGATGGCTTACCTATCAACTTAGATTTTGAGTCCTCACTCATGCAAAACTTTAATCTTTGGAGTGAGAAATGATCAAATCATTGACCATCAAAAATGCACCTATTTCAAAAAACTGTGAACACTCTTTTACATATGAATGTTCCTACTCATAATTCTTGCAGCCTGTTTACAATTAGTCTCTCAAAATTTAACCATAGATACATTAACTATGGACTTAGACATCTACAAAAGGAGTCTTGAAATGATCAAGCACAGAAGGAGAATTCACAGAAACATCGGGTGCAACTTCTTTTCATTTGTGACAAAAATTACATCTACATGAGAGAGCTATTCTAACCTCTTCATAAGTATCTAATGACTTATAATTCTACTCAATTCTCATGCTCTACATTCTCTCTCATACTTGTCCAGACATTTTCCAAGTATATATAGACATAAATTTACAAGCTTATGACTACTCAAGATATAAGTGAACTATCTCTGACATAATGTACATATGTGTACACATCTTCCAAATTCTAAATGTGTCCTTCTTTCATGCTTCACAACTTGTTCTCTTCTCAAATCCTTGACTTCATTTCCATGTCAAAACATCAATTGGTGATTCTCCTGCACCAACATCCACAACTGATTACATACTCCACAAGTCTTTGATTCCAACTTGCTTGAGACCATTTAATGCTTCCTTTAACCTACAAACATAGCCATCCTTTACTTTATCATCAAATCCTAATGGTTGGTCCATGTATAAAACTTCCTCTAGCTCTCCATTGAGGAATGTATTCTTCACATAAAGTTGATACATCTTCCGATTCTTGCTTACTGAAATTGCAATGATGGCTTTGATGGTAGTAATCTTAGCCATAGGGCTAAAGGTCTCCTCATAGTCTAATCCATAAGTCTGAGAAAACACTTTGGCTACAAGCCTAGCTTTATACTTAGCAATACTTCCACCTGAATGTTTCTTAACCTTATAAACCCACTTATTTCCAATTACCTTCATCTATTTCTTTCTTCATACAAGATTCCATGTGTGATTGTCTACCAAAGTCTTTATTTCTTGTTGCATAGCTTCTTGTCATTCCTTGTGTTAGAAGAAGCATTTTTTGAAGAGAAATATTTGTAAATATCAAAAAAATTGTAGAAATATTTATGCAAATGATGTAAATTTGAGGAAGAGTCTTCCTCATGTAAATTAGAATCATATGTAATTTTTCTAGAATTTTTGGAAGCTCTTTGATGGCATATTTTTAGATTAGAAGGGAAAAGGACAAAAATTCAAGTGTGAAAATGGACACTTGAAAATGTATAAAAGATAATTTCCTCTATTTTGAGAGGGTTGGTTGTATTAATTTTTCTATCCAAGTAATATGAAGAGCTCTCCTGCAAGAAATCTTGCTTTTCTACTTCCATGTGATTTTCTTTGATTTGTTGAGTCTCTTCTATGTGTGATCCATGGAATTTGCAAGCTTCAATTGTGTATTTCTGATTAATGTGTATGAAGAGAGGTGATTCTTAGAGTATTGAGTGAGAAAGTGCTGAAGAATAGAGCTGGAGATGGAAATCATCAGTTTTCACAGAATCACGATTGTCTCGTCTGAGGGATACAGGTACCATTTTTGAGATTTGACTTCATAATTGTGATCTGCTGAGAAAATAACACACTTTAGGCACAAATATTATTGAAAATGATGTAGTATAGCTCAAGATAATCAAAACCCTAGAAATTTCTCTTCATCTTCATAATTTCTCAGAAAAATAGTCATTTTCCTCCTATTCTTGGATTCCATCAACTTAGAAGGGGTTGTGGTCTTCGTATACTTCCCGGATTGACAAATATAAGATGTATTGTTGATCCTTTATGCTAAAATGATTGGAGAGGACAACTCCAAAGGGTAACAACAAACATTTTTTGGCGTCGTTGCCGGGGAACAAAGCAAAAAGCTTCATTGAAGTTTGGACCTTGCTGGATCTTCCATTGTTGATGGTATTGAACACATTGAAAAGGTACTACTCTATAATCAAGAAAAGGAAACATGAAAAGGTAGGTTTCTTTGCTTGTCTTTTGGGAAAAGGAAGCAAGAGTTAACCTTTTGAGATAGAGAAGTGATGAAATTCTTGCAAATTGATAGTTGTTCATATCATTTTTAAGAGTAAAGTGCAGGTGTGTGAAAAATTGAATCAAAATTGTTGAAGGGAAGGTAAAATGTGACTATCTTTGCATTTGTGGAGTGCTTTTGGACCAAGTACCAAGCAAATTTGTTAGTCTTGGAAAAGATGACATGATTGCATTGAGGAAAGTCAAGTAAAGTCGCTATATGCAAATAGATAAGATCCATTTGTTTAGCTAAGGCAAAATAATAATCTTGAGAGAAGATTTAATTGCATTTTGAAAAGTTTAATGTTTATCTTTGCATGAATTGATAATTGCACTTCTTCGCACATATTTCTTTGGAAATCTCTACTCCTAAACTGATTAGATTGCAAGCATAGAAGAATATAACCAATCATGAAACAAAATATCGGAGGATCTTTAAACAAGAAAACCCTAAGTGAAGTGTTTACCTTGATTTAGGGAAAAATACTAAAAAAATTCAAAAAATTCATTAAAAAAAATTCAAACAAATTTCCTTTTTTCTTAGAAAGTTGGACAGGAGGATTGTTGTTGAATGTGGAGAAGAAAAAGTGGAAAAAATTTTAGAAAATTGAAAGAAAATAAAAAATATCTACAGTAGAAGTTGTTGTTTAAATTTTTTCAAAAAGATTTTTTAAATGAGTTTGATGGTGTATAATTGCAGGTGACAAGTGATCTGGAGTTTGTGAAGAATACTGGAGGGGATTAGGTGGAAAGAAAAGACAAAAAGTGCAAAAGTTGGAAGTTAAAAAAAAACACGATTCTCTTCACAAGATCGCGATTTTCTATAAGAAAAAGAATTTGATTTATTTTGCACTTTTGGGTATTGAGGTAAGTGATTGTAAGAGGTTTCATAAATTTGAGGGAGTATAGAAAATCAAAAGTCAAAATATCAGTGAGAATTGAGCATCAAGTGATTAAATTGAGAGTTGGGTACAGAATCGCGATTTTCACCAGTAGGGTAAAGGGAGTAAATTTTGTTAAAAAGATAAGAATTGTGAATCAAAACCACAAAATTATTAAGGGATAAGGATCATACAGTGAAAAGTGAAAATTATGAGAAATTCACACAAAATCATGATTGTCTGAAGGCTATAAAAGCATGGACACTCAGAAAAAAGGCTAATTTGAGTGAGAGAGAGAGTGAGAAAACTTGACAGAAGCGCGACTTTCTGCAAATACAAGTTTTTGGATTTTTCTTGATCAAGCAAGCAAGGTAAGGGTCTTTCAATAAATCTTTGCATGATTTCAAGTTTTCACATAATGATAAGAGCACAAAAACACAGAAAATTGTAAAACACACGGAATAACAATTTTCAAATTTTTGAGTTTTCTTGAGAAAAAATAAATTTTTTGCTAAAAATCTTTTATTGCCTGTTAAAATTTTTAGAAGGCGATTCTATTTGAGAAAAAAAAACCTAAAAAACAAGAACTAGAAAAATTTAGAAAATCTGCTCAGAATCGCGATTCTGTGATCAAACACAAAATCATGATTCTCTAATTTGAACACAAAATTGCGATTCCCAAAACGCAATTTTCATAAGAAAATTGTGTTTTTAACGATTGTGAGCAATCACGATTGTCTGGGAACATGATCGTGAAAATCACGATTCTCTCCACAGGATCGTGAAAATCACGATTCTCTCCATAGGATCGTGAAAATCACGATTCTCTTCACAGAATCGTGAAAAAAACACGACTCTATCCACAGAATCGTGAAGAAAGCTAGAACTTTCTCAAAATTGTATAAAAGATGATTCTATTCACAGAATTGTGGAAAACATGATTCACTTCATAGAATCGTGAATTTGTTGGATGATTTTGAGATCTGGTAATAAATTGATCACACCTTCCAAACAAGATTTAAAAAGGAAGGAGATAGAGCCAATAACAGGAGATTTACAAGAGAAGGATTTAGGGTAGGTAAATAACATGGAAAACTTAAATGAAACCAATGAACCCTCTGAAAATAGTGATTATAGAAATATTCTCAAATATATGTATACAAATAGGTTTGGAACATATGTGTATCAGGATGGGATGCATAAGTTTCTCATTAGGTTGAGAAACTTAGAAGTTCCCCTAAATTTAACACCAGTGGCACAATTTAAGGATGGAAGATATGAGGACAGACAGGGATGTGTATACATCTTCTCACTTTAGGGCAATGTGCAAACAAGAGACCTTGGGAACAAAACCTAGGGCAACTAAACTTGCCAAGACAAAATGAAACTCACAATAATATGGAACAACAACAAGATAGGAGAATACATACTTCCCCAAATCCTTCTGAAAGAGAGACAGAAGGAATTAATGATTTTCCATACAGGAGGAGACATCAGTGGAAAAATCATGGAAGAATGCTTAGGCCCTATCAAGTAGCTAAATGCATGAAGAATCAATATGAAGGTTATTCTGATCCTCATGCTCATGCTGCAGAATTTATACAATTAATTAGGGTAGAAGAAGTAGAGGATTACAAAGTACAATTTGAAGCATTTGGTCTAACCCTAACGGGACCTCCACTATCTTGGTTCATTCCCTTGAGAAAGAAAATGTATCTAGACATTGAATCTTTCCTTGAAGCCTTCATAGGGGAATTCTTAAAAACTCGAATAAAGCATAGTACAGGTACCTTGATACATAGCTTTAAGCAGCAAAAAGATGAAAATGTCAGAAAGGCCGCTATGAGATTCAAGCAATACATTGATAGATGTCCCAGAGAGGAGGTACCATCCATGGCAAGACAAGTATCTCTATTCATAGAAGGACTGAGAAGTGCCCAATTAAGAACCTTGGTATATTATAGGAGATTCCCTGACCTAGGAGCATGTGTGAAAGAGGCAATAAATTTGGATGATAACAGAGGACAAGATCTATTAGCATTTGATCAACCTAGAAAAAATGAAGATAAAATTCCACCAGCATAAGAATTAGCACAAGCCATTGCCAAAGACCTAGAAGTTAGCACCGAAACAAATTTGATAAACACCAGGATAGCAACAAATAAGAAATGCTATAATTGTGGAGAAAATCATTTGGTACAACAATGTCCATATCAAAAACCACAACATTTGCAAGATAGAAAAACACTCAAATACTGTACATTGGAAAGAAAATGTCCAAATCATACCAGGGAAGAATGCTTTTACAATAAACAACCCATTAAAGAAAGAGAATGTGTGAACCAACATAATTTACAAAGAGAATCTGGATTTGTTGAGCAACCAAGACCTGTACTTGGGCAACAACCACCATTACCAACAAATGTGGTACTGGTAAAATACACACCAATAGAAGAAGAAAGCTCAAGACATAGATCATCTTATAGAGAGGATTATCATTGGAATGAAGGATATCAGGAAGAGTGGGAAGGATATGAATAGAGGGAACCAGAACTGCAAGCCCTAGACTTGGGAAATGGGAGAATTGAAATGGATACAGCCACATTCATGGACATAACCAATAATTACATGTCCAATCAGAAACCTCAGTTCAAAGGGAGCCATAAGATAACTTGTTATAGATGTGGAGGGGAACATTTCATTAGAGACTGTCGACAACCTCCTACACTAACGATAGAAGGAGCTTATTGCAAGGATTGTGGAAGGGAACACTTAAAGGATTGTCCAAGAAACCCTAAAAAACAACAGAACACATCTAGTAACATACCTTTAAAAACAGTGAACATAGTGGAGCAAGAAGAATTGAGTGACCATGACCAAGTAACTGTGAATGCTATAATAAGAGCACAGGCTAAACAACAAGAAACAACAAAAGAGACACATACACAGGAACATAAGAAAATTCCACTTCCAAAAGAAAAGAAAATCAGACAAAAAGGGAGATGGGAAAGGAAAATGAGAATGGGTAAAAGTTTGGAAGAAGAGACTATTGAACAGTCAAACAATAGCCAACCTCAGAATACACAAACTCAGCAAGAGACAAAAAATTCACAAAGTCTGGAAACTTTGATAAGATCATACAAGGGAAGAATTCAAGAGGGACCAAATCCTATAGACCGTGTAATGGCTTATCCTATGCGAGATATAGAGCATGAAAGGATGCAAAGATGCAAACAAATTATAGAAGAAGCACAACTCAAAATGGGGGAACCAGACAATTATCAAACAACAATTATGGAAACAAATGCAACAAGAACAAGGAAAGCTATTGATCAAGAAGATAACTCGCAAATAACATTCCAAATAAATATAGACAAATAATGTACAATTTTATACCACACCACAATGGAGGAAATCGGTAAAACAAAATCCTCACTTACAACACAATATGAAAAAGTGGGAAGCAATGCCAAGGAATTTTGATCCACAGCAACAAGAATTGGAAGAGTTGTTGTACATTCCTATTGATAAAATAAGAGGATATTGTGAAGGAGAAGAAGGGAACTCAACTCTGAGAATACAATTTGGAGAAAATCATGCCAAAGCTATATTGGACAATGGATCAGGAGTGACTATCATGACTAAACAGACTTGGGAAGGATGGGGAAAAAATGAATTAGTACCCACTAAAATGAGATTACAACTTGTAGATGGACACATAGAAAAACCCCTAGGAATATGGGAAAAGGTGATTGTGGAAATATGTGGAATAGAAATAGAGCATACTTTTGCCATAGTTGAATTCCCACAATCCACTTCATATGAAATCATCCTACGAAGACCATTTATGAGACAAATGCAAATTGTGCAAGATTGGGGTAATGATTGCCTATATCTTCAAAGCAAAGGAAGGATAACCAGAGTGAATCTAAGAAATGGTCAATATTGTGACATGTCCCCTCAAGAATGGTTCAAAATACATCAAAATCAGGAATTAAGTGAAGAATCAGAGATTGAAGGTCAGAATGAAACAAAATCATCAATATGAAAATGCAATTTGATAAGGAACCTCACAAATAGAAAAAGATGGTTAAGAAAAGAAGATTGTGTAGAAGAAAGGAAATCACAGGATGAGAGCTATATACCACAAAAACTCAAAGATGAAGAATTTGAGCCCTATGGTTGGAATCAGATTTTGACCACCATGGATTTAGCTAATGATGAGTATGTGGGAGTAAAATTGCAAAATGAAGAAGGATATGATATCTTCCACATAGGAATACAAATGATAAGAGTGTCAAAAATAGAAGAGGACAAGGAGGAAGAAATAACATTGAAAAATGGTAAAACACAATATTTGGAAGAAGTAGAAGCTACAGATGCAATAAAAGACAAAATCTCAGGTAAATATAGAAAAAAAACACAAGGAAATAGAAAAAGATCAAGAGGTTGAAAAAATAAGGAAATAAAAAACAAAGATCAATAGTTTGATGTACCTTCAAATTTCAAGACTTATGAAGTGGAAGACAGACTGCGTCTAAAAGTGAAACCAAAGAGAGAAAAGAAAAAAGGAGAGGCATATGATAATGAGGAACAAACTAAGAAGGTGATGATCACCCAGGAAGAGGGGGAAGAAAGACATATTGTAATAGTTGATGACATGACAAATCAAGAGGAGGAAGCATTAAGGAATTCGGCCAAAAACTATAGGGATGTGTTTGCTTATAGTTACAAGGATTTGAAAGAAATTGACCCTAAAATCTGTGAGCATAAGATTCCCTGATGCAAAACCTAGCAAACAAAGACACTACACATTCAATGACAAATACTCTGCTAAAATAAAGGAAGAAATTGACAAGGTGCTGGCTGCCAATTTCATCTATGAGATTGAGTATACAGAGTGGATATCTCCTATAGTTGTGGTACCTAAAAAGAATGGGAAACTCAGGGTATGCATTAACTTGAAAAAGGTGAATGCTGCAACTATAAGAGATAGCTATCCATTACCCATAATAGACCATCTTTTGGAAAGAGTTGCAGGTAAGGAGGTCTATAGTCTTTTGGATGGTTTTGCAGGATATAATCAAGTACCCATAGCTTTGGAAGACCAGCATAAAACTGGCTTCTCCACAGAATGGGGAATCTATGCTTTTAGGGTTATGCCTTTTGGTCTAACTAATGCCCCATCAACTTTTCAAAGATTAATGTGTCACATATTCAAAGAATTCCTTAGAAATAACAGGGAAATTTATGTGGATGATCTTGCACTTCTTCATTAAAAAGACAAGATCATTTGAAGGATCTGGAAAATATATTCAAAAAATGTAGAACATATAGAGTATGTCTAAATCCAGAGAAATGTGTGTTCTTTGTGAGGCAAGGGAGAATGTTGGGTCACATAGTCTCTAGAAATGGAATTTCAACTGATGAAAGAAAAATCAAGGCCATAGTGGAACTTCCAAGACCAACAAATGTAAAGGAACTTCAAAATTTCATGGGACATTATGGTTATTATAGAAACCTTGTACACAAGTTTGAAGACATTTCAAAACCCTTGTATGCTTTGATCACAAGATTTGAGTGGACGAAATAGTGTGACCAAGCTTTTGAGACTTTAAAAACTTGTTTGGTAACAGCACCAATTCTGAAGACCCCATAGTGGGATAAAATTCTTCATGTCCATGTGGATGCTTCAAATTATGCTTTGGGATGTGTGTTAGCACAACCAATAGAAGGGAGCAAACTAGACTTTCCAGTTGCTTATGCTAGAAGGCAATTGAATTCAGGAGAAAAAATTTATACAACCACGTAGAGGGAAGGGTTGGGAATGATATTTGCTGTAAAAAAATATGGACATTATCTTTTGGCCAACAAGTTTAAATTCTTGGTGGATCACCAAGCTCTACTCTATTTAGTAAACAAACCATGTCATACAGGTAGGATAGTCAGACGGTTTCTCCTACTGATGGAATTTGAGTTTGAGGTAGTAGTTAGACAAGGAAAAACTCATTTGAGAGCAGACCATTTGTCGAGGATCAAGCCAAAGAGCCAAGTTTACCTCTAGATGATGACTTACCAGATGCATATCTCTTCAAAATAGAAAGTATTCTTGAATGCGCCATGACTTTAGTACCTTTGCTAACCATGGGACCATGTAGAACATTTGAAAACAACACACATCTTGTATTACAAAGTAGGAATTTTATGCTATTAGCTGAACATTTGTATCATCTAAATCAGATGGGTATATTGGAATATTGTACTCCAGAAGAAGAGCAACATAAGTATTTAAGAAGAGCTCATTGTTGGAATCCCTGTATTCATGCTTCCATGATAGTCACCCTAAACAATCTCAATAGGATGGGAGTACATTGGCCTAATAAAATACAAGATGTAAAAAAATATATTTCCAACTACTGGGAATGTCAATCTTTGCAAATTTCAGAAATTATAACCTTATACTCGTTTCAGAAAAATCCAGACTGGAGTGCAAACATGATTGAGGAGTTGAAAAGAAACAAGAAAGGAAAGCAAGGAGGAGCCAGTGCAGATTCAAAGAATCTAAAAATGATTTCTGAAGAGTATCAACTAATAGGAGATCAATTGTACAAGAAGGGGATGGATGGATATTTAAGAATCTGTGTTCCTGAAAATAAATATTTAGAAATGTTAGAGATGGCACATTCTAGAGTGGCAGGAGGACATTTTTCAAGTGAAAGAACTGCTAAACTCATATTATATTTTGGTTTTTGGTGGCCAACTCTATTTCCTGATGCATGAACATATGTAAAAAGATGTGACATCTGTCAAAGAGTGAGCCAACCAAATAAAAGCGACAATATGCCATTAATACCCTTGATTTCAGCAAGAGCATTTAGTAAATGGGGGTTGGATTTCATTGGACCTATACACCCTCCAGCAAAACAATCCCATGCTGAATATATACTAGTAGCCACAGATTACCTTTATGAAAATATTATCACCAGATTTGGATTACCAATTGAATTGGTAAGTGATAGGGGTACTCATTTCTTGAACCAAATAATAGAGAACATAACTGAATATTTCATGAACGGTCATAAAAAATCAGCCCCATATCACCCACAAGCCAATGGATTAGCAGAAAGTACTAATAAAGTACTTTGCACTATATTGTCAAAAGTGGTAAACACAAATAGGAATGATTGGGATATGCAACTTAATCATGTCTTATGGGCCTACAGAGTGGCATACAAAACTGCACTTGGAACCACACCATTTAATTTGGTATATGGATAAAATGCAGGTCTGCCTTTAGAATTCCTTATTCCAACACTTAAAGTGGGTAGTCAATACAAGTGGACGGGACATGAATTGTCTAAGAGAGTGGTGGAGTTGGAAAAGTTGGGAGCTTCTAGACTTCAAGCAATCATGAGTATATATGCAGACAAGAGAAGGCAAAAAGCTTATCATGATATTCATATTAAAGAAAAGGACTTACAAGAAGGAGATCTAGTTTTGGCATACACAGTAAAAGAACATTAGAAGAAATTCTAGGAAAAAGGACATGGGCCTTATATTATCAATCAAATAAGTAATAGTGGAGCTATCCAATTAGCTAATATAGATGGAGAAATCATGCCAAATTTCATAAGTGGATGTAGAGTAAAAAGGTATGATCTTCCATTAACTGTTTTTGAATGGAGAAGAATACATCAAGCTCAAAACAGGAAAAAAGAAGAGGAAAAAATTAGAAAGGAGGCTCAACAGGAGGCAAAGGAAAGGATAAGAAAAATCAAGGATCTTAGAGAAGTCCTTTTGTGTGAAACACCTCTAAGAGTAAGGGAGCATTTGCTTGTTATAGCAATGAATTTTCATGATGAAAAAATCAAGGTTTTGATAGATTCAGGTGCACAAGTAAATCTGATCAGTTCAATTTTGTTGGATAAGTTTAACCTAAAAAGGACTGAAAGTAAAACACTTATCAAAACCTTAGAAGGTCAGATAATACAAAGCATGTCTTCACCATCTATTGAAGTTAAGTTCAATGAAGAATATATGAAAATAGATTGTGAAGAATGGCGAGATCATATGATGACTGAGAAATTGATTCTGGGACAACCATGGCTAAGGCAAGGTAAAGTAATTTGGGTTTTGAAAAAATGAAGCTTAAGTTGACAGTAAATAACAAAAGGTTTTTAATGCTTTTGTTGAGTGTTGAAGAACAGGAAGATCAACAGGATATCCATGACTCAGACCTGGAAGGATTTACTTTTTCACTAGAAGCTACAAAGGCATTACAATTAGAACCACTTTATGATCAAATTTACTACAATCAAAAACAGGAGAAAATTGAAGAAACAAAAGGTGTTGAAAAGACAGAAGAAAGGTGGCAAGTATGGAATGGTCAGAAGCATCAAGGCATCAAGACAGGAAGAATGTGGAAACAAAGTACATACAAGCACTGCTCATCAAAACAAATTCCCAGAACTAAATGGATATGGAAGCCAAAAACTTCCAAGAATAGTTCATCAAAAGAAGATTGTGTTATTCCTAGAACAAAGTCAACAGGTATCAAGTATTATTGGGTAAAAAAAAATCAGATTTGATTCAATGGAAGAAAACAAGCATCAAGATACTAAAATAGCTCAAAAGTATGAAGAGTTACAGGTGAAAGAAAATGCATAATGTGTTACACTTATGTGTTCCTCGTGTAGCTTTGATGTGAACCTTTTCCCTATACATGGGCACTTTTTACTCTAGTGCTGGCTAGAGGTTTTTTCCCCATGTTACCACATACTTGATACTCTCATATGTGGTGGTACTTTGTACTTAGGGATATTATTCAGCTCTTACTTCAGGTCAGTTCATCGATCAATAGAGAGAGCTATTCTAGCCATCGTCTTCTCTGTGTGTCTTGCTGCGTTTGTGCTCTTTGTGTGTGCTTCTCGTGTGTCTCTCGCACTTCTACACACACCCAACAGTGGTATCAGAGCAGGTTCAGCTTCTTCTCAAGTTTTGGTTTTTCGTGTCGCGGCGCGCGTGCACTTTAACAGTGCAAATCGACTTCAGAGCATAGAAGTGTGAATTTCAGCAGCCCTGAAACATTTCCATCAGGTGCGCTGGGGTTTTACTCCCATTTGGAAGCCATTCGTGTAGTCAGAATCGCCATCAGAGTGACGGTTTGTGAGCTGAAATTTCAGCACTTATTTCAGTTTTCGTCAAAGTGAAGATTTTGTCACAGTCTTGTTCCTTAGTGAAATGGCGCGCAACAATGACTTGTTTGGCATGCTTCAAGCTGAAGATAAGCTTGATGGGACCAACTATCCGATGTGGTCTTACATGATGAAGCACGTTCTTGTTGCAAAACAACTTTGGAACATAGTGGTAGATGTAGATCGAAGACCAGCAGGTGCTTCTACTTCACAGTCTACTGTCACAGATGGAGCTTCTTCTTCGAGTACTGTGGTTTCTCCTTCTCCACCTACACAGGAGCAACTTAGATGGGATGGAAAAGATGCTCAAGCTCATGCTTTGATTGCGCTTTCAGTGAAGCGTCATATAGTTCCACACATTCGGTCATGTTCTACATCACGACAGGCATGGGACACTCTTGCTTCTTTGTATGCCGTGCGTAATGAAGCACGTGTTGCATACTTGAGGAAGCAACTTGAGGATGTATGTATGGCTGAAAATGAGTCAGTGGATGTGTATGTGACACGCATCAAGGACTTGAAAGAGCAATTGGCAAACATAGATGAGATCATTCCGGATGCATCACTCATTTCTACATTGTTGAAAGGATTACCGGAATCCTTTCAAAGCTTTGCTACTACACTCCGTTTGGTTGCAAAAGGAAATCCTAATATGTATGCATTTGATGACGTTGTGTCTCTTCTTTTGCAAGAAGAGCAATCTAGAGTGAATAGGAGTGGTTTGATTGAGGGAACGCAAGCACTTGCTATCTCACAAAAGGGGAAAAGCAAGTATGGTTCAGCTTTTGGTTCATCAAAACCAAAGCCTCAAGCTTCCTCTTCCACTCATTCCTCTAATGATATTGACTTGCAAAAGAAGAAGAGATGCAAATATTGCCGGAAGGCTGGTCATACTATTGATGAGTGTAGAAAGCTTGCTAAACGCAATGAAAAGAAGAAGGAATCCGGCATGTCTATTGCTGAAAATTCAGCAAATGCAAGGAATGATGAAGCTAACATGGCTCAAGATTTTTGGGCATGTGTTGTGACATGTCATTATGATGCTTCTTTACATTCTAAATGCATGGTTGTGAGTGAGGCTGATTCGGATTGGTTCTTTGATAGTGGTGCTTCAAAGCACATAACATCATGCAAAAGATTTTTTGCCTCTTTGAAAGATGCACCTAAAGGAGGACATGTGGTGTGTGCAAACAATGCCTCTTATCGTATCATTGGAGTAGGAGAAATTGAGCTTACGGCTACAAATGGAGGTGTGATTCTCTTGAAAAATGCATTGTATGTGCCCGGTATCAAGAAGAACTTAATTTCAGTTCCGTTGATTGCCAAAGCTGGACTTCATGTACACTTTGTTGATGATAAGTGTATGGTTCATGATTTCAGCAATGGCGATGTTATCGTGATGTCCGGTACATTATGTGATCGTTTGTATCGCATGGATACATACAAGAGGGCTGCCTCGAATGCCTTGGTTGCTCATACTTCTTCCATGGCTGAAATGGAGCTTTGGCATGCTCGTTTTGGTCATTTAAACTTCAATAGTTTGCTCTACTTGCAAAAGAAGGACATGATTATTGACTTGCCTACACTTGAGTCCATTGAAAAGCATGCATGTGAAGGTTGCATTCTTGGAAAAATGCATCGTGCTTCTTTTCCAAAAGATAGTCACACACACACTACAAGAAAATTGCAACTTGTTCATAGTGATGTATGTGGTCCCGTCAAGACTCTATCTTTTGGGAAGCATGTATATTTTGTTACCTTCATTGATGATGCTACTCGCCATACATGGGTGTATCCTCTGAAAGCAAAGAATGAGGTATTTTCTTGCTTCAAAGCATTTTTAGCTATGGCTGAAAATTTTTCTTCACAAAAGCTTTTGACTCTACGCACGGATCGTGGTGGTGAATACATGTCACATGCGTTTAATGCTTTTCTTCGTGAAAGAGGTATTTCACACCAATGTATGGTGCCATATACACCTCAACAAAATGGTGTTGTCGAGCGTAAAAAATAGAACTCTACTTGAAATGGCACGATGTATGGTTAAAGGAAAGCATCTTCCTCATAAATTTTGGATGGAAGCGGTCATGTGTGCAAATTATGTGTTGAATCGCTGCCCTACAAAAGCATTGAGAGTCATCACTCCTTATGAGGCTTAAAATGGTCATAAGCCTATGGTTAGTCATATGCGTATGTTTGGTTGTTTGGCATATGCTCTTGTGCCATCACAACAATGTCACAAACTTGATGACAAGGCAAAGAAATGTATATTTGTTGGTTATAGTGCTGAAAGTAAGGGATATCCGTTGTACCATCCATTGACGAACACAATTATTGTGAGTCGAGATGTGGTATTTGCTGAAAATTCAGTTTTCCCTCTACTTGAATGCAAAAAACTGCCAACAGCTAGCTCACAAGATGTGTTCGATACACTCATGGCTTTGTTCCAAAATGGTGCGCTTGACTATGGCCATGTAGACCAGCCAACTGAGGTTCAAAGGGCTGAAAAATTCCAGCCAAATAGGGCTGAAAATGCAGAGAATTTCCAGCCAAACATGGCTGAAACAATTCAGCCAAAAATTGCCAAAACTGTTGGAAATTTTCAGCCACATATGGCTGAACATTTGCGTCCAAATATGGCTGAAACTGAGCACGAAATTCAGTCCACGCATGATGTACATATTGAAGATGTTTTACATAATGAACGCATGTCTATCAAGAGTGCACAATCTATGCCAAAGTGGCTGAAACAAACTTTGCAGGACAACAAATTGAGTGCACCTTTACTTGGTAGAACAAGATCAAGCTCTCACCATGAATCAAGTAATTTTGTGGATTATTCTCTTATTGCTACAACATGTAATGAAGAGCCACTTTCTTTTGAAGATGCATGTGACGATCCACAATGGATGAGTGCTATGCAATCAGAAATGGATTCCATACATAGGAATGGTACTTGGGAGTTATGTGAATTGCCAAAAGGAAAGAATGCCATTGGTACAAAGTGGGTTTATAAGATTAAGAGAAAATTTGATGGTAGCATTGATCGCTACAAAGCTAGATTGGTTGCCAAAGGATATGCGCAACAATATGGCATTGACTATGAGGAAACTTTTGCACCTACTTTACGCATGACTACCATTCATACCGTGGTTGCATTGGCTACCCATCGAGGTTGGAAAGTGCATCAATTGGACATAAAAACAGCCTTCTTGAATGGAGATTTGCAAGAAGAGGTCTATGTGAAGCAACCTCATGGATTTGCTATGAAGGGGAAAGAGCATATGGTTTGTCACTTGCATAAAGCTTTGTATGGTCTCAAGCAAGCTCCACGTGCATGGTATGACAAAATACATAAGCACTTGATTGCTCTTGGCTTCACATGTAGTCCGATTGAAAGCACACTCTATGTGCGCAAAAATGGGCCTGATCTTATAGTGCTTGTTCTTTATATTGATGACATACTCTTGACTGGGTCATGTGATGCAAAACTTGACATTCTTATGGCTGATTTGTAGCATACTTTTGATGTCACTTATCTTGGTCTTTTGAGCTACTATCTTGGCATCCAGTTTGTATCCGTTGAGGGGGGAATTGTTATGCATCAAGCAAAGTATGTTGAAAAACTACTTCAGCGTTTTGACTTTGAGGATTGCAAGCCAGTTTCCACACCAGTTGAGATAGGATTTAGATTCTCAGTTGAGGATTCCAGTGATGCATTTGACACTTCTCTTTATCAGCAGGCTGTGGGATGTCTTATATATGCATGCAACACAAGGCCGGATATACAGTATGCAGTTTCCCAGTTGAGTCGATTCATGCATAGCCCTGACACTAAGCATTGGCAAGCGGTGAAACGTGTGTTTAGATATCTTCGAGGCACTTTGAGCTTAGGTCTCTTTTATGGCAGAGATGTTCAGCCATGCTTGCACGCTTTTACATATAGTGATTGGGCTGGTTGTTATGATACTCGCGTGTCCACTAGTGGTAATTTCTTTTTCCTTGGAGACTCATGCATATCTTGGTTGAGTAAGAAGCAACCTACAGTGGCGACATCGAGTTGTGAAGCTGAGTACAGGGCAGTTTTCACAGCTACAGTGGAGTGTATATGGTTGAGACGCCTATTGATGGATCTTTGCATGGAGATTGATGCTGCTACACATATTCTCACAGATAGTCAGAGTGCTTTGGCTGTTGCACGAAACCCACTGTTTCATGCACGGACCAAACATATTGAGGTGCATTATCACTATGTGAGAGAGCGCCTTCATGGAGGAGATATTGATTTGGTATATGTGCCTACACAAGATAATGTGGCAGACATATTCACCAAAGCTCTTCCACGGGAAAAGTTTGAAGCTTTTCGCAAAGCTTTAGGCTTATTACCTTGTGGGGGCTGATTTGTCACTCCCTGTATGTGTTCACATCATTCGCTCCAAGGGGGTTTGTTACACTTATGTGTTCCTCGTGTAGCTTTGATGTGAACTTTTTCCCTATACATGGGCACTTTTTACTCTAGTGCTGGCTAGAGGTTTTTTCCCCATGTTACCACATACTTGATACTCTCATATGTGGTGGTACTTTGTACTTAGGGATATTATTCAGCTCTTACTTCAGTTCAGTTCATCGATCAATAGAGAGAGCTATTCTAGCCATCGTCTTCTCCGTGTGTCTTGCTGCATTTGTGCTCTTTGTGTGTGCTTCTTGTGTGTCTCTCACACTTCTACACACACCCAACATAATGGTCATCTGATGCACACATGGGATTTTTGAATTTTCTTTTTTCACAATTTTACAAGAAGGAAACTATGAGATCTTGGAAATTATTTCCATTGACTTTACCTCATCCTCTTTCTAAGAAAAGAAATAGGAGGGGGAGAGAGAGAAGTGGAGGAAATTAGTATTAAAAAAAAAGAGAGAGAAAAAAGAGAAAAAAAGAAAGAGAAAAATTAAATTTAAAAAAAAGGGAAAAAAGAAAAAAAAAGAGAGAAAAAAGAGAAAGAGAAAAATTAAATAAAAAAATTATTAAATTAAAAAAAGAGAGAGAAAAATTATCATTTTTTTTGTAATTTTTTGTTTATATAAGTTATATTGCACAAGCAAGATATAGGGTGTAATTTAGCAGGTTGCTATTTTTCATTCAATTTTTCTTTTTTCATTTGTTCTTTTTATTACTAAAAAATATATAAAAAAGAGCTATAATAGGAAAGAGAGCACTAGACATCTTGCTACACATGTGATGATCACTTCAATTGAGTTTTTATCTATGACACAAATGAGGAAGTCAAGACTCATGTGGGTGGAGTCTTCTTTTTTGTATGCTGTTATATTTTCTCCAGAATGGTGAATCCAAAGGAACTGCCAATCCATGATTTCAAAGTAGACTCAGTAACTTTGTCTAGAGGACATTAGTTCTTAGACAGTGAAGCAACATAGAACAAGTAGAGCTAGAGTCTCTTGAAGAGCAGGAAATTCCAGAAGCAGAGAAGATAGTCAAGGAACTCAAGGAAACCCTTAGTATCATTGGTCAGCACATTTTCACAGTAGGAGTTGGAGGTCCCAAGTACACAATGCTGTGCCAGGAATTTTACAAATTCCAAAAAACTGCGGTCAATTACAAAAGATGGAAAGCAGTAGGATTACACAGACTGTTGGATGAACCCTTATTTTTCATAGAATTTGAAAGAGTAGCACAGGTGATGAATAGTCTGTTGGAAGTTGGAAAGGGCAATGATGCATATTTCAGGTGGTCAGTCAAGGACAAGGAAAACAAAGAAGTGAATATTACTATAAAGGCAGAGCATATCAGCGCAGCCCTTTAGTTCTATTCAATGGGAACCAAGTTGGACAACAACTTTGTCAAGAAGAATAAAGCAACCTATGCAGGATATTCCAAATTCCCTGATTTTAAAGGAAAAGAGAATGACGAATATGCTATCAGAATGTTCCGCCAATATTTCTGTTTTCCAAAACTACCTAGATATACCATGCCACACACACCTAGATACACCTCTGAAAAAAATAAAAACACCAAAAGATTTAAGTAGGAAGTCACAAGGAAAACAGGTCCACAAAGAAGCAGTAAAACAGGTTAGTCCTGGAGAAGAAAAGAGGATACTAAAAGGTAAAGCAGTGTGGTGGAAGAAGAGGTTGAAGCAAGAAAAGAGAAAGGTCTTCCTGATTCATATCAGAGTTTTGCTTCTACTCTTTGGTTGATGATGAAAGGCAATCCAAATGCCTTATCATTTGAGGAGTAAGTCTCTGTTCTGTTGCAGGAAGATCAGTCCAGGCAAAACATGTCCATTATGTGAGTTGCAGATCAAGCTTTCCTGGCTAGTCAGAAGGGCAAAGGAAAATGGAGCTCTTCAACTAGTAAGCAGAAATCTGCTAATTCTGCATATTCAAAGAAGGAAGATAAAGATGAGAAGAAATCAGAAAAGCAGAAATTGTTGTGTAAGTACTGCAAAGGGAATGATCATATCATAAAGAACTGTCCAAAACTGGATGCTAAAGAGGCAAAGAAGAAAGAGGCTGGAATGGTTGTTGCAGAGGCCTCTACACCAAAAATAGAGTCTGCAAATCTTGTGGAGGAAGAAGAATGGGTGTTTACTACTATCTGTAGTTTTGGCCCATCTTCTCATGAGCAGTGCATGTCTGTAGTAGACTCAGATGTTTGGTATTTTGACAATGGGGCGACCAAACATATTACCTTGCAACGTAGTTTCTTCTCTTCACTCGAGCCTGCCCCTACAAGGAATACTATTACATGCATCAACAACTCCTCTTATCCTGTTATGGGAGTTGGTAAGATCATTTTGACTACTGCTGATGGTAGTTCTTTCACTTTGTCAGATGCTTTATTTGTGCCAGGGATCAAAAAGAACGTCTTATCAATTTTTGCATTAGCCAAGATTGGCTTGGTTGTGAAATTTGTTGATGACAGGTGTACAACTCATGATCTATCAAATGGCGATGTGATTACTGCCGCTTGCATTTTATGTCGTGGGATATATAAGCTCATTGACTATGAAAGATCTGAAAATGATTTTGCATGTGCAGTAAATGATTCTCAGGCTATGTTAGATGCAAAGCTTTAGCATGCACGCTGTAACATAATCCTGGTAGGAGATGGTTGAACCACACCCTAAGAGAGAGGATTAGGAAGTAATCCTCAACCATGGCTTTTGGGGCAAGTGGTTAGCCCATCACATTCCTAACCAAGAGGTTGTGAGTTCAATTCCTTACATTGGTATCAGAGCCTAGAAAGTAGGCTTGGGCAAGGTGGAATGATCCAATGGCCTCTAAAAAAGGCGCTTGGGCACTCTATCATGTGAAAGGGTAGGAATTGTGGAAGGCGCGCACGTCGGTTTCAAGGATGGACCTAACAATGATTGGGGTGTATCTCTCAATCCGTATGTCAGATTGAGGCATGTAATATACCGTTGGAAAGCTCTCGGAACGAACTTTCCAATGAGCTAGCTTGCAAGTGTGAATTCCTTGGGAATCCTTGGGTGAAACTTGATTGAGTGTTCAAGATACCAAGCATGGGTGAGAACAAGGTTCAAGACTGAGCTTGAGAACAAGGGCTCGAGACACCAAGGTTGCGAACAAGAAGGTTCAAGACACCAAGGTTGAGAGCAAGGGTTCAAGAGACCAAGGTTGCGAACAAGGTTCAAGAAACTATGCGAGGTTGAGGAACATCAATTCAAGGGCACCTAGGGAGTTCAAGGGACTGATCACCGAGGCTAGAGGGACACACGAGTAGATCATTGAGGACAATGATCGACCAAGGGGGGAAGAATGTAACATAATCCTGGTAGGAGATGGTTGAACCACACCCTAAGAGAGAGGATTAGGAAGTAATCCTCAACCATGGCTTTTGGGGCAAGTGGTTAGCCCATCACATTCCTAACCAAGAGGTTGTGAGTTCAATTCCTTACACACGCTTTGGTCATCTGAATTTTGCTAGTTTGCTACGCCTACAGAAATCTGAAATGGTGTCCTCTTTACCCAAACGTGAGGCATTTGGAAAACATGTTTGTGAAGGCTATATTTTGGGCAAAATGCAGCGTTCCTCCTTTCCAAAAGATGGTTCAGTTCGGGCTACATAGAAATTGCAGCTTGTACATAGTGATGTTTGTGGTCCTATGGAGACACCCTCTTTTGGAAATTACCTTTACTTCGTGACTTTCATTGATGATTTTTATAGGCATGCATGGGTATATCCACTCAAAGCAAATTCCAAAGTGTTCATGTGCTTCAAATAGTTTTTGGTGTTGGCTGAAAATCTGTCAGCATGTAAAATGGGCACCCTCCGTTTTGATCGAGGAGGGGAATATATGTCTTCTGATTTTAATGCATTTCTAGATGAACGTGGGATAAAACATCAGTGTATAGTGCCATATACACCTCAACAGAATGGAGTTGCTGAACGGAAGAACAGGTCTCTCATGGAGATGGCGAGATGCATGGTCAAAATTCAGGCTTCACCTCATAGTTTCTGGCTTGAGGCTGTCATGTGTGCAGCATATGTACTGAACAGGTGTCCCACTAAAGCACTGCAGTCTATCACTCCATATGAGGCTTGGCATGACTGCAAGCCATCTGTTGCTCATCTACGTGTTTTTGGTTGTTTGGCATATGCACTAGTGCTTGAACAACATCGCAGAAAATTGGATGATAAGGCAATAAAACATATTTTTGTTGGGTACAGTTCTGAAAGTAAAGGCAGTCCTCTGTATCATCCACAGACTAAATGCATTCTGGTTAGCCGTGATGTTGTCTTTGTGGAAGATGCTATTCAGCCATTGCTTTCATGTACTAAGGAGACATCTATTAGCTCCAAAGACATGTATGATACTTTGATGCCTCGTTTTACAGGTAGACAATCTAGCACTTGTCCTAATGAGGCAACTTCTCAGTCTCTGTAGGTTTCATATGATGATGCAGATCATTCCATTTCTGATTCAGATTTACATGATGCACTTGTTGATGAGAGAGCTGATATTGAGCAGGCAAAAACTATGCCAAAATGGCTAGTGCAGACTTTGCGTGACGGCAAATTAGATGCACCTTTGTCATATCGTACTCGTTCAGGCTCTCATAGTGCCTCTTTTGCATCAGATTGCTATGCTATGGATGCGTCTAGTCTCTATGATGAGAATGAGCCTGTTTCTTTTGATGAAGCATAGAATTCAGAAAATTGGATGGCTGCTATGCAATCTGAATATGATGCTATAATGAAGAATGGTACATGGTCTTTATGTGACTTGCCTCCTGGCAAGAAGGCCATTGGCACTAAGTGGGTATACAAGTTGAAGCATAAACCTGATGGTATAGTTGACAGGTATAAGGCTAGGCTTGTTGCAAAGGGTTATGCACAGGAAAGAGGCATTGATTTTGATGAGACCTTTGCACCTACATGCCGTATGACTACTGTTCAGACTATTTGTGCACTTGCAGCCCATCATGGTTGGAATGTACATCAGTTGGACATTAAAACAACATTTCTTAATGGTTACTTGCATGAAGAAGTGTATGTTTTTCAGCCCCGTGGCTTTGTGCAGAAAGGGCATGAAAACCAGCTGTGCAGGTTAAAGAAGGCATTATATGGTTTAAAGCAAGCACCACGTGCTTGGTATGAGAAGAAACATGCCTATCTGGTTGCACATGGTTTTGAGAACAGTCCAACTGAAAGCACCTTATATGTTAAGCGTGCTAATGATGTGCTTCTGATCATTGTTGTCTATATTATCAGATCATGAGAAAGAAGAGGATCAGACATTAGAGTATGAGGAAGATGCTGCAGACAAAGAAGAAATGGAAGCAGAAAAGCGTTATGAAGGACAAAAGAACCATGTTATAGAATATGAGGAAGAAGAGAATGACTGCAAAGAAGAAAAGCAGATAGAAGTTAAGCAAATGGAACTAGAAGCTGGGTTAGAAAGGATACCCAAGGATATGAGGTCTGCTTGTAAAATAATCATGAGCAATATAGAGCAGTTCAGACCATCTAGCAGAAACATGATCATATAAGGAATGGTGGCTGAATCAGAGTTTGTGAAAGGTAGTAGAATCGTTAATGAGCAAAAGAAAGAAAAGGAACAATTAGAGGAACAGCTGAAGATTGTACAGGAAAGAAATGAAGATTTGACCAAAACAATAATCTCATTAGAAGAGCTGGAAGTGCAACAACAAAACAAAATTCAATTTCTTGAGGAGAAATGTGCAAAGCAAATAGAGCATAGCAGCAAAATAGAAATGGAGCTGAACAAAATAGAAGGAAGATACAAAACACTTCAAAGCTCATATCAGATTATGGTTAAAGCAAATGAAGAGATAAACAAATTATTGATGGAAGAAGGTCAAATGAAGGAAGAAAGTAAGATTGTACAGGTAACACAGGATGAGAGCGAGGAATTGAACAAAGAAATTCTAAGGCTACAAGCAGAACTGAAGAAAGCCAAGGAATTGGAAAAGCAAGCCAATGTACATGCTACCAGCTCAATGAGAGGTTATAATAAACTTCATTTGGATATAGCAAAAAAGAGGAGTAACTAGCAGTTGAGTATAGAAAAAGAAAGAAGTCAGTGGAAAGCGGAAGGAGAGTTGTGGACATCTCATAATAGAAGCTTAATGCTGATGGTGGAGGAGCTATAGAAAAAGCTAGAAAATCCACAAAGCCAGGTTGAAGAGAAGGTATAGACTACACAAGAAGAAGAATATGAAGGGGGAGATGATAACAAAACTCAACATTTTGATGAACAAGAAAACAAAGCAGCAGATGAGGAGTACTCAGATGAGTTTGTTCATAAGCTTTCAACAGATAGAGAATCGAGAATGGAATTTATCAAGAAAATGCATAATGAATATGAAGAATAAATTGTGAATTTTGCTCTCAACAAAGGAATAAATCCAGACCAACATCATTGGGAAGCAGATGGCCTAGGTATACCTTTTTGCACGATTATTGAAAGTATTAAAAATTACCAGCTTGCAAGGGTAGGATTTTCATCAAACAAGTATCTGGAATATGAAGAGGATATCAATGTAACTAAGGAATTATTTGAAAGCCAATCCTAAATGGAGGAACAAGTGGCTAGATGCTAACAAAGAATGCACGAAAATCTGGAAAGAGGCACCAATTCAGCTAAAGATCAATCCAGCTTATTGTCCAGTAGCAAGAAGAAGGGAATGGACTGTGTTTTGGGAAAGAAGAAATGCAGCACAGATTCTAGTAAAATGGCTGAAGTTTCGAAAGATAGCAGGACCTAAAGCAAGAACATGGCCAACAAAGAAATATATGGTTGACACAGCAGACTTTGTCATATCTACATATAAAGATGTTAATGATCCAACTTGTATTCTATTAAGCAGAGAAATGCGACTTATATTGGCATGTATAGAAACCTTTACAGATACAGATGTCAGAACCCTCAATTACATTGGGTTCAATTCACCAACTGATGCCTTACTTTTTGATTTAAGTGAAACCCCCGACAGAATTTGCTTAATGGCCTATTATAGCAGGACAGTATTTTTGGGAAGTCACTATCTTCAGATTTTTGAGGATGCTTTTGACTATGGATTTTTTGAAAGAGAATCGGAAATTTTTGGGAATTTATCAGCAGTTACAAAATCCAGACTCACAGCTTATGAAGCAGCATATACAGAATACCTAAAGAAAGATATGATAGATAAACCAGAAGTAGCAGTACAATGGACAAAAGCCCTATTTGAAATGGTGAATAACTTGAACATCACAGAAAGAAAAAGTCATGATCTACTATCACAGGTGTATCAAAGAAAGAAGAAGTGAAGGAAGCACTCATTATATATCACCAAGAATATTTTTTGTCAGGAGCCAAAAAGTCTAGGAGGGGAAGAATGTTAGAAGAAGCATTTTTTGAAGAGAAATATTTGTAAATATCAAGAAAATTGTAGAAATATTTATGCAAATGATGTAAAAATGAGGAAGAGTCTTCCTCATGTAAATTAGAATCATATGTATTTTTTCTAGAATTTTTGGAAGCTCTTTGATGGCATATTTTTAGATTAGAAGGGAAAAGGACAAAAACTCAAGTGTAAAAAGGGACACTTGAAAATGTATAAAAGATAATTTCCTCTATTTTGAGAGGGTTGGTTGTATTACTTTTTCTATCCAAGTAATATGAAGAGCTCTCCTGCAAGAAATCCTGCTTTTCTACTTCCATGTGATTTTCTTTGATTTGTTGAGTCTCTTCTATGTGTGATCCATGGAATTTGCAAGCTTCAATTGTGTATTTCTGATTAATGTGTATGAAGAGAGGTGATTCTTAGAGTATTGAGTGAGAAAGTGCTGAAGAATAGAGCTGGAGATGGAAATCATCAGTTTTCACAGAATCACGATTGTCTCGTCTGAGGGATACAGGTACCATTTTTGAGATTTGACTTCATAATTGTGATCTGCTGAGAAAATAACACACTTTAGGCACAAAGATTATTGAAAATGATGTAGTATAGCTCAAGATAATCAAAACCCTAGAAATTTCTCTTCATCTTCATAATTTCTCAGAAAAATAGTCATTTTCCTCCTATTCTTGGATTCCATCAACTTAGAAGGGGTTGTGGTCTTCGTATACTTCCCGGATTGACAAATATAAGATGTATTGTTGATCCTTTATGCTAAAATGATTGGAGAGGACAACTCCAAAGGGTAACAACAAACACCTTGCATGTGTTTGCTTCTTCAAAGCATGTGGGTTCTTCTATAGCCTTGCTCATATAAGCATAATGTCTAGCCATTTTATTAGTCATAGGTAAGTCTTTCAACTAGATAACTTACCCTATCATACCTTCTTATCTCACCATTCCATTGATTTAGATATTTGTTGTTATTGGTCTTTCAACTCTCCCCCTTCTTCCCATGATGATCTGTGCTGAGCTCAATCCATTGGTCTTGATCTCTTTTATTTTCATTGACTTTACTTTTACTCCTTGCATTACTTAATTGAATTGATGTAGGACTACTTCCATCCCATGATGGCAAAGAACTCGACTCTTTTGGTCCACTAAGAACCATGTTCTCTAGTTCATCTTTTGTTATACTCTTCTCTTCATCTGCATCACCATGAATAGATATGTTTGAGGCATATCAAGGTAAGAATTCATCAAATATAACATCTCTTGATACTTTTAGTTCTTTCATCGTAGGGTTATAACAACTATAACCCTTCTACTCACATACATATGCTTTAAAGAAACACCTTCCTAATCTATCATCAAGCTTGTTCCTTCATTCCTTTGGCATCGATACATATCATGTACAACCAAGGACTCTCAAGTGTGAAACATCTGGATTTCTGTTGTACCAAGCTTCATAAAGTGTAGTACCATGTATACCTAATGTGAAAACTCTGTTCATGATGTATATAGTTGTGGTTGTTTCGTGATCCCAATATCAATTCGACATATCCATCTCCTTCATCATTGCCCTATCACATTCTGCATTATACCTTTTCTTTCTTTCTATCATACCCTTTTGTTGTGTTATGTACATGCTGTTGAGAAATCAAGCTCAACATGTGATGATCCAGGATGACAAGTATCATTTTTTCATTTCTCTGACATGTATAGTGTTCATGCTAGTATATGTCAAGGATACTTCATTGAGTTGTACTATATTTATCTACTGACAGTGATAGAACATTTGTTTCTTGCGAACTCATTCATTCTCAAACATTAGGATTTTCCTTATGTATTGTTCTTTGTATATTGCACTTTGTGTATTGTTGTTTTAGGTCATTCTTGTACATTCATTTTATGTAATAAAAGAAAAAGAAGATAATTCTTCATTTCCTCAATTTGTGTGTGTGCTCCTCTTTGATTGTGAGAGTTGATGGGGGAAGTATCTCAACCCCTAAGCAACGACGAAGCACGAATGACCTCGACAGGTATCCTTCTTTGCCCTCTGCACACCAAAAGTGCTCTTACTCAGAGCTTATGCAAAGAACTCTAGTGAGCTTTTGTAGACCTCTAGTAGACACTAAGAGCTTTCCAACAAAACAAAGTTTACTTCAGATGGATGCTTACACAAAGAGAAACAATGTCTACAACATGAGCTAGTTGAATGCTCACAACTGCTAGTCAAGCAGAGACCTCACTTCACTCCAGCAAGCTTTTCTCAGAGATTATACAGAGAATGAATCTCAAACTTAGGTAAAATTTAGAGCACTCTAATAGCTACCCAATTACACCAAAATCATACCAAATTGATAAATAGAGAAGGAGAACAAGCCCTTACAACAGAGAGCAAAATATTTCCAACAGATCCTAGACACAGAGAGAGATATCAATCACACAACTTCACTAAAATGAATGTTGCACCCAGATTACTCAGAGAATGCTCCAGAGAATTTGTGAGCATAAAATAGACTCTAATAGCTATCCAATGAGACAAGAGCTACATCAAATGGATACAATATGAGGGAGAACCAATGCTAACAACTCAGGGGTAGAGAGTTGCAACACTGCCTGCGCACACACATAGATATGCCTACTAAAAGAAAACAAACAAGCAAGCAAGGGGCTTGCTTATCACAACTCCAGCACTTAGTGCTCACTTTACATGAGCTAAAACTCCAAGAAGATGGCCCAAAAGAAGTTGGGATACATGCTCCTTTTATAGTGAGAAGTGTGCCCCTAAAATCTAGGAACTACCTTTCCAAATCAGCCTCCTAACTTGGAGGAATTAGTTGAGATGACTTGGGGAGTGGTTGAGTGAATTTTCTTGATGGAGTCTCGTGGCTTTTGGCTTCCTTTGATTGCTCCACATGTCCATAAAAGATTCCCCACGAATTTGTAGCTTGAAGCTTGACTTTTAACATTCCCCCTCAAGCTTCAATTCTTCGTCCTCATCCAAGCTCCTTCATGTTGATGCATTGCTTGAATTCTGAAATCTTCATCCCATCCAAAGCCTTTGTAAACATGTCGGCAACTTGGTCCTTGGTACCAATATGATGTACTGAAACTTCCTTGGATATCACCTTTTCCCTTATGAAGTGATAGTGCACTTCAATATGCTTGGTTCTAGCATGATAGACAAGATTTGATGCTAGATGAATGCTACTCATGTTGTCACAAAAAATTGGATATGTGTCAACCTGCAAATTAAGCTCCATAAATAACTTCTTAATCCACATTAGCTCACATGTGACTTGAGCCAAAGCTCTATACTCAGCCTCGGTGGAAGATAATGCCACCGTGGGTTGCTTCTTTGAAATCCATGAGATGATCTTGCTACCTAGCATGACTAGGTAACCACTTGTACTTCTTCTATCCTCCTTGGAACTGGCCCAATCCGCATCAGAATAAGCTTTGACCTGCATATCATCATCAAATGAATAGAACAATCCTTCATTTATAGTGGCCTTGAGATATCGTAACATTCTTCTTGCAGCTTGCAAGTGTGTAGTCCTTGGACTGTGCATAAATTGTGATAACACTCCAACTCCATATGCTATGTCAGGCCTAGTTATTGTGGCATAATTGAAAGAGCCTACAATAGATCGATACAAAGTTACATCCTCTAATGGCTCTCCATCAATGGAGCTTAGCTTTACATTAACTTCCATGGGATTTGAAATAGGCTTGCAATGTAGCATCCCAAACCTCTCAAGTAGGTCTAGAATATACTTCCTTTGTATGAGCATAATACCTTCTTCTTTGTATACAACTTCAATGCCAAGAAAATACCTAAGATATCCAAGATCAGATATCCTAAACTCCTTTGCAAGCTTTTCCTTGATCTCCTCAATGCCCTTTGTATCATTACCTATAATGATAAGATCATCTACATACACACACATGTAGACTACAAGTTCTCCTCTTTGTTTGATGAAGAGAGATGGATCCGCCTTGCATTGATTGTAACCACATTTGATCAAATAGTCCACCAATCTTTGGTTCCAAGCCCTTGGAGCTTGCTTTAGGCCATAAAGTGCCTTCTTCAACCTACAAACATGATGTGGAAACTCTTTATGAACAAAACCTAGTGGTTGCTCCATGTATACCTCTTCTTCCAAGTCTCCATTGAGAAAGACATTCTTGATATTCAATTGGAAAAGCTTCCATCCTTTGCTAGCAGCCATTGCAATGAGTGTCCTAATGGTGCTCATCTTTGCCACGGGACTGAATGTCTCTTCAAAGTCCACTCCATAGGTTTGTGCAAAACCCTTGGCCATCAATCTTGCTTTGAACCTAGAAATAGATCCATCTGAGTTCCTCTTTACTTTATACACCCACTTATTACCTATTACCTTCATGTAATCCTTCTTGGGCACTAGAATCCATGTTTGATTTTCCTCAAGTGCGTCGATCTCTTCTTGCATTGCCTCTTTCCATTCGGTGAACCTGCTTGCATCTTCATAGCAATCGGGCTCATGATCTTCTACTACTTTGTTCATATATGCATAATGCGTTGCCATGTATGAATCATAAGTAAACCTTTGAGTTGGATACTTAACTCTAGAAGACTTCCTTTCTTCACCTTTTGGAGGAATAAACCTCCTTTGCCTTGGGAACTTGATCTCTTTCTTTGACGTGGCTTCTTTCTCCATCATGTGTCCATCATCTTCAACTTCATTACCTTCTTCATCCAACTCCACCAATGTTGCTTTGCCTTTGTTGATTGATTGTGCTTCATAGCTTGATGAAGATCTCCCCCTCCATGGTGAGTTCATGCTTGAACTATCTTCATTGATGGAACACCTTGGGCCGCTTAGCTCTAGGTTGATTTGTTCTTCATCATGTCCATGCTTTTCTTCTTCATAGTCCTGCATAAAATCATACTTCTTATACCAAGGGAGTAGCTCATCAAATGCTACATCCCTTGACATCCTCAAGTCCTTTGTGTTTGGGTTGAAGCACCTGTAACCTTTATGATCATTTGAATATCCTAGAAACACACACTTTTCTGCCTTTGGTTGTAGCTTGTGCCTCAATTCACTTGGCACATGTACGTACCAAGTACATCCAAATATCTTCAAGTGGGAAAGATCAGGTTTCTTACCATAATAGGCTTGATATGGTGTCATACCATGGATCCCTAAGGTAGGAGCCCTATTCATTAGATACACGGCGGTATTTGTTGCATCACTCCAAAACATGTTAGGTACATTCATCTCATTAAGCATTGCTCTAGCGATCTCGGCAATGTATCTATTCTTTCTCTCTGCTACTCCATTTTGTTGGGGTGTGTACCTGCATGTTACTTGCCTCTTGATGCCTTAATCCATTAAAAATCAGAAAACTCATTGGAGAAATATTCTACCCCTCCATCGGACCTTAGCTTCTTGATATATGTACCTGTTTCCTTCTCTACCATTGCCTTGAATGCTTTGAAACATGTAAACACATCTGATTTGTTTTTTATGAAATAAACCCAAACCATCCTTGTGCAATCATCTATAAAAGTGACAAAGTACTTGTTACCTCCAATGGATTGCTCTTTGGTTGGCCCCACACATCTATATGTATCAACTCCAATGGATGTTGGCTTATGTAGCCACTCTTCTTGAATGGAAGTCTCGCTTGCTTCCCTAGTTGACAAGATTCACATAAATGCTTCATACCTTGTCCTTGGAAGTTGGGAAGACCTTCAACCAGCCTCTTGAATTGCATTTCCTTCATTCTTTGTATGTTGATGTTACCTATCCTCTTGTGCCACAAGTCCAACTCCAAAATCCTCTTCTCCATATGTGAAGTAGACATGTTGAGTGGAATGAGAATTTACCTCCAAAGTGAAGAGTCTCCCTTGCTTCTTTCCTCTTGCTATGACCTTGTAACCTTTCCTCTTTGTGATAGTAGGTACATGCAAGACATCCTTGAGACATCTTCCTTCCTCCTTGTCATCCAAAGCTACATCTCCAACATGGGAGATCTCATGGGCTGTATCATCACCTGTTTCTACATGTCCTTTACCTTTGGTAACATGTAGATTAGTAAATCAAGAAGCATTGCAACTCATATGGTTGCTACATCCACTATCAATATACCAAGTGTTATCTACTTTGCTTGAATTCCCATTCATATGCATCATCAAGAGATTGTCATTTTCTGAACTTGTAGAAGCATAATTACCTTGGCCTTTGTATGAAGAACCTTGATTATAGCTCCTTTGGTTTCCTCCTTGGTAGCAATCTCTAGCATAGTGGCCAAACTTGCCACATATGTAACATCCTTTGCCATCTTGGTTCCTATTTTGTTGATGTCGTCCTCCTCTTCCTCTTGTTCTTCCTCTCCCTCTTTGTGATGAGGTGCCTTGGTCATGTCCTTGATTGCTTGAGTGGCCTTGCCTTCCTCCAAACCTTCCTTTGCCCCTTCCTTGTCCTCTTCTTCCTTTGCCCCTTTGATTACCTGCATAGAAAACTTGTGCATCCTTGCTTTTAGTTGAACTTCCACTTATGTTCATTTCTTCGGTGACCATGAGAGCAACCAATTGCTCAAAATCGGGAAGATTATCCCTTACATAAACTGAAGTGGTAAAGGGTTTCCACTTCTCATCATCTCTCAAACCATTGAGAGTATAAGCCACAAGATCATCATCGTCTATGTGGCTTCCAATGGATCCCAATGCATGTGATAACTCATTCACCTTAAGTATGTAGTCATTTATGCTACTCCCTGAGCTCTTCCTAAGGTTGTTGATCTCATTCTTGAGTTGGATCTTCCTTGCTTTGGTGCTTGTTCAATAAAGCCTTTCAAGTGTCTCCCATACCTTCATGCTTGAATCCAAGTCTTGGATATGGCCGATCATGCTATTGCTAATGTGTTGGGAAAGAATAAAGATAACCCTCTTGTCTCTTTCATTCCATTCCCTAAAGGCCCTTCTCTGGTCATTGGTTGGATTCTCATCCAACCTAGGTCTTGGTTCACTTCCACTAATCAACCCCCAAAGGCCCTTGCCCATAAGATAGTTGGAGACCCTAAATCTCCATGGTTGATAGTTCCCTTTGTCTAGATTTTCAATTTGAGTGTTTAAGTCTTGCATATCTAGTCTTTGATACTTGACCTAGCCCTTGGCTAATGCTCCAATGTGTGTAAAATGAAAATGAGGCTCTAAGGTTACCTCAATCCAAAGCTTTCCTTAGATGGACACCTTGTGCTCTTGAAACTTTGAGTAGAATAGCTCCCCCTTGATGTGAGCTACCTCCACGAAGCTTTTGTTGATGCAAATCTTCAACCACCAACTCCAAGAGGTCTTTGTGCTTGTATGTGATGCCTCCAAGATGCCCAAATGCTCTGATACCACTGATGGGGGAAGTATCTCAACCCCTAAGCAACGATGAAGCGCGAATGACCTCCACAGGTATCCTTCTTTGACCTCTGCACACCAAACGTGCTCTTACTCAGAGCTTATGCAGAGAACTCTAGTGAGCTTTTGTAGACCTGTAGTAGACACCAAGAGCTTTCCAACAAAACAAAGTTTGCTTAAAATGGATGCTTACACAAAGAGAAACAATGTCTACAACATGAGCTAGTTGAATGCTCACAACTGCTAGTCAAGCAGAGACCTCACTTCACTCCAGCAAGCTTTTCTCAAAGATTATACAGAGAATGAATCTCAAACTTGGGTCAACTTTAGAGCACTCTAATAGCTACCAAATTCCACCAAAAGCATAGCAAATGGATAAATAGAGAAGGAGAACCAGCCCTTACAACAGAGAGCAAAATATTTCCAACAGAGCCTAGACACAGAGAGAGATATCAATCACACAACTTCACTAAAATGAATGCTGCTCTGAGATTAATGATGGAATGCTCCTCAGACTTTGTGCGCATACAATAGACTTTAATAGCTATCCAATGAGATAAGAATTACATAAAATGGATACAATATGAGGGAGAACGAATGCTAACAACTCAGGGGTAGAGAGTTGCAACACTGCTTGCGCACACACATAGATATGCCTACTAAAAGAAAACAAACAAGCAAGCAAGGGGATAGCTTAAGCAAGGGGATAGCTTAAGCAAGGGGCTTGCTTATCACAATGCCAGCACTTAGTGCTCACTTTACATGAGCTAAAACGCCAAGAAGATGGCCTAAAAGAAGTCGGGATACATGCTCATTTTATAGTGAGAAGTGTGCCCCTAAAATCTAGGAACTACCTTTCCAAATGAGCC
Organism: Ceratopteris richardii; assembly: GCA_020310875.1. Lineage (NCBI taxonomy): Eukaryota > Viridiplantae > Streptophyta > Polypodiopsida > Polypodiales > Pteridaceae > Ceratopteris > Ceratopteris richardii. The sequence goes on from CM035406.1 coordinate 10,499,101, forward strand.
TCCTAACTTAGAGGAATTAGTTGAGATGACTTGGGGAGTGGTTGAGTGACTTTTCTTGATGGAATCTCGTGGCTTTTGGCTTCCTTTGATTGCTCCACATGTCCATAAAAGATTCCCCATGAATTTTCAGCTTGAAGCTTGACTTTTAACAAGAGTGTGTGTGTGAGCTCTCTTCCTTATCTCCTTCCTCTTGACATGGTATCAGAGCCAGTGTGGCTATAGAGAACTCATGAAGAAGGTCGACGATGAAGAGTATGCAAGAAGGGGTGCAAAAAGGGTGATTCACAAAGGACCTTAGATTGCTATGAAAATTGGCATGAAAGTAGAAGGCATCAAAATATTTTTGCAAATTATCCCTATAGGGTCACTTGTTTTTGTTAGATTTCGGAGCCATCTTGACCTCCCTTTCAAGCTCTAGGGTGGGGCCCAAAGAAAAACCAAATCAATTAAAAAAAATCTAACTTGCATCCTATTTGGCAACACTCATATATTCCAAGTCCAAAATTTCAAGGGTTTTTGTGTAGTCTTCATACACAAAAACTATGTTTTTGTGAGATCAAACTGTCATGTCATAGGGCAACATTGTTCAAGCAGAAGTACTGCTTGCAGTGTTTTTGTAGTGTTGTGTATCACTGCAAAAATGGCAAACACAAATGGAATGATTCATCTTATGAGCGATAAGCTGGATAAGAACAACTTCAATGCTTGGAGATTAAGAGTGAATAATTTCTTGATGAGAAAATGCTACTAGAAGTACATCAAAGGAGAGAACAAAAATTCTCCAAAGTTACTAGAGAGGAATGAGACTACAGACTAGCTAAGAACATATGAGGAATGGAATCAAGGAGCAGGAGAGGTAATGTATTGGCTATTTGTTAGCATACAGGATAGCATGATTGGGCACATACAAGATGCCAAGAATCCGAAAGAGGCTTGGTATAATTTGTTCACGTTGTATGAGACCAATACAAAGGCATGGAAATTGCAACTCAAGAACGACTTGCATAGGGTGGAGAAAAAGGGCATATCGGTAAGTGAATACACCCTAAAACTTAAAAGCATATGTGAGTCACTTGCATCTATTGGCATGAATGTAGATGACAATGATCAGGTTGAAGTGTGCCTTCCTAGTTTAGGAGCTACATATAAGCAGTTCAGAACCTCTATAAAGACTAAGGAAAATATTTTGAATTTTGTTAATCTGCTGTCCATGTTCATTATTGAAGACAGAAATCTTGGTGAGGACTCAAACTCCCAAGGAAAACCTAGTTCTAAGTAGGCATTCTACTCACACAGAGGTAGAGGTTTCGAAAGTGGAAGAGGAAAAAGGAACCAAGACCAAGGTCATCACCAGAATCATCCAAGAGGTAGAGGAAACTTTGGTGGTAGGGGGAGCCAAAGAGGTTGTAGAAATTTGCAAAGAAATGATTCAAGTAATGATAGGAAAGGATGTTGAAATTGTGGTAAACCTAGACACTTTCGATGTGATTGCAGGTTGAAGAATCAAAATAACATAAGGTAGAAAGATAACTATGCATCCACAAGTTCATATGATTCTGAGAAGTTGTGCATGGTTCAACATCATATGATGAACTACGATGTCTGCTAATGTTTTGAAATCAAATGGTAATGTCTGGTATGTTGATTCTAGTGCTTCAAATCACATGACCAGTCATGCAGCATGGTTTAGTGGTTTGCAAAAATTACCATTTCTTTGATATGTTGAAATAGGTGATGACACATCACACCATATCGAGCATACAGGAAACATAGCATTGTCTATTGAGGATGGGAAGGCAAAACATCTTATTGATGTGGTGCATGTTCCAAATATAACAAAGAATCTAGTTTTTTTGGACAAATGGATGACCAAGGATTACAAATCAAGTTCAATCTTGATGGGTTATATGTAGAAGAGTATAAATAGGATGGATGATTGATTGCCAAAGGAAATAAAGTGGGTAGGATGTTCACCTTAAATGCGAAAAGTCATGAAATGAATGCAGCCATGTTTGCAAAAAGGTGTAAGAGTTATTGCTGATATAGAGATCTCACATGCAAACTTGCATAGGCTAAAATTGATGTAGTCAAAGGAGATTGTCAATGGACTACCATATTTCAACGTTGAAAAAATGCAAACATGTCAATTTGGTAAATAGTCAAGAGCATCATTTCTGCATGACAAGCATGTTATGAGAATGTTCTAGAAATAGTACATATAGATGTTTGGGGTCCTACAAAGGCCACATCTATGGGGAGTTGCAGGTTTTATGTTACTTTCATTGATGACCATGCACGAAAACTATGGGTATATTTCATGCAAGAGAAGAGTGAAGCATTCACTCACTTCGAGAATTTCAAGGCTATGATGGAAAAGCAGACAAGAAAGTATATTTAGACATTAAGGTCTAATGGAGGAGGTGCTTACATGTGAAATGAGTTTAGTAACTTTCTAAAAATTCATGGAATTCGATGTCACTTTGCATGCAGGCACACACCATAATAGAATGACATTGTTGAATGCAAAAATAAACATATTAAGGCCTATTCAAGAAATTTGGGAATTATTCAAGTCCCATTTGTATTTCTTACTATGTTAACTTCTTACGTTTGAGGCCAACCCCCATATCCCATTTATAATACAATTATCCTTAATATTAAAGTGTCAATTTAATATAATCCAATCAAGATATAATAATGTGTTGTACTATTACAATGAGTCAAAACATGAAACATTGGGACACAAAGAACTATCCCAAAATCTTGTGTAATTCCCATTTTTCCTAAATAGGCCATTATTGCAAAAATAGGAAGAGCCTTGATGGCTGAGAAGAATATGCCTCATTGTTATTGGGCAAAAGCTCTTCACATTACTGTATAGATCATGAATAAAACTACAGATGGTGTTGTACATCAAGTTATACCTAAAGAGAAGTTAACAGGTAAAAAGCCAAAATTATCATATATGAAAGTTTTTGGTTGTATTGCATATGTACATGTTCGAGATGAGTTCAGGATGAAGCTTGATCCAAAAGCAAAATTATTTATCTTCATTGGATACTCCCTTGAGCAAAAGGGATATAAATGTTATAACCCACTCACATGAAACGTGAAGGCAAGTAGAGATGTGGTGTTTGATGAAATGTCAAGCTTCTATGAAGATGCCAAAGATGGACTTAATCTTGAACCAAATGACAAACAAAATGCTGAAAAATCAAGTGGGGAATTTCAGGTTTTGAGTGGTCCAAATGTGTCACTAAGCAATAGTTCCAACTTAAATCCATGGAGTGGAAGATTGCAAGGAAATTTTAGTCTTGCAAATACATCAAAGAAAATTTAAGAAATTTTTTTTGCTAGCAATAAAACATCTCTAGGTTTTGAAGACATTGATGGAGATTCAAGCAGTTCAAAAAGAGCCTTGATGAGGAACTTGGATTGCTCTCTATCAAGACTCCAAGAGAGGCACATGTAGATGATACAAGGAGAAGTTACCCAATAACAAGAAGATCTAGGAGGATGTGAAATTCAATTCAATGATTGACATATGACAATTACATGGCTCATCATTGTGCCTACATGGGAAAGGTAATACAAGATGCTCAACCCTCTTGTTTTGAATATGCAATAAAAAATACAGATTGGAAAAAAGCTATGGATGAGGAGATGGCTGCACTTTATGGAAACGATACATGGAAGTTGATTCCATTGCCACAAGGAAAGAAACCCATAGGCTACAAGTGGGTTTACAAGGTAAATCACAATGCTAATGGTAGCATAAACAGGCACAAAGCACCATTGGTAGCAAAAGGATGCACAAAATTATGGCATTGATTATGAGGAAGCATTTAGCTCTATAGCTAAAATGTCTACTATCTGAACACTTGTTGCATTAGATACAACAAAAGGATGGACTTTTCATCAGATGGATGTGAAGAATGCTTTCCTACATGGTGAGTTACAGGAAGAAGTATACATGGACTAGCCACATGGATCCTGTTGGATACAATGTCCAACAATGTCCAAAGTTTCCAGTACAATAGATATATAATACGTTCTTGATACATTTCTTACAACAAATGTTGCGTGGCAATGTTGATAAAGCAAAATAGCTTCAAATCATCTACGTGATTTCAAGCCCATTGAGCAGAGTAGTGCAACACGAATAGATGTTTCAGTGAAGTTTTTCCCAAAACTCTCAATGTTGTTTGAGAATAGATATGTTTTTAGTTTGTGCTTTTCAAATACAAAATCGACATCTTTTGCAATGGATGTTAAGCGATCGTTGACTGATTTACCTTTATGCTTTAAAGATTTCTTTTAGTAGTGCTTTTCATAGGGATACACAACCTATATAAAGATAGGCAAGCTCGTTATGTAATTATCAACTCAAGAAGCTTTAGCAAGAGCTCTACTCTCTTGGAGGTGATCACAGAGTATCTTCTCAAGTGCTCAACGCAAGGAGGAGATATTGGAGGCCATCTTGGAGAAAGTTTTCATCAAAACTTGGAGGAGTTGTGATCTACATCTTGGTGATTATCTGGAGGAGATTCTATCAGCTTAATGGTTTAGTAGTTTGCAGAAAATGCCAGTTCCTGGATATGTTGAAACAGGTGATGATACATCGCATCCTATTGAGCATAGAGGAAACATAGCATTGTCTATGGAGGACGGGAAGGTAAAACATCTTGCTCATGTGCTTCATGTTCCAAATATAATAAAGAATCTGGTTTCTATTGGACAATTGGTTGACCAGGGATTACAAGTCAGGTTCAATGCTGATGGATTATATAAAGAAGAGTACAAGCAGGATGGATGATTGGTTTCCAAAGGAAACAAAGTCGGTAGGATGTTCACCTTAAATGTGAAGATTCCTGAAATGAATGCAGCCATGTTTGCAAAAGGTGCAGGAGTTATTGGAGATATAGAGATGTGGCACAAACGGATTGGACACGCAAACTTGCAAAGGCTAAAATTGATGCAGTCAAAGGAGATTGTCCATGGACTACCAAATTTCAAAGTCGCAGAAATGCAAAAGGTATGTGCAGCATGTCAATTTGGTAAACAATCAAGGGCATCATTTCCACATGACAAGCATGTTAGTGAGAATGTACTAGAAGTAGTGCATATAGATGTTTGGGGTCCAGCAAAGACCACATCTATGGGCGATTACAGGTTTTATGTTACTTTCATTGATGACCATACACGCAAAGTATGGGTATATTTCATGAAAGAGAAGAGTGAGGTGTTCACTCACTTCCAAAATTTTAAAGCTATGGTGGAAAAGCAGATAGGGAAGTACATTTGGACATTAAGATCTGATGGAGGATGTGAATACATGTCAAATGAGTTCAACAGTTTTCTAAAAAATCATGGAATTCGGCATCAATTTTCATGCAGGTACACACCACAATAGAATGGCGTTGCTGAACGCAAAAATACACATATTGTAGAAATAGCAAGAGCTTTGATTGCTTAGAAGAATATGCCTCATTGTTATTGGGCAGAAGCTGTGCATACTGTTGTATACATCATGAACAGAACTCCGACTTCTAGTGTACATCAAGTTACACCTAAAGAGAAGTTTATAGGTAAAAAGCATATCGAGGTACATAATCACTTCATCAGAGAGAAGGTATTAGCAGGTGATATTGATCTTGTTTATGTGAGAACAAATGAGCAGGTTGCTGATATTTTCACCAAAGCACTTGGAGCTGAGAAGTTGAAGAAGTTTTGCGAGATGCTTGGATTACAGGATATGGCGTTGAGCTTGAGGGGGAGTGTTGAGATATCAAGCTCAACATGTGATGATCAAGGATGACACGTACCAGTTTTTTGTTTCTCTGACATGTATAGTGGTCACACCGGTATATGTCAAGGATACTTCATTAAGCTTTATTAGATTTATCTACCGAGAGTGATGGCACATTTGTTCCTTGCCAACTCACTCGTTTGCAGACATTAGGTTTTTCCTTATGTACTGATCTTTATATATTGCAAGGCTTGTTGTATTCTTGTTTTTAGGTCATTCTTGTACATTCCTTTTATGTAATAGAAGACGAAGAAGAAGGTCATTCTTCCTTGCCTCAGTCTGTGTGTGTGCTTCTCCTTAAGAGTGAGAGTGTGTGTGTGTGAGCTCTCGTCCTTATCTCCTTCCTCGTGACACCTCAGCCTTGTTTGCCTCTTCCTTTGCCATGATTCCTTCCTCCTCCTTTGCCTTTACCTACATAAAAGGCTTGGAATTCATTGCCCTTTGACTTTGAGCCTTCAATATTCATCTCATCAGTGACCATTAAGGACAAGAACTGCTCAAAATCTAGAAGCTTTTCACTTCTCATCATCCCTAAGCCGATTTAAGGTATATGCAACTAGGTTATGATCAACTATCTAACAACCTATAGAGCCCAATGCATGAGTGACCTCTTTGATATTCAATATTTAGTCATTTATGTTGCTACTAGGGATCTTCCTCAAGTTTTTAAGTTCATTCTTCAACAAAATCTTCCTAGCTTTAAATTAAGTAGAGCAAATTCTCTCTAGAGTTTCCCATACTTTAATGGAAGTATCTAAATCTTGTATATGCCCAATAATGACATTGCTAATATGCTATGAAATTATGAAGATGACTCTTTTATCCCTTTCATTCCACTCTCTAAAGTTCGTTAAGTGATCATGAGTTGGATTCTCTCCTAATCAAGGTCTTACATTTGTACCACTATTGAGACCCTATGCATAATCCTTTTCCCATGAGATAAATATATATCCTAAACTTCCATGGCTGATCATTATTCTTATCCAACTTCTCAACATGAGAGTTGTATTTAAACATGGTGATTTCTAATCCACTTTTCTAGATCCATTTGATGTAGAGGAAATGAATAATAACAAGAATCGGAGCTCTGACCTTTAAGATGTGTTCAACAAATGAGGCTTGTGTCACCCTTTTTCACTAGGAGGCTCCCCTTTGTTTGATGTGTGCCTTTGAGCTTAATTCAATTGTTCTTCTTCCTTCAAATGCCTTCAAAGTCTTCTCTTGGTCCTCTTGAATGCTTCGTATAGGACCAATAGACCTGATATCACTCTTAGGAAAATTTGCAACTTCCCTATTCAACCATGAAGCAATGGTAGCCAATTTGACATAAAATGGTTACTCTTACTAGGACAACCAATCCATTGAAGATAAACAACTTACGGTCTTCATTAGGCAGACACAAATAGACACCTTCTCAATCTTTAATTTGCTTCTATCAAATTATGGAAAGAAATGACATGAGATTCAGTCCAACTTTAGAATATTTTATTAGCTTTCTAACAAACTAGAGATTACAAATAATGCATGAGATATGAATAATGAACTCTGCTCAACTCTTAGAGCAATCTAGATCACTCACATAGAATTTTGTGTGCTAGCTATGGCTACACAAAATTTATTCAAATCACCCAAGTAAGAAGAGGGCTTTCTTATCTCACGTGCCTACTATACCCTTGATCTATAATTCAAAGATGGTTGTGTGTAGATATAGAGATGGAAAGATTCCCTATAAGTTGGGAGTCACTTTTCCTATTTTATAGGCAATTACTTACACTTAAATTTGATTCAAACTTTGGCTATTGAGGGAAGAGTTCAAATTCAAATTGAGGCATGATATCTTTGTTCTTGAAGGCTTGTCAGATGAGGCTCCAAGTCGCATCCATCTGATGGTCAAATTTAGACTAAGGTTGAAGCTTGTATTTCAAAACAAAAAACATAAATGACCAAGGAGAACTAGACAAAACAAAAACAATGAGAGATAAAAACCTAGAGCAAATGCTAAATCCTTGAGGTCAATCCATTTGTACACATTAGGCACAAGTAATCAAAGTTTCTTGTGAGCAAGTAGACACTTTTCTTTACATGAATCCTAATACAAGAGATGTGTACTGGGCAACACACAAATATTCACATAATGCTCCATCACACATGAAGCTTAGAGTTTTGAAAAATTACCATGGGCCTAGGGAGTCTCATACCTTTGTCAATGGAGTAGGTAATAGATTTTAGAAACTTGTGGAAGAACTAAGAACTTCATATACCTACCAAAACAAATCCATATTTTCTAGGAGAAGTGCACAAATGCATGAAGTAGATGAGGAACACCTCAAGACAAATGTGGAGTTTGAGAATCATAGGATTAATGTACAAATTCATAACAACAATTAAGCGATGTATCAAAATAGAGAAGAATAAAGAGATGAGAATATAGAATTTTTTTTTGTAAATTCACATATTCCACCAATTATAGCCAATAGGAGTCAACTTGAAGAAGCTAGAAACATAAGGAACAATAGACAAAATGGAGAGAACCTTAACATTTCAAGATGAAAAAATAGGGAAAGGTTTCACGGGTAGTATTGAAAACCAAGGCCATCTCAAATAGTAAGGAGCCTAAGAAATCATTGTGATGGATCCACTCATCCATATGGTCATGTAATAGAATTCAAACAAATCCTAAGATTGGAAGAAGTGGAAGATTACTTCACTCAATATGAAGCACTTGGATTAACATTGAAGGTTATAGCCTTCATGTGGTTTTAACCACTCACGAGGGAGAGTTTTTCTAGCATTGAAGCATTATTAGATGAGTTTATAGGTGATTTTTAAAAAAGAGGTATCAAACATGGTGGTACTTCTACTCTAATTGACACCTTTAAACAAAAACTAAATGAAATACTGAGATTGGTAGCAAGGGGATTTAAACAATACCTAGATAGATTTCCAACACAAGAGAGACCATCAATGTAGAAAAGAATATCCCTATTCACAAAAGTGTTAGCAAATGCACATCTAAGAACTATGGTGTACTACAGAAAATGTGATGACCTGAATGAGTGTGTAAAGGGAGCCATACATATAGATCACAACCGAGGTCAAGATTTACTAACCAATGATTTTTCTTCAACAACAGACAATAAGTTACCACATAATGAGGAGTTATCCATAGCTTTTGCTAAACATCTAGGGTTATGGTTACAATAAACTAATCCTCAAAGAACTCAGATAAAAAAATCCTTCAACTCTAGGGGGATCATCCTACAAATTTCTATCAAAAACCTAGAAACTTATTCCAGGGAGATAAGAGAGTAAAAATTCTTTCAGACTGAAAGAAATTGAAACACCCAAGGTGGGCCATTCAAAAAAGAATCATAAAGGGAAAGAATACATCATTAGGATACCCATCAAGTGAAAGAGAAACAAAATCATGATGTACCTAAACTTGTTATAGGACAACAACATCCTTTGCCTACAAATTTAGTGCTTGTTGAATACCTTTGGAAGATTGGTGATGATACGAAAGGTGCGTATTCATAGGCTATGGATGTGACTAGAAGGGTATAGATGTTATAACCCCACACCAAAGAAACTAAAGGTATCATGGGATGAACTTCTACCTTGGTATGCTAAAAATGTATCTATGCAAGTTAATGAAGATGAAGAAAAGAGGATTTTGAGAGATGAACTAAAGGGCATGGTTCTTATTGGACAAAAAGTGTTGCGTTCTCAACCATCATTGGATAGAGGTGGTCCTACATCAAGTCCCTTTTGTGATGCAAAGAGTAAAGGCAAATCCATAATCACAAAAATAGAAGAAGATGAAGACCTATGGATTTAGCTCAATATAGAAAATCATGCAAAGATGGGGGAGATCTCAAACACAAAAAAATATCCAAATCAATGGAATGGTGAGATATGAAGGTCTGATAGGGTAAGGTATCTACTTGAAAGACTTACTTATGACTCATTTATGGCTAGATAGTATGCCAATTTGAGCAAGATCATTGAAGAACCCATCTGCATTGAAGAAACCACATGCATTGAAGAAGCAAACACATGCGGGGAGTGGTGAGAAGATATGTAGGAGGAGATCAAGGTTTTGGAAGACAATCACACTTGGAATCTTGTACCAAGGAAGAGCGATATGAAGGTAGTGGAAACAAGTGGGTTTATAAGGTAAATACATATTCAAATGGTAGTATTTTTATGTATAAAGCTAGGCTTGTATCCAAAGGCTTTTTTGAGATATACAGAATAGAGCATGAGGAAATTTTTAGCCCTATGGCTAAGATGACTACCATAAGAGCTATCATTGCTACTGCATCAAGCAAGAATTGGAAGATATATCAACTTGATGTGAAGAATGCATTCCTCAATTGAGAGCTAGAGGCAGTGGTGTACATGGAACAAGCATTTGCGTTTTAAGGAAAAGTCAAGGATGGTTATGTTTGTAGGTTGAAGAAAACACTATATGGTCTCAAGCAAGCCTAAAGAGCATGGAAACGAAGGCTTGTGGACTATTTGATCAGTTGTGGTTAAAATCAAAGTAAGGTGGATTCATCATTCTTCTACAAGAGGGAAGGTGAATTGTTTGTCTACTTATGTGTATGTGTAGATTATCTAATTATCACAAGAGATCATGAAGAAGCTAACAAGGACATCAAAGGGAAGCTTGAAAAAGATTTCAAGGTCTTAGACCTTGGATATCTAAGGTATTTTTGAGGATTTGAATCCATATATAAGGACAATGGTATTTAGCTTATGTAGAGAAAGTATATTTTGGATGTCATCAAGAGTGGAAAGAAGATTTGGAAGATCAAAAAAGAGACATAGTGATTCAATTTCAGAGGCTGAATCAGATTCAAACCACTGACTCTGATTTGGATACACAAGATGAAGAAGTGGTGGTGAGAAAGCACCCCAAAAATAAAGGTAAACAAAGAAAAGAGGAAGCCTTGATTAGTAAGTTAAAGAAACATGGATATTCTATAATAGGTCCAAATAAGAATTTTTTTGTTTTATATTTGTGATAAAGATGGACATACAACAAATCAGTGTTGCTATAACCCCACGCATAGAGGGCAAGGTTCAAGGCAGGACAATAGAGCTAATAATGAAGTGGCTATCAATCAAGCTATTCCAATTCACGGTCGAGGTAATTTTTAGAGGCAGTAAGGATGGCCCCCATGGAGAGATCACGCAAACTAGCAAGGAAATGATCAACAAAGAAATCAGCAGGGTAGACCACCTACAGTGATGCCTTGTGGATATTGTTCAGCACCTAATAATTGGATAGGGCCTAATTGTCCTTTATGGGTAAAGCAAGAAATAGGTATACCAATGGTTCGATATAATAAAAGTAATCAAGAGGGGTAGAAGCAACAACAGGTTCAGCAAGCTTCTCAAGCCAATGCTATAGTGATAGAATTATGAGATCAGGAGTGTCGTAACAATGTAGGTGCTAGTACATTAGGAGGCTTACATCTGAATCAAGAAAATCAATGGAATTGTGATTGCAAGCAATGTGGGAAGGCTAAAGAAGTGAATGTCTTGGTAGTTACAAGGCCTAAAAATAAAGGTCCTATCAATTGGCAGGAACAAAGATATATCATAGATCAAGTTCAAAAACGAATCCAACAGGATCAGCAAAAACAGGTGCAATTTGCAAGTTCATCTCAAGAAGAGAATGATGTAGTCTTTGTACAAGAAATGAATAAGGAGGATAAAACTCAGTCCAAGCAAGATCTAAATAATGACTGGTTTGAGGTAGTCATTAAGTCTCCTTTACAATTGTCCTTAGATCAGTTATTATCTTTGGTACCAACTTTTAGAGAGATGTTATTAAAGAAGCTTGTTGGAGAGTAGTCAAAGCCATCAACTCGATAGGTACCATCAACATCAGCTAATAATATTGATGTGGCTGATGTAGATTTTGTTGTGCCAATAATTCAAGTATAGTATAATGAAATGCGATTTGATGAAGTGTTGTTTGATGGTGGCTTAGGAGTGAATATATTACCTGAGCATATTTTTAAAGAAATGGGCAAAGGGGCTTTGGCTCCCATGCCTTTTCAAGTAAAAATGGCGGATCAAACTAGAGTTCATCCATTGGGCATCCTGAAGCAGCAACAAATCATTATTTCAAGGATTTCATTCATCGTAAACTTTGTGGTGATTAGGATGTCTGAGTCTGCATATCCGTATGAAATGTTGTTAGGAAGATCTTGGTTCAGTTTGGCTAAGGTTAATCAAGACTGGGAATTGAATGTGGTGGTGATTACAAAAGGTAAAAGGCAGGTGACAATTCCCATGAAATGTAGAAGAAACATGTCCGTATAGGAGAAACCATTGATGGCTCAGACTATTAGTTTGGTAGATGAGATAGAAGATGATGAGGAGGGAGAATTTCTGAAAGCAAACCTAACTGTTGTACTAGTTTTAGAGGTAGATGTGGAAGGTGTGCTAGCAAAGGATAATGAAGTAGTGATGGAGTCAAGTGAGCCAGTTCCAGTAATGCATTGGAAGACACACAAGTGTGACGGATGTTTGAACAAAGTTTGGAAATTCCTACGCAGTAGAAACTTGAGCAGCAAGAGAAGAGAATGTTGGAGATAGACGTCTGCGGAAGCACGCGAATAGCACAAGGAAGAAGAAGACGCTTGGAGCACAAACACACAATACTAAAATGTATTACTAGAGAATGTACAAAGATAAGTAGCCCATTACGGCAATAGGCGTATATACAAGCCGGGGGAAAAAAACCTCCTAAAGAGGGAAAAAAGTGCCCCGGTGGTCCTAGAGTGTTCACACACATCACTACCTAAATATATCAACAAATCCCCCCTGGGAGCGATGCGGTGAACAAGGAGCTGGCACTCATGTATAAGGAAGTGCCAAGCTATGTGGAAATCACTCCACAAAAGGAAGTAAGCCCAAAGCTTTGCGGAAAGCTTCAAACTTCTCCCTAGGCAGAGCCTTCGTGAAAAGGTCTGCAATGTTCTCCTGACATAGTGATAATGCACCTCAATGTGCTTAGTGCGAGCATGGAACACAGGGTTCCTCGCAACTGCCAATGCGCTTTGACTGTCAATGAAGATGGTGGTGGCAGAAGACTGGCCAACACCCAAATCAGCCATAAGGCGTCTGAGCCACACACACTCAATAGTCGCTGTGAAAGCTGCCCTATACTCAGCCTCACAACTGGAAGTGGCCACAGGCTGCTTCTTGCTCAACCAAGATATACATGAGCTACCAAGCATGAAGCAAAAACCGCTGGTGGACACACGAGTGTCATAGCAACCAGCCCAATCTGAGTCAAAAAAAGCATGCAAATCTGGCGGTAGTGATCCCCCCTTGGGATAAAACAACCCAAGTAGCCGAGTACCACTCAAGTAGCGAAACATGCGCTTAACCGCCTTCCAATGCGTGACTCCTGGGCAATGCATAAACGTGCTCATCTGTGAGATAGCAAACTGAATATCTGGTCGAGTAATGCATAAGTAAATCAAGCATCCAACAGCCTGTCGATAGAGAACAGAATGCATCTCCAGCATCATGAAGACTCAATCGTAAACCTGTCTCCATAGGAGTGGCAATAGGCTTACAGTCTTTAAGGCCAAAACGCTGCAATAATGTGTCAATATATTTGGTTTGACACAAAGCCATTCCACCATCAACTTGCAGAAACTGAATGCCCAAATAGTGATGCAAATGCCCCAAATCAGACATCTCAAATGAGGCATGCAAATCAGCCTTGAAATCAGCAATATGCTTCTCAATAGGACCAGTGAGCAGCATGTCATCAACATAGACAACAATGATCAGAAGCACATCATTAGCACGCTTAACATATAAGGTGGTTTCAGTTGGACTGTTCACAAAACCATCTGCAACCAGATAGGCATGTATCTTCTCATACCAAGCACGTGGTGCTTGCTTTAAACCATATAATGCCTTCTTTAACCTGCACACGTGGTTTTAATGCCCTTTCTGCACAAAGCCACGGGGCTGAAAAACATACACTTCTTCATGTAAGTCACCATTCAGAAATGTTGTTTTAATGTCCAACTGATGTACATTCCAACCGTGATGGGTTGCAAGTGCACAAATGCTCTGAACAGTAGTCATACGGCATGTAGGTGCAAAGGTCTCATCAAAATCAATGCCTCTTTCTTGCGCATAACCCTTTGCAACAAGCCTAGCCTTATACCTGTCAACAGTACCATCAGGTTTATGCTTTAGCTTGTATACCCACTTAGTGCCAATGGCCTTCTTTCCAGGAGGCAAGTCACATAAAGACCATGTACCATTCTTCATTATAGCATCATATTCAGATTGCATGGCAGCCATCCAATTTTCTGAATTCTGTGCTTCATCAAAAGAAACAGGCTCATTCTCATCACAGAGACTAGACGCAGCCATAGCATAGCAATTTGATGCAAAGGAGGCACTATGAGAGCCTGAACGAGTACGATATGACAAAGGTGCATCTAATTTGTTGTCACGCAAAGTCTGCACTAGCCATTTTGGCATAGTTTTTGCCTGCTCAATATCAGCTCTCTCATCAACAAGTACATCATGTAAATCTGCATCAGAAATAGAATGATCTGCATCATCATATGAAACCTGCAAGGGTTGAGAAGTTGCCTCATTAGGACCGGCACTAGATTGTCCACCTGTAAAAAGAGGCATCAAATTATCATACATGTCTTTGGAGCTAACAGATGTCTCCTTAGTACATGAAAGCAATGGCTGAATAGCATCTTCCACAAAGACAACATCATGGCTAACCAGAATGCGTTTAGTCTATGGATGATACGGACGATAGCCTTTACTTTCAGAACTGTACCCAACAAAAATACATTTTACTCCCTTATCATCCAATTTTCTGCGATGTTGTTCAGGCACTAATGCATATGGCAAACAACCAAAAACACGCAGATGAGCAACAGATGGCTTGCGGTCATGCCAAGCCTCATATGGAGTGATAGACTGCAACGCTTTAGTGGGACACCCTGTTCAGTACATATGCTGCACACATGACAGCCTCAAGCCAGAAACTATGTGGTAAAGCCTGACTTTTGACCATGCACCTCGCCATCTCCATGAGTGACCTGTTCTTTCGTTCAGCAACTCCATTCTGTTGAGGTGTATACGGCACTGTACACTGGTGTTTTATCCCACGTTCAGCCAGAAATGCATTAAAATCTGAAGACATATATTCCCCCCCTCGATCAGAACGGAGGGTGCCCATTTTACATGCTGACAGATTTTCAGCCAAAACCAAAAACTGTTTGAAGCACATGAACACTTCGGACTTTGCTTTGAGTGGATATACCCATGCCTGCCTGGAAAAATCATCAATGAAAGTCATGAAGTAAAGGTAATTTCCAAAAGAGGGTGTCTGCATAGGACCACAGACATCACTATGTACAAGCTGCAATTTGTGCGTAGCCCGAACTGAACCATCTTTTGGAAAGGAAGAACGCTGCATTTTGCCCAAAATACAGCCTTCACAAACATGTTTTCCAGGAGCCTCAAGTTTGGGCAAAGAGGACACCATTTCAGATTTCTGCAGGCGTAGCAAACTAGCAAAATTCAGATGACCAAAGCGTGCATGCCAAAGCTTTGCATCTGACATAGCCTTAGAATCATGAACTGCACATGCCGAATCATTCACAGATCTTTCATAGTCTATGAGCTTATACAGCCCACGACATAAAATGCCAGAAGCAATAATCACATCACCATTTGAGAGATCATGGATTGTACACCTGTCATCAACGAATTTCACATCCAAGCCAATCTTGGCTAATGCAGAAACTGATAACAGGTTTTTTTTGATCCGTGGCACAAATAAAGCATATGACAAAGTGAAAGAAGTACCATCAGCAATAGTCAGAATGATCTTACCAACTCCCATAACAGGATAAGAGGACTTATTGGCGCATGTGACAGTATTCCCTGTAGGGGCAGGCTCGAGTGAAGAGAAGAAACTGCGCTGCGAGGTAATATGTTTGGTCGCCCCACTGTCAAAGTACCAAACATCTGAGTCTACTGCAGACATGCACTGATCATGAGAAGATGGGTCAAAACTGCAGACAGTAGTAAACGCCCATTCTTCTTCCTGCACAAGATTTGCAGACTTTGTTTTTGGTCTAGAGGCCGCTGCAACAACCATTCCAGCCTCTTTCTTCTTTGCCTCTTTAGCAGCCAGTTTTGGACAGTTCTGTATGATATGATCATTTCCTTTACAGTACTTGCAAAACAATTTCTGCTTTTCTGATTTCTTCTCATCTTTATCCTGGTTCTTCGATTGTGCAACATTTACAGATTTCTGCTTACTAGTAGAAGAGCTCCATTTTCCTTTGCCCTTTTGACTAGCCAGGAAAGCTTGATCTGCAACACGCATAATGGACCTGTTCTGCCTGGACTGATCTTCCTGCAACAGAACAAAGACTAACTCCTCAAATGACAAGGCATTTGGATTGCCTTTCATCATCAACCGAAGAGTAGAAGCAAAACTCTGATATGAATCAGGAAGACCATTCAGAATGGTCTGCACAAGTGAGCTATCTGGTATAACCTCATCAGCAGAAATCAACTGTTCCTTCAAATCTTTGATCTTCGTTAAGAAACTGTCCATAGAATCACCTTCATTCATGTGCTCACTCTCCAACTGTTTTCGGAGGTAAGCAACATGAGCCTCATTCCTAGCCTGGTACAAAGTGGTAAGTGTATCCCAAGCATCCTTTGCTGTTCTGCAAGAGCGAATGTGAGGAATAATGGCACGTTTGACAGACAAAGCTATCAATGCATGTGCCTGGGCATCTCTATCATCCCAGCGAATCTGCTCTGCAGTAGGTGTAACAGAAACAACAGCACGAATAGGAATCTGTGGAATATCATCTTCGACACCATCTTCATCAACTCCAGCACCTGTATTTGCAGTACCTGTCGCTATAGGTGTAACAGGACGTCTTTCAACACCCTACACAATGTTCCACAATCCTTTTGCAACCAGTACATGTCACATCATATAAGCCCATAATGGGTAGTTGGTACCATCCAACTTATCCTCAATAGCCAACATACGGAATACATCACTACTCTCAGCCATGGCTCGTGACTAAAATACCTTGATGAAGAAAATTGACTGTATCTCAAAAAGTTGAACGGAACTGCCCAGACGAGTTCTGCTAGACCTGTAGCAGACTTCGAGACGCTTAAATTGGCGAACAGAAACTGGTATATACCTTTGGCACAAAAGGACAAAATAGCCTACACAAGCGCTGTGATAGTGCGTTCGGAGGCTGAAACGAGCTCAGATCACGATTTCAGCACCAGAAAGCGAAGCCGTTTTGATCTCGGAAACACTCCGAGTATGCTCACCAAATTTCGTGCGAACTGAGACTGCAAATGGAGGAGTGTCGACGGCGCCCTAGAAGAAGCGACAACTTGCTCTGATACCAATTGTTGGAGATAGACGTCTGCGGAAGCACGCGAACAGCACAAGGAAGAAGAAGAAGCTTGGAGCACAAACACACAATACTAAAATGTATTACTAGAGAATGTACAAAGATAAGTAGCCCATTAGGGCAATAGGCGTATATACAAGCTGGGGGAAAAAGACCTCCTAAAGAGGGAAAAAAGTGCCCCGACGGTCCTAGAGTGTTCACACACATCACTACCTAAATATATCAACAGAGAAGAGGTTATTAATTTGGCAAGAAAAAATTATGAGAAATAATATGCAAGTTCTGGTAGGGTAAAAGAGGATGAACTTCAAGAAATTAATTTCGGAACAGAGACTGAACCAAAGATGGTGAGAGTAAGTAAAGAACTGGAGGGTCAGTTCATGGAAGATGTGATTTTCTTATTAAAGGAATGTGTGGATGTTTTTTCTTGCGATTACTCACAGGTGAAAGGAATGGACCCTGATTTACATCAACAACGCATAAATTTAAAGAAGGATGTAGTTTTGGTTGCGCAAGCAAAGGTATCTGATGAATCCTTATTTTGCTAAGCAGGTTAAGGAAGAAATTGATAAACTATTGGCCGTTGGATTTATTAAACCGGTTAATCAGGTTACATGGTTGTCTCTTATTATAGTGGTCCCTAAAAATAATGGGACGTTGAGAATTTGTGTTGATTATAGAATGTTAAATGCAACAACAATTACATATCCCTTCCCTATGCCGTTTTGTGATGTCATATATGGATGTAGTAGCTGGACACGAGATGTATAGTTTTATGGATGGATTCTCAGGTTATAATCAAATTCGTGTTGTTGAGGAGGATTAGCATAAAACTGCATTCATTATAGAATTTGGTGCCTATTTCTTTACAGTTATGAGTTTTGGATTGAAGAATGGACCTCCCTTGTTCAATTATGTGGTGCATAGTGTTTGAACCTTATCTGTAGGATTTCATGCAAGTCTTTGTGGACCATTTTTCATAGTTTGGAAAAAAGGTACAACATTTGCTGCATCTAAAATCTTGTTTTGATAGATGCAAGAAATTTAGGATGGTGCTCAATCTGTTTAAGAGTTTCATTGTAGTAAAGAGTGGAATTCTATTGGGACATGTCAGTTCCAAAAAGGAATGGCTATTGATGTGAAAAAGATTGAAGCTATTAAGAAAGCTAAAGTGCCCACAAACATCAAGGAAGTAATGAGGTTCGTTGGCCACATTAAGTGACACGCTAGGTATTTAAGGTACTTGGACAATATTTATTTATAATATTTAAGGTACTTGGACAATATTTATTTATAATATTTAAGGTACTTGGCCAATATGTTCGTTGGTCACACATTTGACAAAAAAGGATGTTCCATTTGTATGGGCCGAAGCTCAAGAAAAAGCATTTTAGTTATTGAAGAAGATGGTTTCAGTGGCACCAATATTGCAGCCACTTGATTGGTCATTACCATTCCATATATAAAAGCATTTTAGTTATTGAAGAAGATGGTTTCAGTGGCACCAATATTGCAGCCACTTGATTGGTCATTACCATTCCATATATTTGTTGATGCATCAGATGTGGCTATTGGAGTAGTTTTGATGTAGCAAATTGAAGACCAGTATATTATGCTAGTAGGGTGATGTGTGCAACAGAAAGAAACTATCCTGTGACTGAAAGAGAAGCTTTGGGAATGGTGTATGCTCTTAACAAGCTTAGACATTATCTCTTGGGTAATAAAGTGATTTTTCATGTTGATCATCAGGCTTTGGTGTATTTGATCAAGAAGCCTTTATTGACCGGAAGATTGGCTAGGTGGAGGCTTCTATTGCAAGAATTTGATTTTGTTATTATTCATACTCCAGGGAAAGAGCATAGAATGGCAGATTACTTTAGTAGATTGGAATCAGGTGAAGCACCTACAGGTGTAAATGATGAACTTTCAGATGCACAGCTATTTTATGCACAAATTGCTGAAGCGGAGTCTTGGTAAGATCAATTATTAGTGTTTCTAAATGATAGAGCATTACCTCAACATTTTACACCTGATCGAAGAAAGAAGCTTGCTCTTAAAAGTAGACCATATTTGGTTATAGCTGGTGCATTGTATAAGAAAAGGGTGGATCAGGTTATTAGGAGGTGTGTACTAGATTTTGAGCAACTAGATGTGTTACAAGAAGCACATTCAGGTCTAGTAGGAGCTCATTTGTCATGAGATATTACAGGGAAGAAGGTTTTACAAGCAGGATTGTGGTGGCCTACTATATTAAAGGATGCGCATGAATATGCTAAAAGATGTGTGATTTGTCAAAAAATGGGCCAACCAAATAATTCAGATCGGATGCTTGATCATCCTGTTTTACCTTTGGATACATTTCAAAAGTGGGGTATGGATTCTGTTGGACCCATTAAGCCTAGTACTTAGCATGGTAATAAATACATTTTAGTAGCTACAGATTATTGTACGAAGTAGGTAGAAGCAGTAGCATTGAAGGATAACAAGGTTGCAAGTGTGGCAAGGTCCCTCTACCACAATATTATGACCAGGTTTGGTTGTCCTATCGAGTTGGTAAGTGATAAAGGTGCTCACTTTCTCAATGAAGTGATTTCAGAATTAACAAGAAGTCATTTGATTATACATAAAAAGTCTACAACATATCACCCACATGCAAATGGGCAAGCAGAAAGTACCAACAAAACTTTAATGCATATTCTTAAAAAGCCAGTGCATGATAATCAAAATAATTGGGATTTGTTACCGGATTCAATGTTCAAAGTGACAACAGGTATGACACCATTCCTATTGGTGTACGGATTGGAAGTTGTAGTAGCCATGGAGCTTGTGGTCCCAAGTTTGAGAGTTACAACTGAAAAGATGTCTCCTGAAGTTTTAGTTAAGCATAGAAGTAAGTATCTTCTTCATTTGGAGGATGATCTTTTAGTTAGTACATATATTACAGAACTAGTTCAGAGAAGGAGACAAGCTTGGGTGAATATGAATGTGAAATTCAAGCTATTTAAAGAAGGAGATTGGGTGATGGTGTACAATTCCAAGTTAGGGAATCATCTAGGAAAACTTACATTGAGAACTTTTCTATTAGCGGATGTGTTTGGCACAAGAATGGAAAAACCAATTAATGGATTTTGTTTGAAGAAATTCCAAGGGAAGCCGCCCCATATGGGCTGGTTGTCATCTAATTTAGTCCAAGTAATGTTTAATTCTGAAAATTGGATTAGTACCCTGACTGGTCATAGAAGTGAGAAGGCCTATTTATCTACATGGTCTTCGGTGGTGGCATGCTTTATTGATAATTGTTGTTCCAAGATTACATTAAGTGCTTTTTGAGGATGCAATGGTATTCATATATTAATTTAAAGAGAGTAAATGCAGTATTCAAATTTCAAGAAGGTTGGATGCAGAGAGTACAAGTGCAGGAGTTGCAGAGTGGATGGCAGAGCAGGTTAGACCAACATGAACACATTATAACGGATGGAAAGAAGATACAGATGCACATTAAGGAATGGAAATATCACGTTTGATAGAACGTACAACAAGGTAATATGATTGGTTGCCCCACTATCAAAGTACCAAACATCTGAGTCTACTCGAGACATACATTATTCATGAGAAGATGGGCGGTAACTGCAAACAGTGGTAAATTTCCATTCCTCATTCTGCACAAGATTAGCAATCTTTGTTTTGGGTGTAGAGGCTTGTGCAACAACAACTCTAGCCTCTTTATTCCTTGCCTCTTTAGGAGCCAGTCTTGGACAACTAATTATGAAATGATCATTTCCTTTATAATATTTGCAAAAGAATTTTTTCTTTTTTGTTTTCTTCTTGTCTCTGTCATCCTTCTTTGATTCTGCAAAACTAGCAGATTTTTTCTTACTAGTAGAAGAGCTCCATTTACCTTTTCCCTTCTGACTAGCCAGGAAAGCTTGATCTACAACATACATAATAGACCTATTCTACCTAGACTAATCTTTCTACAATACAAGAGAGACTAAATCCTCAAATGTTAAGGGATTTGGATTTCCTTTCATCGTCAAATGAAGATTAGATGCAAAACTCTAATATGAATTGGGAAGACCATTCAGAAGAGTTTGTACAAGTCAATTGTCAAGTAAGACTTCATTAGTAGAAATCAATTGTTCCTTCAAATCTTTCATCTTTGTGAGAAATTTGTCCATGGAATGTCCTTCATCCATGTGCTCAGTTTCCAACTGCTTTTGGAGGGAAGCAACACGAGACTCATTCCTTGCCTAGTATAAATGTTGAAAATATAGTCTAAATCATGCAAAAAGGCTCACCATGAGTTTTGAAAGTGGACCAATAAAAAATGAGGAACATAAGTCGTGGAATAAAGTTAGAAGCTCCACCAAACTCATCAAATTCAAATCACATCAAATCAGCCACCAAAAAGTGCACCTAAACTGATTGGTGGGTGGTTAGCTAGATTGTAGGAAAAGTAAAACTCTATATAAGCATCATCCTGCCTTTGTTTCTTTCTTTGTATGCATTCCAAAAGTTTCCCCATTTATTTTAGTGGTCATAAACTCCAACAAGCAGCCCCCTTGCTTTCTTACCTCATTTTCGCATGATTTTGCTCCTCTCTATCTAGAGGTATAGTTAGGTTTTTCCAAATCTGATTGTACCATATTGTAGAGCATTGTTTGCTCTCTAATTGTACTCAATTTCATTAATTTCAAGCTTCATTTAGTCTCTCATATAGTGAACTAAAGTTTTCCAAAGTTTCAAGTTATTTGACTAAGTGAGTTATGGGAAATTGCCAACTTTGTGAAGGTATATCTCTGCAGATAGGCAGAAAGTGTTGCAAACAGGTAGCCTATTTTACAGAGGGTGGTTCTCCCAGTTGCATTACCCATTTGGGATGATTTAAATCTCTTTGGGTAGCTATTATAGTCTACTAAAAGTATGAAAATTTTCATTTTAATTTTATATACTGGTATAGAGAAAATTGTAGACCAGTGAGCATATATCACTGCTTGTGGACCTAGTGGAGGGCAGCCATCTTCCATTTTTGCATTGGGGTGTTAGAATCATCCCCCATCAGTGGTATCAGATCCATTTTGGAGGCTTGTAGACATCATTGGGCATCATATTGAAGACTTGAAGTAATCAAGACAACTTGTGGAAGCACAAGGAGGTCTTATCAAAGCAAGAAGACATCGAAAGGGGGCTACATTGATCGATATCTCAACTAGTTGAAGGTTAGCAAGGGAGAAGCTATCAAAAGGTAATATCCACACTTTCTAAAGCATACAAACACTTGAGGAGAAGCTAGAGGAGCATCTTAGAGCTCCGTATGGCTGATTATAATGCACAAATAGAAACGTTAGAGAAAGGGAATTATCAACCATGGAGATTTAGAGCTAGCAACTGCCTCATGGGCAAAGGATTATGGGGATTAGTGAGCGGCACGGAGCCAATACCTCATGTACATGATCCACCACTTCAAGGGCAAGTCAAGGAACTTAATGAATGGATAGAAAGGGATAGGAGAGTCATATTCATTCTATCCCAACATATAAGCAATAGCATGATAGGGCATATACAAGATTTGGACACATCCAAGAAGGTTTGGGAGACCTTGGAGAGATTGTACTCTTCATCAACCAAGTCAATGAAGATTCAGCTCAAGAATGAGCTGCATAATCTTAGGAAATCACCAAGTACTAACATAAATGAGTACATTTTGAAGGGTAAGGAGCTTGCAGATGCTTTAGGCTCAACTAGGAGCCCAATTGAAGATGATGATCTTGTCGCACACACTATCAATGACTTGAGAGAGGACAAAAGGTGGAAAGCATTCACCATATCAGTTTATGTGAGGGATTTCCTACCAGAATTTGATCAATTAGTCACATTGATGGTGTCCGAGGAGATGAACCAAGGAGGTTCACAATCAAAGGGCAGCCAAGCCCAAGTTTTCTATGCAGGTAGAGGCAAAGGCAAAAGAGGTGGACAAAACTCCCAAGGCAGAGGGAGAGGAAGGTCAAGCTCAAGATCAACCAACCAAGAAGGCTCCAACCAAAGCTATGGATCAAGAGGAAGAGGAAGGAATAGATGAAGAGGAGGAAGATCACATGGAAGAGAAGCATCCAATGGAGAATGCTACAATTGTGGAAAACCGGGCCATTATGCAAGAGATTGTTCGTCCAAAGGAGGAGGAAATCAAGGATACAAAAGGAACAAAGGTAATTATGCTAGTACTTCAACAAATTCAAAAAATGAGAACTTGCTTATGATGTATGGTTCAAGTGAAAGAGTCAATTTAGATTTTACATGGTACATTGATAGTGGTTGTAGCAACCATATGAGTTGCAATAAAGATTTTTTCTTTGATTTACACTCACCCATCACTTAAGGACATGTAGAGATAGGGGATGACATTGAGCACAAGATTACATGTGGGAGATTTCGCATTGAATGGATCTCAAAGCTCCAAGGTGTTGAAGGATGTGTTGCATGTGCCAACCATCACAAAGAACTTGGTTTCGGTAGGTGAAATGGTTGAAACAAGTTATGAGGTGAGGTTCAATGATCAAGGATGTTTTGTTGAAGACCCCATGTAGGACTACAAGCTCATAGAAAAAGGAAAGAAGCAAGGAAGACTATTCACCATGGAGGTAAAGCCATCAACCCCTCACACTATCTACTTGTCAATTGGAAATAAATAGATTGCAGAAATCGACTTATGGCATAAAAGAATTGGGCGCATAAACTTAGAAAGGATGAAGGAAATGCAAAGGAAGGGCTTGGTGAGTTGTCTACCTGATCTTACATCTCAGAATATGCAACATTTGTGCCATGCTTGTCAATTAGGAAAACAAAGCAGATTGCCATTCAAGAAGGGAGCACATGTGAGCAATGAAGTGTTGAATCTCATACACACAGATGTATGGGGACCTACAAGGGAGCCATCCACTGGAGGTAATAGATATTTTGTCACATTTATAGATGATCATTCAAGGTATGTTTGGATGTATTGCATGAAGTCAAAGTTAGAGGTATTTTACCACAAATAGGGAAGTATATAAAGACTCTCAGATCGGATGGAGGGGGAGAGTATTTTTCAAAATGAATTTTTAGAGTTTTTACATGACCGTGACATCAAAAGGCAATTCACTTGCACATATACACCTCAACAAAATGGGCTAGCAGAGAGGAAGAATAGATACATAGCAGAAGTGGCTAGAACTTTGTTAAATGAAATGAATGTTCCTAACTCTTATTGGGCTGATGCAACAAATACACTCATATATATCATGAATATGTGTCCAACCTCAAGAGTACATGGATTTACACTTTATGAAGCTTGGTGTGGTAAGAAACCCAACCTTTCACATCTCAAAGTATTTGGTTGTGTGTGTTATGTTCACATACCTCAAGAATTGAGGCACAAGTTAGACACGAAGGCAGATAGGTGTATATTTCTTGGCTATTCTTCAGAGCAAAAGGGTTTTCGATCCTATACACCTTGCACCAAAGAGCTTAAGGTATCTAGGTATGTAATATTTGATGAATTGCTACCTTGTTATGGTAGCAAAGATGTGTTACAAGTTGTTGATGCATATGAAGCCGAGAAGAAGTTCAAAGAGCAACAACCATTAGGAAAAAAGGTGAGCCCTGCATGGGCCTTGTAAGGATCCCTAATTTTTAGGGATTAAGAAGCTGAGTCAAGAGGTTTCAAGGGACTTCGAAAACAGCTCGTGGTTTTCATCAGTAAAATAATTTATGATGGAATTTTTTATGTGAGTTTTAAAAATGAGAGTTTCTTGGCCTTTGGATTCTTAAATCGAATGGATGAAATTAAAAGCAATCTACAACTAGAGAGAGAGAGTATTAAATGCGTGAAATCGAGCGCAGTCTGACGGAATTTTTTTTTCACTCTCTCTGCAGAAATTTCGGTGCTTGGATTGGGACTAATCGGACGCCGTTCCGCGATTGGGGCTGAGCCACATACTGCAGTTAATCTAAGCCATAGGATTTGGCCTCCATCGAACGGACGGCCGCATGTCAAGCTGATCAAATATTCCCTCTCATCCGTATCCACACGATGAGCCTTGGATCCGACGGTGCCTATCGAAAGACGCCTTTTGGTCATCTAAATCCCTCCTCTGCCATTCGATGAAATGGAGATCCAATGGAGGAGATTTTAGGCGCTCATGTTAGTATCATTTCAAACAGAACCGTCCGATGGAGATTATATCTAAGGGCCAATATTAGATGGCGCATTTTTCTAAACCATTCTCAAAAGAAACCCACGAATTTTAAGTGGTTTTCTCATGTTTGACCACACAAAAACAAGGGAAGGCCATGCCTAGCCTATGTGATCTAGGCACTAGACTGTGGCCACCACCCTCTTCTCATTGGTCCATCCTTAATCACTTGTGAAGCTAAAAGGCCCATGCAGAGTTCACCTTTTTTCCTAATGCAAAGCATGGAGATAAGTGGTCCAACCACTTCAAGCACACCATCAGAGGAGAGTACTACATCATCTTGGCATGGAAGGGCAAGGAAGGAAGCTCATTAAAGTGAAGGAAGTACCAAAGGAAAGGAAAAGGCAAATTAAAAAGACCATTAATGGGTAGACATGGAATCTACTAGTGACGAAGATATTGAAAAATTAGAAACTACAGGATTTAAAGCATCTAAACCAAATAGGAGGAGATTCCTACCACATAATGGTGAGGTAATTCCAATAGGGTTAAAAACCCTGTTCAAAGGTTAACTTATGATTCATTCATTTCAAGACACTCTACCTACATGAGTCAAATTATAGCTTGTGAAGAACCTAACTTTTTTGAAGAAGCAAATAAGCATAGGGAATGGATTGAAGCCATGGAGGAGGAAGTCAACGCACTTGAAGAAAATGATACTTGGTCACTGGTTCCAAGAACAAAGGACATGAAAGTCATTGGCAACAAATGGGTGTACAAGGTAAAGAGGCATGCAGATGGGAGCATCTCTAGGTATAAAGAAAGGCTGGTTGCCAAAGGTTTTGCTCAAACCTATGGCATTGACTTTGAGGAAACATTCATTCCAATAGCTAAGATGTCCACCATAAGAAATTTGATTGCAATTTCAGCCTCAAAAGGTTGGAAGATGTACCAGTTGGATGTGAAGAATGCTTTCCTAAATGGAGAGCTTGAAGAGGTAGTCTTCATGGACCAGCTCGAAGGCTTTAAGGATGAGATGTTTCCACATCCTGTATGTAGGCTAAAGAAGGCTCTAAGAGATTGGAACCAAAGACTTGTGGACTACTTGAAGATGAGTACATAAGGAAAAACCTAATGTCCCCGAATGAGTGAGCCGGCAAGGAACAAATGTGCCATCACTCTTGGTAGATAAATCTAATAAAGTGCAATGAAGTATCCCTAACATATACCGGTGTGATCACTATACATGTTAGAGAAACGAAAAACTGGTATGTGTCATCCTGGATCATCACATGTTGAGCTTGATATCTCAACATGGACTTCCTAGACTGTCAAAGATGGATGTTCTACTTAGTTGTTGCAGAAATTTGGATCTACTTTTGTGGAATGTATGGAGAGGGCACATTTTATGGAATATCAGGCTTAGCAGAAACAATAAAGATTTTAGCAATGGAAATAAGAACTTTTTGATTTCTCTGCCTAGGATTCCGAAAAAAGCTGCCATTGGATGTGCTAAAGAGATCTTGATGTTACCCTCTGATGAAAAAGAACCTCATAGGATGTCAGTTAACAACAACTTCACTAGATGGAGGAAACTATCATTGCCCTTATACTCTGAGAAGAGATTGGCCATGGCCTCCTCCTTGTAACTGTGTGTGCTCTTTGGGCTCTTGCCCTCCGCACTGTATGTACTGCCCTTGTTAATTTAAAATTTCTGTTTTGTTCAAAAAAAAAGAACAAGCGTCATTGAAACTTCTAGACGTCTGGATTTCCCTCTTGATTTCTCAAATTCCTATACGAGGACAATAGTTACGACCTCGTTTTCTGTGTTAGAATGTCGTACGACGGTTCTGACTTCCCCCGTGTTTGTGCACCTCCAGTTATAGTCTGAGTGGCGGCTGTGGAGTACTCTCTCTCTCTCTCTCTCTCTTCCATAATTTGGATGTGAGGTTGATGGGGGGTGGACAGGCAATGCAGCCGCTATTCCAAAAATGAGGTTGAGCAATGAGGACCGATAAGCCATCAGGAGTCGAACAGACTCTTAACTAATAAGCCATAAGAAGACGACTCAACTCTGACGCTAAGGTCGCTCAGCTGAATCGCATTTGCTGGTGGGCAGGACAAACAACGAATTCGCGATTCAAAGAATCCCAGTTGAGGACCGACTAATAAGACCTCGTTCGCCCTGTGCTTGAGGGATAAATGTCGTTACTTGAGGGAATGGTCAAGCAATGCATTCGCTATTCCAAGAGTCGCGGTTGAAGAACCAGAAGCCATGAAGAGTCCAACAGCTGCTCAACTAGGACGCTAAGCTCGTTCAACTGAAGACCAACTAAGAAGCCATGAAGGGGGCAGCAAGGCTTCAACTTCTCTCAGGGCTCGTTGCTGAAGCGTGCTTAAATTAAGCCCGACCTCACTTGTCTCACGACTTGTGGGTGCACTTCTTAGTCAAAGCTAGCGACCGTGCTCGGGTATAAATTGAACTTCCCTTCTGCATATGTAAGTTTTGCACTCTCCACATGTAAACTCACATGTGTTTCATCTCGTACCGTGGGAGGGCATCTCGGTCCTTGATCTCCTACCCCTGAGAGCATCTGTCGCTTTGATCTCCTACCTTGGTCTCGTGCATAATGGTGTTTTGGTGTTGGCCTTTTGCCCATGGGGTGGGGAGAGCCTGCCGTGGATTTTAAGTTACGAAGGTATAACATGGCTCCCAATCCCCTCCCTGTTAGTGAATAATCCAGGCCTTAGTGGTGTTAGGACTACGAATTGGGCCTCGAATTCCTTTGCACCCTCTTATGGTTCCTCTTCCTAAGGTAGAAATCCTTAAAAACCAAGAAAAGCTCGAATATACGTGCCTTATAAGGCATATCTTTGGTCCTGACTCCCCATTAGAAAGGTTCAGATCGTGGTTGAAGAAATCAGGCATATCTTTGGTCCTCACTCCTCAATAGAAATGTTCAGATAAGTGGGAAATGTGTGGTCTAGAATATGCCTACAATGTGTCTATATAAGTGGTTTCTACAGCTATGACTAAACAAAGATAAATTTAAAGATCAAACGCAGCCTTCCATTCTTTCTGTACAGATTCGTCAAGTAAATTTACATATAAACCATAATCTAGATATTTAATCTAAGTTTTTCTTTGATGGATCCTCAATTTCTTGTGAGGAGCAGCTATGGTTCCTTAACCATTCCAATATCCTCGACTTTATAGACCAGAGAAGAATGAGATAGAGAGAGAGAGAATAGAACCTTATGCGGATAATGTGCGCATGCGGAGTGGAGTGATCCACGCATGCTATATGATTTTATTCACAAACGATATTACATGCTTAATTGGTTTGCCAAATCATCAAATCTCCCCCTCAAGATCAAAATGAGATTGAATACAAAATGAAAGAAATACATATGTCCATAATAGATGAAATCAACATGAAATGAACTCTAGATACAAACTGAAGTTTCCTAACTCCTAAAGCTTCTTTGAAGTAGATGAGGTTGTCTTTGAGAAGAGCTTTCGTGAAGATATCTACCACTTGTTCTCCAATGCTGATGTGAATCAGCTCCACTTCTCCTTCAATAACCTTCTCACGAACAAAGTGATAATGAACTTTGATGTGCTTTGATCTCGCATGGTAAACTAGATTCTTTGATATCATAATGCTACTCACATTTTCACAATACATGATCACCTTTCTGTCGATGTAGACTCCCATGTCTTCGAGTAGGTACTTAATCCATATTGCTTCACAAATGGCTTGAGTAATGCCTCTATATTTAGCTTTGGTACTTGATAAAGCGACAATTGGTTGCTTCTCTCTACTCCATGAAATAGTTGCACTTCCAAGTGAAAATGAAATCCCACTAGTTGGCCTTTGATCCATGATATTTCTTGCCCAATTTGCATCTGTGTATACATATATACATGGCTGAACGTTTCTCTCATAAAACAAACCAAAGTTGCATGTTCCTTTTACATAATGCATTATGTGTCTCTCTGCATCCAAGTGCACTCTTCATAGTTTATGCATAAGTTGACTCACCAATCCAACTAAAAAACTCAAATCCAGTCTTTTCTTTGTTACATAAATCAAACTTCCAACCATCTTCCTATACACATTGGCATCATGCAAGTATTTCCCATCATCCATAAGCTTAATATTAGCATCAAGTGGCATAACAACAGGTTTGCAAGCACTCATATCAAATCTCTCAAGCATTTCCAACATATAATGATGTTGTATCATTCAAATTCTCTCTTGCATTCAAATTCCCTCTTGCATTCAAATTACTGCGATTCCCAAAAAGTATTTTAGATCTCCCAAATTCAACATCAAAAATTTAGATTTCATTTGCTTTTTTAAATCATCAATCCTCTTCACATCATTGCAAGTTATGATCAAATCATCGACATAAAACACTAATAGAATCGTTTTGCTTCCTTGATTTCATACAAATAGTGAATAATTAGCCTTTGATCGCATAAATTTTAGATCCAATAACTTCTTAGTGAATCGTTTACACCATGCTCTTGGTGCTTCTTTCAATCCATAAAGCAGTTTCTTTAATTTGCGTACATACTCAAGATACTGTTAAAAGTGCACTTTCTATTATAGACACTTTTAAGTTCTTTTCGGGTTCTTGGGGATGGTAGAGGTCTGATAATTCAGAGGCCCTGTATCTTATTTTCCCAATTAACTTATCAAACAAGCAGTACGTTTTATCCAGTATAATCTCTTTTACACACTATTACTATTCATATTCCGGTTAGGCTTTTCACAGTATGCAACGCAGAGAGTAATGATTACCGTCGCACAGATTTAATATCGCCACGAACATTACTGTGTTAATCAGACATTAATGTGATTCAACAAGGTAAAGAGATAATACTCAGAATTACTAAAATCTGCACCACAATATCTCTGTAGAGTCGCAAATCGCCCAGACAGACAGTCAGGCGATCCCGTCTCCTCTCTACCAGAGAATCACCGTAATGTCTCTTCATTGATTGATAAAAAGGGTACAACACTTCGCTACGACCTTTCGGTACGTGCAGTATAGAAAAATATAAATTACATAATGCCAATCCGGCGACCTTACACTAGCACGCACGGTGGACTTGAACTCGGAACGCAAACAAAACTAATGCTCGTCTACGATGCCTTCGATATACATGGTTCTGGCTAATTTGAAGGTTCTAGAAATCTTCTGTTTTAGCGAATCCAACATCAGTTTGAGTGTCTCCGGCTCAACCAGTTGTGCGTCAGTTCGAATTGAACTGGCCGCAATGACTCGACTCATCAAAACTTCAATCTGAGTCTGCAAAAATGCCTCTTGCAAATAAAAATCATTGTCAAGGGCTGCATCTCGACGCAATCTCATATCATTAATTTGATTATCAATTCGTGATAGGCGCTCGGCTTGAAAACCTAACTGCTTTTCTCTTCTCTCCAGCTCTTGAGCTTGATATTGAATTGTCTGGTAATACGCACCTCTTTCCTTCCGAAGCCCAGCTATCTCCTTTTGAAGTTGAATGGTCAGACTCGTCTTGGCTTTAAGAGAAAAATTCGCCTGAAACAAATCGGCAGTTGCGGTCTGGAGTTCTGCAGTAGTTTGCTTAGCTAAATCAGCCATCTCTTGTCCTCGCTGCATGACTTCATCAAGCTGGATTCATGTTTCTTCTAACAAATTTCCAATTGCCACTCTAGCGTCTTCTTTATGCTGTACTAGCTCTTTTAACTAATTCATCTCTTCATCACAAGCATTTAACAAAACATCCTTGGCTTTTAATTCAGCCAATGTTGCATCGTGTTGAGCAATTACTATATTTTGTTCTGCAAGCCTAGCTTGAAGCTGTTGAAGTTGCATCTGCAAAGTATGGTTTTCTGCTTTAACAACATCTACTTCCTCCTGTAGTGGGGAAATATTAGCCTCGAGAACATCAACCTTGTGTTGTAACTCCTGTCTGATATTGTCAGTGGCCATCTTCAGTTGCATTGGTAGCTGCTACGAGAATTGAATCAACAGGCGACCCATAGACTCGAGTTCATGAAACATGGGGGTTGGAACAAGAAGGGTAGGAAGGGATTGGGATGTAGAAGCAGAGAACAGATGAGGGGAAGACGATGGAGAATAGGCGGGAGAAGAAGATGGAGAAGGGGGTACATTTGGAACATTAGGTAGAACTGGAACAATTGGCTCAATAGTATTCATGTTGGAAGGAAGTGGGGTAAGAAGATTAGACACCAACACTATTCAGGTGGTCTGCTGCGTTGTCGCTTCAGCTCAGTCAATTACAACATCAACCAAAGCAATCACTTCATTGACAATCTCAGCAACAATGGCCTGCACCTCATCGTGAGTCTGCTGATGAGAATCCTCTCTAGAAGAGATTTTGTCGGATTCGGTGGTGGATGCACTTTGTTCCTGCTGCTAATTCGGAGAAGAAGGACCAGAAGACTCCATGTGAATTGAAGTGACGGTGTCGTGGAAGACCTCTTCTTCATGGCCGACGTTGGATCCTTGCACCTGGCTCTCTGACGGACTTATACGGGTGCGTTTCCGACGAAGAAGTTGAAAGAGATCTTCATCCTCATCCTCTGCATCCTCGAGCACTTGAACAGAGTCTTCATGGAACAAGATAGGAGCGGTTGGGGGCGGTTGTGTGGCTTGAAGTACCAGAAAAAGAAAGGTAAGGATATGGGGTAGACGAGAGCATGGAAGATCACCCTTATTAACTTCTTTAATAATCGTAACACATTCACGGTGAATGCGTCGAAAATAAAAAGATGCAAAATTGAGAGACTCACGAGAAGCCATGTCAATCATCGAGTAAAAGGGACACAAAATCCCGTAGGTACATTTTTGCAAATTCAAGATAGCAACTAAAAATTGCAATGCGATACGTTCTAGATCAGGGCGACACAGAATGGCGTACTCATTGGATGAGTGCCATGGGAATAATGCAGTCATGGTGGCTACAGGAAGGAGAGGACCATTCTCCAATCCATCCCGAGGAAGTCAGAATGCATCGACGAATGAAGCCATAGTGATCACGACTCATGACAGTAAACAAAGAATAGGCCAACTCTACTCAGTAGCAGGTGTGGCAGTGATAGCGGAAATAATCTGCGCATAAAATGGTTGACACTCCACTGAATGCCAAGGCAATTCAGCGAAGCTCAAAAGACCACAGATACGCAAAAACTCACTCACTTCAGGGGTGAGTCCTTCACGGAAGGTAGCAACATTGGCTAGTGCTTCCATGACGCGCACACGAAAGCACAAGAACACAGAGAACACAGAAAACAAAGAACGCAAAAACACATACAATAGCGATTAACGGGGAAAGGAATAAGATTAAGTAGACACACGACAATGTGAGGCGATCGAAGACCCTAATCATCATGCGGTATTGAAATGATAACCTCCATAATTATGGCGTGCATGCATGACCAGAATCAGTAACACAGGGCGGCGATTAATCATATTTAGATATCAAAACGAGGAGAGTTACAGTTTATATTCAACCGAAATACGGAAATAAAAAGAAAATAAGCGACATGCGGAAAAACGAGGAACACGTCAGCGGTGATCAGGCGGTTGGTGATATGGGTGTAGCTTTGAACCATTAATTACTTTGGAAAGGGGAACTCCGATCAAGGTAGTCAACCGAAAAGTAGCTGGTCCCACTTGCTCACTAATCCGATAAGGATCGAACCATCGTAATTTAAATTTCTCAACAGAACGATTTGCTTTAGCATTATAAAATAACACAAGTTGGCCCACCGTAAAAACTGGAGTCTTGAGGAAACGATCATGGGTACGGGCTTGCCACTGTTGATATATTTAGGTACTGATGTGTGTGAACACTCTAGGACCGCCGAGGCACTTTTTTCCCTCTTTAGGAGGTTTTTTTTCCCCTAGCTTGTATATACGCCTATTGCCCTAATGGGCTACTTATCTTTGTACATTCTCTAGTAATACATTCAGTCTTGTGTGTTGTGCTCCAAGCTTCTTCCTCTTCCTTGTGCTGTTCGCGTGCTTCCGCAGACGTCTAACTCCAACAATTGGTATCAGAGCAGGTCGTTGATTCTTCTAGGGCGCCGTCGACACTCCTCCGTTTGCAGTCTCAGATTCGCACAAAATTTGGTGAGCATACTCAGAGTGTTTTCGAGAACAAAATTTGGTGAGCCGAAATCGCGATCTGAGCTCGTTTCGGCCTCCGAACGCACTATCGCAGTGCTTGTGCAGGCTATTTTGTCCTTTTGTGCCAAAGGTATATACCAGTTTCTGTTCGCCAGTTTAAGCGTCTCGAAGTCTGCTACAGGTCTAGCAGAACTCGTCTCGGCAGTTCTGTTCAACTTTTTGAGATACAGTCAATTTTCTGCATCAAGGTATTTTAGTCACCTGCCATGGCTGAAAGCAGTAATGTATTCCGTATGTTGGCTGTTGAGGATAATTTGGATGGTACCAACTACCCATTATGGGCTTATATGATGCGACATGTACTGGTTGCAAAAGGATTGTGGAACATTGTGCAGGGTGTTGAAAGACGTCTTGTTACACCTGTAACGACAGGTACTGCAAATACAGGTGTTGGAGCTGATGAAGATGGCGTTGTTACAAGGCTGATGGAGCGAGACAACCGCAACCGCAGAAGAAGGATAAACAAGACTCGTGGCTGAAATGACGGAGATGTAGGAAATTTCGCAAGAGTCGGTAGATGAAGAATGCGAAAGCAATAAAAAGCAGAAGACAGGAAGAGAAAAGAGTTCTGTCGTCGCGTCGTCGCTTCGTTAGACTGGTGAAGCAGAGTTTACTGTGCTAAACAGACTCTTGGATTGATAGTTAACAGGAATGTATTTGAGAGAGACAGAAGGATAGATACGTCTCTGTTCTGTTGCGCACTGTAGTGAATAGGGTTGATCACATCGAAACTGAAGTATTCGGAGACCGCGAGTAACATATTTTAAAAACTGTGTATGAGATATTGCTGAGGACATTGAGTACTGTTCCATTCTATTCATATTTAATTATTCTGCTATTCTTTGGTTGAATTGATTTCCATCCAGTAGTCTCGTGTGGCGAGTCTATTTGTTGATCAGTTATATATGATTCTATATTTCTCGGCTGTGAGATTGTGTGTTTGTTGTCTGGCGTGAGACTGTGTAAGAACAAAGTTTAGTACCTTTTAGGTTAAGTGACCAGGTTCTATACAATAAACTGTGATCACTGAGTATTCGGTAAAGATCTGTGTGTGGACAGAAGTTGTAGTAAGTTACTAATTGCGGTAGAAATCGATAACTTGCGCCAGTATACGAAAGTTTGACGTAATCTCGATCCGGGTTGTCTGTATATTTTGTTCGGTATGTCTACCGGTCACATGAAATCGTCTTACTGAGAAAAATTCAAGTAGTGAACGAATTCTAATAGTTGTAAGTTACGGTTGGATCACTACGCTATTATCATAGCATATTCGGTTCGAATAGTCTAACAATCACTGTGCCGAAGAGTAGTCAGTATTCAAACTCACTCCCTGTGTTAAGAAGTGAGAGAATACTTGTGATTGTGTAAGGGATTGGGAAAATAGTACAGGGCCTCTGTCTAACAGACCCCTACCACTCCCAAGAACCCGAGGACCCGATAATACTCGTCCGAAAGTTGGATTGAGTTATTATCGTCTAACAGCGTCGAAGATGATATTCCACAGATTCCTGTTGGTGCTGCTGTTTCTGTTGCACCTACTGCAGAGCAGATTCGTTGGGATGGCAGAGATGCCCAGGCACATGCATTGATAGCTTTGTCTGTCAAACGTGCCATTATTCCTCACATTCGCTCTTGCAGAACAGCAAAGGATGCTTGGGATACACTTACCACTTTGTACCAGGCTAGGAATGAGGCTCGTGTTGCTTACCTCCGAAAACAGTTGGAGAGTGAGCACATGACTGAAGGTGATTCGATGGATAGTTTTCTTACAAAGATCAAAGACCTGAAGGAACAATTGATTTCTGCTGATGAGGTTATACCAGATAGCTCACTTGTGCAGACCGTTCTCAATGGCCTTCCTGATTCATATCAGATTTTTGCCTCTACTCTTCGATTGATGATGAAAGGCAATCCGAATGCCTTGTCATTTGAGGAATTAGTCTCTGTTCTTTTGCAGGAAGATCAGTCCAGGCAGAACAGGTCCATTATGCGTGTTGCAGATCAAGCTTTCCTGGCTAGTCAGAAGGGCAAAGGAAAATGGAGCTCTTCTACTAGTAAGCAGAAATCTGCAAATGCTGTACAATCGAAGAACCAGGATAAAGATGAGAAGAAATCAGAAAAGCAGAAATTGTTCTGCAAGTACTGTAAAGGAAATGATCATATTATAAAGAACTGTCCAAAACTGGCTGCTAAAGAGGCAAAGAAGAAAGAGGCTGGAATGGTTGTTGCAGAGGCCTCTACACCAAAAACAGAGTCTGCAAATCTTGTGCAGGAAGAAGAATGGGCGTTTACTAATGTTTGCAGTTTTGACCCATCTTCTCATGATCAGTGCATGTCTGCAGTAGACTCAGATGTTTGGTACTTTGACAGTGGGGCAACCAAACATATTACCTCGCAGCGCAGTTTCTTCTCTTCACTCGAGCCTGCCCCTACAGGGAATACTGTCACATGCACCAATAACTCCTCTTATCCTGTTATGGGAGTTGGTAAGATCATTCTGACTACTGCTGATGGTAGTTCTTTCACTTTGTCAGATGCTTTATTTGTGCCAGGGATCAAAAAGAACCTGTTATCAGTTTCTGCATTAGCCAAGATTGGCTTGGTTGTGAAATTCGTTGATGACAGGTGTACAGTCCATGATCTCTCAAATGGCGATGTGATTATTGCTTCTGGCATTTTATGTCGTGGGCTGTATAAGCTCATAGACTATGAAAAATCTGTGAATGATTCGGCATGTGCAGTTCATGATTCTCAGGCTATGTCAGATGCAAAGCTTTGGCATGCACGCTTTCGTCATCTGAATTTTGCTAGTTTGTTACGCCTGCAGAAATCTGAAATGGTGTCCTCTTTGCCCAAACTTGAGGCACCTGGAAAACATGTTTGTGAAGGCTGTATTTTGGGCAAAATGCAGCGTTCTTCCTTTCCAAAAGATGGTTCAGTTCGGGCTATGCAGAAATTGCAGCTTGTACATAGTGATGTCTGTGGTCCTATGCAGACACCCTCTTTTGGAAATTACCTTTACTTCGTGACTTTCATTGATGATTTTTCCAGGCATGCATGGGTATATCCACTCAAAGCAAAGTTCGAAGTGTTCATGTGCTTCAAACAGTTTTTGGTTTTGGCTGAAAATCTGTCAGCATGTAAAATGGGCACCCTCCGTTCTGATCGAGGGGGGGAATATATGTCTTCAGATTTTAATGCATTTCTGGCTGAATGTGGGATAAAACACCAGTGTACAGTGTCGTATACACCTCAACAGAATGGAGTTGCTGAACGAAAGAACAGGTCACTCATGGAGATGGCGAGGTGCATGGTCAAAAGTCAGGCTTTACCACATAGTTTCTGGCTTGAGGCTGTCATGTGTGCAGCATATGTACTGAACAGGTGTCCCACGAAAGCGTTGCAGTCTATCACTCCATATGAGGCTTGGCATGACCGCAAGCCATCTGTTGCTCATCTGCGTGTTTTTGGTTGTTTGGCATATGCATTAGTGCCTGAACAACATCACAGAAAATTGGATGATACGGCAGTAAAATGTATTTTTGTTGGGTACAGTTCTGAAAGTAAAGGCTATCGTCTGTATCATCCATAGACTAAACGCATTCTGGTTAGCCGTGATGTTGTCTTTGTGGAAGATGCTATTCAGCCATTGCTTTCATGTACTAAGGAGACATCTGTTAGCTCCAAGGACATGTATGATACTTTGATGCCTCTTTTTACACGTGGACAGGCTAGCGCTGGTCCTAATGAGGCAACTTCTCAGCCTTTGCAGGTTTCATATGATGATGCAGATCATGCCATTTTTGATGCAGATTTACATGATGCACTTGTTGATGAGAGAGCTCATATTGAACAGGCAAAAACTATGCCAAAATGGCTGGTGCAGACTTTGCGTGACAGCAAATTAGATGCACCTTTGTCATATCGTACTCGTTCAGGCTCTCATAGTACCTCCTTTGCATCAGATTGCTATGCTATGGCTGCATCTAGTCTCTGTGATGAGAATGAGCCTGTTTCTTTTGATGAAGCACAAAATTCAGAAAATTGGATGGCTGCTATGCAATCTGAATATGATGCTATAATGAAGAATGGTACATGGTCTTTATGTGACTTGCCTCCTGGCAAGAAGGCCATTGGCACTAAGTGGGTATACAAGCTGAAGCGTAAACCTGATGGTACAGTTGACAGGTATAAGGCTAGGCTTGTTGCAAAGGGTTATGCGCAGGAAAGAGGCATTGATTTTGATGAGACCTTTGCACCTACATGTCGTATGACTACTGTTCGGAGCATTTGTGCACTTGCAGCCCATCATGGTTGGAATGTACATCAGTTGGATATTAAAACAACATTTCTGAATGGTGACTTGCATGAAGAAGTGTATGTTTTTTTCAGCCCCGTGGCTTTGTGCAGAAAGGGCATGAAAACCAGGTGTGCAGGTTAAAGAAGGCGTTATATGGTTTAAAGCAAGCACCACGTGCTTGGTATGAGAAAATACATGCCTATCTGATTGCACATGGTTTTGAGAACAGTCCAACTGAAAGCACCTTATATGTTAAGCGTGCTAATGATGTGCTTTTGATCATTGTTGTCTATGTAGACGACATGCTGCTCATATTGCTGATTTCAAGGCTGATTTGCATGCCTCATTTGAGATGTCTGATTTGGGGCATTTGCATCACTATTTGGGCATTCAGTTTATGCAAGTTGATGGTGGAATGGCTTTGTGTCAAACAAAATATATTGACACATTATTGCAGCATTTTGGCCTTGAAGACTGTAAGCCTATTGCCACTCCTATGGAGACAGGTTTACGATTGAGTCTTCATGATGCTGTTCTCTATCAGCAGGCTGTTGGATGCTTGATTTACTTATGCATTACTCGGCCAGATATTCAGTTTGTTGTCTCACAGATGAGTAGGTTTATGCATTGCCCAGGAGTCACGCATTGGAAAGCGGTTAAGCGCATCTTTCGCTACTTGAGTGGTACTCGGCTACTTGGGTTGTTTTATCCCAAGGGGGGATCACTACCGCCAGATTTGCATGCTTTTTCTGACTCAGATTGGGCTGGTTGCTATGACACTCGTGTGTCCACCAGTGGTTTTTGCTTCATGCTTGGTAGCTCATGTATATCTTGGTTGAGCAAGAAGCAGCCTACTGTGGCCACTTCCAGTTGTGAGGCTGAGTATAGGGCAGCTTTCATAGCGACTGTTGAGTGTGTGTGGCTCAGACGCCTTATGGCTGATTTGAGTGTTGGCCAGTCTTCTGCCACCACCATCTTCACTGACAGTCAGAGCGCATTGGCAGTTGCGAGGAACCCTGTGTTCCATGCTCGCACTAAGCACATTGAGGTGCATTATCACTATGTCAGGGAGAGGTTCTCTGCTGGGGAGATCAGCTTGGCATATGTGCCCACGTAGGAGAACATTGCAGACCTTTTCACGAAGGCTCTGCCTAGGGAGAAGTTTGAAGCTTTCCGCAAAGCTTTGGGCTTACTTCCTTTTGTGGAGTGATTTCCACATAGCTCGGCACTTCCTTATACATGAGTGCCAGCTCCTTGTTCACCGCATCACTCCCAGGGGGGATTTGTTGATATATTTAGGTAGTGATGTGTGTGAACACTCTAGGACCGCCGAGGCACTTTTTTCCCTCTTTAGGAGGTTTTTTTCCCCCGGCTTGTATATACGCCTATTGCCCTAATGGGCTACTTATCTTTGTACATTCTCTAGTAATACATTCAGTCTTGTGTGTTGTGCTCCAAGCTTCTTCCTCTTCCTTGTGCTGTTCGCGTGCTTCCGCAGACGTCTAACTCCAACAGCCACAACTGAACTTCTTGAAGAACCAACAAACTTTCCCAACGATGTTCATCCAAGGCTCTGAGTGCTTCCAACCGAAATGGCAAAGAGTCTTCGGGCAACAATTTCTGAGCGAGGGCCACGCGTAAGCTTGGCACTACAATCTCCATCGGCGTGATTGCTTCCAACCCATAAGCAAGATTGAAGGGAGTCATTCCGGTTGCCACTTTGTATGTAGTCCGGTATGCCCATAAAACTGCAGGAAGTAACTGGTCCCAACGTTCTGGAGATTGCATGATCAATTTGTGAAGCATAGTCAACAGAGTCTTATTACTGCTTTCAGCCAATCCATTGGCACGGGGATAGTATGGTGAACTGAATTTATGCAGAATTCGAAAAGTATGAGTTAGTACTCACATTAAGTTGTTGGCAAAATGTGTTCCTTGGTCGGTCACAAGTTTCAGAGGTAATCCATAACGCAGAAATACGTCCTTCGTCAGGCATTTTGCCACTGAAACAGCTGTGGCAGACCGTAAAGCCCAAGCTTCCACGCACCTTGTGGCATAATCCGTACAAGTCAGTATATATCGATTGTTACTAAGAGTTGCTGGTGGTGTTATTGCTCCAATAAAATCAAGACCCCACTTCTGAAAGGGTTCCAAAGGTAAGACATGTTACAGAGGAAAGAAGTGGCACTGTAATGGGTGTCCAAACCGTTGACAAGTGTCACACCACTACACAAACTGAGTCACGTCTTTGTACATGGTAGGCCACCAAAGCCCACTTTGCAGAATTTTACGGTGAGTAAGATCGGCTGCAAAATGTCCACCCGAGGGTATTGAATGAGACATAGTAATAACCGAGTCTGCTTCATGTGGTGGGATACAGCAAAGTAAGACACTAGTATGATCCATGTAGTACAGCTGACCTACAATCAACTGGAATTTGCGACTGTAAACTGCAATTTTTTGCCGCAGAGCAGGGGGAGTATGAGGAGGAAGACATACGTCAGTTAGAAAAGTGAGTAACATATCATAGTAGGTAGGCGGCACAAGAGGCTCTCTAGATTCTTCAACAATTGGCTCCGTAACGTAAATTGCCGGTGTAGTGTCATCAACCCCCACCGGAGCTTCACTGGAATCCAACCGAGATAGAAAGTCCACCAATGCATGTGTTGTGCCAGGTCGATGAATAACTTCATAGTCGAATTCCTATAATAATAAAACCCATCGAGCCAAGCAACCACCTAAATGTTGCTGCCAGACCAAATACACAAGCGCGGCATGATCCACGTGGAAGGTGAATTTTCGGCCCAACAAATAATGCCAGAATTTCTTCATGGAGTACACCAACCCGAGACATTCTCTTTCGGTCACTGAATAGTTCCTTTCCGCAGGAGCTAGTCGGTGACTTGCATAATAGAGAGGCCAAAACCATTTGTCAGTTTGCTGCATTAAAGCGCTTCCAATGGCTATGTCCGATGCATCTACAAAGACATGGAACGGGCGTTCCCAATCAGGGGGTTGCAAAATTGGAGCCTGCATTAATAATCCCTTTAAACGATCAAATGCAGTTTGGCATTCGGGAGTCCAATCATACTGCCGTGGAGGACTAGTCATAAGCCGATTAAGTGGTGTTGCTAAATGAGCTAACCACCGTAAATGTCTTCCATGCCACCGGATTTGACCTAGGAAGTGCATAACTTCTTTCGGTGTTGTAGGAACTGGTGCCTGCAACACAGCTGTAACCTTATCCGGATCAACTTGTATGCCTTGCTCAGAGATAATATGGCCGAGGAGTTTGCCATAAGAGACCGCAAACACAGATTTTGTCGGATTCAAGCATAATCGGTATTCGCGACATTTTTGAAAGCAGCACCGTAAATGATACAGGTGCGCCACAATTTTCCCAAATAAGGAAAAGTCATCCAAATATACTTGCATAAAAGTAGTCAGGTAGGGTGAAAAGATTTCTTGCATACAACGTTTAAATGTGCTTGGAGCATTCCTTAACCCAAACCACATTACCGTACAAGCATAAACACCCCAGTTTGTAATGAAGGTTGTTTTAGGTATGTCCTGTTCTGCCATTCGCACCTGGTTTTAACCACTGTAGCCGTCCAGAAAGGAGTACATCTCATGCCCGACCACTCTGTCTAGCATTGTGTCGAGAAAGGGGAGAGGAAATGGATCAGGTACCATGGCCGCATTCAGTTTCCGGTAATCCACACAGATGCGCAACTGTTTATTTTTCTTCGGATCAATCACGATTGGAGATATCCATTCACCATGCTCGATTGGTACGATGAATCCCACCTTCAGTAACCGATCAAGTTTTCTTTGACCTGTGCTGCATAATTGGGGTTCATTCAGTAACTCGACTGTTTGATTGGCTTCGCTTCTGGTTTGAGCACTACCTGATGTTGATATATCCGCAGGTCAAGTCCTTTTATATCACGATAGTCCCAAGCAAAAACATCAGAAAACTCACGCAGGAGTCGAATCAAATCTTCTTGAAATACCTCGGACAATCCTGCCTTAATCTTAACAGGTCACGGGTTAGCCTCATCACCCAAATTATATGTTACTAACTGATCTTCCGGGACATAAAATTGTCGAGGTTTCACTAGATCATCAGCTGACTATAAAAGTTGATGTAGGGTGGCTCCATCCATAGCAACACTATCATCTGCATCTGCCTCTCGGGTCACAGGAACAACCGTACACGCTGCCGGACTCCACTTGTTCGCTACAGATTGAAGATCTACAGTACCTAAGGAGATCAGATCTTTATTGTTCTTTAGAAATGCCTCTTGCTCATCGTTAGATAATCCATCCAACATGTGGACCGGCTCCGCTACATATGGTCTGGCATGAAGCTCGCAGGGCTGGATGGCATCCAGTTTAATAACATATTTACGGTGATTATCTTTGAAAGTCAATTCCTGCGCTGACCAATCCTGTACAACTTTGGCTTGTTTCAACCATGGTCGACCAAAAAGTAGATTGTAGTTGAGGCTAGATTCTGGTAGTTCTAAGACTACAAAAGTCATTTTGAATGTGGTACCCTGCAAAGTAATCGGGATATTCCGTACTAATCCCATCGGATGGACTCAGGATTGATCTGCCATTCTTACAAAAAAAATGGATGGGCTCGATTTGGGTCCACCCCAATTTCTTGCAGAGAGCTACAGTTGCTATATTCACACCCAAACCGCCATCAATTAGCACTTGAGTAATCTTTTGATTTTTATGCCAGACAGTGATTAATGGGACTGAATGATCCACCGTAGAATCAGTTTCCGGTTGTATTGTTGTAGTCACCAGAGTACCGGGAGATTCAGGATGACCTATTGTTGAAATTTCTGCCTAAATCCTGGCACCAATGCGAGCAACTGTCCCAAAGGGAGTGTAATTGAAGCCTTAGATAGAATCTCCCATACCTGATCTGTTTGAATCGTACTCCTCACCGCTTCTGATGATGATTCTGTTGTTACTGGGTTAGGATTTTGTGCATTCGCTCTCGACTTTGGCAGGGGAACCTGTGTTACCAGAATTGGATCAGGAAACACAGTTTGCTCTTTAGTTGCCCATTGGCTAGCTTTGGTATACATTCGCTGCTTCTCATGGATACCAGGTTCGAACACCTTAGCTGCTGGTTGCAACTACTTACCCGATCTTGTCTAGACCACTGCTGCTTGTGATTCCACTAGTGAGATATAGACCATGTTGGTCACCGGGTTTTGACGCTCCTTCTTCCTTTTGTCATATTCTACTGCATCCTTACAAAATCTCCGGATGTGGCCAATCTCACTGCAAAAGTGACATCGAGGTGGTGGCAGGGAAGTACCATCCGCTAATGTACCCGCCTGCCATCGATTTGAATTAAAATTGGTATTCCGCTATCCCCGGTAATTTCTATATCCTTATGACTGATTGTTTCGCATCTGTGGTGGCACGTAATGGGTGGCTGACTGACCTGGTTCTTGTATAATAGCATTGACAGCTGCTCGTCCCTGCACTTTAGCATTATATGCACATTTGTCCGTTGAGTGTCCCGTTGTATTGCAGATGGCACAATACATCTGGTTAAGGGCACATGTAGCA
This sequence comes from Ceratopteris richardii, assembly GCA_020310875.1. Classification (NCBI taxonomy): domain Eukaryota; kingdom Viridiplantae; phylum Streptophyta; class Polypodiopsida; order Polypodiales; family Pteridaceae; genus Ceratopteris; species Ceratopteris richardii. The sequence goes on from CM035406.1 coordinate 10,542,667, forward strand.
CTGGTGTGCCCTGGATTTTTGCACTTGGTACAATACATCTGTTTAGTTGGATCATCTATTACATTCTTATTGGCCTTCAGCCACTCCAAGTCTTCGGTGAATCCTCCAACTTTATGCTCTAGTTGCAGATCCATCGCAATAACAGCATCTAGTGTCATAGCCCCCACACAGCGGATGATCATAATTTGTCTTAAATATGGGGTCTGCCCGTTAATGAACCACTAGGTTATAACATCATCCGGTAGATTAGCGTGTGCTGGAGGCAGTTGTCTTAAATGGGTTCTAAACAATGTTGCATATTCTTGAAAAGTCTGGTGCGGCTTTTGCCTATTGTTTTGCAAATAATCGAAGATTTCGGTGGGATTCTTCTTCAACTAGAACCTCTGTAAAAATGCGTCTCTCACATCATCATAGTTAGCGAAATGGTTGATATCATACTCTGTTAACCACCTCGCTGCTTCATTGACCAATGTAGCCTGAAATAAGATGGCCTTGTACACTGGATCGGGTGGATGGTTCAGCACTGCATAGCTTATCTCAAAGGTGCGCACATGTGCATCAGGGTCGTCACCTGGAAATCCACCGAACTTTGTGTACGTCACCCTTGTTGGAACCGGTCGAAGTGGAGGTGGTTGTTGTTGTTGTTGTTGTTGCTGTTGTTGTTGTTGTTGTTGTTGCTGTTGTTGCTGTTGTTGTTGTTGTTGTTGTTGCTGTTGTTGTTGCTGTTGTTGTTGTTGGTGTTGTTGCTGTTGTTGTTGCTGTTGTTGACCACTCACCGTGCTAATATTGGTACCGCTGCTGTTTCCTAAGTTCTGAGGGGGTGTGCCTTGTCCTTCAGAATCTGTATTATCAGACTGCTCACCTTCCAGCTCGAAAATAGCGTTGAATCTCTTATGTATCTCCAAATCAAATAGCCTGTCCTCAGCTTCAATATCAAGGGTAGGCAAACTTGCCCCGAAGAGTGGTGAGCGTAACAAGGATCCACCAGGTAGTACTGCAGTATCACCAAAAAACTTCAAACTCCCACTAAGTGGCACCGAACTTCCACCAGAACTTGTCGAACTTTCACCGCACCAAGTTGTCTTTTCACCGGAAACAGTCTCACTTGGGACCACTACGTTATCATCGCAAAGATTCAAATTCTGATCAGATGGTGTCGAACCAACTGCACATTGCGTCTCTGTACACTCAGAAGTTATTGTACCCTCTTCACAATGCACCGGAATCACACTGGAATCTAATGGAAATTCCTCATGTGTCACCGAACTGGTACCAGAATCACTACTAACTGTCTCCGATCCTTTGACAACTAGGCTTAAATGGCCTGCACTTCTATTGCTTGCGGGTGTCCCTAATAAATTTGGGACTGCCTAGGGGTGCTGGTCTCTTCTGTACTTTGGGTAAGACTCACCGGGCCGAGTAACTGGCATATATCACCTCTGCACCGCTTTCCTTACGTACTGCTCCACCTTACTGATTATTCTCAATCCATTGCCATCTTCCCACAGACGGCGCCAGTGTTAAAAGTGCACTTTCCGTTACAGACACTTTTAAGTTCTTTTCGGGTTCTTGGGGATGGTAGGGGTCTGATAATTCAGAGGCCCTCTATCTTATTTTCCCAATTAACTTATCAAACAAGCAGTACGTTTTATCCAGTAAACTAGGTTGCTTGATTGGGCGTGCATCCGGCTTGAGCATCACACAGTGTTGATAGATGCAAGGGACCAACCCTTTCATACCTCGATAGTACCATGCAAATACATCTAGGAACTCTATCAATAATTTTAGTAGATCATTTTGACAAGTTTTCGGTAATCCCGCCTTAATCTTGACCGGCCGTGGTGTATCCTCATTTCCCAAATCGGAGGTGATAAGTTGATCTTCCAGTACATAAAACTATCGTGGCATGGGTACATCCTCAGGTGACTAGAATAAATGGTGGAAACTCTAGGCATCTGAAGCTTGATCCATAGCTAGGTCCCCTTCTTTTGTAACCGGAACTACCGAACAAATGATCGGATTCCAATTATTTGCAATCGCTTGTAAGTCGACTGTTCCCAAGGCGAGCAAATCGTGGTTAGCATTGAGAAAAGCTTCTTCTTCATCATCTGAAAGTCCATCCAACATATGCACAGGTTTGGCTATGTACGATCGAGCATGGAGGTCGCATGGCTTTATCTTATCCAACGTAACTACATACTTCCGGTGGTTACTTTTGAAAATAAGTTTGTATGCTCACCAGTCCTGCAATACTTTGGCTTGTTTCAGCCAGCGCCTTGAGTCGAATAATTCTAGAACAACAAAAGTCATTTTGAATACCGCTCCCTGAAGAGTAATGGGTATATCACGTACCAAACTCACCGGATAGATGTAAATGTAAAGAAGAGAAGTTGCACGAGGCACAAAATTCGATGCTAATGTTTTGGTCAGTTATCCTTCCACAGTGTAAAGTTTTGAGCAAGCAACCACTCATTCTTTAAGTTGAAAAGTAAGCTACCTATGGTTAAAAGCATTTGATTAAACGAGTTCTAGTTTGGGAGAGCCAAGCTTTAGAAGTTGCAGGTGTTAAAGTCGACTGTAAATAACTACAATTTTAGACATAGGTGATTTGTTAAGATCATTTCTCAAGATCTACTGAGTCTTTGGAATGATTTAACTTGGGGGAGGTGCGCAAATTATAGGCGACACCTTGTGCAAAGTTTTATAAAAAGCTTTACACATTTGATAAGTCAATAAATGAGTTATGTGCAACAAACTTTCGTGTAGTCACCTTCTTCACAGTTTGTTGAAGATTTTGGAAATAGAGTATTGATCCTCCAAATTGGTGAAGGTTTTGAGTTAGTCTTGATATAGAGGTGCTCTAACTCCAAGATTAGCTTGCTCTTTTGGAGATCAACCCTCTCCATCAGTGGTATCAGAGCAGGAAGCATCAAAATTGAAGAAAGTAGGACCCCGACTGCTGTAGTTATAAAGAAATCAACATTTGAAGATACAAAAGGTGAAAGCTTGAAGGAAAAGCTTGAGAAGGAGGATAGAAGATATCAAGGAAGACAAAAGGAGTGTCATTCGAAGTAAGGTAATCTTATTTCTCATAAAGCTTGAAGGATTTAATACACAGGTGAAGAAAGGATGGGAGATTCTCTTTAGATAGAGAAACTGGATAGAGAGAACTATCCAGCATGGTCAATGAGGATGGAAGCTCATCTTATGAGCAAAGACTTGATAGGTTATATTACACGTGAAGAAGAAAAGTGTTGGTGCAGACCAATCACCAATTGAACGCTTGGGAGATCAAATGATGAAGGAAGAATCAATTCCTAAAGTGTGGAAGAAGATTACATTCAGAGGACAAGAGAAGTGTACATATATGTACATTAGCATAGTCATAGATGACTTAGATCTTTTGTTCAGTAAGAATCATGTACAAATTATCTATAAATACTTTGAGAAAAGTCGGGGCATGTATGAGAGCTTATGAGAGCATATGTAGAAACTAAGATTGAGGAAGTTAGGAGCCAAGAGATAGAGAAAAGTTAGTTGAGTTAGCTCTCATCACTCAGTTGTAATTTTCTGAGTTAATGAAGAAATATTGCGCCCGATCATTTCGTGTCTGCTCCTTCTGTGTTTGATCAATTGTGAAATCCTTTTGAGGATATCTAAGTTGTTAGTTAATGAGCCTGTGACCTGAATTTCAGAGTCCAATTGTAAACAGGCTAGGAGAATTGTGAGTAGGAACATTCATATGTGTTGAGTGTCTACAGTTCTCTGAAACAGGCGCAAATTTCGAGTTTAATCTTTTGGTCAGTGCTCACTCCATAGTTTAAAGTTTTGTGCAAGCAAGCACTTAATCTTTAAGTTGGAAGGTGATCTACTCGTGGCTAAAAGCATTTGGCAAAACGGGGTAGATATTGTGAGAACCAAAGTTAAGAAGTTAGGGGTGTCTAAATCGACTTCTCAGAAGTGCAGATTCAGACATAGGTAACTTGTGAAGACAATTTCTCAAGTTATACTAAAGCTTATGAAGTAATTCAACTTGGAGGTGATGCGCAATCTCTAGGAGATGATTCGTACAAAGTTTCATCAAAAACTTTACACATTTGATAAATCAATGTGAAGAAATTCTGCAGCACACTTTTCTGTGTATCATCTTCTTCACAGAATTGTTAATATTTTGATAGTTAGTAATTGATCCTCTAAATGAGTGAAAGGTTTTGACTTATTCTTGGTATAGAGGTGCTCTAATCACAAGAATAGGTTGTTCTTTTGGAGATTAACATTCTCCATCAGTGGTATCAGAGCAGGAGACATCAATTTGAAGAAAGAAGGATCCCGACTGCTGCAGATTCAAGAAATTCAACATTTGAAGAACTAAGAAGTGAAAGCTTGGAGTCAAAGCTTGAGGAGAAGACTATTTGACATCAAGAAAGGCAAAAGGAGTCCAATTCGAAGTAAAGGTACATACATTGTTTGTAAAGCTTGAAGTTTTCAATACACAGGTGGATACAAGATGGGAGAAAGCTTGCAGGTTGATAAGCTAGATAGGGAGAACTATCCAGCATGGTCCATGAGGATGGAAGCACACCTCATGAGCAAAGATCTTATATCATTTATTACAGGAGATGAAGAAAAACCTGAGTTTGCAGATCCAAGTATTCCTACTAGGGAAGAACTTGCAATGTTGAAGACTTGGATGAGAAAGGATGCTCAAGCAAGGAGTATCATCTACATGGCTGTAAATGATTACCTTTTACCTCACATCAGAGGTTTGGATAGTGCCACAGATGTTTGGAATGCCTTGGAAGAGCATTTCCAAAATACAACTAAGTCAAGGAAGTCCTCACTATGGGCTGAGTTCACAACCTTCAAGAAGAAGAGCTCACAATCAATTTCAGATTATGTGGCAAGGATGAAAGATATTGCAGATAGTTTGGGAGCAGTGGATGAAGACATTGAAGAGGAAAAGTTGGTAAGACAAATACTTACAGGTCTAAGAGGTGATGAGAAGTGGAAGCCTTTTATATTGTCCATAGAATTGTCACTTGATCACTTTACTCCTGACCTTAATCAATTGCTAGGACATATGCTAACCTTTGAGCAGGATCTTAAAGGAGACAATGATAGAAGTACAAGTCAAGCTATGTACTCCAAAGACAAGAAAAAGAATGGCAAGGGAAAGCAATCAAATGATGATGAAGGGAATTCAAATCAAGCCAACTTCACAAAAGGGAAGACAAATTTCAGAGGTAAAGGAAGAGGAGGTAAGAACAAAGATAATGCTAAAGCTTGTTGGATTTGTGGCAGAACAAATCATTTGGCAAATGATTGTTGGTATAACAATCAAAATGGAGGATACAACAATCAGAGTTATAATCAAAGAGGTAGAGGAGGCAGAAACCAAAGAGGCAATTTCAGAGGAAGAGGTGGTAGGACATCATATGGTAGAGGAGGTGGAAGAAACTTCCAATCTCAGTCCTACAACAATAATTATTACAATTATGCATCAGATCAGAAGGATGACGTGACTCTTATCTTGAATGCAACTCATGAATCAATGGGAGAAGATCAAAGAGTGTTCTATATTGACTCAGGATGCAGTAACCATCTGAGTGGGAATCTATCCTTGATGACTGATATGGAAGCAAGGGTGAATGGACATACAGTTCAAACAGGTGACAATACCAAACATAAAGTGGAGAGCATTGGATCAGTGAAGACAAAGAGTGGAAGTACACTTCTAAGCAAGGTACTTTATGTTCCTACTATTCCTAAAAATTTGATAAGTGTAGGGCAAATTGTGGAGAAAGGATATGAAGTAAGATTCACAAATGATGGTGTCTATGTACAAGATCCAAATCAGGGATATAGAACCATAATTGCAGGTAAAAAGGAAGGAAGATTGTTTACTCTCAAAGTCCAAGGTAATGTGGGACATGCATTGTTTACCTATGGAGGTCAAAAGGTGTCTGAATTAGACCTATGGCATAAAAGGCTAGGTCATTTCAATGAGAGAGCTATAAAGGAGATGTCAAAGAATCAGGTGGTGCTTGGATTGCCAAATATTGAAGGGCAACATATGGTGTACAAGTGTGAAGCTTGTCAATTAGGTAAAGCACATAAAGGTTCTTATAACAAATCAGGGTACAAGTATTCAAATATGCTTGAATTGGTTCATACAGATGTATGGGGACCCTCAAGGGACTATAGCATAAATGGATCCAGATATTATGTGTTGTTTGTTGATGATGCAACCAGGTGGATTACTTTGTATGTAATCAAGGATAAATCAGAAGTCTTCAAGACATTCAAACACTTTCATGCTTATGCAGAAAGGATCACAGGACAAAAGCTAAAGAGGTTAAGATCAGATGGAGGGGGAGAGTATTTCTCAAAAGAGTTTGATGATTATTTGTGGAATGCAGGTATCAAAAGAGAAGTGACTTGCAGATACTCCCCTCAACAAAATGGAGTAGCAGAAAGGAGGAATAGGACTCTTGTAGAGTTTGCAAGAGCCATGATGAAGGAAAAGAATTGTCCAAATTACTTATGGGCAGAAGCCATTAACACTGCAACATACCTTGTGAATAGGTTGCCTTGCAAAGCTTTGGATGGAGGAACCCCTTATGAAGCATGGTGGGGTAAGAAGCCTAGTCTTGATCATTGTAAAGTATTTGGATGTATTGCATATGCTTATGTTCCTTCACAATTAAGACATAAGCTAGAACCAAAAGCAGAGAAGTATGTGTTTATTGGATATGATGATAGACAGATGGGTTACAGATTGTGGAGTCCATCCACAAAGCAATTTCTTATTACTAAAGATGTGACATTTGATGAGCAAAATATGTGGTATACAGGATCACCAAATGAGTATACAGGTGTTGAAGAAATTCAAAGGAAAGGAAAGGCAAAGGTAAAAGTTTGTGAAGAAATTGTTGATGAAGTTGACTCTAGATGTAGAGTGCAGGATCATGTAGAAGAAGGGCCAAGATTTGATCCAGAATCAAATGAGGCTGAAACTTCAAGAAGTGCAGAAATCAGAAGATCTACAAGGGAAAGGAAAGAACCTATAAGGTATAGTTATGATACATCTTTCCTAACAACAAGAGATTATGCTTACATTGTGAAAACAGAAGAAGATCCAACCACTTATGAAGAAGCCAAAGGTAAACAGAATTGGGAGAAGGCAATGCAAGAAGAGTATGATGCTCTACTTGAAAATGAAACTTGGGAATTAGTACCAAGACCAAAGAATCAGAAGGTCATTGGATGCAAGTGGGTATATAAAACAAAGAGGTTTGCAGATGGTAAGGTGTCTAGATATAAGGCTAGACTTGTGGTCAAAGGTTATGCCCAAACTTATGGGGTAGATTATGATGAAACCTTTAGTCCTGTTGCTAAGATGTCTACAATTAGGACATTGATTGCTATTGCTGCTTGCAAGGGATGGAAATTATCACAATTGGATGTGAAAAATGCATTTCTAAATGGTTACATTGCAGATGAAGTATATATGGAGCAACCAGAAGGCTTTATGAAATCAATTGGATCAGATTATGTGTGTAAGCTCAAGAGAGCTTTATATGGGTTGAAGCAAGCCCCAAGAGCTTGGAATTACAGATTGGTCAAGTTCTTGAATGAATGTGGATTTCAAGCATCAAAGGCAGATAGTAGCTTGCTAGTGAAGGCAAGTGAAAATGGATATATTTACATGTGCATTTATGTTGATGATATTATTGTTACAGGAACAGATGCTCAAGGAATCAATGAACTCAAGAAGCAAATAGAGAAGGAGTTTAAGATAAGTGACTTGGGAAACTTATCTTATTTTCTAGGAATGCAGATTGTGTATACTCAACATGGAGTATATGTTTCACAAGAGAGATACTTGAAGAATCTTCTGGTCAAGTTTAACATGGAAGATTGCAAGACCTCAACTACACCATTGGAGGTAAATCATAAATTAAGCAGGTATGGAGGTGAAGAGTTCAATGACATGAAGAAATATCAGAGTTTGGTAGGTAGTCTAATCTATGCTACCTTGACAAGGCCAGATCTATCATATGCAGTAGGTGTGTTGTCACAATTCATGCATTGTCCAAAGAAGACTCATTGGATTGCAGCCCAAAGGGTACTCAGATATATCAAAGGAACCCTAAGTGAAGGTCTGTATTATGGTTTCACTTCTGACACAAGAATCAAAGTGTTTAGTGATGCAGATTGGGCAGGTGACTCAGATGATAGAAGGTCTACTCATGGATATCTATGTTATGTTGGAGACAAGTTAGTGTCTTGGTGTTCAAAGAAGCAACATACAGTTGCTTTATCATCCACAGAAGCTGAGTATAAGGGAATGGTAGAAGCTGCAAAGGAAGTGATATGGTTGAAGACCTTGATGAAAAGTTTTGAGATTGATTATAGTACTCCAATAATTTTTGGAGACAATATGAGTTCTTTGTATTTGGCAGCTAACCCTGTTTTTCATGCCAGGACTAAGCATATAGAGATTCACTATCATTTCTTGAGGGAAAAGGTACTAGATAAAGAGATTGAAGTGATGTATACTCCAACAAAAGAACAAGTGGCAGATATGATGACAAAGAGTCTGGATGGACCTAAGTTACAAAGGTTCAAAGACATGGCAAGTATAAAGAAGACAGAGAAAACCTCAATTGATGATTGAGGGGGAGCTGTTGGTGCAGACCAATCACCAATTGAAGGCTTGGGAGATCAAATGATGAAGGAAGAATCAATTCCTAAAGTGTGGAAGAAGATTACATTCAGAGGACAAGAGAAGTGTACATATATGTACATTAGCATAGTCATAGATGACTTAGATCTTTTGTTCAGTAAGAATCATGTACAAATTATCTATAAATACTTTGAGAAAAGTCGGGGCATGTATGAGAGCTTATGAGAGCATATGTAGAAACTAAGATTGAGGAAGTTAGGAGCCAAGAGATAGAGAAAAGTTAGTTGAGTTAGCTCTCATCACTCAGTTGTAATTTTCTGAGTTAATGAAGAAATATTGCGCCCGATCTTTTCGTGTCTGCTCCTTCTGTGTTTGATCAATTGTGAAATCCTTTTGAGGATATCTAAGTTGTTAGTTAATGAGCCTGTGACCTGAATTTCAGAGTCCAATTGTAAACAGGCTAGGAGAATTGTGAGTAGGAACATTCATATGTGTTGAGTGTCTACAGTTCTCTGAAACAGGCGCAAATTTCGAGTTTAATCTTTTGGTCAGTGCTCACTCCATAGTTTAAAGTTTTGTGCAAGCAAGCACTTAATCTTTAAGTTGTAAGGTGATCTACTCGTGGCTAAAAGCATTTGGCAAAACGGGTTAGATATTGTGAGAACCAAAGTTAAGAAGTTAGGGGTGTCTAAATCGACTTCTCAGAAGTGCAGATTCAGACATAGGTAACTTGTGAAGACAATTTCTCAAGTTATACTAAAGCTTATGAAGTAATTCAACTTGGAGGTGATGCGCAATCTCTAGGAGATGATTCGTACAAAGTTTCATCAAAAACTTTACACATTTGATAAATCAATGTGAAGAAATTCTGCAGCAGACTTTTCTGTGTATCATCTTCTTCACAGAATTGTTAATATTTTGATAGTTAGTAATTGATCCTCTAAATGAGTGAAAGGTTTTGACTTATTCTTGGTATAGAGGTGCTCTAATCACAAGAATAGGTTGTTCTTTTGGAGATTAACATTCTCCATCAAAAAGCCTCAGTTCAGAGATCCTAGTGTTCCAACTAGGGATGAATTATTAGATTTGAAGACTTGGATGAAGAGAGATGCTCAAGCGAGGAGCATTATCTACATGGAAGTTAATGACTACTTGCTACCTCACATTAGAGGTCTTGAAAGTGCAAGTGATATATGGAATGCTTTGGAGGAGCATTTCCAAAACACCATAAAGTCAAGGAAGGCATCCTTGTGGGTAGAGTTTACCACATTCAAGAAGAAGGCCTCTCAGTCCATCTCAGATTATGTAACAAGGATGAAGGACATTGCAGATGCATTAGGAGCAATTGATGAAGATATTGAGGAGGATAAATTGGTAAGGAAAACCCTCACAGGCTTGAGAGGTGATGACAAATGGAAGCCATTCATTTTGTCTACTGAATTATCGCTAGATCATTTTACTCCTGATTTAAATCAGTTGCTAGGACACATGCTAACCTTTGAGCAGGATGTCAAAGGTGAAGGTAATAAAAGTGCAGGTCAAGCAATGTATTCAAAGGATAAGAAGAAGAATAGCAAAGGGAAGGAACAAGCAAATGAAGATGAAGGTATAACTAGCCAAGCTAACTTCCTAAGAGGAAGAGGAGGTGGCAAAGGTAGAGGAAGAGGCAGAAGTAATAAAGATGGAGTCAAAGCTTGCTCGATTTGTGGTAAGACAAATCACTTAGCTCATGATTGTTGGCATAATACTCAGAATAATGGTGGATATAATCAGAACTTAAATTCAAGAGGAAAAGGTGGTAGAAATCAAAGAGGTAATTTCAGAGGTAGAGGTAGTAGAGGCTACTTTGGAAGAAATGCAAGTAGAGGATTCCAAAGCCAACAATACAACAATACCTACTACAATTATGCTTCAGATCAGAAGGAGGATTCAACATTGATAATGAATGCAACTTGTGAAAGGCAAAGTGAAGATCAAAGAGTCTTCTACATTGACTAAGGGTGTAGCAATCACTTGAGTGGCAACATAGCTTTGATGACTGATTTGAAGAATAAGGTAACTAATCATGTAGTTCAAACAGGTGACAATACAAAGCACAATGTGAAGTCAATTGGATCAGTGAAGGCCAAAGATGGAAGTACTCTTTTGAGTAAAGTTGTGTATGTTTCTACAATTCCTAAGAATCTGATAAGTGTAGGACAAATTGTTGAAAAAGGTTATGAAGTTAGGTTCACTAATGAAGGAGTTTTTGTGGAAGACCCTAGCAATGGGTATAAACAAATTGTTTCAAGGAAGAAAGAAGGAAGATTGTTCACATTGAAGATTCAAGGTAATGTTGGTCATGCCTTGTTCACTTATGGAAGACATAAGATTCTCTGAGTTAGATCTTTGGCACAAAAGGCTTGGACATTTCAATGAAAGAGGTATTAAAGATATGGTTAACAATGGTTCAGTGCTTGGATTGCCTAATGTTGCAGGTCAACATATGACATACAGATGTGAGGCATGTCAATTAGGTAAGGCTCATAAGCAGTCTTACTCCAAGCATGGTTTTATGTATTCAGAGAAGCTTGAATTGGTACACACAGATGTGTGGGGACCATCAAAGGATTTTAGCATCAATGGTTCAAGGTATTATGTGATTTATGTTGATGATGCTACCAGATGGATCACAATCTATGTGATCAAAGATAAGTGAGAGGTATTCAATACATTCAAACATTATCATGTGTATGTAGAGAGAATTACAGGTCAAAAATTGAAGAGACTAAGGTCAAATGGAGGGAGAGAGTATTTCTCTAATGAGTTCAGTGATTACTTGTGGAATGCTGGTATAAAAAGAGAATTTACTTGCAGGTACTCTCCTCAACAAAATGGTGTAGCAAAAAGGAGGAATAGAACTCTTGTTGAGTTTGCAAGATCCATGATGAAGGAGAAAAATTGCCCAAATTATTTGTGGGCTAAGGCTGTAAATACAGCCACATACTTGGTTAATAGATTACCATGTAAAGTTTTGCAGGGTATGACACCATATGAGGCATGGTGAGGTAAGAGACCTACTCTAGATCATTGCAAAGTATTTGGATGTTAAGGCACAAATTAGAACCTAAGGCTGAAAAATATGTATTCATTGGATATGATGATAAGCAGATGGGATATATGTTGTGGAGTCCATCCACAAAACAATTCCTTGTATCAAAGGATGTTACATTTGATTAGCAAGGTACTTGGTATGCAGGTACAATCAATATTTATGTAGGTGATGAAGAAGTTGTGAATCAAAAGAAAGGTAAATCAAAGATTCAGATATTTGATGAAGATGAAAATAATGAAGTACATGTTGAAGTTGAAGAAGTGCCAAGGTTTGATCTAGAATGTGATGAACTAGAAACCTCAAGGAGTGGAGAACTCAAAAGGTCATCAAGACACAAATGGCAACCTACAAGGTATAGCTATGATACTTATTTTTTGACTACCAAAGATTATGCTTATATGATAAAGGCAGATGAAGACCCTTCTACATATGAAGAGGCAAAAGGTAAGGAAAATTGGGAGAAAGCTATGCAGGAAGAGTATGATGCATTGATGGAAAATGAGACATGGGATTTGGTTCCTAAACCAAATAGTTAGAAGATCATTGGATGCAAATGGGTTTACAAGACAAAGAGGTTTGCAGATGGAAGTGTGTCTAGATATAAAGCTAGACTTGTTGTGAAAGGTTTTGCTCAGACATATGGTATAGATTATGATGAGACTTATAGTCCTGTGGCAAAGATGACAACCATCAAGACACTCATAGCTATTGCTGCATGTAAAGGTTGGAAATTATGTCAATTATATGTGAAGAATGCTTTTTTAAATGGTTACATTTCTGATGATGTTTTCATGGAGCAACCATAAGGATTCAAAAATGAAAGGTATCCAGATCATGTATGTAAGCTCAAGAGAGCTTTGTATGGTTTGAAGCATGCCCCAAGGGCATAGAATTATAGACTTGTGAAGTTCTTGAAGGAACTTGGTTTTCAAGTATCTAAAGCAGATAGTAGCTTGCTTGTTAAAGCAAGTGATGATGGGTTCATTTACATGTGCATATATGTTGATGATATAATTCTTACAGGTACAGATGAGAAAGGCATTCAAAGCCTAAAGAAGCAAATGGAGAAAGAGTTCAAGATTAGTGACTTGGGAGAGTTGTCATATTTCTTGTGCATGGAGATCTCATACACTCAACATGGAGTGTATGTAACTCAAGAAAGGTATTTGAAAAACTTGTTGATCAAGTTTAAGATGAATGATTGTAGGATAGCATCTACTCCAATGGAGATGAATCACAAATTGAGCAGATATGGAGGAGAAGAGTTCAAAAACATGAAGCTATATCAAAGTTTGGTTGGTAGTCTGATCTATGCTACATTAAGTAGGCCTGATTTGTCATATGCAGTTGGAGCATTGTCTCAATTCATGCATTGTCCTATGAAAGAACATTGGGTTGCAGGACAAAGAGTGTTGAGGTACATTAAGGGTACACTCAAAGAAGGTTTGTATTATGGTTTTACATCAAATACAAACATCAAGATATATAGTGATACAGATTGGGCAGGTAATCCTGATGATACGAACACATTTGCTTTATCATCCACGGAGCCTGAGTACAAAGGTATGGTGGAAGCTGCAAAGGAAGTGATATGGCTTAAGACTCTTATGTATAGTTTTGACATCATTCAGAGTACACCCACTATTCATGGAGATAACATGAGCTCATTGTATTTAGCTGCTAATCCTGTTTTTCATGCCAAGCCTAAACACATTGAGATTCCGTATCATTTTCTAAGAGAGAAAGTGATGAATAAAGAGATTGAAGTCATACATATTTCAACAAAAGATCAGATAGCTGATATGCTAGCTAAAAGCTTGGATGGACCAAAGATACAGAGGTTCAAAGACATGGGAGACATAAAGAAGATAAAGAAAACCTCAATTGATGATTGAGAGGGGGAGCTGTTGGTGCAAGGCAATCAACAATTGAAGTTTTGATGAAGGTTTGAAGTCAAGGACTGAAGAAAAGATCAAGATATGAAGCATGAAGGAATTACATGTTCAGAGAATGAAGATGTGTATACATATGTATATTAATTTAGAGTTAGCTCACTTATACTTTTGTATAGTTATGAGCTTGTAAATATTTGCCTATATATACAAGGAAAAATGTGAGGGGAAATATGAGAGAGCATGTGAATAGAGAAATTAGATGTCATATGAGTCAGTAGACACTTTAGAAGTGAGTAAGATCTCTCTCATCACTTAGATGTAAAGTTTTCGAGAAATGAAGAAAAGTTGCACCCGATATTTCTGAGAGTTCTCCTTCTGTGTTGAATCTTTTGTGAAATGCTTTTGTACAAGTCTAAGTCTTCAGTTGATTGACCTCTGTACAAATTTTGAGCTTCTAATTGTGATCAGGTTGAGAGAATTGAGTGTAGGAACATTTACATGTGTAAATGTAAAGAAGAGAAGTTGCAGAAGGCGCAAAATTCGATGCTAATGTTTTGGTCAGTTATCCTTCCATAGTGTAAAGTTTTGAGCAAGCAAGCACTCATTCTTTAAGTTGTAAGGTAAGCTACCTATGGATAAAATCATTTGATTAAACGGTTCTAGTTTGGGAGAACCAAGCTTTAGAAGTTGCAGGGGTCAAAGTCGACTTTAAATAACTACAGTTTTAGACATAGGTGACTTGTTAAGATCATTTCTCAAGATCTACTGAGTCTTTTGGAATGATTTAACTTGGAGGAGATGTGCAAATTATAGATGACACCTTATGCAAAGTTTTATAAAAAAACTTTATAATTTGATAAGTCAATGAGTGAGTTATGTGTAGCAGACTTTCTGTGTAGTCACCTTCTTCACAGTTTGTTCAAGATTTTGGAAATAGAGTATTGATCCCCCAAATTGGTGAAGGTTTTGAGTTACTCTTGATATAGAGGTGCTCTAAATTCAAGAGTAGCTTGTTCTTTTGGAGATTAACACTCTCCATCAGTGCCCTGATCCGAAACAATATCTAAGGGAAGATCAAACCGAGGGAACACATCAATCATCAAACATTTGACCACCACTGATGTAGTGGCGGAGCGTAAAACCCAAGCTTCTGCCCATCGAGTAGCGTAATCCGTACAAGTATATATCGATGATTAGTAATGGTAGCCAGAGATGTAATGGGAGCAATGAAATCCAAGCCCCACTTTTGAAAAGGTTCAAGGGGAGCAACAAGCTGTAGTGGAAAATGATGTCATTGTAAAGGCTATCCTGATCGTTGGCAAGCAACACCCGTTTTAATAGAGGTAGCAATATCACGTTGCATAGTGGGCCACCATAACCCACTGTGCAGAATTTTTTGGTAAGTAAGATCGACCGAAAAATGACCACTGAAAGGAGTAGAATTGGCCATGTCAATAACCGAAGGAACTTCATGGGGTGAAATACACCGTAATAGTGCACCAGAAGGATCCAGGTAATACAACTATCCTACAATGATCCAAAACCGTCGACTCTACATTGCCAATTTACCACGAGCTGAAGTAGAAGTACCAGTCGGGGGGCTTCCACTGGTGAGGAAGGTCAGAAGAGTATCATCATAGGAAGGTGTCGATGGGAGATCCTGACCATCATCTTGGACCGAATCACTCGCATAGATGGCAGGGGTAGTATCATCAATTCCACTGGGAAGTTCACCGAAATCAAGCCGAGATAAGAAATCAGCCAATGCATGGGCTGACCCTCGATGATGTACGACCACATAATCAAATTCTTCCAGTAACAACACCCACCTAGCTAATCTGCCCCCTAAATGTTGCTGGCGGACAAGATAAACTAGAGCAGCATGATCCACATGGAAGGTAAATTGGCATCCCAGTAAGTAGTGCGGAAATTTCTTCACCAAATATAAGCCCAGACATTCGCGCTCAGTGACAGAATAATATCGTTCAGCAGCTGCTAATCGTCGGCTAGCATAATAGATAGGACGGAACCACTTATCCTATTGTTGCATAAGCACACTACCGATGGCACTGTCCCATGCATCCACAAAGACATGGAACGGAAGCTGCCAGTTTGGTGTTTGCAATATAGGAGCCTGGGTTAAGAGGATTTTTAGTCGATTAATGGCAATTTGGCACTCCTCAGTCCACATGAACTGTCAAGGATTACTAGTGATCAACGGATTGAAGGGTATGACTAAATGTGCGAGCCACCGAAGATGCCACCCATGCCAGCGTATTTGGCCAAGGAATCATATAACTTCCTTTGGTGTCGTAGAGAAAGGTGCATGTAACACGACTTGCACTTTATCTGGATTCACCTGAATGCCTTGCTTTGAAATAATATGACCAAGCGACTTGCCACAAGAAACCGAAAAGACCAACTTGCTGGGATTTAAGCACAACTGGAACTCTCGACACTTAGAGAAGCAGCACCGTAGGTGGTAAAGATGAGCCGATGTATCACCCAATAACGAAAAATCATCCACATACACTCGCATAAAGGTGGTTAAATAGGGGGAAAAAATTTCTTGCATACAACGTTGGAAGGTACTAGGAGCATTGCGAAGACCAAACCACATCACCGTACACGCATATACACCCCATTTTGTAATAAACGCAGTCTTTGGTATGTCCATTTCAACCATGCACACCTGATTATAGCCACTGTAACCATCCAAAAAGGAATACATTTCTTGTTCGGCAATATCATCGAGCATTGTATCCAAAAAGGGAAGTGGGAAGGGATCCAATTCCGTTGCCGCATTTAGTTTCTGATAATCCATAGAGATACGTAATTGCTTATTTTTCTTTGGGACGATAACAATAGGTGAAATCCATTCTGCATGCTCAATCGGAACGATGAAACCTACTTTCAACAAGCCATCCAATTCAGCTTTCACTTGAGCAGCATAATTTGGGTTCATGACTGTTCATATTCCGGTTAGGCTTTTCACAGTATGCAATGCAGAGAGTAATGATTACCATCGCACATATTTAATATCGCCTCGAACATTACTGTGTTAATCAGACATTAATGTGATTCAACAAGGTAAAGAGATAATACTCAGAATTACGAAAATCTGCACCACAATATCTCCGTAGAGTTGCAAATCGCCCAGACAGACAGTCTGGCGATCAAGTCTCCTCTCTATCGGAGAATCACCGTAATGTCTCTTCAGTGATTGATAAAAAGGGTACAACACTTTGTTACGACCTTTCGGTACGTGCAGTATAGAAAAATATAAATTACATAATGCCAATCCGACGACCTTACAATACTTTGGATGCACATAACCTTTTGCTTGCTACATATAGACTTCCTCATGCAATTTTCCATTAAGGAATGCATTCTTAACATCCATTTGATACAAATTCCAATTCTTCATAGCAACTCATTGTTGGTGCAAAGGCCAAGCCTTCACACTTGGCTAGACATTGGAAGATGCTATGTGCAATTAGATTGAAGATCCACATGAACTATTGCTTATGGAGTTTTATCTTTAATCCTTTGTAAAAGTCAATTGACTTGGAAGAATCTTGTAAATCCACTAAAGTCATGGAGTTAGATAGAATGAAAAGTTACAACTTCATTTAGAGAGAATATCTCCTAGATTAAGGGATCACTTTTTAGTGAGAGCCAAATTTGAATTCAAATTCAAATCTTGAATGAAGCATCTATAAAAGATGTTTGTAAACTCTTGCGGGGTACCTCTCCATTCTAGAGCCTTTAGTTGATCAAATTGTAGAGATTGTGTGGCTCATACTATAGCATACACTTCTCAAAATAATTGGACACTATTCTTCATGCCAATGATAATGTACAACATTGTCATATAATACAATATATCATTGATCATCTTTGTTGGTCTCTCTGTCATTGTCACTCAAAACAGTGTACTTGTCTTGCTTATATCTCAGTCATCACTCCATCATTTTCAATATTCTATAGCTCCTTGGAACAACCTCCACGTCTACTACAAGATGTCAAAGTTTGAAGAGTTTTCTCTTACCCAATTGGGAGAAAAGCATCTCAATGTGGTCATCGGTCATTCTCTGTAGAGGTCCTAAAATATTGAGGGTAAGCTTCTACTTGTTAAAGTGATTGCTTAGAGTATAGTCTATCATTTTAAATGATTCCACTTGGAATCATTAGATTTCTAAGCTAGTTAGATACCCTTAGAAGAAAGTTTCCTAATTTCTACTATAATGTGAGTATTGAGCAAAACCTCCAGCAGGATAGATTGTGGAAAAAGGTTTGCAGGTCAGATTCAACGAATTTGGAGCATTTGTGGAAGATCCCAAGCAGGGGTTCAAGAGAATAGTAAAAGGAGAAAAATCAGGTAGACTTTTTACTTTTGAGCTAGAAGATACAAAGAATATTGCACTCTACAATTATAAAGATGAAACACTTTCAGAGCCTGAGATTTGGCATAAGAGATCAGGGCATATAGGAGAAAGAACCTTGAAACAGATATGCAAGGGTCAATGTGTAATTGGAATACCCAATGTTTCCAAACAACACATGATATATAAATGTGGTGCTTGTCAATTTGGGAAGTCTCACAGGTTACCCTTCTCAAGGAAAGGCCACATGCATGAGGATTACCTAGAACTTGTCCATACAGATGTATGGGGACCAAGCAAAGAACCCTCAATCTCAGGATCAAGGTACTATGTATCTTATATTGATGATTATAGCAGGTGGACTATCTTGTACTTTATGAAGCACAAAGATGAAGTGTTCATGTGTTTTAAAAAGTATCTTGCACTTGTTGAGAATCAGACAGGGAAGAATCTAAAAAGGCTAAGGTCAGATGGAGGAGGTGAGTACTTCTCCAATGAATTTGAAGCATTCTTGCAGGACACGGGAATCAAGAGAGAAATCACCACAAGGTATACTCCTGAACAGAATGGGGTAGATGAGAGAAGAAATAGGTTGATTGTTGAAACAGCTAGGTCAATGTTAAATGAAAAGAAATTACCTAACTACATATGGGGAGAGAGTGTTTCTATTACAACTTACCTCATAAACATGTTACCATCTAAGTCCCTTGATGGGATGACTCTTTATGAAGCATGGCATGGTAAGAGACCCTCACTTGATCATTGCAGGATATTTGGATGTGTAGCATATGTACACATTCCTTCTCAGATAAGAGGTAAGCTAGACCCTAAGGCTGAGAAGTGTATCTTTATTGGATATGATCTAAATCAGAAAGGGTACAAGTTCTACAACCCTTCAAATAAGGGATTCATGGTTAGTAGAGATGTTGTCTTTGATGAAAATGATTCTTGGTATGAGAATGAATGCAGGAAGTTTAAACTACCCTATGACTTGGAGGAGGAGTTTCCAAGTCTTGCTAAGGAGGAACCTACTCAGAGTGAAGACACCACTTCAGATGATGAAGGCATTATCAATCTTGAAGAATTCAAGGCATGGAAGTCCAAAGGCAAACTCAAGATGAAGAAACTTGAAGACATACCTGAATCTTCAAATCAATCAATCAGAAGATCACAAAGGGAGAGCAAAAAACCTATCAGGTATGGGTATGATACCTCTCTTGTTACTAAACATTCTGTTTATCTTTCCAAAGACTTGTCAATTGAAGAACCAGGATCATATGAAGAAGCAAAAACTCAGATAGAATGGAAAGAAGCTACGGATGAGGAGATTGAAGCCCTCAAAGAAAGTGACACATGGGAACTAGTACCAAAGAAAGAGTCCATGAAGGTAATTGGATCCAGATGGATCTATAAAATCAAAAGAAATTCTGATGGGTCAATAAACAGGTATAAGGCTAGATTGGTGGCCAAGGGTTTTGCACAAACCCAAGGCATTGACTATGAAGAAACATTCTCACCTATAGCCAAGATGCCAACCATCAGGGTGTTGGTGAGTGTGGCTGCATCTAAAAATTCAAACATGTATCAATTGGATGTAAAGAATGATTTTTTGAATGGATGGATTTTAGAGGAGGTATATATGTCACAACCTCCTGGCTATGAAGATCCAAACAAGGTAAGATATGTGTGTAAATTGAATAAAGCTCTTTATGGATCAAAGCAGGCACCTAGAGCATGGAATCACAGGTTGACCACATACCTTCAAGACCAAGGTTTTGTCATGAGCAAGGCAGACACTTCTCTATTCATAAAAGGAAGCAATTTAGAGGTAATATACATATGTGTTTATGTTGATGATATCATACTTACAGGTAATGATGTCAATGGAATCAGACAAATCAATAACGAGATGATGAAGGAGTTCAAGATCAGTGATCTTGGTCTACTAAAGTATTTCCTTGGACTTGAGTTAGTCTATACTAACTCTAGAATCTATATTACTCAGAAAAAATACATACAAGATATGTTGAAGAAGTTTCATTTGCAGCATGCCAAAGTTGCAAGTACTCCAATGGAGGTAAACCTAAAACTAAGTGCACATGATGGTGATGAAATTGATGATATTACAGGTTACCAGAGTATAGTTGGAAGCTTTAACTATGCTACCTTAACAAGGATAGATATTGCATATGGAGTTAGTGTGCTAAGTCAGTTTATGCACAAGCCAAGGGTACCTCACTTAGAAGCTGCCAAAAAAATTCTAAAGTATCTCAAAGGCACTCAACATCATGGTTTGTATTTCCCTTACACTTCAGACTTGGATATCAAGATTTATTCAGATGCAGATTGGGCAGGATGCAAGGATGATAGGAGGAGCACTTCAGGATACATTTCATTTGCAGTTGATAAACCAATATCATGGTCTTCAAAGAAGCAACCTACTGTAGCTTTATCTTCTACAGAGGCAGAGTACAGAGGATCGGCAAATGCCACTCAAGAAGCCATATGGATCAAGTTATTGTATACAAAATTGGGTTTGTATACTAGCTCACCATTGATATTGGGAGACAATACAAGGTCACTTCACCTTGAAGCTAATCCTATTTATCATGCTAGGACCAAGCATAGAGAGGTCCATTACCATTATGTGAGAGAGAAGTTATTAAGCAAGGACATTCAACTAACATATGTATCAACCAACATGTAGTGTGCAGATTTGTTAACCAAAGCTTTGGATGGAACCAATCTTTGTAGGTTCGAATCAATGATTGGATTGCAGGATATACATGAAGACTGAAGATGAAGACAAAGCCAAGATATTTGGCTTGAGGGGAAGTGTTTGTGCAATTCACAAGCCTACACATTTGGCTTGAAGACCATACACATATAGAGAAGCATGGGAACCAATGCTAGAAGATAATTACCCATTTACTCTTTTGTAAAAGTCATATTTGACTTGGAATCTTTGTAAACACCTACCAAAAAGAACTCATGGAAAAGTTAGCTTTGATTGATGGAATATCTCCTATAATGGAGAATCACTTTTTTAGAGAGCGACAAAATTTGAATTCAAATTCAAATTGGAAGTGCACTCTTATATAAACCTCCAGGAAAAAGTCGCGTGTAGAAGAGTCACTTTCCGAGCTTCTCATTCTTATTTCTGAGTGTGTGTGAGGCCAAAACTCTAGCCCACACCTATCTACACCATTAGCCAATGATCTTCATGCCTATGGCATTGTATACAAGTGTCCATTAATACATATATCTACATTGTTCATTTTTTAGTTCTTTGTCATAGTGTCTGAAAGTCTGTCAACTTGTGGAGATCATATCTCCCTCATTTCTCCACCAAATTCAAAGATCTATAGCTTGTTGGAACCAGATCAAAGTATTCTACAGCTAGCAAAATGTGAAGGATTTCTATTCAGCCAATTCAGAGAGAAGTCCATCGAATTGATCACTGGTCGAAGTCTGCAACAGTCCTAAAATATCGGGGGTAAAGGTTTACTTGCTAAATTTATTTCTCTGAGCATAGTTAATCTTTTTAAGTGATATCACTTGGAATAGTTAGCATGCTAAGCTAATTAGATATCCTTAAAAGTAATTTTTCCAATTCCTACTGTGCTGGTCATGCTGAGCAAAAGTTATAGCAGGTGTCTAGTAAAAAATAGAAGGTTTTCTTGAAGGCTTGAAGTTCAAAGTTGTTTGTTTTGATTCTATCTTTTCATACATCATTTCCAAAGTACATAGGCCATTTTATGGTATCATTGGAAAGCTAAAAGGGTCCACTTATCAACTCTGAAGCACACAAGGGCTGTTACAAAGCAAGATTTGGTAGTACCTTCTCATTCTCTTGGAGTGTCCATCCATCATTCCCAACATAAGGCACTGCAGTCCATCAGTCCATATGAGGTTTGGCATGGTCGCAAGCCATCTATTGCTCATCTATGTGTATTTGGTTGTCTGGCATATGTAATAGTGCTAGAATAACATCACAGGAAATCAGATGATAAAGTAGTAAAATGTATTTTTGTTGGGTATAGTTTTGAAATCAAAGGCTATGCTTTGTATCATCCATAGAATAAATGCATTTTGGTTAGCCATGCCCCTTGATTTTGTGGAAGATGCTATTCAGCCTTTACTTTCATGTAGGAAGGAGACATCTGTTATCTGCAAAGACATGTATGATACTTTGTTGCATCTCTTTATAGGTGGACAGTCTAGTGCTAGTACTATTGAGGCACTTTCTCAAACTTTATAGGTTTCATGTCATGATGTAGATCATTCCATTTCTGATGGAGATTTGCATGATGCACTTGTTGATGAGAGAGTTGATATAGAGGAGGCAAAAACTATGCCAAAATAGCTAGTGCAAACTTTGTGTGACAGCAAACTAGATGCACCTCTATCATACCATACTCATTCAGGCTCTCATAGTGCATCTTTTGCATCAAATTGTTATGCTATGTCTGCCTTTAGTATTTGTGAAGAGACTGAGCCTGTTTCTTTGATAAATAACAAAATTATAAACATTGGATGGCTGCAATGCGATTTGAATATGATGCTATCATGAAAAATGGTAGTTGTTCTTTATGTGACTTGGCGAAAAATGGTACCTAGTCTTGATGCGCAGGAAAGAGGCATTGATTTTGATGAAACCTTTGCTCCGACTTCCACAATGACTACTATTTGTAGCATCTGTCCACTTGTAGCTCATCATGGTTGAAGATACATTAGTTGGACATTAAAAGAGCATTTTTGAATGGTGACTTGCATGAGGAAGTGTATGTTTTTAAGCCCCATGGCTTGTGTAGAAAGGGCATGAAAACCATGTATGCAGGTTAAAGAATGCATTATATGGTTTAAAGCAACCACACACTTGGTATGAAAAGAAACATGCCTATCTAATTGCACATGGTTTTGAGAACAGTCCAACTGAAAGCACCTTACATGTTAAGCATGCTAATGATGTACTTCTGATCATTGTTGTGTATGTTGATGACATGCTGGTCACTGGTCCTCCTGAGAAGCATATTGCTGATTTTAAGGCTAATTTTCATGCCTCATTTGAGATGTCAGATTTGGGGCATTTGTATCGTTATTTGGACATTGAGTTTATGCACATTGATGGTGGAATGGCTTTGTGTCAAACAAAATATATTGATACATTAGTGTAGCATTTTGGCCTTGAAGACTGTAAACCTATTGCCACTCCTATGGAGACAGGTTTATGATTGAGTCTTCCTAATGTTGAATGCATTTGATGTTGTTCTCTATCCATAGGCTGTTGCATGTTTGATTTACTTATGCATTACTCAACCAGATATTCAGTTTGTTGTATCACATATGAGCACGTTTATGCATTGCCTAGGAGCCAAGCATTGGCATGCAATTAAGCGCATCTTTTGCTACTTGAGTGGTACTCGGCTACTTGGATTGTTTTAGCCCAAGGGGGGATCACTACTGCTAGATTTGCATGTTTTTTCTAGCTCTGATTGGGTTGGTTGTTATGAACGTGTGTCCACTAGTGGCTTTTGCTTCATGCTTGGTATCTCATATATATCTTGGTTGAGAAAAAAGCAGCCTATCGTGGCCACTTCGACTTGTGAGGCTGAGTATAGGGTAGCTTTCATAGTGACTGTTCAGTGTGTGTGGCTCAGATACCTTATGGCTGATTCGGGTGTTGATCAGTCCTCTACCACCACTATCTTCATTGACAATCAAAGCGCATTGGTTGTTGCAAGTAATCTTGTGTTCCATGCTCGCACTAAGCACATTGAGGTGCATTATCATTATGTCACAGAGAGGTTCTCTGCTGGACCGATCAGCTTGGCATATTTATTCACAGACAATATTACATGGTTAATTGGTTTGCCATGTTATCATTTATTAAGTATAACTAAATAATATATTGGTTCATTGATGTAAATGTTCCTACACTCAATTCTCTCAACCTGATCACAGTTAGAAGCTCAAAATTTGTATAGAGGTCAATCAACTATAGACTTAGACTTGTACAAAAGCATTTCACAAAAGATTCAACACAGAAGGAGAACTCTCAGAAATATCGGGTGCAACTTTTCTTCATTTCTCAAAAACTTTACATCTGAGTGATGAGAGAGATCTTACTCACTTCTAAAGTGTCTAATGACTCATATGACATCTTATTTCGCTATTCACATGCTCTCTCATATTTGCCCCAACATTTTTCCTTGTATATATAGGCAAATATTTACAAGCTCATAACTATACAAAAGTATAAGTGAGCTAACTCTAAATTAATATACATATGGATACACATCTTCATTCTATGAACATGTACTTCCTTCATGCTTCATATCTTGATCTTTTCTTTAGTCCTTGACTTCAAACCTTCATCAAAACTTCAATTGTTGATTGCCTTGCACCAACAGCCACACATTTTGTTAATTCCTTACTGCAAGCGTTTACTCACACCCTATAGGTTGTTCATAAATTTAGCTCTTCGTATTATCCTCGTGCCAATGGTCTTACTGAAAGTACCAATAAAAATCTACTTACTATGCTCAAGAAATTAGTTTTGGAATGTCCGGAGCATTGGGATCAATTCCTTCCTTCAGTCCTGTGGGCATACCATACTACGTACAAAGTGGCTATAGGGAATACACCTTTTAAATTGGCATATGGGTTGGAAGCCATTGCACCCATGGATTTGGTGGTACATAGCCTCATGGTGGCACTAAAACATAAAACCTTACCGAAGGAATCCTTTCCTTTCCTCTTGGACGTGTTGCGGTCCTTAGACGAAGAACATTGGGAAAGTTTTCTAATGCTGCAAGAAGTCCAACTGCGACAAGCCAAGATACATCATCTGTTTCCCCACACTTTTTTTTTTACCAAAGGACAACTACTGTGGAGAAATTTCACTCAAATACACTCCAATACACGCAGCGGAAGTTAGAGAACCTCTTCTAGAATCTGCCCTGTAAGACACATGCTTACTAAAACCTGATTCAGTCACAACTCAGAGATCCAATGGCTGTGCAACTTGGTCCACACATAGTAAACTCTCTTGGCTTTCTAACAAGCTATAGAACACTCCATTTGGAGTTCATTTGACCAGGCAACTGACTTCACAAGGTGGCTGTGTACAAACAAGGTATGCGGCTGGAATGCCTTTGTTCCTTCTAGCATCCAAATGAGGTATCTTCTGATATCCATTGGTGAGAGACTGACCAGCATATGCTTCCACATCATGTTCTTGTCATCTCCAAAAAAATTCATGTTCAAATGAGCTCTTTATATAGAGCTATGGGCATAGGACTTTTCACCTACCCTTCATCTTCTCTCACCTCTTGACCTTTCACTTTACGTCCTTTGTCCTTCCATTTGCTTGGGTGGCTTTTGATGCTCCAAATAACTCCATGTGGATAAGGCCACGACATTTTTGTGTATTCCATATATCTAACCATATTTTGGGTTTTATATAAACCATAAATACAAATTCCCTTTTTAATTCAACACTCTACATTAAGGTTATGAGTGTGCCCTTTATATTTTTAGGGTCTTTCTTCATTTTGGGCTTACAACAATTACATAAATGATGAAGAGGTAATAAATGAGAGGTGAGTATGTGTCAAGCCTCACAATTGGAGCTTGCACATGTTCCATAATTTTCAACACTCCCCCTCAAGCTACAATTGGGAGTCCATGCTACTCTCCAATTCTTGTCCTCTTCTTCTTTGCTTCTTCTTTTTCCCTTGTCTCTCTTCCTTTGATTTTGTTGGTGATCTTCCTTCTTTGCTTTGAAGCTCCTTTGGCTTCTCTTCAGCTTCATCCTTGTGTCTTTGCTTCTTTGGCTCTTCATGAGAGTCTTCTTTAATTCCTATCACGGAACATGCTTCATGCAAACTTTCATAGAATGAAATGAGATCACCTTGGATGTACTTATCTTCGTTGCTTCACTCTCTTCTTCTTTGTTGTCCTCTCTTTGAGCATCTCTCCTCTTCTTCACCTTCATGGCTTCATGTCTTCTAGGCTTGCATGCTTTGATTTTACCTTTTATGGCTGCTCTTACTCTTTGCTTGAGTATGACTTCTTCTCTTCCAAATCTGAAATTTGTTTTGGCTCCACCTTCTCTTATTTGGACTCTTTTTGGATCTGTCAATCCTTGCAAGCTAACTCCCCCTTGCTTCATAATCTTTGATTCATTCTTCATGGCTGATTTTCACCTGCAAAATCTATAATAGGCTGATCATACATGAACTCTTTCATGAGTTCCTTTCATGTGAAGCATTTGTAGCTTCCACATCTTCCAAGCTTTCTTCATCACCTACAAAACAACACAACAAATTGTGAATTTGATCAATGGTGCCTCTTGCACCTAACAAGGATTGCCATGCCTCTTGCGATGGTCTTACTTTCCCTTACATCGGCTTGCCATTCCTCTTTAAATGGTCTTTCTTGCCATAGGCTTGCCACTCCTCTTGGGTGGTCTTACTTGCCTGCACATATCACTTGACCTTCACTTGGTCTATGGTGCTTCTTGCACTTAACAAGGCTTGCCATTCCTCTTGGGATGGTCTTACTTGCCTTAACTTAGGCTTGCCACTCTTCTTGGTGGTCTTACTAACCTCATCCTTTGACAATACATTCACACGATTTATGCTTGGAACTTACCACCAAACAATGTGGATTTTTCAAAACCTTTACATCAGCCTTTACCTTTGCAAATGGAATTCTTTTACCTTAATCAACTTCAGCCATTTGTCACACCTCATGGGTGACTCTTCCCATCTACCTTGGCACTTTCTTGTGCTCCTTGAACTTTGGGAGTTTCTTCAAGTCCATGTGAGCCTTCAACACTTCATAGCAGCCCTCCTTTGGAGTCTTCTACTCCTTTGTTTGGAAGCTCAATCCTTGGCTTCACCTTTTCCACCTTCAGCTTGGGTTCCAATCTTCAATTCTTCAAAACTTCAAGTATTTGACAAACATGTAGCTTGGTCTCCTTCCTTCACTTTGGCTCCAAGCTTTGTGTCCTAGCTTCATCCAAGCTTTGCCAATCTTTTCTTTGGCTTTTGCAGTGGGAGCATTACATTCACTTGATGTATCTAAACTAAAAAAAGCAAATGATTTTAGTTATCATAACATGAGCACACATAGTTTCTTTCAAAACTTAACCTCAATGGGTTTCATCCACAACAAGATACATCCACATGGTTCATACATGGTAGCCTTGCATCTTACCAATGTTTGTGACATCCAAACACATTTAACTTCAGCTCATCTATGGTTGAACATGATAAACCTTCAAAGCATAAATATCATGCTAACAAATCAACATAAGCATGTATGCAAATCAATAGTTATTTGCGCATATCTTCTGCCCACTTTATTCCAATTAATATGGCTATGCAAACCTAAAAATTTTCAGCTTGTATAGGCTTTATAAAATAGCCTATTACTCATCTACACAACATTCAACATGTGTATATAATTACCTTGACCACATGTGCATACATTCCTGGATTTTAGACATCAATCATCAACTCTAAATTCAACTTACATTCAGCCTACACATGGCTATCCAAAATTCTCATTCATCATTAGCATAACCTTCACAAGCATGCATACAAAAGCATCTTCATTCCATACATCTCTTACACAAATTAAGAATCATATTATGCTATCCACAAGCTTACATAAAAGCTTACACCTTCAGCCATTTACATAATAGCAATTTGCATTTCATTCAATTGAGTGCAATACCTCAAATATGCATACAATGTTCATTTGCAACTCTATGTAGTTGCACATCTAAGATTCTTCACTTGAATCTTCCACTTCTTGTATTGGCTGCTCATAAATCTTCAACAAATTGATAAGCATCAATTATAGCATGCCTCAATGAACAAAAATCTTCAGTAGAGAGTAGGACAAGAGAGTGTATCATTTCAAATAACATAAAGCAACAAATGTTTCTTATATATGAAAGCTTCATCTCCAAAACACATGAGTGTTCCATACTCCATGAGCTCATAGCTCCAAGCTTTCCTTTGCCATCTCTGCATCTTCTTCAAGATCTCTTTGCACATCCATGGGCTCCACTCCCAATGCTCTGCAAAAAAAAGCTCTGATACCAAAATGTGGAGAAATTTCACTCAAATACACTCCAATACACGCAGCGAAAGTTAGAGAACCTCTTCTAGAATCTACCCTCTAAGACACATGCTTACTAAAACCTGATTCAATCACAACTCAGAGATCCAATGGCTGTGCAACTTGGTCCACACATAGTAAACTCTCTTGGCTTTCTAACAAGTCCATTTGGAGTTCATTTGACCAGGCAACCGACTTCACAAGGTGGTTGTGTACAAACAAGGTATGCGGCCTTTGTTCCTTCTAGCATCCAAATGAGGTATCTTCTGATACCCATTGGTGAGAGACTGACCAGCATATGCTTCCACATCATGTTCCTGTCATCTCCACAAAATTTCATGTTCAAATGAGCTCTTTATATAGAGCTATGGGCATAGGACTTTTCACCTACCCTTTATCTTCTCTCACCTCTTGACCTTTCACTTTATGTCCTTTGTCCTTCCATTTGCTTGGGTGGCTTTTGATGCTCCAAATAACTCCATGTGGATAAGGCCACGACTTTTTTGTGTATTCCATATATCTAACCATATTTTGGGTTTCATATAAACCATAAATACAAATGCCCTTTTTAATTCAACACTCTACATTAAGGTTATGAGTGTGCCCTTTATATTTTTAGGGTCTTTCTTCATTTTGGGCTTACAACAATTACATAAATGATGAAGAGGTAATAAATGAGAGGTGAGTATGTGTCAAGCCTCACAATTGGAGCTTGCACATGTTCCATAATTTTCAACAATTACTTCTGTTCTATAATGCTAAGTCTAATCGTTCAGCAGGCAAGTTCAAAATTTGGTGGTTTGGTCCTTACCGTATTGAGTTGCAGGTTGGATCTGCTACGTTTCGGTTATCCACTTTAACTGGTACCCTTCTCCTTAAGTCGATCAATGGATCGAAGCTCCATCCCTATTATCCCACACTTTCTTCATCTTGATGATCTATCGGTATTTTTATTCTTCACCCGGTTTATACCACTGTTCTGACTCGACCTCCCTTTCCAAGCTACACATTCCGGTTGGCCGACTGGCCATAACATTTCCGTTTTATTACCTGACCATGATTAGCTGCCACCTTATGTGTCTAAGATTCTGTTAATGCGTGCATGCCATCATTATGTCGGTATATTTCCAACATTGGGTGATGATTATGTTTCTTCCCGCATTTCCATTCGGTGTTTTTACTTAATCATGTTCTTCCTCCTCTTTTTCTCTATTGTGTTTTTGTGCGTTTGAGTGTTTTGTGTTATCTCCTGTCTTCGTGCTCTCGTGCTCGCCATTGAAGCTTTGGCTAATATTGCTACCTTCCATGTTGGCCTCGCTCCGGAATTGAGCGCGTTTCTGTGCACCCGTGGGCTTTTGGCATTTGCTGAACTGCCCTGGCATTCGGTTGATTGTCATCCTTTCTTTGCGCAGATCATCTTTGCCATTGCTGATACTCCCGCTACTAAAACTTGCTGGCCACTCGATTGTCTTAACCCGCGTGTCGTCGTCACCCTAAACACAGTCGCTTACGGATTCCATCTCCCTCAAGAGGGTAATGTAGACAGACCCCTATGATCATTGTCGACCATGAAAGATCTCTTTCTGCATCAGTCTTCAAACGAATTTTCCATTCTTTGTCGCCTTGAACCGGAGCCCTCTGCACTACAGTTTCTTGTAGCTGCACTTAACCTCCAAAAACACACATACGGTATTTCCCGGCCTTTTTATTCTATGATCGATGCCACTGCACGTGAAGCAGTTAATTTTGCTTCATTTTTCTTCCGGCGCATTCACGGGGAATGTCATGTAATTTCTAGATAATTGGCGAAGGGCGATATCCCTCAGACCCGATTGCCACATCTGCCCACATTCCTCCTCCTAACGATTCAAGCTACGCAACCTCCTCCCCTAAATACCCTTCTCTTTGATGAGGAGTCAGTGCAAGTGATGGAGATCGATGATGACGATGATCTTCTGCAGTTCTTTAAGGGGAAGCGCCATAAACTGAGCCCCTCCCATAGTCAAGCTCAAGCATCCTCAACCGTCCAATTGCAGGATACCGCCTCGTTTGTCCAAATTTTCTCTGCTCCACCATCCTCTAAAGACCAAGCTGCTCCGACACTGTCATTGACGATGTCCATCCTGATTCTTGTTCCTGACTCATTGGCCCAATTAGCTCAGATAGGCAGTTACCTTATTCATCTTTCCAACCATCTCCCCCATCACCTCCAAGTCACCCAACAATCCCTACAAATGGAGTACCAATCCAAGGTGGATATTCTTGAAGCAGACATCGTGCCACTCCAGGAAGAGGTGCTCGCAGCCAAAGCAGAAGCCAGTTCACTACAGGAACAGATTCGAAGTCTCCAAGAACAGTTCAATGAGAAGAATGCCATCATTGCAGCTCGTGATGATGAGATTAGCAAGCTGACTCAGACAGTGATTGACAAGGACAACGCCATGAAGGCTTTGTGTAATCACTTAGAGACCACACGTGCTGAATTTGCTACGGTTGCATAGAAGGGTCAAGAGATGGCTGAGTTAGCCTTACAAGCAGAAACCGAATTAAAGAAATTCATAGAAGAGCTCTTTCAGAAAAGCCGCTCTCTCGAAGAGGAAATCGACAGCAATATTCAGCTGAAGAAGGATGTCAAAGCCATCCAGAAAGAGCGTCAAGATTTCTATAAAACCATGCAGTTCTAGTCCCAAGAGCTTGAATGTAGAGAAAAACAACTGGGTATCCAAGACGAGCAATTATCACGCATTGATGCAAAGATTGCCGAAATGAAGTTACGATGTTGATGCAGCGCTCACTAATGATTTCTATCTTCAAGAAGCTTTTTTGCAGAGTCAAGCCGACATATTACTCTCACAAGTGATCGCTTCGAGCTCTGTGTGGATTGATGCACATCTGGTTGAACCTCATTTTTTGAAGGAGATATTAGACGCCATCCATCAAATAGCATGCACCTTTAAATTATCAAGATCCATGTATATCCAAGGAATCATTGATGATTCCTAAATCTTGTAATTTTCCCTGTTAGGTTCGAGTCCACCATGTGTGCCAGTGTCAGGCCGCCGGATTATTATTTAGAAGAATAATTGTAATTGTAAAGTCACGCACTGAAAGGGTGTCGTGTAAATGTTATACCATTTTTCCTTATCAATAGAGTATGCGCAGAAGAGATGATGGACGCATCACCAGACTGTTCGGTCTAGGCGATGGTCTGGAGTTGATTCTGTTTTGAGTTATGTTAATTGCAGAGTTATCTGTAAGAGTTAGTATTCGGTATTGAAGTGAATCAGGTATTGTGTTAACATTTTATTGTGTTGAAGTGAAGTGTGAAGTATAACAGTAATAATAAAGAAAGAGTGAAAGTTTTGTGTACATAATTACGGTGATTATTAAGAAATGCTATGCGTCGAAAGTGTAATTGAATCTACTGTAATTGTTCAGAGTTAATCAATGAAATTAAATGTCGGAAGTTAAGCAGTGAATTGGGAAAATATATAAAGGGCCTTTGAATTATCAGACCCCTGACCATCCCAAGAACCCACGAGTAAGTACATAATATCTTTAACAGAACTCAAGCCTTCTGAATCAATGCTTAACATCTTCCAAGGTTGGTCACCTTGCGAAGGCATGCCTCTTGAGGACTAGATATCATACCATACAACATTAAGGGCAAGAGGCTCAATGGCCACCTAAGTAAGTGTCTCATCCTCCTTTGCCTTCCTTGGCTCCTAGCTCCTCACCTCAGGAGGATGGGTCTTATCACCACTTTGATGCCCCGACTACCATGATTGGCCCCTTCTTCTCTAGCAAGGGTTGACGATAGCCTAGATGCGGACATAAATTTGGATGGAAGCTTGTACGATGGCCCAGGAGAGATTCTTTCCCACAAGGAACTGGTTCAACACACTTAAGGAGGAATATCTTGTGGACCTTGGTGTCGTGTTGGAGCAGGGACCCCCTTTGGCTATTCCCATCTCTTCGGTGCCCTCATCTCAGACTTATTCCTTGGTCTCAATCACATTGGTACCCTCCCCTATGCCCTGCTCTTCTTTGAGATCCCCTCACCAATGTGATACTTCTCCTCTTAGTCCTCGGCGATCCCTTAACGACTTCTTGGTGAGTCAAGCAATCCATGAGGGTCAGTCTCCACCATGCCCCCTTTCTTGTTGGACACATCACCCTTTACAACTATTCCTTTAGGGCTAATGAGTTTTCACCACCATTTGTTGACTATCAGTTTGTGACATTTTTTGGCAGATAGAAGGATTTTCTTGAGACACCTATTAGGATCCATGCTTTGGCCCTTCCTTCTGGCAACCGCATTGCCTTGGAGTCGGCCATTGCTTTCTCGTTGCTTCTATTCAAGGCTACATAGCTGAAATGGTCTCTTAGGAGGCAGTGCATTTTGTTCCGGAACATGTCATTTCACTTTCTCACCATCTTTGCCCTCATCGACCTATTCATTAGAGCTTGGAACACAATTAAGTTTTTATTTAGTCTAGGTATAGAGGAAAGTCAACTTATTTTGTATGTGATTGGGGATACTCGCACTGCTCTCAAGTACATGAAGATGAGATTGGTCTAGAGAAGGCACGAGGGGTTGGTGAGTCTAGGTGGCTTAGACTATGCAGGGTTCTACTAAAGTAGTCACTGCATATTGGGAAAATTTGGACTCAAATTACTCCTCATCCAAACCACCCTCGAAGATGGATTGATTCACTATTGTAGCAACATCATGGTTTTCCTTGTCTCCATGAAGGTTCTCTCACGAAATGTTCAAGGACTAGGCATGTCTCTGTTCTTACGATATAGAGATCGCCTTCGATAGGAGCTTGAGCAGTGTTCGGTTGGTCGATCCATTGATATTCTGATGCTTTAGGAGCATCATCTTTCATTGAGCCATACACATCAACGCAAAAAACTTTTACAAAGACATGGGAAGGCTTTTTGGTCAGTTGGGTATGGACCCAATGGTTCTTAGGGTGGTGTATGTATATATGTTGGGGAGTCTTTGCCAATGATTGTGGATGGAGGAGAGATTATCCTTGGCAAGGCCATGTGGATGATTTTACTCCATGCGAAAAAGAGATATGGGTTCTTGATCGCGTATCCCTGGAACCATGAGAGAGTGCGTGTGAGTTTCTAGTCCCAGATCACTAATGCTATTCTGTATGTCGATGCTTGGTGTGTTGTGGGTGACTTCAATATGATTGCAGTGATTGAGGATTGTAAAGGAGGTAGCCAGAATATTGTGCATGGGTCTGAGCTTCGGGCTTGGGAGACACTATGCTTGAACCTGAGATTGCGTGATGTATGGCACACTAAGAGTTTTATTAAAGAGAGACAACCTACATTTTTCTCACTCTAACAAGAGGATTGTAGGGATGTATTTCTCTTGGATTGATCACATATATGCGAGTGATGTATTGATTGATTATGGTGGCAGGATCTAGATTGTGGCGGGCTATTGCTTTTTCTGACCATGCCCTTGTGGTTGCTTCCTTTGTGGACGAGGATACCAAAGTCCCGATCCTGATGCAGATTTATGAGTAGGTGTATCTTGATGGGTGATTTACTGATCAAATCGAGGCAATTTAGTCCAATTGTCTTGGGTTGAGGGATGTGAGGCTCATTCCCTTGCGACTGGCTTATAGATAATGAGCTCCTTTTTACATGAGGAGAGTAGTGAGCAGTTGGCTTGACTCCGGGAGAGCAAGTGATGCTTGTTGGGAAAGATGGACGGATGATCCAGGAAACTGAGTAGGTACTGCTAAACCTGCTTTGTACCAGCCCTCCATTGCTTTAGACTTGATTAGTAGACTTCCTTAGCTTTCGAATGACACCAAGAAATGGCCTATGTCCTTTGGAAATAATGTGTGCAATGATTGAATCAAAACAGATAACTTTGGAAGTCACAAACTCAAGAAAACCTTCTATTTTGTTCTTGACACCAGCTGAATGTTTTGCTCAGTGTGACCAGCACAGTAGCAATTGATAAAATTCCTTCTAGGCGTATTCAATTAAATTAGTAAGCTACCATTTGCATGTGGAATGATGTAAAATGACAAACTATACTCAGAGAAATTAATTTAGCAAACTTAGCTATACCCCCGACTTTTTAGGACTGTAGCAGAAATAGACCAGTGAGCACCTCGACGATGATTTCTCTGAATCTGCTGAATGTAATGTCTTCAATTTTTGGTAGCATATATTAGACTTCAAGCTGAATCCAACAAGCTTTGAATCACTGAATTTGGAGTAGTATTGACCGAGACAAGCCCTTTCCAAGTTGACAGACTTTTGAGTAGACTAGCAGAGAACACAAAGATGAATGATGTAAATGTATCTATTGATTAACACTTGCGTACAATCCCATTGGCATGGATAGCATTGCCTAATGGTGTAGAGAGGTGTAGGCTATGGTATAGTCCTCACACACACTCAATTACAGGAGAATGAAGCTCGGGAGTGAAGTGATCTACCCGCGACTTTTCCAAGTACATTTTTATAGGATATGTGCAAAAATTTGAATTCAAATTCAAATTTTGGCTTCCTATGATCAAGGTCCTAAAAGCTTGGAGATATTATCTCAATCAAATAGGCTACTTTTTCCACGACTCACTTTGGTAGGTGATTACAAAAGATTCCAAGTCATTTTGACTTTTACAAATGAGATAAAGTGGTAATTAACCACTAGCATATGTTCCTATGGTTCTTCATGTATGTAGAGTCTTTATGATAACTTCCAAGCCGAATGTGTAGGCTTGTGATTTACACCAACAGCTCCCCCTCAAGCCAAACATTTTGGCTTGAGTCTTTATCCTCATTCTTCAAGTATATCCTGCAATCCAATCATAGATTTGAACCTGCAAAGTTTGGTCCCATCCCAAGCTTTAGTCAGCAAATCTGCACATTGCATGTTGGTTGACACATAGGTCAACTGAATATCTTTGCTTAGCAACTTCTCTCTCACATAATGATAATGAACTTCTATGTGTTTTGTTCTGGCATGATAGATAGGATTAGCTGCAAGGTGAAGAGAACTTGTATTATCTCCAAAGATAACTGGAGGCCTAGTATATAAGCCCAATTCTGTGTACAAAAGCTTAATCCAAATTGCTTCTTGAGTGGCATTAGCTAGCCCTCTATATTCTGCTTCTGTAGAAGATAATGCAACAGTTGGTTGCTTCTTTGCAGACCATGAAATCGGTTTGTCACCTGCAAAAGAAATGTATCCTGAAGTGCTTCTCCTATCATCCTTGCATCCTGCCCAATCTGCATCTAAATAAACTTTTATATCAATATCTGAAGTATAATGAAAATACAAACCATGGTTCTGTGTACCCTTGAGATACTTCAAGATTCTTTTGGCAGCCTCTAAGTGAGGTATCCTTGGCTTGTGCATAAATTGACTTAGCACACTAACTCCATATGCAATGTCAATTCTAGTTAGAGTAGCAGAGTTCAAACTACCCACCATACTTTGATAACCTATAATGTCGTGGACTTCATCACCTTCATGGGCACTTAGCTTTAAGTTAATCTCCATTGGAGTGCTTGCTGCTTTAGCATCCTGCAATTGAAATTTCTTCAACATATCTTGTACATACTTCTTCTGAGTAATGTATATTCCTGAATTAGTGTAAACTAATTCAAGTCCCAAAAAATACTTCAATAATCCAAGATCATTGATCTTGAATTCCTTCATCATCTGGCTTTTGATGCTTCTGATTCCATCGACATCATTTCCTATAATGATGATATCATCAACATAAACACAAAGATAGATTACCTCTGAGTTACTTCTCTTAATGAACAGAGAAGTGTCAACCTTACTCATGACAAAACCTTGGTCTTGGAGGTATGTAGTTAGCCTGTAATTCCATGCCCTAGGTGCCTACTTCAATCCATATAAAGCCTTCTTTAATTTTACATAAGTTACCTTCTTAGGGTCTTCATAGCCAGGAGGTTGTGACATATAAACCTCTTCTGAAATCCATCCATTCAAGAAAGCATTATTGACATCCAATTGGTACATGTTCCAATTCTTTGATGCAGCCACACTAACCAACACTCTGATTGTTGGCATCTTGGCCACAGGAGAAAATATCTCTTCATAGTCAATGCCTTGGGTTTATGCAAAACCCTTGGTTACCAATCCGGCCTTGTACATGTTAATTGTGCCATCAGAATTTCTTTTCAATTTATAGATCCATCTGGATCCTATTACCTTCATGGAGTCCTTCTTGGGTACTAACTCCCATGTATCACTCTCCTTGAGTGCTTCAATCTCCTCATCCATAGCTTCTTTCCATTCTGATTTGGTGATTGCTTCTTCGTATGAACCTGGTTCTTCATTTGACAAATCCTTTGCAAGATAAATTGAATGTTTAGTAACAAGAGATGTATCATACCCATATCTGATAGGTTTTTTGCTTTCTCTTTGAGACCTTCTGATTGGTTGAGTTGAAGATTCTGGTATGTCCTCAAGCTTCTTCATCTTCATTTTGCCTTTGGACTTCCATGCCTTGAACTCTTCAAGGTTGATTGTATCTTCATCATCTCAACTTGACTCTCCATTCTAAGTAGGTTCCTCCTTTGTAAGTTTTGGAAATTCTTCTTCCAAATCATAGGGTAGTTTGACCTTCCTGCATTCATTCTCATACCAAGAATCATTCTCATCAAAGATCACATCTCTGCTTACCATAAATCCCTTATTGGTAGGGTTATAAAACATGTAACCTTTTTTACTTAAATCATATTCAATGAAAATACATTTTTCAGCCTTTGGATCTAGCTTTCCTCTTACCTGTGAAGGAATGTGTACATA
The DNA here is from genome assembly GCA_020310875.1 of Ceratopteris richardii. Taxonomy (NCBI): domain Eukaryota; kingdom Viridiplantae; phylum Streptophyta; class Polypodiopsida; order Polypodiales; family Pteridaceae; genus Ceratopteris; species Ceratopteris richardii. Next base: position 10,579,694 of record CM035406.1, read on the forward strand.
TGCTACACATCAAAAAATTTTGCAGTGATCCAATGATGGTCTCTTACCATGCCATGCTTCATATGGTGTCATACCATCAAGTGACTTTGATGGTAACATGTTTATGAGATAGGTGGCAGTAGAAACACTCTCTGCCCATAGATAGTTAGGTAATTTCTTCTCATTAAGCATAGATCTAGTTGTCTCAACAATTAACCTATTTCTTCTTTTAGCTACCCCATTCTGTTCAAGAGAGTACCTTGTGTTTATTTCCCTTTTGATGCCTCTGTCCTGCAAGAAGTCCTCAAATTCATAGGAGAAGTGCTCACCTCCTCCATCTGACCTTAGCCTCTTCAAATTCCTTCCTGTCTGATTTTCAACTAGTGCAAGATATTTCTTAAAACAATTAAATACCTCATCCTTGTGCTTCATAAAGTATAAAACAGTCCATCTGCTATAATCATCAATAAAAGACACATAGTACCTTGAACCTAAAATTGAGGGGTCTTTGCTAGGTCCCCATACATCTGTGTGTACAAGCTCTAGATAGTCTTCATGCATATATCCTTTCTTGGAGAAGGGTAACCTGTGAGACTTACCAAATTGACAAGCACCACACTTGTAAATCATATGTTGCTTGGATACATTAGGTATCCCAAGCACACATTGGTCCCTGCACATTTGCTTCAAGGTCCTTTCTCCTATGTGCCCTAATCTCTTGTGCCAAATCTCAAGCTCTGAAAGTGTTTGATCTTTATAACTGTATAATGCAATGTTCTTTGTATCTTCCAACTCAAAAGTGAAAAGTCTACCTGATTTTTCTCCTTTAGCTATCCTTTTGAATCCATGACTTGGGTCCTCCACAAATGCTCCATATTGATTGAATCTGACCTGCAACCCTTTCTCTATAATCTGACCAACACTCATTAAGTTCTTTGTAATGGTTGGTACATAGAGTACCCTGCTTAACAAATTCTGATTACCATCACAAGTCTTCACATTTCCAACTTTAACTACAGAATGCTTTGTATCATCACCTGTTTGGACTTGGTGTTTGCCTTTTGGTTCCTCAAGATGAGAGAGTAGTGCAACATTACCAACCACATGATTTGAACACCCTGAATCAATATAAAATAAGTGATCATCATTTGTACCTGACTTTGAAGTCATGTTGATGATCAAGAGAGAGTCATCCTGCTCCTCTGTGTAGTTGTTGTAGTCCTTTCTGTTTCTGAATCCTCCTTGGTAGTTGCCATTGTAATTGTTGTTGTAGTTGTTGTTATACTTGTTGTTGTGGCCTTGGTGATGGTTGAACCTTCCTCTAGATTGTGAGTATCCACCTCTTTGGTAGCCTCTTCCTCTCTGATTTTTGTAATTCTTGTAACACTCATCTGTGGTGTGATTTGATAAGCCACAAATGTTACATGGTGATGAGCTATAGGGTCTCCCCCTACCTTGCTTACCTCCTCTGCCCCTTCCTCTTGAAGATCTACCTCTCCCTGCAAAATTGGCTTGGGAGGTAGAGCCTTCATCTTCCACCTTTTTACTCTTGCCTTTATCCTTGGATTTCTTATCAGTGTATAGGGCAGAAGAGTTGTTGCCTTTGGATGTATCTCCACTCTTGGTAAGCTTTGCTTCATGTGTAAATAGTTGTCCCATGAGAGTTGTAAGGTCTGGAGTGTGCATGTCCATGTAGAGATCCATTGCAGTGGTGAAGCTTTCCCACTTGTCATCAGCCTTGATTCCATTGATTACCTGCCTTACAATTTTTTCTTCTTCAATCTCTTCTCCTATGCTTGCTAACTGATCTGCAACATCTTTGATCTTGGTCACAAATTCTGAAACAGTTTGCTTAGGTTGCTTTCTTAGTGTTGTGAATTCAATCCACAACTGATTTTTCCTAGCCCTTGTATTGGAGGAAAAATATGATCACAAGGTTTCCCAAGTCTCTTGGGAAGTCTTACAATTTCTGATATGAGGTAAAAGAAAGTCAGATATAGAGTTGAGTAAATAAGACCTTTCCAATGCATCCCTTGCACACCATGTGTTGAGTTTTTCTTGTTCCTCCTTGGTTGGAAAACCTCTTGCTTTGAATGAGGGCAATTCCTCATCTCCTGAGATGTATCCATAGAGACTCCTTCCTTGTAAGTAGGTCTTCATCCTTAGAGACCAAGCTTGATAATTGTTCCTGCCCAATTTGTCAATAAATGAAGGAAAACCATCTCCCATTTTACCTTATTTGCTCTAATACCACTGTTGGGAAAGATGGATGGATGATCCAGGAAACTGAGTAGGTACTGCTAAACCTGATTTGTACCAGCCCTCTCTTGCTTTAGACTTGATTAGTAGACTTCCTTAGCTTTCCAATGACACCAAGAAACGGCCTATGTCCTTTGGAAATAATGTGTGCAATGATTGAATCAAAATAGATAACTTTGGAAGTCACAAACTCAAGAAAACCTTCTATTTTGGTCTTGACACCTGCTGAATGTTTTGCTCAGTGTGACCAACACAATAGAAATTGATAAAATTCCTTCTAGGGGTATTCAATTAACTTAGTAAGCTACCATTTGCAAGTGAAATTATGTAAAATGACAAACTATACTCAGAGAAAATAATTTAGCAAACTTAGCTATACCCTCGACTTTTTAGGACTGTAGCAGAAATAGACCAGTGAGCACCTCGATGACGATTTTTCTGAATCTGCTGAATGGAATGTCTTAAGTTTTTGGTAGCATATAGTAGACTTCAAGCTGAATCCAAAAAGCTTTGAATCACTGAATTTGGAGTAGTATTGACCGAGATATGCCCTTGCCAAGTTAACAGACTTTTGAGTAGACTAGCAGAGAACACAAAGATGAATAATGTAAATGTATCTATTGATTAACACTTGTGTACAATCCCATTGGCATGGATAGCATTGCCTAATGATGTAGAGAGGTGTAGGCTATGGTATAGTCCTCACACACACTCAATTACAGGAGAATGAAGCTCGGGAGTGAAGTGATCTACCCGCGAATTTTCCAAGTACATTTTTATAGGATATGTGCAAAAATTTGAATTCAAATTCAAATTTTGGCTTCCTATGATCAAGGTCCTAAAAGCTTGGAGATATTCTCTCAATCAAATAGGCTACTTTTTCCACGACTCACTTTGGTAGGTGATTACAAAAGATTCCAAGTCATTTTGACTTTTACAAATGAGATAAAGTGGTAATTAACCACTAGCATATGTTCCTATGGTTCTTCATGTATGTAGAGTCTTTATGATAACTTCCAAGCCAAATGTGTAGGCTTTTGATTTACACCAACAATGCTTGCACAAGAGCATGGCCTCCCTTCAAAGACTCTTGGAGTGCAGTTTGGACTGTGAGTGGGTTGGCTCATAGCTTGCCTAGGCATAGTAGGAATTGAGGGAGGTTGAGGATAGGTGATCGGATTTTTTCCATCACAGGCATGCCACGCATTTGACACAAGTGAGTGATTGTATTTCACGAGAGTTTTCTTGGTTGTTTAGTCTCACTAGTTGTGGGGTGGGATCAAGCAGCTTTGCTAGATGGATGGGTCCCATTCTATAAAGCTTTGGGAGCTAATTTCCATTCAATTTTATCGCACTCTATTATATGAGGAGATACCTTTTGAGACTTGGCAGGAGAGTAGGTGATATGCCTTGAAGCATGCACAATGTTCGATGAGTGATGAGATGCAACCTACGCTTCTGGCTGCATTTATAGATATTGAGATCTTTGTTGGATTGCATAGATCGGCGAGGGATAGCTATCTTGTTGATGGTGGTCTTTCCCCTAGTTTTTTTATCTGGTACTAGGGGCCCTTAGGGATTGAATTCGGCTTGTCTTCCAGGAGGTCATGGAAGGGAGACACCTTCCTCATCCGCTTCTTGAGTGTATGACTTTTCTCATCCCTAAGGAGGGGGGGTAGTTGGATGATATCCAGTAGTGGACCCCGATCACGCTTCTCAAATCATCTTGCAAAACCTTATGAAGGCTATTAATTTGAGATTGTATCCTCTTCTTGAGACTTTGATTCATCCGATGGAGACTCCATTTGTCAAGGGTCGTAGTATACTTGACAATATCTTCACCTATGGGAAGGTGAATCCTGTGCTCAGATCTAGGATGAGGCTCTTGTTGTGCTTTTGCTAGATTTTGAGAAATCCTATGATCAGGTTGACTAGCTTTATTGGAGGATACTATGCTTTGTATGGGCTTCCTCGATAGTTGAATTGGGGGTGCCGCTTCCTTGTACTGCTCGGCCCATAGTCAAGTGGTTGCGTGGGGTGGGGGAAAGATGTTCAACATTTTGCAATCGTTTAAGTAGGGCTATCCTTTAGCCCCTACTTCTTTTCTCTTCTTTGTTGAGGCCATTGTTGGAACATCAAGCTTACACTATGCTTGAGGTGGAGTTGATCTACATCGAGAACTATGGCTTGGATTATGTCAAGGAATATCCGTTGGAGAGTTCTTTTTCTTATGCTCACTTATTGTATTTTTTTAAAAGATTTTTCATGGATCTTTTACCATTGTAAAAGCCTTGAGCTTTACACATGTAAACGTAGAAAGATAGAGCCCAAATTCCACGAATTTGTAGTGGTTGCGTTGCAGCCAATCAATCAGTCACCTAAAAGTAGATCAAATTAAATCTTCACTTTTCCTAGACTATAGGAATGTGAATTGATTCCCTCCAACAACCATTCCCACCTTCATTTGAATTCAAAATCCACTTGTCGAAGTTGTGGATCACTTCTAGAGTCTATATAAAGACTTCAAAACACTTGTACAATACAAAGAAGCAATATACATATACTTGTGACCATCATTGTCTTGCTCCATTTCTCTGCATCATCTTCTTCACCAACAATACTTTTGCAGAGGCTATTGCTCTCTCTACAGAGCTAGAAATTCGATGAAAGTTTGCTCATTGAAAAGTTATTAGTGTCTAGTTTATGCTTGTAATGTTTCATAGAATTTGGTTTAGTAGATTGGGAGAACTCAGAGTTTTTCTGTCTCAAAATCAATCTCCACATATTCCTAAAAAATAGGAAGTACCACCCTTGAGTGTTTCATTCATTCCTATAGCATATTTTACTTATTCCTTATACTTTTGTGCATTATATACACTCAACCCTATGTGTATCACTCCCATGAAAGGATTCTTTCTAATTTAATCACGCTGGTCGTTATGAGCATTTGAAGTTCATTGTCTCTTCCATAGATAATAAGTTTTTTGAGCTAGTTGATGGACGAACCTATCTGTTTTGTATCAACTCTTTCTTCTCCATGCTCCAAAATACATAGTGCATTTTATTGCACTTATCGCATGCATATAAGGTCTATTTGAGTCTCCATAAGCTAAAGGGCTGGTCTTGTGTCGGTTGGTTGGACCAAACATCGTCGCTTCGAAACTCACTTTTCTACCTCCTACAAGCTTCTCCAAGTTCTTTTAGTGGTATCAAAGCTAGATCAAGATGGGTGATGGCTTTCCCTCATTGATTGAGAAGCTTGACCAACACAACTAAGCGGCTTGGAAAATCAAAATGGAGGCCTATTTGCAAGGTAGAAATCCTTATGGAATTGTAGCAGGTGATGAAGTTATGCCTATTCCAAGATCCAAAGGAGGACCTACACAAGAGGAGACAAATAAGCTCACTCTTTGGTGCACAAGGGATGCTCAAGCAAGGTCGTGCATACTAAAATCTATCTCTAACTTTCTATTACCACATATTAGAGGATGCAAGACATCTAAAGAGACTTGAGATGCCCTAGAGACTTTCTTTTCTGCTAGTACCAAAGCAAGAAAGAATCATCTTTGGAACGATTTCAACCAAATGAAGAAGACACCTAAACAAACCATCATAGAGTTTGTTACAAGGTCAAGGAGGTTGCGGATTAGTTAGCATCCATTGGAGAGCTAATTGAAGAAGAGGCTATCATGAGGCAAACTCTCAATGGGATTCAAAGTGATAAGCAATGGCAATCCTTCATGATGGCTTATGATCTCATCATGGATGTGAAAACTCCAGACTTCAACATATTTCTTGGACAAATCTTCAATCAAGAGGCCAACAACAGCATAAAGGAAGGTAACTCCTATCATGGTAATTCAACTAGTGCTCTATATGCAGATAAGAAGGACAAGAAGCTGAAAGGCAAGAAGAAGGAAGAATATGAAGAGGAGACTTCCCAACCCAACTTCGCAAGCAAGAGCAAGTGGAAAGGGAAGAAGAAGGGAACAAAGCATGACAAAGCCAAAGGTCAAAATTTTCAACCTTATGCCATCTGTGATAAGACCAACCACACCACTCAGAATTGTCCATTCAATGGGAAGACCTAGAAAGGAAGTGGAAGAGGTGGATATGGCAGCAATAGAGGCACAGGTGGACACAACTTCAACAATCAACTTATTGGACTTAGTACATATAGATGTATGGGGACTAAGTCAAGAACCTTCATTGGGAGGATCAAGGTATTATGTCTCATTTATTGAAGAACATAGTAGATGGACTATTCTATACTTCATCAGAAGTAAGAATGAAGTGTTTGATTGCTTTAAAAAGTATCTAGCACATGTGGAGAATCATACAAGTAGATCACTCAAGAAGCTCAGATCTGATGGAGGGGGGGGGGGATACTTCTCCAAAGAGTTTGATGAGTTCTTGCAAGAAAAAGGTATCAACAGGGAGGTGACTACCAAGTACTCTCCTCAACTAAATAGAATTGCAGAGGGGAGAAACAAGACATTGGTTGGATCAGCCCGAACAATGCTTGAAGAGAAGAAGTTGCCACATTATCTATGTGCAAAAGCTATTTCAACGACTATGTACCTTGTCAATAGACCACCATTAAAATCACTTCAAGGTATGACTCCTTATGAAGCATGGCATGGAAGAAAACCTAGTCTTGGGCATTGCAAGGTGTTTGGTTGTTTAGCTTATGTTCATGTACTATTACAAATAAGAGGTAAGCTAGATGAAAGGACGACAAAGGCAGTATTCATTGGATATGATTCAACTCAAATGGGTTAAAGGTTCTATAATCCTTCAGCCAAGCAATTCACTACAAGTAGAGATGTTGTTTTTGAAGAACACACATCTTGGTATGATGAAGACAAACAAAAGGTGACTCTACCATTTGATCTTGATTCTGATTCTAATCAATTAGGAAGCAAGCATGATACAGAGGTCCAAGATCCAAGAAGTGATACAAACGATGACCAAGATGAAAGAGAAAAGGATTACAAACTATGGAAGTAAAGAGCCAAAGCAAAGATGCAAGAGGATGGAGAATGCTCCAAACAAGCTCCTACAAGATCACCAAAAGAGAAGAAATGACCAGAAAGATATGGATATGATTCCACATTTATTACAAAGCATTCAATCTACTTGGCAAAAGATTCAATTCTAGAAGAACAATCAACCTATGAAGAGGCAAAGGGAAACCCTAATTGGGAAAAGGCCATGAAAAAAGAAATAGATGCATTGAAGGAGATGGAAACTTGGGATTTGGTTCCAATGTCACTAAATCAAAAGGTATTGCAGATGGGTATATAAAGTTAAAAGAAATTCAGATGGATCAGTTTGCAAGTACAAGGCAAGATTAGTTGCCAAAGGATGCTCACAAATGTTGGTGCAGGACAATCAACAATTGATGATTTGAAAAAGTATTGAAGTTAATAAGCAAAGCAAAGATTACCATATGAAGCTTGAAGATGAGTATATGATCAGAAGATGAAAACTTGTATATACATATATATTACTCTTGTAATTAGTTCATGAAAAACTTTTTATCATTGATGAGTCGGGATGCAAATGTCCATATATACTTGAATATAGACGTAATACATAGGAGAGATGATGAGTGATAAGTTTTAGAAGTCATTAGAGACTTTTAGAGAGTGAGAAGAATATGGATTATCCATCAGATGTATATTTTCTCTTAATAGAAGAAAGTTTTGCCTTGAACTTTTGCTCAGTGCTCCTTATGTGTTTATCTTCTTGAGGAATTCTTTTGTACAAGTCTAAATCTATAGTAGAGTGACCTTTGTACAAGTTTTGAGAGGCTAATTGTAATTAGGCTGAGAAAATTTTAAGTGGGAACATTTACATGTGTAAATGTGAAGAAGTGAAGGTAGGAATAGGTGCAATCTCGATGGTCAAAGGTTTGATTAGATCTCCCTCGAGAGTGTACAATTTTGAGCAAGTAAGCACTCATTCTTTAAGTTGAAAGGTAAGCTACTTGTGGCTAAAACAATTTGAATAATTGTGGTCTAATTTGGGAGAACCATGCATTAGAAGTTGTGGGTGTCAAAGTCAACTACACAGAAGAACAATTTTAGACATAGGTAGATTGTTTGGAGGAAATCTCAAGATCTACTAACTCTTTTGAAGCGGTTTCACTTGGAGACGGTGTGAAAACTTTAGGAGACACCTTATATAAAGTCTCATTGAAAACATTACACATTTGATTAGCCAATGAGTGAATTAAGTGCAGTGGACTTGTCTGTGTAAAGTGTTTCTTTATAGTTAACTCAAGTCTTGATAATTTGGCAATAGATTTCCAAAGTTGGTTGTGGTTATGAGTTGCTCTTGATATAGAGGTGCTCTAATATCAAGGATAACTTATTGGTTTGGAGATTAATCATCTCCATCAGTGGTATCAGAGCAGGAATCATCATATTTGAAGAAAAGGAGAACCTCAACTATTGCAGATATACAGAAATCAATCTTTGATTATTAAAAAGGTGAAAGTTTGAAGTGAAAGCTAGAGAAGGAGACCTGAAATCTATCAAGAGGATCAAAAGGAACTATATTCGAATTAAAGGTATATTCATTAATCACAAAGCTGATCAGTAAAGGCTAAGGATGGAAGCACTCTTTTGAGTAAGGTTTTGTATGTCCCTACAATTCCAAAGAATTTGATAAGTGTAGGGCAAATTGTAGAGAAAGGATATGAAGTAAGGTTCACTAATGATGGAGTTTATGTTGAAGACCCTAGCCATAGGTATAAAAAAATTGTTTCAAGGAAAAAATAATGAAGGATCTTCACATTGAAGATTCAAGGAAATGTTGTTCATGCCCTGTTCACTTATGTAGAACATAAGAACTCTTAGATCTTTGGCATAAAAAGCTTGGACATCTTAATGAAAGAGGTGTTAAGGATATGATTAACAATGGTTCAGTGCTTGGATTGCCTAATATTGCATGTCAACACATGACATACAAGTGTGAATCATGTCAATTGGGTAAAGCTCACAAGAATACTTATGGTAAGAAAGGGTTTATGTATTCAGAGAAGCTTGAATTGGTGCATACAGATGTATGGGGTCCATCAAAGGACTTTAGCATTAATGGTTCTAGATATTATGTGATTTATGTTGATGATGCTACTAGGTGGAACACTATATATGTGATCAAAGATAAATTAGAGGTGTTCAAAATATTTAAACATTATCATGTGTATGCAGAGAGAATCATAGGGCAAAAATTGATGAGACTAAGGTCAGATGGAGGGGGAGAGTATTTCTCTAATGAGTTCAGTGATTACTTATGGAATGCACAAATAAAATGGAAAGTTATTGCACGTAATCTCCTCAGCAAAATGGTGTAACAGAAAGAAGAAATAGAACTCTTATTGAGTTTGCAGGGTCAATGATGAGGGAGAAAAATTGCCCTAACTACTTGTGGGCTGAGGCTGTGAACACAACTACTTATTTGGTTAATAGACTTCCATGTCAGGCTTTGAATGGTATGACCCCATATGAGAATGGTGGGGTAAGAGACCTACCTTAGATCATTGCAAAGTGTTTGGATGTTTGGCTTATGCTTATGTACCATCTCAATTAAGGCATAAATTGGAACCTAAAGCTGAAAAGTATGTGTTCATTGGTTATGATGATAAGCAGATGGGTTACAGATTGTGGAGTCCATCCACAAAGCATTTCCTTGTGTCAAATGATGTTACATTTGATGAGCAAGGTACTTGGTATGCAAGTACAATTAATATTCATGCAGGTGATGAAGAAGTTATGACCCAAAGAAAGGGGAAATCAAAGTTTCAAGTTCCTGATGATGAAGAGATAGTTGATGCTTAAATTGATAATGAAGAGATGCCAAAGTTTGTTCCAAAATATGAAGAACTAGAGAGTTCAAAGAGTGGAGAAGTTAGAAGGTCAACAAAGAATAGAAATCAACCTATAAGGTATAGTTATGGTACTTCATTTTTGACCACTTAATATTCTGCTTACATGGTGAAAGCAAAAGAAGATCCTTCTACATATGATGAGGCAAAAGTTAAGGAAAATTGGGAGAAAGCTATGCAGGAGGAGTATGATGCATTGATGGAGAATGAGACATGGGATTTGGTTCCTAAACCAAATAATAAAAAAATCATTGGATGCAAATGGGTCTACAAAACAAAGAGGTATGCAGATGGAAGTGTGTCTAGGTATAAAGCTAGAGTTTTTGTGAAAGGGTATGCTCAAACATATGATATAGATTATGATGAGACTTATAGTCCTGTGGCAAAGATGACAACTATAAGGACCCTCATAGCTATTGCTGCATGTAAAGGTTGGAAGATATGTCAATTAGATGTGAAGAGTGCTTTTCTAAATGGTTACATTCTAGATGATGTTTTCATGGAGCAACCAGAAGGTTTCAAGGATAAATGTTATCAAGCATATGTATGTAAGCTCAAGAGAGCTTAATTGATGACTGAGGGGGAGCTGTTGGTGCACAACAATCAACAATTGATGATTTGAACAAGTATTGAAGTCAATAAGCAAAGCAACGATTACCATATGAGGCTTGATGATGAGTATATGATGAGAAGATGAAAACTTGTATATACATGTATATTGCTCTTGTAATTAGTTCATGAAAAAATTTGTATCATTGATGTGTTGGGATGTAAATGTCTATATATACTTGAATATAGATGTAATAAATGGGAGAGATGATGAGTGACAAGTTTAAGAAGTCATTAGATACTTTTAGAGAGTGAGAAGAGTATGAATTATCCATCATATGTATATTTTCTTTGAATAGAAGAAAGTTGCACCTCGATCTTCTACTCAGTGCTCCTTATCTGTTTATCTTCTTGAGGAATGCTTTTGTACAATTCTAAATCTATAGTAGAGTGACCTTTGTACAAGTTTTGAGAGCCTAATTGTAATCAGGCTAGGAGAATTTTAAGTAGAAACATTTACATGTGTAAATGTGAAGAAGTGAAGGCAAGAATAGGTGCAATCTGGATGGTCAAAGTTTTGATCAGATCTCCCTCCACAATGTAAAGTTTGTTGGAAATTTAGTAGGCCCACAACTAATACCACAGGTCCATAGTTCCATAGATCCAGGATCAACAACACAGATTCCAGCAATCTTCCAATATTGACAAAACATGAAGATACCACATTTAATCATACAAATGATGAGACAAAGATAGAGAAAGATTAGACAACATGTGTAAAGTGTTACGTAAGCTACTGCTTACTCACACTATCATATATACAAATGTCAAATTACAATGTGGGAGCAAAAATCGCAACCACTCTATGTGAACAGAAATAGATGGATGAGTGAATATACAAATGTAATAAACATATTCAGATGTATGGACTAAAATCTGAATATAAATGAGATGTGTAATCTAATAGGTTGTAGAAGAGTGAATATGAGTGACAAAACGAGAAAGGATCAGTCTAAAACTGATAATCAGCAAACCCTCATATGAATTTAGGCTGTGGAAGATCCTAAATCAGATATGTGTGTGAAAAGATCACATACTTACAAAATTAGCAAAGAATGCTAACTGGTTGCTGCCAGAAATCCTCAAACTCATATGAACATACCTTCTCTAACACCTCATCCAAATATGCATGAAGCATACATGTACTGATTCTCGTATAGATATGTTGAATAGGACTCCTCCTGATATGGATGCCACTGCCTCCATAAACTCCAAGTAGTACTTGCGTGCATAAAGAGAATATGTACCTGAATTCTTAACATAAGATGTAAATCTTATGTTAACAACCATCCAATGTCTTTGAAGTAAACAAAAATCTTCATGTAGAAGACAATCTTCAAATACATCATCTAGATGGTTGATCCACACCACCAAGCTACTGATGGGTAAGTCCTCTCCACTCTGGTCCTCCAAAAAGAACTCCATAGCCGCTCCTCAACATGCTCCAAGATAGCACCATGCTGCCCCATATGCTAAGAGGACCACCTCTATTGAGGTACCAAACATGGCATTGAAGTAGGTGTAGGATGATTAAACAATGAGCCAAAGTTCTTCTTATACTACGCGGTAATATGTTTAGTTGTCCCACTATCAAAGTACCAAACATCTGAGTCTACTGCAGACATACAATATTCAAGAGAAGATGGGTCAAAAGGGCAAATAGTAGTAAATGCCCATTCTTCATTCTACACAAGATTAGTAGACTCTATTTTTTGTGTAGAGGCCTCTACAACAACCATTCCAGCCTCTTTTTTCTTTGCCCCTTTTGCAGCCAATTTTAGAAAGTTCTTTATGATATGATCCTTTCCTTTATAGTATGTACAAAAGAATTTCTGCTTTTGTGATTTCTTCTCATCTTTGTCTTCCTTCTTCAAATGTGCATCATTTGTAGATTTCTACTTACTAGTAGATGAGCTCCATTTACCTTTGCCCTTCTGACTAGGTAGGAAAGCTTGATCTAGAACACATGTAATGGACCTGTTCTACCTAGATTAATCTTCCTGCAAGAGAACAAAGACTAAATCCTCAAATTTCAAGGCATTTGGATTGCCTTTCATCATCAAACAAAGAGTAGAAGTAAAACTCTAATATGAATCAGGAAGGCCATTCAGAAGAGTTTCCAGAAGTGAGCTATCTAGTATAACTTCATCAATAGAAACAATTGTTCCTTCAAGTCTTTTATCTTTGTTAGAAAATTGTCCATAGAATTATCTTCATTCATATGCTCACTCTCCAACTGTTTTCGGAGGTAAGCAACACGAGCCTCATTCCTAGCCTGGTACAATGTGGTAAGTGTATCCCAAGCATCCTTAGCTATTCTGCAAGTGTGAATGTGAGGAATAATGGCATGTTTGATAGACAAGGCTATCAATGCATGTGACTGAGCATCTCTACAATCCCAATGAATTCGCTCTATAGTAGGTGCAACAAAAATCGTAGCATGAACGAGAATTTAAATAATATCCGCATCTTCAATGCCATCTACATCAGCTTCAATACCTCTATTTGTAGGTGTAATGGGACATTTTTCAAGACCGTGCACAATGTTCCACAGTTCTTTTGCCACCAATACATATTGCATCATATAAACCAACAATGGGTAATTGGTACCATCCAACTTATCCTCAACAACCAACATACTGAATGCATTACCTCTTTTAGCCATGGCCATTGACTAAAATAATGTGATGCAAAAAAATGATTGTATCTGAAAAAGTTGAACATAACTACCCTGACAAGCTCTGCTAGACCTGTAGCAGACTTCAAGACACTTATACTGGCAACCAAAACCTGTATATATCTTGGGCACAAAAATACGTAATAGCCTACACAAGCACTATGATAGTGCGTTCGAAGGCCAAAACGAGCTCAGATCACGATTTCGATGTCCCACAGCAAAGCTGTTTTGATCTCCTAATCACCATGAGCGGAGGGGTGTTGATGATGCCCTAGATGAGATGGGAGTCTGCTTTGATACCAATTGTTGGAGTTAGACTTCTATGGAAGCATGCGAACAACACAACCAAGAAGAGGAAGCTCTCCTCAAAGATGACACTGCGCAGCTATGGAAGCTTAGCTTGATGACCACGATGGGAATGGCAACATTTAAAACCAGACAAATGATCATCTTCTACATCGGAGAGATCTTGGCCTCCTTCTATGCGGCTATGATTTGATGAGATGCATTTGATCATCCATGCGTATTGAGCATTGAGGACACCAACTCCAACTGTATGGAAAGTGAGAATAATAAAAAAGGTCAGACATGTGCAATCAAGAATCAAGCATCAAGCATGCTCATTGCTTTTGTAAGGTGGTTGGGGTAATTGCTGCAAGAGGAGCTTGATCTGGAGCTATCCATCACCATCTCCGGCGTTGATGTAGACAGAATAAAGTCATTCAATAAAGTCTATTGCAGTAACTTCTGTCCATCACCATCTTCGACACTGGAGTGATGCGCTTCTACGACAATCCATGTTGAACTCAATCGATTATAAGGAGATTCCTTATCGCTGCGCAACTACGTCATTCCGAGAAAATCATTGGTGTGGTGATGGCAGTGAACTTCGGTCATCACGACAACTTGAATACTATTCATGGCAATGGTAGTCATGACTTCACTCTTTTCTCTAGCTTCAGGCCCATTGCGATGGTGCTAGGGGCTGATCGCGATCATCTTCTCCCTCAACATCGCGATGAGAGCGGGTCCTTTGGTGCATCATGACTTTGCATCTTGGAACGCGGTGCCGATGGGTAGAATCCTCTGACATTCCTGGGTGCAGTGGGGTACAATCGCGGCAGGGCACAGTCGGGTACAAAGGTACAATCGCAAAGTTGCTTTCTAGAGCATGTTGATATATTTCGGTACTGATGTGTGTGAACACACTAGGACTATCGGGGCACTTTTTTCCCTCTTTAGGAGGTTTTTTTTCCCGGCTTGTGTATACACATATTGCCCTAACGGGCTACTTATCTTTGTACATCCTAGCCTGGTAATACATTCAGTATTGTGTATTGTGCTCCAAGCTTCTTCTTCTTCCTTGTGCTATTCGCGTGCTTCCGCACGCATCTAACTCTAACAATCGGTATCAGAGCAGGTCACCGCTTCATCTAGGACATCGTCGATACTTCTCCGGTTGCCGTCTCAGAATCGCAGGAATTTCGGTCAACATACTCAACGTGTTTTCAAGATCAAAACAGCTTCGCTGTGTGGTGTTGAAATCGCAAACTGAGCTCGTTTTGGCCTCCAAACGCACTATCGTAGTGCTTGTGCAAGCTATTTTGTCTTTTTATGCCAAAGGTATATACCGATTTCGGTTCACTAGTATAAACGTCTCGAAGTTTGCTAGAGGTCTAGTAGAATTTATCTAGGCAGTTCTGCTCAACTTTTTTAGATACAGTCAATTTTTTGCATCAAGGTATTTTATTCACCGGCCATGGCTGAAAGCAATGATGTATTCCATATGTTGGCTATTGATGATAAGTTGGATGGTACCAACTACCCGTTATGGGCTTATATGATGCAACATGTATTGGTTGCAAAAGGACTGTGGAACATTGTGCAGGGTGTTGAAAAACGTCCTATCACACCTGCAACTGTTACGACTACAGGTATTGAAGCTGATGCAGAAGGTGTCGAAGATTACGATATTCTGTATATTCCTATTTGTGTTCTGGTTTCTGCTACACCTACTACATAGAAAATTCCTTGGGATGGCAGAGATGCCAGGCACATGCATTGATAGCTTTGTCTCTCAAACGTGCCACTATTCCTCACATACGCTCTTGCAGAATAGCTAAGGATGCTTGGGATACACTTACCACATTGTACCAAGCTAGGAATGAGGCTCGTGTTGCTTACCTCCGAAAAAGAGTTGGAGAGTGAGCACATGAATGAGGGTGATTGTATGGACAATTTTCTAACAAAGATCAAAGACTTGAAGGAACAATTGATTTCTGATGATGAGGTTATACCAGATAGCTCACTCGTGCAGACCATTCTGAATGGTCTTCCTGATTCATATCAGAGTTTTGCTTCTACTCTTCGGTTGATAATGAAAGGCAATCCAAATGCCTTGTGAGTTCAAGAGTTATTCTCTGTTCTGTTGTAGCAAGATCAGTCCAAGCAGAACACGTCCATTAAGCGTATTGCAGATTAAGCTTTCCTTAATAGTCAGAAGGGCAAAGGAAAATGGATCTCTTCAGCTAGTAAGCAAAAATCTGCTAATTCTGCACAATCGAAGAGGGAAGACAAAGATGAAAAGAAATCAAAAAATCAGAAATTGTTTTGCAAGTACTTTAAAGGAAATGATCATATCATAAAGAACTATCCAAAACTGGCTGCTAAAGAGGCAAAGAAGAAAGAGGTTGGAATGGTTGTTGCAGAGGCCTCTACACTAAAAATAGAGTCTGCTAATCTTATGCAGGAAGAAGAATGGGTGTTTACTACTGTTTGGAGTTTTGACCAATCTTCTCATGAGTAGTGCATGTCTGTAGTACATTCAGATGTTTGGCACTTTGACGGTGGGGCGACCAAACATATTACCGCGTAGCGTAGTTTCTTCTCTTCACTCGAGCCTACCCCTATAGGAAATACTATTACATGCACCAACAACCCCTCTTATCTTGTTATGGGAGTTGGTAAGATCATTTTGACTACTACTGATGGTAGTTCTTTCACTGATGTGTTGTTTGTGCCAGGGATCAAGAAAAATCTTTTATCACTTTTTGCATTTGCCAAGATTGGCTTGGTTGTGAAATTTGTTGATGATAGATGTATTGTTCATGATCTGTCGAATGGCGACGTGATTATTGCTTCTGGCATTTTATGTCGTTGGCTGTATAAGCTCATAGACTATGAAAGATTTGTAAATGATTCGGCATGTGCAGTACATGATTCTCAAGCTATGTCAGATGCAAAGCTTTGGCATGCGTGCTTTGGTCATTTGAATTTTGCTAGTTTGCTACGCCTACAGAAATCTGAAATGGTATCCTATTTGCCCAAACTTGAGGCACCTTGAAAACATGCTTGTGAAGGTTGTATTTTGGGCAAAATGAAGCATTCCTCCTTTCCAAAAGATTGTTCTATTTGAGCTACTCAGAAATTGTAGCTTGTACATAGTGATGTCTGTGATCCTATGCAGACACCTTCTTTTGTAAGTTATCTTTACTTTGTGACTTTCATCGATGGTTTTTCCAAGCATGCATGGGTATATCCATTGAAGGCAAAGTCCAAAGTGTTCATGTGCTTCAAATAGTTTTTGGTTTTGGCTAAAATGTTGTGAGCATGTAAAATGGGCACCCTCCGTTCTAATCGAGGGGGGGAATATATGTCTTCTGATTCTAATGCATTTCTGGTTGAACGTGGGATAAAACACCAGTGTACAGTATCATATACACCTCAACAGAATGGAGTTGGTGAATGAAAGAATAGGTCACTCACGGAGATGGCGAGGTGTATGGTCAAGAGTCAGGCTTTACCAAATAGTTTTTGGCTTAAGGCTGTCATGTGTCCAACAAATGTACTTAACAGGTGTCCCACTTAAGCATTCTACTCTATCACTCCATATGAGGCTTGGCATGATCGCAAGCCATCTGTTGCTCATCTGCATGTTTTTGGTTGTTTGGCATACATGTTAGTGCCTGAAAAACATCGCAAAAAACTGGATGATAAAGCAATACAATGTATTTTTGTTGGGTACAGTTATGAAAGTAAAGGCTACCGTCTGTATCATCCATAGACTAAACGCATTCTGGTTAGCCGTGATGTTGCTTTTATGGAAGATGCTATTCAACCATTGCTTTCATGTACTAAGGAGACATCTGTTAGCTCCAAAGACACGTATGATACTTGTTGCCTCTTTTTAGAGGTGGATAGTCTAGTGCTGGTCCTAATGAGGCAACTTCTCAGCTTTTGCAGGTTTCATATGATGATGCAGATCATTCCATTTTTTATGCAAATTTACATGATGCACTTGTTGATGAGAGAGCTGATATTGAGGAGGAAAAGACTATGCCAAAATGGCTAGTGTAGACTTTGCATGAAAGCAAATTAGATGCATCTCTCTCATATCGTACTCCATCAAGCTCTCATAGTGCCTCTTTTGCATCAAATTGCTATGCTATGGCTGCATCTATTCTTTGTGATGAGACTGAGGTTGTTTCGTTTGATGAAGCACAAAATTTTGAAAATTGGATGGCTACTATGCGATCTGAATATGATGCTATAATGAAGAATGGTGCTTGGTATTTATGTGACTTGCCTCTTGGCAAGAAGGCCATTGGCACTAAGTGGGTATACAAGCTGAAGCGTAAACATGATGGTATAGTTGACAGGTATAAGGCTAGGCTTGTTGCAAAGGGTTATGTGCAAGAAAGAGGCATTGATTTTGATGAAACCTTTGCTCCTACTTGTCCAATGATTACTGTTCATAACATCTGTCCAATTACAGCTCATCATGATTGGAATTTACATCAGTTGGATATTAAAACAACATTTTTGAATGGTGACTTGCATGAAGAAGTGTATGTTTTTCAGCCCCGTGGCTTTGTGTAGAAAGGGCATGAAAAGTAGGTGTGCAGGTTAAAGCAGGCATTATATGGTTTAAAGCAAGCACCACATGCTTGGTATGAAAAGATACATGTCTATCTGATTGCACATGGTCTTGAGAATAGTCCAAGTGAAAGCACCTTATATGTCAAGCGTGCTAATGATGTACTTCTGATCATTGTGGTGTATGTTGATGACACGTTGCTCACTGGTCCTCATGAGAAGTATATTTCGGATTTCAAGGCTAATTTACATGCCTCATTTGAGATGTCTGATTTGGGGCATTTGCATCATTATTTAGGCATTCAATTTATGCACATTGATGGTGGAATGACTTCGTGTCAAACGAAATATATTGACACATTATTGAAGCATTTTGGCCTTGAAGACTCTAAACCTATTGCCACTCCTATGGAGACACGTTTACGATTGAGTCTTCATGATGTTTGAGATGCATTTGATAATGTTCTCTATCAACAAGTTGTTGGATGCTTGATTTACTTATGCATTACTCGGCCAGATATTCAGTTTGTTATCTCATAGATGAGCAGGTTTATGCATTGCCCAAGAGTGAAGCATTGACAAGCGGTTAAGCGCATCTTTTGCTACTTGAGTGGTACTTAAATACTTGGGTTGTTTTATCCCAAGGGGGGATCACTACCACCAGATTTGCATGCTTTTCTGACTCTGATTGGGTTGGTTGCTATGACACTCATGTGTCCACTAGTGGTTTTTGCTTTGTTCTTGGTAGCTCATGCATATCTTGGCTGAGCAAGAAGCAGCCTACTGTGGCCACTTCTAATTGTGAGGCTGAGTATAGGGTAGCTTTCATAGTGACTATTGAGTGTGTGTGGCTTAGATGCCTTATGGTTGATTTAGGTGTTGGTCAGTCTTCTGCCACCACCATCTTCATTGACAGTAAGAGCACATTGGCAGTTGCAAGGAGCCCTATGTTCCATGCTCGCACTAAGCACATTGAGGTGCATTATCATTATGTCAGGGGGAGGTTCTCTGCTAGGGAGATCAGCTTAGCATATGTGCCCATGCAGGAGAACATTGCAGACCTTTTCACGAAGGCTCTCCCTAGGGAGAAGTTTGAAGCTTTTTGCAAAGCTTTGGGCTTACTTCCTTTTGTGGAGTGATTACCACATAGCTTGGCACTTCCTTATACATAAGTACCAGCTCCTTGTTCACTGCATCACTCCTAGGGGGGATTTGTTGATATATTTAGGTAGTGATGTGTGTAAACACACTAGGCCCGCATGGGAACTTTTTTCCCTCTTTAGGAGGTTTTTTTCCCTGGCTTGTATATAGGCCTATTCCCCTAACAAGCTACTTATCTTTGTAGATTCTAGTGGTAATACATTCATTATTGTGTGTTTTGCTCCAAGCTTGTACTTCTTCCTTGTGCTATTCGTGTGCTTCTGCAGACGTCTAACTCCAACAGAGCAATCCCATCGCGACACGGCACCGGCGGGCTTCAATTTTGGAAATAAGATCCTTTTTTTTCGTGACATCACATTTTCTTGGCGCGTCCTCACCTTGTTGGCATTGATGCGTCCTATTCCTTAGCTTTCTCTAAGAAGTTTAATGGGAAAAAATTAAAGGGGGACATCTTCCATGCCATGTGGTCCTATTTGTGAAGCCTCACCTTGAGGTTGACACTGTGGAGTTTCCCTTTTCACTTAAAAAGAATCAAACAAAAAACTTCGGACCTATTAAAGCTTAAAGATAAGAAAAGTATAATGGTCTTCGCAACTTGAATTAATAAAGGTTCTATGATCTTTTGTTTGTCCCGAGAAAGTTTTTGTTGGGGTCAAAAGGAATCACCACCTTTTTCTGCTATCGCTTTTAAGGTGCTTTTCTGTTTGGTCCGTCCGTGGTCTTCCTGAATTTATCTCTCCGTCGTGTAGGTCGAGGCCCTTGTCATGGCCCAGGCGGCCCCCTCCCTTGTGAGAAGCAACCTGGCTCCATCCCCGAGAGAGATCGGTAATCTGCCCCTATTTTGGAGTGGGGATCTTGTGTTGAGCTTGGGAACACCAAGGGTGTTGAGCCTCCCTTGGTCTCCCTCAGTAGATCTGTAATTCTGTCAACACAAGAAGAGCTCAAAAAAGTTTCTCTCATCGGACAAGTTTTTGGAACTAGGCACCCACTCGAAACTGTGTGCTAGTGGCTTCGCAACGATGGTTGATTATTAGTAAGTGTCAGTTCTTACCGGCTAGATATATGTTGCTAGTCTTTGAAAATGAAGACATGGGATTTTGAGCCCTCAGTGTCAAAACTTGGCAACTCGGGTGGGTGACCATGTGCCTGTTTAGATGGTCCCCCAATTTTATTCCCAACAAATCGAAATCTCTCTGGTAGCCTCTCTCGTTTGAGCTCACTAACCTGCCATACTTCTTGTACAACTTCGTGTGGGACATTGTTTCTCCTATCGGCAAGCTATGGCTTCACGAGAGGATGTTGGTGGTCTCATTTATGAAGGTGTGAGACATTTGCTAAATGCTTTGTGGCACTCTCAAATCTGTGTTGAGGCTGATGTTGGCTTGTCGCTTCCATCAAAGATCAAATTGGACTCGGGCAAAGGGGATGTCTGGGAACAAGACATTAATTACAAAAAACTTCCCAACGTGTGCTTTTGTTGTGGACAACAAGGTCACAGGATTAAAGATTGCCCACTGAGACAAAAAAGCAAGCAAAATAAAAAAGCCTCTAGAAATTCTCAAGACAACAAAGGGACATTGAATTGCCTGGCAAATGAAGAGAAAGTTAAGGGCCAACATAACCCAGAAGCCAATGCTGACAGGTTCACAAAAATCAGAAGAAGGAAAAGAAGCCCTAGGGTGACATCTGAGAAAAACTATATGCTAGTTACCCCCTCAAACAACTTGTATTGCAATCTAGCTTGATTACCCAGGTAGAAACTTGTTTGAGGTGGACACCAGTGACAAAGCCCTAGTGATCCCTGACAATAAAGAAACCTACCAAGAGGGTTACACTACAAGCAAAGAAGACGGCTTTACCACTAGTAATGAAGATAACATGGATAGTGAAAGTTCCATCATTGGATCAACTATTCTGGAAATGATTTCCAGTTCTCTCCAACAGGAGGCATCCCGGAAGGGGAAACAAACTATTGAGCTACTCTAAAAAACCCCCACAAGAACATATTGCTAATTCGAGACCCCCTCATGATGAAAAAGAAAGATGAATCCAAGCAAAGAGGGTATCTTACAATGATCATCATCTCGTTAAATGCTAGAGGGCTAACTGACCCCTCAAGAGTGACCATCATTGGTCAATGGCTTTGTGAAATTAGCCTAAACCCATAATTTATCAGTATTCAAGAGACTAAAATTGATGGAGCAAACCTCCAGAACTGGCTTAGACATGTCTCCTTGACCCATGTTTGGATTTTGTCATCGCACCCGGGGAGTCCGGTGGGACGGTGATTGGTATTAAACAATTCTGGTTTGACAAGCTTGAGAACTCCATTGAAGATGAGTGCCATCAATGGATTTTTGTTTCCTTTGGGGCCCCTTTCGTTTTACTTTAGTTTCTATGTATGCCCCGAACGGGGAGATGGAGAGACTGGACACCTGGGCCTCTTTGGACTCGCTGCCCCATAACGTGCTAATTTGTTGTGACTTCAACATGGTGGAGACGGCAAGGCCCGGGTCATCGACAGTCGAGAAAAAGAAACATGGGACAATACCAAACTGCACTTGGATTTGGTTGAATTCAAAGATTCAAATGGATTTTTGTGGTCAAATCTCTAAGCGGGCGAGGACTTGAGGAAAGCTAGACTGGATAGATTCGACATTGCTCAGAACATCATCCATCAATGGGGTCATCCTTCCCTCTCGCAATGCACTGACCTTGCCATCTCTGATCACTACCCGATCGTTATTGCTTTCCAACCTTTCACCAAAATCCATAAGGCTCCTTGGTTCCACCCCTGCACTACCTCCTTCTCTCTCCCCCCCTCCATCAAGAAATTGCCGAAGTGTGGAAGGAGGTGTTCGCCTCCAGCTCATCCCCAGCCAAGTGCTGGAGATGTGCGGTCAAAAAGTCATTGTAAATAATGATTAGATCCAGGAAGATGCTCGAGACTGTTTGACAAGCACGTAGAGAAGCTCTTTATCATAGAATTTGGAGGCTTGAGGAGGAAATAAACAAAGGAAAAGCTCATTCCCAAAAAGGTCTACGAAAAACCAAAGTGCGGTTGAGATACAAGGAAGAAATACAAAGGAAAAATTTGCAAATTTTCTTCAAGGATTGGTGGGCATGTATGCAATGGCAATGTATGCAATGGCAATTTTCTTCAAATGGCAATGTATGCAATACGGAAGAAGATAATTTCGAGATCATTGAAGGGCACTTTACGAGACTCCTGGGGACCTCTACCCCTCTCTCCCACCATAGATGAGACTGCATGGCAGCCATATCTTGGGTATCCTCTCATAGAATTGCACTCAACCTTCGTTCCCTGCTTGATACCCCTATCTCGGAAGCAAAAATCATTGAAGTCGTTGATGCCCTCTCTTGTGGTAAAAGCCCGAGCCTGGATGGGCTTCCTAATGAGTTCTTTAAGTCCTTCAAGTCAGTGGTTGCCACCCCTCTTTCTTTGGTCTAGCAAGAGGCACTCTAGTTTGGCGCGCTTCCGACTTGTCTCAACAATAGTATTATCAAGTTAATACATAAAAAAGGGGAAAAGAATAGAATTGAGAACTGGCGTCTAATTACGATGCTCCAAACGGGATATAAGATCATTGCAAAAGTCAAAGGAGAATTTCCAACCATCTGAGAACGTGGTTAAGTGAGGACCAAAAAGGCTTCGTCAAAGGCAGGTCAATTTTGGAAACCATTATAGATATCTAGGAAGGTCTCAACTTTGCAAACGAGTCAAGACAAGATGTGGTCTTCCTCAAGATGACTTTGATAAAGCCTATGACAGGCTAGAATGGGACTATATTCTGCAGTCGCTTAAAGACCTCAGATGTAGTCGAAAATTCACCAAGATGGTCGTGACCCTTTTGGGAAACGCGTCAACTCAAATTAATGTTAATGGAAAAACTTTCGAAGGTGATCAGACTTAGAAGATCGATTAGACAAGGGTGCCGATTGGCTCCCCTTCTCTTTGCCATTGCCACAGAAGCCCTTAGCCAGCTGGCGGCTCATCAAGTGGAAGCTGGTAGTATCAAAGGCCTTCACTTGCCTCATGACCATGGCCAAATCACCATGAGACTTTTTGCTGATGATATGAACCATTTTTCCACAACGATAGTACCAACCGGGAGACATTCTAGAGGTGCCTGGATACTTTTTGTGAAGCCTCTAGATCCAAAATCAACCACTCGAAGACCGCTTCCAGAGCTATTGTCGGGATCTAGCTTGACCTTCTCATTGATCACGACTGTCAAATCATTGCACAGGGCCAAATTTTTTGGCTTCTTTAGAATCCCTTGGGGTTTGGTATCTCGATGGAGCAGCGGTGGAACTGGGTGCTGGCTAGACTCAAAAACAAGCTAAACTATTGGAGAGGTATGCAAATCAATCTCGATGGTCGCACTATGGTTATCAACACGTTCCTCATATCATCGACCATTTACTTCCTTTCTTGTTGGAGACCGAAAGAGCAAGATCTATCCAAACTGGATAGTAGTTGTAAAAACTTCCTTTGAACGGGGGACCACAATAGGAGGGCATGCCCAAAATCAAGTGGTCCATCTACACTAGCCAAAGAGATAGCGGGGGCCTCGACATTCTGGTCATTGGGTGCATGGCTAACAAACTTGTGGCAAAATGGATGATTAAGGCTTGGTGCAATGGGGAGGCCTCGTGGGCCAAGTTGATCTTCAAAAACAAGAATGAGTTGGCTCTCATGGGATTCCAAAATTGGAAGAATCTTGACATTCTAACCCTTTTATTTTCCCCAATCTCAGTCTTCCCAAAAGGCTCGAATCTTGTGTGATCCCTATGGAAAAGTTGGAATAAAGTCAAAAGCTTCACAAGAATAATTGAAGATTGGAAGTGGGCGGTCCGTATCAGACAAAACAACTCTATCTGGTTTCCAATCCATGGCATCCAGATTGTGGAATCTTGGAACATTCAAAACGCCAAGAGGATATGGAACAAAGGCTTCAAAAAATGGAAACATCTCTAGAAGCAAGACACCAACCGGTGGATCAACTTTGAGGATATTGACCCTAGTGCCAACATTTCCTATGAATTGGTTATGCGCTAGAAGTAGTAGTTGAATTTGTTGTAATTGCCAGAAGTTAATTAAGTGATTGGGGAAAATATATAAAGGGCCTCTATATTACAGACCCCTGACCATCCCAAGAACCCACGTGTAGATTGGTTAATAATTCAGTGGCACCGTCCATGGGGCATGGAGTAGTGAGTCGACACATAGACCAGGATTTGAGAAAGAATCTGATGATATATGCCTGTAACACGATCAGAAGAATTGTACCCAAGTACAAAAGAGATCAGCATCCCTAAAAAGTTCTTAGTGCATTGAGAACACCTCCGGGTAGTAGTGGTGACAGACAATCTTCGGAAAGAAAGCGAGAAATCTGGGCTAGTGGGGTACCCCCTCAACATTTCCTTGTGCAAGGATTACACGGTATACCAGAAGTGCAACTAACCCCATCCGCGGAGAGAAAGTTTGGTGAAGTAAGAACTAGTTCCGATGAAAGTGTGGAAATTTCCGATAGCAGTTTGTGGAATTTCGGTGGTACTTCGGATAATTCTGGGATCGGTTTGCAGAATTTCGGTGAAAGTTCTACTTTGGGTTCTGATTTTGAGGAAACTAGTGTATTGTTGGATGAAAGTTTTGGTGAAAACCTCACTTCAGAAGTCAACTACGAGGAATGGCAATTGGGAGTAGGCGTGCATGAACGACTTAACAATATCCGATTACCAGAGAGCATGCAAGATGATGGAAGAACACAACAACAATTAGAGTTAATTGGATCGAATCATTCGATAGTAATATTTCCTCTTGGTTTAAAAAACATGAGTGGTTTGCAACAGCAATAGCACCAACAACAACAACAACAACATCAACAACATCAATAACATCATCAACACCAGCAACAACAACAACAACAACAACAACAATAGCAGCAACAGTAGGCCATACCACCACGATCGGTACCTGTTGGAGTTACGTTTATGAAAAACATAACTCAAAACAGAATCAACTCCAGACCATCGCCCATGCCGAACAGTCCGGCGCCGCATCTGTCATCTCTTCCGCACATACTCTATTGATTAGGAAAAACGGTACAACATTTGTGTGACACCCTTTCAGTGCGCGACTTTACAATTACAATTATTCTTCTAAATAATATTCGGAGTGACAGTTCTCAACCCTCTGAATCAACCACTCAAGTGAAAGAAGCAAAAGCTCAATCTCTTATGGTAGTTGTGTGGGGTCAAAGATGAGAATCCCAACCGACATAAGACTCATCCCCTTGGGCCCCATAGAGGTTGCAGTCTTTGAAACCTCCAAAAATGTTCCGAGAGACCCACCAAGTTGAGGCAACAAGGGTAAATACTCACCCCTTAGGCCAAGGAAGCAATTCGTCTCAAGAACCCTCCATGCTTCCTTGGGAATGAAGGCCAAAGAGGATGCTACCGAAGGACCAAATCTCTGAGTCCATGGGCAAATGTAGGCTGCACCAGCACCAACCAAAATGGTGATAAAGGGATCATCCAAGTGGTGGCCTCTAGAGAGCCAAGCTCAACCTGATAGAAGCTGCGGCCCTGGGTCTAGATATCAACAAGCTTACCCACCTTGGCAAACAAGTTCCTATGGAGAAGATCCTTGAGCTTGCCATGGCTAGGGAGCAATCTGATGATTTAGTAGATGACGTAGGATGCTTGTAGGCACTCGACTTCTTAAACCAAAATTGCTCTATCCTCATCGGTAAGGGAAAGTCAGATGATCGATAGAGTGGAGTCAAGCGGGGAGACTTCATGTGAATCCCTCTGTGGGGTACTCTCCACGGCCATCGGTGTCTGATGCATGCTAAACAACAAAGAAAAAGGCTAAGAAAGAGGTTGTCCATGGTCAGAACGGAAGCCAAATGAGATAGGAACGAGATCGAAGGGAGTCAAGGTAGAGGGGGAAGAAGAAAAGAAGGGGGGAGGGGGGAAGCGGGAGGCTGAAAGAAGGGGGGGGGTGGGGGGTGGTGGCGGCTGAGAGAAGGGGAGGGGGGAGAGCAGCGAGAGGGGGGGGGGGGGGGGATATGCAGCTAGCCTAGTTACAATGATTCAGAATTACGTGTGGCCTCGTTGACAAGTATCCATAAATCATTAAATAATATGCAAGGAACGATCTAACTACCAATTCTAGGGTTTAAAAGATTATCTTAAGACTGAGGGCTTTGTAATGTCATTTTCGACAATGATATTGTACCTCCTGTCATATTCCTTTTCTTTAGGATTTCCCAGCTAGGACGGTGTCATAAAAGAGTAGCTTTGTAGCTGTGAGTGAGGGCTTTCGACAGCCCTAGAGACCTTTGTTGATATATAAGGAGTAGCTGAAAAGGAAAAAGGAAGAAATACAGCTCCCTTTTAACAGTTCTTGTATGGTAGTGCATTTATGAATCGCATAAAAATCACAAACTCATTGTTGCATTTCATTCACACCTAGCTCATAAAAATGGTACAAAAAATAAGTTCTATGAAAAATCACACTGGGGAAGGCAAAATCCTACCAATTTGTGGCATGTCACAGTCCGTTTTTATTTTGTTTCCGATTTTCCTTTTTCAAGCCTCAGAAGAGAAACTCCAAAAGCTCTCTCTCTTTCTCTTACACAAGTAGTTATCTAAAATACAAAAAGGAACAAGATAACGATGGATTCTCTAAACTCTCTTGGCCCTGCACGTGAGCTTGATGCCGTATCATATATATCCAATAGAATGCATGGAGCTCTTGTCGCCTACACTCTGAAGCCCATGTTTTTTCAAGACAAGTTTGCAAAAACCATACTAGCTGCTGCTGTTGCTTGAAATCGGTTTAGCGTTTGGAAGAGCAAACCGATTGTGAAGCTTTATTACTACGTTAGTGACATACAAATGTGATTCATTCAGACTCAGAGACCTGATTAAATAATGGATCATGCAAGACATTCCTCTACTTCTTAAATTAGGTTCAAAGTTCAACGTTGCAATACATGATTCTTAAGGGCACTAGACAGAACATCTACCAAGGTAGTGCTACAAGCTTCTAAGGACTTGAAGAAGTCCCATTCTCTTAAAGAAAGAGGAAGGGAAACCTCATTCTTGAACTCCTCACAGCAGAAGCTAATATATTCAACATATGCTCTTCCTCATATACCCCATTTCATCATGCATCGCCTCTCAATCTAACCAAAACTGAAACAGGGAAAGCGGCATACATCCATCAGACACAGAAAAAGAGGAAGTGAAAACGTTCTTTCAGATTCATCAGTATCATCCCTTCAGAATGGTCTTCTTTGTTTAACCAGAAACCTATATAGTATATACGACAAGCTTCTCCAGCCATTAATACCTTTCACATAAGCAATCCTTCCCGAACGCTTTTGACCATCACCTGAACTTCTTCCGCTAGTGCAGTAAGCTCTATCCTTCTGACCTCTTCTCGACAAGAACAATCACATCGCACTTATGTAGTTCAACATCGTACAGAAATATGATGATAATTTCACCACAAAGTCAATAAAGGATCGATCAAATGGAGAAATATGTAAGAGAAAGTGGATATAAATTCTGCTTCACTTACATAAAAATCTGTGTCTTGAATCTGTTGAAAATGAAAGATATGATAAGTCACATTTTCTCTTCTTCTAATGAAGTACATAAATATCTGTGTGCAAATTCGCGCACCCCATCCTGTGCAGCCTGTCTGCATAATAGTTATATGATGAGAGATTAGAAGCCCCCAAAGCTTGAATGCATTTTGAGAAAGAAGGTTCCGTGTCCAAAGTGCTGATGGGTGCAAAGATCAATGCCTGCATCTTGTTCTCTTGATTTCCATAGTCTCTCTTAGCATCCTAAATTGAACAGTTACTGGTATATAAATACAGTATTTCACCTGAATATTAAGAAGGTAGCAATCCAAGAATTAAACGGGCCATGTGTATATGGATGGAGTTTTATCCTCCAAGTTCTGCATGTATATATTGTTACAGAAAGGAGTGCTGCACATACGCATACCTATCCTTGCAAAATCGTGTCTATGTCACGAAAATACCACGAAAGCTATATGTATTGCATACCTTGAGATCGGCCGAACGCTTACATTCATTCTTACTGAAAGTCTTCTTGCATAGACGAGGAAGTAGTCCTGTTCTCCTCAACGTGCAACCCTGGCTGGTCCATTCCACGTATTCTGATGGGGATGCAGGAATGATGTTGCAGGTCAGAGGAAGTTAGTTCAGCTGAATTGCGCCGAAATGCTGCACCGCCGGGAATGGAGCTGTGAGCGGTGACCCCGAATGTATTGAGTTGCGCCTGGCACCCAATCATCTGCATCGGCGAATCCGCGTAGGTTTGCACGGATGAGATCGGACTACTGAATGTGGACTGAAGGGTTCCCCTTGATGAGTTTGTGGTGTTGTTGATCTGATTCTGGTTCATGATGGAGATGGTGCGGACGGTAAGGTCGCTGCTGTAGCTGACGGGCGGTGTGGTATACTGGAGAGATGATCCTTCTCCCGCGAACATAAAAGTTTGGGTAGCAGGATTTGTGGAGAAGACAGATGATGCGAATGGGATTAGGTGATGTGGCAGGGATGAGCCGGAGGCTATGGATACAGGTGAAAGTATGGATGAAAGATCTGAGGGGCGGTCTAGGCCTTCAAACTGCTGTCGAGAATGCGTAGAAAACATGGGAAGCTCAGACGACAGAAGTTGGAGGCTTGACGATGCGAATGGTTGAGTAGATGTCGGAGCAGCAGCAGCAGCAGAGGTGGAGGCGGTAGTATGCTTTGACTGGAGAATGGGCGGAGGAGCCACACCGGGTGACATTGTCTTTTCTTTTGCCCTCTCCCTCGCCCTCTCTCTGGCCTTCGCCCTCGACTCTGCGCGAGCGCCGCCGGCTCCAGTTCCTGCTAGGATCTGCTCTTCGTCCTTTATTTTCATGGAGGAACTCTGATCATGCTCCTTGTACGACTTCTGCTGTCGGTCACGTACATGCATGTCGGAGCTCTCTTCCCCGACTGCCACCACGCCCTCAACCGGAGCAAGTTCATCAATGGCGGCCCTAGCTTTCTTTATCAACCAGTCAACGGCTTTGCTTGGTTGATCGTAGCCCAACCTGTCCTGGACATCGAAGAACTGAATTGCCGTTGGGGCGGAGAGCCTTACTCGCCTGTCTCTCAGTCCCTTGGCCGTCCGCACCTTACTATGGCGATCCTTGGTTCCCGTGGGGCGTACGGTCAATGGCCAAACGGAGCTGCGCGTGCGCCTAGGAGTAGAGCCCTTAGCAGACGCCGAGATTGGTAACGCAGTGGCCGTATCGCCTGTCTTCCCTGAGTACCCGTGCTCCTCTCCACATGTCCTCTTCAGTAGCTGCCGCTCGGTAGAGCTCTTCCTGTAAACGTTGCTTGATCCGCGGAGGGATATTGGCAAATCGAAAGGATCATGTGAGACAGAAATCGACTCCTGAGATTGGCGATGGCGATGTGCACCTGGCGCCAGAAGCTGGCCGGCATTAGCTGCGCGGTTGGCACGCGACATGACCCGATTTCCATCTATTACACGGCTCAAGTTTCCGAACGCCATGGATTCAGGAATAGCCGGTTGGAGTGGTTCATCTTCTACTTGCCCTTCAGCGTTATCCTGCATAGAAAATAAATGATGTGTCTGCTGAATGAAAGGCGGCTTCTGCTGCTGCCTCTGTTGTGCTTCATGATACCGATGATAGTGGCCATAGCTACTGAAGGAGTCTTCCCATTCCTGCTTTTTGCTCTCGCTTGATCTTTCCGTGGTATTACGCTGCTCTGTGCTCATGAAACCATCTGATTAGCACTTCTGCAGCTCAAGAATTTCCTTAATCAACTCGGTATCCCAGGGACTCATTGCAATCCTCCTTACGACTATGCGGAACACCATTGCTGCACTATCCAGGACAAGAATTTCCTTTGCGGGTGAACTCTGCTACAAGTCTCATGCTCCAAAACATTATCCACATCTTTCAGCAGGAAATCTCTGCATAGTTTTAGATAACTGAGCTCAGGTGAATATCTTATGGAGTCCTTGGTTCATGCAGAACAAATAAAAGACTACTGCGTTCAGCTCTTCTGCAAATCCAGGGAAGACCTGAGAAAGGCCGTCGTCTTGAAGCCTACCATTGCTTTTCGGTTTAAGGGTTCGAAAGCAGTTATCGCTAAAAGTAGTCGTTGCTTGTGAGGCTTTAACGTACTGCTACATCAATTAACAGAATTGTCTAGTTCAACTTGCATCAATGGAGCATAGCTTGCAGACATGTCTATATGTTTACAGGCAGGCAAGCCTTCCAGCTTACCGCAGCTCTTCTAAAGCCTTGCAGAGCTCCGCATAATTAGAATAGGAAGATTCCATGGCAAGTTATGAACTTGATCCAGTTCAGCGTGCTCATCACTAGGGAGAAAAACCCTCCACGACCTGTTTACTTAATTCATCCCCTCAGATATTTTAGTCGGATTAGTGTGTGGAAAAACAAAGCTATGTTTCTCGCTTTGGGCAGAACTCCATCGAAGCTCCTATTTTTCTAACCGCTGAAGAGGATGACAAGCGAAAGATGTTTTTCGAAGTCTGCTACAGAAATTGTAAGTTTGACCCATAAATTAATAAAGAATGACAGCCCACAAGACCGGATCAACTAACCTCCCTCCGCTCCTCCCGAGCAAGCTTGATCGCGCGCATCGCTGTGTGGGCAACCTTTTTATAAGAAGACGAAAAAAAAAATGCTATTTTTGTAGCTTTTCAAATTTCACGCCATGCTCTTCCGCCTGAAACCTTAGGAGCTAATGAAGTTGTATAATAATCACTTCTGCAACACTTTTCGGCTGTTGATGGAAAACTTTTCTCCATATCAAATAGTAAATCGAAGCTGCTAATCCCTAGTTAATGGAGCAGAATCTATCCTTTCAATCAGAAAAGAATCAAGCAACGTTATATGATACTAGAAAGCGAAGGCCTGCAAGCCGTAAACGGAGAGGATCTTAAGTCTTGTTCGTCTGGGGTGGGCGTCTACCGTTCTTCCTACATCGACAACAAACAATTTGAGAGAGGTTCGAAGACGTACCAGAAGCTGAATGTCATTCCGGCGAGAGAGTGTTCATCGAAGCTTCTGTGTGAAGGAAAGAAGATTTCTAATCCGCACGAGATTGAATTTTGGAATGGAAGGCGTGGAGTGCTTGCGCAATTGGAGATGGCAAAGAGCAGGGACGGAAGAGGGCATTCAACCTGCGTGCAAGTAAAAGAATGTATCATTGAAGGGGACGTCTCTGGAAAAGAGGAGAGATGTACTTGCGAAAAAGTTACAGAGAATTCAATTGGAAGGTTGGGAAGGAGGCAACGAATGTCATTAAGGACGGCAAGTGGGAGATCGGTTGAAACGGAGGGGTGGTGTGCTTCTTCTGGAGTAGTAAGTGGCCAGCCATGATGAGGAGAACATAGCGATGCGCCCTGCTTTTCCTATCGTTCATGTTTTGTCCCTCACACACGCACATACTCTCCTATGATCGATCTATCTTACGCTCCTAGTCGCGCAAAAGCCCTTCAAACGATGCCGCTTCTGAGCTTGAGAAAGACAGTGTAATTGAAAATGGTTGGAACATCAGAGAGAGAGAGGCCTCAGACTAGAGGGGTTGAGAAACTAGAGAGGATATCTTTGGAATTGATTCTCTGTACTGAGGAGCGAATCACCGATATGGAGAGAGAGAGAGGAACGGCGAAGTCCGTTGCATGCATCATGCACGAGCATAACTTTCCATGGGTTCTCCACGAGCTGTTGAGTGTGTCTATCTAAACTTTGATAGAGAGAGAGGTGGACTTGAAGGGGCTGGTGTGATACCGTATGTTAGCGGCCATGCATAATCCAGCTACGAGCGCCTCCGATGATCCCACCTACGCATTTAGGCTACTTGAGCGGAGAAGGGGAGACACAGAAAGAGACAAGTAGAGAGAGAGAGAGAGAGAGAGAGGGACACAGAGAGACAAACAGAAGTAGCGAATGAGAAGAGGGCGGAGCTAGAGAGAGAGAGTGAGAGAGAGAGAGAGGGCGAGAGAAGGAGAGATGCTCTTTCGGCCTCATCGCTGTCGTCTTTGCAGAACTTGTGTGGGTTGTGACAGACGAAGAGAGAATAGTGGGTGAAACTACGCTTTCAGGGGACCCCTTACAGCATTCCACCCAGGCCGACCCATTTTCCTACCTCGCCCGCGAGGCTCCACCCTCTCTCTCTATGCAGAAGCAATCCTTTGCACTCTTAAGCTCCCCATGGATGCATATGCTTTCTGCTTTATTTTCGCCACTTCTTCTGTATCTATGGCCCCCTTGCATCCTTTGCCAGCTTCTTCGTCATCCACTCTCAAATATCAGCCACTCACTAAGAGCGCTTACCCGAGAGGCACTGCCCTTAATTCGAAGATAGTGATGTTCTCGGTTCTATTTCTCCCCCTATTTAATACAGAGTTTGACATCCGCAACTTTGCAGGAATTAATTAACGTAATTAATAAGTAGATCTTCCAAATGTGTGCAAAAAGCTCTTGTCATGTGTCTTGATGAGTCCATTGCTGGAGGAACACCCTTTGTTTGTCGTGTACATTAAGTGTAATTTAGAGGACCTTTGAAAAGCCAAACCAATTAGCCTTTGATCTCGTTTCACCTTGTAAAGACATATGAGCAATTGCTTGAAATGGCGGCTATGTCTCTTTTGATGTTTCTTCCTCGACGAGCAAATCATCTCTGAAGGATCGATGCTCTGTTCTGCACAATACTCGGGCAGGGCCCCCATATCCCACAAAGTAGGGTTAAACACAATTACAACTGGTTTAGAGTGGCCAAAGCCATTACATTTTCAGCTTGAGGATTGAACTTTGGACCTTCGCCTCAAAAGACCAAAAACTCAACCACTACAACAGTTCTTGGACGAGCAAATCACCTCTAAAGGATCGATCCTCTGTTTTGCACATGTCATGTAATACATGTACCTTAGAATTGTAAAACCAATCGGCATTCTAACTATCCTGAATGTAAAGACCATTGAGCAATTGCCTTGCGGGACTCGAGAGTGATTTCCTTGGGATGGATACATGCTCTTGTTTTGTAGAACATAGGATCCACATTACATCCTTTTTCGTTGTATACCCATTCACTTGTACGATTGTTCCCTCAACTTAATTCCAAGAAGAGATGGTCAGAAAGTCAAGCTTAAGAAAAGTTATAATCGAAGCTATTTATAGCTTTTTATG
Source organism: Ceratopteris richardii (assembly GCA_020310875.1). Classification (NCBI taxonomy): domain Eukaryota; kingdom Viridiplantae; phylum Streptophyta; class Polypodiopsida; order Polypodiales; family Pteridaceae; genus Ceratopteris; species Ceratopteris richardii. The sequence continues at coordinate 10,613,441 of CM035406.1, forward strand.
TGAGATCATTGTCACTATTATGGGAGGGGGTTGCCATTTTCAAGTGATTCCTTCCTTACTGTTATGTGATTATCATATGCTCTTTTGCTAAAAAGTAAAAAGAACATATAACAGACAAGTATATGCACCATACAACAACTATACGGAGATCAATACAAGATAGGAATGAAAATGAAATTTTAATTGAAATTCAAACAAATTGCTGCACTCAGCTCGACGCATGCACTCTGGTTAAAGAGTACAAATCCACATAAAAGACGAATCTACAACAAAAGAGATATGTTCCTATTCTGATCAATTGCTCTTTTGCAGCAAACAATACAAGATGGAGAGAAATGGTTACAACAAAAATAATCGGATGAATTTGTTGCACTTATTACATCCCACCTTTCTTCGTAATTCTGTCAATCATTCATACAGCATGCAACATTTTCATTGCTCTTTGCCCTTTGGCAGATGACATATCTATCATTTGCACTCAAAGTACCTCTTCTATCTTTTTTAATCATTCGTGCACTTCGATATATCTATCATTTAACATTCACAATCCCTGCTCTATGTTTTTCCCCTATCCATTACACTTTATTATCCTAAGAAGCTTATAGCTTGTGACGAAGAGCCATAAGTAAACTCTTCATCCAGTAAGAAACAAAGAATATGGATAAGGAAATCATAAAAAGTGCTTTTGAACGGCTCCTATCCATCTTGTGTTTGCTTGGGAACTCCTACACTCCTTTAGCTCTTATTCAAACTTTTTTACAAGTTTTCCAACACCTTTACTCGAGAGATATTTTATATCAATGAGTCATTCATAATCCCAGCAATTAGACCAACCAATGTCTCTGATTTCCTCATTTGGATACGGAGTGCTTTCTGAGGCTTTTTCAAAGCTCTGCTATTCTTTGCTGCATGTTTTTCTTATAAGAAATAATAGTTTATCCGCAAGATAGGGAGGGGAAACATACATGTTTTTGTTCATTCATGAGGAGCGTTTGGCTTTCGTGCTCAGAAATTTAGTTTTGCCAGCCACCCATAACTCTTAATTGCGGATAAAATTCGTAGGTTTAAGAGAATAGAATGTCATCTTCCTTATGTGAGTGAATGTCAGTCTATACATGAATCTAATTGCTATGGATTCACATTCTCTTATCTTGTCTCTCATGCGAAGGACGATGGAGCATACATACCACATTGAAATATTGATTTAATCTCTATTCTCCATATCAAGGTCTTTTCCTAGTCCTTCAATTGTAAGTTGCAACATCCGGAAAACAGTCAATACCATACAGTGATATCCATATATTGTAGCAACATGAGTTCTGTTTACTTGGCAGCTAGCGCCATCCTTTATGGTACAAGTAAGAACGTCGAAGTTCACTATCATTTTCTGAGGGAAAAGGTGATCTCGAAGGATTTTTTGGTCTAACACATAAGCTGCAAGGAGAAATGTGTAGGCATAGTCATCAAAGCATTTAATATCTCAAAGGTATCAAACTTAGAAAGGATTCTAGGCATGTTGGAGCTACGATTGAGATGGAGTGTTGTAAATACAGCCCCAACCTTGGGATCATGGAGTATAATGAACCTTGGAAATATGGACCACTAAGGAAAAAGCTAAAGCTACATGTTCAAACCATCAACTATTTGAAAGCAAACTTGTCCCGAATATCTTTTACAAACAAATCTAGAAAGTAGTTTCCTAAATTATAGGGAAATATACCTTCTATCTAGGACAAATAACGCGTATACAACTCAAAAGATGGATGAAAAATCAATTAAAACGGGTCCATTCATGGTTACTTTCTCAATCAAGGAGTTGAGAAAGCTAACCCCTTGCTAAACATGCTTTGAGTAGCCACAGCTCATAGACTACTTTGTATGTTTTGTAGCTCTCTATTTTTGAGTATAAAGCAAAGTTTTGGCTACTTCTTGTATCCATTTCTTGTAGTTCTTGAATTTCAAGATGCATGATTTGCTCCTAGAAATTGATTCCAAGTCTCAAGTCCAAACACTTTGTATTCTCTAAGAATTTCAAATTCTAGCACACAATGTCAGTCAAGAGTGTGTTTGTGAGAGAGTACCGACCATGCTTCATGTTGCTCCAGTGTGTTTGTGAGAGAGTACCGACCATGCTTCATGTTGCTCTAGATGAAACATCTCCCAGCATCACATATCCAAAAGAGCTAAGTACGAATTGTGAAGAGAAAAAAATGCCCTTAGAATTTATCGTAGGAGGATGAGCTTGTGCAAAATGGGGCATAAACTGTATAGGATCTATTAATCCACCAATTACAGGAACACATATTAATTATAGTATAATCACTATGTATTATTTATGTGGGTTCAAGCCAAAACACCTGCTAGGTGATAGGGGAACCCATTTTATCAATGAGTTTATTGAAATGTTACTAGATGTATTCCTAACAATTCACAAAAGTCAGTCTCATATCACCCACAAGCCAATGGTGGAGCTTAGGGTACTAATAAGGTCATGCATACAATCTTAGTTAAACTTCTTAATAATGGAAGATTAAATTCTAATAAGTAATTTGATCCTGTGCTTAGAAAACATTAGGAACAACTCCCTTCAATATGGTATTTAAGAGCAACAAAGAACTATGAGTGATATACCGCAAACAATCTCAAAACGTTGTCTCACTAGAAAAATTGCACGAGCAAAGATTAAGACTTGTTGTTGGAATTTATGTTGCTTAGAAGAGGTCAAATACTTATGAAAATCACATCAAAGGTAAATAAATTCAAGAGGGTGATATAGTACTACTCATATGTAAACTAAAAAAATGTGCTGAAAAGCTTCAAAATAGAGGGTACAATCCATTTATCATAAGTATAGTCTCTTTAGGAGAAGCGATACAAGTTACAACAACATTAAAAAGAAAAATTATGAATGATTATATCAGTAAATGCAAATGAAAGGCATATCTAGAGCCATTTATTACTACCACATTAGAGAGAATCGAAAAGGAAAAGCAATGAAAATTTCAAAGTAAATATCGATTTGATAGCTCACTTGCAATGAATTGAGATCATAAGCAGCATCACATGCTAGAGAGATGAATCTCCTCCTATCCTTATGCCTCTATATATAGTTGCTCAAATCAACAAGTACCACATGTAACTGAGGTCCACATGTACATGTGCAATCACCACCACTCCTTTAGTACCTTATACTAGAGTCCACAAGTGGTAGGTGTATTGGCCACTCTAGTTAAGTCTCTCTAGACTCAAGTTAACTTGACTTTGAAGACCTTAGTGCTCTTTGGGCAAAACTCTCTCCCCATGCTCCCCATGGGGTTATTATATATCTTACCAGATAACATTATTTCTCCCTTAGGAAATATTTTCTTCCTCAAAAATAAAGTTATTTATATTAATTGTAGGCATACCCCCCAACCTCATGTTCTAAACTAGAGGAACATGTTTTCATCTATGTGGTGGGATTCATTTCATACTTCAAATGAACAGAGGAGAATCTACTGGTTGATCCCTACCCAAATAATTCAAAACATCATCTAGCTTTGCACTTGATAAACTAACATACATGGAGAAAGTGTGTCATTTACTTCTGGTCAGCCTCACTTTATCTTGACCAAGCTGAATCCAAAATGAACTTTGTCCAACTTAGGAAAGCATTTCAAAGACTTTTGAAGTGATGCTACTTAACTTGAAGCAAACGAAAATAAACAAGTCAACTTAGACTTGGCATCTTTCAAAGATTGAATGGTTTCTTGTACAAAACATCTTGTTAGGATGTGCTACTATTTAGTTACCTTTTTTCAACTAGCTATGCATGGTTGTTGAGCCAATAAAAGTCACATTGGTCAAAGTCAACCACAATCAAAATCAAAGGTAAAGTCAAAGTGATCAAAGTCAACATGTTCAAGGTCAAGGTTAACATGGGCAAAGTCAAAGCGTTCGGGTGTCAAGGTGCACAGGTAGTGCACAATTAATTGTTCACAAAGATTATATTTACAAAAAGTTGGATGCAGGTTGCAGGTTGCAGAGTGTCCTTCTGTAATTTCTCTAAGGTTCAAAGTGTTTTTAAAGTGTTTTGGAAGGTTCAGGTGAACCCTCTCTTAGGTGCACATTTGAAGAATTAAAAGGCAAAATGTGAAGGAAAAAACAGGGATTCGTTGGCTGTTGGGCACACCTTGGGGACAATCTTGGGACATACAAGTGAGGGCCAAGATGCTATGGGAGTAAGGAGCGTACGTGAACCGACACCCAAAAGAGGAAGGAGTATTCTTGGTGGACTAAGCTATTGTGAGATTTTCCTAGAGCAAGAGAGAGAGAAGACACACATTTAGAGAGAGTGCGCACGACACAGAAAGCCATTGGAAGGTGCAAGAAGAGTGACTTAGATTGTATGCAGAGAAGCCGAAGTAAGGAATAGCAAGAGTTTGAAGGTCCCATTGAAGGTGCGCATCAACAGAAGGTGTTTATCCCTCCCCTTATTGGAAGCTTGGTGCAAGGTGTTCACAAGGGCAAGCTTGGAGAAGGTGGAGGTCTGGTGCAGAGGTCGATGGCAGACTCTAAGTACTTTGTAATCTTATTTCATGAGCATTATTTAGTCTTTGGCATATTGCACAGAGCATTTGGCTTATGTATAGCTTGTATTCTTCTCTTTCTAATTAATCAAAAGCTTTCGGTGTCATTAATTCTCTTATTTTCACTCCCCATTCTCCTACAAACACTCAAGTCCCTTTCTACGCAAGAATCCCCCAACAAAATTTGGCACGCCTGGTGGGAGAATGACACTTTACCCCTACCCTTGTCCTTACACTAAAACTTCCCCATACCATTTCCCTTCCCCTACCCTCCAAAATCTCCTCATTCCTCTTATTTGTCCTTCCTCCCTCCTACTCCTCACTAGAAAATTTCCACCTTTTGGGTCTTCACTGGTGGGTGTTCTTTACTACTCTTGGTGGACTTGGTAGTTGCTCAAGTTTCCTTTTGAAGATTTTATAGTACATGAATCATGATGTCATCTCTCCTCAAAGTTTTGGCTGATCGCTCTCCGGGACGGAAAGACCATTAGGTGGTGGGCAACTCTTGAGCCCATAAAATTCACATTGATCAAAGTCAACCATAGTCAAATTCAAAGGGTCAAAGTCAACATGTTCAAGGTCAAGGTTAACATGGGCAAAGTCAAAGCGTTCGAGTGTCATGGTGCACAGCTAGTGCACAATTAATTGTTCACAAAGATTATATTTGCAGAAAGTTTGATGCAAGTTGTAGGTTGCAAAGTGTCCTTCTGTAATTTCTCTAAGGTTCAAAGTGTTTTGAAAGTGTCTTGGAAGGTTGAGGTGAACCTTCTCTTAGGTGCACATTTGAAGAATTAAAAGGCAAAATGTGAAGGTATGTGAAGCGGCAACGTACGTAGAACTGAAAGTATGGCCCCCCATTTAAAATTTTGTATTGTCCTAAAATCGCTATAGGACAAAACAGGGATTCGTTGGCTGTTGGACACACCTTGGGGACAATCTTGGGACATACAAGTGAGGGCCAAGGTGTTATGGGAATTAGGAGCGTACGTGAACCCACACCCAAAAAAGGAAGGAGTATTCTTGGTGGGACTAAGCTATTGTGAGATTTTCATAGAGCAAGAGAGAGAGAGAGAAGACACACATTCAGAGAGAGTGCGTGCAGCACAAAAAGCCATTGCAAGGTGCAAGAAGAGTGACTTAGATTGTATGTAGAGAAGGTGAAGCAAGGAATAGCAAGAGTTTCAAGGTCCCATTGAAGGTGCACATTGACTGAAGGTGTCCATACCTCCCTTTATTGGAAGCTTGGTGCAAGGTGTACACAAGGGCAAGCTTGGAGAAGGTGCAGGTTTGGTGCAGAGGTCGGCGGTAGATTCTAAGTACTTTGTAATCCTGTTTCATGAGCATTATTTAGTCTTTGGCATATTGCACAGAGCATTTGGCTTATGTACAAGCTTGTATTCTTTTCTTCCTAATTGATCAAAAGCTTTCGGTGTCATTAATTCTCTTGTTTTCACTTCCCATTCTCCTACAAACACTCAAGTCCCTTTCTGCACAAGAATCTCCCAACAAAATTTGGCGCGCCCGGTGGGAAGCTATTGTGAGATTTTCCTAGAGCAAGAGAGAGAGAGAGAGAAGACACACATTCAGAGAGAGAGCGTGCGACACACAAAGCCATTGCAAGGTGCAAGAAGAGTGACTTAGATTGTATGCAGAGAAGGTGATGCAAGAAATAGCAAGAGTTGGATGGTCCCATTGAAGATGCACATCGACAGAAGGTGTCCATCCCTCCCCTTATTGGAAGCTTGGTGCAAGGTGTGCACAAGGGCAAGCTTGGAGAAGGTGGAGGTCTGGTGGAGAGGTCGACGACAGATTCTAAGTACTTTTTAATCTTGTTTCATGAGCATTACTTAGTCTTTGGCATATTGTGCGGAGCATTTGTCTTATGGACAATCTTGTATTCTTCTCTTCCTAATTGATCAGAATCTTTCAATGTCATTAATTCTCCTATTTTCACTCCCCATTCTCCTACAAACACTCAAGTCCCTTTCTGCACAAGAATCCCTGGTGGTATCATTAATTCTCTTTACTACCCCTAGTGGACTTCGTAGCTGCTCAAGTGTCCTTTTGAAGATTTTGCAGCATAGGAATCATGACATCATCTCTGCTCAAAGTTTTGGCTGGTAGCTCTCCGGGACGGAGAGCCCATTAGGTAGTGGCCAACTCTTGAGCCCGTAAAAGTCACAATGGTCAAAGTCAACCACAATCAAAGTAAAAGGTTCAAAGTCAAAGTGATCAAAGTCAACATGTTCAAGGTCAAGGTTAACATGGGCAAAGTCAAAGTGTTTGGGTGTCAATGTGCACAGGTAGTGCACAATTAATTGTTCACAAAGATTATATTTGCAAAAAGTTGGTTGCAGGTTGCATGTTGTAGAGTGTCCTTCTATAATTTCTCTAAGGTTCAAAGTGTTTTTAAAGTGTTTTGGAAGGTTCAGGTGAACCATCTCTTAGGTGCACATTTGAAGAATTAAAAGGCAAAATGTGAAGGAAAAAACAAGGATTCGTTGTCTACTAGGCACACCTTGGGGACAACCTTGGGACATACAAGTGAGGGCCAAGATGGTGTGGGAGTTAGGAGCGTGCATGAACCGACACCCAAAAAAGGAAGGGGTATCCTTGGTGGGACAAAGCTACTATGAGATTTTCCTAGAGCAAGAGAGAGAGAGAGAGAGAAGACACACATTCAGAGAGAGTGCACGCGACACAGAAGGCCATTGCAAGGTGCAAGAAGAGTGACTTAGATTGTATGCAGAGAAGGTGAAGCAAGGAATAGCAAGCGTTAGAAGGTCCCATTGAAGGTGCGCATCCACAGAAGGTGTCCATCCCTCCCCTTATCAGAAGCTTGGTGCAAGGTGTGCACAAGGGCAACCTTGGAGAAGGTGGAGGTCTGGTGCAGAGATCAATAGCAGATTCTAAGTACTTTGTAATCTTGTTTCATGAGCATTATTTAGTCTTTGGCATATTGCGCATAGCATTTGGCTTATGTACAAGCTTGTATTCTTCTCTTCATAATTGATCAGAAGCTTTTGGTGTCATTAATTCTCTTGTTTTCACTCCCCATTCTCCTACAAACACTCAGGTCCCTTTCTGCACAAGAATCTCCCAATAGTGGTCTTTCGTGAAAGGAACCAGATACTCTATCTGAATTCAAGCCAAAAGATTTGGAAACCAAAGAGAAAGACCTAAAAGTTTGTGCAACTAGTTCAAAATAATTTCTATCACACTCTATGTGAATCAAGACTTTCACTTTTCAAAAATATGTTTCGACAAGGTACTAAAGCAATTTATGTATCTTTAAGAGACCTAGACTAGATTCTCAAAAATATTCTTGGAGTAAAGCTAAAAAACATTATCGTGTTGATATAACAACCTCAACATGTGAGGGATGACACATATAACTTTTTCATTTCTCTAACATGTATAGTGTTCAAGCCGATATATGTTAGGGATACTTTAGTGAGCTTTACTAGATTCCTCTCCCTTCTTCTAGAGAAGAAATAAAAGTTATAATAACAAAGAAAATTTATGCATGACTATATTAGTTATTGCAAAATAAGGGCATAGCTAGAGCCATTTATTATTGCCATGTCACTGAGAGCCTCCAAAAGGAAAAGCAATGAAAATTTTAAGTATATCAATTTGATAGCTCTCTTGCAATGAACTAAGATCATATGAAGCACTAAGTGCTAGAGAGATGATTCTCCTCCTAATCTCATTCCTCTATATATAGTTGTCTGGTTCAATGAGGACCACACATAACTAAACTCCACATATGCATGTGCAATCAACACCATTCTTTTAGTACCTTATAACAGACTCCACTAGTGGTAGGTGTAATGGCCACTCTATTTAAGTCTCTCTAGACTCAAGTTATCTCAAGTTAACTTGGCTTAGAAGAGATTAGATATCTTTGGGCAAAACTCTCTCCCCATGCTTCCCATGGGGTTCAACCCAAGAACTCCTCCTTCCCAACCTTGAGAAAACCACTAGGATAAGTGGATTGTTTGTTTTAGAGAGCAAATGAACCTATGCTTACTAATAATATTGAGATCTTTGACCATACATAGAAGTGACCAAACGATGTCCGATTTCAAATATCTTTGAACCAGTCAGACACACAGATTATACATCTTTATTGATAACATTCTTCCTCCCTTGGGAAGGATTTTCTTCCTAGAAAATAAAGCTCCATATAGTAATTGTGGCCATACCCCCAGCCTCATGTTCTAAACTAAAAGAACATGTTTTCATCTATGTGGTAGGATTTACTTCATACTTCAAATGAATAGAGAAGAATCTATTCGTTGATCCCTACCCAAATAATTCAAAACACCATCTAGCTTTGCACTTGATAAACTAAGTTGCATGCAAAGTCACAAATGAATAATAAGGGTGGATCAAAGAAAACATCCCTAGCCAATTCACTATATTCACTATGTGCTATCTAGGCTCTAACATGTGACATAGGTGAATACAATATACTAGTCCATTTGTGGGCATCCCTAATATGTGAACTTAGTAAGTGAAGTGGGATTTGTATCCCTATTAAGACCTTGAGAATTTTCGTGCCACTTTAATTTGAGTTGAAAGTAGAACTAGAAGCTTGGTTGAACCAAACATCTAACTTAGATGTTTTTCTTATGGTTCACTTCCAACCAACATACTTGATTTATCACTCAACAAGAGGACTACTTTGCCCATTTGGGCTTGAACATCCTATGTAGAATGCTGTAGAAACTGTCATTTACTTTTGGTCAACCTCAGTTTATCTTGACCACCTTGAAGTGTTGTAGCTTTACTCCATCCAAAGCTTTGGTAAACATATCTACATATTGCTCATTTGTATTGACATGCTTCACACACCCATTTGATGCTAATGACTTTCATGTCCTTTTTTCTTGGCACCAATGACCAAGTATCATTTTCTTCAAAAGTGCCTTGACTTTCTCCTCCATGGGTTCAATCCATTCCCTATTCTTATTTGCTTCTTCAAAAAAGTTAGGTTCTTTACAAAGCTATAACTTGACTCATGTAGGCATAGTGTATCATAATGAATGAATCATAAGTTAACCTTTGAACAGGGTATTTAACCCTATTGGATGACCTTACCTCACCATTATGTGGTAGGAGTGTCCTCCTCCTTGGTTTAGATGCTTTAAATCTTGGAGTTTCTAATTTTTCTATATCTTCATCACTTATGGATTCCATGTATACCCATTGATGGTCTTTGTCATTTACCTTTTCCTTTCCTTTGCTACTTCCTTCAATTGAACGAGCTTCATTCCTTGTACTTCCATGCCAAATTGATGTAGTAGTCTCCTCTAATGGTGTGCTTGAAGTGCTTGGACCACTTATCTCCATGCTTTATTGTTGCTCTTTGAACTTCTTCTCGGTTTCATATACATCGTCAACCTGTAGCACATTTTTGCTACCATACTAAGGTAGCAACTCATCAAATATTACATCCCTAGATACCATAAGCTCTTTGATGCAAGGGTTGTAGCATCTTAAACCCTTTTGCTTTGAATAATATCCAACAAATATACACCTATCAGCCTCTGGGTCTAATTCTTGAGGTATGTGAACATAACACACACAACCAAATACTTTGAGATGTGAAAGGTTCGTTTTCTTACCACACCAAGCTTCATAAGGTGTAACTCTATGTACTCTTGAGGTTGGACACCTATTCATTATGTATATGGTTGTATTTGTTGCATCAACCCAATAAGAGTTAGGAACATTCATTTCATTTAATAGAGCTCTAGCCACTTCTCAACTATGTATCTATTCTTCCTCTCTACCACCCCATTTTGTTGAGGTGTATACTTGCAAGTAATTTCCTTTCGATGCCATGATCATGTAGAAAATCTGAAAATTCATTTGAAAAATACTCTCCCCCTCCATACGATCTGAGAGTCTTTATATGCTTCCCTGTTTCCTTTTCCACTAGGTTTTTGAACCTCTTGAAGTGCTAAAACACCTCTAATTTTGACTTCATGCAATATGTCCAAAAAAGCCCTTGAATGATCATCTATAAATGTGACAAAATATATATTACTTCCAATGGATGGCTCCCTTGTAGGTCCCCATACATTCGTGTGTATGAGATTCAACACTTCAATGCTCACATGTGCTCCCTTCTTGAATGGCAATCTGCTTTGTTTTCCTAATTGACAAACATGGCACAAATGTTGCATATTCTGATATGTAAGATCAGGTAGACCACTCACTAAGCCCTTCCTTTGCATGTTCTACATCCTTTGTGAGTTTATGTGCCCAATTCTTTTATGCCATAATTCAATTTCTGTAATGTGTTTATTTCCAATTGAGAAGTAGACAATGTGAGGGGTTGATGGATTTACCTCCATGTTGAAGAGTATTACTTGCTTCTTTCCCTTTGCTATGAGCTTTTGGTCTTGCATGGGGTCTTCAACAAAACATCCTTGATCATTGAACCTCACCTCATAACCTCTTTCAAGCATTTGACCTACTGAAACCAAGTTCTTTGTCATGGTTGGCACATGCAACACATCCTTCAACACTTTGGAGCTTTGAGATCCATTCGATGCAACATCTCCCACATGTGTAATCTTGTGCTTAGTGTCATCGCCTATCTCTAGATGTCCTTGAAATATCTTTATTGCAACTCATATGGTTACTACAACCAGTATCAATGTATCATGTAAAATCTGAATTGACTCTTTCGCTTGACCCATACATCATAAGCAGGTTCTCATTTTTTTAATTTGTTGAAGTACTAACATAGTTACCTTGGTTCCTTTTGTATCCTTGATTGTCTCCTCCTTTGGACCAATAATCTCTGGTTGGAGCTTTCTTGGTTGCTTGAGCTTGAGTTTGACCTTCCTCTCCCTCTACATTGGGAGTTTTGTCCACATCTTTTGCCTTTGCATCTACGTGCATAGAAAACTTGGGCTTGGCTTCCCTTTGATTGTGAACCTCGTTGGTTCATCTCCTCGATCACCATCAATGTGACTAATTGATCATGTTTTAGTAGGGAATCCCTCACATAAACCGATGTGGTGAATGCTTTCCACCTTTCATCCTCTCTTAAGCTAGTGAGAGTGTGCGGGACAGGATCATCATCTTCAATTGGGCTGCTAATTGAGCCTAAGGCATCTGCAAGCTCCTTAACCTTCAAAATGTATTCATTTATGTTAATACCTAGTGCTTTCCTAAGATTGTTTAGCTCATTCTTTATCTAAATCTTCCTTTCCTTGGTTTATGAAGAGTACAATCTCTCCAAGCTCTTCCAAACCTTCTTGGATGTGTCCAAGTCTTGTATATGCCCTATCATGTTGTTGCTTATGTGTTGGGATAGAATGAATATGACTCTCCTATCCCTTTCTATTCATTCATTAAGTGCCTTGACTTGCCCTTGAAGTGGTGGATCATGTACATGAGGCATTGGCTCCGTGCTGCTCACTAATCCCCACAATCCTTTGCCCATAAGGTAGTTGCTACCTCTAAATTTCCATGTTTGTTAATTGCCTTTCTCTACCTTCTCTATGTGTGCATTATATTGAGCCATACTAAGCTCTAAGATGCTCCTCTAGGTTCTCCTTAAGTTTTTGTATGCTTTAGAAGGTGTGGATATTACCTTTTGATAGCTTCTCCCTTGCTAACCTTTGACTAGTTGAGATCTCGATCGACGTAGCCCCATTTTGATGTCTTTTTGCTTTTATGAGTCCTCCTTGTGCTTCCACGAGTTGCCTTGATTCCTTCAAGTCTTCAGTATGATTCCAAGTGATGTCTCCAAGCCTCAAAAATGGCTCTAATACCTCTGATGAGGGATGATTCTAACACCCCAATGCAACAATGGAAGATGGCTTCCCTCCACTAGGTCCATAAGCAATGATATATACTCATTGTTCTGCACCTTTCTCTGCACTTGTATAGAGAATTAGCTTGACACTTTGTACACTTAGTAGACTATGAGAGCTATCCAAAAAACTTTAAATCATCCCAAATGGATATTCCAACTAGGAGAACCATCCTCTACAAAACAGGCTACCTGTTTGCAACACTCTCTGCCTATGTGTAGAGATATACCTTCACAAAGTTGGCAATTTCTCACAACTCACTCAGTCAAATAACTTCCACCTTTTGCAAAGTTCAGGGTACTATATGAGAGACCCAATGAAGCTTGAAATCAATGAAAATTACTGCAATGAGAGAGCAAGCAATGCTCTACAATCTGGTACAATCAGATTTGCAAAAGCCTAACTCCACCTCTAGATAGATAGGAGTGAAATCATGAGAAAATGAGGTAAGCAAGCAAGGGGGCTGCTTGCTGGAGTTTATGAATTCACTAAACTAAGTGGGAAACTCATGGAATGCATACAACGCAAGAAACAAAGGTGGGATGGTGCTTATATAGAGTTTTACTTTTCCTACAATCTAGCTAACCACCCACCAATTAGTGTAGGTGCATTTTTTGGTGGCTGATTGATGAGATTTGAATTTGAATGAGTTTGGTGGAGCTTTTAACTTGATTCCATGATTTTGGGCCCTCCTTTTTGATTGGTCGACTTGAAGAACTTGTGTTTGAGCCTTTTTGCATGATTGAGACTTGATTTTCAATAGGAAAGCTCTTCAAAATAAATTTCTAATGAAAGCACTAGAGTGAGGGTCCACAATACCTCGCATAGGTGAGAAACAATTTCAAGATATTAAGGTTGAGAACAAGAGCTCCAGACACCAAGGTTGTGAACTAGAATGTTCAATACACCAAGGTTGAGGACAAGAAGGTATAATAGACTTGTAAGGGTGATGACATAAATTCAAGGGTAGATTAGGGGTTGATCATTGAGCATAATGTTCTCCAGAATGGGAAGAGAGTTTTAGAATCAAGAAAGGATATGTAGGAGATGGATGAACCACACCCTAATAGGGAGGATTAGGAAGTAACCCTCAAACATGACTTTTGGGGCAAGTGGTTAGCCCATCATACTCTTGTTTGGTAGGTCATGAGTTCAATTACCCTTGGAATCACACACACGTTGTACACAAGTATTGAACCTTTAATCATGTGAGTCAAGAATGTCTGCCTATCCATGTGCTTCACCTTGCATCATGCTCATTTCCTTACATTCAGGACAAATATATCATTATTTAGATTCAAGTTGTCGCAACATAGAAAAAGAGATCAAAGCTCATCCACAATGTATAGGATTCAAAATCTCCATAGCATCATCATTGAGTGGATGCCAGATCTACAAGGGCATAGGTGTAGTTCATTATTTCAATTGTTCTTTAGACTACCTAAACCTACATACTTGCTCACATAGCAAAAGAAGACTCATCTTCAAAAAATGTTCAAATTGGTCTTGAACCTAGGTCATAGACAAGCCAACCTCTTCAACTATGATCAAAAGTGTCTATTTGCGATGATTGCCTTATGGTTATTTTCTAATTTTATGTGTATACAAACTATGTATGCCATCTTTATTTTGTGAGTTCGGTAGCGAAACTCTATTCTTCACGCACACAAAGAGATATTCCCAAGACTGGATTTGTGGAGTAGTTGAATGGGATATGTGGAGATGTTGAATCGGCGTTGTTGGCATATCCACCATTCCAACTACCATATTTTGCACATTTGTTGTCATGTTATTTTTTCATAGCTTGTCTCAAAGATAGCAAAGCAAAAGTTTTGATCAGTGCTATGTTTCAACAAGAATCAAGCCCAAGATGTCTCACATAGGAAAGGATTGCTCTTTTCGTGCGAGCAACAATCTTTAAGTGTGTCATATAAGATCCTCATCGTCTTTTGGTTTTTATATGACAACAAAATGAAACATATAATCTTGCTTCTTCATCTTCAAAAGAGGAGATTGCAAATGATTGATCCAATGAACCCGATTGATAATGATACGTTTTTGGACCTTCACCTGCCCCTACATCTGTATAGCTCATTGAGTGCAAGGAATTAGATTTTAGACCATGCTCTCTCAAAAGTTTCCAAGTATGCATTAGCAAAGGAAGAGAGATTGGTCTCACGTTTGTAGCACTATGGAAGTATTGAAGGATGACTCTTCCAAAGCACATGGAGTTGGATGACTAACCTTTGCAAATGAAGCCTCAATACAGAAAATATAGCTCTTCTCATGGGATAATGGATAGATGTAGCTATTCTTTAAGTAAGTAGTCGTTAAGTTATGCTTGTTTTCAATACATGTTTTCCATGTTTTTCATTCTTTTTGCATTTATTCACAATTAAAGCATAGAGTAGAGTTTCATTTTTTTATGATTATTCAATCAAAGGCAAGAAGTTAATGAAACTTACATAGGTAAATACATATGTATTGAAAAAGAAATCAAGCACGAGAGGCATGTGCATTCATGTATCATGTAAAAGGAGAGAATGTTTGTGTATCGTTTTCTTCTTTTCAAAGGATAATGTTGCAATCATGTTGAATCTAATGGAGAGCACAAGTAGTGTGCTTGTGCACAAGCTAGATGCATGAAGTACACACATGTAAACACATGCAAAGCATGCAAGCACATGCCTTTGCCTGCATTACAACCATTGTATCTTCTTTCCACACATTGTGCACACATTCAATTAAAAATGTTATGCATGCAAGAATATATTCATGATATTGCAAAATAAAAGTTTTAATTAGAATAGAATATAATTAGTTATAAGGTAAAGGGACCTTCAAACAAACAATATTGGAAGCAATCTAATGAGCTGATAAGTTTGAGTTTTACTAGTTCATCAAGTCATATAAGGCATGTACAAAACAAATTCTAGAGATTTCAGGTATAAACTTTAAAAGAGTTCATGCATACTTTATTGACAAGGATAATTGTCATATAAAGTATGGGATTAGTTAAGTCATAAGTTTTTATGTATTATTCCATAGAGATAAGCATACAACTTATACTTAGTATGGAATAGTCCATAAGATGCTCCAAGATTTACTTTATTTAAAATACTTAGAGAAGACTTTTTGAGAATCATGAAAAGACCACAAAGTTGGTCTCAAGTCAAATATAGGATGATCCTTGAAAGAAAACATCTCCAATGAAATGCTAGAACTTGGGAATATTATAAGTTTCAAGTATTTTGAAACCAAAGTTGGGGAGTGAAACATGTAAGAAATAATAGCACAACAAAATTGAACATAAGATAGAGTTGAAAAAATAACATAGACAAGGAAAGATAGAGACTAAGAGATACAGAAATCAAAGTCTCAAATTCCCAAGAGTAATTTAGTTACAAAGATGGTGTTTTTCACCCGTGTGCTTTGAACGTGGAGCATAGATGGTGATCTAGACAGACTCTATACTAAGGGCTTACTAGCGCATAAATCTATGTAAAGATGCACATGGACCATGGTTATATAGCTTTTACAATCAAAGTCAATGTAGATCACCATAGTCGAGAGAGACAAAATATTTGGTAAAAATATAAAATACGACAATATCTCAACAACCAAAGTCCTACCATCACAGTCCTATGGGTCAGAGGAATAGGCCCCCTAGTCCCCACAGAAGGGGGCAATCCTACCTCTCCACTCCCCCATTAAGGTACTATGAGGAAAACATGTGATGGTTCAATCACTAAGAAAATCTTGTACTTCAAATTATGCACCTTGAGTGGGTTGTCAAAATATGTTTAAAGTACACAAGAAAAAAAGATGAATGGACCAATGACAATAATTCTTGTTCCAAAATCATGAAACAAGAATAAATATCACATATAAATGAAAGTTCAAGTCAAAGTTTCATGATGGAATGGGAAACCATATCCTAGGGTGATGTTTATCCTTCAATACAATACTAAGGAGGTGAACACAAAATAATTCATACAACTCTAGAGTATTGTCGAAAAGTCCAACATTCCTTTAAACAATTATTCAAGAAGTGCAAAAAAATTCCAACATGAACTGTTTTCTCATGTTTTTTATTACTTCGGAGTTATCTCAAGTACGTGAAGAATAAAACTCTCCCTACTAGTGAGAAAGAAGTTCTTTAAGTTCACTAGACAAGTAGTTCTCAATAAATCCCCAAACCATCGGTGGTGGTACTTAAAAGTCTAATTATTGATATAACCGATAGGTGTATCAATATTGAAGAGATTCTTATCTATGGAATCCAAAAGGCATTAGCACATGCTAGTATTTGGGCGCTTGAGGGAAAGATCTCTAAAAATGCCTCGCGTAAGCCAAGGAGCTTTAGATTGTTGAAGAGATCTTAAAGATAAAGATTTAACTCTTTATCATTGTCACATGGTCAACGCGAATTGATCAAGGCTTGGAAAATCTTCTCCGAGAAGTTGTGATTGGAACTACTATGATGTTTCCCAAGTGCTAGCAATAAATCTCATGAATGGCTCATGAGAGTTACCTCTTTAAGCATTAAATCCTAGTTGGAATAAAATTTGGAACCAAATTTATCCAAACTAAAAGCATAAAGTGGTACAAGGGTCTAGAAACAACCTAAATGTGTGGCCTCCAAATTCTTTTCAAGAACTAGTTGATGTACAAAAAGGATAAAACACCTTAGTCTTTGCTTTCAAAAATTAGAACAATCCCACAAAGAAAAGAACTTATTATTCATAAAACACGTCAGTTAGGTTACACAAGTGTTCTATGGTTGGATGATGCATTTTTAACCTTTAATTCAAGAATATTTTTCAAAATATAATTTAGCTCTCTTGAAGATACATAAATTGCTTCAATACCTTCTTGAAACAGATTTTTGAAAAGTGAAAGTCTTGAATCACATAAATTTTGACACAAGTTAGTTTGAAATGGATGTGGAAATGTTGTTTACTATTATGTACTTTCACAGAATAGTGGATTCAAGGAATGGGGATTACCAAAATTTATTTCCAATGTGTTTCTATTCCATATGAATACTTTCAAGAATATAAAAAATAATGAAGTAGAAGAAATAATGAACAAAAAACTAGAATAGAATTATAGAAAGTGTATTTGAGAACATAATTTCTATATTTAGATGATGTCACCTGATGACACAATTAAGATACAATTAGGCCTAGAAGTAATCGTGTTGGATTCTTCCTTCTGTCAAACTAAACTCTCTCCTTTCTCTTTCAAATGACTGAAGAATAGCCAATCGTTGATAAATGAATTCTATCGGATGTTGATATGTTTAGGTAGTGATGTGTGCGAATACATTAGGACCGCCAGGGCACTTTTTTCCCTCTTTAGGAGGTTTTTTTCCCCCCGCTTGTATATACGCCTATTGCCCTAATGGGCTACTTATATTTGTACATTCTCTAGTAATACATTCAGTATTCTGTGTTGTGCTCTAAGCTTCTTCTTCTTCCTTGTGTTGTTCACGTGCTTCCATAGATGTCTAACTCCAACAATTGGTATCAGAGCAGGTTGTCGCTTCATCTAGGGCGTCGTCGACACCTCTCCGGTTGTTGTCTCAGATTTGCACGAAATTTGGTGAGCATACTCAGAGTGTTTGAGAGATCAAAGCTACTTCGCTTTGTGGTGCCAAAAAAGTGATTTGAGCTCATTTCGACCTCCGAACGCACTATCTCAGCGCTTGTGTAGGCTATTTCATCTTTTTGTGCCAAAGGTATATACCTATTTCTATTCGCCAATATAAGCATCTCAAAGTCTGCTACATGTTTAGCAAAACTCGTTTGGGCAATTCCGTTCAACCTTTTGAGATACAAATTTTTTTTTGCATCAAGGTATTTTAGTCACCAACCATGGCTGAAAGCAGTGATGTATTTCGTATGTTCGTTGTTGAGGATAAGTTGGATGGTACCAACTATCCGTTGTGGGCTTATATGATGCAACATATATTGGTTGCCAAAGGACTGTGGAACATTGTGTAGGGTGTTGAAAAACGTCCTATCACACCTGCAACTGTTACAACTACAGGTACGGAAGCTGATGTAGAAGGTGTCAAAGATGATGATCTTCTGCAGATTCCTGTTCGTGATGCAGTTTTTGCTGCACCTACTACATAGCAAATTTGTTGGGATGGCAGAGATGTCCAAGCACATGCATTGATAGCTTTGTCTGTCAAACGTGCCATTATTCCTCACATTCGCTCTTGCAGAATAGCTAAGGATGCTTGGGATACACTTACCACATTGTACCAAACTAGGAATGAGGCTCGTGTCGCTTACCTCCGAAAATAATTGGAGAGTGAGCACATGAATGAAGGTGACTCTATGGACAGTTTTCTAGCAAAGATCAAAGACTTGAAGGAACAATTGATTTCAGCTGATGAGGCTATACTAGATAGCTCACATGTGTAGACCGTTTTGAATGGTCTTCGTGATTCATATCAGAGTTTTGCTTCTACTCTTTGGTTAATGATGAAAGGCAATCCAAATACCTTGTCATTTGAGGAGTTAGTCTCTATTCTATTGCAGGAAGATCAGTCCAGGTAGAACAGGTCCATTATGCGTGTTGCAGATCAAGCTTTCTTGGTTACTTAGAAGGGCAAAGGAAAATGGAGCTCTTCTACTAGTAAGCAGAAATCTACAAATGCTGCAAATTCGAAGAACCAAGATAAAGATGAGAAAACATTAGAAAAGCAGAAATTGTTTTGCAAGTACTGTAAAGGGAATGATCATATCATAAAGAACTATCCAAAACTTGCTGCTAAAGAGGCAAAGAAGAAAGAGGATGGAATGGTTGTTGTAGAGGCCTCTACACCAAAAATCGAGTTTGCTAATCTTGTGCAGGAAGAAGAATGGGCGTTTACTACTATTTGCAGTTTTGACCCATCTTCTCATGAGCAGTGCATGTTTGTAGTAGACTTAGATGTTTGGTACTTTGACAGTGGGGCGACCAAACATATTACCTCGTAGTGCAGTTTCTTCTCTTCACTCGAGCCTGCCCCTACAAGGAGAACTGTTACATGCATCAACAACTCCTCTTATCCTGTTATGGGAGTTGGTAAGATCATTTTGACTACTTGTGAGCCGCCGGAATGGAATTTACAATTTATGTAATGTAATTCTAAAAAGTCGCACACATACCGAAAGGGCGTAGCGCAAACAGTTGTAACCTTTTTTATTAATGAAAAGAAGCGTGTGTGAGATAGAAGGTGGTCGACGCCGAACTATGGTCTAGGCGAATGCCTGAAGTGGAGCATAGCATGCATTGTTGATACTCTGAGTATTTTGTCACTCTGTTAATTAAGTTCAGTAATGTGTTAAGTTTTGATGAAGTATTAAGTTAAGTGACATTACGGTACAACGATGAAGTTGCGCAATTAATTATATTATGGTGAAGCATGTTGTAATGCATAGAACAGATAAGTAGTTGAAGAATAATCTAATTGAGCACATTAAGTTGGTGTAGTAGCATATAATTGAAGCTGTAGATTTGGGAAAATACAAACAGGGCCTCTGTTTTACATGCCGGTAACACGTTCCGATGAATCTTATCCCAAATATCAAAGTGATCAACGTCCCTAGATAGTTCTGAGTTCGTTAGGAACACCCTCTGGTGGCAGAAGTGAAGAACAACCAAATTGCGGTGGCAGTTCGGTGCTATGCAGAAGCAGTTCGATAGAGTCCGACAATAATCCGGTGCATTCCGGTGATAGTCCGGTACTTTCTGAAGACAGTACGTTAGTTTTTGGTTGTACTTCGGTGCTATCCGATGACAATTCAGCGCTACCCGGTGACAATTCGGTGATCTTCGATGACAGTTCGATATTGTCTGATGACAATTCGGTGCTCTCCGGTGACAATTCGGTGATCTTCGGTGATAGTGCGCTATTGTTCGGCAGGAATTTACTGCATTCACCGTCTTTAGGTACAAATCTAGCCAATTTTGACACTAAGGGAGAGAAAGGGCTGTTAGATTTTGAGCTAAGTAATCGGTTCAGAGACATCTTTGAACCGAAAAGTTGGCAAAGTGACCATACGTTCCAGGAACATCAAGAAACACTTCCTCAAAGTTTAGGCAACATGAGTAGTTCACAACAATTGCAACAACAACAACAACAACAACAACAACAACAGATTATCCCACCGCGTCCTGTGCCAGCCGGAGTGACGTACAAAAAATTTGGAAGTTTTTTGAGAGATGATCTTGATGCGCATGTGCGGACATTTGAAATTAATTACGTAGTTTTGAATTACCCAAGAGACCCTGCTTATAAAGCTACTGTGTTCTAGTCAACTTTGGTTAATGAGGATGCACGCTGGTTAAGCCAGTATGACCTGAATCATTTCCGACAGTATGATGACATGAAGGATTCATTCGTGCAACGATTTCGATTAAAGAAAAATCGAGCTTAAATTTTTGATTACCTGCAGAATAACAGGTAGAAGCCACACCAGAATGTACAAGACTATGCCACTCTATTTCGGATGCATTTATGGCAATTACCACCAGCGCATGCCAATTCACCAGATGACATCATTAATCAGTGGTTCATAAACGGATTAAACCCCCAATTGAAACAGATCATGATCATACGATGTGTGGGAGGAATGACCTTAGATGCCGTAATCGCTATGGCATTACGGTTAGAAAATAAAGTGGGTGGATTCAATGAAGATCTAGAGTGGTTGAAGGCGTCCAAGCATTCAAACCAGGATCCTCTGAAACAAATTTACTGTACTAAATGTAAAAACACAGGACACACTAGCTCAGCATGCGCTCTGAATCAGATGACCTTCGCCATTTGCCATACAACAGACCACACTATGGAGACTTGTCCTTATAACGCAAGGGTACAGAGTAGAGCGGCTGTTAATGCCATTATTCAGGAACAAGGGCAACTAGCCAGTCACTACGTACCACCACAAATGAGGAATACTCCTTACCAAGGATATAAGAATTATAGAGGAGCTCGGTTAACTAACTTTGGACAAACTTGGTGGAATGCGGGTCCAGCAGGTGAAGGTGCATCTCCTCCAGCACCTAAATGTCATTTTTGTGGTGAAATAGGGCATATACATAGGTACTGTAAAGATGCAAATGAGTACGATAAATGGAAAAAGGAACGAAAACACCCGATGGCAAATATGGTGTATAGCAGTAGACACTCAAACAGTAGTGGTGCAAACATGCTCGGGAAAGCAATTACAGCCATCTATGGAGATTTTTGAACCTCGAATTCGTGAACAACAAAAGATGTTTACTAAAGCAAGCAAGTGGGCGACCCAGAAACAAACTGTTTTTCTTGACCTAGTTTTGGTGACGCAGCAAATCATACCACAAACAGTATCGGAAGGAAGAAATCTGACCCAAAAGATACCGGAGTCCCCACCGGACTCCATACTGAAAACAACAAAATTTGATCTGGTGTGGGATGTCTTATCCAAGGCGTCAATTACACTACCATTGGGACAATTATTAGCTTTGGTCCCTGGCGTACGCCAATAGTTCCAACAACAGGTCAGTCCAGGACCTTCATGAGCCCCTTCAACAACTACAATCTAGCCCAAACTAGATCCAATGGTGGACCATATGGTGCCCTTGATTATGATCTGGTATAAGAATCACAAAATAACACAATTATTAATTGATGGAGGTTCTGGTGTAAACATTGCAACAACAACACTTTCTCAGCGGATGGGATGGACGCAAATTGAACCTGTCCAATGTTTTGTATGCATGGCTGATCAATCTCGAGTTCATCCAGTTGGATTGGTGCGAGATATTCCCATTACTCTTCAAGGAGTTGTATTTAAAATGACCTTTTTTGTTCTGGAATTACCCGAATCCAACCTTGACTATAACCTGCTCTTTGGACGACCATGGTTAAAGCAAGCTAAAGTAGTTCAGGATTGGTAAACGCATGAATTGATTTTTAAGAATAACCACCGAAAATATGTCATTCCAATGGACGACATGAAGCATTGTGACTTGCATGCACGACCATATGTAGCATAACCTGTACACATGCTAGATGGTCTTTCGAATGATGAAGAGGAAGCATTTCTTAAAGCCAATAAGGAACTGATGTCACTCGGAACTGTGGATTTACAAGCAGTTGCAGATAACTAGAGTGGGGCGACCTGTACGATGGTACCCCTGACCGATGAACCTGAACCAAGTACAGCACAGGCCTTAGATGATACGACGCTACAACAATTGCTGCAGCCAGTCGACGAATTCGCTAGGCCCCGGCAATTCTACATACTGGAAGACCAATTGGTTACCTGCAACTTAGGGGATGCCGCCAATCCGTGGCTAGTGAAGATTAAGGCGGGACTATCAGAAACCTTTCAAGATAACTTACTGCAGTTACTACGTGAATTCTCTGATGTGTTTGCATGGGATTACGAGGATATGAAGGGGTTGAGCCCGTGTATCTATCAGCATGGGGTTATGCTGAAATCAGATGCTCGGCCTATTAAAAAACCTAGCTATAGAATGAATCCTCACTATGCGGCTCAGGTCAAAGCAGAACTAGATTGATTGCTGAAGGTTGGGTTTATTGTCCCTATCAAGCATGCGAAGTGGATTTCCCCCATTGTCATAGTTCCTAAGAAGAATAAGCAATTACAAATCTGTGTGGACTACTGGAAATTAAATGCAGCAACAGAACCTAATCCATTCCCTCTGTTGTTTTTGGACACAATGTTAGATGATGTGGCAGGTTGCAAGATGTACTCCTTTTTGGATGGATATGTGGTTATAACCAAGTACGAATGGCGGAGCAAGACATTCCAAAGACAACATTTATAACCAATTGGGGCGTTTATGCATGTACAGTGATGTGGTTTGGTCAGCGAAATGCTCCAAGTACATTTCAACGTTGTATGCAGGAAGTTTTATCTCCTTATCTAACTACATTCATGAGAGTTTACTTGGACGACTTCTCCTTATCCTGTGATACTTCGGCGCATCTGTATCATTTACGGTGCTGTTTTTTAAAGTGTAGAGAATACCATTTGTGCTTAAACCCAAATAAATCTATATTCTTTGTATCTTGCAGCAAGTTGCTAGGGCACATTATCTCAAAACAGGGGATCCAAGTTGATCTAGATAAAGTGAAGGCAGTACTGGAGGGACCTACTCCCAAGACACCCAAAGAAGTGATGTGCTTCTTGGGACAAATCTGGTGGCATGGGCGACATTTGCGGTAGCTTGCTCATCTGGCCAGACTGCTCAATCGACTGATAACCGGTACTCCCCACCAGTTTGAATGGATTGAAGCCTGTCAGTTGTCTTTCAATCGGTTGAAATCAATGTTAACGCAAGCACCTATTTTACAAGCGCCAAATTGGGAACTCCCATTTCATGTTTTTGTGGATGCATCCGACATTGCCATTGGAAGTGTGCTGATGTAGCAAACGGAGAAATGGTTCCGTCCAGTGTATTATGTGAGTCACAGATTAGCTCCGACAGAGCGCGCAATTATTCAATCACCGAACATGAATATCTCGGATTAGTGTATTCGGTGAAGAAATTCCGGCATTATTTGCTGGGATGTCGCTTCACCTTCCACGTTGATCATGCAACCTTGGTGTACCTTATTCGCCAACACTATCTAGGAGGAAGGTTAGCACGCTTGGTATTGTTGCTCCAAGAGTTTGATTATTCAGTAGCACATCGACTAGGGTCCGCACACACACTTGCTAACTTTCTATCTCGGTTGGATTCCGATGAACTTCCGGAAGGAGTTGATGATACCACACCCGCTATCTATGCAACTGAGATTGTACAAGAAGATCAGCAAGACTTGCCGGTAAAATCCTCCTATTATGACACTTTAATGCTTTTTTTGACTAGTGGATGTCCTCCCAGTACGACCTCTCTTGCTGCTCGACAAAAATTGGCTATGTATAGTCGATATTCCAGCTAATTGTAGGGCAGCTATATTATATGGATCACTCGGGAGTGCTGCTAAGATGTGTTCCACCACACGAAACTGCTTCAGTAATAACAATGGCTCATTCTGCCCTAGTTGGAGGTCATTTTGCAGTTGACCTGACCCATCAGAAGATTCTGCAGAGTGGCTTATGGTGGCCTACTATGTACCGTGATGTGACCAAGTATGTGTGACAGTGCGATGTGTGTCAGTGTTCGGGTCAACCTTTACAGAGACATTTCTTTCCGCTCCAACCAGTTTTGCCTCTCGAGCCCTTTCAAAAATGGGGTTTGGATTTTATTGGACCAATTACACCTCCTATGACACTTACCACTAACAGATATATTCTTACATGCACAGATTGCGCGACTCGGTGGGCCAAAGCTTGCTCTCTACGGTCAGCCACAGTTGCTGCGGTCGCTAAATGTTTAATGAAAGATATTTTTCCACGCTATGATTTACTCTTGGAGATTGTGACTGATCAAGGTACGCACTTTGCTAACACATTAATGCAAGTTCTTACTCACACCTTCCATATTGTGCATAAGTTCAGTTCCCCCTACTATCCACGAGCGAATGGCCTCGTCGAGAGCGAAAACAAATCTCTGTTGAACATTGTTAAGAAAAGGGGAGCAACAGACCCTAACCGCCTCACATAGAAGCGAGAGGCTCTTCCAAGAGGAGTTGCAAGAAGTGCAAACAACGCACACACACCCACGTCCATGAACAATGGCACCATGGCCAACGTCAAAAGGAACAAGGGAGGGCAATGCTCATACACAAGACAACCCCAAATGCCAAACCCACACACATGGATCAATGCCTAGCACACAAGGAGAAATGTGGAAGCCAAATGAACCTTCATTCCATTAGCATGGGGGCCAAGGCCATGGCCAAGGGACCTCCCCCCTTTTACAAGAAATGAGCCTCTTATTTATAGGCTTAGCCTAATTCCCCATGTGCTCCTTTTGACTAGTCAAAAAGGAGCACATGCATATCTCAAAAGGATTCTTGGAATATATTATCTAACAACCAAATCTCAAGGGAAGAGAATACGTGCGCGCGTGGGGAGTTTTCTACCTTTCTTCAAAAAGATGTGAGCATTTACAAGGCTCCAAAGCCTTACTTTTGGAAAAATATTAAAAAGTGTCTAAGGGAGGGTTTTTATGTGAATTCCTAAGTAGATACAAAAAGAGATATTATTATGGTCTAGGGAGGGTTCCTATGCACAATTGTGGGTATGTGCATACCCTACAACCCAACACTCTCCCCCCCTAGACTTTGTCGTCCTCGACAAAGCTAAGAGGAAAGGCTCATACACAAATGAACTGGTTCAAGCTTGAGTCTTCAATTATGAGAAGCTCTAGGTCTGCAAATCTTCCATTCTACAGTTTGCAGTCTTCATGTCTCCATACTCTTCATTGATCTTTGAACCTGCAACACATCAGTCTTCAATCTTTCAAATCTGCAATACTCCAAGCCCTCTGTTCATTCTTCAATCTACAGATCTTCAATCTTTATAGCTGGGTGACACAATCCCCTTGGGGGGCAGTCAGCCCAGCCTCCATCCAATGTGCCTTCTCCCAAAGCTCCATACATAACAAGTAGACTGAAATTGAAAAGAAACCAGCCACAAGATGTAATTCCATTTTTAGTTTACACTTCAGGAAACATCTATTGACACCACACTTGCTCTACTAGAGAAAAGTCGGCATTAAAATCTTCTCTCCTGCAATCCAACAAAAACAATAGCCTAAAAAAAAACAAGGAGCCCAGTCAAGACAAGGAGTGCCTATCTCTTATGTCTCAATGATTCCATACTCTGTTATTTTCAAGAGGAAGTGTGACATTTTGCAATGTAAAGCACAAGATGAATGTAGCATCTGGTCTTGCCATTATTTATACTATGCTCCTAGTCAACAAGCTTGCAATTTAACATGAACATTTTGTGCCTCATGAACAGACAATTGTGTAACATTAAGAGTCCTAACATTTTGCAAGCATCCATGAGATTCAATCAACTTATCCAACACTATTCCTGTAAGGCACAGAAGCAAATCATCTATAGGAGGTAAGAAGGATCAATGTTCTAAATGTGTTGGCTTGTAATGCAAAAAATAAGCTTTAAATGAGCTTTGTGAAACTAGAGAGTTGCTTCTCTAGCAAAAAACAATCACTCATTTATGACTTCACACTTAACTAAATTCAGATCTAAAAAAATCTCAATCCCTTATGTGCATGCTCTCCTGCAAATATCCTTTAAATAATACATGCTCACATGAGGAAGATCTTTTTGCGGTGTAAGCATTATGCATACTTTTCAAGAATTTTACTAGAAACAGTCGTAATAAAGAGTAGAATCAAGAGAGATGCATATAGCTCTAAAATCTCTTATATCCAAACACTCCATACTTTTGGACTGCATATCTGCCAAAATGTGCAAGGATGCCTGAGAAATCAACTATCACAGAATGCCCTTCGCATTCTTCACTATGACCCTTGTGACTTTCAAACCTACAATTGTGAGTAACAAACAGGTCTAAATCCATGCAACATTTTCTTACAATCAGCACCTTATAAGATGAACAGGATAACTTCATGAAATTCTTCAGATTCTCTGCCTATAGCTTTGAAGAGTCACTTGTGAAGCAAAAGATGGAACTGGGAGAATAAATGTTGTAACAATTGAGCTTTTGGAGTGATGTGACATACCAAGAGCCAACATAATATCCGCAAATCATTCTCGTTTATGAAAGTGATGTACACAACATAATGACTGTGCATGGAAATGGTGCAAAGTAAACATATAACCTGTATCATTCCTCAATCATACAAGAAACACAAATGATTATCCAACTTCATAATAGCCTTATTGCCAATTCTAAGAAGAGTTTTGGAAACCAAAACTCCGCCAATATAAACATGGCCCCCCATCATTAGCCTTATGCATCTATAATGGTCATAAAAGATATCATCCAAATATGAATACCAGAACCTGCAAAACATGATTTTCAGAGTGCAAAAATCATTGTCACAACCACCATCAAACATCATGCCATTTCCACACCTAAACATGGTCCTTGTTCCTGAACAATTCAAGTTAACATATGCAAGACACCTTGGCATAGAAGTACCAAAAATCAGCCTATATGAGTCCCACAACCATCCCATAAGCAGGCAGTCACTAGTTACTGAACTCAAGGGAAATGCAGGCAGCATTGCTAGACCTAAATATCCTGAATCAAGTGGTTTTCAAGCAGTCAATCTTTCTTGAAATAGAAGATAATCCCAATGCCTCAGTTTTCAGCATTCCAACGTGTTCCCGAACATGTGAGGTCCCCAACCGTGGTAGGCAATCTCCACCTGCCAAACTGATATAAAAATAGTGATGGAAGTTCAATCATAAGCACCTGTACAAATTTGTTCCATGGCAAGATAAGAATGGTAAGAAATTATTACCCTTTTTCATGAGAAAGTCAACATTACAAAACAACTTATATGTGCATGGTTGCAATAGATGTTTAAAGATAACACAAGTGTGTGAAGAGAGATGGTGGATGCAATCCAAAGATGAGTAGGTGCTGCTACAACCAGCTTCACACCAGCCAACTGAGACTTCAGAGTTGATTAGTAGACCCTTTAAGCTTCCTAAATCCACCAAAATATCAGCCAAGTACTTTGGAACATGTATCCCAAAAGTTTAAGTCAAGACAGACTAGTTGCGAAATGACTAGCTCCCAAAACTTGCTATTTTTGGACATACACCTGCTGGAAAAAATGAACAGTGCTCTCAACCTGGTAGGAATTAGAAACATTCCTTTTGGGCATAGCAAATAGACTTAGCAAGATTCCCAGTCCAAGTTAAAACACGTCAAATGATGGACTGAGCACTGAGAACAAGTTTCATCAATTTTTGGAACATGCCCACCATTCTCGGGGCTCTGCAGAGATAGACCAATGAGCAGTAAAATGCAGATATCTCCAAAACTATAAATTCAATGACCTTGAAAATTGATATGCAGAAAGTAGACAGTAAGAGCTAGTCAACGCACGTTCGAGCATCCCGAATCAATGTAAAATATGTGATCATCATCCTTACCCTTCTTCACTGATAGATTCATAATCAATAATGAATCTTCTTGACTTTGGTCCTCTGCATAGTTATTGTAATCTCTTCTTCCTCTATGGCCACTTTGATAGTTGTTGTTGTTGTTGTAATTGTTGTTGTAGTAGTAGTTGTTGTTGTAGCCTCCATTGTATCTACCTCTATTTGATCCATAGCCACCTCTATTGAATCCTCTTCCTCTTGAGTTCCTCGGGTTCCTGAAACATTCTTCAGTAGTATGGTTAGATAAGCCACATATGTTGCAAGGTTGAGATGATTGGAATCTCCCCCTGCCTTGCTTTCCACCTCTGCCTCTTCCTCTAGCTCTTCCTCTACCTGCAAAGTTTGCTTGGAAAGAGCTTCCTTCATCTTCATTCTTCCTATTCTTTGACTTGTCCTTGACCTTAGCTTTATCAGAATATAAGGCAGAAGTTTGATTACCTCTTGAGGACTCACCACCTTTGCTAATCTTTGCTTCATGAGTGAAGAGTTGGCCCATGAGTGTGTTGAGGTCGGGTACATGCATATCCATGTATAAATCCATGGCTGTTGTGAATGACTCCCACTTGTCGTCTGCTTTGATTCCATTCATGATTTGTCTTATGATTTGCTCCTCTTCAATTACCTCTCCAATGCTTCCAAGTTGGTCGGAAATATCCTTCATCTTTGTGACATAATCAGTCACATTTTGCTTCGGGCTTTTCTTCATTGTTGTGAACTCCATCCACAATTGGCTCTTCCTTGCTCGAGTGTTGGAAGAGAAGAAAGAAGCAAGTGCATTCCAGGTGTCTCTTGATGTCTTGCATCCCTTGACATGAGGTAAAAGTAAATCAGAGATTGAGTTTAGAATATAGGACCTTGCAAGTGCATCCTTCGAACACCAATTCGAAAGTCCTTCCACTAGCTCCCAAAACTTGCTATTTTTGGACATACATCTGCTAGACAAAATGAACAGTGATCTCAACTTGGTAGGAATTAGAAACATTCCTTTTGGGCATAGCAAATAGACTTAGCAAGCTTCCCAATCCAAGTTAAAACACTTCAAATGATGGACTGAACACTGAGAACAAGTTTCATCAATTTCTGGAACATGCCCACCATTCTCGGGGCTCTGCAGAAGTAGACCAGTGAGCAGTAAAATGCAGATATCTCCAAAAATATAATTTCAATGACCCTGAAAATGAATATGCAGAAAGTAGACAGTAAGCGCTATCCAACGCACGTTAAATCACTAAAAAAGGATCAGTATAACTCGAGATATGACCTTCTGAAGGTACTGCTCTGAGTGAGTATAGCAGAGAACAAAACAGAGAAGTAGATGATAATAAATGTATAGATTCACATATGATTACAACCACATTGGCAATGAATCTTTGCACAATGGGAGTAGAATGATAGAGCTATGGAGTAAGCTCTTCAATCTCTACAAAATGACATGAAGTGGTCACGTACAAGGCTTGCTAATCGCCTCTTCCTTCTTGCTCCTTTTATAGCTATTCTTGGAGGGAGTTTTGAATTCGAATTTGAATGGCTCCACCTAAAAGTGATCCCCAAAGTTAGGAGATATTCCCTCAGCTCAAAAGTTCGTGATTTTGGTAGTTATAGCCATGAATTTGCTTTTACATCATGCATGAGGTAAGCCATCCTTTTCCTTTTTTCTTTTTTCAAATACAAGAGATAAAAATGATCTCTTTTACAAGAGGTGTTCACATGACTACACATGTGACTTACAAATGAGGATGATATCAAATATATCAAGCATGTAGGCTTGGGTAAAATGCACCAACAAAGTGCAACACATTTTGATAGAGTGAAGGCCTCTAATAGATGGATAAGGCAAAGTACCATTCAGGAAAGTTAAACCTTTTAGAGACCTCCTTCAACATATTCGAAGTATAACATGCAGAGAACTATTGATAATTACACTGCTACGTAAGCAGACATACCTGACCCGCTAATGATTCTCAAGAAAACTATTTGCCAAGAACACGATTGCAACATAAAAGAGCCATGACAAAATTTTGTTCATATTATCCTTTCCGCATAGGCTTAAAACAAAAGAAAACTCCAAAAAATTCATCTGAGTGTAGCAGATACATCAACGTCCAATCCTATGTACCCCCATCACTTGAGAGCAAAAATTCCTTTTCAAATAAAATATGCAAGGACAATATAGCTTCAAGAAATTTTGGTAAAGATATTTTCCTGTGTAGTTGGGAAGTGAATCCGCAAGAACGGCATACAGACAACCTAGGGCATTGCAAATCTACAACTTTGTCAAGTTATAAAGTTACCACAATTGAACTCAGCAAAAAATATTCAGCACGCTACTGCAGAGAATCTTATGTAATTCGAATCATCCATTCTTGGGGAAGTCACAAAAAAACCTTCTCATTGATTACATTATTTGTCATACGTGCCTGGGGTGGGGAAAGAAAACTTCAATCTTGTCAGAGTTAGCTAGTAGTGGAGTGCAATTTAGGTCCAATATGATTCAGTAGTTGTGGCAGAAAACAAAGTACTAATCAAGAAGAGCTAACGTATCCAGCAGTACTATAATCAACAAAAGATAATCACACCATGGTGCGCAAGTTTATCAAAATGGAATAACCTTGTTGAAAAAGCAATACTTCGACATTTTCAAAACAGTTCTGAGGGCAATAGTTTCAGAGATAGATAATGCACCCCTTTAGGTAGAGTACCCATAAAGATCAGACATAGAAGGTTTGGCAACAATCGAAACCGTTTTCATCAGTCGAGAAGCATTGATAAGCCTTCTTATCACCGTATGCAGAGCTCGAGCAGATCCTTCAAGTATTAACCCAAAAGCCTTTACCAGTTAAAAAGTTGTAGATAGCTCCCGAAGGGGTATAGCTCCAGGCTGACCAAGACCACATCGTCTTAATGGATAAAGATCAGCAAAGTTGCGTGAGCATGAGTCCCATCCTGAGAGAGAGAGAGGAGATGGGAATGCTCCCGAAGAGCTCACCTCCAAGTTCTGAGGAATGGGACACCAGAGTCGCACATATCCCCGATCTCTCCAAAATATAGGGTAAAATCATACAATGTTGAGGGAGTCCAGCATGATAACATAACACCCTAGAATCAGAAGGATCTGAGACACCGAATACAGAGTGCCACCATCTCCCCCACATGAAAAAGTGTTGCGCACGAACAAGGGGGCCTTAATAGAGGCGTGGAAACCAATGCCATCCCCAAACTTTGTAATAGAAGGCTCTGAGCAAAACATACCAAGGTGCGGATGCGCAAGAAGGATCACCGCTTGGCTCGAACTGTAGAGAGCTTTTGCACAGTCTGAGTGTTGGATTACACGAAACTGAGAGAGGAGAGATCTACAATGCACAGACGCACCGAAGGAGAGATTAAAATGACAAGGTCTCTGATGATCTTGTTCATTACACAGAGCAGGCTGGAGCGGGAAGTCATGGATTAACAACCTTCGGTACATGACAACCACAAGGAATAAAACTCAGATAACCCCAGAGCAGGGTGGGTTGCCAGATACTCGGTCCCTATTCAAGGAAGTGGAAGCAAAGGAGCTCGACACCCTGAGTGAACAAAGGAATAGACAAAGGGCGGGGGAGGATGATCCTCCCGATTACCACCATAGCCAACGTTCTTGCATTGTAATGGAAGAAAGAGAGAAAAACTATCTGCCCTCCTTGACAGGTAAATGGGCGTGCCCATGATGGATGAGAGACATCCCTTCTTACCTACCCAACCATGCCACCTAAAGTCTTGGAGACATGGACGCTCAGGCCCGCCAACCGATTCTGGTGGAAGCTTTCAATGCACTTTAAAGAGAGAGGGAACAAGTTCCAACAGTCACAATAACTTCTTCCCCTCGATGAGGGCATAAAGAACCACCCCCCAACTTATTCACGACTTATTAATGCTTTGGGGATTCATACGGATGAAAGAGATGGTCGTGAAACGTGTTTTTTTTTTTTATGCAAAGAGAGGGAGGGGTTATAGAGAGTGCTACCCACCCCCTTTTTCCAATGCAAGCATCAATTTTCAAGAAAGGACAGAGATGGGGTTGATGCCCAAATGTGTGTGTGGAGATGTGTGTAAGAGAAAGAAGGGGGTTAGGGGGTGTTTTTTTTTTGTGCCACAGACAAAAATAAAGATCTAAACTACTCAAAAATTAAAAGAAGAGAGGTACCCAAGGCCAACCGAAGGCCGCACATGGATCCACAACTCAATCCAAGTGTGAGGTGCATCCACAAAGTGTAGGCACGACAAGCTTGAAAAAACCCAATGGCTAAAGGCCGACGTCCCCGGCAGCGGTGCCAAAATGTTGAGAAAAGGAGAGCAACAGACCCTAACCGCCTCACATGGAAGCGAGAGGCTCTTCCAAGAGGAGTTGCAAGAAGTGCAAACAATGCACACACACCCACGTCCATGAACAATGGCACCATGGCCAACGTCAAAAGGAACAAGGGAGGGCAATGCTCACACACAAGACAACCCCAAATGCCAAACCCACACACATGGATCAACGCCTAGCACACAAGGAGAAATGTGGAATCCAAATGAACCTTCATTCCATTAGCATGGAGGCCAAGGCCATGGCCAAGGGACCTCCCCCCTTTTACAAGAAATGAGCCTCTTATTTATAGGCTTAACCCAATTCCCCATGTGCTCCTTTTGACTAGTCAAAAAGGAGCACATGCATATCTCAAAAGGATTCTTGGAATATATTATCTAACAACCAACTCTCAAGGGAAGAGAATACGTGCGCGCGTGGGGAGTTTTCTACCTTTCTTCAAAAAGATGTGAGCATTTACAAGGCTCCAAAGCCTTACTTTTGGAAAAATATTAAAAAGTGTCTAAGGGAGGGTTTTTATGTGAGTTCCTAAGTAGATACAAAAAGAGATATTATTATGGTCTAGGGAGGGTTCCTATGCACAATTCTGGGTATGTGCATACCCTACAACCCAACAAACATTTTAAAGAAACTGGTATTGGATTTCTTAGAGAGATGGGACCAATTCCTACCTGCGGTATTATGGGCTTACTGTACGACATATAAAGTGGGGACCGAAACAACTCCCTTCAAGTTGGCCTATGGTTTGGAGGCGATCGCTCCTATGGAATTGGTGGTTCCGAGTCTACGCGTAGCATTACAACAGAAGTTACTATCGAAAGAATCATTTCCTTTTCGATTGGATGCTTTACGGTCTATGGATGAACAGCGCCTCAAAAGTTTTCTGGTGCTGCAGAAAGTTCAGCTCAGACAAGCAAGAACCCATGAACATTTCCTTAAAACCCTCGTTTTTATGATAAATCAATTAGTGCTCTTTTATAATGCTAAATCTAATCGATCCGTCGGAAAGTTTAAATTGCACTAGTTTGGTCCCTACCGTATTGCTGAACAAGTGGGACCAACGACTTTCCGGTTATCTACCTTAACTGGTACCTCTATATGCATGTGTATGTGTGTGTAAATGTGTGTGGATGTGTGTATGTGTCTATGTGTGTATGTGTGTGTATATGTGTGTGTGTATGTGTGTGTATAAGTGTGTATGTGTCTATGTGTGTGTATATGTGTGTCTATGTGTGTATGTGTGTGTCTATGTGTGTAAGTGTGTGTTTATGTGTGTATATATGTGTATGTGTATGCATGTGTATGTGTGTGCATAAATATGTGTGTATATGTGTGTGTATATGTCTATGTGTGTATGTGTGTGTATGTGTATGTATGTGTGTGTATGTGTATGTGTGTGTGTATGTGTGTGTATGCATGTAAGCATGTATGTATGCATATGCATGTGCATTATGTATGCATATGTATACATGTGTGTGTGTCTATGTATGTGTCTATGTGTATGCAGGCATGTAAGTATGTATGTATGCATATGGATATGCATTATGTATGCATGTATGTGTATAGGTGTGTGTATGTGTCTCTACATGTGTGTGTATGCATATATGTGTGTGTATGTGTCTATGTGTGTGTGTATCTTGTTGGTGCAAGTCCATGACAAGCCTAAGTATTTGCATTGAGTCTCACAAGCTCAAAGGAGAAGTTTTAAGTGAATACAATGTATGAAGATTGAAGAGTTCATGTATGAATTATCTCTTGTAATTCCTTGAACATTTACTTGATGAAAAAGTGAGGAATCAAAAGTGGTTGAATCCACTTGATGATTAGGCAAAGAATACTCCATGTACTCATAATTGAGTTAGTTAGAATATATCACTAGAAATAAGGGAAAGTGATCTAGGTGAGCTCCTATTCAATTCAAAATTTGGCTGCAACTCTCACTATATATGCATATACTTTTTAGTTGCGAGAAGAGGTCCTCAATCTTTAGAGCTTATTGCAAGATCAGTGTGTGGTCTCAAGGCACACATATGTACCAGTAAGTCATTGTACTATTCGCTCAATATAGAATTGATTTCATGATCATTTATTGCCATATTGTCAAGTCTATTTGTATGTACTTCTCTCTATCACAATCTCTCACTTTTCAGTCAGCTTGTAGAGCACATTTCTCTGAGCATGGTTCATCTTTTTCAGAGCTTTAGCTTGATATTTCTAGTTCCCTAAGTATACTATCATATTCCAGAGTTTCATCTCAATTGGATATGTATGCTATGAGCAATGAACATTTAAGCTTGACTGTGTAAAGATGTCTACTACTTCCTAAAAAGTTGGGTTGACATAGGTGAATTGCTAAATTCATTTCTCATCATATGGTTCATCATTTTCAGTGAGATAACTCATAATAGGTTGCTTTGCTTCCGAACTAGACTCCTCTAAAAGATCTTTGGTCACTTTTGATCAGAGAAGGAATACTGAGTAAAACACTGAGAGTCACAATTCAAAAATAGAAGGTTTTAGCTAGTTGACTTTTAGTCAAACGTATTTTTTTTATTCAACTTTTTGCAAGTAATCTTCCAAGGTACATAGGGTCTCAAATATACGCATTGACAAGCTAAAAGGGCCCACAACATATCTCTAGAGTTTATTTGGCTGGTGTAGTGCAAAGATTTTGCAGCACCACTTCATCTTCAGGAACACTTATCCTTCAATTGTTCTCACACTCTCTTCCCATATCAACGAATCACCCCCTCAAGTTCACAAAACTCAAAGCACTTTCAGACGCACTCATTCACATGACCACTCATCTTTACATATGTGCATACTTCATCACCCGCGTTCAAACACATTGGGGCACTCACAATAAGACGAGCAACCAATCAATCATTTGCACTCATTCTCCCCCTTCCCCCCCCAAATTCTTTTACCATTCACACATTTCACAAATGAAATATTCACACAATTCATTCACACATACACATACCACACTCTTTCACATCACTTCTCTCTCACTACTTATACAACTCCCCCCCCTTCCGCGCGTTGTTTCTCCAATTACACATCCACATAAGCATACAAGTCAACATATGTTATTGTGCATCCCTGGGTATCTTTCCTACGCTTTGCTTATTTCTTAGGACAAAGAAGGCAACATCTTGCGCAAGTCAAACCAACGGTTTTATACTCTTTTCTTGCCTTTTATGCACACATTAATGGGATTACCACTGCGGCAAGGTGATTCTGAAGTACGCATAATATAGAGCACTAACCAAGAGGATGGGAAATGGCATCAAGACACATTAGCAATAGTTGCTGAGAGCAACCAAATGCGCAAAGAAAACTTCTCCAATGTCCTAAATAATGAAACCGAGGCATGAAAAGATTCATGAAAATTGTTAGATTTAAGACAGTGGCTGGAGCAAGATACAATTTCATCACCGCAAAGAGCTAAGCACCACAGTTGACATCTTCTGCTTGAAGGTAGAGAAAAAAACAATAGTCAAAACGGGAGTACCTATTCGTTAGATGCACATTGTGGGTGAATCTGCTTATCGTTTTCTGAATGTATTCCCACATATATGTAGATATAAGGTGATTATTGGACTCTGATGTTAATCATCACACGGGGAAGTACTCCCCCTCCCAATCCCTCGACAGAGCAGCAACAGTTCCAATCTCAAATTTTCCTCACATTCAGCTCACAGATCAACAACTATCTTCTGCACGATTCTGCTCAAATGTCGCCTTCTGGTTTTTTTTCATATCTCAATCCCCTATCCCATCTTTCTGTCGATCCCCCATCACATGCTTCCTTCCCTTATGCGAGCTTCCTCCACCTCCTCATCTCCCCTCCGAATGATAACAGAAGGTGCCCCCTTATGACAGTGAGCTTCCTCCCTTTCTGTCCATATCAACCAGAGACCGAAAAACTAGGCCGCCTTCAGCGTGATAGAACGCATCCTTCTAGAATAGGTCTCCTCGGTAGCAGACGTAGTAGCCTCTTTTTTTTCTCCCTATGTACACTCAAAAGAAAAACAAACCCCTCTTCCGATGCTCCATGCCCCCCCCCACTGATGGCAAGCAATCTGCTACTGATGCTGGCGATTCTCCTGGTAATACTGGCGCATTGCAGCTCGGCTGCCGTTATCAGTGTTGGCGACCGTGTCAATTGGACTTGGCCTTCTATTGACTACAGTCGATGGGCAGCTAGCAAGGGAATTCGTGTCGATGATGTCCTCAGGTTCACGTACTCGTCCGAGCCCTCTGTGTGCGCCCCCCCTCAGAGCCCTTCCCCCTCGGTTCTCCTTTCTGTTCGTTCCAGAAACGAGAGGGGACCCCCTCTTTCAATGGTGAGAAAAAGCCAAAAGAAACCACCACTCCCCCTTCTGATTCCGCTGGAGATAAAAGCCCCTCCAGGAGGACCCCCCATTCTGTTTCGCTCGTCAGATTTTTCTGTCAACAAGGATCAGCAATAAAGTGGAACTGTTGTAAAATTGCCAATTCAAGTGATTTGCATTTGGGATGTCAAAAGGGAGGCGAGAATAATCCTCTCCTCTTCAGAAATACATCCCCTGAACATGTCTGTATGAGTTTGTGTATACAAGCACCATGTCCTCACATACAAAACAACCACGTCATTAGGGAAGCTTCTGAGGAACCAGTACATAAGACAATTTTTTGATTAGGCCCACCCTCCTGGGAGCTAGCTGGATAAAGGGTTTTGTACACAGGTCTTATACGATAGCTTAAAATGAGGCTAAGAAGCAAACCAACCACACACACTCCAGTCAAGACCAAGTAAGTCAACCTGTAACAGTCTCCATAGACCTGCAAAGAGCGGACCTGCCCGCTGCTTTGATTTCTCCAATGCTTGCATTACTTTTTGTTTCTCAAATAGTAACTGTCTAGCACTTCCTCCTTTCCCAGCTTTTAAGTCAGTGATAGCTTGCATCCTTAAATTCTCAACTCTCTCCGTGAGCCTCATGAACCTTGCTCTAGCTGCATTTGCTTAAAAAGCCAAATCATGTAATGCACGACTTTGATCATTGACTAGCGATTATGTGGCCAGAGCCTTCATCTTGAATAGCATCCTTTATCCTTTGTCTTGCTGTATGAACATCTTGCCATATATCTCTCACAACAGCTACCTTGTTTGGATTGCCATTGCCATCATCAACATCTTCTGGAAGGATCATTGCTGCAATATTCAGAAACTCCTGCAATTGTGCCTCCACCTGTTGTAAACACGTATCAACATTGAACAGGAATTCCGGATAGGTCTCTGGCTTAGATGATAGCATGATCTTCCCTGTGTCAAAAGATTGATTGTTGCTTTCTCTAGCATCGCTGATAGTGCCACTCTCAACTTCTGAGCACTCAGAATCAAGGTTCTTCGATGAGTCCGCATCGCTATTTAGACCTTCAGTGACTTGTTCCCCAATCTTTTCACTCCCAGCTACCAGATCACGTGCCAGATTATGACCTTTTGGTGAAACTATCCTCACATTTAACATTGTTTTATCTTCATCCACTTCCACTTCTGTGGACGTTAATGAAATAATCACCTGTAACTCCTTTCTTGAGATGGCCTCACCAAGCTCGTTACAAAGCTCTTCAAGGAGCTCTGCTCGCTGCATCCTGCCAAAATAGCTGAGCGCTTCTGGACTCTTACCAACTTGAACACAACCGGTGATGAGTGATGTCCAAGTGGATACATCTTTGCTGTTATGCACACGAAATAATACCTGTGCCTTTTCTAGGCCTCCACCTCTTACATAGGCAGAAATCAAATTATCCGAGAACCTAAAGATCAAGCCACGCCTCAATATGTAACTATGCAATCTAGTGCATGTTTGCAGATCCTTGCTCCTTTCACAGACCTGGAATAAAACGAGACTGGAGATATCCAGGCACACCCCCACGAAGGGGAGTGCCAAGTTTTCCATCCATTTAAAACAACATTATACATTCTAATGGAATAAAAATATAAAGGTCTTTGGTCTAGGTCATGCATTTGATGCCAGTCTTGTGCCAGAGTGAGCCTTTAAGTCCCAATATCGTCTTTGGAGGCACGGCACAGGACTTTGGTGGCTTCTCAGAGAAAATTCCCCCTGAAACAAAGCCGCTTCTAATTTCTTCTGCACGTCAGTATCTCCTATGCTCTTAGGAGGCTTGTCCATGCTCAATCCCTTTTCTCCACATCCCTGCAATCAATATCTCCACATGCTTCCCATCAATTATCAAATTCATGCTTCAAGTACCTGAAATCAAGCTTTTCTTGCCAAATAGAACTGCATTAGTGCATAAAACCAACCATTTATTGAGCTAACATACTTCCCTCTTCTTATTTGCGAAGTCGTCCTCGACGAGCCACTATTGCTGCAATAAAATCCAAACAACCATGAACATGTCAATTTCCAATTGGTTCACATACCTTTCATCGAGCCGCCACTTCCACTGAACCTGCACTCATTGAAGCTGTTAGTGCTAAAAAAATCACTCATGAATACATACAAATCAGTCATTTCCAAAATGATTCAAGAACATGCACATATATGCAATTCCATTTCAGCCATGCATCAATTTGCTCATACATTCCATTATGAAAAATGGTCTCAACCAAAATAATACATGCACATCTTTCCATGTTTTACACATGCAACTACCTGTTGTAAATGCTCCGATGAGCTCCCCAATTTTGGGATTCCTTCTGAACGCCGATCGGTCCACTCCCTGACAGAGATGTGCGCACGGAGATCTATGATTTCGAATATCCCCCCAGCCATGCGATGGATACCAATTATTCTCTCTCTCTCTTGGCCCTCTGAATGCCCCACATGGCCTCACACATGAGTGCCACTTGGCACTCATGTGGTAAGTCCACCTATTTACAAACTTAGGGGTGGTTCACACCCCTCTTAAGGGGTATTCCATAACATTTCCTTCCTCTTAGTTCCATTTTTGTCCTCAAAAATGGTATTGGAAGGTTTAAAAGAAAGAGAGGAAAAATAGTATCACCGCTCCCACTATATCCCCATGTATAGAAATACATGGTCCTATCTCCGTGTGTTTCCCCATATCCTTCCCCTTAAGAAAACTCTTGGGAAGGTAAACTGAAACTGGGAAACCGTCTCTGTAGGGTGCTAACCCGCTCCCATGTGGCACTATCTTCTGAACTATCTTTCCACTTTACTAGACACTCTTTATACAAGTGACTCCTCGTCCGTTTCTCTCGAGTGCGTAGTATGCTCTCTGGCTCATGTGGAATAGATTGAACAGAAATAGGTTCTACTACCTCACTATCTGGAATGAGGTTGTCAGATTCACCCAGCCTTTTCTTAAGCCGGCTAACATGAAAAACTGGATGGATTTGACTATTCTCTGGAAGTTGGAGCTGGTAAGCCATCTTTCCTATTCTCTTAAGTATTTGGAAAGGTCCACAATACCTAGGAGATAATTTTGGACAAGGTCCCGTCTTCATGGTTTCAGACCTGGATGGAACTCTAAGATAGACTTGTTCTCCTACCTCAAAGTTGATATCTCTTCTCTGAGGGTCATCATAGGCTCTAGCCCTATCCTGAGCTTTCCTAATGCTGTCCTTAGCAAGTCTAAGCATGTCATTCATTTCTTCCAAGAAGTCCTTTGCAGCTTGAACTTTTTCATTCTGCAAGCCAACTGCATAAGGAGCCCTTGGCTGAAACCCATACATAAGCATAAATGGACTATGCCTAGTGGAAGAGTGCTTGGCACTATTATATGCAAACTCTATTATAGGTAAGTACTCCTCCCAATTAGTTTGCCTTTCGTTCACATATGCTCGAAGCATATCCTCTAGGATTTGGTTAACCCTTTCTGTTTGCCCATCCGACTGTGGATGCTCGGCCGTACTCATGCTAAGCTTTGTATCCAACCTTTTGAAGACCGCTCTCCAAAAGTGGCTAGTAAACTTCCTATCCCGATCAGAAACTATGTCTAAAGGAAGACCATATAACCGGTATAGGTTCTCTACAAAGAGTCTAGCCAACTCAGGTGTCTTCACTGTAGTATGTGTTGGAATAAACCTAGCCATTTTGGTTAACCTATCCACAATTACCCAGACCGAGTCGTGCCCTCTCTGTGTCTTAGGTAAACCGACTATAAAGTCCATGGAGATACTCTCCCACTTCCCATTAGGAATATCCAATGGGTGGAGTAGTCCTCCAATCCTCAACCTCTCAGCTTTGTTGACCTGGCATTTATTGCACTTAAGCACATACTCTAGGACGTCCTTATGAAGTCCAGACCAATAAAACTGCCTCTTAACAAGATCATAAGTCTTGTTAACTTCTGGGTGTCCCGCACTAGGTGTGTCATGACACTCATATAAAATATGCCGTCTCATCTCAGTATTTCTAGGGACACACACCTTACCTTTATATAACAGATATCCATCTTGGACACTGTAATTCTTCCACTTGAATCCTTCTTGAGTACCCGTCGATACTCTATCCTCATTGGAAACCCGTATATCACGATCCCCATTCTCTATGGCTTCCCAAATCTCGGAATATGCAGGATCAAGCCTACATTTCCCTTTAATAGACTCAAGTAGCTCACTAGTGATCTGAGTAAAACTCAGTCCATTGAACATAGGCATGCGGCTAAGTGAATCAGCCACCACATTAAACTTTCCCTTCCTATACCTAAGCTCATAATCAAACTCTTGAAGGGTCTCTGCCCATCGGGCCTTACGACCTTTAAGGTCTGTTTGATTAGAGAGCCACTTAATGCTCTCTTGATCAAACACTATCGTAACTTTGGCACCATATAAATAATGACGCCACTTTTTCAAAGCATGGACTATTGCATACAACTCCTTCTCATAGACGGAGTAATTCCTTTGAGCCGGTTCTAGTTTCTTGCTCTCAAAAGCTAATGGTCGACCATCCTGTACTAAAACCGCTCCTATAGCAAAATCACTCGTGTCAGTCTCAACCACAAATGGTTTATTGGGATCTGCTATATGTAAAAGTGGAGCTGTAGCAATTGCTACCTTCAACTTTTCCATACTTTGCTTCTGTTCGTCTCCCCAATGAAAGGCTTTCCCTTTCCCTTTAAGCTGTTCCGTCATCGGGACAGCAATTTTGGCATAGCTCTTAATGAATCTTCGATAGAAACCTGATAAACCTAGGAAGATCTGCAGCTCCTCCAGGTTCCGTGGATGTGGCCATTCCATAATAGCCCTTACTTTTTCAGGATCCATCTGGATTCCATCTTGGGAGACTATATGCCCAAGGTACCTAACCTCTTTCTTGAAAAATTCACACTTTGACTCCTTAGCAAAGAGCGAATTTTCCCTTAGCACTTGAAATACTTTTCTTAAGTGTTCCAAGTGCTCCTGTTCTGATGCACTATAGATCAGAATGTCATCTAAAAAATCTACTACAAAGTGTCCTAGATAAGGCCGTAAAACACTGTTCATGAGTTTCATGAAAGTGGCAGGAGCATTGGTGAGACCAAAAGGCATCACCAAAAACTCATAATGCCCATATCTAGTCCTAAATGCAGTCTTAGGGACATCCTCTGCCTTAATCCTGATCTGATGATATCCTGATCTGAGGTCAAGCTTGGTAAAATACCGAGCTTGATGTAGCTGATCAAATAGATCTTCCAACCTAGGCATTGGAAATCTATTTTTGATAGTTACCTTATTAAGTGCTCTATAATCTATACATAGTCTCATCAAGCCATCTTTCTTTTTAACTAGGAGCATTGGCGATGCCCATGGTGAGTTACTAGGTTTGATGAAGCCTTTATCTAAATAATCCTGCAATTGCTTCTCAACCTCCTCATACTGAGAAACACTAAGCCTATAAGGTGGTCTACAAATAGGGTTAGTGTTAGTAACAACTTCTATGGCATGGTCAATGTCCCCTCTCTCAGGTGG
Source organism: Ceratopteris richardii (assembly GCA_020310875.1). Classification (NCBI taxonomy): domain Eukaryota; kingdom Viridiplantae; phylum Streptophyta; class Polypodiopsida; order Polypodiales; family Pteridaceae; genus Ceratopteris; species Ceratopteris richardii. The sequence continues at coordinate 10,656,196 of CM035406.1, forward strand.
TAGCCCTCTAGGAAAGTCAGTGGGAAAAACATCTCTGTATTCAAACATAAGATCCTTAAAACTTTTAACTACACACTCTTGCAAAAAAGAATAGTAGAAAGTCCTGTTCATATTTACATTCAAAGCATGAAAATATACATCAGATGAGCTGTCTGTACAATGCTCCATATCATGACTATACAATAAAAACATATCCTGTACATGCTGTGAACCACATAGACTATACAACTCTAATGATGAGATGAGAGGTGCACTAGGTACATCTCTCTCTCCCTGAATATAAACTTTACTTCCATTCTTTTCAAACTCGAGTGTGTTATTTTGATAGCTGCGTTTAAGTGTATCTCCCAACCCCCATAGCCACTCTCTTCCTAAAACTAGATCTGTCCTCTCCATGTTCATAATTTGGAAGTCCATATGATCTGTATAATCCTGCATCTTGACTTCCTAATTGGATACCATAGTATCCCATATTCTTTTATCTTGCCCTTGCATCATAGATACAATGTATTTATGTGCACTAGGCTGCTGGGGAATCTTCAATTTCTTGACCAAAGTATAGTTTATGAAATTATGAGTGGCAGAGTCATCTATCATGACTCGCACCCTGGTCCCGTATACACTACCATGTAGCTTGACCAAGTCATGTGGTCCAAACTGCGGTGACCACAATGACTGAGTCAAACAACACGTGTGCTCTATATCCTCGTGCATCACCTCCACTCCCTTGCAGCTAGAGCTTCCATGAATGGGAAGGGTCTGCACTAGGTGGACCGCCTTTTTGCCCCTTTCAGGAGCCGTACTAGACTCTGGTCCTTTCTTCTTTTCTTCCCCCTTCTTGAGTGGACAGTTCCACTGTGAGTGGCTAGGGGATAGGCACCTAAAACACAGGTTCTCTCTTTTGGCCTTCTCAAACTGGTCTGTGGATAGCTTAGGCCCTTGTGATCTTTGTTTTTTAATAAAAACCTTGTTTTTCCCAAAAGGCAACTTTTTCTTAAATTTAGTGGTGCTAAGAGGTTTAAGGGGTTGATCTGTCTCCATAGGAGTATACTGAGGACGGTTATGGTCCTCATATATTTGTGCATATTTGATCGCCTCCTCAAACGTCTTAGGCGCATTCCTCCTGACTTCCCTCTTTATGGCTTTATCCAAGCCCCTAACAAACCCTCTAGTTTTCTGAAAATCATCTAGACCCTTAAGCTTCAAAGTGATCTCTCTATAGTGGGATAGATAGACTGAAAGAGGTCTGCCTCTTTGAGTAATCCTATCCCACTCATCCCAATTCCTCTCCTCTTCATTTTTAGGAAGAAACTCTTTTAGAAAAAGAGTTTCAAACTGAGTCCAGTCACTAGGGATAGAGTTCGCCTCCTTAAGACTCATCCACCACTTGTAGGCGCGTGGGCCGAGGGAAAGACTCGCCTCTAGCACACGATACTCAGGTGGGGTGCCCTTCAATTGATGCAAATCTTGCCACTTTTGTAAAAAAGTGTAGATTGCATCCTTATTCCTGTCTCGGTCATCCCCCGTGAAGGTTGGTGGCTTTAAGTCTTTCATGAGGGGAGCTTCCCTAGAGCTCTCTCCTTTATATTTACTAGGAAGAGAAGTCTCTTTCCTAGTAATCTCTAGAGGAATGGTAGGAGTCTCTCTTTCCTTCCTAGCTAGGAAAGAGGTGACACTAGTCTCAAGAGAGATCATTTGAGACTTAAGTTGCTGTATAAGAGATGTAATGCTACCCAAATCTTTCTCTAACTTGAGGGTTTGCTCTTTCAAGTCAATGAATTGGTCACGAGTGACAAATTCATCTATAAGTTCTTCATAAGTATACTCTTGCTGTGAAGGCTCTTTTTCTTCTATATTCTCTTCTATTTCTTGTCCTAACTCTACTTCTTCCATCCTAGCATCCTGATCCTCTAGTTGCTCTCTAGGTGGAGAAGTGGTCTCAACTACTTGTTTACCTTTAGTTTCCATGTTTAAGTACCCTTCCCCCGTTTGCTAACTAGAGAGTATGAAAATGAATGGAAGTAGAGTTTAAATATGTAAGAAGAAGAGAGATATAACACAAGAGCACTTCCCTGATACAAAGTAGAGTTGCGGAAGCTAAATCCAGGTGGTCCTTGATGCTTCAAGCCGCTGATTTTGATTCCTCGCCAGTCCCAAAAAAAAATTGGAAATGTCCGCTTGGTCCGGGGAGGTTCTAGACACCATAAACCATCGAAAATAACACCAAAAGTGCGTAGGAAAAGCCTCAAACGGGCAAACTGAATGCAACTGAACAATTTCAGAGATTTTCCAATCCTCGCTAGTCCACAAATTGTTGCCCAGCACCTGCACTTCAAGAATTTGAGACAATCCCAAGTGAAAAAATTGGATTTGGAGTCCGGATGAAGAAAAACTAGGCCCGGAAGTGGCCGCCTAGTTCCTGCTGAAACGCTGCAGAGAGATTTTGATAGGGCAAATCTCTTCCAAATCCAACACCGATGGTCTCTGAGCGAAGCTTGAAAGCGTAGCTTCGAAACATCACCAAGATATTTGAAATCCGATATGGTATGAAGAAGATATGGTCCGGAGAAGTGAGGTGTGTCACCGGTGGGAGGTGAAAAAGTAACCCTCTTGAAGTAGAGACTTTGAAGAGCTCCAAACTGAAGGATTGAAGCTTTTCAATGAAAACCCAGACCCAAAACCCTTCTCCACAGCCCGTATTACATATGTGCATCCTTATTTAGCTAATATCTTGATCCAAACCATCATCTTCATGATCCCAAATCCTCAAAATTTTTGAATTTTACCTCTTGATGTGTGTTGATATCACAGTTCACTCGAAAATGTTGGAGCCACTGTCGAAGAGCTATGGCAGAGATCTTTATCCCACATGTGCTTGGGTTGCAGGCCTTTCTGGGGTACAAAAGGAAAGCTCTAAGGAGCTTCACTCATCCAAGAGTGGGGAAGGAGGAGCAAGGCTCCCCCTCGTGGGCTGGCGGACGCCTGCGGGCTCCTCTCTGCGCACGGCGGCGGTTGGCACCTCCTTTGGTGTGCCTGTGGGCCGTCTCTTCGCGCGTGCGGCGTCTGCTGGCGCTGTCCTACGTGTACTGTCGCTGTCCTGCTCCGATACCAGTGTTGTAAATGCTCCGATGAGCTCCCCAATTTTGGGATTCCTTCTGAACGCCGATCGGTCCACTCCCTGAAAGAGATGTGTGCACGGAGATCTATGATTTCGAATATCCCCCCAGCCACGCGATGGATACCAATTATTCTCTCTCTCTCTTGGCCCTCTGAATGTCCCACATGGCCTCACACATGAGTGCCACTTGGCACTCATGTGGTAAGTCCACCTATTTACAAACTTAGGGGTGGTTCACACCCCTCTTAAGGGGTATTCCATAACACTACCATTGCGGAAAACAGAAAAGAAACTACCGAAAACAACAACAACTGAAATGAATCCAATCGGAGATGCAAAAATACCCAAAATGCATACCCCATTATTGCACCTACTATTCGCTATGTACAATCATTCCATGACTAGACATTCCCAAAGAATCCCCATCGTCGTCCTACAAAAGCCATCGAAACTCGAGTGCAAGTGAAGACATACATCAGAACCCTAGAGTGTCCCACACACTAGAAAAACCTTCAGATAGAGCACACAAGTGATAAAGCAAGACAGTTGCATTACCTCGCTAAAGCCTCATCCATAAGTACATATAGAATCTCCGTGCCTTCAAGAATGTTGATTCAAAGTGAGCTGATCTGTCGCAAGCCAACACATACCAATCACACAAGAAAATAACGTTCCCTTCCAGGCGATCATCGCCCTCTCCTCTCTTTCTCTCCCCCTCAGGAGTGGGGAATAACTTCATATGAAGATTTTATTTTAATCACACGTTGGCCTACATTGACACTGGATGCGATTCGTGGACCTAACCACCCGATCAGGTTGATTCCACCCATCTACCAATGCAATGCAACGCACAACACACAAACACACAATGATAACACATAACATATATCAGCTAGCCCATAACGAAGCTGGATGCGGCTCGTGGTCGTGACTACCCAGCCACGATGGCTCCACCTACCTACCAACCCGTTATGGCGCGTAGCTAAGACACAATCACATACATCCCAAGCCTATGGCGAAACTAGCTGCGGCTTGTGGTCCTAACCACCCGGCGAGGATAAATCCACCCACCTACTAGCCCACCATAGCGCATTGGTACGATCACAACAACACAATTTTTTTTTTCTTTACTTTTTCTGTCTTTTCATAGTTAATTAGTTCACCCAAGTCCTTAGAATTAGGGAGAGGAAGAAAGGGACTTTTCCCACTGTTCCCACACATACATGCAAACATATACACTCTAGCCTTTGACAGATCAACCACCTCTTCACTCCATTCTCTCAATTACAGACACTACCTATGTATTCATCGATTTGACTTTTCACTTGGTAACTACAGCCAGCTATGCCTTAGTCTCTCGTATACCTATCCCTAGGTGTCCTAGAATGTGAGTCTCTGGGATGTCTCATGTAGTCTCACATCGTACTCGCATCCCGACAACTTCCCTAAGGCGAGTCAGGCTCAACTTCAGGGGCTCCGTCATCACTTCCTAGCATTAGCACATCTGCCCAAGCCCACGTGATATCGTTTTCCTCGTTAGGCATTTCCCTAGAAGGATCAAAATAGTAGTATCGATCTCCCGCCCATCCTACATGTCGAGCTAGGTATTCCTCAAAACACTCAATGTAAAATGCAACACCCAAATCCTGGTTTATAAAGCATACCAGCCAATGCGCTTCCTCAACATCGTATTCCGTCTCAAAGTCGTCGACATCTATGTCCATGCGAGCGAACGTTTGGTTCGAGAAATATATCCTTAGCTCGTACAAGTAGAGTTGCGTTATTTGATCTGCCATTTTATTTCTTAGCTCCTAACAGTCTCTGTGCAACACAAGAAAAGTAATTAGAAGTCCAAAATTCTTGAGCTAGCAAGGAAGAATATTTATGACACACAAATCATAGCTTACATATGCGCATATATATATATATACTATACATGTATGTACAAGGAATCTATTTCGCCACTTCGTTTGGATCTCGTCTGGCTTCTCCCATCCTAACATCACTTGAAATATGGTTTAACTCGAAGCGCGTTAACCTTCACGGGAGCATATTCTTCTCCTAAATCTTGAATTTGCATGGAACCATTGGAATTGAGTTCCACCACCTTAAACGGTCCCGCCCATCTTGTCTGCAACTTCCCTGGGAATTTATAATATTTACTATCATAGACTAGTACCAAATCCCCTTCTTGAATCACATAGGTTTTGAGATTCTTGTCATGCCTTTCCTTACGTCTCTTCTGAATAGCTTCCAAACTTTGTTGTGCAATGAGTCTCTTTTCTTCCAGCTTGACCAGTTGTATGTACCTCTCCTTTAATGACTCTTCCTCGCCTAACCTGGCTTCGATGGCCACTCTTAATGTTGGAACTTCTTTTTCGATGGGAAAGATGGCTTCCTCACCATATACTAGGGAGAACGGAGTGCTCTTTGTCGTCACTCGGTAGGATGTTCGATATGCCCACAAGGCTTCCAAAAGTCTCTCATCCTAGTCTCGCCTATGCACAACTACTGTCTTTGTCAGAATCTGTTCAAGAATTTTGTTGGTGACCTCCACTTGTCCATTTGCCCTCGGATAATATGGAGTGCTTTTTCTATGTTTGATCTTATATAATTCCATTAATTCTTCGATCAATTCGTTGACAAAATGTGTTCCTCTATCACTCACTATCTCCAACGGGCATCCGAATCGAGTGATAATTTGTTCGTACAAAAATTTAGCTACATCAACAGCTCGGTCAGTCTTCAGAGCTTTGGCTTCTACCCACTTGGTAACATAGTCAGTACAGACCAAGATATACCTATTGGATCTTCGTCGTGAGGGAGGATCAATAGGCCCCACAAAATCAATTCCCCATTTCTCAAACGGCTTAAGAGCCAACACCGGCGTAAGAGGAGCAGCGTGTGCTAATGTGGGTTTGCCCATTCGTTGGCATTTGTCACATTTCTTACAGTATGTATGCGAATCTTTGAACAGCGTTGGCCACCAATACCCAGCTAATAAAATCTTTCTTGCCGTCAATTCACCAGCAAAATGTCCACCGCAAGGTTCGTCATGCAAAGCCCTCAATACTAGGCTTGCTTCTTCTTGCTCGAGACACCTCCGATAGATGCTCTCATGAACAAAATATCGATAGAGTTGCCCCCCAATGATGCTGTGGTGCTTCGCCAATGCTAACAGTTTTTGCTTCTCTCTCTTGCTTGCTCCTGGCGGATATTTAGTAGTGCATAAGAAATTCACCAAGTCGGCATACCAAGGTATTTTAGCTTCAACCTGGAATAGATGTCCATCAGGAGCATCGTCGGGCACACCAGAGATTGGCTCCTCATTAACAATTCGAGACAAATGGTCAGCCAATATATGCGCTTTACCTGGTTTGGTTACCACTGTGAACTGAAATTCTTGGAGAAGTAGCATCCACCTCATCAGTCGCCCTGACAATTCTGGTTTATTAATGATGTACTTAAGGGCTTCATGATCCACATAAAAAGTGAAATGCTTTCCCATCAAGTAATGCCGATATTTGTTCACCGCAAAGATCATCGAGAGACATTCCTTCTCCGTAGTCATATAGTTCCTCTCAGTGCTATTCAAATTGCGACTTGCATAGTAAATAGGATGGTCCAACTTCTTTTCGTCGGCTTGGCATAGTACTGCTCCAACCGCAGTATGAGAAGCGTCGGTATGTACATGAAATTCCTTCGTCCAGTTAGGTGCTACCAAAATCGGTGCATTTATTAATTTCTCCTTGATCGAGTCGAATGCAACTTGACACTCTCCATTCCATTGGTATTGTTGGTCTTTCCTCAAGAGATTCGTCAGTGGTGCCGCTATGGACGCAAAATTTAATATAAAACGTCGATAATAATTCGCATGGCCCAAGAATCCTCTGAGTTGTCGCAAATATGTGGAGGTGGAAGTTGTCCAATTTTTTCCACTTTTTCCTCGTCGACCGCAATCCCTTTTTCGGAAATAACATGTCCCAAAAGCAATCCTCTTCGTACTCCAAATGTACACTTTTCAGGATTCAATGCGATGCCTTTTTCAATGCTTCTTCTTAAGATCGCTTCGATCCTCTCCATCATGTTTTCATCGTCGTCTCTGATTGCAAAGTCATCAAGAAATATCTCCATCCAATCCTGCAAGTAGTCTTGATATGCAGCTATCATTGCTCTCTGGAATGTGGCCGGTGCATTGCATAATCCAAATGGCATCACACGATATGCGTACGTACCCCATTCTGTCGTGAAAGTAGTTTTTGATTGATCCTCTTCATGGATTTGGATCTAGTTGTACCCACTGAAACCATCCAAAAATGAGTACAACTTATGGCCAGCCACTCTGTCCAATATTTGATCAGTAAACGGCAAGGGGAAATGATCCTTCTTCATGCGCTCGTTCAACTTTCGATAATCTATGCAAATACGGATTTTCTTATTTTTCTTCGGGACAACTACAATTGGTGATACCCACTCGCTAGATGCGATGGGATATATAAATCCTGCCTCCAATAATTTGGTCAATTCCAGCTTGATCAATTCCGAGTAGACTGGATTCGTTCGCCTGAGTCGTTGACATATTGGCCGGGTACCTTCTTCCAAATCTATATAATGTTGGCAGATTCGGGGATCAATTCCTCTCAAATCACTGTATGACCATGCAAAGGCCTCGCTGAAATTTTTGAGTGTCGTTTTAATACAATCTCGTACTCCATCTGGTAGCTCTGATCCCATGCTCAAGAACTTTTCTGGAAAAACTTCCCATTTTTCCAACTGAGCTTCTCGCGAGTATTCCTTATTTCTCGATGACACTGTGATTGGAATGTGCTCTTCGATCATGCATGCATGGTTGGCCAATAAATCATTGTTTTGTTCTGTTTCGATTGAACCTAATTTCTTTAATTCAGCTTTTGCGATGGCTTCCGACACTTTAGTTTTACTCTTCGCTTCTTTTTCCGATTCTCGACTTCTCTTTAGAATTTCTGCTTCTAGCATTCTAACTCTTTCTCTCAACTCTTGTACTTCCATTGCCGGAGCTAACTCTAGTTTCAGCTCTTCTCTTGAAGTTCCCTCCTCCAGTGATTGAGTAGCTTTGTTTTTACTTATGTCTATACTCAACATGTAGCAATCAAATTTACTTGTATGTGTCAACCATCCCAGCAACTCCTGGTCTGAATCGTCGTTATAGAGCAATGGGTTTTGATACTCTCCCATCTTCGTGTCTTGATTCTTAAAGAGCTGCAAGTTGAACCCGTCTTGAAGCAGATTCTTGTAGTTGTCTGTGTTCAAGGAAAACCTAGTTCGTGCAATCTCGCGCCTTGCTTTCTCCTTCTCTTTCTTTTCCATCTCATCGACTATTATTGTCTTCTTCTTGTTGCTCGAGGGTGGGGATACTTGTATTTGAATCCGATCAGACTTTGGCCCTATTGAAATAAAACCTGTGCGCCAGTCGTGCACACATTCGGCTTGCACCAGCCATGGCCGTCCAAGTAGGATCGAGAAGGTAGCCTCTGAGGTCCTTGGTCTTACTATCAGATAATCAACCTTAAACTCTAAACCGCCCACAACTGTGCTTACATTCTTCAAAAGACCCGCAGGCTTCACTTGTGTCTGATCTGCCATTCTCAAAGACATCGGCGTTTCTTCCATGTGGTTAAGGCCCAAAGCTTTCATCATGAACTCAGTCATAAGGTTGACTGCGGCTCCACTATCTAACTGAGCACGAGGGACTGCATATCCTTTAATTTCGACCGTCACAGCTGGAGCATTCGAATCAATTTGCGTCGTAATACTTTGAATGATCCCTTGGACATCTTTATCTTGTCTATTTTTATCTCGAGCTTTCCTCGGCTTCTTAATATATTCGTTATAGAATTGTTTCCTATAAACAGGTGAACATTTCAGCAATGTGCCAATGTCCAGCGTGACTTCCGTGTCAGCGAGCAACTTTACAATATCGACTTCTTCCGAACTTTGTCTTCCCTTTCTAATCTTAGGAGCTTTCAATCTTTCAGGGAATGGTGCTATGCCCAGCACAAACTCCTTGGTTACTGGTGGAAGAATCTCAATTTCTTCCCCATCCTCAAACTCTTGCTGCTCAACAAATCCCCCAACTTGGTTTTCTACCTCTTCGTGTTCAGCTATCCTCTCTTGACTCCCTTCTTCACCTTCGCCTCCTGGATTCTTCTTCGAGTACTCTTGAGTCCTTGTGACTACTGCCACAGTTGGATCTTTGTGTGGTTTCTTGGCCTCGTAAGCATCCACAAAGTGCATCGACGAGCTAGAGCCTTCTTGAGGGTTCGGTGTCTTGAACACTACTCCGATTGTAGGAACATGCTCTTGAGCTCTCAATGTGGAATGCATCTGAGTATCAACATAGTTCGAGGATCCTACTAGTCCTTTTTCCTTGCCAGCGGCAGCTCTTCGTTTTGGACAATCTTCATCAAAGTGGCCCTCTCCACTACAGTACCTACATAGTGGGGTATAATCAATTGGCTTCTTTTCGTTTGGACATCTAGATTGAGTATGGCCAAAGCCATGACATCTCCAGCACTGGATTGGACCATCTCTTCTTTGATCACGTACGGCTCCTCTTGGATAGTCTCCTCCTTGACCCTGAGCACCATATCCATAAGTCGGTCTGTTTTCCCAACGAGATGTAGGTGGTACACTTTGAGCAGGCAATCCCGTGTAAGGTCTTTCTCTTGTATCTCCTGCTTTCATGGTCCTTTCTTCATAGGCTCTCTTGTTGTAACATCGGTCCTCTATGTGATTTGTTCTTCCACAAAAAGTACAACGCATCCTAGGTGGCGACCTATCTGTGAATACTCTCGAAACTGTAGGGCATTCTGAAGCCAAATGGCCGTAACCATCGCACTTTCCACACCATGTATTTGATCGAAACACTTGATTCAGGTTTGTTGTGACCTCTGGTTTTACTGTGTATGTCTCCTGAGTTATCGTGGCAGCTTTTATAGCTTGCGTGACCAATTCCAATATTCGCTCTTCAGTTAGCGCAGGCTTTGCCTCACCTGGCGTGCTAGTGGCAGCTACAAAAGCTGGGGTCGTCAATGCGGGACTTCCTTGGCCAGGATTTTTCATTGGTATGTTTCCTGGGCTTCCCATAGGCTCGTATAAGAGCTCCATCTTCCTTTGTTGGCATAATTGTACTTCCTCCCAAAGCCTCGCTTGTTCTTTAGCATCCATTAAAGTTGCAGGTCTTGTCAGGCTGATATGCTGCTGCGTCGTAGGATCTCTCAATTCAATGTCTCATCGTTCGGGGCATTCGCGCCCATCTTTCTTACCAATGTTTCCATTCTTTGAATGTAGTTATCGATGCTCTCATTGACTCCTTGTCGCAAGTAATCCATCTGTTGGGCCAATCTATCTTGGAAGCCTTGTCGTCGAAACTTTGCCAAGAAGGCTTCCTTGAGCATTTGATAAGTTCCACGCTCTTGTGGTGTCAGATTCCCATACGAATTGGCTGCCTCATCACGGAGAATAGCCGGAAAAATTCTCAACCTTTGATCCTGGTCAACTACGTCATTGGCCTCACAAGTAACCTCAAACAACTGGATAAAACTATCCGGGTCTTCGTCCCAAGTACCTGAGAACTTGGTGAAGTCCCCCAAGTGAACCGAAATCCGCTGAGCCATTTCGAACAGAGGTGTGATGTCAATATCACTTTGATCCCAGAAATTTAGTACACGTGGCTTCAGGATCCCTCCTTCAAACTTTCGCACTTGATTCGCGACTCTCCTACGGGAGTACACGTTTTTGACTGATTTCTTCGAACCAATCGAGGTCCACTCACCTGGTGGTTCCCACCTTCTCCTTTCTCTTTCAAGGGCTCTTCTCTGAGCGCGTTCCTCTCTTTGCGTTCGTGTTGCTCTTGACGATGAGCTCCCCTCGCTCATGTACTAGATCTTGGGTCCACAAGCTCGGCCAACCTGTGGCGCTAGGCGAACCTATGGCACTCTCTTATAGAGACGTACCAAGCTATTCCCGGCAGACGCACCAAAATGGAAGATACTGGAAGATACTCCAATTAGATGTAAAGAATGCATTTCTTAATGGTTGGATAAGAGAAGAGTTGTATATGGGACAACCACCTTGTTTTGAGAATCAAGTGTATCCTGATTATGTATGTAAAATTAACAAAGCATTGTATGGTCTCAAGCAAGCTCCAAGAGCTTGTAACTATAGACTTGTTTCATTCTTGCAGGACAAAGGCTTTCAACCAAGAAATGCAGATCCATCACTCTTTATCAAAAAGAGTAATTTAGAGGTCATCTACTTATGTGTATATGTAGATGATATTATACTTACAAGAAATGATTTAGATGGCATGAGGAGAATCAAAGAACATATGAGAGAAGAATTCAAGATAAGTGATTTGGGTTCACTTACCTATTTCCTAGGATTGGAAGTTGTCTACAAAGATCATGGTTTGTTTCTCACTCAAAGAAAGTACATTAAGGACATGTTGGCAAAATTCAAGATCGTAAGATTACAGGTACTCCAATGGAGGTTAATCACAAACTGAGCTCACATGAAGGAGATTTCATAGAGGATGTCACAGCATATCAAAGCCTAGTGGGTAGTTTAAACTATGCCACATTGACAAGGGTAGGTATATGTTATAGTATGAGTGTGCTAAGTCAATTTATGCACACACCTAGGAAACCGCACATGGATGCTACCAAAAGGATACTCAAGTATCTCAAAGGGACCATAAATGAATGACTTTATTACCCTTATGTATCTAATTTAGGATTAAAGTTATTCTTTGATGCAGATTGGGCTAGTTCCAAGGAAGATAGAAGGAGCACTTAAGGATATCTCACTTTTGCAGGTTCAAAGCTTATCTCATGGTCATCCAAGAAACAACCTACAGTTGCTCTCTCTTCCACAGAGGTTGAATACATAGGTCTTGCCATAGCTACTCAAGAAGCTATGTGGATGAAGACACTATTCACAGATCTTGGATTGGAATTTGGGACTCCAACTATTTTTTGTGATAATATGAGTTCTATTCACTTAGCTGCTAGCCCAATTTCTCATGCAAGGACTAAACATATTGAATTTCATTATCACTATGTAAGAGAAAAGTTCTAGGCAAGGAGATTCAAGTATCATATGTGTCCACTCATCAATAATGTGTAGGCACTACTAGAAATAGGGGGCGTAGCGACGCCCCCGAATTGAAAAAAATGGGAATCGTTGCTTATGCGATGGTAGCGTCGCATAAGTGACGACCCTGTTTTTTTTTAAGAGTTGTCGTTGCATAAGCGATATTAGCGTCACTTATGCGACACTAAAATTATGTGTCGCTAATTAACAAGGCTATTTGCGATGTTGGCAAACTTGCTATGATGCTTTAGTGTCACATAAGCGATCTCCTGTGTTCGCAAACATCGCATAAGCGACGCTCTGGAATGTTAAAAAAAAAATTGATTTCTCCCGGCACATTTGTGCCCGGATTTGGATGCAGAGAGAGAGAGAGAGAGAGAGAGAGAGAGAGAGAGAGAGAGAGAGAGAGAGAGAGAGAGAGAGAGAGAGAGAGAGAGAGAGAGAGAGAGAGAGAGTGAGAGCGAGTGAGAGAGAGAGAGTACACACACATACATATGCATACACACACATATATATACACACATAGACACACACACACATACACATAGACACACACACATACACACACACACGCATATACACACTAATTTACATACGCACATACACATGCATACACACACACATATATACACACATAGACACATGCATACACACATAGACACACACACATACACACATAGACACACACAAACACACATATACACACACATATACACACACACATAGACACATGCACACTAACGCACACACACATCGACACACATTTACACACACATACACATGCATACATACACATGCATACATACACATATATATAGATACACATGTATATACACACATAGACACACGCATAGACACACACACACATACACACATAAATACACACACACATGCACACACATAAACATGCATACACACATACACACATATATATGCATACACACACACACACGTAAAGACACATACAGACACATACACATACAATTATACATATGCATACATACATGCTTACATGCATACACACACATACACATGCATACACACTGTTTCTCTCCCAAGCCCACGAAAAAAGTGATTATACAAGACTTTATTTGGTTTAACCCCTCGGAATCAGTCCAATTGGATTACCTGGAGCTCATAATTATCCCTCGAGGAATTCTTCCTTTGTATATGTACTAGCTCATATATTTCCCGGTTGCACTCCCATCCCTTTCTCACCTACACATACTCGTGCACTTTCTCTTACCTTCTCACCCTAGTTCCTAACCTCCTTTCTCTCTTTCCCTTTTCCTACTTATCCTTCAATTGTTCTCACACTCTCTTCCCGTATCAACGAATCACCCCCTCAAGTTCACAAAACTCAAAGCACTTTCAGACGCACTCATTCACATGACCACTCATCTTTACATACGTGCATACTTCATCACCCGCGTTCAAACACATTGGGGCACTCACAATAAGACGAGCAACCAATCAATCATTTGCACTCATTCTCACCCTTCCCCCCCAAATTCTTTTACCATTCACACATTTCACAAATGAAATATTCACACAATTCATTCACACATACACATACCACACTCTTTCACATCACTTCTCTCTCACTACTTATACAACTCCCCCCCCTTCCGCGCGTTGTTTCTCCAATTACACATCCACATAAGCATACAAGTCAACATATGTTATTGTGCATCCCTGGGTATCTTTCCTACGCTTTGCTTATTTCTTAGGACAAAGAAGGCAACATCTTGCGCAAGTCAAACCAACGGTTTTATACTCTTTTCTTGCCTTTTATGAACACATTAATGGGATTACCACTGCGGCAAGGTGATTCTGAAGTACGCATAATATAGAGCACTAACCAAGAGGATGGGAAATGGCATCAAGACACATTAGCAATAGTTGCTGAGAGCAACCAAATGCGCAAAGAAAACTTCTCCAATGTCCTAAATAATGAAACCGAGGCATGAAAAGATTCATGAAAGCTGTTAGATTTAAGACAGTGGCTGGAGCAAGATACAATTTCATCACCGCAAAGAGCTAAGCACCACAGTTGACATCTTCTGCTTGAAGGTAGAGAAAAAAACAATAGTCAAAACGGGAGTACCTGTTCGTTAGATGCACATTGTGGGTGAATCTGCTTATCGTTTTCTAAATGTATTCCCACATATATGTAGATATAAGGTGATTATTGGACTCTGATGTTAATCATCACATGGGGAAGTACTCCCCCTCCCAAGCCCTCGACAGAGCAGCAACAGTTCCAATCTCAAATTTTCCTCACATTCAGCTCACAGATCAACAACTATCTTCTGCACGATTCTGCTCAAATGTCGCCTTCTGTTTTTTTTTCATATCTCAATCCCCTATCCCATCTTTCTGTCGATCCCCCATCACATGCTTCCTTCCCTCATGCGAGCTTCCTCCACCTCCTCTTCTCCCCTCCGAATGATAACAGAAGGTGCCCCCTTATGACAGTGAGCTGCCTCCCTTTCTGTCCATATCAACCAGAGACCGAAAAACTAGGCCGCCTTCAGCGTGATAGAACGCATCCTTCCAGAATAGGTCTCCTCGGTAGCAGACGTAGTAGCCTCTTTTTTTTCTCCCTCTGTACACTCAAAAGAAAAACAAACCCCTCTTCCGATGCTCCATGCCCCCCCCCACTGATGGCAAGCAATCTGCTACTGATGCTCGCGATTCTCCTGGTAATACTAGCGCATTGCAGCTCGGCTGCCGTTATCAGTGTTGGCGACCGCGTCAATTGGACTTGGCCTTCTATTGACTATAGTCGATGGGCAGCTAGCAAGGGAATTCGTGTCGATGATGTCCTCAGGTTCACGTACTCGTCCGAGACCTCTGTGTGCGCCCCCCCTCAGAGCCCTTCCCCCTCGGTTCTCCTTTTTGTTCGTTCCAAAAACGAGAGGGGACCCCCTCTTTCAATGGTGAGAAAAAGCCAAAAGAAACCACCACTCCCCCTTCTGATTCCGCTGGAGATAAAAGCCCCTCCAGGAGGACCCCCCATTCTGTTTCGCTTGTCAGATTTTTCTGTCAACAAGGATCAGCAATAAAGTGGAACTGTTGTAAAATTGCCAATTCAAGTGATTTGCATCTGGGATGTCAAAAGGGAGGCGAGAATAATCCTCTCCTCTTCAGAAATACATCCCCTGAACATGTCTGTATGAGTTTGTGTATACAAGCACCATGTCCTCACATACAAAACAGCCACGTCATTGGGGAAGCTTCTGAGGAACCAGTACATAAGACAATTTTTTGATTAGGCCCACCCTCCTGGGAGCTAGCTGGATAAAGGGTTTTGTACACAGGTCTTATATGATAGCTTAAAATGAGGCTAAGAAGCAAACCAACCACACACACTCCAGTCAAGACCAAGTAAGTCAACCTGTAACAGTCTCCATAGACCTGCAAAGAACGGACCTGCCCGCTGCTTTGATTTCTCCAATGCTTGCATTACTTTTTGTTTCTCAAATAGTAACTGTCTAGCACTTCCTTCTTTCCCAGCTTTTAAGTCAGTGATAGCTTGCATCCTTAAATTCTCAACTCTCTCCGTGAGCCTCATGAACCTTGCTCTAGCTGCATTTGCTTAAAAAGCCAAATCATGTAATGCACGACTTTGATCATTGACTAGCGATTCTGTGGCCAGAGCCTTCATCTTGAATAGCATCCTTTATCCTTTGTCTTGCTGTATGAACATCTTGCCATATATCTCTCACAACAGCTACCTTGTTTGGATTGCCATTGCCATCATCAACATCTTCTGGAAGGATCATTGCTGCAATATTCAGAAACTCCTGCAATTGTGCCTCCACCTGTTGTAAACACGTATCAACATTGAACAGGAATTCCGGATAGGTCTCTGGATTAGATGATAGCATGATCTTCCCTGTGTCAAAAGATTGATTGTTGCTTTCTCTAGCATCGCTGATAGTGCCACTCTCAACTTCTGAGCACTCAGAATCAAGGTTCTTCGATGAGTCCGCATCGCTATTTAGACCTTCAGTGACTTGTTCCCCAATCTTTTCACTCCCAGCTACCAGATCACGTGCCAGATTATGACCTTTTGGTGAAACTATCCTCACATTTAACATTGTTTTATCTTCATCCACTTCCACTTCTGTGGACGTTAATGAAGTAATCACCTGTAACTCCTTTCTTGGGATGGCCTCACCAAGCTCGTTACAAAGCTCTTCAAGGAGCTCTGCCCGCTGCATCCTGCCAAAATAGCTGAGCGCTTCTGGACTCTTACCAACTTGAACACAACCGGTGATGAGTGATGTCCAAGTGGATACATCTTTGCTGTTATGCACACGAAATAATACCTGTGCCTTTTCTAGGCCTCCACCTCTTACATAGGCAGAAATCAAATTATCTGAGAACCTAAAGATCAAGCCACGCCTCAATATGTAACTATGCAATCTAGTGCATGTTTGCAGATCCTTGCTCCTTTCACAGACCTGGAATAAAACGAGACTGGAGATATCCAGGCACACCCCCACGAAGGGGAGTGCCAAGTTTTCCATCCATTTAAAACAGCATTATACATTCTAATGGAATAAAAATATAAAGGTCTTTGGTCTAGGTCATGCATTTGATGCCAGTCTTGTGCCAGAGTGAGCCTTTAAGTCCCAATATCGTCTTTGGAGGCACGGCACAGGACTTTGGTGGCTTCTCAGAGAAATTTCCCCCTGAAACAAAGCCGCTTCTAATTTCTTCTGCACGTCAGTATCTCCTATGCTCTTAGGAGGCTTGTCCATGCTCAATCCCTTTTCTCCACATCCCTGCAATCAATATCTCCACATGCTTCCCATCAATTATCAAATTCATGCTTCAAGTACCTGAAATCAAGCGTATTTTCCTGCCAAATAGAACTGCATTAGTGCATAAAACCAACCATTTATTGAGCTAACACACACATACACATACACACATATATATGCATACACACACACATGTAGAGAGACATACACATACATGCATACATATGCATATGCATACATATGCATATGCATACATACATACTTACATGCATACACACATACACACGCATGCATACATATGCATATGTAATGCACATACATATGCATACATACATGCTTACATGCATACACACACATACACATGCATACACACATACATAGACACACATACACACACATACACACACATACACACATATACACACATATATGCATACACACACACATAGAGAGACATACACATACATGCATACATAATGCATATGCATACATACATACTTACATGCATACACACATATGCATACATAATGCACATGCATATGCATAGATACATGCATACACATACACACACAGAGACACATACACACACATACACACACATATTTACACACATACACATGCATACACACACATACACACATAGACACACACACACACACACATATACACACACACATACACTAGACACATACACACATAATGCATATGCATATGCATACATACATACTTAAATGCATACACACACATACACACACATACACACACATACACACACATACACACACATATGCATACATATGCATACATATGCATACATAATGCATATGCATACAAAATGCATATGCATACATACATGCATACACATACACACATAGACACATACACACATAGACACATACACACATAGACACATACACACACATAAACGCATACACACTCATAGACACATACACACTTACACACACACACACATCCAGACACATTTACACACACACATACACATGCACAAAGACACATATATATAGATACACACGTATATACACACATAGACACACACACATACACACATAGACACACACACATACAGATATACACACATATACACACACACATAGACACACACACTTACACACACACACAAATCCACACACATTTACACACACACATACACATGCATACAAACACATAGATATAGATACACACACATACACACATACACACACATACATGCATATGCATACATAATGCACATGCATATGCATAGATACATGCTTACATGCATACACACACATACACACACATACACACATACACACATACACATACACACATAGACACACATACACACATACACACACATATATGCATACACACACACATAGAGAGACATACACACATACACATACATGCATACATATGCATACATACATACTTATGTGCATACACACACACATATGCATACATAATGCACATGCATATGCATAGATACATGCATACACATACACACACATAGACACATACACACACATAGACACATACACACACATAGACACACACACATATACACATATGCATACATATGCATACATAATGCACATGCATATACATAGATACATGCATACACATACAATCACATAGACACATACATACACATAGACACATACACATACATACACACACATATACACAGATTTACACACACATACACATGCATACACACATACACACATAGACACACTCACACATACACACATAGACACATGCACACATAATGCATATGCATATGCATACATACATAATTACATGCATACACGCACATACACATACATGCATACATATGCATACACACATACATAGGTAGAGAGACATACACACACATACACACACATGCATACATATGCATACATAATGCACATGCATATGCATACATAATGCACATGCATATGCATACATAATGCACATGCATATGCATACATAATGCACATGCATATGCATACATAATGCACATGCATATGCATACATACATGCTTACATGCATAAACACACATACACACAGATACATATACACACATAGACACACACACACACGTAGAGAGACACACACACACATACACACTTATATATGCATACACAATCACGTAAAGAGACATATACACACATACATGCATACATATGCATACATACATACTTACATGCATACATATGTTGGTGCAAACAAGCCTTAACACTTGGCTTTGTTGTGTGCCTTTGAAGACCCAACTTAAAGCTTGGACTATTGAACCCTTGGAAAGCATAAAAGATTGAACCCTTGGATGATACATTCACAAGAGTCAATAATCATGTGAACCTAGTCTTAGTGATTCTTACTTTTATCTCATGTAAAAGTCTATATGACTTTAACCACTCATGTAATCACACCTAACAGAGGAAGTCGTGGAAAATTTGATTGATTGAGTAGGTGAATGATTGAGAGAATATCTCATTCATTTTTAGGTACATGATTCAAGGAGATTGACATAGATTTGAAATTCAAAATTTTACTCAATCTCTATAAAAGCTACAAGTCAAAAGTCGCGGGTATTCTTCACTCTTCCCGAGGCTAATCCAAGCATATTTGTGAGAGTGTGAGAGCTACTACCTAGCCTACACCTCTGAGTACCATTGGGCATCATTCTACATGCCAATGGGAATGTACATTTGATAGTATCAATACATATACTCATAATTTTTACTCTGTGTTTTCTCTGAGTGACTACCTCCAACTCTGTCAACTTCAACAGAGCATATCTCAAAATCTACTGAACCAAATTTGATGATCAAGGGCTCATTGGAACCAGCTCAAAGCATTCTACATCACTACAAAGTTTCAAGTCAATCTATTCAGCCAATTGGGAGAAATCACTGTCGAAGTGATCACTGGTATATTTCTGTGTGATTCCTAAAAAATCGGGGGTATCCCTGAGTTTGCTAAACATCATGCTCAGTGTATAGTTTATCATTTGGAGTGATTTAACTTTCTAATAGTAGCTTGTTAAGTTAATTTAATACTCCCAGAAGGAATTAGACCAATTGTAAGTGTGCTGGACACACTGAGCTTAGGACTGAGCAGGTGTCATTACAGAAATAGCAAGTTTTTGGACTTATGAAGGTTCAAACTTATCTGTTTTGATTTGATCATTACTCAATCACTTTGTAAAGTACATATATAGTTTCTTGGTGTCATTTGGAAGCTCAAGGAGTCTCCAAACCAAATCTGAAGAGAAAAGAGGGCAGGTGTGAAGCAGGTCTAGCAGCACCAACTTGATCTTCTGATTGTACCCAGCCATCACATCCAACAGTGGTATCAGAGCAAAACAAGGTAATCATGGGTGATGGTTTCCCTTCCTTTATTGACAAATTGGATAGGAATAACTACCAGGCATGGTCATTAAGAATGAAGACTTATCTACAAGGGAGAAGCTTGTATGGATACATATCAGGAGATGAGGAGTTACCCTCATTCAAAACCAGAGGCCTACCTACAAAGGATGAGCATGAGAGACTTAATCAATGGTGTGCTAAAGATGCTTTAGCAAGGTCATATCTTCTAAACTCTATCTCTGATTTCCTTCTACCTCATGTTAGGAACTGTAAGACTTCCCAAGAGACTTGGGAGACCTTGTCAACATATTTCTCATCAAGCACAAGGGCCAGAAAGAATCAGCTATGGATTGAGTTTACAACTCTTAGGAAACAATCAAAACAATGTGTTTCAGATTTTGTCACCAAAGTCAAAGATATAGCAGATCAACTTGCAAGTGTTGGAGAAGAGATTGAAGAAGAGCAAATAGTCAGACAAGTGATCAATGGACTCAAAGCAGATGACAAGTGGGAGAGCTTTACCACTGCAATGGACTTGTACATGGACATCCAAGCACCTGATCTAACAACTCTGATTGGACAACTATTTATACATGAAGCAAAGATCACAAAGAATGGAGAGCAATCAAAAGGTAACAATCCCTCTGCCCTATATACAGATAAGAAGTCTAAAGATAAGGGTAAAAGCAAGAAGATTGATGATGAAGGATCCACCTCCCAAGCAAACTATGCAGGGAGAGGTAGATCATCTAGAGGTAGGGGCAGAGGAGGTAAGTCAGGTAGGGGGAGACCCTATAATCAATCTCCATGCAATATTTGTGGCTTGTCTAATCATATTACAGATGAATGCTACAAAAACTACAAGAACCAAAGAGGAAGAGGTCACCAAAGAGGAGGATACTCCCAAGGCAGAGGCAGATTCAATCAATCTCAAGGCTACCATGGCTACAACAATAACTACAACAACAATTACAACAATAGCTACAATCACAATGGCAATTATCAAGGAGGATACAGGAACAGAAAGGATTACAATAATTATGCAGAGGATCAAGATGATTCCTTGTTGATTATGAACATGACATCTAAATCAGGTATCAATGATGATCATTTGTTCTATATTGATTCAGGTTGCTCTAACCATGTAGCTGGGAATATTGCCCTACTCTCTGATTTGGAAGAACCTAAAGGTAAGCACCAAGTGCAGACAGGTGATGACTCTAAACACTCAGTGGTTAAAGTAGGTAATGTCAAAACAAGTGATGGTAATCAAAATTTGCTAAGCAGAGTATTGTATGTCCCAACAATCACCAAGAATCTGATGAGTGTAGGTCAGATTGTTGAAAAAGGTCTACAGGTCAGGTTCACTCAACATGGTGCATATGTGGAGGATCCAAGACATGGATTCAGAAGGATAGCCAAGGGAGAGAAGTCAGGTAGACTATTTACCTTTGAACTTGAGGATACTAAAAGTATTGCCTTGTACAACTATAGGGACCAAACCCTATCAGAATTGGAGATGTGGCACAAGAGATTGGGTCACATTGGAGAGAGAACCATAAAGCAGATGAGCAGAGATCAATGTGTGCTTGGGATACCTAATGTATCCAAGCAACACATGATATACAAGTGTGGGGCTTGTCAATTTGGTAAGTCACACAGGTTGCCATATACCAAGAAAGGATTTATGCATGAAGATTACTTGGAATTGGTGCATACAGATGTTTGGGGACCAAGCAAGGAGCCATCCATATCTGGATCAAGGTACTATGTATCTTTTATAGATGATTATAGCAGATGGACTGTCTTGTACTTCATGAAACATAAAGATGAAGTATTTAATTGCTTCAAAAGGTATCTTGCATTAGTAGAGAATCAAACAGGTAGACAATTGAAGAGGTTAAGATCTGATGGTGGTGGAGAATACTTCTCCAATGACTTTGAAGACTACTTGCAGGAAAGAGGCATCAAGAGGGAAATTACCACAAGGTACTCACCTGAACAAAATGGGGTAGCTGAAAGAAGAAATAGACTCATTGTGGAGACAGCTAGGTCTATGCTTAATGAAAAGAAACTACCAAATTATCTTTGGGCAGAGAGTGTATCTACTGCCACATACTTGATCAACAGGCTGCCATCAAAGACACTTGATGGAATGACACCCTATGAGGCTTGGCATGGTAAGAGACCTTCTCTGGATCATTGCAAGATCTTTGGGTGTGTTGCATATGTGCATATTCCCTCACAGGTAAGGGGAAAGCTAGATCCTAAGGCTGAAAAGTGTATCTTTATTGGTTATGATTTGAATCAGAAAGGATACAGATTCTATAACCCCTCAAACAAAGGCTTCAAGGTAAGCAGAGATGTAATCTTTGATGAAAATGATTCATGGTATGATAATGAGTGCAAGAAAGTGAGCCTACCTTATGATATGGAAGAAGACTTTCCAAAGCTTGTCAGGCAAGAACCAACTCAGAATGAGGACACAAGCTCAGATGATGAAGACACCATCAACATTGAAGAGTTCAAAGCTTGGAAATCCAAAGGGAAGATGAAGATGAAGCAGCTGGAAGACAATCCAGAATCCTCAACTCAAGCTATGAGGAGATCTTCAAGGGAAAAGAAGAAACCTATTAGGTATGGTTATGATACTTCACTTGTAACCAAGCACTCTGTATATCTTGCAAAGGATATCTTAAGTGAAGAACCAGGTACATTTGAGGAAGCTATTACTAAACCAGAATGGAAGGAAGCAATGGATGAAGAAATGGAGGCTCTCAAGGAGAGTGATACTTGGGACTTGGTACCCAAGAAGGACTCCATGAAGGTCATAGGATCCAGATGGATCTACAAACTCAAAAGGAACTCAGATGGTACAATAAGCAGGTACAAAGCTAGGTTGGTAGCCAAGGGTTTTGCACAAACCCATGGCATTGATTATGAGGAGACATTTTCTCCTGTGGCAAAGATGCCAACTATCAGAATTATGGTGAGTGTAGCTGCATCCAAAAATTGGAACATGTACCAATTGGATGTGAAGAATGCATTCTTGAATGGATGGATTTCTGAAGAGGTCTACATGTCACAACCACCTGGCTATGAAGATCCCAATAAGGTAAATCATGTTTGCAAATTGAAGAAAGCTCTGTATGGATTGAAGCAGGCACCTAGAGCATGGAACTATAGGTTGACAACCTATCTCTTGGATCAAGGATTTGTGATGAGTAAAGCAGACACTTCATTGTTTATAAAGAAGAACAATTCAGAGGTAATATACTTGTGTGTCTATGTTGATGACATCATTATTACAGGAAATGATGTTCAAGGAATTAGACACATCAAAGGTCAAATGATGAAGGAATTCAAGATCAATGATCTTGGATTATTGAAGTACTTTCTAGGGCTTGAATTGGTCTACACAAATTCAGGTATATACATTACTCAGAAGAAGTACATTCAGGACATGGTCAAGAAGTTTAATTTGCAGGAAGCTAAAGTCTCAAACATTCCTATGGAGGTCAATCACAAACTCAGTGCACATGAAGGAGAAGAACTCAAGGATATTACAGGTTACCAAAGTTTGGTAGGTAGTCTCAATTATGCTACCTTAACTAGGATTGATATCTCATATGGTGTTAGTGTACTTAGCCAATTTATGCATAAACCAAGAGTACCACATTTGGAGGCAGCCAAGAAGATAGTAAAGTACCTAAAGGGAACACAAAATCATGGTTTGTATTATCCATATTCATCAGACATTGATATCAAGGTATACTCAGATGCAGATTGGGCAGGTTGCAAGGATGACAGGAGGAGTACATCTGGTTACATATGCTTTGCAGGTGACAAACCTATTTCTTGGTCATCCAAGAAACAACCCACAGTGGCTCTATCATCTACTGAGGCAGAGTACAAAGGACTAGCCAATGCCACTCAAGAATCAATATGGTTGAAGTTACTCTATTCAGAATTGGGCCTATACACAAGGCCACCAATCATATTTGGTGATAATACAAGTTCACTTCATTTAGCTGCTAATCCTGTGTATCATGCTAGGACAAAACACATAGAGGCTCATTATCACTATGTGAGGGAGAAACTACTTAGCAAAGAAATCCAATTATCATATGTGTCCACTAATATTCAATGTGCAGATTTGCTTACAAAAGCTTTGGATGGAAGCAAGCTATGCAGGTTTAAATCCATGATTGGATTACAGGATATCATTGAAGACTAAAGATGAAGACTCAAGCAAGTGTTTGGCTTGAGGGGGAGCTGTTGGTGCAAACAAGCCTTAACACTTGGCTTTGTTGTGTGCCTTTGAAGACCCAACTTAAAGCTTGGACTATTGAACCCTTGGAAAGCATAAAAGATTGAACCCTTGGATGATACATTCACAAGAGTCAATAATCATGTGAACCTAGTCTTAGTGATTCTTACTTTTATCTCATGTAAAAGTCTATATGACTTTAACCACTCATGTAATCACACCTAACAGAGGAAGTCGTGGAAAATTTGATTGATTGAGTAGGTGAATGATTGAGAGAATATCTCATTCATTTTTAGGTACATGATTCAAGGAGATTGACATAGATTTGAAATTCAAAATTTTACTCAATCTCTATAAAAGCTACAAGTCAAAAGTCGCGGGTATTCTTCACTCTTCCCGAGGCTAATCCAAGCATATTTGTGAGAGTGTGAGAGCTACTACCTAGCCTACACCTCTGAGTACCATTGGGCATCATTCTACATGCCAATGGGAATGTACATTTGATAGTATCAATACATATACTCATAATTTTTACTCTGTGTTTTCTCTGAGTGACTACCTCCAACTCTGTCAACTTCAACAGAGCATATCTCAAAATCTACTGAACCAAATTTGATGATCAAGGGCTCATTGGAACCAGCTCAAAGCCTTCTACATCACTACAAAGTTTCAAGTCAATCTATTCAGCCAATTGGGAGAAATCACTGTCGAAGTGATCACTGGTATATTTCTGTGTGATTCCTAAAAAATCGGGGGTATCCCTGAGTTTGCTAAACATCATGCTCAGTGTATAGTTTATCATTTGGAGTGATTTAACTTTCTAATAGTAGCTTGTTAAGTTAATTTAATACTCCCAGAAGGAATTAGACCAATTGTAAGTGTGCTGGACACACTGAGCTTAGGACTGAGCAGGTGTCATTACAGAAATAGCAAGTTTTTGGACTTATGAAGGTTCAAACTTATCTGTTTTGATTTGATCATTACTCAATCACTTTGTAAAGTACATATATAGTTTCTTGGTGTCATTTGGAAGCTCAAGGAGTCTCCAAACCAAATCTGAAGAGAAAAGAGGGCAGGTGTGAAGCAGGTCTAGCAGCACCAACTTGATCTTCTGATTGTACCCAGCCATCACATCCAACAACATAGACATACACACATATACAAACACATACACACATACACACACATATGCATACATATGCATACATAATGCACATGCATATGCATAGATATATGCTTACATGCAGACACATACACACATAGACACATACACACATAGACACATACACACACATAGATGCATACACACACATGGACACATACACACATATACACACAGATTTACACACACACATAGACACACACACACATACACTGACACACTTACACATGCATACACACAAACATACACACATAGACACACACACTTACACACATAGACACACACACTTACACACATAGACACACACACATACACACATACACACATACAAACCTACACACAAAGATACACACACACATATATAAACAAATACATACACACATAGACACATACAGACTTACACACACACACATACACACATCCACACACATTTACACACACACATACACATGCATATATACATATATATACAAATACACACATATATACACACATATATACATACATACACACATAGACACATACACACTTACACAGACACATACACACATCCACACACATTTACACACATTCATACACATGCATAGACACACATATATATATAGATACACATGTATATACACACAGACACACACACACACATAGACACACACACACATGGACACATACACACATATATATGCATAGACAGACACATAGAGACATACACACATATATATGCATACACACACATAGAGACACATACACACACACATACACATGCATGCATACATATGCATACATAATGCATATGCATATGCATACATACATACTTACATGCATACACACACACACATACACACACATGCATACATTTGCATACATAATGCACATGCATATGCATACATACATGCTCACATGCATACACACACTCACATATACACCTACATACACATATACACACATACATATTTACACATATATATATTGATTTCTAACCCATTTTGTTTTATATGTACAAGTATTATGGATCCTAGTAGAGAGACAAAGGCGAAACTCTTTCTCATAAAAAGTCTTATGAGAGCAAGAGTTCCGCCTGATACTCTAGGGATCATCATGCATGAGTACTCAGAGATGGTTGATGACGAGCTAGATTATACGATCCATATGCTTACCCAGCGATCCATCTAAAGAAAGTGGTCCTCTATTCCATCCTCCATATCTTCTTCTATCATATGTTTGTACTAGAGAACAATCACGAGCTAGCAATGGATAATCTCTAGCCGTTTCAGTCTCTAAACCAGGAGGTAGAGGATTTCTAGAAACCTGTACTTGTAATTGATGAACTGCAAGTCCATGACATGTACGAGGTATATTAACATTATGAGAAAAATTATCATCATCATCATCATCATCATTGAGCAAGTATTCCTATATATCAATAGTAATTTGATTTTGTATATGGTTTTTAAATAAAATAATGACATTAATTGATAGACAAAATACATACCCAAGCATTATCACATTGACCAGGTGATGGTGCACGCTCAAAAGTACCATAATCTTCCTCATGTTCAATACATTCCAATCATGGTCTTCGCTACGTTCCATAACAAGAGTTACACCAACATATAATATGCTCTTCATAGTAAAATTCATCGTAATTCCTATCGGAGGACACATGTGAAGTCGTTGCATGGGTAGGAGGTGGTGGACTGCCCTCTGATCGATCACAATCTGATTATAATAAGAAACAAAAAAATATATAAGTTATGTATCCATCAAATATATTTAAAATTATATGTTTGATATGCTTACAGTATATAGTCCTTGCACGATGAGGAGACGGTGGTGGAGTTCCATCTGATGGATCAGAATCTACAAATAATGGTATTTGATATTAATAATCTGATTATTTACATACATAAACATTCACATATACATATTTACACATACACACATATTCACATATACACATTTACACATACACACATATTCACATATACACAAATACACATTATTGTGGGATAAATGCATGTATTTTGTATGAATGAGTGTATATGCATGCATGTGTGTGTACGTATATATGTGGATATGTATATGTATATACACATTTACACATACACACATATTCACATATACACAAATACACATTATTGTGGGATAAATGCATGTGTGTGTGTGTGTCTATGTGTGTATGTGTGTGTCTATGTGTGTATTATGTGTGTGTGCATGTGTGTGTGTAAATCTGTGTGTATGTGTCTATGTGTGTGTGTCTATGTGTGTATGTGTGTGTATGTGTGTGTGTGTCCATGTGTGTGTGTAAATGTGTGTGTGTAAATGTGTGTGTGTAAATGTGTGTGTGTAAATGTGTGTGTATGTTTGTATGTGTGTGTGTGTATGTGTCTATGTGCGTATATATGTGTGTGTATGCATGTGTATGTGTGTGTATGTGTCTATGTGTGTGTATGTGTGTGTGTCTATGTGTGTATGTTTGTGTGTCTATGTGTGTATGTGAGTGTGTCTATGTGTATATGTGTGTGTGTCTATGTGTGTATATGTGTGTGTATGCATGTGTATATGTGTGTGTAGATCTGTGTGTGTATGTGTGTGTGTGTCAGCATACCTTCACCTCTCTTCGATCATCGCTTGGAGCTTGTGTGTGCATGTGCTCTCTCTCTCTCTCTCTCTCTCTCTCTCTCTCTTTCTCTCTCTCTCTCTCTCTCTCTCTCTCTCTCTCTCTTTCTCTCTCTCTCTCTCTCTAGCATCAGAATCAATTTGTCAACATCGGTAGGAGCATTGCTAGATAGCGATGCTATTTGTGATGGTCCAAATTAGCATCGCATAAGTGACACTCCACATCGCTTATGCGACAAGACTTCTTTTTTTTAATAAAAATAGTTTCGTCACTTATGCAATGATTTCATCGCATAAGCGACGAAACCCACCTTTTTTTCAATGGGGGCATTGCCACACCCCCTGTTTCTAGTAGTGGTATGAGGCTGCATATCTCAGTGTATATGTAATAATTTCTTGCATTTAAACACTCATTGGAAAGCTTATCTTGTGTACTCTCTCAATCTTATATGTCCCCTCCAATTATTCTATATTGTGTGATTTATTAGACTCAAAGTGAATTCCACTTCTTCAACATACCTATATGGATAGTTAGTCTATTTTGGTCATTGCGTTTCCTAACCAAAACTTATCCAAATTATCTGATATTTCACATGTTGCAAAGCTTGTCTTGTATGAGGTTTCTATCACAAATATCACCTTCAAAAGATCCATATAGGCTGAGTTATGAGTCCGTGTGAATTCTAGTTCTTCAACATATTTGTGTGGACAAGTAGTCTATTTAGGTCAATTGAGTTTCCCAAACAAAACGTATCCAAACTACGTGATTTATAGGTTTTTGGAAATTTTTATTTGTCTACTTTCATGGACTAAAGCCAGATTTTTGAGTTGAGAGTAGCAAGCAATCTAAGGTGTAGCTATTTGTCCAAGTACTAGTCCTACAAGGGCTCACTACACACTTCTTGTTGTGGATAGGACTCATTCTCCAGATCTAGGATATTCAAATCATCATAAAGGTTATAGGTGCTTTAACCCAAACACAAATGACTTGAGGATACCTTGGTATAAGAAATATGATTGTATGTAGGAATATGAAGAAGAAAAGCATGGACATGATGAAGAACAAATCGACTTAGAGCTAAGTGGTCAAAGGAGTTCCATCAATGAAGATAGTTCAAGCATAACCTCACCATGGAGAGGAAGATCTTCATCAAGCTATGAAACACAATCAATTAACAATGGAAAAACAACATTCATAAAGTCTGATGAAGAAGGTAATGAAGTTGAAGATTGAAGGACAAATGATGGAGAAAGAAGCCACATCAAAGAAAGAGATCAAGTACCCAAGCAAAATGAGGCTTACTCCTCCAAAAGGTGAAGAAATGAAGTCTTCTAGGGTTAAGTATCCAACTCAAAGGTTTACTTGTTGGAAATCACTTGAATGATGTGTGTGTGACTCTCCTCCCATCCATATATACCCTCTGGTAATCTAAGAATAGCAATGATGTACTCTAAAAATAGTAATGATCTAGAATAGTCTAGTGTAAACATGTGGCCATCATGCAACACTTACTCCCATTACTACCAAATTAGTTCCCACTACTACCAAAGTACCTTAGGGTATCCCCCAAGCTTGGGACCTTGGCTAGCTGGCCCTTGTCCCTCCTAGACATGGAATGATCCCTATGGATCAATATCATGATCCCTGTGGATCAATGCCTGTGGTCATGGGAGCATCGGGATTCATGTCATAGTTCAGCTCATAAGGAGCCTATTGTTATAAGCAAACTCAACTAGTGGCAAATAACTATCCCAATCTATCTGTCTCTTAGACACATATGACCTCAACATGTCCTCTAAAATCTGTTTGACCCTCTCTACAAGAAAACTATAATTACGACCACCACGTGCTAGAGAGATGACTCTACTCCCAACCAAATGCATGTATATATAGCACTCTCTAGGGGACTACCTTCCTGGGAAGGTGGATACTAACCATCCATGTGTCGGCCATGTAACTTCATGTGCACCAAGTGTCCCAGTTAACTCAAGTTAACTCAAGTGAATGCTTCTAGAAGGCTCTAGATCTCTTTGGGAAAATTCTCTCCCCATCTATCCCATGGGGATTGAACCCAAGACCTCCTCCTTCACATCCTTGAGACGTAACCACTAAGCTAAGAGGATCACTTGTTCACAAGAGCACAAGGCCTCCTAGTAAGTTTAGACTCGAGATCTTTGGTCATACACAGAGGTGAACAAAAAATATTCGATTTCAGATCTGTCTAAATCAATCGGACCCTTAGATCATAGGCTTACTTTATTACATTCTTTCCCCCTTGAAAAATATTTTTGTCCTCGAAAATAGAGCTATATACATACTCTAGGCAACCCTCAAGCCTCATGTTCTAAAACTGGAAGAACATGGTCATGTTCTAAAGCTCAAAGAACATGTCTCATCTCTGTGGTGGCATCCCTACCCAAATGATTCAAAACACTATCTTGCTTTGTACTTCGATAAACTGGTCAAAGTACAAAGTAGTGAATGAATAATAAAGGTGGATATAAAACCATCCCTCACCAATTTACAATTTTTACTAGGTGCAATCTAGGCACAAACATGTGAACTAGGTGGATTCAAATTACTAGTCCATTTCTGGGCATGACTGGTGCATGGACTTAGTAACAAAGGCAGGATTCTTATCCCTCACAAGTCTTTGAGAACTCTTGATTCATTTGAATTTGGTTTGGAGAACTTGAATTTTGGTTGTTCCAAACATCTAACTTGTATGTTTGTACAATCCTATCCAATAGTTACTTGATTTTGTTTCACCCAAATAGAGGACTACTTTGTCCAAATGAGTTTAAAAAATCCTATGTAAACTGCAAGAGATAGTTTACCATGAGTAGCCACTCCCCTTCCAGTTCAGCTTTTTGAATTTGATTCTCTTTTGATTGATTCTCTTTTGACCTCCACTACTTTCTGAAGTAAATGCTTCCATTTTGCATTTTTATATTTTACTTCCATTTGAAGAAAATCATTTTTTGCAAAAATATATACCACCTTGCTTCTTCATTTTTTAACACTCCCCCTCAAGCTCACATGTGAGCTTGCACTTTCAACCATATCCTGCAAGTTGATTTCATCCTTGAACCTCTTTAGCTTAGAAGCATCTAAGGACTTTGTAAACATGTCTACAACATGGTCATTAGTTCTAATGAACTTTATATCCACATCGTTGCTCAAAACTTTTTCTCAAACATAATGATAATGCACTTCTATGTGCGTACTTCATGCATGAAACATTGGATTGTTTGTCAAGTGAATGCTTGACATGTTGTCACCATAAATTGGAATGGTCTCTACTTGCACATCAAGATCAACCAAAAGCTTCTTAATCCACATAGCTTCAGAAGTTGCAAAGGCTAATCCTCTATATTCAGCTTCTGTAGATGATAGTGTGAACAGTAGGTTGCTTCTTTGAGCTCCATGTGATAGGTTTGCTACCTATCATGAATACATAACCTGAAGTGGATCTTCTATCTTCCTTCAAACCAACCCCATCAGCATCACTAAATCCCTTTACTTGCAATTCTTCATCATATCCATAAAACAAGGCATGATTGATTGTGTGCTTCACATATCTTAAAAGTCATTTGGCTGAATTTGAATGTTCACTTGTTGGAGTTCGCATACATTGAGAAAGAACTCCAACAATGTAACACAAATCTGGACTTGGGATCATAGCATAGATCAATGAAACTATAATACTCCTATATGTAGTTACATCATGTAACTTCTCTCCATCAGTTGAGCATAGCTTCACATTTGTGTCCATAGGTTCAATGAGTGGTTTGCATTCACTCATTCCAAATCTAAAAATAACATCCAACAAGTACTTTCTTTGCATCAAGCATATGCCATCTTTCCCATAGACTACCTTAATGCCTAAAAAGTATTTCAACTCACCAAGATATGAAATTTTAAACTCCTTACCAAGTTTTCTTTTTATCTCTTGTATTCCTGCAACATTACTTCCTGTTATGATGAGATCATCAATGTTGGTGCAGACCAATCACCAATTGAAGATTTGAAGGACAAAGAATGGAGATAAGAACAATTCTTGAAGCATAGAAGATGGATACATTCACAGAGTGAAAGACATGTACACATATGTACATTAGTTAAGACATAG
This sequence comes from Ceratopteris richardii, assembly GCA_020310875.1. NCBI lineage: Eukaryota > Viridiplantae > Streptophyta > Polypodiopsida > Polypodiales > Pteridaceae > Ceratopteris > Ceratopteris richardii. The sequence goes on from CM035406.1 coordinate 10,688,762, forward strand.
GTTACTTATACTTATGCTTTGATATAAGTCTGTACATAATTGCCTATAAATGCTTTGAAAAAATGTCGGGAATAAGTGAGAAGACAAGGAGAGACTATGTATGAGCATAGGAATAGAGAAATGAGATGAAGTAAGTGTCATTAGACACAGGAGAAGTGAGTTGAAGTCTCTCTCTCATTCAGTTGTAGTCTTCTTCAGAAATGACAGAATTTTTGCGCCCGATGTTTCTGTGTTTTCTCCTTGTATGGTAGATCTTTTGTGAATTCCTTTTGGAGATATCTAAGTCCATAGTTAATCAATCTATGGCTAGAGTTTGAGAGTCTAATTGTGATCAGGTTAAGAGAATTGTGTGTAGGAACATTTACATGTGAGAAAGTACTCACTGGTTCCTGAAATAGGCGCAAATTTTGATCTTAATGATTTGATCATTTCTTACTCCACAGTTTAAAGTTTTGTGCAAGTAAGCACTTAATCTTTAAGTTGGAAGGTAAGCTACTTGTGGCTAAAAGCATTTGCTTAAAAGGGTTCTATACTGAGAGAATTAAAGTTAAGAAGTTAGGGGTGTCCAAATCGACATCTCAGAAGTGCAGATTTAGACATAGGTAACTTGGTAAGTAGATTTCTCAAGATCTACTGAATCTTTTGAAGTGATTTGACTTGGAGAAGGTGCGCAATCTTTAGGCGACACCTTGTGCAAAGTTTCATAAAAAACTTTACACATTTACTCAGTCAATGAGCAAGATCTATGCAGCAGACTTTCTGTGTAATTTCCTTCTTCACAGTTTAGTCAAGAAATTGATATTTGGTCATTGATCTCTTAAATTGGTGAAGGTTTTGACTTACTCTTGATATAGAGGTGTTCTAAATTCAAGAGTAGGTTGTTCTTTTGGAGATTAACACTCTCCATCAATCAACATATATGCAAATGTATACCTATTTGCCTTCTTCTTTCTTCATGTAGAGAGAGGGATCTGCACTACTTGGACTATATCCACACCTTGTGAGGTACTCAACTAATCTATGGTTCCAAGCACATGGTGCTTGCTTCAGCCCGTACAAAGCTTTCTTCAATCTACAAACAAAATCTAGATGCTTTTTATCTTCAAATCCAATCCGTTGACTCATGTATACCTCTTCTTGAAGTTCACCATTAAGAAAAGTATTTTTTATGTCAAGTTGGTACAATGGCCATCTCCTTGCTGCACTCACTGCAATCAAGGTTCTAATTGTTCTCATCTTTGCAACCAGGCTGAAAGTATCTTCATAGTCGATGCTCTGACTTTGCTTGAATCCTTTTGCTACTAGTCTAGCTTTATGCCTTGCTAGAGAACCATCAGCATTTCTCTTTCTTTTAAACACCCATTTATTTGGAACAATCTTCATACCTTCAGTCTTTGGAACTAACTCCCATGTGTGATTGTCATTGAGAGCTTTTATCTCTTCTTGCATAGCTTCTTGCCATTCTTTTTGTGTACATGCTTCTTCATATGCATCGGGTTCTTTGTCTTTGACCACCTGTGTCATATATGCAAAATGCTTTGCAATAAAACTATCATATCTTAGCCTTTGAATTGGATACCTTGCTATTGAAGACCTCCTTTCATTCCCTTTTGAATATTGCTTCTTCAACTGGTTCAACTTTACCTTTGGTGTAATCACCTCTTCATACTCTTCTTCACTTGCATTTTAATCACTACTTTGGGCAGCAGTTTCAGCTTCAAATCTTTCATAACCTCATGTTGGTGATGAGGAATGACTCCTTAGTCTCCCCTTCCATGTTGAGCTTTCTCCATGTGATGTAGAAGCTTCTTGACCTAACATTTGAGTGCTTGTTTGCTGAAATTCTTCTTGGACAACACATCCATCATCTTCGCAATCTTCTTCAAGGATCTTCTCTTTCCCTTTCTCTTCAAACCATGGTCTTACCTCATCAAATACCACATCTCATGAGACTCCTAGCTCCTTCGTCACCGGATTGTAGCACCTGTATCCCTTTTGCTCCAATGAATATCCAATGAAAATACATTTTTCTGACGTTGCCTCCATCTTTGTCCTTAGTTCTTGAGGGATGTGAACATAAGACACACATCCAAAAACTTTGAGATGTGTAAGGTTAGGTTTCTTACCGAAATAAACCTCCTTGAGAGTTAAATTATGCACTCCAGTCATTGTGCACTTATTCATCAAATAAACAGCCATACTAGCTGCTTTAGCCCAATACTTTAGTGGCACTTTCATCTCGTTCAGCATGCATCTTGCAACTTCTATAATATGTCTATTTTTCCTTTCAGCTATTCCATTTTGTTGAGGTGTGTACCTACATGTAAATTGTCGCTTGATGCCATTTTTATAAAGAAAATCTGAAAAATCTTTGGAGAAATATTCTCCTCCTCCATCAAACCTCAAGGTCTTTATGTAGCATCCTGTTTCCTTTTCTACCTATGCTTTAAATCTCTTGAACATGAAGAGCACATTTGATTTTTGTTTTATGCAAAACATGCATACTTTTCTTGAATGATCATCAATAAAAGTGACAAAATATCTATTCCCAATCAGTGATGGTTGTTGTGATGGTCCCCATACATCCGTGTGTATCAAGTTGAGGACATTCCTTGCCACATAGTTGCTTTTCTTGAATGGTTGTAGAGTTTGCTTTCCTAGTTGGCATGCTTTACAAAACTCATGTAGTCCAGCATCATTGAATCTTGGAAGACCTCTTACCATTTCATGGTTGCTCATATCCTTGAGCTTGGGAATGTTGATATGTCCAAACCTTTTGTGCCACAAATTGATTTCAGCAATCCTCTTGTTTCCAAACTGAATATACATCACCTTTCCATGTGATTGTTCAATGTCCAAAATGAACATCCTACCTTCTTTCCTTCCTTGAGCAACGACCTTGAATCCTTCTTTTGCATTCTTTATAAAGCAATCTTTTTCATTGAAGATAACATGATATCCTTTTCTCTACCATGTGTCCTACTGAAATCAAATTCTTTGCAATAGTAGGAACATGAAAAACATCAATCAATACCTTCTTGTCTCCAAGCTTGATATCTACAACATGCTCAATTGTGTGTTGAGTTTCATCAGTAGACTCCACACAGCCTTTTCCACTTGGAGCTTGTAGCTTTGTGAATAAATCTCCTTGGCATGTCATATGATTGCTACAACCTGAATCTATAAACCATTTTTTATCATCACTTCTCGGGTTGTTGTACTCATGCTTCATGGAAAGCATGGTTTTCTTGTCTCCTTCAGTTGATGTACTCGCATAATTATTTTGGCTCATTTGGTTGCATCCATTTAACCTTCCATTCTTTTGCCAAATTATTTGCATAATGTCCTAGTTTACCACAATGATAACATGTTATACCTTTATGAGGATTGTATGAACCTCGACCTCTTCCTCTATTTCTTCCTTGAACTCTTCCATGTGTGTTGTCATTTGAGTTATCCTTGTTGTCTTCCGCGTTGTGTTGGCTGGAATTTGTGTTGTTGTAGATTCTTCCTCTTCCTCTCGAGCCTCCTCTTGATTTCCTTCCTCTACCTCGAGCTGCATATAACATTTGACTATGGATGTCCTTACCTTTGTTGCCTTCTCCTTATTGAGCAACCTCTTTATCCATAAGATTTGGTATAATCTTCCCATTGGTCAAAATTTCTCATAGTATACAGGATATGTAGGATCTGGTATTATTCCTTGTACAACCAAAAGTGCCTAGCGCTGTGGATATGTCGTATGCCTCCTATCAAACCCATGCAGGTTCAATACCCGATGGCAGCACAAATGCAAATTGCAAAGTTTTTTTATATATGCTTTTCTAATTAAGCACGCATGGTGACGAACAGTGCAATCATGAAAAGTTTTTTATAAAAGCTTTCGACGAGTGCTTTATGCGATCGTAGTGTTTTTGGAGGAGCTTTTGGAGGGTAATCAAAGCTATATAAGAAGAGCTTGGTTCATTATTCAAACATCCTACACAAATTACAACACCAGTTTTTGGTCCCTCATTAGAGGTGGTGCTCTAGCACAAATGGGGCAGCCATGGTGCACTCTAGGAGCATGTAGAGGAGTAGCTATGGAGTTCTTCTCGGAGAAGAGTGTGTTCACACTCTTGCTTATGGAGAGGACTTGCCCATCAATAGCTTGGTGGTGTGGATCAGCCATCTACATAATGTATTTGAAGATTGTCTTCAACATGAAGATTTCAGGTTACTTCAAAGATATTGGATGGTGGTTAACATAAGATTTACATCTTATGTTAAGAATTCAGGTACATATTCTCTTTATGCACACAGGTACTACTTGAAGAATATGGAAGTGGCATCCATATCAGAAGGAGTTCTTTTCGGCATAGGTACAAGAGAATCAGTACATGTACGCTTTACGCATATTTGGATGAGGTGTTGAAGAAGGTATGTTCATATGAGTTTGAGGATTTCTGACAACAAACTTGTTAGCATTCTTTGCTAATTTTTTAAGTATGTGATATTTCACACACGTATCTGATTTAGGGTCTTCCATAGCCTAAGTTCAGATGAGGGTTTGCTGATTATCAGTTTTAGATTGATCCTTCCTCTTTCTTTCACTCATATTCACTCTTCTACAACCTATCAGGTCACACATCTCATATATAGATAGAATTTTGTTCCATACATCGGAATATTCTTGTTACATTTGTATATTCACTCATCCATCTATTTCTGTTCACATAGAGTGGTTGAGAGTTTTGCTCCCATGTTGTAATTCGAACATTTGTATATATGATAGTGTGAGTAAGCAGTGGCTTACGTAACACTTTACACATGTTGTCTAATCTCTCTCTATCTTTGTCTCATCATTTGTATGATTAAATGTGGTATGTTCATGTTTTGTCAATATTGGAAGATTGTTGGAATCTATGTTGTAGATCCTGGATCTATGGAAATTGGACCTGTGGTATTAGTAATGGGCCTACTAATTTTCCAATATTTGGTATTAGAGCTTTAGGGTTTGGATATCAGAGCATTCACGCTCTCAGATTCCCAGGTTTCAAGACTTCCAGGTTTACAACATATGATTTAAGAGCATCTTCTAACATTTGACATACACACTTAATCTTGATGAGTAGATATTTGAGAATTAGACAATTTAGTCACATGTTTAGTGTGGAGTACGAAGTTGATGATCTGTTAGCAGCCGAATACTTTTGGAAGAGTATGAAAATACTTTACAGAAAGTATTGCTTGAAGACAAAGACTTGATGAAGAGAAGGCTACTTTAGATTCAAGGAAAAACCATGGTTTTGGGAAGATAAAGAAATAAGATCAACACCAAATCACAGGTATCAGTTTCTACTATCAGATTCTCATTTGCAGGTCATATCTTAGAAGAACAGTTATGAAGAGATTTGAAGGATTCAAGGAGTGCTTTTATACACTTTCATTATTTGAAGGATAAAGGCTACATCAAAACAGGTATCTAGAGGTTTTTCTAGAGAGTTTTGAGGGATCTCTTTCATGGCAAGAAAGATCATCTAAGACAAATATGGAGAGCATCAGTTTTGTTTTCAGCTAACCTTGTGTTGTAAGTTGTTTGGAAGTTTTTTTCTCATATTTTGTATCTAGAGAGGTAACTCCAGAGAGGTAATTCAGCCAACTTAAGGGAAAAGGTTGGTGAATTCATTCATATCAGTCACATTTTGAAGCAAATTTTTGATTCAGGGATATGAGGAGATGATAAAATATGATTCTATATTCACTTCCATTTGTAAACCATGTTTGTTTTGTCTCTTACTCTTAAACACTAGAGGAAGAGAAAATTTCATTTGAAGAGTTCAAGAGTGCTTGCTATATCAAGATGAAGAGAACAAAATGTATGAAAGAGAAGTTTGAAGATGTTGACATCATTAGGTGGAAGAAAGATGCAGAAAAAGAAGGTCCAACAATTGCAAAGGGAAAGTAAGACTTCCTTTTCTCTTATATTTTCCATATACTTTTCCTACTTTATCCTCTACATCCAAAGACAAGTTTACAAGAACATCTTGTGTGAAGATTGTATGAAGAAGAAGCAGTTTCTTGTTTTTCATTATACTTGGTCATGATTTAGTAGATTTGACAAAGAATTGCATTGAGAGAAAGAAAAGCAGCAGAGTTTGAAGACAACTTGTATGTTTTGACTCATATGTATGAGTTATATATAAGTTGAAGATTTTGAGCACATATCTCTACCTTGTCAATAGACTACCATCCAAATCACTTCAAGGTATGACTCCTTATGAAGCATGGCATGGAAGCCACCAAGCAATTCACTACAAGTAGAGATGTTGTGTTCGAAGAACACAGGTCTTGGTATGATGAAGACAAACAAAAGGTAACACTACCATATGATCTTGATTCTGACTCTTATCAATTAGGAAGCAAGCATGATACACAGGTCGAGGATCCAAGAAGTGATACAAACAATGACCAAGGTGAAAGAGAAAAGGATTACAAGCTATGAAAGTCAAGAGGCAAAGCAAAGATGCAAGAGATTGGAGAATGCTCCAAACAAGCACCTAGAAGATCTGCAAGAGAGAAGAAACAACCAGAAAGGCATGGATATGATTCCACGTTTGTTACGAAGCATTCAATGTACTTGGCAAAAGATTCAATTTCAGAGGAACCCTCAACCTATGAAGAGGCAAAGGGAAAAGGCCATGAAAGAAGAATTAGATGCATTGAAGGAGATGGACGCTTGGGATTTGGTTCCAATGTCACCAAATCAAAAGGTGATTGGTTGCAGATGGGTATATCAAGTTAAAGGAAACTCAGATGGATCAGTTTGCAGGTACAAGGCAAGGTTAGTTGCCAAAGGATGCTCACAAACTCATGGTATAGACTATGAGGAAACATTCTCACCAGTTGCAAAGACGACTACAATTAGGACATTGATAAGTGTAGCTGCTGGAAGGAATTGGAGACTCCTCCAACTTGATGTGAAAAATGCATTCTTAAATGGTTGGATAAGTGAAGAGGTATACATGTCACATCCACCAGGTTTTGAAAATCCTAATCATCCATCTTTTGTTTGCAGACTTAAGAAAGCATTGTATGGATTGAAACAAGCTCCTAGAGCTTGGAATTACAGGTTGGTTACATATCTTCAAGATCAAGGGTTCAAAGCTAGCAGCTCAGATCCTTCTCTATTCATCAAAAGGGATCACAATGAGGTTATCTATCTATGTGTATATGTAGATGATATTATTATGATAGGTGACGATCTAAATGGCATTCAAAGGATCAAGAGACACATTCAAGAGGAGTTCAAAATCAATAAGGTGAGCTCACATATTTCCTAGGTATGCAGGTGATATATACAGATCAAGGAATGTATTTGACTCAGAGAAGATACATTCAAGATCTTCTTCTCAAGTTCAAAATGGAGAATACTAAACCTACATGTACACCTTTGGAGATGAATCATAAACTAAGTGTTTATAAAGGTGAGAAAATTGAAGACCTAAAAGAATATCAAAGCTTGGTAGGTAGCTTGATATATGCTACTCATACAAGGGCATGTTGGGAAAAATGGATGGATGATCCAAGAGATTGAGTAGGTACTGCTAAAACCTGCTTTGTACCAGCCCTCTTTAGCTTCACACTTGATTAGTAGACTTCCTTAACTTCCCAATGACACCAAGAAATAGCCTATGTCCTTTGGAAATGATGTGTGCAATGATTGAATCAAAACAGATAACTTTCGAAGTCACAAAGTCAAGAAAACCTTCTATTTTGGTCTTGATACCTGCTCAATGTTTTGCTCAGTGTGACCAGCACAGTAGCAATTGATAAAATTCCTTCTAGGGGTATTCAATTAGCTTAGTAAGCTAACATTTTCAAGTGAAATGATGTAAAATGACAAACTATTCTCAGAGAAATTGATTTAGCAAAATTAGCTTTACCCCCAACTTTTTAGGACTGTAGCAGAGATAGACCAGTGAGCACCTCGACGACTATTTCTCTGAATTGGCTGAATGAAATCACTTCAAACTTTGTCATCATGTAGATGACTTTGAGCTGAATCCAAGAAGCTTTGAATCACTGAATTTGGAGTAGTAGTGACCGCGATATGCCCTTGACAAGTTAACAGACTTTGGAGTAGACAAGTAGTGAATACAGAGATGAATGATGTAAATGTATCTATTGATTAACAATTGTGTACAATCCCATTGGCATGTCTAGCATTGCCAAATGGTGTAGAGAGGTGTAGGCTATGGTATAGTCCTTACACACACTCAAGCTCAACAGAATGAGCCTCGAGAATGGAGTGATCTGCCCGCGACTTTTTCACATCCAATTTTATAGGAAATGACAAGTTAGGATTTGAATTCAAATTCAAATCTTTGGCTTCCTATGATCAAGCATCTAAAAGTTTGGAGATATTCTCTCAATCAAGTGATCTACATTTCCACGAATCACTTAGGTAGGTGATTACAAAAGATTCTAAGTCAAATTAGACTTTTACAATGAGGTAAAGTGGTAATAAACCACTAGCATATGTTCCTATGGTCCTTCATGCATGTGGAGTCTTCATGATGTCTTCCAAGCCAAATGTGTAGGCTTGTGATTTACACCAACAGCTCCCCCTCAAGACAAACATTTTGGCTTAAGTCTTCATCTTCAATCTTCAAGTACATCCTGCAAATTAATCATAGATTTGAACCTGCAAAGTTTGGTCCCATCCAAAGCTTTTGTCAGCAAATCTGCACATTGCATGTTGGTTGACACATAGGTCAGCTGAATGTCCTTGCTTAGCAACGTCTCTCTCACATAATGGTAATGAACTTCTATGTGTTTGGTCCTAGCATGATAGATAGGATTAGTTGTAAGGTGAAGAGAACTTGTATTATCTCCAAAGATAATTGGAGGCCTAGTATATAAGCCCAATTCTGAATACAAAAGCTTAATCCTAATTGCTTCTTGAGTGGCATTAGCTATCCCTCTATACTCTACTTCTGTAGAAGACAATGCAACAGTTGGTTGCTTCTTTGCAGACCATAAAATTGGTTCTAAGTTCCAACCTAGGAATTTGTGGAGAAAGAGACTATACCTCGATCCCCCTCTAGTGCATATAGTGGGGATTCACGCTTTATTTATCAATCCAAGGAGTATCAAAACCTAGCCGAGTGTATGAAGACATGCATTCAAATGATGATCAATGCAAATGAGCTTCCCAAAGAGTGCAAATAAGGCCAAGACTATTCCAAACAAGCTTCAACTGTCAGTTATGGTGTCGCGATACTTGGAGCAGCGACCACAATAAATTGAACTTTTCTCTCAGCTCCAAACTCCGAATATAGCAAACAGCATATGCGTTTCGAAGCTCTCGAGAAGACGCATCCAATGGTCATATTTTCTCTAAATTCTGATGCCTCTGCTTCAAGTTATGAGCAAAATATGAAGTCATGGGAATGACCTTCCTACACTTCAGCACTTCCTACACTTCACACACACCTTAACAATAGCAAACAAACACTTTCATGGATAGACAACACTTCCTAACACTCTTTCCAAGCAACACGCATGCACACAAGCTCACAAAGAAGATGATACAGAGAGGAGAAGACACAAATTCGAAATTTTGTGCTTTTGACTCTCACAATGGCAAAAAGTCCCTACAAAGAGTCATAAATTGAGTTATATACATGTGCCCTAAAAATGGTCCTTTCATACAAGAGACCAGCACTTTATTCACTAAAAGGCTAATTTCCTACTAATTTACATGGGTAAGCTACTAATCTCCATGGGTATGCATCTAGAGGACTCCTCTAGTGCATTTACAACAGAAAATATGTTACAAAAATGGTTATAATACAAAAATAGAGTGTCCAAATCGGAAAAATTTTGGGGCCCGTCTTTTTCTCTGCCTTCTTCTCTTCTTAGCTCTGCAACACTCTCCCCCTCCTTGTCTGTGTCGTCCCTTGACAGGCTTTACTTCTTGTCTGTCACTTGTTGTCCGCATGCATCTCTTGGTCAGTTCGGCCTGCTTGTTAGACATGTGTTCAGTTTTGATGGCCTCTTCTTGATTCTTCTTTTACATCCTCTGGGCCTGATGCATTCGTGTTGCCTGTTAAGTTGGGCTGCCACACACGCCACCAGTGGAAGGTATGAAGGTCTAGTTCTTCAGCCTTCCATCTGGACTTTCCAAAGATCAAGAGGTTGAAGCACCTTCGTGTGGTTTAGGCTTGTCATAGACTTGCTCCAATAGCTCCCCCTCAAGCCAAGTATGCTTGAGGCCTTCAATCTTCCAAGATTACCTGCAAACCAATCATAGCCTTGAATTTGCAAAGCTTTGTATCATCCAATGCTTTGGTTAGAATATCTGCACATTGTTGATGAGTGGTCACATATGATATTTGAATCTCTTTGCTTAGAACCATCTCTCATACATAGTGATAATGAACTTCAATATGTTTAGTCCTTGCATGAAAAATAGGATTAGCAGCCAAGTGAATAGAACTCATATTGTCACCAAAAATAGTTGGAGTTCCAAACTCCAATCCAAGATCTTTGAATAATGTCTTCATCCACATAGCTTCTTGTGTAGCTATAGCAAGACCTCTATATTCAGCTTCACTAGAAGAGAGAGCAACTGTGGGTTGCTTCTTGGATGACCATGAAATAAGCTTTGAACCTGCAAAGGTAAGATAACCCGAAGTGCTCCTTCTATCTTCCTTGGAGCCAGCCCAATCTGCATCAGAAAATAGCTTCAAACCTAAATCAGATACATAAGGATAATAAAGTCCTTCATTTATGGTTCCTTTGAGATACTTGAGAATCCTTTTGGCAGCATCCATATGTGGTTTCCTTGGTGTGTGCATAAATTGGCTTAGCACACTCACACTGTAACATATATCTACTCTTGTCAATGTGGCATAGTTGAGACTACACACTAGACTTTGATATGATGTGATGTCTGTTGGGAGTGATGGTTGGATGCACTCAAGAGATGAGTTGATGCTGCTATACCTGCTTCACACCAGCCCTCCTTTGATTCCAGATATGCTTAGTACACTTGCTTAGCTTCCAAATGACACAAAGAAACCATATATGTACTTTGCAAATGGTTTGTGTAATGATCAAACCAAAACAGATAACTTGGTTCCTTCACAAATCCAAAAACTTGCTATTTCTGTAATGATACCTGTTCAGTGTTATGCTCAGTGTGACCAGCACACTTGCAATTGAAACAATTCCTTTTGGAGTTATTAAATTACCTTAATGAGCTACCATTTGCAAGTGGAATGAGAAGAAATGATAAACCACATCCAGAGAAATTGATTTAGCAAATTTAGGAGCACTCCCGACTTTTTAGGAGTTGTGCAGAACAATACCAGTGGCTGCTTCGAGCGCGCTTTCTCCCAAGTGGCTGAATGAAATCTTCTGAAATTTTGTATGCTTGTAGAAGACCTTGAGCTGGTTCCAACAAGCCCTTAAGCTCTTGATTTGGTTCAGTGAGCACTGAGAAATGCTTCTTGGAAGTTGACAGACTTGAAGTAGGAAACACAGAGAACCAGATATGATGAATGTGTATATATCTATTGATTGATATGATTATACAAGCTCATTAGCATGACAAGCATAGCTAATTGAGGTGCGGTGGTGTAGGCTATGGAGTAGCACTAACACACACACAATTACAACTATAGAATGCCTCGGGGAGTGAGCTAAAAAGTGAGTAACACACCCGCGAGTTTTTTCTTCACTTTTTATAAGATTTGGAAGTTGATTTGAATTTCAAATTCAAACTTAGGCTCCCTAAAATCTCTCCTCTAAAAGTAGGGAGATATTCTCTCCATTATACCTTTCTCTTTTCCACGACTTAGTCAGGTAGGTAAGTGATTACATGAGATGCCAAGTCATAAAGACTTTTACAAGGGGTAAAGAGGTAAGAACTTATAAGCATATGTTCATATGAACCTTGCTTCAAGTGAAGCCTTGATAAACTTTGTCCAATGCTAATCTTCCAAGATTCCAGGCCAATGTGTGAAGGCTTGATATGCACCAACAGCTCCCCCTCAAGCCAAACACTTTGGCTCAAGTCTTCATCTTCTTCAGCTTTAGTCTTCAATCACATCCTGCAATCCAATCATGGATTTAAATCTGCATAACTTGTTTCCATCTAATGCCTTTGTAAGTAAATCTGCACATTGCATATTAGTAGACACATAAGTCAATTGTATATCTTTGCTAAGTAACTTCTCCCTCACATAGTGGTAATGAACCTCTATGTGTTTGGTTCTGGCATGATATATTGGGTTGGCTGCAAGGTGAAGAGAGCTAGTGTTATCTCCAAAGATGATTGGAGGTCTAGTGTATAGACCTAACTCTGTATATAGAAGCTTCAACCAGATAGCTTCTTGAGTGGCATTGGCAAGCCCTCTATACTCTGCTTCAGTGGATGACAATGCCACTGTAGGTTGTTTCTTGGCTGACCAAGAAATAGGCTTATCTCCTGCAAAACAAATGTAACCTGATGTGCTCCTCCTATCATCCTTGCATCCTGCCCAATCTGCATCTGAATAAACTTTAATGTCAATATCTGATGTATAAGGAAAGTACAAACCATGGTTCTGAGTTCCTTTGAGGTACTTCAAAATCTTCTTTGCTGCCTCTAGGTGAGGTACTCTTGGTTTGTGCATGAATTGACTAAGCACACTAACTCCATATGCTATGTCAATTCTTGTCAATGTAGCATAGTTCAAACTTCCTACCATACTTTGGTATCCTGTGATGTCTTGGACTTCTTCTCCTTCATGAGCACTTAGCTTTTGGTTGACTTCCATTGGAGTAGTAGATACTTTAGCATCCTGCAAGCCAAACTTCTTGACCATATCCTGCACATACTTCTTTTGAGTGATATATATACCTGAGTTGGTGTAGACTAACTCAAGACCTAAGAAGTACTTCAACAGTCCAAGATCATTAATCTTGAACTCTTTCATCATCTGTCCTTTGATGTGTCTAATCCCATTTACATCATTACCTGTAATGATGATGTCATCAACATAAACACACAAGTAGATTACCTCTGTACTACTTCTCTTTATGAATAGAGAAGTGTCTGCTTTACTTATCACAAATCCTTGGTCTTGGAGGTAGGTTGTCAACCTGTAATTCCATGCTCTAGGTGCCTGCTTTAAACCATACAGAGCCTTCTTCAATTTACACACATAGTTTACCTTTTTTGGATCTTCATAGCCAGGTGGTTGTGACATGTAGACTTCTTCAGATATCCATCCATTCAAGAAAGCATTCTTGACATCTAATTGGTACATGTTCCAATTCTTGGATGCAGCTACACTCACCAATATTCTGATAGTTGGCATCTTGGCCACAGGAGAAAATGTCTCCTCATAATCAATGCCTTGGGTTTGTGCAAAACCCTTGGCTACCAACCTAGCTTTGTACCTGTTTATTGTTCCATCTGAATTTCTCTTTAGCTTGTAGATCCATCTGGATCCTATCACCTTCATAGAGTCTTTCTTGGGTACCAAGTCCCAAGTATCACTTTCCTTAAGAGCTTCCATCTCTTCATCCATGGCTTCTTTCCATTCAGGTTTGGTAATTGCTTCTTCATAGGTACCTGGTTCTTCATTCAACAAGTCCTTTGCAAGATATATAGAATGTTTAGTTACAAGTGATGTGTCATACCCAAATCTGATAGGCTTCTTCTTTTCTCTTTGAGATCTCCTCATTGCTTGGGTTGAGGATTCTGGTTTATCTTCTACTTGCTTCATCTTCATCTTCCCTTTGGACTTCCAAGCCTTGAACTCTTCAAGGTTTATTGTATCATCATCATCTGAGCTTGAATCTTCTTGCTGAATTGGTTCCTCCTTGGTGAGCTTTGGAAAATCTTCTTCCATGTCATAGGGTAGACTCACTTTCCTGCATTCATTCTCATACCATGAGTCATTCTCATCAAAGATGACATCTCTGCTTACCTTGAAGCCTTTGTTTGTTGGGTTGTAAAATATGTATCCCTTTTGGTTCAAATCATAACCAATGAAGATACATTTTTCAGCCTTAGGATCTAGCTTTCCCCTTACCTGTGAGGGAATATGCACATATGCTACACAACCAAAAATTTTGCAGTGATCCAGAGAGGGTCTCTTACCATGCCAAGCTTCATATGGTGTCATGCCATCAAGTGATTTGGATGGCAACCTGTTTATGAGATAGGTGGCAGTGGATACACTCTCTGCCCAAAGATAATTTGGCAACTTCTTTTCATTAAGCATAGACCTAGCTGTTTCTACAATGAGTCTATTCCTTCTTTCAGCTACCCCATTTTGTTCAGGTGAGTACCTTGTAGTAATCTCCCTTTTGATGCCTCTTTCCTGCAAGAAATCTTCAAACTCATTGGAGAAGTATTCTCCTCCACCATCTGACCTTAGCCTCTTCAAGCTTCTTCCTGTTTGATTTTCAACAAGTGCAAGATACCTCTTGAAACAATTAAACACTTCATCTTTATGCTTCATAAAGTATAAAATGGTCCACCTGCTATAGTCATCAATAACGGACACATAATACCTTGAACCTGAAATGGAAGGGTCCTTGCTAGGTCCCCAAACATCTGTGTGTACGAAGTCTAGGTAGTCTTCATGCATGAAACCTCTCCTTGAATAGGGTAACCTGTGAGACTTACCAAATTGACATGATCCACACTTGTAAATCATGTGTTGCTTGGACACATTAGGTATCCCAAGCACACATTGATCCCTGCACATTTGCTTTAGGGTTCTTTCACCTATGTGACCTAATCTCTTGTGCCATATTTCTAACTCTGAAAGTGTCTGATCCTTGTAATTATACAAAGAAATATTCTTGGTGTCTTCTAGCTCAAAAGTAAACAATCTACCTGATTTCTCCCCTTTGGCTATCCTTCTGAATCCATGTCTTGGGTCCTCCACATATGCTCCATGTTGTGTGAATCTGACCTGCAAACCTTTCTCCACAATCTGACCAACACTCATTAGATTCTTGGTGATGGTTGGTACATAGAGTACCCTACTCAATAGGTTCTGGTTACCATCACATGTCTTCACATTTCCAATCTTAACAACAGAATGTTTAGTGTCATCACCTGTTTCTACCTGATGTTTTCCCTTGGGTTCTTCCAAATCAGAAAGTAGTGCCACATTGCTAGCTACATGGTTAGAACATCCTGAGTCAATATAAAATAAATGATCATCATTTGTACCTGCCTTGGAGGTCATATTCATGATCAATAGGGAGTCATCTTGCTCCTCTGTGTAGTTGTTGTAGTCTCTTCTATTTCTGAATCCACCTTGATAATTACCATTGTGGTTGTTGTTGTAATTGTTGTTGTATTGATTGTTGTATCCATTGTAGCCTTGGTGTTGGTTGAATCTGCCTCTCCCTTGAGAGTATCCACCTCTTGAGTAGCCTCTTCCTCTCTGATTCTTGTAGTTCTTGTAGCATTCATCTGTGGTATGATTGGACAATCCACATATGTTGCATGGTGATGAGTTGTAGGGTCTCCCCCTACCTGACTTACCTCCTCTGCCTCTTCCTCTAGATGATCTACCTCTCTCTGCATAATTAGCTTGGGAGGTAGATCCTTCTTCATCCTGTTTCTTCCCTTTACCTTTATCTTTAACTTTCTTATCAGTATAGAGAGCAGAGGGGTTGTTACCTTTTGATTGATCTCCAGCCTTTGTAAACTTTGCTTCATGTGTAAATAGTTGGCCCATGAGTGTTGTGAGATCTGGGGTATGCATATCCATATAGAGGTCCATTGCAGTGGTGAAACTTTCCCACTTATCATCTGCCTTGAGTCCATTTGTTACTTGCCTGACTATTTTCTCCTCTTCAATCTCCTCTCCAATGCTTGCTAGTTGGTCTGCCACATCTTTAATCTTTGTCACATACTCTGAGACTGATTGCTTAGCTGCTTCCTAAGGGTTGTGAATTCAATCCACAGTTGATTCTTCCTGGCCCTTGTGTTGGAAGAAAAGTAGTTTGACAAGGTTTCCCAAGTCTCTTGAGAAGTCTTACAATTCCTTACATGAGGTAAAAGAAAGTCAGATATAGAGTTTAGAAGATAAGACCTTGCCAAAGCATCTTTTGCACACCATTGATTGAGCTTCTCATGTTCATCCTTTGTGGGTAGTCCTCTAGTCTTGAATGAGGGCAATTCCTCATCTCCTGATATGTATCCAAATAAACTTCTGCCTTGTAGATAGGTCTTCATTCTCAATGACCAAGCTTGGTAGTTGTTCCTGTCCAATTTGTCAATGAATGAAGGAAATCCATCTCCCATGATTACCTTATTTGCTCTGATACCACTGTTGGGAGTGATGGTTGGATGCACTCAAGAAATGAGTTGATGCTGCTATACCTGCTTCACACCAGCCCTCCTTTGATTCCAGATATGCTTAGTACACTTGCTTAGCTTCCAAATGACACAAAGAAACCATATATGTACTTTGCAAATGGTTTGTGTAATGATCAAACCAAAACAGATAACTTGGTTCCTTCATAAATCCAAAAACTTGCTATTTCTGTAATGATACCTGTTCAGTGTTATGCTGTGTGACCAGCACACTTGCAATTGAAACAATTCCTTTTGGAGTTATTAAAGTACCTTAATGAGCTACCATTTGCAAGTGGAATGAGAAGAAATGATAAACCACATCCAGAGAAATTGATTTAGCAAATTTAGGAGCACTCCCGACTTTTTAGGAGTTGTGCAGAACAATACCAGTGGCTGCTTCGAGCGCGCTTTCTCCCAAGTGGCTGAATGAAATCTTCTGAAATTTTGTATGCTTGTAGAAGACCTTGAGCTGGTTCCAACAAGCCCTTAAGCTCTTGATTTGGTTCAGTGAGCACTGAGAAATGCTTCTTGGAAATTGACAGACTTGAAGTAGGAAACACAGAGAACCAGATATGATGAATGTGTATATATCTATTGATTGATATGATTATACAAGCTCATTAGCATGACAAGCATAGCTAATTGAGGTGTGGTGGTGTAGGCTATGGAGTAGCACTAACACACACACAATTACAACTATAGAATGCCTCGGGGAGTGAGCTAAAAAGTGAGTAACACACCCGCGAGTTTTTTTCTTCACTTTTTATAAGATTTGGAAGTTGATTTGAATTTCAAATTCAAACTTAGGCTCCCTAAAATCTCTCCTCTAAAAGTAGGGAGATATTCTCTCCATTATACCTTTCTCTTTTCCACGACTTAGTCAGGTAGGTAAGTGATTACATGAGATGCCAAGTCATAAAGACTTTTACAAGGGGTAAAGAGGTAAGAACTTATAAGCATATGTTCATATGAACCTTGCTTCAAGTGAAGCCTTGATAAACTTTGTCCAATGCTAATCTTCCAAGATTCCAAGCCAATGTGTGAAGGCTTGATATGCACCAACAATGTCCTCTATGAGTTCACTTTCATGTGAGCTCAATTTGTGATTGACCTCCATTGGAGTACCTGCAATCTTACAATCTTGCATCTTGAATTTTGCCAACATGTCCTTAATGTACTTTCTTTGAGTGAGAAACAAACCATGATCTTTGTAAACAACTTCCAAACCTAGGAAGTAGGTAAGTGAACCCAAATCACTTATCTTGAACTCTTCTCTCATCTGATCTTTGATCTTCTTCATACCATCTGCATCATTTCCTGTCAATATAATATCATCTACATATACACATAGGTAGATGACCTCAGAATTACTCTTTTTAATAAAGAGTGAAGGATCTGCCTTGCTTGGTTGAAAGCCTTTGTCCTGCAAGAATGAAACAAGCCTGAAATTCCAAGCTC
Source organism: Ceratopteris richardii (assembly GCA_020310875.1). Taxonomy (NCBI): domain Eukaryota; kingdom Viridiplantae; phylum Streptophyta; class Polypodiopsida; order Polypodiales; family Pteridaceae; genus Ceratopteris; species Ceratopteris richardii. The sequence goes on from CM035406.1 coordinate 10,706,583, forward strand.
TTGGAGCTTGCTTGAGACCATACAATGCTTTGTTAAGTTTACACACATAATCAAGATAAACTTGATTCTCAAAACCAGGTGGTTGTGCCATATATACCTCTTCTGTTATCCAACCATTCAAGAATGCATTCTTTACATCTAGTTGAAGTATCTTCCAATTCTTGGAAGAGGCAATACTAAGCAAAACCCTAATAGTAGGCATCTTTGCCACAGGAGAGAAAGTCTCCTCATAATCAATTCCCTGAGTTTGTGCAAAGCCTTTTGCTACAAGCCTTGCCTTATACCTGTTAATTGAACCATCAGAATTCTTCTTGAGTTTATAGACCCATCTTGAGCCTATTACCTTCATGGATGAAGTCTTGGGCACCAAATCCCAAGTGTTGTTTTCCTCAAGTGCTTCAATCTCTTCCTTCATTGCATGCTTCCATTCTGTTTTTGCTTTGGCCTCTTCAAATGATGATGGCTCCTCTTGGTTTATGTCCTGTGCTATGTAGATAGAATGTTTAGTTACTAATGAGGTGTCAAACCCATACCTTTCTGGTTTTTTCTTTTCCCTCATAGATCTTCTTAGGCCATGATGTGATGATTCTGCTTCATGTCCAAGTTCCTGCAATTTTGCTTTACCTTTAGACTTCCATGCTTTGGCCTTTTCCATGTGAGATTCTTCAAAAGTTACAAGAGGTAGTTCACAAGTGAACTTTACATAGTCTTCATTTTAAGGCTTTTTCTATGACTTTGTGGGACTCAAGCCAATACTTAGGCTTGTCATAGACTTGCTCCAACATTTGTAAGTCTGTTAGTTGTGCCTGGAGTTGATGATGCTGCTTCATCAGTGTATCACTTTGTGCTTTGACAGCGAGTAATTCCGTTCCTTTGGCTGAAATCTCTTGCTGGGCCTGGATGAGCTGTGCGGACAATTGTTCACTCATGATTTGAAATTGATTCTTTTCCCGCATGGCCTTGTCGTAATCCGCATCTGTTTCCATCATTTGCTGTTGCGTGTCCATGGCCGTTTGTATCATTTGCTTGACCACAGGTTTTAAGTGAGTAACATCAACATTTAACTAGGTGGTAGGGATGCTAGGTTCTTGGTAACATCTTTCCCTTGTGCCACATGCAACGTAGTATCATGGGGCTGCCGAATATGGAGTTGTATCCTTGGCTCAGCCTCCTTGTGGTCAATCTTACCTTGAGGTGTATCATCAGGTACCTCAATCATGATTGGCTCCTTATTTTGTTGTAGGCCTCCTTCCTGGTGCACCGATGTTTGTATTTCCTCTTTTATAGGTGGCACTGCGTCTTTATTTGTGATTGGAGCTTCCTTGATGCTGATCTTGGATGTATCATTCAATTGAATAATGTGCACTAGTTCAGTGGATTCTTCTATGCCCTTTGCCTGTGCCTGTTGGTTTTCCGGTGTAACTTTTACTTGATTGATCTCTGTCCATTCTTCCTTGTGCATTTCGGTTCTTATGTCAGTATCCAATGTGTCTTTCTCGGGGCTAGATTCTTCATTAGAGCTTGAATCTTCTAATCCCAGTTCTTTGTATCTGGCAGTTTGTTCTGGAGTATGTTCTTTATCTTTTTGTTTCTTTTCCTGGCTTGCCTGTCTATAATGATGACCTTGAACATTTAAATTTACTTGCCTCCGCATATACTGATGCGTTTCTTCCAGGGCTGCAGAGAGGTCTCTTTTCGTAATTGGTTGTTGTGTCGCAGGAATCTTTGGTAAGATATGTGTTCTCTTTGATTGTGGTGTCTCTGAGCTTCTTCCTCTCTTATGCGTATAGTCCCTCTCATGGGTTTCTTTGAACTGGTTCCCACTTCTTCAATAGATATGGTGGTTTTTTTTTTCTTTGGCACAGTCGCTGACTTTGCATATTTTGCTAGCTCTGTTGAGGTTGCCATCAAGCGTAAGCAGTCTTTCATTTCAAGAGCCTCATAAATGAGTAATGTCAATGCTGAACTTCCATTCAAGAACTTTTTCTGACCCCACTTTTTCTTTGCTTCAAATAGGCGGTCTTGAATATAGGGAGTCATGTTTACTTGATTTCCCACCTGTCTCATAGCATGTGAGAGTAATTGCACAACAATCTTTTGAGGTGCTGTGTATCTATGCATACTAGGGAAACCGAAATGTTGGTGAACTAAACGAACAGAGTCTTCAATATCCGTTCTGTTGATTTCAAAAAATGTTCTCTTTTTTGGATCATGACACTCATCCTTGACATTGGTGAGTCCATCTTGGTTCCATCCAAAAGCTCTATTGATTACTTCATGAGTGAATCTAATTGTCTTCCAGGTACCAACTTTGTCAAGTACTCTTGCCTCTGGGACTGATGGCTTATTCGGTACCGACTGGAGTGTATTCATAACTTGTGTACATCTCTGGAAATCTGGCAGATAGATTGGCAGTCTTAGGAATGCATCAATTCTTGCTTGTGTCCAGACATCTGTCATGCGCGGTAATCCTTGTATGAGAGTCTTGAAATCTTGTGACATGATAGGAAAGTAATGATCCCTATCCATGATCTTGATGGTTGCCATAAAAAGAAGCTCAGACACTGGTTGATCATCAAGGAACCAATGAACTCTTGCCTTCGTGATTGATTCCAAGGGAAGAAGCAGGACCTCTTCCTCTTGCATAGCCTCAGAATTGGATGATGCCATCTGCACTCAATATAGAGCAGTAATTAGTGGCAAGATGGTATCAAGAATCATCCTTTATTTATCCTTCATTAGATTGGCAACGCTCCGCATGAATTGTGTCGTCCCTTCCCCGTGGGTGTGAGAAAGGTAATACCTAGAATTTTTCATAATTTTATATATTTTTATGTTTTTGTCTGAAAGAAAAACAGAAAAGTTAGTTCATAGACAAAGCAGTTATTGAATCTTGAGTGATTTTATTAGATTATGCACAAGTGCTCTCCTATTTCCCGAGAGGGGAATGTGCTTCACTATCCTGAAGTAGAAGAAAAATGTGTCAAATACTTGGCCTTGTAATGTGACCCTATCATGCATACTTTGGGCTCCAGTAACTCCACATGTGAGCAACTCGAATTATTTGGTTGATGCGTACAGCTTGTCTTGCCTTTCGGCATCCAAATCTGCGTTACTCCATAGGGATAGTCTGTATTCCTAGCATTCCTAGAGAATGTAGTGCTTTTCATGTAGTGCTTTTGCTTCATCCGCTGTGCGAATCTCTGAATGATTTTTGTTGCATGGTGCGGTTCTTGCTTTGTCTTGTAGTGGTTTATCTTCGGTCGTTTTGCCTTTAGATCATACTGATTCTCCTTGTGCCTTGGCTCGTCCTTTTTGATGATTGTCACTTGAGCACATGAATTGGGAATCCATATTCGTGTTCGGGCCTACTGGGCGTCTATCACCTTCTTCGAAATCCATACTCTCTCAATTCTTTGTGGACCTAGGTGTCCAAAGTGATTTGCATGCTTGTTCTGTGGTTCTTTCTGATGTCGATAGTGGTTCTATTGCTGAAGATATGCCGTCACTTGATCTTTTCTGATCCAAGCCTTCCTAATGTAGGGAATAGGGTATATTCCAATGTGTTCAGTTTCGTGATAGTCTTGCTGACTAGTCTCTCTTGTGCTTGGTTCCTCACTGATGCTGTTAATGGATAGAACACTAATCTCGTGATCTACTGGATTAGAAGATTGTGTGCAATCGAGATTCGGTGTATCCTCACATGAAGTACTCGATGAAGGGGATTCCAGAGTGCGAGGTAACATACATTCATCATCAAGTTCATTGGAATGAGCTTTTGGGTCTATACATTTGGCTGTGATCGATCGTTCATCTAATATGTTGAATACCTCACGATGGCCTATCTTGGCCGAGATGTATCCTAGTGCCAACTGAATAGTCACTTCATACTCGTATATCCAATCTTGACCTAACACAAGCTCCTCTAATAAGTCCTGATCGTGGCATACTAAGAGTTTCTGTTCCATTGTGTTGTTTCCGTGATGTAGAGGTAAGGTAATCTCTCCTATACATTTGGTAATCTTTCCTCCTATTCCAATCAGTTGTGCCTTAGAAGGACGTAATTCATCCTTGAGCTTTTGGCTCAACGAATACTTGATACAACTTATGGCTGCTCCTGTGTCAATGAGAGCATCCACTAAGTGGTACTCTTCTGTTCCAGCTCCCAAATTCAAATAAGGTTGCGTCCTTTGCTGACTTAGGTTTTCAGTGGCTCTAAAGTTAGCCATTGGGATGAGTTCTTCTCCTTGTCGATATCTCTCGTCTCTCGCTCTCATCCACTCTTTCCGTTTCCGGATTCGTTCTAGTGCTTCTTGTATAGCTTCTTCTCGTATTCTTTCTTCCTCTATGCATCTATTCTTACCCATTATTAGTCGTGACATTATCTCTTCTGTCAATGGCTCTAAATATTTTTTCACTCCACATCCACTGATATAGTTTGGTAATACTTCTCCATCTAGGGTTGCTAAGCTGATGGCTCCACTGGTAGATATACGATTGATGATCAATGGGCCATATCCTCTTTTTTGTAGTTTCTTCGCGTGTTGTTTCAAAGTATAAACCAAAACTAGATCTCCTTCCTTCAAATTTTTATCTTTAATATGAGCATCAAAATATGCCTTCTGTCGCTCACCATGATCGATATGTGATAGGAAATCACCAATTGCATGACTAGCACCTGACCTATGAATAATATCATACTCAAATTCTTGGAGTAATTAGGACCCATCTCGCAAGTCGGCCTACAAAATTCTGTTGTTTCACTAGACATAGTAGTGCACTATGATCAGCATAAAAAGTAAATGATTTCCCTAATAAATAATGTCAGAATGTCTTAATAGAATATATTAAGCCCAAACGTTCACATTTTATAGTAGAGTAGTTCTGTTTCGTAAAGGTCAATCTTCTCCTAGCATATGTTGGCAGTACATACGACAGTAGCCAGAGGCATCGATGTAGAGGAAGCATGTAAAGAGGGGAGTGCAGTGAGTTGCGAGGGCCAGACACTTCATTTTTTTCAAGAAATATACTTCATGATATTCCCTTCAAACTTTAACCAGTGATTATTATCACTCTTGTAACATATATACCATAAAACACCCAACCTTGTATATAGCAGCTCCATTTTGTGCAAGACAAGGAGTCCTTGAGTTTGAGGAGCTTATGTATAATGACCATACCAATTTTGGTAATTTGTAGACTTCATTTAGACCCCCAAATGACTATGAGAATCTATTTTTTAACTATGCCAGACACTAGGTATGAAACCGGTCAAAACTAGTCTAGAATATATAAAAAAAGCTAGAGACCTCATTTTTGAGGTTGGCTTGTATGAGCTTGTAGTCTTTTGGAGAGCTTGTAATAGTGTTGAGTAATAGAGCTTGTTCATGACCTTTGATGAAGAAGCCTAGCTAGTCCCTCAACCCCAACCTCAATCACCACCTGCAAGTGAAACAATCATTGTCGACTCCCTCCCAAAATCCTCAACATCCCTACCTACAACAACCATTGAAATCACCTCCACATCAACTGAAACTCTTCCCTCTCCTATACATCCAACTTCCCCAGTACACCCTAGCTCACCTCCATTATCCCAATCCATATTTAATGGTTGCAATAGATGCCATAGCACCTCTAGTACCCTAGAATACCTAAAACCTTTACACTTGTTACCTCAACCACAATTCCCCCATCCCATTTAATCCTTTCCTCACCCTTTCCCTTTCTTCCTTTCCCCTTCCTCCATGACCTATTTTCCCATTTCCCCCACCAATGACCTTTTCACCCATATCCCCTCCCAATCCGATTCCATCACCTATATCTTCTCCTCTACACCACCAAATCCACGAAACTCAATAGGTCATATATTCCTCCACGTTTGTAAATCCCATGTTCACACCCACTCACACACCCACAATCACACCATTTTTCACCATTCATGTATTGTGGGGAACCAAAGCAACCTGAAAGTGAAAAGTGAGAGAAAAACAAGAAGTAGGGTAAGTCAGGGGAGCCAATAGAACCAAGAGAAGAACTAGCAACTAAGTGATGAATGAACTTGAGGTCGGATGGGTGTTAAGGAGTTGAAGAAGCATCATCTCATCGATAGGAAGTGCAAACCAAACAAGCCATCATTCTTTCTATGCTAACACATCTAGTGACTTAGAGGATAAAATGCCCATGGCCTCTAAAGACATGCATAGCTCAGTCCCAAGGGAAGGCTTTATGTCCACTATGGAGGGAGAATACTGAACATCCCTACAGTATCTATCCACCAACCTACAAGGAGTACCCATTTACCTCGATGGTCTAAATAGGTCAGTAGCATGAACGGTAAAGACTATGGATTCAAAAATAGTTCCAAGCCCGTTGTGAAGTATGAAGGTGGAGTTTACATGGACAAGATGGGATAGATCTATGTAGTAACCAAAAAGCTAGACCAGATTAATGTCAAAGGAGATGACACTATGACTACTGTAGCTCAGTGATGAGTAGCACCTCCTTTAATGTCAATCCGGGAAGACGTGAGGATGGTATGAAGACCTCGAACAAGTGACGGCACAAGTGCGTGAGTGAGAAGCACACAAACATGCACACACATACACACACACGCGCACACACGACAAGACAAAGAGAGAGAAGCAATGGAGTTCTTAGATTACTTTCAAGAAACTCTTACAAGTTCGTTTCAATTACAATCTTTTTTCAAAAATGAGCTCTCTAGCTCCTTTTATAGTTTTTGACTAGTTTTGGCCTTGTTCAGACCTATTGTCCGGCCTAGTTAAAAATTAGGTTCCAGGGCTTATTAGAGGGCTCAAACGAGATCTAAAAAATGTGAAAATTGGCAGGTAGATACTTCTAAAGCTCCTCAAGCTCAAGGACTCCTTGGCTTGCACAAAATGGAGCTACAAAAAGATGAAATGGTATTTACAATGGTGTTTAGTGATGAGAATCACTTTTAATTGGTGTAAAGGTTTTGAAAAATTAAAGGGTTGCCTTAGTGCTAGATTTGCGTGAATGCTCATACTTGCTTCTTCATGAAGAGAATTATTGGCCTACTTGCCAGATCTTCTTTGACTGCCATGTCTGCTTGTGTTGTCCCTTCGCTCTGACTCTCTTCGTCTTGTGGCTCCTTCGGTTCCCTGACTGCTGCCAACACCCCCCCCACTCTCGCGTCTGTCGCCCCTGACAGACCCTTGTCTAGAGGATTTTTGAACATAGTATTGGACGACATCGGAGGCTAGGTGGTGTGCTTCGAGGCGCAAGCCGCGTGCTAGATCTGTGAGCAAATCATCCCAATTCACAGGTCCGGGAACATCGGGATGAGGCACCCTCAATTGTTCTGAGTAAATGGTTCTCTCCACAGCAAATAATTGGAGGAGATGTGATGGTCTGGGTATAAAGATTTCGGAGTGATATTCCTAGAATCCTGTGATGAACATCTCCTCAAATGTCTGTTTAAAGCAGGCTGGGAGGTACTTGATTCTGGCGTGCCAAGCATATATTACTTCAATTGACGGGGTGGTACTCATATCGTACACTAGATCCTGGTTTCCTGTCACAAAGCCTGCACCTGAGAAGTGAGGGTCCTTAATGTTCTTAAACGTCCTGAAAGTGATCAGCATTAATTCAAATATTTTCATACACATCTGGGCCATCACATCAGGATTATTGCGTAGCCGAGTACTCCAATGACGGATTGTAGAAATCATGTAGTTGACCGTGGGGGGTCCTCGTGGAGGTGCTAGGTAAACATAATTCAACCATTTTGCACAGGCTTTGATGTCCGTCACCAGGTTCGGACCATTTCTGGATACATTTCCAAAAGCCTGATTCTCCAGGTGGGTTGATGGATGGACCCACGCTGAGCACTTTCCGGTATATCATCTGGACCAAATTGTGTAGCAAATGTGGGAGGCTTGCCACATTGTCGTTGAATCTCCGCGTTGTAATCGGCCAAAAGTATACAGAATGGCACATATTGGTCATTATTGGTGCCGATCCATCTATGATGAGACATGCTTCTGAAATATTCAGACTTTATGACAGTTTCTTCTAAGTTCGCTAGTGATTGGATCTGAATGGCCACCCGTTCTTCGTGGGTGTTTGCTGTCCTTTCCAGTGTCTGAAGCCACTCGGGTGCTTCCACTTCCAATGTGTCTAGTCCCTCTGAGGTTCGTCGCCCGCCTGGCATTGGCATAGGAACATATGGTTCTTCGTACGAATCATCTACCTCAATAGGGACCAACTCTTCTTGCTCTGGTTCTACCACTAGAGATGGCTGCCTCTCGTATGTCAGTAACCTCTGCTGTAATTCTGCTACCTGCTCAGTTAAGGCCTTTACTTCGTCTGAGGTGGAGGTTGATGGGACACTCTTCGGTTGTTGCTCCTGTTCCTTAAGTCTGCTCTGAAGTGTGTCACGCTCTCTTTCCAAGTTATCATGGGCTTCCAGGAGATCTGCATAGCTTTCCAAAATGGTTTTCGTCTCCATGGGAACTGCTTTGAACTGCTCTGGATCTATCTCGTGAGGGGAGCCTTCCATTGCCGCTTCCAGATTCTCTTCATTTTGTTTTTGCAGTCTCTTGTTCTCCTCCAGTGTTGTGGCCATATATTTCCTTAGTAGCGTCAAGTTGCGTCTGACTCGTAGGTTATCGGCCTGGTATACTTCGAGCAAGGCTTCTAGTTGTTTGACACCTGATTCTGTCGATGGTTGTGGTGCCTCCAATAGTGTTTGGTGAGCCTGCTCAAGCGTTGTATAGCGTTGATTCACTTCTGCATTTTCCTCTTGTAGAATGTGAAATTGCCTTTGTAAGTTCTGGTGGTGTGTTGTCAGTTGTTGATACCGGCCGTCCAGAGCTCTGTACTCATTCTGAAGCTGATATACACATTGATTTAATGCTAAAAATATGCTATTTACATTAAATGATGCTGGGAGGGGTGAAGATGCAGGGGGAATGGGGGCGGGAAGGGGAGTTGTGAATGATGTGGATGCAAGTGGAGATGTGGGTGGAGGGGGTATGGGAGATGAAGGTGGCATGGGGGGAGGGAGCGGTGCTGTGGCAGGAGATGTTTCCATAGTGTCAATTGTTTGAGTGACAGTGTAGATGGGGATAATGAGTGGAGTGGATGTGACGTCAGTGAAAAGAGTGGTGAAAGTGGGCATGGTGACTCCCCCGAATTGGATTCCCAGGGAGAGTGGAATTCCCATGACAATGGTGGTGGTAGTGAGTGTGGTGGTGCTAGTGTCATGTGGTGGAGTGAGTTGTGTAGTGAGAGGTGGGGAGGGTGGTGACAGTGGTGCTTCCTGATGTTCGTCTGCTTGCGTTGTCTCTCCTGGTGCTGATACATTGATATGAATTTGTTTCCCGGACCTCATGGGACGAGCGGGAACCCTCTTCTCAAATCTGTGAATGTAGGCCATTGCCTCATGGATGGCCTCATCCAATCCTACTGCATCGGCATGAAGGTTTATGGACTCAATGAACAAATCGTCCACACCTTCCTCAGCTAGCAACTGGTTCATGAGTTTCTTGCCCGATTCCAGTGACATCTTATGCTGTTCTTGAACTAGTTGCATGGTTCGATATAGTCTTTTGATTTGTGCCGAATACGCAGGGGCACTTGCCAGCTCTGAAATCTCGTCATATTCTTGTTCCTCATAGGCTTCTTCTTCTTGTTCTATCTCTTGTTCCTCGACTTCGACTTCTACCACTTCTGGTCGGGTGGGGGCTGCTGTTGTTGTCTGGGGTTGTGGTTCCTGAGCACGTTCTGTTTCCGTCTCGAGATTAGAATCATAGATCAGTCGGGCAACTTCTTCATCCGTGAGATCATTTAGAGTAAAACCCTGTGGGAATTCCAGATCTGATGGGACGGGTGGAAATACCAGATTAGGTCCATCTGTGCTTGGTCTTGGTAGCCGGATTGTGAATGGCCTAACGCGTCGTGTCTGGGGAGGGGTAATTTCTGGTGTAGTGGTGGCTCCCCTTGGTTGAGCACAGGGTAATTGTACTCCCCCCCTCATCTTCTTTGATGGGGGACCTGCTGCTGATAGTCTTCTCTGAAATTCCTGGGTGCGGGGCCATATGAGTGCCCGCTGAATAGGCACGTCATAGGCCAGACATCGGTAGATTATCTTTGTTAGAGCGCAACATCCATGAAGCACATTTTTCTGCTTCTTGTTCCACCTTTGATGGGCCAGGTGGATCTGTTCTATGATCCAGTGTGGCACATTGATGGGAAGGCTTTCTGTCTCTGCCAGATACAAGCTGAACCATATTTTCTTTGGGGGCATTGTGAATCTTTCCTGGGCGGGGAAAGCAAAATGTTGCATGACGGTCCGCAGGTGAAGGGCAATGGTAGGTGTCATCGTGACCATATCCTTCAGCTTATTAAGATCTTTGTGTTTCATTCGACCTGGAACCATGGTTTCCTTTTCAGTGGGGATGTGCATGCCATACATGCCCAACGCTTCTCGTACCAGATTAAGGGTCAGCTTGAATCTTTTAAGCTCATGACCCGGCAGCAGTGAGGGTAACACAAAGGTGCTGACGCCTCCCTTGGCCCTGCTTGGCGTGATGGTACTGATAAGATATGAACATCGTAAGAAATCCGGCTTTGGTAAGTGGGCCCTGAAATAACTGTCCACACCGGCTTTAGTCCATACTGATCGCATGACTTCGGCGTTCTGATAGCTTTCAAACTCGCGCGTGAAAAAGTGGTAACGTCCCCATTTACCATTAAATTCCAATTCAGCTTCCCAGAAATAGGTTCCATCGCCCAATGGTCCAGCGACATCACTGAACCAATGAGCGTGTTTACCCACTTGCGAAGTGTGCCCTTGAGGAGGATCCTGAATGGGGAGCACATGCACAGCTTGAAGTTCTTGCGGCCTTGCGGTGAGATGTGGCTCGAGGAGGAGTGTTTCTATGTCCACAATCTGTGCACCGGATCCGGCTTGGGAACTGGCACCTCCTGCTTCTGCCATGGCCCTGCTTGCTGGTTGGTTCTGTGAGAATATAGAACCACGTGTTAACATCGTAATGGACAGAATAAATCCGTTGTTGTCCCCGTTACAACATTAACATGAGGTAGATGATGAGTTAGTGGTTAGTAAGTGCACGAAGACAGTGTGTGTAGTTAATGCTTGGGTAGTCCTAGGAAACTAATGCAGTTAGTAAGTGAGGATGAATTCACAAATTGGGGTCGGGGGGTTTATTACAGGTCTTAGGCTGCCAAATGCAGTGGATGGGTTTTGCTCTTGGTTTCGTAGAGACTCTAGAGAGCTTTATAGGTGTATTGGCTTGGAAATGAGGCCTTTTAGGAACCCATTTACAAGCGATTAGGTTCGTGCTCATGGGCCTTGGTGTGTTCCTGAGTGTTGAAAACGAGTGGATGCCGGCTGTGCGAGTGAATGGATCATGCTGTATAGGATGTGGTCTTGGTGTAGCTATTTGAGCCCGCAAACAAGCCTTAGGCACCCAAATTTGTCTTGATTGTGGGCTAGCCTTCATCGACTTCTTGGGCACCCAAATAGATTTCACATTAGCAGATGAATTTATGAAAGACTTCTTATTAGTGTCGTGTTGTTGATTACTAATAAGAGGCTTTGCCCATGTGGTTGGCTTGAGTGCAACCGGGTGTTCGCCTTTCCGCACCCACACTTGGTTCACTTGCTGAGACATTTTGCTACGCAGGTACTTTTGATCTCCGGCATAGGTAGTACTCTGCTTCTTCTGCCTTTGATCCACCTTTGGTGGCTGCCTCCTTCGGGCCTTTGGAAAAGAAGGGAGTTCCGTTGCATCCCTGACTCCTTGTTTGAGAATATCCTTCCTCTGCAACACATAGTTTTGGACAAGAACAGCATGGTCAACTTCATGTGCACCCCTGGAGGGACCAGGAGTCCGTGCCTTTCCTAGTTCCTTGAGTGCTCCATTATCTAACTCTACTGTAATTCGACTATGATTGACCCATACCTGAAGAAGTCCACTTCTTAGGTTTAAGTTGACTGCTTGGTCATAGATCTAGTCTTGACCCAAGATAAGGGGTTCCGTGAGGTCCTCATCTTGACACACTAGTACTTTAACTGTCATTGCCTCCTCATGAATATAGAGGGGAAGTTCCACTTCGCCCATGCAAGGGGTTTCCACGCCTCCCAATCCTATGAGATATGCTTCCACAGGATTGACAGTTAACTGCAACTCTTGACAGTAAGACAACTTAACAGCACTAGTGGCTGCACCTGAGTCAATCAAGGCTCTTACGGTCCTTGCACTCTTTCCTTGTCCTATATCTAGGGTTATGAAAGGACGTCGATCAATTATTCTATGCGAGCTTGTTCCTGCAACTTCACACATGGCCATATGATATCCTTGATCTGCATAGTCATTTGTTCTAGGCTGATCTCTACCTTGCCTTCGTAACTTCATCCTTCTGATGCGTTCTAAAGCTTCTGCTTGAGCTTCTTCTCGAATTCGCTTTTCTTCCTCTTTGCGTTTCTTAGCAGTGTTGAGTCGGCTGAGCATTTCCTCCGTGAGGGGTTCCTGATACAACTTGACTCTGCAACCGCTAATATAGTTTGGGAGAACATCACCCTCTAACGTGGCTAGTTGTACTGCTCCACTCGTGGAGATCCTATTGATGATCATAGGTCCGTAGCCTCTCTTTTCTAGCTTCCTTGCATGTTGCTTCAGTGTATAGACTAAAACTAGATCTCCTGCTTTCAAGCCCTTATCCTTCACATGGGCATCAAAGTATGCCTTCTGTCTCTTCTTAGCTGCATATATTCCTGCAGCTGCTCTCAGTCTTGTTTCTCCTAATCGTTCAAGGTCAAAAAGTCTAGAGGAGAGTTCATGACCCGTCCACTCGTGCTCTTGTGCTACTTTCAATGTAGGAATTAAGAAGTCCAAGGGTAGCACAGCGTTTTGGCCAAATACCATCTGAAAGGGGGTGGCTTGGAGTACCGTTTTGTAGGCGACTCGGTATGCCCAAACAGCATGGTGTAGCTGCTTGTCCCAATCAGAGCGTTTCGTGTTCACTAATTTTGTCAGTACATTGCATAAGATCTTATTGGTGCTCTCAGCCTGTCCATTAGCTTGAGGGTGATAGGGGGCAGACTTCTTGTGTATTACCAAGAATTCTTGGAGTAGATTCTCAATCACTTCGTTCAAGAAGTGAGTGCCTCTATCACTTACTAGCTCTATAGGTAGCCCATATCTTGTGAATACATTTTCAAACAAGAATTTAGCAGTTGTCTGAGCGTCATTCTTTGTCGTGGCTTTTACCTCTACCCACTTAGTTAGATAGTCTATTGCAACAATGATGTATTCCGCATGAGAACCCTTAGCTGGGGGATTAATAGGACCTACGAAATCTATTCCCCACTTAGAGAACGCACGTCCACCCATCATAGGTTTCAGTGGCATCTCATCTTTGCGTATGGGATACTGAGTTCGCTGACAGACATCACACCGTTTCACATAGGTATGTGCATCCATGTGAAGGGTCGGCCACCAAAAGCCCGCAAATAGTATTGCCTTGATCACCCGATCTGGTCCAAAATGTCCTCCTGCTACACCTTGGTGAGCAGTTTCCAAGATCTTAAGATATTCACTTTCATGGACACATAGTCTCAGGTAACCATCTTTACCACGCTTGTATAGATTATCACCAATGAGTGAGTAATCCTGGGCTTCTTGTTCTAAACTCCTTTTCCTAGCCAGAGTCATGTCTGGAGGGAATGTTTTCGTCCTCAGGAAGGATACTAGTGGTTCACTCCAATCTGGCACTATGGACACTTGATAAAGAGTGGCATGATCCACAGGTGGTTTAGTGCAACAGATTGGGCATTCCTTGCACAACCTTTGGACATCAGCTTCCATAGTTGGCCAATGCACTCCAAATCTCCTTAGCGTCTGTAAGGTTCGTTGCTTTGAGTAGTGTTGCTCTAATGCACCTACATGTGCTAACTGCAACCATTTATTGTACTCGTCCTCTTCTACGCAACAAGCTAAGATCCCTTGATCTGTGTGCTTGTACACACTTCCAGCCATGATGTGGTACTTTTGGGCTTTTACAACCTCTCTATTCCGTGTGTTTACCACTAGGTGATTAGGTCCGTATGTCAATACTGGTACCAATGGCTTAGCCCACTGCGGCACCACTTCCAAATTAAACAAGTAAGCATCAGGAAGGTCATCTGATACTCCTTGTGGGGCTTCTCCCGATGTGAGCCTAGAGAGATGATCTGCTCTTAAATGAGTCCTACCTTTCCTTACCACAACCTCAAAGTCATATTCCATGAGCAAGAGAAACCATCTCACTAATCTTCCTGTATTGCATGGTTTGTTTACGAGGTATAGCAATGCCTGATGATCAGTAAAAAATTTAAACTTATTTGCAAGCAAATAGTGTCTAAATTTCTTCACTGCATATACCATGCCTAATCCTTCTCGCTCTGTAGTGGTGTAATTCCGTTCAGCCGCATTCAATTGTCTACTGGCATAGGCAATTGGAAGATCCATATTACCTTCACCAGTAGGTTGTGCAAGCACACATCCAATGGCGTAATTGGATGCATCCACGTGAACATGGAATGGCTTATTCCAATCTGGTGTGGTCAAGATTGGTGCTGAACATAATCTTCGTTTAAGCTCCTGGAAGGAATTCTCACATTCCTCCGTCCACTCAAAGTTAGTCAGAAGTCCGTACATGGGCTTTGCAATGACAGCATACATGTGAATGAATCTTCGGTAATAACCACAATGCCCCATGAAAGCTTGTACTTCCTTGACATTCTTTGGCCTAGGTAGCTCTGCTATAGCTCTCACTTTCTCTTCATCAGTAGATATGCCATTCTTTGACACTATGTGTCCTAGAATCTTGCCTTGCCTGACCATAAAAACGCACTTTTCTGGGTTCAGGCAGACTTGATATTCTCTACATTTGTCAAAGATTTGCCTGAGTTCGGGGATATGGGTTTGCCTAATGTTCGAATGAGCACAAAGATCATCAACATAGACTTCTAAGTTCTTCCTCAGGAACTCTTTAAACACATGGCACATCAGTCTCTGGAAGGTGGCTGGTGCGTTGGTAAGCCCAAAGGGCATTACTCTAAAAGCAAAAATGCCCCATTCTGTGGCAAAAGCCATTTTATGCTGATCCTCTGGAGCTATGGCTACTTGATTGTAACCCGAAAATCCATCAAGGAAGCTGTACACTTCCTTGCCTGCCACTCTTTCTAAGAGATGTTCTATGATGGGAAGCGGATAGTTATCTCGAATCGTGGCTGCATTAACCTTTTTCAAGTTAATGCACACACACAGCTTGCCATTCTTCTTGGGCACCACTACGATGGGGGATACCCATTCAGTGTGCTCAATTTCATAGATAAATCCAGCTTCAACCAGTCTATCTATCTCTTCTTTGATCTTAGCAGCGTAATTATCGTTATATGTATAGGGCTTTTGCTTAGAGGGTTTAGCATCTGAGGTCATGGGGATGGTGTGTGAGCATATGTCCGGGTCAACACCTTTCAAATCCTTGTAACTCCAAGCGAAGACATCTCTGTATTCTCTCAGCAAGGCAATTAACGCCTGCTCTTCTTCTTCTGTTAGGTCATGGCCTATGTACGTGCATCTCTCCTCTCCTTCTTCTAGGGCCACTACTATTTTCTTGGTGGTTTCTTTGTTATCATAGGCTTCTCCTGATTGTGCCTCTCGTTTAGGCATTCTTATCATGACTCTCCTGTCATCTATCTCATACTTCTTAAAATTTTCTAGAACCTCAAACAAAGATTCTTCCTCTTCTCGTGAGACTTCTCTCTTCTTTCGTTTTTTTCCTTCTTCCTTCGGGGTCACATGTGTTGCTAATCTTACATCATTTGTAAGCTCTCCATGTCTCTGGGGTTGAAATTCTACTTCATGGAAGTATTCTTCATCTGATGCAAAAGGTGGATCCATAATGATTGACTCTAGATCGGAGTCACTTGCATCCTCAAATGCATCAGGGCTAGGTTCGCATTCTTCTAGAACTGCCTCTCCCATGATTGGCTCTATGGAGAAGATTGAAATGTCATAGCCATCCTCATCACAGTGAGGTGTCCATTGTTCCTCATTGATGGCTACATCCATGGTTGCTAAAATTTCTGCCCAGCCGTGAGGTTCAAATTCTTCGTCTGGAAAAACTACAGGTGCATAGGATGGGTCTTGAATTGATCTATGGTTTTCTTTTGCACCTACCTCTCTGGCTTTTTCTCTCTTCTCTTCGTCTACTGCTACTTTGCACATCCATAAGTGGGTGTCTTCATGCATCCAAGAGGATCCTGACCCAATGGAATGCACCGATTCCGTTTCATCTTTGGCTCTATGGATGGGGTTCCATTGGATGGGAGGTACATCTCTATGAGAGTAATATTTGAGATTTACTTTGGTTGTAACACCTAAGTGTTGCAAATACAAGGAATTGGTTCCCCAGTCCTGTACCACTTGCAACTGTCGCATAAATGGTCTTCCCAAAATCATCTCATAGGCATGATTTTTGCTGAAGTCACATATAGCAAATGTATGCTCAAACTCGACACCACAGGTGGTGAGAGTTATTCCTTCTAGCAATCCTAAGGGTCTCTCAATATGACCATCGGCCATCTGCAATTTCATTCTCGTTGGCCTGAGTGCTGGCTTGCCCCAACGCTTCCATAGGGAAGTGGTGGCAATTGCAACTCCGGCACCTGAGTTCAAAATTGCCTTGGTGGTGTACTCCTGGTATGTAATGGGAAGATAGGTGTTCCCTTCTTCATCTTCACACATGTCTCCTATCTTATCCAAGGGTATTTCTGGCACTGTTCTCTGGGATCCTACCTGGGAACGAGGTTTTGCTATCTCTGGTACTTGTTTGGCGACATGTTTCCATAATTCAGGTCTAACCTTGAGTAGCTCTTCTAACTTGAGATTGCACTGCACGTTAGTGTTCTTCACTACCTCAGTGTTCCTAGGTATGACTGAATCTTCGTTTCTTACCATGACTGTAGGTGCTCTCATACAGGTGGACCTTGCTTCCCATGGGCCTGTGAAATGGGGTAGTTCTTGTAAAGAATTAGACTCGAAGTCTAATCTTTCTTGAGATTGGATACTCTCCTGCTCTCCATAAATGGATGGGATGTCTTGTGGGAATTGGTCATGTGCATCATCCACAAGTTCAATAGGAGGAGGGACTTTACTCTCTTTAGCCCATTTGTCTTCTTGAATCTCTCGTAGGAATTCTGGTGTAAATCGATTCATAGAAGATGATGTGTCTGGCTCCGTAGAGTTAGGCACATAGGCTTCAGGCACATAGGCTGCTTGAGAAGGAATGCTTACCCTTTCACTTACCTTGCCCTTGTGTTGAAAGGCAGGTTCCTTTTGTGATTGTGCCATCAGATTCTTTATTCTTTCTAGGGAGGGGGGGTTGTCTGGTTCAGTGGAATTGGCCACATAAACTTCCGATGGGGAATGGGTCATGTTTTTGCTTGCTTTATCACTTTCTTGATTTTTTTCTTCCTTGGCAGATCTTGCAATTATGCCCTCTAACTTCTCTAGAAGTCCATCCAAGTGTAATTGCGTCTTGGCTGAGCTCGAGTAATTGAAAAGGCGACTGGCTTCAAACATAGTCTGAGCCAATGCGACCATTTTTGCGCAAAGCTTGGTTCTTTCTATCTCTAGGTCAGCTCTAGGGTAACACTTGTCATGATCCGTGACATTTGGCCCTTCTTGGATTCTGGCTTGATATGCTTTAAGCATCATGTCTATATCTTCAGGAGTGGGATCAGCTAATACTGATCCTACTCTAGGGGGTGGTGGAATCATATGAGGTGGGTCGGAAGGTGGCGGTTCGGATGGCGATGGGAATGGTGGTGGTGGGATAGTGTGAGAGGGGGTTTGAGAGGTGAGTTCAGTTATCCTGGCTTTGGTTTCTCTTATGCTTTCCTCGAGTTCACTTATCTTTTTAGCCCATTGTCTTTTCATTCTTTCCCGACTATCTTTCCACGCTCTAGTCCTTTTCTTTGTTATGCTCTCGGTTTCACTAGCCTCTGGGTTCTTATCCTGGTTTACTCCTGGGTTTTGCTGCAATGCCTGAGCTCTAGTTACTACCTGTACTGGTGCGGTGGACGTCACACTTCCTGTGGAGTCTACCACCAACCCAATAACGTTGATAGGCGTGATTTTTGGCATATTATTGGGGTCCTTTGGGCAATCTCGTAAGAGATGCTCTTTTCCACAATCTTGGCAAAAGCCTTGGATCGTCACTGACTGGGTTTGTGTAGGTGGAGGTAGGGGGCAATCATGAATGAGGTGATCTCCTTGGCATCTGTAGCACGGTCCTCTTGGGAATGGAGGTCTTACTTGCCTAGGTTGAGGCCTAGGGTTGGGGTTTGCATACATGACGTTTGTGTAATCTGACTCCCAACTAGGTTCATTCGGCTCTTCGCTGTAATAGGACTCACCATGTTCTGGAGACTGCATGTAGTACGCCTGGGGACTATCAACATGTGTAGAATCAAAGCTATGGTCACTCGGGTCACTTTCAGAAAGCAGTGGTGTTACAGGGACAATAGCTCTATTCAGGTTCTCTTCTGCAGCTGCATATTTTACTGGGATCGCATTAGCTGGGGCAGGGGGTTGTTGAGCTAACACAAGCTGAGGCCTTTGTTGGTTTTGGTAGGGTTGCTGATACGGTTGTTGTGGCCTGCCATATGGTTGTGGAGGGTATGGGTTCTGGTACCTTCCTTTGAGGGTATGGCTGAGGGTACGTCTGCCTAACGGTTTGCTTATTGTAGGGGCAATCTTGTGCGGTGTGATTGGTGTACCTTCGTTCTATGGTGCAGTACTGACTACTAGGATTCACTTGGGGTTGGGCCATAATGGGACAGACATTTGCCATGTGGTCGCCGCCACAAGTATAGCACCTTTTCACAGGGGCAAACCTTGGGATTTGTTTGCTAGTTACACCTAATTTCTGAGCTACTTTCTCTGCAAGTTCCTCGATTGATGTGGATTGCGTGGAAGAGAGGCTAGAGGCACTATCCGAATCTTCGTATATCTTAGCAAGCTCTAACTCCTCCCCTAGGTTATCCTCGATGTCAATGCACATGCGCACACACTCTTCTATGGTCCTAGGGTCTTTCAAGTACACATATGATCTTAATTTGGTACTTAGCAATCCATCCAAGAATAAGGCCACTTGCTTAGCTGGTGTAGGTAGCTCCGAAACAGGGCATCTTTCTAAGTATTGTCTAAATCTTCTTCCTGCAAGTCTCACAGTTTCTTGAGGGGTTTGCTTGAAGTTGTGAATCAGCGAGGAGGTATTATGCCTTATGCCACTTTTAGAGAATTCAATAATGAAAGCCTCTAGGAGTTGGTCTATGCTCCTGAACTGCCTCTCATTTAGTGGCTGAAACCATGTCAGGGCAGTGTTCCTAAGGGTCAGACCAAAGGCATTGTATTGCGTGAATAGATCCTCCACTTGTTCAGCTCTCAAGACTTGTCTAAACTCAGCCACATGATCGTATGGATCTCCCGTGCCATCGAAGTAGTTCTTCATGGACTTAACTAGCTGAGTCGGTCTCAACGTCCTTGTGTGCTCTCTAGGTCGTGGTAGAGGGAACTCATCCGCATTTCTCTGCTTCCTGTGAGCTCTAAGTACCTCAGGTTCTACTCTATTTGTTTCCGTCCTCGTTCTTTCTCTGCCCACTGGGTTGGCAAAGCTTACTTCTGGTCTATCTCTACTTGTATCTCTTTGCATTCCATGAGCTTGGGATGTTCCCGCACCAGGGGGACCATAGGATACATTCGATCTTGGTTGGGGGAAAACGAATTCACCCTTCCAAGTGTAAGCATGCCTATCATGTTCTGTTACCACAAAGATCCTCTCCGAAGCGTGATCTAAGTAGGTCACTCTACCTGGGCTATCAGGATCCTTAAACTCATAGATCATGATTGTTCCTATATCAGTTGGCTGATCAGATTTGTACCTCCAAAAGGCTTTGTCAACCTCTCGATTGAGAAGCAGATCTATGCTCTTGTTGTCTTGGGGAACCCACTCAGGTGTGATAATCCTAGTGAGAACAGATTTGCCTCGGGGGGTTCTAGGTTCTACACCCATGTTTCCTTGTTCCAAGTCACCTAAGTCCGCTTCTGAGATCACATTTCCGAATTCGTCCGTCCTATCTGGATGACTGGTGACTACGTTTATGGTTCCTTCTTTGTCCAGGTATGCTCCGTTTTCAAACTTGACAGCTGGGTGCTCTAATCCTATGGATTGGTCAGGGTTTTTAATCTGGACCACGGATCTTCCTAGGCCGTCCTCATAGATGCTGGCACCTAATCGATTGGTCCTAAGGTATTCCAACTGTGTTTTGTAAGGGCCTTCTATCCTGTGCAAGTATGGCACACCTGAACTTCCCGTAGGTCTGTCCATGCCTTGAGACATCTCTGATTCACTGGTATCAGAGCTAGGGTAATGCGAGTGGTGACTCAACTGCTGGGCCCAAGACCTCGCAGTATGATTGACACTAGCCTCTGAAGACCTAAGGCTTTGTCTCTCTCTTACTAGGTGTCGTCCTGATCTAAGGTTCATATGCCTAACTGATTTACCCAATTTCTCCAGGTACAACCACATTTCTGATTCCTTTTGTATCGGTCACTTGGTTCTTTTTATGTTGATTATCGTGTTTATACTCTTGTCTGATATCACGTCGTTAGGAATACTTGAGTTTAATTTCGCATTTGAGTTTGGTCGTTTCACGTTAGGTTCTTTTCCTTTAAAGTTTTCGTTCACACACACACATGTTATCTCTTGACTTGCACTTGATTTCTTAGACAGTCTTTGATTTATCTTGTGCCTATCGTTGCCTGGAATTACTTCTAACACTACCCGCACTTAGCCTAAACTAAGAATTGACAGAGGGTGTTGCGGGTTTTCCAACCTTGAGTTCCTTTCCTTGTATTGTTGCCCTGGTGTGCCCAGGACGCGTGTTCCCAAGCCTGCACTTACTCTTGCCTTGCGTACCCTTTGCTGCTCTCAAAGGACCTGTAAAAGGCCCACTGTTAGCTCAAGACTTAAATTCAAAAGACAGAACCAATCTTTTTCATGCATGTAACACTTCACCAATTCGCACTATGACTTTTTGGACACAACTCTAGAGATCCCTGAATTTTTGTTCCCCCTGGGTATGGTCAACTTCAAAAGACCCTATCTAATATTCCTAATCTTAATTTAACCGTAACCAGTCGATGTTTTTGTTGTACTCCCCGCGAGCTTTCCAACAAAACAAGAATCATGGCAAACAGATTTCGTATGAGAAAGTTATGCCAGTTTAGGGTTTTGGGACTCAAACCGGATTAAACTAGGTTAACAGGCAAACAGGAATTCTCGAGTTTACTTGAGTCATGCCCTCGCAATGCAATACTACACCCTTGTGTTTGTCCCACACTTGGCCAAATTTAGACCACTATTTTTACCTTAAAAATTTGACCTAAATTGCCCTTCTAACGTGTTTGCAAAGTCTGTCGGTCGCGATTGACAGGTCAGTCGCGATCGACGTGTCGATCGCGATTGACAGTCATGGCTATCAGTCGCGATTGACTGGTCAGTCGCGATTGACAAGGGTTACGAAAAGTCAATCAGTCGTGGTCGAAGGGTCGTTGACTCTGTCGGTCGCGATTGATAGGTCGATCGCGATTGACAGGTCGGTCGCGAGGGTCTGTCCGTCGTGGTCAAACAATCGTTGACTGTGTCGGTCGCGATTGACAGAGCCGTCGGTGCTGTCAATCGTGGTCAAACAGTCGTTGACTGTGTCGGTCCCGATTGATGAGTCGATCGCGATTGATGAGTCGATCGCGATTGACACGTGTCACGCGTATGGTCCGTCGGTCGTGGTCAATCGGTCGTTGACTCTGTCGGTCGCGATTGACAGAGCCGTCGTGGGCTGTCGATCGCGATTGACATGTCGATCGCGATTGACAGATCTGTCCGTCGTGGTTTGTCGGTCGCGATTGACAAAGCGATCGTGATTGACAGAAATCTGAGGAATTTCAAGAAACTAAACACATTTTTGGGAAGCTCTAGGCCTGTAGATCATGGTTTTGCACTTTGTTTGGTAATTTGAGCGTTTTTTCTGTCGGTCGCGATTGACAGAAGTGGGCGACACACAGACAGTTACTTCGAATTCCGTACCTGCGTAGAGTGCTGGGGACGATGATGTGACCTGTACCTGCAAGACACCTCAAGAAACATGCAAAAACAGCACACGCAATTTCGCTCTCTCGCTCTCTCTCACAAGTGAAATGAGGGAAATGAGGTGGAGATGGTGATATACTCAAAAAACTGAAATTTTCGCGATGATGGAAATGGAGGTGGAAGATGGTGATGATGATGATGGTGATGAGGATGGTGAAGAAAAAACAAGAAAATAGATGAAAGTGAAGAAAATATCTACAACTCCAATGCGTCAACTCTACGTCTTACCATCACACGCTCGTCCTCAAAGCTCGATCCCCGGCAACGGCGCCAAAATTTGGTGTAGCTCAGTGATGAGTAGCACCTCCTTTAATGTCAATCCGGGAAGACGTGAGGATGGTATGAAGACCTCGAACAAGTGACGGCACAAGTGCGTGAGTGAGAAGCACACAAACATGCACACACATACACACACACGCGCACACACAGCAAGACAAAGAGAGAGAAGCAATGGAGTTCTTAGATTACTTTCAAGAAACTCTTACAAGTTCGTTTCAATTACAATCTTTTTTCAAAAATGAGCTCTCTAGCTCCTTTTATAGTTTTTGACTAGTTTTGGCCCTGTTCAGACCTATTGTCCAGCCTAGTTAAAAATTAGGTTCCAGGGCTTATTAGAGGGCTCAAACGAGATCTAAAAAATGTGAAAATTGGCAGGTAGATACTTCTAAAGCTCCTCAAGCTCAAGGACTCCATGCCTTGCACAAAATGGAGCTACAAAAAGATGAAATGGTATTTACAATGGTGTTTAGTGATGAGAATCACTTTTAATTGGTGTAAAGGTTTTGAAAAATTAAAGGGTTGCCTTAGTGCTAGATTTGCGTGAATGCTCATACTTGCTTCTTCATGAAGAGAATTATTGGCCTACTTGCCAGATCTTCTTTGACTGCCATGTCTGCTTGTGCTGTCCCTTCGCTCTGACTCTCTTCGTCTTGTGGCTCCTTCGGTTCCCTGACTGCTGCCAACAACTACCCCAAGGGGCAAGTCGGTAGTGACTCCAATCTTGAGATTGGATCTAATACCTCAATATGACTATTTGGTGGATGTGTATTTGATTCATGGATCCAACTTGCTTCTACAAGCTGATTCACCTACATGAGCAAAAGGGATAAATCCAGTAACCATATACGAGTTGAAGGATCCAGAGGATGTGTCTAGAGTTACCTACCTAGACAAGAATCAAAGAAGATATTGGCCGGTAGATGAAGTGGATAGGTCATGGCTGGAGTATATGGGGTTTACTATATTCCCTCTTTGATAACAGGCAACTACCTTGCAAAACCCATTCGGAACCCATCAACGAATGGAGAACATGACATCAAGTCAAACTAGTCAATGTAGTGTTCCCACTGGAACCCACGTTCAATTTGCTATGCTAGGAATGCATCCCCACAAACACACTAATCCAGGCATAGGAAATGTGAATAGGCCACTCCTTAGGGAAAGACCCCAACTAGGTGTAGGACCAAGAATACAACCATTAAGATTGGTAGTAGCTAGGGAGAAGACCAAGACCAATCTAGGTAGCCAAATGCATCAGAAATCATTATGATGCATAGGAGAGCCCTATGATCACATTGCAGAGTTCAAACATGTTTTACGAGCAGAACAAGTAGAAGACTTTTTTTGCCATTCAGGCTCACTAATGCTCCTGCAACTTTCCAAAGATTGATGTGTCATGTATTCAAGGAATTTCTAAGAAAAAGCATGGAAGTTTATGTAGATGATTTGTGCACCTACTTTGGTCAAAGAATTGAATATATTCCCTAGCTACAAAAGATATTTGAAAAGTTCAAGAAATACCTAGTATGTCTAAATCCTGAAAAATGTGTCTTTATGGTAAGGCGAGGAAAGATCTTGGGGAATATTGTTTCCAAGAATGGAATTTCCACCAATGAGGAGTTGATCCCACACCTAGTGCCAAAAGAGCTTTCCATAAGAGACACATCCAAGAATGAGGGTCACTCATAAGTCCTATATGCTAGAAAAGGCAAAGGCAAGAGTGGAAAGAAGGGGAAAGGAGGAAAAAACAAGTGGAAGCAGTCCAAGGAAGAAGATTTAGATTCAAAAGGAGATAGCAAGGCATCATCTTCAAGGAAGGACAAGAATGGCAAAGGGAAGAACAACCCTCATCAAGGTAAAAACTTGTTTTATATGTGGTAAGCAAAATCATATTTCTCCAAATTTCTAGTTCAAGGATTAAAAAAACAACAAGAAGAAGGAGCAAGGGAATTATGCTAAAAACTCCAAAAAGAATGATGAGAAGGAGACCCTCCTAGCCCTGAGACATGGCTACACTAGTGATCCCAAGGACACAAAGTGCTACATAGACTTTGGATGTTCTAATCACATGTCATGTATGGAGGAATCTTTTGTTCATATGAAGGTCCCAAGCTCAAATGGTTGTGTGGAGATAGGAGATAACATTGAGCATCCCATTACACATGTGGGATATGTGAAGCTAGGTGAAGGTAAATCTCTCAAGACTCTAAAAAATGTGCTCCATGTTCCATCTATTTCCGAGAACCGTATCTCTATACGACATATGGTAGAGAGAGGTATGCAAGTTATATTTGATGCAAAAGGGTGCATGGTGAAGCAAGGAGGCAAGGTCATTGCCAAGGGAAGGAAAGAAGGCAGATTCTTCACACTAGATGTTGTTCCAACACACAAAAGGGTATGTTATGTGATGATTGGTAAGAAAAGGATTGCAGAGATTGATCTTTGGCATAATAGGATAGGACATATATTTATTCCCAAGTAAAAAATCATGACCAAATCACCCTTATTGCAGGGACTACCAAACCTTGAAGCCCAAGGCCTACATGAGTTTTGTGATGCTTGTAAGCTAGGTAAGCAAGTAAGGATGACATTTCCAAAGAGTGAGTATAGATGCTCTAAGCTCTTGGAGCTTATACACTCAGATGTATGGGGCCCTAGCATAGAGGCTTCATTAGGAGGAGCTAGGTACTTTTTCACTTTCATTGATGACCACTCAAGAAAGGTATGGCTATATGTTATCAAGGAAAAATATGAAGTGTTTTAATGCTTTCAAAAGTTTAGGTCCCTTGTTGAGAAGGAATGTGATGCACACATCAAGACACTCAAGTCAGATGGAGGGGAACAGTATTTCTCCAAGGAATTCACAAAGTACTTGCAGGAAAATGGCATAAAGTGGCACTTTACATGCAACTACACTCCTCAACAAAATGGTGTTGCAGAGAGGAAGAACTGGCATTTGGTTGAGATACTTAGATGTCTCATAAATTATGGTATGTTACCATTCTCTTATTGGGTTGAGGTTGTGAATACAACTTGTTACTTGATAAATAGAGTTCCAACACGTGGTGTGCACAAATTGACTCCACACAAATTCTATTATGGCAAGAAATCAACCATGGATTACCTCAAGGTATTTAGATGTGTATGCTTCGTTCATATTCCTAATGAAGTGAGAACAAAGTTAGAGCCCAATAGTGAGAAATGTGTCCTCATTGGCTACTCAAATGAGAAAAAAGGCTACAAGTGCTACAACCCTCTCTCAAAGAAGCTATATGTGTCAAGAGATGTTGTGTTTGATGAGTCAAGGTCTTGGTACGGAGACAAGGGCAAGGAAAAGTTAGATGAAGAGGATCAAGAGGAGTATGCAGACCTTGATGTCCATATTCAAACTCAAGATTCAATCACAATTAGTGGACCAGAGGCCTCTACATCTAAGGTACACTCATATAATCCCTCTTACACTTATGATTATGAAGGACCATCCTCTACTTCAAAGTATAGTAGGTTGCAAGAGATAGGCTATGACACTAGGGAAGCTCAAGAGGAGTTAGACGAGGAAGAGCTTAAGCAGGTCATTAATCCCAATGTAAAGCTCAATAAACTCAAGATGCAATATCCAAAGGTCAAGAGAGGAGGTCTACAAGGAATAAGGCACTCCCATAAAGGTATACATATGGTTCTTTCATGGCAAAGCACTATGCATACATGATGAATGTCATTGCAAATCAAGAGCAAGATTCTTATGAGGAGGCAAAGACCAAACCAGAGTCGAGGAAGGTTATGTATGAAGAGTTCAAAGCTCTTAAGGAGAGCAACACTGGGGAACTAGTACCCAAGAAGGAAGGCATGAAGATAGTCCAAAACAAGTGGGTGGAATGTAGATATTAGCTTGGCAAGATACAAGGCTAGAGTAGTAGCAAAAGGCTTCACACAGACACAAGGGGTGGATTATGAGGAGACTTTTAGCCTTGTGGCAAGCAAGGCTACCATTAGAGCTCTCATAGCCCTATGTGCAGCAAGGACGCTAGTATAATGGTGAGTTACAAGAAGAGGTGTTCATGGAGCAACCTCAAGGGTATGTAGATCCATAGCATCCTACCTATGTTTGTAGGTTGAAGAAGGCCTTGTATGGCCTAAAGCAAACTCCAAGGGCATGGAATAAGAGGCTAGTGGACTTCTTGAAGAGATGTGGTTTCTCTCCAAGTGATGCAAATCCATCCTTGTATGTGAAGAAGACAAATGACAAAATATTTTTGATATGCATATATGTAGATGATCTCCTTGTGATAGGTGATGATGATGTAGGGATAAGGACCATCAAAGAGAAACTTGGAAGAGAGTTCAAAATCTCAGATTTAGGTGTTCTAAAGTACTTTCTTGGCACTGAGGTGATCTATATGAAGGAATGTATCTATCTCTCCCAAAACAAGTATCTTATAGATGTGTACTTTAGGTTTGGCATAATAGATTACAACCTAATAACTCAATCTATGGATTCAAATGTCAAGTGAAGCAAGAAATATTGTAAGAATCTAGAAGATCTTACACTATACATGAGCATTATGGGATCATTGATGTATGCTACATGCACAAGAGCTGAATTGTGCTACATAGTAGGAGTTCTATCTCAATTCATGCATGCAGCCATAGATACACATCTCAATCATGCAAAGAGACTGTTAAGGTATGTGAAGAGTACATTTAATCATGGTTTTCTATACATGTATGATGAACTTTGAATAAGTGCATGGAGTTATGGAGATTGGGCAAGGAGTGTTTTTAGCTATGTTTTCATGCTAGGTACAAATGCAATCTCATGGATGAGCAAAAAACAGCCCACAATTGCATTGAGTTCAATAAAGGCTGAATATAGAGCTTTAACCCTCACTACATGTGAAACAATGTGGCTTAAGAAGCTCTTCAAAGATCTTGATATACAATTGGACTAATTCGAATTTATGGAGATAACATATCAAGCCTACATATTGTTAACAATCCCATGTATCATGCAAGGAGCAAGCACATTGAGGTGCATTACCATTATGTAAGGGAAAAGGTTGCAAGTGAGGACATTAGTGTTCATTTTGTAGGTACAAAGGACCAAGTTCTAGATATCTTCACCAAAAGCTTGGATGTAACCAAGTTAACAAAGTTTTCAAAGTCTATGAGCTTACTTTATATGGACACTACCACCCTAAGCTTGAGGGGCAGTGTTGAAAAATGTGAGGGGGAGTATTACTCAAGTTTTAGGTGGATAAAGGGGTCAAAAGATCTTAATATGGACAAACGTCATGACTCAAATCACTTAGGGTGGTCTCAAGGTCAAGAAACGTAGTCCTAAGGTAGTGGAAAAGTCGGGAGAGGCATCCAAAAGCTATAAAAGGAGGTGAAGAGCCATCAATTACATGGAAGTCTTGTAGGTCATTGAAGACCAAGAGACATATACTCAAGGAGGCTCAAGGAGCTGGAACAGAGTAGGCCAAGCTACAAAAAATGTAGACAAGGGTGTTACATGCAGAGAGGAGGAGCAAGGAGGAGCTATCAAGCCAAGACCCCCTCTAGTCTCTTGTAGATATAGACATATTCTTCTTATAAGAGCTGTAACTCCTTGTGTAAATATCCAATTCAAGAGATTTAAAGTGCATTATGTAGCTTATATATGTCTCTTACTTTTTTTAAAAGGGCTTCTTGAAATCAATTTTCTATATAGAGAAATTGGTGTATCTCTATAACCCTAAGTTTTGCATATCCTACATCTCTCCATAGTCTATTTTGTATAGCATTGTTGAGTGTGCTACACAAATCCATTTGAGGTGCCCTATAGCATCATGGAAAGCTTATAAAACATAGTAAGTGTGGCTAAGACATTAGGTGATTTGGATCAGTGTAAGGGAAGAGAATCAGAGTTGTGTTGCAAGGTAACAAAAATGGTGTATGAAGGGACCTAGGTATTAGGTTCATTTCACTTCTAGTGTGCAAATATGAGGGATTAAATTCCATCATTGGTAATACATCTAGTATTGTGTGTTGTGCTTGAAGCTTCTTCTTCTTCCTTATGTTGTTTGCATGCTTCTGTAGACGTCAAACTCCAACACTAATGAGAACAAAGATTGTGTGTGTTGTGCTTGAAGCTTCTTCTTCTTCCTTATGTTGTTTGCATGCTTCCACAGACCTCAAACTCCAACACTAATTTTTGTTCCAAAGAACAAAATTTTTTAGAACATTCCACTTTGTTTATAATTCAAAATAATCTTTCATGGAGTGAAGAAATAGTTAGATGTTTGAAATTGAACAAAGAAAAAGAGAAAGGAAATTTTCATGACAAAGTGATGAATTTGGAATGCAAAAACTATTCTTTGATAGGGGAACAATTGTACAAAAGAGGAAAAGATGGATACTTGAGAATTCATATACATGAAGTTGAATATGTGAAGATTCATCAGTTAACACATGCTTGAGTGGCATCACGACATTTTTAAATTGAAAGAACTACTAAATCAATTATCTTTGTTGGATTATGGTGGCCTACTCTTCAACAAGATACAAAATTGTTTGTAAAATGATGTGAAATATGTCAAAGAACCAAAAATCCAATAAGGATGAAATGCCTCTCAGATGGATAATGAGTTTTCAAGCTTTTTCAGAGTAGGAAATAGAGTTTATTGGACCCTATCACCTTCTTCTAGAAATACCCATGCTAAATATATTCTTGTAGTAACTGATTACTTAACCAAATGGGTAGAAGCTAGAGCAACAAGAAGGAATGATGCACAAACAACAACCAAGTTTTTGTTTGAAAATGTTTTTGTGAGATTTGGGTTAGGTAATCATTTTTTGAACGAAGTCATAGTTTTGTCTATTGGAAGAATTCCTAATAATTGATAGGTTGTTATTCCCATATCATCCTCAATCCAATGGTCTAGAAGAATGTACTAATAAGGTGCTATGTAGAATCTTGCACAAGATAGCAAATTACATAATATTAGATTGGGAAAAGTAATTACATCATGCTTTATGGGCTTATAGAGTTGCTTATTAGACTAGTATTGGAAAAACAACATTTAACATGTTGCATGGACAAAATGCTAAACTTCCCATGGAGTTCTTAATTACCACCTTAAGAGTAGCACAAACCATAGAATAAGACATGAATTGGTGGATAGGGTTACAAAATTATAAAAACTGGTATCAACAAGACATCAAGCAAAATAAACTCTTTATATGCAAAGAAAACAGATAAAATGAATATTTTGACATGCATATCAAAGATAATGATTTAAAGAAAGGATATTTGGTATTGGCATTCTGAATAAAAGAATTGGGTAAGAAACTGCATAAGAGAGGTCATTGACCATATGTCTTACACAAGTTGAGTCCAAATGGTGCAATACAACTGGCTACCCTAGATGGATTAATCATGCCTAATTACATAAGTGGTTGTAGATTCAAAAAACATCTACAACCACTTACTGATCAACAATGGTATAAGATAAAGATTGCAAAACATAAAAGAGGTGAACTAGAAATGATCAAGCTAGAGTCACAAGAAAAAGCAAAAGAAAGAATCCAAAAAATCAAGGAAAAGATGGGATATCAAGAGGATAGATGATTTTCATTATTTGTTTCTTTTAGTTCCTTTTTGTGTGATATATTATTTCATTTTGTAATATATTATTTTTTTTGTTTTGAGTAAATTTATGTACAAAGGAATGAATAAGAAAAAATGTGTGGAAATGTTTTGAATGGTTGTGTGAGAAGAATGATGATAAGCTCTGGAAACACCAAGATGCACACACCTTTGACAATCACTATAGAGGGGTCTTTGAGCATTGGACAGATTCATAATTACACAATCAAATAAACAACAATCAATACAAAGGACATAGCAAGTACCCAACCTGTATTCTCATTTTGAAAGAGAATTAGGAGGTGGAGGAATGAGCAGAAAGAAGTAGCTTAGTTCAAGAGAACGAAAGATCACAGAATTCTATTCACTATTTTTTGTAAATATTTATTATAAATATTTTATGATTTCTTTAAACACACACACACACACACTAAAGGCTTATATTTTAGATAAATTTTGTGCATAAAAATAAGAAAAGAAATGATGAAAAATTAATCTAAATTATTTTAAGGTAAAAATTTATACTTGTAATTGTAGAATAAAAGCCTACACATGAAGATATGTTTGGGAATTTTTGTCACCCAAAATCAAAGATTTTTTCTTGATGTGTATAATAATAATATTTTTCATGAAATGTTTTTATTGGACTCTTGATTTTTCAAAAAAAAAAGAAGGATAAAAACTAATGAAAAGAACATTGGAGTGATTTGCACATGGCTCAGGAAATGCTCAAGGGAATGGTGATCACTCTAGCTAGGGGCACTAGTTCCTGGATGCAAGAGAAACATTTGGGGAAGCCAAGTAGCACCTAGCAAGAGTAGCCAAGTATATTTACTTCGTTGAATAGTAAATTACAAGTTGATAATGGTGACCAAAGATATCCAATAATTCAATAAAAGTGAGTATATACTAGCTAGGTTGCATTACTTGTTATTTGACAATTCATTTATTAATGAATAATTACGAAATTTTACATGAAGCCATTATTATTTGATCAAATTATTCGTAGCCATGTCGTATTATTCGGGCATGGAAAAATACTTTTTGCATGGTGATTCAGTGCTTTTCAATCGAAAGTGCTTTTGTTTAGAAAAGTTTTTTATCGAAAACATTTTCAATAAAAAACCTTTCGATTGAATAGTTTTTTGATTGAAAGGAATTCGGTAGAATATTGTGTTATAAAAGAATACGCTTTGAATCATTTTTCATAAGAGTCACTTTGTTTTTTACGAACTTATAGTGTCGTACAAAGAACAAGGTATAAGCTCTTGTTTGAAATATTAAATATTTTAGTATTAAGACTAAAGAAAAATATTTTCGTTTGTGAGTTAAAAACTATTGTGATTGTTGGACTCAACGTTGATTCTTACTTCACAATAGTATAGGTATGTGTGTCTATGGTGTTGAGTAAAATTGTATTGTTATTTTTTGAATCAATATTGATTATTACTTCACAATAGTATGTGTATGTGTATGTGCATATATGTCATATGATTGTGAGTGAAAATCTAATGTGATTGTGCATGTGCATGTGAATGTGTATGTATGTGTATGATTGTGATAAGAAAACCAATGGATTTATTGGAAAAAGGTTTTATCTTCTTTTTTATAATTAAAGGTTTGAGAAGGTGTTAATAAGTGAGCTAGAAATTTATAGGTCTCTGTATGGTTTTGTCTTGTAGACTTATTAACACCTTCTCAGAATCTTGAATTGTAAAGGGATCCAACAAAGTTTCATTCGATACCATGTGCATGTGCATATGAGTTTATACTTGTGAATGAAAATCTATTGTGATTGTTTGGCTCAACATTGATTCTTACTTCACAATAGTATGTGTAAGTGTATGTGCATATGATTGAGAATTTAGAATTTATTGTGATTGTCTGACTCAACATTCATTTTTACTTCACAATAGTATGTGTAAGTGTGTGTGCATACGATTGAGAATTTAAAATCTATTGTGATTATTTGACTCAACATTGATTCTTACTTCACAATAGTATGTGTAAATGTATCTGTGTGTATGATTGAGAATTAAAGGCTTTTGTAATTGTTTGACCCAACATTGATTCTTATTCCACAATAGTATGTGTAATTGTATGTGGGTGCATGATTGAGAATTAAATTCTATTGTAATTGATTGAGTCAAAAACATTGATTCATATTTCACAATAGTATGTGTAAATATTGTATGTGTGTGTATACAATATGATTGATAATTAAAATCTCTAGTAAATGTTTGACTCAACATTGATTCTTACTTCACAATAATATGTGGAACTGTATGTGTGTATATGATTGAGATTTAAAATCTATTATGATTTTTTGACTCGACATTGATTCTTACTTCACAATATTATGTGTGCATACGATTGAGAACTTTAATAGATAGAAAATATAAATACATGAATTAATAGATTTAAAAACTTTAAGAGAGATTTAGAGTAGTTTATATATTGGGAATGATGGATGGACACTTCAAGGGAATGAGTAGGTACTACCAAATCCTGCTTTGTACCAGCCCTTTGATGCTTCAGAGTTGATAAGTGGGCCCTTTTAGCTTTCCAATGACACCACAAAATGGCCTATGCTTTGGAAATGATGTATGAAAAGATAGAATCAAAACAGACAACTTTGAACTTCAAGCCTTGAAGAAAACCTTCTATTTTTTACTAGATACTTGCTATATCTTTTGCTCAGTATGACCAGCATAGTAGGAATTGGAAAACTTCCTTTTAGGGGTATCTAATTAGCTTAGCAAGCTAACTATTCCAAGTGAAATCACTTAATAAGATCAACTATGCTCAGAGAAATTAATTTAGCAAGTAAACCTTTACCCCCAATATTTTAGGACTGTTGCAGACTTCCACCAGTGATCACTTCGACCGACTTTTCTCTGAAATGGTTGAATAAAAATCCTTCAATTTTTGACAGCATGTAGATAACTTTGAGATGGCTCCAACAAGCTATACATGTTTGAAGTTGGTGAAGAAATGAGTGAGATTGATCTCCACAAGTTGACAGACTTTCAGAGACTATGACAGAGAACTCAGAAATGAACAATGTAGATATATGTATTAATGAAAAATGTTGTACAATGCCATAGGCATGAAGATCATTGCCTAACGGTGTAGAAAGGTGTGGGTTAGAGTGTAGGCCTCACACACACTCAAAAAGTGCAATGAAAGCTCGGGATGATGATTCTACTACCTGCGACTTTTTCTTAGTAGTTTATATAAGATTTCACTTCCAATTTGAATTTGAATTCAAATTTTGTCTCTCTCTAAAAAGTGTTCCTCCATTATAGGAGATATTCCATCAATCAAAGCTCTAACTTTTCCACGAGATTTTCTTGGTAGGTGGTTACAAAGATTCTAAGTCAAACATGACTTTTACAAAGAGTAAATGGGTAATTATCGTCTAGCATTGGTTCCCATGCTTCTCCATATGTGTATGGTCTTTAAGCCAAATGTGTACCTTGTGAATTACACCAACAACTCCCCCTCAAGCCAAACATTTTGGCTTGGTCTTCATCTTTAGTCTTCACGTATATCCTGCAATCCAATCATTGATTTGAACATGCAAAGTTTGGTTCCATCCACTGCTTTAGTTAACAAATCTGTGTACTGCATGTTGATTGATACATATGTTAGTTGAATGTCCTTGCTTAATAACTTCTCTCTCACATAATGGTAATGAACCTCTATATGCTTGGTCCTAGCATGATAGATAGGATTAGCTGCAAGGTGAAGTGAGCTTGTATTATCTCCAAATATCAATGGTGAGCTAGTATATAGACCCAATTCTGTATACAATAACTTGATCCATATGGCTTCTTGGGTGGCATTTGCCAATCCTCTATACTCTGCCTTAGTAGAAGATAAAGCAACAGTAGGTTGCTTCTTTGAAGACCATGATATTGGTTTATCACCTGCAAATGAAATGTATCATGAAGTGCTCCTCCTATCATCCTTGCATCCTGCCCAATCTGCATCTGAATAGATCTTAATGTCCAAGTCTGAAGTGTAAGGGAAATACAAACCATGATGTTGAGTGCCTTTCAGATACTTTAGAATTCTTTTGGCAGCTTATAAGTGAGGTACTCTTGGCTTGTGCATGAACTGACTTAGCACACTAACTCCATATGCAATATCTATCCTTGTTAAGGTAGCATAGTTCAAGCTTCCAACTATACTTTGGTAACCAATAATATCATCAATTTCATCACCTTCATAGGCACTTAGTTTTAGGTTTACCTCCATTGGAGTGTTTGCAACTTTTGCATCCTGCAAATGAAACTTCTTCAACATATCCTGTATGTATTTTTTCTAAGTAATATAGATTCCAGAGTTAGTATAGACTAACTCAAGTCCAAGAAAGTACTTTAGTAGACCAAGATCATTGATCTTGAACTCCTTCATCATCTGGTTCTTGATTTGTCTGATTCCATTGACATCATTACCTGTAAGTATGATATCATCAACATATACACATAGGTATATTACCTCTGCATTGCTTCTCTTGATGAATAGAGAAGCGTCTGCCTTGCTCATGACAAAACCTTAGTCTTGAAGGTATGTGGTTAACCTGTGATTCCATGCCCTAGGTGCCTACTTCAATCCATAAAGAGCTTTATTCAATTTGCACACATATGTTACCTTGTTTGGATCCTCATAGCCAGGAGGTTGTGACATATATACCTCCTCTGAAATCCATCCATTCAAAAAAGCATTTTTTACGTCTAGCTGATACATGTTCCAATTTTTAGATGCAGCCACACTTACCAACACCCTGATGGTTGGCTTTGGATACAGGTGAGAATGTTTCTTCATAGTCAATGCCTTGGGTTTGTGCAAAACCCTTGGCCACCAATCTGGATTTGTATTTGTTTATTGACCCATCAAAATTCCTTTTGAGTTTATAGATCCATCTAGATCCAATTACCTTTGATTCTTTCTTTGCTACTAGTTCCCATGTGTCACTTTCTTTGAGTGCTTCAATCTCCTCATCCATAGCTTCTTTCCATTCTGTCTTGGCCTTTGCTTCTTCATATGATCCTGGTTCTTCAATTGACAAGTCTTTGGCAAGATAAACAGAGTGTTTAGTAACAAGACAGGTGTCATACCCATATCTGATAGGTTTTTTGCTCTCCCTTTGTGATCTTTTGATTGATTGATTTGAAGATTCAAGTATGTCTTCAAGTTTCTTCATCTTGAGTTTGCCTTTGGACTTCCATGCCTTGAGTTCTTCAAGATTGATAATGTCTTCATCATCTGAATTGTTGTCTTCATTTTGAGTAGGTTCCTCCTTAGCAAGACTTGGAAACTCCTCTTCCAAGTCATAGGGTATTTTGAACTTCCTGCATTCATTCTCATACCAAGAATCATTTTCATCAAAGACAATATCTCTACTAACCATGAATCCCTTATTTGAAGGGTTGTAGAACCTGTACCCTTTCTGATTCAGATCATATCCAATAAAGATACACTTCTCAGCTTTAGGGTCTAGCTTACCTCTTATCTGAGAAGGTATGTGTACATATGCTACATATCCAAATATCCTGCAATGATCAAGTGAGGGTCTCTTACCATGCCATGCTTCATAAGGTGTCATCCCATAAAGGGACTTAGATGGTAACCTGTTTATGAGGTAAGTGGCAGTAGATACACTCTCTGCCCATAGGTAGTTAGGTAATTTCTTTTCATTTAACATTGATCTAGCTGTTTCAACAATCAATCTATTTCTTCTCTCAACTACCCCATTCTGTTCAGGAGTATACCTTGTGGTGATTTCTCTCTTGATTCCTCTGTCCTGCAAGAATGCTTCAAACTCATTGGAGAAGTACTCTTCTCCTCCATCTGACCTTAGCCTATTTAGATTCTTCGCTGTCTGATTCTCAACAAGTGCAAGATAGTTTTTAAAACAATTGAACACTTCATCTTTGTGCGTCATAAAGTACAATATAGTCCACCTGCTATAATCATCAATAAAAGATACATAGTACCTTGATCCTGAGATTGAGGGGTCTTTGCTTGGTCCCCATACATCTGTATGGACAAGCTCTAGGTAGTCCTCATGCATGTAACCTTTCCTTGAGAAGGGTAACCTATGAGACTTCCCAAACTGACAAGCACCACATTTAAATATCATGTGTTTTTTGGAAACATTAGGTATTCCAATCACACATTGATCCCTGCATATTTGTTTCAAGGTTCTTTCTCCTACATGCCCTAATCTCTTATGCCAAATCTCAAGCTCTAAAAGTGTTTGATCTTTATTATTGTAGAGTGCAATATTCTTTGTGTCTTCTAGCTCAAAATTAAAAAGTCTACCTGATTTTTCTCCTTTAGCTATTCTCTTGAACCCTTGCTTAGGATCTTCCACAAATGCTCCAAATTGGTTGAATCTAACCTGCAAACCTTTTTCCACAATCTGTCCAACACTCATCAAGTTTTTTGTGATGGTTGGTACATATAGTACCCTACTCAACAAGTTTTGATTTCCATCACAAGTCTTAACATTTCCCACTTTAACTACTGAGTGCTTGGTGTCATCACCTATTTGTACTTGATGCTTACCTTTTGGTTCTTCAAGGTCAGAGAGTAGAGCTACATTGCCAGCCACATGATTTGAGCATCCTGAGTCAATGTAGAACAGATGGTCATCATTTGTACCTGGTTTTGAAGTGATGTTCATAATCAGAAGAGAATCATCTTGTTCTTCTCTATAGTTGTTGTAATCCTTTCTGGATTTGAATCCTCCTTGGTAGTTGCCATTGTAGTTGTTGTTGTAGTTGTTGTTGTACCCTTGATGATGGTTGAATCTACCTCTTGATTGTGAGTATCCACCTCTTTGATATCCTCTTCCTCTCTGATTCTTGTAGTTCCTGA
Source organism: Ceratopteris richardii (assembly GCA_020310875.1). Lineage (NCBI taxonomy): Eukaryota > Viridiplantae > Streptophyta > Polypodiopsida > Polypodiales > Pteridaceae > Ceratopteris > Ceratopteris richardii. The sequence goes on from CM035406.1 coordinate 10,743,649, forward strand.
AACACTCATGTGTAGTATGATTTGATAAGCCACAAATGTTGCATGGTGAGGAGTTATAGGATCTCCCCCTACCTTGCTTACCTCCTCTGCCCCTTCCTCTTGATGATCTACCTCTCCCTGCATAGTTGGCTTGGGAGGTAGTGCCTTTGTCCTCTATCTTCTTGTTCTCGCCTTTATCTTTAGACTTACTTTTATCAGTGTATAGGGTAGAAGATGAAGGGCTTTGGTGTGCAGAAGAAGAGGAGGAAGGAGGAGATGGAGGGAGAGAGAAGAGAGGAGAGACGCGTGGACATGCGTGGGAGCCTCGAAACCCACATAATGATCTCTCTTGAGGCAATGCTCTATATATGATGTATATATATGAATATGGGGGTAAGGTCACATGACCCTTACATCCCCAACAATCTCCCACTTAAGGGTCAATGTGACCATAAGTGGTAACATATACAAAGAATGATGTAGGACTTTACAATAATGTACAAGAAGAGTCCGGATCTCTACCCATACTAGATCAACCTACACCAACCGCCTCAAACAAGGTGTATCCATGCACCTCAAACTGCTCTAGACTCATATCGATAAGAGTCGAGCTCACATCTGACTGATGCAAGAACTGATGAAGTTCCTGCAAAGCTCCCACTCGCTCTATGCCTATGTCAATCATCAAATGACTAACAACTCCAAGTGCAAATGCTCCAATAGCAACTGCAATATCTGGTCTCGAGCATAACAACTCGTACATCAGACTCCCGAATGCTGACGAAACATGTTCTATTCTGGCTAACCTAAGTATGTCCGCCATGCCTATATCCGAGGCATCCAAAGCACCATCATCAAGACCATTATGTCCTGACATATTTGTGTCAACATCTGGCATGAGCGAATCCAAGAATGACTGCATAATAGCTAACTCCTCAGCATCCAAATCAGCCATCCTATCAATCAAGGATATATCTAGTCGTGCATCCTGAGAGCTAATATGCTCTGGTATACACTGTGTATCATAAGAGCTATCGTGCTCTACCACACCAAGTGTATCATCATGCTCCACATGAGCTAACTACACAACATCAACACCAAGGTCAAACTGATGATCTAACTCTAACTGAGTATCATCACAATGCTCTACATGAGCATCCACATCATGCTCTAAAGCATCCAACTGATCATCCAAAATGTGCTCTGTAAGAGCATCCACATGATCAACCAAACCATCCTCTACATAAGCATCATGAGCATCCAAAACATGCTCTATATGTGCATCCATCTGAGCATCTGAATCCTGCCATACATGCGCATCATGAATGTCAATGGACCTATGTGTAGGTAGACAAAATGAGACATGACGAGTCTCACATCGCACATAAGGCTGAACTCCCACTCAGACGAGACTGTCTCTAACATGAAGTACCTACAGTGGATATCTGTGCCCAATCCTAGCACCTCTGACAAGCATAAGCTGTCCCAACTGCAAGTGAAAATGATGCTCACCAAGGAATGCATAACATCTGCTCTCCTGTAACTGGCTAACTGAAATCAAGCTCATAGGAAATGAAGGCACATGGCATACATGTCTGAGTATAAGTGATGCTCCACTAGGTAGCATAAGGCATATATCTCCTACACCCTCAATGTCATAGTTATACCATCAGACAAGTGCACACATCCACGACTCTCACCCAAGAATCGACAAAACCACTCACGATGTGGAGTAACATGAAAACTGGCTAATGCATCAAGCAACCAAGCCATATGTGTGCTATCTAATGAGCAAGAGGAATCATGAGATGAACCATAGGAGAAAGTGATATCACCATCACTGGCATAATCAACTGCCATAGACTCTCCTGAAACCACTACCTGATCTACATCACGTGCATGTCTCTGATGTCGTCGTGGCATCCGCCTGAAGCAACATTGTCGAATATGGCCCTCATGACCACAATGCCAACATCGAAGTCGTCGATGTGATCTATGTCTCACATGAGTCAATGGACTCGCATACATATCATGTAGTCTGTGCCATAATGCACTACTTGTCTCCTCATGCATAACAGACTCATATATAGAATCCACAAGCTGTAATCGGATAATGGAGATAGCCAATGCATCCATATCCATCCATAGGTGGTCGGCATGTCACGAGGCCTCTGTGCATCTCTATGCACATACATGTGTAACCTTGCATGAACCAATATATGCCACATCTGAGCTTTCCATCTCGGAAAGTCAGTGCCATCAAACCGAGAAGACACCATGCTGGCAATCCAAGACTAGCAATGTAACAAGAGACTAAAAACGATACTCTATCCTCAATAGGATCACACCTCCATATCCATATGCATAACTCACATCACAAATGTCTCTGTGGAGAAGAAAACCATGTGAACCACCTGTCACATGATCATGCATCTAGCATGCACATAAAACCATGAGCATAAGCCTTTCACCAAGTCTCTAAAGTGACCAAATAGATGTGAAAGAATCCTGGGAAAAATTCGACAGAGTATCCCTTGAAAATTGAGCAATCAAACAAGATAATCAATAGCAAAAGAACAATGAGTAACCTGTCACCACCTGTCACTGATCCAAGCAAAGATAATGGCAACTACATGTGCCAAAAAGCTAATGGCAATACACACCAATACAATGATGATGCACCTCCCACTCAAGAATGAATCCTACAAGATGGTCCAACCTGTCATGAACAATGTGTGAACAAGTCCAAGTGAATGGAGATAATCAATGATCCGAAGCTATCACACAAGCTTCAAGATCCACTAGAGCTCCTTTCTAGCATAAAAGCTATCAAAATTTTGGTAGCATCTCCTCTTTAAAATGGACTCTAGAACCAAAATAACCATGCGGGAATCACCATCCACATATGCCAAGAATCACACTGGTAAATAAATATCAATCAATGACCAAATGCTAATAACGGTGACAAACGAATGTGTAACTGAGGCTCCAATCTGGATCATGTACCTGCAAAGAAAACAAAGATACAAGTACCAACCAAGATCCACAATCAACTCTCACACAATTGTGTGCAACCGGTAACTAAATCCATAACCAAGTGGCATAAGAAAACTATAGACCACAATGCCACTATACATCCATGATCAAACTCATGATGACATAAACCTCAAAAAAGAGTATACCACAATGTCATCTTACATGTCAAACACGTGACAAGATCATGCTCTACTCTCATATGGAGGAGCTACCACAATGATCATACATGTACAATGCTTTGAAGCTCTGAAAATAAGAGCTTGCACACCAAAAATTCTCTCTCGAAGAAGTTCCAAACCAAAATGAAACTCCAAATGCAACTAGGGTTGTTATGACAAAGATGTGCTGCTCTATGTTTTGCTATTTCAGAGGTGATAACCTCTGAATCTGAACTTTGATTCTTCAGCAAACTTCAAGATCTGATTCTTGGCTACGTAAGGAGATAAAGAACACCTCAATCAGAGGTGCGTAGCTCAAGATATGCTCAAAACAAGCACCTGCTGTCAAGTTCACTTTCACTTGCAATAGTACTGCTCTGTATTCTGCAATTTCGGCAACCTAAAACTCAGAATCTGGATCTGAATTCTTCTACAACTTGTAGCTATCTTTCCAAGCTACGAGCAGCAAGTTGAATCATCGCATTCTGAGCTGTAGAACTCAAGTTATGACAAAAAAACCGACCTGTTGTCCTAGTGAATGTAGATTCGCTTTCTACAATAGTTTGCGTTTTTTGAATTTTCGGCACTTTAGAAGTCCGAACCAAGTTCTGCACCCTTCTGTGAAGTTGTAGCTCTCTGTGTTAGCTACGCACAAAGCTTTAGAACTCATCAATCGGAGTTTCCTAGCTTAAATTACAGTTGAAATACTGAACTGCTGTCAAGAGATGCCGACCTGCATTTCTACCTCTTCTCACCTAAGCTTCCATTGAAGCTTCTTGCACACCAGCCTTCAGCATGCTCTGATACCAATGAAGGGCTTTGGTGTGCAGAACAAGAGGAGGAAGGAGGAGATGGAGGGAGAGAGAAGAGAGGAGAGACACGCGGACATGCGTGGGAGCTTCGAAACCCACATAATGATCTCTCTTGAGGCAATGCTCTATATATGATGTATATATATGAATATGGGGGTAAGGTCACATGACCCTTACGTCCCCAACAGAAGAGCTATTACCTTTGGATGAGTCTCCATTCTTGTTGAGCTTGGCTTCATGAGTGAACAATTGCCCCATGAGAGTGGTAAGATCTGGAATTTGCATGTCCATGTATATGTCCATGGCAGTGGTGAAGCTTTCCCATTTGTCATCAGCTTTAATCCCATTGATCACTTGCCGTACTATATGCTCTTCTTCAATCTCTTCTCCTATGCTTGCTAACTGATCTGCTACATCTTTCACCTTTGTCACATACTCTGAAATAGCCTGCTTAGGTTGCTTCCTTAGTGTGATGAATTCAATCCACAATTGGTTTTTTCTGGCCCTTGTGTTGGAAGAAAAATAGGATGACAAGATTTCCAAAGTCTCTTGGGATGTCTTACAGTTTCTAATATGTGGCAAAAGAAAATTAGAGATGGATTTAGGTAAGTAAGACCTGGCTAATGCATCCTTGGCACACCATGTGTTGAGCTTTGCATGTTCTTCCTTTGTTGGTAGTCCTCTGGTTTGAGGGCAATTCCTCATCTCCTAAGATGTATCCATAAAGACTCCTTCCTTGTGGATATGTCTTCATCCTTAGAGACCATGCCTGATAATTGTTCCTATCCAATTTATCAATAAATGAAGGAAAACCATCTCCCATTTTACCTTAACTTTGCTCTCATACCACTGTTGGGAATGATGGATGGACACTTCAAGAGGATGAGTAGGTACTGCCAAATCCTGCTTTGTACCAGCCCTTTGATGCTTCAGAGTTGATAAGTGGACCCTTTTAGCTTTCCAATGACACCATAAAATAGCCTATGTACTTTGGAAATGATGTATGAAAAGATAGAATCACAACAGACAACTTTGAACTTCAAGCCTTCAAGAAAACCTTCTATTTTTTACTAGACACTTGCTGTATCTTTTGCTCAGTATGACCAGCACAGTAGGAATTGGAAAAATTCCTTTTCGGGGTATCTAATTAGCTTAGCAAGCTAACTATTTCAAGTTAAATCACTTAATAAGATCAACTATGCTCAGAGAAAATAATTTAGCAAGTAAACCTTTACCCCCGATATTTTAGGACTGTTGCAGACTTCGACCAATGATCACTTCGATGGACTTTCCTCTAAAATGGTTGAATAGAAATCCTTCAATTTTTGATAGCATGTAGATACCTCTGAGCTGGTTCCAACAAGATATAGATAATTGAATTTGGGCAAGAAATGAGTGAGATATGATCTCCACAAGTTGATAGACTTTTAGAGACTATGACAGAGAACTCAAAAATGAACAATGTAGATATATGTATTAATGAACAATGTTGTACAATGCCATAGGCATGAAGATCATTGCCTACTGGTGTAGAAAGGTGTGGGCTAGAGTGTAGGCCTCACGCACACTCAGAAAGTGCAATGAAAGCCCGGGATGATGAGTCTACTACCCACGACTTTTTCTTAGTAGTTTATATAAGAGTTCACTTCCAATTTGAATTTGAATTCAAATTTTGGCTCTCTCTAAAAAGTGTTCCTCCATTATAGGAGATATTCCATCAATCAAAGCTCTAACTTTTCCACGAGATTTTCTTGGTAGGTGGTTACAAAGATTCTAAGTCAAACATGACTTTTACAAAGAGTAAATGGGTAATTATCTTCTAGCATTGGTTCCCATGCTTCTCCATATGTGTATGGTCTTTAAGCCAAATGTGTAGGCTTGTGAATTACACCAACATTATATATATTTTAAGATATATATTTAGTGGAATGTATATCAAGCTTATTTTCACATGAGCTATGCTTGGATAAATTTATCAAATGTAAACGTAAAAGAAAAAATAAGTCTAAGGATAAAAAAATCTAGTCAAATTTCATGATGAATAAAAGATACAATATTTGCCTTGTAGTGAGTGGCATGTAGTGGGCAATCAAATGGAAGTGCTGAGTTAAGAAGAAGGCACAAACTTCTTCACATGCTCATTGTCTATAAACATGGAGTGGGAACACATGCTCTCAACAAGGAGAGAAAGAGGCAAGAGCCTCTAATAGTCATATTTGATCTTAGAAGCCATTTTTTCATGTTGTCTTCTCATAGTCTCTTTCCAATCGCATGTCACTTTATACATAGTCATGTTACACTACAAGGAATACGGACGCATAGAGATGGTTAACAGGACACAATTTTGTCGCTATAAAATTGCATAAAGGATTGCAAAAAGCATCGAGCATGGACTGTAGATTAAAGGATGAAAAATTTAATGTTTTTATCGACGTGTGGCACGACAGGATATGCAACAGTTACATTGAGCGTCGCTAAAACGAAGATTAAAAAAGGCATTGCATAAGCAATGCTAATTTGCATCACATAAGTGATGCTAATTATCGTCACATATGCAATGCTATCTGGATAGGACTTTACGATGCTTTAGCATCGGTTACACGATAGGTTTTGGATGAAAAAAATAAAAATGTTGGAGGCTCTTCGACTAGCATCTATGCACATCTGATCGAAGAGCTCTCCAACATTCACAATTGCATTACGCTTACAAGCTGAAACAATCGCTTGCTGAATTGTTGTTTTGTCTAATCTCTATCTTATTATCTCTCTCTCTCTTTTTGTTTCTCTCTTTCTACCTCTTTCTCTCTTTGAATTATCTCTCTCTCTCTCTCTATTTCTCTTTCTCTCTCTCTCTCTCTCCCATTCTCTCTCTCTCTCTCTCTCTCTCTCTCTCTCTCTCTCTCTCTCCCTCTCTCTCTCTCCCTCCCTCTCTCTCTCTCTCTTTATTGTAGGTTATTCAAGAACTTAACCAAGCAAAAAATATGGCTAACTATTGTAAGTACAATTTCCATTCTTTGTATATCATTTGAATTGTGTTATTTTCATTAGTTAGCATAGTCACACTTATTGATATGCACATATACTCTTATACATGAAGATGCACGTTCACACATATACACATATACAAATGCACATACACACACATATATACACACACATATATACACACACATACATGTGCACATACACTTACACATACATAGATATACACATGCATATGCACAAACATTTCTACAACCACATAAAAAGACTTGCATGCATGCATTATTGCATACATATATATACACATACACACATTAACACATACTTTAATACATGTATATGCACATACACATTCATAGACATTCACATGCATGTTTCATACATATATACATGCATATACATACACTTGTATATGTTTATACACATACACATACATATGCACATATGTACATTTACACACACATACACATATATACACATATATATGCACATATGTACACACACATATGAACATACACACACATGCACATAATATATATACACATATACATGCACATACACACATATACACATACACTTACACATATACATGCACATACATACATATACACACACATAAAAATCCACATGCACATACATATACATACCCATATACACTTACACATGCACATGCACATACATACATATACACACACACACACATGCACATGCACATACACATACATATGCATATATACTTACACATGCACATGCACATACATGCATATACACATATACATATGTACATACATACATATACACACACATATTACACACATATACATGCACATACATACACACACATATGCACTTACACACACATACACATGCACATACATACATATACACACATACACATGCACATATATACATATACACATATATATATGCACATACACATATACACATGCAATTACATATATACATGCACATACATACATACATACATACATACATACATACATATACACACATACACATGCACATACACATACATACGCACATACACTTACACATGCATATGCAGATACATGCATATACACATATACATATGCACATACATACATGCACATATATATACATAGATACATACATATACATGCATATAGACACACTTATACAAATATAGATATGTACCTACATGTGCATATATACATTTTAAATAAACACAAGCACACATAAATATGAATGAATTATATAATTAAAGTAATAAAACACATTCTTAATATAAACAATAATAAAAATCAATAGAACAAAACTTTTCATTACTTAGTACCATACACACAATTCAAAACATAACTGAAATTAACAATATATATATATATATATATATATATATATATATATATATATATATATATATATATATATATATATATATATATATATATATATATATATATATGTATATATGTGTGTGTGTGTGTAAATACATATCCAATGTCATAATCAAGAATCCTAATCATCATCATCATCATCATCCTCATCATTATGATCATCCTCATTATGATCATCCGCATCATCTGATGTATCTATGTGAGCACTCTATGACGATCGAGATCGTCCCTCCTGTGTTTGTCTCTCAACCTCATCCATATCTACCTCTCCATAATACTCTTGTATTAGATATAACAAACATAAATAAAAAATACAATTAAAACATCCATAAAAATAAAATAATTATATGAAATTAATAATAATCACAAATGCACCCGAATGATCTTGCATATACTCACTCAAATGCCGATATCCAAAATGTGTAGCATACTCGATCTCATGTTTTGTAGGATATCAACCATAATCCTTTTGCTGCATTGAAACAAATAAAACAGATGAGTTTCTTGCGTTTTAACTAAAATAAAAAATATACTTACAATAACACATATACTTACAAATGAGATGTGTGGCCCGACTCAAATCTCTTCTTTGCAGCAGCCTGCTTATTTAATAGAAAAGAAATACATAAATTAAATGTAAAAAATTAAAAAAATATATGAGAATTATAAAAATAAACTATTAATTTGTATACCTTCTGCTGAGGAAATGACTCCTGAAGATGTAGCTGTCTATGAAAAAACTGCCATAGCTCAGGTGGTATGTTAGGTTTCCTCTTATTTTTTTCCACCATACAATATCTCCTATTATTTTAATCTCAAACTGAAAAAAAGAATCAAAATACATACACATACACATACACATATACATGCAAACATACACACATACACACATACATACATGCATACATACACACATATACATACATATAACATAAACACACATATACATATCTACATATATACATACACACATAAACATGAATGCATATACACACATTCATACAAAATACATGCATTTATCCCACAAGAATGTGGATTTGTGTATATGTGAATATGTGTGTATGTGTAAATGTGTATATGTGAATGTTTATGTATGTAAATAATAAGATTATTAATATCTAATACCATTATTTGTAGATTTTGATCAATCAGATGGAACTCCACCACCGTCTCCTAAACGTGCAAGGACTATATACTTTAAGTATATCAAACTTTTAATTTGAAGTATATTTGATAGATACATAACTGATATATGTTTTTTCCTTGTTATAATCAGATTCTGATCAATCAGAGGGCACTCCACCACCTCCTAACCATGCAACGACTTAACATGTGTCCTTCGATAGGAATTATGATGAATTTCACTATCAAGAGCATATTATATGTTGGTGTTCTTGCTATGGCATGTATCGCAGACCATGATTGGAATGTATTGAACATGAGGTAGAATATGGTACTTTTGAGAGTGCACCACCACCTGGTCAACGTGATAATGCTTGTGTATATATTTTTTCTATAAGTTAATTGTTGGGGGATTCTTGGACAAGAAGGGATTTGAGTGTTTGTAGGAGAAAAGGGAAAGAAAAGAAGAAAGATACACACTGGAAGCCTCTGCTGATGATCATAATAAGACAAATACAATGTGAAGCACAATAGAATCCAATGCTTCTGTGCAAAATCCCATAGACTGCTCAATTACCAAATACCAAATACCCAAGGGGCTTGTTGCTGCCGACCTCCTCTGCACCAAACCTCCACCTTCTCCAAGCCTGCACTGGTGCACACCTTGCACCAAGCTTCCACTAAGGGGGAGGGATGGATACCTTCTGTCGGCTCGCGCACACTTCAATGAGACCTTGGGATCCTTGGGGGACTAGCTTAGCACTCCTCTGCACACTTCCTTGGTCACTCTTCATGCACACCTTGCACTTCACTTCTCTGCATTGCACACTGTGTGTCTCTTCCCCTTCTCTCTCTTGCCTTGCTTAGACTATGCTCACTCTTGCTTACACTTAGAGATAGTCCAAGAATAGTCCTTGCCTTGATTTGAGTGTCGATTCACGTACGCTCCTAACTACAAGAGTATCTTGGTGCTCACTTTGATGTCCCAAGATTGTCTTTACAAGTGGCAGCCAATGAATCCTTGTTTTGTCCTATAGTGACTTTAGGCTAAAACAAAAAAAAACATTTAATTGGGGGGCCATACTTTCACTTCTGCGTACGCTGCCGCTTCACATACCTTCACATTTTTCCTTTTAATTGTTCACTTTTGCACATAAGAGAGGGTTCACCTAAACCTTCCAAAACACTTTAAAAACACTTTGAACCTTACGGAAATTAGAGAAATACCTCTGCAACCTCCAACCCACTTTCTCCAATTTACCCTTTGTGGACAATTAATTGTGCACTACCTGTGCACTTTGACACCTGCACTTTAGCACTTTGACTTTGCACTTGTTGACTTTGACCTTGACTTTGTTGACTTTGACTTGTTTGACTTTGACCTTTTGACTTTGACTGTAGTTTACTTTGACCAATATGAATTTTATGGGCTCAACAATTGCCCACCACCTAATGTGCTCTCCATCTCGGAGAGCTACAACCAAAACTAAGAGCATAGAGGACATCATGATTCTTGTGCTGCAGAATCTTCAAAAGGACACTCAAGCAGAGACCGATTCCACCAGAAACACGAGAGAACAAGCACTAGAGAAGAACCAAAAAGTGGAATTGTGGCGCTATCCAGAGCCAAAAGGTTTTGAGCCATGAAAAATTAAAAAAACTAAATTTATATATATATATATTAAAATATAAAAAGAAAAAATAAAATAAGAGGACTCCGTTTTTTTTATTTTATATATATATATTTATATTTCTTTTTTTTTGTTAGTTGGACGTGCATGGTGGCAAAAGTAAAAATAAAGTAAAATAAAAAATAATAAATAATAAATAAATTAAAAATAAAAAAATAAAATGATAAAAATAAAAGAAAATAAAAAATATAAAAAAAAATTAAAAAAAAAAATTAAAAAAATCGGGGGGGGGGGGGTGGGGGGGAGGGTGGCGGGGGGGGATGGGGGGTGGCGGGGTGAGGGGGGGGCGGGGTGTTAGGAGGGGGGGAGGGGGATGGGGGGGGTGGGGGAGGGGGGGTATGGGGGGAGAGAGAGAGAGAGAGAGAGAGAGAGAGAGAGAGAGAGAGAGAGAGAGAGAGAGAGAGAGAGAGAGAGAGAGAGAGAGAGAGAGAGAGAGAGAGAGAGAGAGAGAGAGAGAGAGAGAGAGAGAGAGAGAGAGAGAGAGAGAGAGAGAGAGAGAGAGAGAGTTTTTTTGTTTCATTTTTTTCGATAAAGATAGACTACCTATCAACTCAGGTTAACCAAAAAATTGAGGTTCACAAGAAATGTTCCGTATCACTACTCGAGAATCATCTAGCATAGATATTTGACAAACAGAGAGCTCAAGAGATAATCTTTTGAACAAGATATGATGTGCATTAAATGGATAAGTACATAGAGAGATGTCACCTTCATAAGGTAGTAGTGTACAAAAAAGGTATGCGGCTAGAATACCTATGTGCCTTGTAGCACCATCTTTGTTGGAATGTCAAGCTTACACTATGCTTGAGGTGGATTTGATCTACATCAAAGAAGCTATGGTTTGGATTATGCCAAAATATCCATTCAAGCATTCTTTTACCTATGCTCATTTATTGTATTTTTAAAAAAGACTTTTTATGGATCATTTACCATTTTAAAAGCCTAGAACTTTACACATGTAAAAGTAGAAAAAGAGAGCTAAACTTGCACGAATTTTATGTGGATGATTTGCAATAAATGAATCAATCAATCACCTAAAAGTATATCAAACTAGATCTTCACTTTTCCTAGATTGTAGGAAAGTGAATTGATTCCCTCCAACAACTAATTCGGCCTTCATTTGAATTCAAAATCCACTTGTAGAAGTCTTGAAGCACTTCAAGAATCTGTATAAAGACTAAAAATTCCTTGTACATTACATGGAAGTAATATACATGCACTTGTGGCCATCATCATCTTCAACAATAGTAAGTTTACAGAGGCTGCTTCTCTCTCTACAAATTGTTGAATTGGATGAACTGTTGATATATTTAGGTAGTGATGTGTGTGAACACTCTAGGACCGCCGGGGCACTTTTTTCCCTCTTTAGGAGGTTTTTTTCCCCCGGCTTGTATATACGCCTATTGCCCTAATGGGCTACTTATCTTTGTACATTCTCTAGTAATACATTCAGTCTTGTGTGTTGTGCTCCAAGCTTCTTCCTCTTCCTTGTGCTGTTCGCGTGCTTCCGCAGACGTCTAACTCCAACAATTGGTATCAGAGCAGGTCGTTGATTCTTCTAGGGCGCCGTCGACACTCCTCCGTTTGCAGTCTCAGATTCGCACAAAATTTGGTGAGCATACTCAGGGTGTTTTCGAGATCAAAACGGCTTCGCTTTCTGGTGCCGAAATCGCGATCTGAGCTCGTTTCGGCCTCCAAACGCACTATCGCAGTGCTTGTGCAGGCTATTTCGTCCTTTTGTGCCAAAGGTATATACCAGTTTCTGTTCGCCAGTTTAAGGTATTTTAGTCACCGGCCATGGCTGAAAGCAGTGATGTATTCCGTATGTTGGCTGTTGAGGATAAGTTGGATGGTACCAACTACCCATTATGGGCTTATATGATGCGACATGTACTGGTTGCAAAAGGATTGTGGAACATTGTGCAGGGTGTTGAAAGACGTCCTGTTACACCTGTAACGACAGGTACTGCAAATACAGGTGTTGGAGCTGATGAAGATGGTGTCGAAGATGATATTCCGCAGATTCCTGTTCGTGCTACTGTTTCTGTTGCACCTACTGCAGAGCAGATTCGTTGGGATGGCAGAGATGCCCAGGCACATGCATTGATAGCTTTGTCTGTCAAACGTGCCATTATTCCTCACATTCGCTCTTGCAGAACAGCAAAGGATGCTTGGGATACACTTACCACTTTGTACCAGGCTAGGAATGAGGCTCGTGTTGCTTACCTCCGAAAACAGTTGGAGAGTGAGCACATGAATGAAGGTGATTCGATGGACAGTTTTCTTACAAAGATCAAAGACCTGAAGGAACAATTGATTTCTGCTGATGAGGTTATACCAGATAGCTCACTTGTGCAGACCGTTCTGAATGGCCTTCCTGATTCATATCAGAGTTTTGCCTCTACTCTTCGATTGATGATGAAAGGCAATCCGAATGCCTTGTCATTTGAGGAATTAGTCTCTGTTCTGTTGCAGGAAGATCAGTCCAGGCAGAACAGGTCCATTATGCGTGTTGCAGATCAAGCTTTCCTGGCTAGTCAGAAGGGCAAAGGAAAATGGAGCTCTTCTACTAGTAATCAGAAATCTGCAAATGCTGCACAATCGAAGAACCAGGATAAAGATGAGAAGAAATCAGAAAAGCAGAAATTGTTCTGCAAGTACTGCAAAGGAAATGATCATATTATAAAGAACTGTCCAAAACTGGCTGCTAAAGAGGCAAAGAAGAAAGAGGCTGGAATGGTTGTTGCAGAGGCCTCTACACCAAAAACAGAGTCTGCAAATCTTGTGCAGGAAGAAGAATGGGCGTTTACTACTGTTTGCAGTTTTGACCCATCTTCTCATGATCAGTGCATGTCTGCAGTAGACTCAGATGTTTGGTACTTTGACAGTGGGGCAACCAAACATATTACCTCGCAGCGCAGTTTCTTCTCTTCACTCGAGCCTGCCCCTACAGGGAATACTATCACATGCGCCAATAACTCCTCTTATCCTGTTATGGGAGTTGGTAAGATCATTCTGACTACTGCTGATGGTAGTTCTTTCACTTTCTCAGATGCTTTATTTGTGCCAGGGATCAAAAAGAACCTGCTATTAGTTTCTGCATTAGCCAAGATTGGCTTGGTTGTGAAATTCGTTGATGACAGGTGTACAGTCCATGATCTCTCAAATGGCGATGTGATTATTGCTTCTGGCATTTTATGTCGTGGGCTGTATAAGCTCATAGACTATGAAAAATCTGTGAATGATTTGGCATGTGCAGTTCATGATTCTCAGGCTATGTCAGATGCAAAGCTTTGGCATGCACGCTTTGGTCATCTGAATTTTGCTAGTTTGTTACGCCTACAGAAATCTGAAATGGTGTCCTCTTTGCCCAAACTTGAGGCACCTGGAAAACATGTTTGTGAAGGCTGTATTTTGGGCAAAATGCAGCGTTCTTCCTTTCCAAAAGATGGTTCAGTTCGGGCTATGCAGAAATTGCAGCTTGTTCATAGTGATGTCTGTGGTCCTATGCAGACACCCTCTTTTGGAAATTACCTTTACTTCGTGACTTTCATTGATGATTTTTCCAGGCATGCATGGGTATATCCACTCAAAGCAAAGTCCGAAGTGTTCATGTGCTTCAAACAGTTTTTGGTTTTGGCTGAAAATCTGTCAGCATGTAAAATGGGCACCCTCCGTTCTGATCGAGGGGGGGAATATATGTCTTCAGATTTTAATGCATTTCTGGCTGAACGTGGGATAAAACACCAGTGTACAGTGCCGTATACACCTCAACAGAATGGAGTTGCTGAACGAAAGAACAGGTCACTCATGGAGATGGCGAGGAGCATGGTCAAAAGTCAGGCTTTACCACATAGTTTTTGGCTTGAGGCTGTCATGTGTGCAGCATATGTACTGAACAGGTGTCCCACGAAAGCGTTGCAGTCTATCACTCCATATGAGGCTTGGCATGACCGCAAGCCATCTGTTGCTCATCTGCGTGTTTTTGGTTGTTTGGCATATGCATTAGTGCCTGAACAACATCGCAGAAAATTGGATGATAAGGCAGTAAAATGTATTTTTGTTGGGTACAGTTCTGAAAGTAAAGGCTATCGTCTGTATCATCCACAGACTAAACGCATTCTGGTTAGTCGTGATGTTGTCTTTGTGGAAGATGCTATTCAGCCATTGCTTTCATGTACTAAGGAGACATCTGTTAGCTCCAAAGACATGTATGATACTTTGATGCCTCTTTTTACAGGTGGACAGGCTAGCGCTGGTCCTAATGAGGCAACTTCTCAGCCTTTGCAGGTTTCATATGATGATGCAGATCATGCCATTTCTGATGCAGATTTACATGATGCAGTTGTTGATGAGAGAGCTGATATTGAACAGGCAAAAACTATGCCAAAATGGCTGGTGCAGACTTTGCGTGACAGCAAATTAGATGCACCTTTGTCATATCGTACTCGTTCAGGCTCTCATAGTACCTCCTTTGCATCAGATTGCTATGCTATGGCTGCATCTAGTCTCTGTGATGAGAATGAGCCTGTTTTTTTTGATGAAGCACAAAATTCAGAAAATTGGATGGCTGCTATGCAATCTGAATATGATGCTATAATGAAGAATGGTACATGGTCTTTATGTGACTTGCCTCCTGGCAAGAAGGCCATTGGCACTAAGTGGGTATACAAGCTGAAGCGTAAACCTGATGGTACAGTTGACAGGTATAAGGCTAGGCTTGTTGCAAAGGGTTATGCGCAGGAAAGAGGCATTGATTTTGATGAGACCTTTGCACCTACATGCCGTATGACTACTCTTCGGAGCATTTGTGCACTTGCAGCCCATCATGGTTGGAATGTACATCAGTTGGACATTAAAACAGCATTTCTGAATGGTGACTTGCATGAAGAAGTGTATGTTTTTCAACCCTGTGGCTTTGTGCAGAAAGGGCATGAAAACCAGGTGTGCAGGTTAAAGAAGGCGTTATATGGTTTAAAGCAAGCACCACGTGCTTGGTATGAGAAAATACATGCCTATCTGATTGCACATGGTTTTGAGAACAGTCCAACTGAAAGCACCTTATATGTTAAGCGTGCTAATGATGTGCTTTTGATCATTGTTGTCTATGTAGACGACATGCTGCTCACTGGTCCTCTTGAGAAGCATATTGCTGATTTCAAGGCTGATTTGCATGCCTCATTTGAGATGTCTGATTTGGGGCATTTGCATCACTATTTGGGCATTCAGTTTATGCAAGTTGATGGTGGAATGGCTTTGTGTCAAACGAAATATATTGACACATTATTGCAGCGTTTTGGCCTTGAAGACTGTAAGCCTATTGCCACTCCTATGGAGACAGGTTTACGATTGAGTCTTCATGATGCTGGAGATGCATTTGATGCTGTTCTCTATCAGCAGGCTGTTGGATGCTTGATTTACTTATGCATTACTCGGCCAGATATTCAGTTTGCTGTCTCACAGATGAGCAGGTTTATGCATTGCCCAGGCGTCACACATTGGAAAGCGGTTAAGCGCATCTTTTGCTACTTGAGTGGTACTCGGCTACTTGGGTTGTTTTATCCCAAGGGGGGATCACTACCGCCAGATTTGCATGCTTTTTCTGACTCAAATTGGGCTGGTTGCTATGACACTCGTGTGTCCACAAGTGGTTTTTGCTTCATGCTTGGTAGCTCATGTATATCTTGGTTGAGCAAGAAGCAGCCTACTGTGGCCACGTCTAGTTGTGAGGCTGAGTATAGGGCAGCTTTCACAGCGACTGTTGAGTGTGTGTGGCTCAGACGCCTTATGGCTGATTTGGGTGTTGGCCAGTCCTCTGCCACCACCATCTTCACTGACAGTCAGAGCGCATTGGCAGTTGCGAGGAACCGTGTGTTCCATGCTCGCACTAAGCACATTGAGGTGCATTATCACTATGTCAGGGAGAGGTTCTCTGCTGGGGAGATCAGCTTGGCATATGTGCCCACGCAGGAGAACATTGGAGACCTTTTCACGAAGGCTCTGCCTAGGGAGAAGTTTGAAGCTTTCCGCAAAGCTTTGGGCTTACTTCCTTTTGTGGAGTGATTTCCACATAGCTCGGCACTTCCTTATACATGAGTGCCAGCTCCTTGTTCACCGCATCACTCCGAGGGGGGATTTGTTGATATATTTAGGTAGTGATGTGTGTGAACACTCTAGGACCGTCGGGGCACTTTTTTCCCTCTTTAGGAGGTTTTTTTCCCCCGGCTTGTATATACGCCTATTGCCCTAATGGGCTACTTATCTTTGTACATTCTCTAGTAATACATTCAGTCTTGTGTGTTGTGCTCCAAGCTTCTTCCTCTTCCTTGTGCTGTTCGCGTGCTTCCGCAGACGTCTAACTCCAACATGAACGAGCACTCATTAGAAAGGCATTAGTCTTTAGTAAATCTATATAAAGTTTCAAAGCATTTGATTTAGTAGATTGCGAGAAAATGTAGTTTTGTTGTCTCGAGGTCTATCTCTGTGCATTCCTGAAAAATAGGAGGTACCACTGTTGAGTGTCAGGTTCATTTCAAAAGCATGTTTTGCTTATTTCTTGTACTCTTGTGCATTATATACACTCAACCCTGTGTGTATCACTCTTCCAAAAGGATTTTTTCCGATTGTAATCATGTTTGCTACTATGAGCATTTGAAATTGATTGTTTCATCCAAAGATAGTAAATTTCTTGAGCTAGTCAATGTGGAAACCTATCGGTTTTATATCGAGTCTACTTCCTTGATGCTCCAAAGTACATAGTGCATTTTATTGCACTTATCGCATGACTATAAGGTCTATTTGATTCTCCATAAGCGCAAGGGCTAGTCTTGTGCCAATTGGTTGGACCAAACTTTGTTGCTTCGCAACTCA
This sequence comes from Ceratopteris richardii, assembly GCA_020310875.1. Lineage (NCBI taxonomy): Eukaryota > Viridiplantae > Streptophyta > Polypodiopsida > Polypodiales > Pteridaceae > Ceratopteris > Ceratopteris richardii. The sequence goes on from CM035406.1 coordinate 10,761,675, forward strand.
CTTTTCTACCTCCTACAAGCTTCTCCAAGTTCTTTGAGTGTTATCAGAGCTAGATCAAGATGGTTGACAACTTTCCCTCAATGATTGAAGAAGAGGTCATCATGAGGCAAATTCTCAATGGGATTCGAAGTGATAAGCAATGGCAATCCCTCACCATGGCTTACGATCTCATCATGGATGTGCAAACTCCAGACTTCAATATATATCTTGGACAACTCTTCAATCAAGGCCAACAATAGAATAAAGGAAGGTAACTCCTATCATGGTAATTCAACTAGTGCTATATATGCAGATAAGAAGGACAAGAAGTTGAAAGGTGAGAAGAAGGAAGAAGATGAAGAGGAGACTTCCCAAGCCAATTTCAAAAGCAAGAGCAAGTGGAAAGAGAAGAAGAAAGGACCAAAGCATGACAAAGCCAAAGGTTAGAATGCTCAACCTTGTGCCATCTATGAGAAGACCAACCACACCAAATTAGAATTGCTAGTTTAATGGGAAGAGCCAAAAAGGAAGTGGAAGAAGTGGATATGGTAGCAATAGAGGTAGAGGTGGACATAACTTCAACAATAACACTAGAGGCCATAATAGAAGGTGTTGAGGTGTGAGAAATTAGAAGATAAGTAGTCAGTGAGAATTCTGCTAAATTGGATGTTGCTGACTCAGAGTTTTGTTGAATCTGTGTTTTGCTTCATCCAAATTTTAAAAGGAGTTACAAATTACTTAGGCGTGGATGTCGTGTCATTATGGTAGTTGTATTTTTGTTCGTGCGAGTATGTAATGGGAAAAAAAGCATTTTTAAGAAGAAGACGAATGGAGAGAAGAGGAGAGTCTCTGTACCTATCTTTTGGCATAGGCTGATTGTGATGAGGACTGATGAATTACATTGGCAGAAGTAGTATTTCTTATTGTCATAATTGAAAATCTCTCTAAATGAAGATTTTAATGAAGTACTTTCATCATATTTGTTCTGCGTAACTATGTAAATAATCTCTGTTCAAGAGGAGTTATTCTGCTTTTGCATCGTTGAAATCAGATAATGTTGACTCTGAAATTCTGTATGCAATTAATCTTTATGTGTGAGAAGAAGATTATCTCCAAGATTTATTCTTGTGAGTAAATTTGACTTGAGTTAATAGGTATGTGTTGTTGAACCCCCAACACATTTGGTGATCCTATTGTGTTTGCTAAAGAAGCAAGAGATGCGTGACGGGAAGAAGAGGAAGATTTAGTAAAAGTTACTACACAAAGAGCGCAAGCAAAAGCGGGTAATGTGGATTCATCTTTTGAACCTTGGTACAGAGCACAAGAGGATTCTAATCTGGAAGCTAAAGAGGAGGAAGAAGGAGCAGGTGCAACAGAAGCAAGGCTAGTGGGTGGAATACTAGGAACAATGTTCCTAACAGAAGCAACTATAGGAAGTAAAAGATGACTCTAGTTCGATCCACTTGGAGGGACAACCAATCAAAGAACTAGGCATACACCTCAGCCATTGCCCATGTCGCAACCACCTCCAAATCCCAAAGTGAAAGAAGTGCATTTCAGAGGAGGTTCAAAGGAGGATGCAGACTACCATGTTGCTCAATTTGAAATAAAGTGGACAACAAATGGATACCAAGCAATAATGTAGCAATTCATAGCTACATTAGAAGGAAGGGAAATAACCTAGTTTAGTCAATATGATATTGCTCATTTTGCTACATACAATGCATTAAAAATAGCACTTTTACAAAGATTTCAGAAAGAAAAAACTCCTTCTAATGTTTTGAGGAAGTTAAGGGCAATTGGACAAAAGAATATGCTCATTGAAGATTACGCTCAAAGATTCGAGATCTTGGTTGAGTGACTACAAGGCAATGAGAGACCTGGTGACGAGTTGTTTGCAAGTTATTTCCTCAGAGGGTTAAGGAGCAACATTAGGCACATAGTAGCAAGTGTGGATATAGATAACAATTTTGATGTGTTAGTGTTAGCAGCTGCAAGAGTAGAAAAACGATTTGGCAGATCTAAGAAGAAGCACAGTGACTCCAGTTCAGATGCTGAATCCAATTCAAAATCGGAGTCAAAAAAAGGGACCACTGATTCAGAACGAGAGAGTGAAGATGAAGAGGTTGTGGTAAGAAGACATCACAAAGACAAAGGTAAGCAAAGTAAAGAGGAAGCTCTAATTAGTAGACTAAAGAAACATGGATACTCCATAATTGCTCCAAAGGAAAAAAGGTTCTGTGAAATTTGTGACAAAGAAGGACATACCACAAGTCAGTGCTGGTATAACCCAAAGGACCGAGGACAAAATTCAAGACAAGAAAATAGGAATAATAATATATTTGTAGCAAATTTGGCCATTCCAGTTCAAGGACGTGGTGGGTTTCAGAGGCAATAGCAAGGAAGAACTCCATGGAGAGACCAGACAAACCAACAAGGAAATTACTATTGGCACATCAAGCTTAAACTATTGTAGAGGTGAATTTGATCTATATCAAAAGCTATTGCTTTGGTTACATCAAAAGAATATCCGTTGGAGATTTCTTTTTCTTATGCTCACTTATTGTATTAAAAAAAATGATGGATCTTTTATCATTGTAAAAGCCTAGACCTTTACACATGTAAAAGTAGAAAGAGAGAGCCTAGATTCCACGAATTTGTGGTGGTTGAGTTGCATTCAATCAATCAATCAATAAATCACCTAAATATAGACCAAACTAGAGCTTCACTTTTCCTAGATTATAGGAAAGTGAATTGATTCCCTCCAACAACCATTTCCACCTTCATTTGAATTCAAAATCCACTTGTACAACTCGTGGATCACTTCTAGAGTTTATATAAACACTTCAAATCACTTGTACAATACATGGAAGCAATATACATACACTTGTGACCATCATTGTCTTGCTCTTTCATTTCTTTGCATCATCTTCTTCGCCAATAGTAATCTTGCAGAGGTTACTGCTCTCTCTACAGAGCTTCAAATTGGATTACACATGACTCATTAGAAAGATAGTCTAGTTTATGCCTATAAATTTTCATAGTATTTGGTTTAGTAAATTGGCAGAAATTTCAATTTTTCTATATCGGGGTCAATCTCTATGTACTCCTGAAAAATAGGAGGTACCACTGTTGAGTGTCTGATTCATTCCTATAGCATATTTTGCTTATTCCTTATACTTTTGTGCATTCTATACACTCACCCTATGTGTATCACACCCATAAAATGATTTTTTTAAATTGTAATCATGCTTGTCGGGATGAGCATTTGAAGTTCATTGTCTCTTCCATAGATAGTAAGTTTTCTGAGCTAGATGCCAAGGTCAAGGAGGTTGTGGATCAGTTAGCATCCATTGGAGAGCTGATTGAAGAAGAGGCTATCATAAGGAAGATTCTCAATGGGATTGGAAGTGATCAGCAATTGAAATCCTTCACCATGGCTTATGATCTCATCATGGATGTGCAAACTCCGAACTTCAACGTCTTTCCTGGACAACTCTTCAATCAAGAGGCCAATAATAGCATAAAGGAAGGTAACTCCTATCATGGTAATTCAACTAGTGCTCTATGTGAGATAAGAAGGATAAGAAGCTCAAAGGCAAGAAGAAGGAAGAAGATGAAGAAAAGACTTCCCAAGCCAGCTTCGCAAGCAAGGGCAAGCAGAAAAGGAAGAAGAAAGGACCAAGGCATGACAAAGCTAAAGGTCAGAATGTTCAACCTTGTGCCATATGGGATAACACCAACAAAACCACTCACAATTGTTGGCTCAATGGGAAGACCTAGAAAGGAAGTGGAAGAGGTGGATATGGTAGCGAGGTAGAGGCGGACACAACTTCAACAATAACAATACATGTTGTAATAGGAGGTACTTCAAAAATTATTCAAAAGATCAACCACATGAGGACTCATTGCTTCTTATGAATCTAAGACACAAAGAAGGTAAATAAGATTATCATTTGTTCTACATAGGTTCAGGATGTTCAAATCATGTTGCAGGCAACATTGCTCTTCTATCTGATTTGGAAAGTCAAAACCATAGACATGAAGTACAAATAGGGGATGACACAAAGCACAATGTCGAGAAGATTGGTAATCTCAAAGCTTCCAATGGCAAGACAAACATTCTGAGTAAGGTTCTCTATGCACCCACTATCACTAAAAACCTACTAAGTGTAGGGCAAATAGTCGAAAAAGGCTTGCAAGTTAGGTCACCCAACATGGAGCTTTTGACAAAGATCCATGTCAAGGCTTCAAGAAGATAGCCTGAGGTGAAAAGCATGATAGGCTCTTTACTTTTGAAGTAGAAGAAACTAAGAACATAGCTCTATTCACTTTTGGGTCTCAAACCCTAAGTGAGCTTGAAGTGTGGGACAAGATACTTGCTCATGTGAATGAAAGAATCTTGAAGGATATATGCAGGGATCAAAGTGTTCTAGGACTGTTGAACGTATCAAAGCAACACATGATCTGCACGTGTGATGCATGTCAGATTGGGAAGGCACAAAGACAACCATTCAACCACAAAGGCTACATCCACAACAACTTATTGGACTTAGTACATACCAATGTATGTGGACCAAGTCAAGAACCTTCATTGGCAAGATCAAGGTATTATGTCTCATTTATTGATGACCATAGTAGATGGACTATTCTATACTTTATCAAGAGTAAGAATGAACTGTTTGATTGCTTCAAAAAGTATCTAGCACATGTGGAGAATCATATAGGTAGATCACTCAAGAAGCTCAAATATGATGGAGGGGGAGAATACTTCTCCAAAGATTTTGATGAGTTCTTGCAAGATAAAGGTATCAAAAGGGAAGTGACCACCAGGTACTCTCCTCAACTGAATGGAATCACTGAGAAGAGAAACAAGACATTGGTTGGATCAGCCAGAACAATGTTTAAAGAGAAGAAGTTGCCACATTATCTATGGGTGGTAGCTATTTCAACTGTTGTGTACCTTGTCAATAGACTACCATCCAAATCACTTCAAGGTATGACTCCTTACGAAGCATGGCATGGAAGAAAACCTAGACTTGGACATTGTAAGGTGCTTGGTTGTTTAGTTTATGTTCATGTACCATCACAAATAAGAGGTAAGCTAGATGAAAGGGCAACAAAGGTAGTGTTTATTGGCTCTCACTCAACTCAGATGGGTTATAGGTTTTATGATCCTTCAACCAAGTAATTCACTACAAGTAGAGATGTGTTTGGAGAACACACATCTTGATCTTGGTATGATGAAGAAAAACAAAAGGTAACTCTACCATATGTTCTTGATTTTGATTCTCATCAATTAGGAAGCAAGCATGATACACAGGTCCAAGATCCAAGAAGTGATATAGATGATGACCGAGATGAAAGAGAAAGGGATTACAAACTATCGAAGTCAAGAGGTAAAGCAAAGATACAAGAGATTGGAGAATGCTCCAAACAAGCACCTAGAAGATCAGCAAGAGAGAAGAAACAACTAGAAAGGTATGGATATGATTCCACATTTGTTACAAAGCATTCAATCTACTTGGCAACATATTCAATGTCAGAAGAACCCTCAACCTATGAAGAGGCAAAGGAAACCGTAATTAGGAAAAGGCCATGAAAGAAGAAATAGATGCATTGAAGGATATGGACACTTGGGATTTGGTTCCAATGTCACTGAATCAAAAGGTAATTGGTTGTAGATGGGTATATAAAGTCAAAAGAAACTTAGATGGATCAGTTTGGAGGTACATTGCAAGAGTAGTTGCCAAAGGATGCTCTCAAACTTATGGTATAGACTATGAGGAAACATTCTCACCAGTTGCAAAGATGACTACAATCAAAACATTGATAAGTGTAGCTGCTGCAAGGAATCGGAGACTTCTCCAACTTGATGTGAAAAATGCACTCTTAAATGGTTGGATAAGTGAAGAGGTATACATGTCACAACCACCAGGTTTTGAAAACCCTAATCATCCATCTTATGTTTTCAAACTTAAGAAAGCATTGTATGGATTGAAACAAGCTCGTAAAGCTTGGAATTATAGGTTGGTTACATACCTTGAAGATCAAGGGTTCATACCTAGCAACTCAGATCCTTCTCTATTAATCAAAAGGGATCACAATGAGGTTATCTATCTATGTGTATATGTAGATGATGAAGGGCTTTGGTGTGCAGAACAAGAGGAGGAAGGAGGAGATGGAGGGAGAGAGAAGAGAGGAGAGACACGCGTAGACATGCATGGGAGCCTCGAAACCCACATAATGATCTCTCTTGAGGCAATTCTCTATATATGATGTATATATATGAATATGGGGGTAAGGTCACATGACCCTTACATCCCCAACAATCTCCCACTTAAGGGTCAATCTGACCATAAGTGGTAACACATACAAAGAATGATGTAGGACTATCAATAATGTACATGAAGAGTTGGGATCTCAACCCATACAGATCAGCCTACACCAACTGCCTCGACCAAGATGTATCCATGCACCTCAAAGTGCTATAGACTCATATCGACAAGAGTAGAGCTCACATATGAATGATGCAAGAATTGATGAAGTTCTTGCAAAGCTCGCACTTGCTCTATGTGTGTGTCAATCATTGAACGACTGACAACTCCAAGTGCAAATGCTCTAATAGCAACTGCAATGTCTGGTCTCAAGCATAACAACTCGTACATCAGACTCTCAAATGCTGATGAATGTTGTGCTATCCTGGCTAACCTAAGCATGTCATCCATGCCTATATCCAAGGCATCTAAAGAACCATAATCAAGACAAACATGTCCTGATATATCTGTGTCAATATCTGGCATGAGCGAATCCAAGAATGACTGCATAACTGCTGACTCCTCAACATCCAAATCAGCCATCCTCTTGATCAAAGATGTGTCAAGTTGTGCATCCCGAAAGCTAAATTGCTCTATCACACACTGTGTATCATGAGAGCTATCCTGCTCTATGACACTAAGTATATGATCATGCTCCACATGAGCTAACTGCACAACATCAACACCAAGGTCAAATTGATGATCACACTCTAACTGAGTATCATCACAATGCTCTACATGAGCATCCATATCATGCTCTAAAGCATCCAACTGATCATCCAAAGTATGCTCCACAAGAGCATCCATATGATCAAAACAATCATGCTCTACATAAGCATCACAGGCATCATAAGCATCCAAACATGCTCTACATGTGCATCCATCTGAGCATCTGAATCCTGCCATACATGTGCATCATGAATATCCATAGACCTATCTATAGGTAGAAAAAAGGAGACATGACGAGTCTCATATCACACATAAGGCTGAACTGCCACTGAGACGAGACTATCTCTCACATGAAGTACTTGTAGTGGATACCTGTGGCGAATCCTAGCACATCTGACAAGCATAAGTTGTCCCAACTGCAAGTGAAAATGATGCTCACCAAGAAATGCATAACATCTGCTCTCCTGTAACTAGCTAACTGAAATCAAGCTCATAGGGAATGAAGACACATAACGTACATGTCTGAGAATAAGTGATGCTCCACTAGGTAGCATAAGGCATCCATCTCTTGCACCCTCAATGTCATATGTCATACCATCATGCATGTGCACACATCCCCGATCGTCACCTAAGAATTGACAAAACCACTCACGATGTGGAGTAACATGAAAATTGGCTAATGCATCAAACAACCCAGTCATATGTGTGTTACCCAATGAACAAGAGGAATCCTTAGATGAACCATAAGAGAAAGTGATATCACCATCACTAGGATAATCAACTACCATAGACTCTCCTGAAATCACTACCTGACCTGCACCACATGCATGTCTCTGACATCATCGTCGCATTTGCCTGAAGCAATGTCGTCGAGTATGGCCCTCACAAACACAGTGCCAACATCGATATCGTCGATGTGATCTATGTCTTACATGAGTCAATGGACTTGCATACATATCATGTAGTCTCTGCCATAATGCACTACTCGTCTCCTCTTACATAACAGACTCATATATAGAATTCACAAGCTGTAATCAGATAGTGGAGCTTGCCAATGCATCCATATCCATCCATACGTGGTAGGGCATGTCATGAGGTGTCTGTGCATCTCTATGCACATATATGTGTAATCTTGCACGAACCAATGTATGCCACATCTGATTCCATCTCGGAAAGTCAGTGCCATCAAACCGAGAAGATGCCATGCTGGTAGTCCAAGAGACTAGCAATGTAACAAGAGACTAGAAATAATACTCTATCCTCAATAGGATCACACCTGCACATCCATATGCATAACGCACATTAGAAATGCTGCACTGGAGAAGAAACCATGTGAACCATTTGTCACATAACCATGCATCTACTATGCATATAAAACCATGAGTATAAGCCTACTCACCAAGTCTCCAAACCAATAAAGTAGATGTGAAAGAATCCTAGAAAAAATTTGACAGAGTATCTCCTATAAATTGAGCAATCAAACAAGATAACCAATAGCAAAAGAAAAATGAGTAATCTATTACCACCTGTCATTGATCCAATCAAAGAAATGGCAAATACACATGCCAAAAATTGATAGCAATGCATGCCAATACAATGGTGATACACCTTCCACTCAAGAATAAATCCTATAAGATGGTCCAACCTGTCACGAACAATGTGTGACCAAGTCCAAGTGAATGGAGATAATCAATGATCCAAAGCTATGACACAAGCTTCAAGATCCACTAGAGCTCTCTTCTCGCATAACAGCTGTCAAAATTTCGACAGCATCTCCTCTGTAAAATGGAATCTGAACCAAATAAACCATGTGGGAATCACCATCCACATATGCCAAGAATCACACTTGCAAATACATATCAATCAATGACCAAATGCTAATAACAGTGACAAACGAATGTATAAGTGAGGCTCCAATATGGATCATGTACCTGCAAAGAAAACAAAGATAGAAGTACCAACCAAGATCCAAAATCAATGCTCACAAAAGTATGTGCAACCAGCAAGTAAATCCATACCAAAGTGGCATAAGCAAGATATAAACCACAATGCCACTATACATCCATGATCGAAATCATGATGACATAAACCTAAAAAAAGAGTATACCACAATGTCATCTTACATGCCAAACACGTGACAAGATCATGCTCTACTCTCATATGGAGGAGCTACCTTGAAGCTCTGAAAATAAGAGCTTGCACACCAAAAATTCTCTCTCGAAGAAGTTCCAAAGCAAATTCAACCTCCAAGAGCAATTAGGGTTCTTATAGAAAAAATGTGCTGCTCTATGTTTTGCTATTTCAGAGATGATAGCCTCTAAATATGAACTTTTGCTCTTCATCAAACTTCAAGATCTGAATCTTGGCTACATAAGGAGATAAAGAACACCTCAATCAGAGGTGCATAGCTCAAGATACACACAAAAGAAGCATCAGCTATCAATTTCATCTTCAATGAAGGTGATTCTATGGACAGTTTCCTAATGAAGATCAAAGACTTGAAGGAACAATTGATTTCTGCTGATGAGGTTATACCAGATAGCTCACTTATGTAGACCGTTCTGAATGGTCTTCCTAATTCATATCATAGTTTTGCTTCTACTCTTCGGTTGATGATGAAAGGCAATCCAAATGCCTTGTCATTTGAGGAGTTAGTCTCTGTTCTATTGCAGGAAGATCAGTCCAGGCAGAACAGGTCCATTATGCGTGTTGCAGATCAAGCTTTCATAGCTAGCCAGAAGGGCAAAGGAAAATGGAGCTCTTCTACTAGTAAGCAGAAATCTGCAAATGCTGCACATTCGAAGAACCAGGATAGAGATGATAAGAAATCAGAAAAGCAGAAATTGTTTTGCAAGTACTATAAAGGGAATGATCATATCATAAAGAACTCTCCAAAACTGATTGCAAAAGAGGCAAAGAAAAAGGAGGCTGGAATGGTTGTTGCAGAAGCCTCTACACCAAAAACAGAGTCTGCTAATCTTGTGCAGGAAGAAGAATGGGTGCTTACTACTGTTTGCAGTTTTGACCCATCTTCTCATGAGGAGTGCATTTCTGCAGTGGACTCAGATGTTTGGTACTTTGACAGTGGGGCGACCAAACATATTACCTCACAGCGCAGTTTCTTCTCTTCACTTGAGCCTGCCCCTACAGGGAATACTGTCACATGCGGCAACAACTCCTCTTATCCTGTTATGGGAGTTGGTAAGATCATTCTTACTACTGCTGATGGTAGTTCTTTCACCTTGTCAGATGCTTTATTTGTGCCAGGGATAAAAAAGAACTTGTTATCAGTTTCTGCATTAGCCAAGATTGGCTTGGTTGTGAAATTTGTTGATGACAGGTGTACAGTTCATGATTTGTCAAATGGCGATGTGATTATTGCTTCTGGCATCTTATGTCGCGGGCTGTATAAGCTCATAGACTATGGAAGATCTGTAAATGATTTGGCATGTGCAGTAAATGAGTGTCAGGCTATGTCAGATGCAAAGCTTTGGCATGCACACTTTGGTCGTCTAAATTTTGCTAGTTTGCTATGCCTGCAAAAATCTGAAATGGTGTCCTCGTTGCCCAAACTTGAGGCACCTGGAAAACATGTCTGTGAAGGCTGTATTTTGGGCAAAATGCAGCATTCCTCCTTTCCAAAAGATGGTTCAGTTTGGGCTACACAAAAATTGCAGCTTGTACATAGTGATGTCTGTGGTTCTATGCAAACACCCTCTTTTGGAAATTACCTTTACTTCCTGACTTTCATTGATGACTTTTCCAGGCATGCATGGGTATATCCACTCAAAGCAAAGTCCGAAGTGTTCATATGCTTCAAACAGTTTTTGGTTTTGGCTAAAACTCTGTCAGCATGTAAAATGGGCACCCTCCGTTTTGATCGAGGGGGGGAATATATGTCTTCTAATTTTAATGCATTTTTGGCCGAATGTGGGATAAAACACAAGTGTACAATGCCATATACACCTCAACAGAATGGAGTTGCTGAATGGAAGAACAAGTCTCTCATGGAGATGGTGAGGTGCATGGTCAAGAGTGAGGCTTTACCACATAGTTTCTAGCTTGAGGCTATCATGTGTGCAGCATATGTACTGAACAGGTGTCCCACTAAAGCACTGCAGTCTATCACTCCATATGAGGCTTGGCATGACCGCAAGCCATCTGTTGCTCATCTGCGTGTTTTTGGTTGTTTGGCATATGCACTAGTGCCTCAACAACATCGTAGAAAATTGGATGATAAGGCAGTAACATGTATTTTTGTTGGGTACAGTTCTGAAAGTAAAGGCTATCATCTTTATCATCCACAGACTAAACGCATTCAGGTTAGCTGTGATGTTGTCTTTGTGGAAGATGCTATTCAGCCATTGCTTTCATGTACTAAGGAGACATCTGTTAGCTCCAAAGACATGTATGATACTTTGATGCCTCTTTTTACAGGTGGATAGTCTAGTGCTGGTCCTAATGAGGCAACTTCTCAGCCTTTGCAGGTTTCATATGATGATGTAGATCATTCCATTTCTGATGCAGATTTACATGATGCAGTTGTTGATGAGAGAGCTGATATTGAGCAGGCAAAAACTATGCCAAAATGGTTAGTGCAAACTTTGCGTGACAACAAATTAGATGCACCTTTGTCATATCGTACTTGTTCAGGCTCTCATAGTGCCTCCTTTGCATCAGATTGCTATGCTATGGCTGCGTGTAGTCTCTGTGATGAGAATGAGCCTGTTTCTTTTGATGAAGCACAAAATTCAAAAAGTTGGATGGCTACTATGCAATCTGAATATGATGCTATAATGAAGAATGGTACATGGTCTTTATGTGACTTGCCTCTTGGGAAGACCGCCATTGGCACTAAGTGGGTATAGAAGCTGAAGTGTAAACCTGATGGTACAGTTGACAAGTATAAGGCTAGGCTTGTTGCAAAGGGTTATGCACAAGAAAGAGGCATTGATTTTGATGAGACCTTTGCACCTACATGCCATATGACTACTGTTCAGAGCATTTGTGCACTTGCAGCCCATCATGGTTGGAATGTACATCAGTTGGACATTAAAACAACATTTCTGAATGGTGACTTGCATGAAGAAGTGTATTTTTTTCAGCCTCGTGGCTTTGTGCAGAAAAGGCATGAAAACCAGGTGTGCAGGTTAAAGAAGGCATTATATGGTTTAAAGCAAGCACCACATGCTTGGTATGAGAAGATACATGCCTATTCAGTTGCACATGGTTTTGAGAACAGTCCAACTGAAAGCACCTTATATGTTAAGCGTGCTAATGATGTGCTTCTGATCATTGTTGTCTATGTTGATGACATGCTGCTCAGTGGTCCTATTGAAAAGCATATTGCTGATTTCAAGGTTGATTTGCATGCCTCATTTGAAATCTCTGATTTGGGGCATTTGCATCACTATTTGGGCATTCAGTTTATGCAAGTTGATGGTGGAATGGATTTGTGTCAAATGAAATATATTGACACATTATTGCAGCATTTTGGCCTTGAAGACTGTAAGCCTATTGCCACTCCTATGGAGACAGGTTTACGATTGAGTCTTCATGATGGTGAAGATGCATTTGATGCTGTTCTCTATCAGCAGGCTGTTGGATGCTTGATTTACTTATGCATTACTCGGCCAGATATTCAGTTTGCTGTCTCACAGATGAGCAAGTTTATGCATTGCCCAGGAGTCACGCATTGGAAGGCGGTTAAGTGCATCTTTCGCTACTTGCGTGGTACTCAGCTACTTGGGTTGTTTTATCCCAAGGGGGGATTACTACCGCCAGATTTGCATGCTTTTTCTAACTTAGATTGGGCTGGTTGCTATGACACTCGTGTGTCCACCAGTGGTTTTTGCTTCATGCTTGGTAGCTCATGTATATCTTGGTTGAGCAAGAAGTAGCCTATTGTGGCCACTTCCAGTTATGAGGCTGAGTATAGGGTAGCTTTCAGCCTTGATCTGTAACAAGTTCCAGAGGTAATCCATAACGTGGGAAAACATCCTTCATCAGACATTTTGCCACCGAAACAATTGTGGTGGACCGTAAAGCCCAAGTGTTGGAAGCAGCCAGAGGCACAGACGCCACGGAAGCATGTAAAGACAGAGCAGGGAGCCAGGCGGATCAATTTTTCAAACAAATATATTTCTTATTAATTCTCCAAACATTCAACAGTGATTGTTATCACTAATTGTAACATATGTATCATAGAAAACCCCATTTTGTAATCCATAGCTCCATTTTGTGCAAGCCGAGGAGTCCTCGAGCTTGAGGAGCTTAGGTAGAATGCACGTACCAATTTTCGTTATTTTTAGACATCGTTTACCCTTCCAAATAGCCTCTAGGACCTATTTTTTAACTAGGCCGGTCACTAGATGTGAAACCGGTCAAAACTAGTCTAGAAACTATAAAAAGAGCTAGAGAGCTCATTTTTGAGGTTAGCTTGGTTGAGATTAGAGTTCTTGTGAGCTTGTAAGAGTATTCTTGAGTAATAGAGCTAATTTCCCACCTTCCATTGTGTCTTGCTTGTCTCTTCATTGTGTGTGTGTATGTGTGTGCACCTTTGTGCTTCTCACCTTCACTCTCACATCATCTCACGTTCACGATCTTCATATCACTCCTACCTCTCCCACGGATTGACATTAAGGAGGTGAAGCTTCTTAACGTGGTTCTCACCATCGTGCTAGAGCAACACCAAATTTGGCGCCGTTGCCGGGGATCGAGTCTAGGACGAACGTGTGATGGTAAGAGTATAGCAAGAAGAGGCGTTGGAAGGTAAGAATTTCAGTTTTTGTTGTTGTTTTTACTTAGTTTTTAGTGTTTTTCACCTTCCCCATACTCCATCTTCATCATCGCATCATCATCTCCATTTTCAAAAAAATCAGAAAATTCACCATATCCCCCCATTCACCTCATTTCCCCTCATTTGTGCATGCGAGAGAGCGAGAGAGAGTTTTTGCATTTGCATGTGCTTGCATTTTCTTGAGTTTTCTTGCAGGTACAGGGCTTCAGAGCATCAGGAGAGCTTCCAAAAGGTAAAACATGTACTTTCTGTCAGAAATTTCCGAGTAGGGCGGACCATCGCGATGGTCTGCAACTTTCGGATTTTGAAGTAGGCGACCACACCACGAGGTAGGCGATCCTTGCGCACACACGGCACCATAGTTGCATTTCAAAAATTCGTTGTTTGGTGGACCATCGCGATTGGCTCAGACCATCGCGATTGTGTCGCACCATCGCGATAGGCTCACGCCATCGCGACGGCTCGGCCGGACCATCGCGACGGTTCGCTTTTTCGGACCATCGCGACGGTTCACTTGAGCCATCGCGACGGTCCACTTGGACCATCGCGATTGTCCAGTTGACCCCGCACCATCGCGATTGGCTCATGCCATCGCCACGATAGTGCCACGTGTCTCGATAGACCATCGTGACGGTTCATTTTTTGGACCATCGCGACAGCCCAAAATCGGACCATCGTGATTGGCTCAAGCCATCGCATCGCGGACCATCGCGACGGTTCACTTCGGACCATCGCGATCGTCCACCTTTGACCGTTGACCCGCGCCATCGCGATTGTCCACCTGATCACGCCATCGCGACGGTTCATTTTTTGGACCATCGCGACGGTTCGACCTCACGCCATCGCGATCGTTCACTTCGAGCCATCGCGACGGTTCGCTTTTTCGCGCCATCGCGATTGTCCAAACTCCACGCCATCGCGACGGTTCGCTCGGACCATCGCGATTGTCCCAGACCATCCGATTGTCCACCCCCATCGCAAATTTTGGACTCCAATTTTTGACCAATTTTGAGGGTATTTTTGAGAAATTTTTGGACCATTAGACTCATAGGAGACCCCTTAGCCTATACGTGAAGGAAAACCTGATTGTCAGTTTTTACCCCCCCAGGGCCTGAACGCTCATAACTTTTTTATCCGAAGTCCGTTTTTTGAGCTTAATAGCTCGTTAGAAAGCTCGCGACGAGTACTACGTGACCTCAACTATTTTTTTCTTAAAGGATACATCTATTTTTAGATAAACTATTTTGAGGTTCACCTAGTTTGGGACTAGGAAGCCAGGGGGCACACATTGAAAATTTGGGCAAAAAGGGAAGGGATTTAAAAGGTGTATATGCTCAAGTATTTGATCATCTTGTGAATTGGTCTAATATTAGAATTTTCTAGGTTTAGCAAAGGCAATCAAAGGCAAGCAAGCAAGGCAGCGAAGACAGCAGAGCTTGGGAAGCACGGCTTCTTGGGCAACAGGGCATCAGAGCAACCCGGAAAGCCGACTCGAGGTTGGAAGATTACTCAACCCCCTCAGTCAATTCTTAGCTTAGGCTAAACGGTAGTTGTGGATTTAAGCCGATAGGAACGCCTCAAGTTCAAGATACCTAATTCTTTCAAGTTTAAGACTTAAGGTAAAAGTGTGTGTGACGAAAACCTAAAGAGAAAGAACTTAAGTCTGACGGAACGAGAACTCAAAATTATAACGAAAAGTCGAATTCCTGACGCACAAATTAAGACAAGAATCTAGAGAAAATTAAAAAGAATCAAGCAAGTAATCACGAAGGATCATTGACGATCTAAGTGTATAATTGAGTGAACGAGGAAGAAAATTAATGAACCTTAGATCGGGCAAACACATAGGAAAGTCGGACAGAAGAAGCCTTAGATCATCAGAGGCTAGTGTAAGAACCACTGCACGATCTTGGGCTCAGCAATTGATAGTAGTTATCCCTACGAGTTGAGCTCAGAATCAAGTGAATCAGAAATGGCATTTGGCACAGACAGACCAGAAGGAGGGTCTCATGTCGCATACCTAGAAAAACCAGAAGGACCCTATAGAACGCAATTAGAGTTTCTCCGAACCAACCGATTAGGTGCTCGCATCTATGAGGATGGTTTGCGAAGGCAGGTGGTGCAACTGCACAACCCTGATCAACCCATTGGATTAGAAAGACCAGCGGTGAAATTTGAGAGAGACGCTTACATAGACAAAGAAGGAACCATGTACATCCTAAGTACGCAACCAAACGATACTAATGAGTTTGGCACAATTCAATTAGAGACGGAAGCGAAATTTCAAGGAAAAGAACCGTTAGAAGAACCTAGAACACCGAGAGGGAAATCCGTATTAACAAGAGTACTCATCCCAGAGTGGATCCCTCAAGATAACAGGAGCACCGAGTTGTTTGTAAATAAAGAGACAGATGAAGCCTTTTGGAGGTACAGAAAGGAAAACCCTGGTGAGGTAGGCATCATTACAATTTATGAATTCAAGGACCCAGATACACCTGGAAAGGTTGTATACCTGGATGAGACTTCAGAAAGAGTCTTTGTGGTGCCTGAGCGCGCTAAAAACACATACACATGGAGAGGTGAATTGATATTCCCTCCATCTAGAACGAACATGAATACAAATCAACAAGGGGCAGGAACATCCTCAGCCCATGGAAATCAAAGAGAAGGAAATCACGAGAGACCGGAAGTAAGCTTCACTCATCCCATAGGGAGAGATAGAACAACCACGAACACTAATAGAACGGATAGACAAAGAGATCATGGAATACCAGGTGGTAGAGATGATTTTCCTCTACCTAGACCACGTGAACACGCAAGAGTATTGAGACCCACTCAATTAGTAAAATCAATGAAGAATTACTTTGATGGGACAGGAGATCCCTATGACCATGTCGCAGAATTCAAGCAAGTACTAAGAGCAGAACAAGTCGAGGACATGTTCACGCAGTACAACGCATTTAGACTAACGTTAAAGAATACTGCTTTAACTTGGTTTCAACCACTGCAACAAAGGCAATTTAGAGACATCCATCACTTTTTAGAGTCATTCATCACTGAATTCTCTAAAAGTGGGATTAGACACGACACGTCTTCGTTGATTCATAGCTTTAAATAGACCCCTCAGGAAACAGTTAGACTGGCAGGTCGTAGATTCAGACAATATGTTGAACGATGTCCAATGCAAGAACTACCCTCACAAGCCAAACAAGTATCACTGTTCCTAGATGGCTTGTTGAGCGCTAAACTACGCTCCTATGTGTACCTAAAAGAACCCAGAACGCTAGAGGAGTGTGTAAGAATATGTATAGACATCGAGGACAACCTAGGAGATGAATTAGAACTCTCAAAAGTCTATAAAGACTCAGATTGTTCTTCTCTAGCCTCCACAAAATTGTCTAATTCGATAGAGGACCTAGCAGAAAAAGTGGCCCAAAAACTAGGAGTTTCTAGTAAACAAGTGCCCAAGCTACCTACAAATGTACGTTGTTACATTTGTGGTGGAAATCATTTGGCAAACGTGTGCCCCAATGCACCTCAACCTCACGTCAACCCTAGTGGCCAATATTGCACAATTGAGAGAAGATATACGAATCATACGGCACAGGACTGCCCATACAACAAACAAACCGTGAGACAGAACTACCCGCAACCATACCAGCAGCAAGGTAGGTATCAAGGCCAATACAATGCTCAGCCTTATCACTATAGGCCTCCTCAGAACTACCCATACCAGGCTCAACAGAGACCCCAACCTGTTTTAGCTCAGCAGCCACCCCCACCAGCGAATGTCATCTCAGTCAAATACGCTGCTGCAGAAGAGAACCTAAATAGGGCGTTAGTGCCTTCTTCACCCTTGATCACAGAAAGTGACCCGAACTCAAACAGTTTTGACTCTGCTCATGTAACTAGTCCACCCGCTTATTACATGGAGTCACCAGAACATGTGGAGACGTATTATTATGATAGTCCACCAATGGAAACTAGTTGGGAGCCAGATTATACTAATGTGATGTACGCAAACCCAAACCCACGGCCCCAATTGAGACAACAGAGACCACAGGGCCCTAGAGGACCATGCTTTAGGTGCCAAGGAGATCACTTCATTAAGGATTGTCCACATCCCCCAATAGCAAGGCAATCACAGTACTATAGCATCCAAGGCTTTTGTGCCGACTGTGGCAAAGAGCACATAATCAAAGATTGTCCTAAGAACCCAGTTAACGCTTCGAACGTGACACCGATCAACGTGATAGGCATTGTAAACAATGCAGATGGATCTAACCCTACATACGTGCCTATCCAAGCTATAACAAGAGCCCAGGCGCTCTTACAAAACCAACAGCTTATTCAAGAGAAAGTAGCCGGAACTAGTGAAGTTGCAGAATCTAGTAGTAAAAAGACGAAATCTTGGAAAGATTCTAGAGAAAGAATCAAGAGAAAGTGGAGTAAAAAGATAAGTGAGTTGGAAGGAAGTCTAAGAGAATCTAGAGCCAAAATACAAGAATTGGCCTCACAAGAATTAAATCAAGAAAATCCAGCTCAGAAATCAGGATCAGTCTTGGCGGAACCCATACCAGAAGATCTAGACATGATGATTCGTGCATATCAGGCTAGAATAAAAGAGGGACCTCAAGTAACGGAAATGAGTAAAAACTACCCTCGAGCTGATCTAGAAATCGAGAGAACTAAACTTTGCATGAAAATGGTAGAATTAGCACAAGCTTTGTTTGAAGCCTCTAGATATCTTAATTGGAATAACATGGCAAAACCGGAACTACACTTTCAAGGACTAATGGAGAGGCTAGAACACTTGATAGAAAGCAAAGAGAAAGAGGATCAGCATAGGAACCCTATTGTCACAGAGACACAGGAAAGGAATGCACCATCCCTGTCTCAAGTACCTAATACGGAAAGTCAAGATAACCTATCTTCCATACATAGGTACTCACATGAATTTTTGAGAGAAATCCAAGAAGAGAAATGGAGAAAAGAACAAGGAACTCATCCTCCTATTCAAGAAATAGACGACTTGCAAGAACAATTTCCCCAAGACATCCCCTCTATATATGATGATGTAGAGGTGGAGCAACTGAGTGAACCCACAGGATTTGAATCTAATTCTTTACAAGAATTACCTCAGTTCACAGGACCTTGGGAAGCTAAGTCTATTAGTATGAGAGCACCCACGATAATAGTGAGGAATGAAGAATCAGTGATCCCTAGGAACACGGAAGTGATCAAGAATACTAAAGTACAGTGTAATCTCACTCTGGAGGAATTGTTAAAGGTGAAACCAGAATTGTGGAAGCACGTAGCAAATCAATTCCCTGAGCTAGCTACCACACCCTCTCAAATAGGATCACATAAGAAGGTACCAGAGATACCTGTGGAAAGGATTGGAGACGTAAGCGAAGGAGAGGAAGGTAACACATATCTTCCAATAACCCATCAGGGCTAAACCACGAAGGCCATCTTAGATTCAGGAGCCGGAGTAGCAATAGCTACCACCGCTTTATGGAAACGTTGGGGTAAGCCAGCACTCAGACCCACCAGGATGAAGCTACAAATGGCTGATGGACACATAGAAAAACCGTTAGGCTTACTAGAAGGCATATCTCTCACCACTTGTGGTGTAGAATTTGAGCATACCTTTGCCATTTGTGACGTCGCGAAAAATCATGCATATGAGATGATATTGGGACGACCATTCATGCGTCAGTTGCAAATTGTACAAGATTGGGGAACTAATTCTTTGTACTTGCAACATTTAGGAGTGACTACCAAAGTCAATCTTAAAGACTATTCACATAGAGATGTACCCCAAATACAATGGAATACCATCCATAAGACACCAGTAGAGACGGAATCTGTGCACTCATTAGAATCAGATCCTTCTTGGTTGCATGAGGATACCCATTTATGGATGTGTAAAGTTGCCAAACAAGAGGAAGAAAGATTAGAAGCAAGGACCTTAGGTGCAGAACAACATCCACGAACCCTTCAAGATCCAGCCTATGCACCTGTAGTGTTCCCCGACGAAGAGTTTGAACCCCATGGTTGGGCAGAAATACTAGCAACCATGGATGTAGCCATCAATGAAGAACAATGGACACCCCATTGTGACGAGGATGGCTATGACATTTCAGTTTTCACGATAGAGCCAATCATGTGTGATGCAATTTTAGAAGAGTGTGAAACAGACACTGATGCAATTGAGGATGCGAGCGATTTTGATTTAGAATCAATTATTATGGACCCACCCTTTGCATCAGAGGAAGAATATTTCTACGAAGTAGAGACTCTCACTCAGAGACACGAGGAAATTACGAATGAAGTGAGATTAGCCACGGAAGTGACTACTAAGAGTGAAGGTAAGAAAAGAAAGAAGAAAGACACCATGACAGAAAAAGAAGAATCTTTATTTGAAGTACCCGAGAACTTCAAGAAATATGAAATTGAAGATAGAAGAATCATGGTACGAATGCCCAACAGAAAAGCGAATGACGGACAAGTATATGATAACCGAGAGAAAACCAAGAAAATAATAGTTGCCATAGAAGGAGAAGAAGAAAAATGTACCTACATAGGGCATGATTTGACGACTGAAGAAGAGGAAGAGTTAGTTGCCCTATTGCGCGAATATAGAGATGTTTTTGCTTGGAGTTATAAAGATTTGAAAGGAGTGGATCCAGATATATGTTCTCATAGAATCCCTATGACTCCAGATGCAAAACCGACAAAACAGAAACCTTACACGTACAATGATAACTACGCTGTGAAGATTAAAGAGGAGATAGATCGCTTGATAGAAGCAGGATTCATTTACGAAATTGAGCATACCGAATGGGTATCCCCCATTGTGGTTGTGCCCAAGAAGAATGGAAAATTGCGTGTGTGTATTAACCTTAAAAAAGTTAATGCCGCCACGATTAGAGATAGTTATCCTCTTCCTATCACAGAACACCTATTGGAGAGAGTTGCGGGCAAGGAAGTTTACAGCTTTCTTGATGGATTTTCAGGCTATAACCAAGTAGCCATTGCTCCAGAAGACCAACACAAGACGGCTTTTGCCACAGAATGGGGCATATTTGCATTTCGTGTGATGCCATTTGGCTTAACAAATGCACCCGCTACTTTCCAGCGACTCATGTGTCATGTTTTTAAGGAATTCTTACGCAAGAGCTTGGAAGTTTATGTCGATGACTTATGTGCTCATTCAAATGTAAGGCAGACACATATCCCAGAGTTAAGACAAATATTTGACAAATGTCGAGAATATCAGGTTTGTTTGAACCCAGAAAAATGCGTTTTCATGGTCAGACAAGGCAAAATTCTAGGACACATTGTGTCAAAAAATGGAATCTCTACGGATGAAGAAAAGGTGAAGGTAATTGCAGAATTACCTAGACCAACTAATGTGAAAGAGGTACAAGCATTTATGGGCCATTGCGGTTATTATAGGAGATTCATACACATGTATGCAATCATAGCCAAGCCTCTGTACTCTCTTTTAACCAATTTTGAATGGACAGATGAATGTGAAAATTCATTCAATGAACTCAAACGACGCCTGTGCTCAGCACCTATATTGACAACCCCAGATTGGAGTAAGCCATTCCATGTACATGTGGATGCATCCAATTACGCCATAGGATGTGTGTTAGCACAACCCACGAATGAAGGTAACATAGATCTTCCCATAGCTTACACGAGCAGACAATTGAACGCAGCAGAAAGGAATTACACCACGACGGAACGAGAAGGATTAGGGATGATCTACGCTGTAAAGAAGTTTAGGCACTACTTGTTGGCCAACAAATTCAAGTTCTTTACAGATCATCAAGCCCTATTATATTTAGTCAACAAACCATGCAACACAGGACGATTGATACGTTGGTTTCTATTTCTCATGGAGTATGATTTTGAAGTGGTAGTCAGGAAAGGAAAGACACATCTTAGAGCTGACCACCTTTCGAGATTAACCTCAGGAGAAGCTCCTCAAGGAGTAGTGGATGAATTACCAGATGCATACTTGTTTAACCTTGAGATAGCACCAGAATGGGCTAAGCCTATAGCCCCTATTCTGACATACGGACCCAAGAGTCCTAGGATAAAGATCAAAGAAGGAGAGATTACCAAATCTCAGAGGTACCAAATAATGGCAGGAAGCATATACAAACAGGATAATCAAAAGATTCTTGCTTGTTGTGTAGATGAATCAGAACATGCGAATTGGTTGCAATTAGCACACGTAGGTGCACTAAAGCAACATCATTCAAAACATAGAACACTACAGACTCTGCATAGATTAGGAGTATATTGGCCTACGATGGAAGCAGATGTCTACAAGTTGTGTAAGGAATGCCATGTTTGCTGTGAAAGACCACCAGTAGAACATGCTACACTATATCACGTGTCTCTCACCCCAGACTGGAGTGAACCTTTAGTGACATACTTGAGGACGAACACATTCCCTCAAGGCATGACCTTAGCTCGACAACGCAGTCTAGAGCAGGAAGCTCAAGACTACTCACTTATTGGCGATAATCTATACAAAAGAGGACGAGATGGATATTTGAGACAATGTGTTCATGAGAGCGATTATCTTAGCATACTAGAGACTGCACACCAAGGTGTTGCAGGAGGTCATTTTGGACCAGATAGGGTAATCAAAGCCATCCTCTTTGCAGGATTATGGTGGCCCACTCTTCACATGGATGCTCATACCTATGTCAAGAGATGTGATGTGTGCCAAAGAACTCAGTTTCCTACTCGCAGAGATGAAATGCCATTGAAACCCATGATGGGCGGACGTGCATTTTCTAAGTGGGGTATAGACTTTGTAGGACCCATTAACCCCCCTGCAAAAGGTACACATGCGGAATACATTATTGTTGCCACAGATTATCTTACGAAATGGGTAGAGGCAAAAGCCACAAAAAAGAATGATGCTCACATGACTGCAAAATTCTTATTTGAAAATGTCTTTACAAGATATGGACTGCCTATAGAGTTAGTGAGCGATCGAGGCACTCACTTTCTAAACCAAGTCATTGAATATCTGTTGCAGGATTTTATGGTGATTCACAAGAAATCTGCACCATATCATCCTCAGGCCAATGGTCAGGCTGAAAGCACTAACAAGATACTTTGTACCGTACTGACGAAACTCGTGAACAACAAACGTTCAGATTGGGACAAACAGCTACACCACGTTGTTTGGGCATATCGAGTGGCCTACAAGACCGTACTCAATGCAACTCCCTTTCAGATGGTTTTTGGTCAGAATGCAGTGCTTCCTTTGGACTTCTTGATACCGACCCTTAAGGTTGCACAGGAACATCAGTGGACCGGCCATGAATTATCAGCGAGAATATTGGACTTGGAACGATTAGGAGAAACCAGGCTAAAGGCAGCAGCAGGAATATACGCAGCAAAGAAGCGACAGAAAGCATATTTTGATGCACATGTGAAAGATAAAGGCCTAAAAGAAGGAGATTTAGTTCTAGTGTATACGCTGAAACAGCACGCACGGAAGTTAGAAAAGCGAGGTTATGGACCTATGATCATTAACAGACTTTCGACTAGTGGAGCAGTACAGTTAGCCACCTTAGAAGGAGATATAATGCCTAATTACATTAGTGGCTGTAGAGTCAAGCTATATCGGGAACCTCTGACTGAGGATATGATTAGACGACTCACATTGGCAAAGAAGCGTAAGGAAGAAGAAAATAGAATACGAGCGGAAGCCCAGGCAGAAGCCATAGAACGCATTAAGCGCATGAAGCTAAGAAGACAAGGACTAGGGAGAGAACGTTATAACCATCTGGAAACATCACCCAGATATCCCATGGCCATGTGTCAAGTAAAGTCAACCACTCATCCTAGCATAGTGGACAGAAGACCATTCCTTACAGTTAGGCTAGAGCACGGTAACCATAGCCAAGAACTCAGGGCTTTAATTGACTCAGGTGCTGCGACTAGTGCGATTAGATGGTCCCAATATAAGGACTCAGGAATAGAAATGCGGCCAATTGAGGCATACCTCATAGGCCTAGGAGGCATGGAAACCCCTTGCATGGGTGAGGTGGACCTTCCTATCCTCATTAAGGATATGACGATGACAGCTAAGCTACTAGTGTGCCATGATGACGACCTGATAGAACCCCTAATCCTTGGCCAAGGTTGGCTATACGATCACTCAGTGGACCTAAATCTTCGACAAGGCTCCTTACATATTGGAACCTTAGAACAGAAGCGAGTGATACCGCTTGACTTCCCTAACGGCATTCCGCTTGACGGTTGTGACCCTAGACCCTATGAAATACATGCGACGGAAGACCGGAAGATCTTTAATCCGACCAGTCACGTTACGTCTACACCAACCCACTCGGGCTTGGCTATGGATAATTGTCAATCAGAAGGACGACAGGAGATCTTCCCTGGGACTTCCTGCAAACTAGAAGAGGCAGTTACCCAACCGCAAGGGCAGATGGGCACAATCAGAGGTCAGGTGGGTTGCATCAGCGGCCAAATGAACACGACACCCTGCGGTGCTCATCCTTCCAAACTTGTTGCGGACTGGCCTAGATTAAAGTTAAAGAACGCATCACTTCCTAATGGGCAGGTCACGCAAGTCTTGGATCTCCCTTCTTTTCCAAAGCAGAGCGTCCATCCGACCTCTCACCCTCAACCACAGCAGAGTCAACTACAACGAAGGAACCCAGACCGACGGCAGTATCAGAAGACACAACAAGGAAGGCATTCTAGACCACCCAAAGGAAGCGGCACCAGACAAATATGGGTGCCAAAAGGACAAAAAGCACCGAAGAACTACAACCAAGCAAAGATCGACAAGAAAAAGGCAGTGCAGAAACAGATTCGATATCCACCATCCCCTCGACCTCCTTCTACAGATCCGAGCATTCGACAAATTTGGATCGCCAAGAAATACCTTACCCATAGACCCACACCCACGCAGATTTGGGTACCCAAACCATGTATCATAGCTCAATCCATGAGCCATGTAATATATAATCCTCACAAACCTTTCCATCCCTCGATACTACCACACCCGATACCACCTTTTGCCCCTCAGCAGAAACCCACCACCCATTCAAGAACCCTTAGGAAATGGATACCGAAGCGTGTCCAACCGTCTTCCCTAACCCCATGTCTGACAAAACTACCCCCCCGACTAACATGCAAACCTTGTACTAAAATACTAACCATTAAACCTTGTAATAATTCACCCACCATCATCACACATCACTCTCATCTCATCAAGAAATGTATGCATGATCTGAAACGTGTAGGAGTCTAGAGACCCGCACTAGTGCTGCAAGAGACATTGCATCCATCACATCACAGCACTTGGCTACACGGGTTACGCATCAGTTATGGAAAGGGATTGCGGTCTCACTTTAATGGGATCATAATTAATTTCCATGCTAATGTGTTAATCTTTTGTAGCAGATCTTTCTCATTAGCGCATCCGTCACCATGCAAACCGACGAAGGAACATCAGGAGCAGACCCCAGTGTAGCGGCAGTGCCCCTCAACGTATTACGAGCAGAATCCCACCCAACTGCTCCACCACCGGAATTCCAAGGATTTCCAGGGCCCATGCCGATCGACAACCCACCTATGGGCTACACTGAAAAGATACACCGGAACTCTCATTGGTTTCAGGGACTTGCAGGACCCCTTGCGGACGCGGACTTTATATTTGAATCCACTTTGACATTTGATGACCGCACGTGGGGAAAATACCAGTTCTTCTCCAGAGAGTTCGAAGCCCTACAGAGCACCCAGGATTTAACTCACGTTTGGGCCAGAGCAGGCTTCACGGAGTATTTCAGTGATCCTCTGCCCAAACCCGATTTTTACAGGTGCTATTACTTAATCACTACCTTGCAGGCCTCCGAGAATAAGGATATCCCAGGAACCTTCATTTTGCCCTCTTTAGTGGATGATCCACCTTACAAAAGGTTTTACCTATCAAAGGATTTAATCAGAGCGGCCATCAAGATTCATGGAACCCACACACCCACAAATAGAGAAAGATTAATTCCAGATCCTATGAAACGTGGGGACGTCACTAAGTGGGAGGAGATCTCGGCTATTACACCTGAGCTGTCAAAGCCACTAAGGATATGCATGCAACACTTTGCATTCCTTGCTCAGGATAGATTCACCATGCCACATAAAAGAATATGGTTTGGTTTGTACTTGGCATGTACGGGACCGCAGACTGTTGATCTGGCGAGCTGGATCATAGACCAAATGTATCTGGCACAACACAGATGGGAACGCAAAAAAGTGCTTAATGGATGTTGTGCACTCACAAGAATTGTGTATATGTGCTTGGCTTATGACTTGCCAATTGAGCGTGCACTAACAGGAGAAGAACTGAAGGCATTCAAAGGAACAACGAAGAAAGCCAGGAAGCCCAGTAGAACACGGGCAGGTAAGCGTATGAGAGGCACCATTCCTTGCCTTCAAGTGCCGGAGTCACCATCACCACAACCTTCTCCAGAGCGATCACCAACAGAAGCCGCTCCTATTGTGCAGCCTATTCGCATAAGGTTGTCCAGACCAGTGGTCACGGAGGGCACGACTAGTACCGCTGCACCTCAGGTAGCAGCCACCACAGAACCCACCACCAACACAGTAGAAGCTCCCACCACTATTGGTGCGGAAGCATTTTCCTTCCCCATACCACACATGGAGGCAGAACCCATAAACACAACATTTGATTTTGAGATGCCGGATGCATTCTCAAATGAATTCCAATTTTCAGAGGCACAAATGTTTTCTCAGGAATACGAACGCCCTAGTTACCCGACCACACCGCGGGATCTGCCACAAGGACAAGCTGTGTCAAGCTCTGATGATGAAAGAACTGCCACCGACGATGACGAAGGTGATGACGAAGCCAGCCAGGGCACGTATGATTCCCAAGGGCAAGGACAGACAGATGACCAAGGCCAACAAACCGAAGCACACGGCGACACCAGCACATATGAAGATGAGACTTTCGAAGCCGCAGCATACACGCTGGCCATCAAGAAATTATATCGAACGATGGAGAAAGTCTGGGCACGGAAGAAGTTAACTGAAGAGGAGAGCCAGGCATTAATTGAACAGGAACTCATCTCCGGGGGATTCGAAGACGCATACATCAAAGGGTTCAGAGAATTAGTTAAATCGGTCGGCTCCAATGAAGCACTCAGGTACTTACAAAGAAAACAACTACCACAGTTTGACCCTCGCCGAGTACGACTCCTTTCAAAGCCCGGAGAGTATATTCGCGTACCAACAGGAGCTCAATCTTCAGCACAAGCCAGGGAGGCACGCCTCGTCCCAGAAAGTTCATTGACCGCAGAAACCATCCTTGTAGATTCCCCACCACGTACTACCGTTGTACATACCACTACTATCCTCGAAATAACATCCACACCTTCTACTCCTCTCTCACCTCATGTATCACCGACCCATCCTGTATCCCCCGCACACCCACCTGCTCCTCCAACATCCACACCAGTCCATGGCAACATCGCCACAACCTTTACCCTGCCCATTCATTCCACCATGCCCGCACCCACCCCACCTCGTCTACTTGTCAATCCCTTCATCCCTTCATCCTTCCCACCCTTTCCCCCACTTTTAAGACAACCTTTCACCTTTCTAACCCCACTAACCTTCTCACCAGTTTCACCTCCTCAACCCACCGTAACCCCTGTTTCCCCTTTTCACCAAGCTGCTCCAGCCAGCCCCCATGTAAATTACTCCACATTTGTAAATCCCGTCTTCACACCTACACAACCACCCACTTACACACCGCTTTTCACAGTCACCGCACTTGGCACGACCAACGGCATGGACATATCACCATCCACCTCACCACCACCCACTCCACTCACAGCACCATCCTATTTAGGCACGTCACAATTTTCCACAATCACCACTGCATCCACCTTCCCAACCCCATTCCCCATCCCCGCTGCATCTACTTCCACTGCATCCTCAATTAGCACTCCATTACTATTATCACCCACCATAGACACGGCACTGCAACACATGTTCACATGCATGACACAAGTAAGAGATGAGTTCGCATCTCTTGGCAACAACTATCAACAGCTGCAGAGGACTACGAATGAATTACAGTCGCAGCTTAATTCACTATCAATTGAGAATGCCTCACTGAACAGTCGATACCAAGATTTACGAGAGGCCTATCACAAATTAGAACTAGAAAGTGAAGAGAAAACCAAAGAAGCCACGACGGATTTGGACAACCTACTTCGAGCCCAAATGATTAGAAACGCGACACTGACAAGGAATATGGGCCTGCTCAGAAGACACCTAGCCGCAACCCAGGAGGAGAACGTGAGACTCCAAGCGCAGAATAGAGAAAACTTGGAAGCGGCTTTAGATCATCCAGAACAACCACTAAGTCCGAGCAGATTCAAGGCAATCCTATCCGAGTCGATGCGGATGTTGTTGGATGACCATGTTCGATTGCTCGAGGACTATGATCGTATGAACGAAGAACATCAAAAGTTAAAGGAAGATCACAAGCTACTACAGCTCAGAGAACCGGCAACACAACAAGCACAAGCAGCAGCAGAATTACCAGCACCTGTGGACCCTGCCCCTGAAATTTTGGAGGAACTCAACGCACTCCGGGCCCAGGTAATAAATCTTGAATCTAGAATTGCAGTCTATGAAGCACCACCAAGGCCAGACTCCCCACCTGAGCTACCAGCTGAGGAAGAAACCGTCACTATCCCGGTGGAGGAGACCTTTGAAGAGGCATATGAGCCGATACCCATCCCAGGCGGACGTGTCACGGCCGAAGGCCAGATGACATATGAATTACCTACCCCCACGTGGATGAAGACAGTTGAAGAACTCGGAACGACACATTCGGCCAGAGTAGAGGCACAGTTACATGCCATGGCCATGATTGAAGAGAGAATTCTACAGTCACCATTCTTTGCTCATCTGGCCCCGCGACGATACATATCTGGGCATGAGCTCCAATATAAACCGTACTTCATGTTAATGGCCGAATACCAGTTAGCCATAGAGAAAGAAACAGGCATGAAACCAACGCATGCAACTCAATTCGAGCCGGAGGACTTGCCACCAAGTGCACAGAGAGGTGAAATCCATCAACCAGACTGGCGTAGAGATTTATTGCAAAACTATCCCGAGATGATGAGCACATGGGTGAAAGCGCCGCTGCACTTAAAATTTAACCCATGCTGGGGACCAGTCCCACGACGCCGCTCTTGGACTACCTTCGCTATTAAGGTACAGAACAATAAGCAGTGCCAAGACTGGCTGAATTATCCCTATTTCAAGCCACCAATCGAGTTACCCACAGTAGGCTACATGATGGCGACGATCCGCCACTGGCTCCCTAGGTTAAAGCATATGAATGATATTGCCGCGCACATGACTGTCAAAATCTTTGACATGATGCAAATGATCTTTAAAGTCTTCCGACGCGTCAAGGCTCCCCATGTAAACACCCCGGGCTTTGAGCATGGCAACTTTGATTTAGTCTATGATATGAGCACAACGCCATCGCTACGGGTGTGTTACGCCTGGCACTGCAGAATCAAATACCTACCGGCATGCTACAAGCAGACATTCGAAGAAATGTTCACCACCGGCTTTTGGGAGTACCATTCAGAGGTATTTATAAGCAGGCCCACACACTTATTGCAATTATTCGCCTGTGAACGAATGGTGTACTCCACACATTATCAGCTCCCACCACCAGACGAGCCGCAACCTATCGACTGGGAGAAACTCGAGGCTGATCTAGCCCGAGGCATTCGTATATCAGAGCACACCCTCGCTCAAGACCTCCTACAGAACTA
Source organism: Ceratopteris richardii (assembly GCA_020310875.1). NCBI lineage: Eukaryota > Viridiplantae > Streptophyta > Polypodiopsida > Polypodiales > Pteridaceae > Ceratopteris > Ceratopteris richardii. The sequence continues at coordinate 10,791,341 of CM035406.1, forward strand.
TATCCGGCAGACCTCACAACAAGGTTCTGTCAGGGACGACAGAAGCGAGAGGGAGGGGGGTGTTGGAAGTAGCCAGAGGCACAGACGCCACGGAAGCATGTAAAGACAGAGCAGGGAGCCAGGCGGATCAATTTTTCAAACAAATATATTTCTTATTAATTCTCCAAACATTCAACAGTGATTGTTATCACTAATTGTAACATATGTATCATAGAAAACCCCATTTTGTAATCCATAGCTCCATTTTGTGCAAGCCGAGGAGTCCTCGAGCTTGAGGAGCTTAGGTAGAATGCACGTACCAATTTTCGTTATTTTTAGACATCGTTTACCCTTCCAAATAGCCTCTAGGACCTATTTTTTAACTAGGCCGGTCACTAGATGTGAAACCGGTCAAAACTAGTCTAGAAACTATAAAAAGAGCTAGAGAGCTCATTTTTGAGGTTAGCTTGGTTGAGATTAGAGTTCTCGTGAGCTTGTAAGAGTATTCTTGAGTAATAGAGCTAATTTCCCACCTTTCATTGTGTCTTGCTTGTCTCTTCATTGTGTGTGTGTATGTGTGTGCACCTTTGTGCTTCTCACCTTCACTCTCACATCATCTCACGTTCACGATCTTCATATCACTCCTACCTCTCCCACGGATTGACATTAAGGAGGTGAAGCTTCTTAACGTGGTTCTCACCATCGTGCTAGAGCAACACCAAGCTTCTGCCCATCTGGTAGCATAATCTGTACATGTCAGAATGTAGCGATTGTTGCTAAGGATTGCTGGAGGTGTAATTGGTCCAATAAAATCAAGACCCCATTTCTGAAAAGGTTCCAAAGGTAATACAGGTTGTAGAGGGAAGAAGTGGCCTTGTAAAGGCTGTCCAGATTGCTGACAATTGTCACACTGCTGCACAAACTGAGATACATCTTTGTACATAGTAGGCCACTAGAGCCCACTTTGCAGAATTTTTCGGTGCGTTAAATCTGCTGCAAAATGTCCACCGGAGGGTATTGAGTGTGCCATAGCAATAACCGAGGTTACTTCATGTGGAGGAATACAACGAAGCAAGATCCCAATGTGATCCATATAATACAACTGTTCGGCAATCAACCGGAATCTACGACTGTAAACTGCAATTTTCCAACGCATTGCAGGAGAAGTTTGAGGAGGAAGACATCCATCAGTAAGAAAGGTTAATAACTGATCATAATAAGTAGGTGTCATAGGGGGTTCTGCAGATTCATCACTAGTTGTTTCAGTAAGATAAATTGCTGGTGTGGTGTCATCAACACCGATTGAAGCTTCACCGGAATCTAATCGAGAGAGAAAATCTGCTAATGCATGTGCAGTGTCGGGTCGATGAATCACTTCATAATCGAATTCTTGTAACAATAGAACCCAACGTGCCAAGCGACCACATAAATGCTGCTACCGGACCAGATACACCAGCGCAACATGGTCTACATGAAAGATGAATTTTCGACCTAACAAATAATGCCGGAATTTCTTTACAGAATACGCCAAACCAAGACATTCTCTTTCAGTTACTGAATAATTCATTTCAGCAAGAGCAAGCCGTCGACTTGCATAATAGACAGGCTGAAACCACTTATCAGTTTGTTGCATTAAAACACTTCCAATTGTGATATCTGAGGCATCAACGAAGACATGGAACGGCGTTCCTAATCAGGAGGTTGCAAAATTGGAACCTCTGTTAATAATCCTTTTAGACGATCAAATGCAGTTTGACATTCTGGAGTCCAGTCAAATTGTCAAGGAGTACTAGTTATTAGCCGATTTAGGGGTATTGCCAAATGGGCAAGCCATCATAAATGTCGACCATGCCACCTAACTTGACCCATGAAGTGCATCACTTCTTTCGGCGTAGTAGGCACAGGTGCTTCTAACATGGCTACAACTTTTTCTGGATCAACTTGTATGCCCTGTTCAGATACAATATGGCCAAGGAGCTTACCACAAGAAACCGCAAACAGATTTGGTGGGGTTCAGGCAGAGTCGGTATTCACGACATTTCTCAAAGCAACACCGTAAATGATACAGGTGTGCTACTGTTTTGTTTTGGACTCCAAGTTGTCCTCTCCAATCATGAAGTAACAAAGAATCAACAAATCATCTTTATTTTGTCAATCCTAGGAATATCCATAAGACCACAGCCCCTTCAAGATGATAGATTCAAGGAAATAAGAGATTAATGGCTGGATTGCTGAGAGAAATTGAAGATGAAGAGAAAATCTAGGGTTTACCATAACTAAGGCAAATCTCCATCATTTTCTATGATCTTTATGTCAAAACCATGCCATTTCATTAGCAGAATACAAATATGAACTCAAAATTGAAAAATATCACCTGTATCACAGAGACGAGACAATCGCGATTCTGTACCATCAGACGATTTTCACAATTTTGGAACTTTCTTCAGTCCTTTTCCACTCATTACAGCAATAGGCCTCTCTCTTCATACAACTCACTCAGTAATACACAAATGTAACTCACAAATCTCCATGATTAAGCAAGAAACAAGCTCACACATAAAAGAAAATACACTCAACAGGAGAAAACACGATTTCAGCAGAAACTCTTTCTTCTCTATTGATAGCATGAGCAAATGACTAACCAACCTCTCCAAAATAGAGAAAATTGACTTATATACATTTTCAAGTGTCCCTTTTCACACTTGAAATTAGGTCTTTTTCTCTAATTTTCTAAAAATATGCCATCTAACAGTTTCTAAAAATTCTACAAAAATTACATGAGGTCCTTGACTACATAAGGAAGACTCTTCCTTATTTTTACAACCATTGCATAAATATTTTACAAGTTTTTTGGCTTTTTACTAATTTTTTACATCAAAAATGCTTTCCAAAAATACACCTTCCAACAGCTACCATCTTACTGAACAAAGAGAAGTCATCTAGATATACTTGCATAAAAGAAGTGAGATAGGGTGAGAAGATTTCCTGCATACAACGCTGAAAGGTACTAGGAGCATTCCTTAACCCAAACCACATGACAGTATGTAAGGAATTGAACTCACAACCTCTTGGTTAGGAATGTGATGGGCTAACCACTTGCCCCAAAAGCCATGGTTGAGGATTACTTCCTAATCCTCTCTCTTAGGGTGTGGTTCAACCATCTCCTACCAGGATTACGTTACATTCTTCCCCCCTTGGTCGATCATTGTCCTCAATGATCTACTCTTGTATCCCTCTAGCCTCGGTGATCAGTCCCTTGAACTCCCTAGGTGCCCTTGAATTGATGTTCCTCAACCTCGCACAGTTTCTTGAACCTTGTTCGCAACCTTGGTCTCTTGAACCCTTTCTCTCAACCTTGGTGTCTTGAACCTTCTTGTTCGCAACCTTGGTGTCTCGAGCCCTTGTTCTCAACCTCAGTCTTGAACCTTGTTCTCACCCATGCTTGGTATCTTGAACACTCAATCAAGTGCCACCCAAGGATTTCCAAGGAATTCACACTTCCAAGCTAGCGCATTGGAAAGTTCGTTCCGAGAGCTTTCCAACGGTATATTACATGCCTCAATCCGACATACGGATTGAGAGATACACCCCAATCATTGTAAGGTCCATCCTTGAAACCGACGCGCGCGCCTTCCACAATTCCTACCCTTTCACATAGAGGATGCCCAAGCGCCTTTTTTAGAGGCCATTGGATCATTCCACCTTGCCCAAGCCTACTTCCTAGGCTCTGATACCAATGTAAGGAATTGAACTCACAACCTCTTGGTTAGGAATGTGATGGGCTAACCACTTGCCCCAAAAGCCATGGTTGAGGATTACTTCCTAATCCTCTCTCTTAGGGTGTGGTTCAACCATCTCCTACCAGGATTACGTTACACAGTACAAGCAAAAACACCCGAATTCGTAGTAAACATTGTTTTTGGTATATCTTGCTCAGCCATTCGGACTTGGTTATAACCACTATAACCATCGAGAAATGAATACATCTCATGCCCAGCCACTCTGTCCAGCATTGTATCAAGAAATGGAAGAGGAAATGGATCAGGTATGGTGGCTTCATTCAATTTCCAGTAATCGACACATATTTGGAGCTGCTTGTTTTTCTTTGGTACGATCACGATCGGGGAGATCCATTCAGCGTGCTCAATGGGTACAATGAATCCTACCTTTAATAGGTGATCAAGTTCTGCTTTGACCTGTGCTGCATAGTTGGGAGTCATCCGGTAGCTAGGTTGTTTAATTGGTTTTGCTTGTGGTTTAAGCACGACCCTATGTTGATAGATGCGAGGGTCCAGACCTTTCATATCACGGTAATCCCATGCAAAAACATCAGAGAACTCACGAAGAAGATGGATCAAATCTACTTGAAACGCCTCAGACAATCTTTCCTTTATCTTGATAGGTCACGGATTTACTTCATCTCCCAAATTATAGGTGATTAACTGATCTTTGGGAACATAGAATTGACGAGGTTTCCCTGGATCGTCAGCTGACTGTAAAAGTTGTTGTAGAGCGGTTTCATCCATAGCAACAGTATCTTCTGTCTCCACTTCTTTGGTCACAGGCACCACTGTACAGGCTGTCGGGCTCCAGTTGTCTACAATAGATTGCCAATCTATAGTACCTAAGGAAATCAGATCTTCATTGTTCTTCAGAAATGCTTCTTCTTCATCGTCAGATAAGCCATCCAACATGTGGACCGGCTCTGCTACATATGGTCTGGCATGAAGTTCGCAAGGCTGAATGGCATCCAATTTAACAACATAATTACGGTGATTATCCTTAAAGGTTAGTTCTTGTGCTGACCAATCCTGTATAACCTTAGCCTATTTTAACCAGGCTCGACCGAAAAGAAGATTATAGTCAAGACTAGACTCCGGTAGTTCTAAGACTATAAAAGTCATCTTAAACGTTGTGCCCTGCAAAGTTATCGGGACATTCCGTACGAGTCCTATCGGATGGACTCGAGATTGATCTTCCATTCTGACAAAAAATTGAACAGGCTTGATTTGCATCCATCCCAACTTCTTACAAAGCGCTGCAGTGGTGATGTTTACACCAAACCCACCATCAATTGGTACTTGAGTAATCTTGTGATTTTTGTACCATACCGTAATTAAGGGGACGGAATGATCCACCGTAGAATCAGCTTCCGGTTGTACCGTTGCCGTCGCTGGAAGGTAGGAAGACCCAGGACTGAGTTGTTGCTGGAATTGCTACCGACTCCCAGCACTAATGTAAGTAACTGTCCAAGAGGGAGAGTAATGAATGCCTTAGATAAAATTTCCCATGCCTGATCTGCTTGAATTGTACTTTTCACTAATTCTGAAGATGATGCGTCTGTTATTGGGGTAGAATCTTGTTCTTGCGATCCTTCCTTTGCCAGCGGAACTTGGGTCACTGGAATTGGATCTGGGAACACTGTAGGCTCTTTGGTGGTCCATTGACTAGCCTTGTTATACATTCTCTGTTGTTCATGGATGCGAGGTTCAAAGACTTCTGCTGCTGGTTGTAACTGCTTATCAGATCTTGTTTGAATCACTACTGCTTGAGTTTCCACTAGTGAGATATAGACCATATTGGTCATCGGGTTCTGACGCTCTTTCTTTCTTTGATCATATTCAGCTGCATCCTTATAAAATCTTCAGATGTGCCCAAGCTCACCACAAAAATGGCATCGAGGTGGTGGCAAGGAAGTACCTTCCTGTGATGTTCCCGTCTGCCAGCGATTTGTATTGTAATTTGTATTCCACTGTCCTCGATAATTCTTGTATCCTTGCTGCTAATTGTTTCTCATCTGAGGTGGAATATAATGGGTGGCCGGCTGCCCTGGTTCTTGCATAATGGCATTTACAATTGTTGGTCCCTGCACTTTGGCGTTATATGCATAATTTTCGGTGGAATGTCCGGTGGTATTGCAGATAGCGCAATACATCTGATTAAGGGCACATGTGGCACTGGTATGCCCTGAATTCTTGCACTTGGTGCAGTACATCTCTCTAGCCAGATCCTCTGCAACATTTTTACTAGCTTTCAACCACTCCAGGTCTTCGGTAAAGCCTCCAACCTTATGCTCGAGCTGCAAGGCCATTGCAATAACCACATCTAGTGTCATAGCTCCCACACAAAATATTATCATAATCTGTCTGAGCTGCGGAGTCAAACCATTAATAAACCACTGAGTGATGACATCATCCAGCAGGTTGGCATGGGCCAGCGGTAGTTGTCTCAAATGAGTTCTAAACAGGGTGGCATATTCCTGCACAGTCTGGTGCAGCTTCTGTCTATTATTCTACAAGTAATCGAAAATTTTGGCAGGATTCTTCTTCAGCCGGAATCTCTGCAAAAATGCATCCCTTACCGCTTCATAGGTGCCGAAATGGTTGATATCATACTCTGTAAGCCACCTCGCTGCTTCATTAACTATTATTGACTGGAATACTATGGCCTTGTATGCCGGATCAGGTGGATGGTTTAGCACTGCATAACTTATTTCAAAGGTGCGTACATGAGCATCACGATCATCACCTGGAAATCCACCGAACTTGGTGTATGTTACTCCTGTTGGAACCGGTCGGAGTGGAAGTGGCTACTGTTGTTGTTGTTGCTGTTGTTGTTGTTGTTGTTGTCCACTCATGGCACTAATAGTGGTACTATTACTATCCCCTAAGTTCTGCGGTGGTGTTTCTTGTTCTTCAGAATCTGTATGATCAGACTGCTCACCTTCCGGTTCAAAAATAGCGCTCAACCTCTTACGAATTTCTAATTCGAATAGCCTATCCTCTTCTGTGGTATCAAACGTAGGTAAGCTTACCCCAAACAGTGGTGTCTGGATTGAAGATTCACCAAGAAATATCACACTGTCATCGAAAACTTGTAAATTCTCTGCAATTGGGACCGAACTGCCACCGGAATTAATGGAACTTTCCCCAACCCAGAGTATTCTTTCACCTTCAATGACCTCTCTGGGCAAGACACCTCTATCCTCTGACGGGTTTGAATCCTGACCAGACGGTGTCGGATCAACTACACACTGCGTCCTTGTAGACTCTGAAGTTACTGTATCTTCTGCAGACTGTGCCGAAATTGCACCGGAATCTACCAAAATTGCATTATGTTCCACCGGAATGCTACCAGAATCACTACTAACATGCTTCGCTTCTTCGACGATCGGACCTAACCGATCTGTGCTTCTACCTCTTGAGGGTGTCCTTAACAAATTTGGTAGCACCCAAGGCTGTCGGTCTCGCCTATACTTCGGATACGACTCGCCGGATCCAGTAATCGGCATATATCACCTTTGCAACACTTGCGTACTATTTCACCTTACTGTCGATTCACAATCTATGGTCACCTTCCCACAATCACTTTGCAACACTCTATTGCCACATTCCCACAATCACTTTGCAACACTCTGTTGCCACCTTCCCACAAATGGCGCCAGTGTTAAACGCGCGTTGCCGTCAGAGACGTGTTTAAGCTCTTTTCGGGTTCTTGGGAGTGGAAGGGGTCTGATAATCAGAGGCCCTATACTTGATTTTCCCAATTAATTACTCACACCACAGTATCTTAATGTTTAAATCACTGTTAATGATGGAGAGTGTTAATCTCGAAAAGAACAACCTACTCTTGAAATTAGAGCACCTCTATATCAAAAGTAAGTCAAAATCTTTACCAATTTGGAGGATCAACATTCAATTATAAGGATTCTGGAAAATCTGTGAAAAGGATGACTCTACAGAAAGTCTTTTGCACATAACTTTCTCATTGACTTATCAAATGTGTAAAGTTTTTTATAAAACTTTGCACAAGGTGTCGCCTAAAGATTGCGCACCTCCTCCAAGTCGAATCACTCCAAAAGATTCAGTAGATTTTGAGAAATCAACTTGACAAGTCACCTATGTCTAAAACTGTACTTCTGAGAAGTCGATTTAGACACCTATAACTTATAAGACATGGTTCTCCAAGAATAGAACCTGTTTAAGCAAATGCTTTTAGCCACAAGTAGCTTACCTTCCAACTTAAAGATTAAGTGCTTACTTGCTCAAAACTTTAAACTGTGGAAGAAGAACTGATCAAAACATTGACTTCGAATTTTGCGCTTGTTTCAGGAACCAGTAAACACTTCTTCACATACAAATGTTCCTACACATAGTTCTCTCAGCGTGATCACAATTGAAAGCTAAAAATTTGTACAAAGGTCAATCACCTATAGACTTAGAGTTGTACAAAAGCATTTCACAAAAGATCTAACACAGAAGGAGAAAACTCAGAAACATCGAGCGCAACATTTTCTTTATTTCTGAGAATTTTACATCTAGTGATGAGAGAGACTTAACTCACTTCTAGGATGGCTAAAAAACTCATACAACTTCTGATTACTCTATTCTCATGCTCTCTCACGCTTGTCCCGACATTTTCCATAGTATTTATAGGCAAATATCTACAAAGTTATGACTAATCAAAAGTATAAGTGATCTATATCTGAACTAATGTACATTTCTTTCAACTCCTGAATGTAAACTTCTTCTATGCTTCAAAACTTGATCTTGTCTTCAATCTTTGACTTCCAAAACTTCAATTGTTGATTTCTCTACACTAAGAGCTCCCCCTCAATCATCAATTGAGGTTTTCTCTATTTTCTTTATGCCTGCCATGTCTTTGAATCTCTGTAGCTTTGGTCCATCCAAGCTTTTGGTAAGCATATCAGCTATCTGATCTTTAGTTGAAGTATGTATGACTTCAAGCTCTTTGTCCATCACCTTCTCTCTTAGAAAGTGATACTGAATCTCAATGTGTTTGGTCTTGGCATGAAAAACAGGGTTAGCAGCTAGATACAATGAACTCATGTTATCTCCATGAATAGTAAGAGTACTCTGAATGATATCAAAACTCTTCATCAGAGTCTTAAGCCATATCACTTCCTTTGCAGCTTCAACCATGCCTTTGTACTCAGCTTCTATAGATGATAAAGCAGCTGTGTGTTGCTTCTTTGAACACCAAGAGATTAACTTATCTCCCACATAACACATGTATCCATAGGTTGACCTTCGATCATCAGGATGACCTGCCCAATCTGCATCACTATATATTTTGATATTTGTATCTGATGTAAAACCATAATACAAACCCTCTTTGAGTGTACCCTTAATGTACCTCAACACTCTTTGACCTGCAATCCAATGTTCTTTTCTAGGACAATGCATGAATTGAGACCAAACCCCAACTGCATATGATAAATCAGGCCTAGTTAATGTAGCATAGATAAGACTACCAACCAAACTCTGATATAACTTCATATCCTTGAATTCTTCTCCAACATATCTGCTCAATTTGTGATTCACCTCCATTGGAGTAGGTGCTACCCTGCAATCATTCATTTTAAACTTGATTAACAAGTTCTTCAAATACCTTTCTTGAGTCACATACACTCCATGTTGAGTATATGAAATCTCCATGCCCAAGAAATATGACAAATCTCCCAAATCACTGATTTTGAATTCTTTCTCCATTTGCTTCTTTAGGCTTTGAATCCCTTTCTCATCTGTACCTGTAAGATTTATATCATCAACATATATGCACATGTAAATGAACCCATCATCACTTGCTTTCACAAGCAAACTACCATCTGCCTTAGATACTTAAAATCCAAGTTCTTTCAAGAACTTCACAAGTCTATAATTACATGCCCTTGGGGCCTGCTTCAACCCATACAAAGCTCTCTTGAGCTTACACACATGATCTGGATACCTCCCATCTCTGAATCCTTGAGGTTGCTCCATGAAAACATCATCTGAAATGTAACCATTTAAAAAAGCATTTTTCACATCTAATTGACATAATTTCCAACCTTTACATGCAGCAATGGCTATGAGTGTCCTGATGGTTGTCATCTTTGCCACAAGACTATAGGTCTCATCATAATCAATACCATATGTTTGAGCAAACCCTTTCACAACAAGTCTAGCTTTATACCTAGACACACTTCCATCTGCATATCTCTTTGTTTTGTAAACCCACTTGCATCCAATGATCTTCTGGCTATTTGGTTTAGGAACCAAATCCCATGTCTGATTCTCCAATAATGCATCATACTCTTCCTGCATAGCTTTCTCCGAATTTTCCTTACCTTTTGCCTCTTCATATGTAGAAGGGTCTTCATCTGCTTTAATCATATAAGCATAATCTTTTGTAGCCAAAAAAGAAGTGTCATATCTATACCTTGTAGGTTGCCACTTGTGTCTTGATGACCTTCTGAGTTCTCCACTCCTTGAGGTTTCTGGTTCTTCACACTCAGGATCAAATCTTGGCATTTCTTCAACTTCAACCTGCACTTCATTATTCTCTTGTTCATCAAATATCTGAACCTTTGATTTACCTTTCTTTTGACTCACAATTTCTTCATTATATGTATTAATATTGATAGTACCTGCATACCAAGTACCTTGCTCATCAAATGTAACATCCTTAGACACAATAAATTGCTTTGTGGATGGACTCCACAATCTATAACCCATCTGCTTGTCATCATAACCAATGAATACATACTTTTCAGCTTTAGGTTCTAATTTGTGTCTTAATTGTGATGGCACATATGCATATGCCAAACATCCAAATACTTTGTCAATGGTCTAATGTAGGTCTCTTACCCCACCATGCCTCATATGGTGTCATACCCTGGAAGGCTTTACATGGCAACCTATTGACCAAATAAGTAGCTGTATTTATAGCCTCAGCCCACAAATAATCTGGGCAATTTTTCTCCTTCATCATGGATCTTGCAAACTCAACAAGAGTTCTATTCCTCCTCTCTGCTACATCATTTTGTTGAGGGGAGTACCTACAAGTGATTTCCCTTTTTATACCTGCATTCCACAAGTAATCACTGAACTCATTAGAGAAATACTCTCCCCCTCCATCTGACCTTAATCTCTTCAACTTATGACTTGTAATTCTCTCTGCATACACATGATAATGTTTGAACGTACTAAATACTTCTGACTTATCTTTGATCACATAAATAGTAATCCATCTGGTAGCATCATCAACATAAATCACATAGTACCTTGAACCATTGATACTGAAATCCTTTGATGGTCCCCACACATCTGTGTGTACCAACTCAAGCTTTTCTGAATACATAAAACCATGCTTGGAGTAAGATTGCTTATGAGCCTTACCTAATTGACATGCCTCACATCTGTATGTCATATGTTGACCTATAACATTAGGCAATCCAAGCACTGAACCACTGTTAATCATATCTTTGATACCTCTTTCATTGAAGTGTCCAAGCCTCTTGTGCCAAAGGTCTAACTCAGAGATCTTATGTCCTCCATAAGTGAACAAGGCATGACCAACATTACCTTGAATCTTCAATGTGAACAATCTTCCTTCTTTCTTCCCTGAAACAATTTGTTTAAACCCATTGCTAGGGTCTTCCACAAATACTCCTTCATTAGTCAATCTCACTTCATAACCTTTTTCAACAATTTGTCCTACACTTATCAGATTCTTAGGAGTTGTAGGAACACACAAGACCTTACTCAAGAGGGTGCTACCATCCTTAGCCTTCACTGATCCAATTGACTTCACATTATGCTTTGTATTGTCACCTGTTTGAACAGCATGATTAGAGACCTTATTTTCCAAATCAGTCATCAATGCTATGTTACCACTCAGGTGATTGCTACACCCTGAGTCAATGTAGAAGACTCTTTGGTCTTCACTTTGTCTTTCACAAGTTGCATTCATTATCAATGTTGAATCCTCCTTTTGATCTGAAGCATAATTGTAGTAGGTATTATTGTATTGTTGACTTTGGAATCCTCTACCTGCATTTCTTCCAAAGTAACCTCTACTACCTCTACCTCTGAAGTTACCTCTCTGATTTCTGCCACCTCTTCCTCTTGAATTAAAGTTCTGATTATATCCACCATTACTCTGAGTATTATGCCAACAATCATTAGCTAAGTCATTTGTCTTACCACAAATCCAGCAAGCTTTGGCTCTATCTTTGTTATTCCTGCCTCTTCCTCTACCGTTGCCACCTCCTCTTCCTCTTAGGAAGTTGGCTTGACTAGTTGTGCCTTCATCTTCATTTGCTTGTTGCTTTCCTTTGCTAATTTTCTTCTTATCCTTTGAGTACATTGCATGACATGTACTCTTGTTACATTCACCTTTGACATCCTGCTCAAAGGTTAACATATGTCCTAGCAACTCATTTAAGTCAGGAGTAAAATGATCAAGTGATAATTCAGTAGACAAAATGAATGGCTTCCATTTGTCATCACCTCTCAAAACTGTAAGGATTTGCCTTACCAATTTATCCTCCTCGATGTCTTCATCAACAACTCCTAATGCATCTGCAATGTCCTTCATTCTGGTTACATAATCTGAGATGGATTGAGAGGCCTTTTTCTTGAACGTGGTAAATTCTGCCCACAAGGATGCCTTCCTTGACTTTGTGGTGTTTTGGAAATGCTCCTCCAAAGCATTCCATATATCAATTGCACTTTCAAGACCTCTAATGTGAGGTAGCAAGTAGTCATTGACTGCTATATAGATAATGCTCCTAGCTTGAGCATCTCTCTTCATCCAATTCTTCAAATCTAACAATTCCTCCCTAGTTGGAACACTAGGATCTCTTAATTGAGGCTTTTCTTCTTCACCTGTAATATATCCTATCAAATCTTTGCTCATTAGATGAGCTTCCATCCTCATTGACCATGCTGGATAGTTCTCTCTATCCAATTTCTCTATTTGAAGAGAATCTCCCATCCTTTCTTGTCCCGTGTATTGAATTCTTTAAACTTTATGAGTAACAGATGTACCTTTACTTCGAATAATACTCCTTTTGACTTCCTTGATGTCGTATGATCTCCTTCTCAAGCTTTGCTCTGAAGCTTTCACCTTTTGAACCTTCAGATGTTGAATTCTTTGCACCTGCAATAGTCGGGATCCTCCTTCCTTCAATTCTGATGCTTCCTGCTCTGATACCATTGATGGAGAGTGTTAGTCTCCAAAAGAACAACCTACTCTTGAAACTAGAGCACCTCTATATCAAAAGTAAGTCAAAACCTTTACCAATTTGGAGGATCAACATTCAATTATAAGGATTCTGGAAAATCTATGAAAAGGATGATTCTACAGAAAGTCTGCTGCACATATCTTTCTCATTGACTTATCAAATGTGTAAAGTTTTTGATAAAAATTTGCACAAGGTGTCACCTAAAGATTGCGCACCTCCTCCAAGTTGAATCACTCCAAAAGTAGATTCTGAGAAATCAACTTGACAAGTCACCTATGTCTAAAACTGTACTTTTGAGAAGTCGATTTAGACACCTATAACTTATAAGACATGGTTCTCCAAGAATAGAACCCGTTTAAGCAAATGCTTTTAGCCACAAGTAGCTTACCTTCCAACTTAAAGATTAAGTGCTTACTTGCTCAAAACTTTAAACTGTGGAAGGAGAACTGATCAAAACATTGACTTCGAATTTTGTGCTTGTTTCAAGAACCAGTAAACACTTCTTCACATACAAATGTTCCTACACATAATTCTCTCAGCCTGATCACAATTGAAAGCTAAAAATTTGTATAGAGGTCAATCACCTATAGACTAAAGGTATTTTACATTGACTCTGGATGTTCTAATCATCTGTCAAGAAACATAGAATTGATGTCAGACTTGGAAAAAGGCATTTCTAGTCATAGTGTTCAAACAGGTGATAATACAAGACATAGTGTACATTCAATTGGAAAAGTGAAATGCAAGAGTGGAGCAGATTTGCTAACCAATGTTTTTTATGTTCCCACAATGCCTAAAAAGTTGATTAGTGTGGGGTAGATAGTTGAAAAAGGTTTTCAAGTCAGGTTTACAAATGAAGGAGTATTTGTTGAAAATCCAAAGAATGGATATAATCAGATTGTTTGTGGTAAGAAAGAAGGTAGACTCTTTACTTTAAGAGTACAAGGGAACATTGGTCAAGCTTTGCTCACACATGGTGAAGGAGTGATTACAGAACTTGATCTCTGGCATAAGAGATTAGGTCACTTCAATGAAAGAGGAATTAAAGCTATGGTTGCTAATCAGTCTGTACTAGGATTACCAAATGTGTAGAGTCAACATATGGTTTATAAATGTGAAGCATGTCAAATGGGAAAAACACACAGGTTACCATTTCAGAGGAAAGGATTCAAACATGATGGAGTACTTGAGCTCATCCAAGATGTATGGGGACCAACAAAAGAAGGATCTATCAGTGGCTCAAGGTACTATGTTCTTTTTATTGATGATGCTACAAGATGGATAACATTATATGTTTTTAAGGAAAGATCAGAAGTGTTTGGAGCCTTCAAGCATTTTCATGCATATGCAAAGAGAGTCACATGTCAAAAGCTTAAAAGACTGAGGTCTGATGGAGGGGGAGAATACTTCTCCCAAGAGTTCAATGATTATCTTTGGAATGCAGGTATTAAGAGAGAAATAACTTGCAGGTATACACCACAACAAAATGGTGTAGTAGAAAGAAGGAACAGGACTTTGGTTGAGTTTGCTAGAGCTATACTAAAGGAGAAGAATTGTCCAAATTATCTTTGGGCTAAGGCTGTAAATACAGCCACATATCTTGTGAATAGATTACCATGTGCAGCTCTAAATGGAATGACTCCATAGGAAGCTTGGTGGGGTAAGAAAACAACACTAGATCATTGTAAACTGTTTGGATCAATTGCATATGCTTATGTGCCATCACAACTTAGGCATAAACTTGAACCAAAGGCAAAAAAATATGTGTTCATTGGTTATGATGAAAAGCAGATGGGTTACAGGTTGTGGAATCCTCTAAACAAACAATTTCTTGTTTCAAGAGATGTTACATTTGATGAACAGAAAAGTTGGTATGCAGATCAAAGTCATACAAATGAAGAATTTGAAGAAGAGGTAAGAAGATCTGAGAAAGGAAAATCAATTGTGCAAGTAAATAGAGATGAAGACTATATGCAAGCAAGTACATCGAGAAGTGGATTAGCAAGAAGAAATGAAGAAGCTCCTATATTTGATGAAGAGGTGTATCCAGACACATATGAAGAATGTGAACCAAGAAGGTCAAGCAGGACTAGAAGACAACCAGAAAGGTATTCTTATGATACTTCTTACATAACTCAGAAGAATTATGCTTACATGGTCAAAGATGATGAAGAACCTCAGAACTATGATGAAGCTAAAGGTAAGAAGCAATGGGAAGAAGCAATGAAGGAAGAGTTTAATGCACTGGAGGAGAACAAGACATGGGAACTTGTTCGTAAACCAAATGGTAAGAAAGTAATTGGAAATAAATGGGTTTATAAAGTGAAGAAGCTTGCAGATGGAAGTATAGCCAGATACAAAGCTAGACTGGTGGTGAAAGGCTATGCCCAGACCTATGGCATAGATTATGATGAGACATTCAGTCCTGTAGCTAAGATGTCAACTATAAGGACAGTCATTGCTATTGCAGCTTCAAAAGGATGGACCCTAAGTCAATTGGATATAAAGAATGCATTCTTGAATGGATACATATCAGATGAGGTATACATGGAACAACCTCAAGGGTTTATAGATTCTAGGTATCCAAATTTTGTTTGCAGGTTGAGAAGAGCATTGTATGGATTGAAGCAAGCTCCAAGAGCATGGAACTATAGACTGGTGAAGTATCTCAATGAACTTGGATATCAAAGTTCAAAAGCACATCCAAGTCTACTCATCAAAAGAACAGAGGAAGGTACAATCTACATTTGTATTTATGTAGATGACATTATAATCACAGGTACTTCAGATGAAGGAATCAAGGAGGTAAAGAGATTACTTGAAAAAGAATTCAAGATCAGTGATCTAGGAAAGTTGTCATACTTTCTTGGAATGGAAGTCACTTATACAAATCATGGCATATATGTATCACAAGAAAGGTATCTTCTGAATCTATTGAAGAAGTTTGATATGGAAAATTGCAGAGAAGCTTCAACTCCACTTGAGGTTAATCACAAGCTCAGTAAATATGATGGTGCAGAATATAAAGATACGAGGAAGTATCAATCTCTTGTGGGTAGTTTGATTTATGCTACACTAAGAAGACCTGATCTTAGTTATGCAATGGGAGTTTTGTCACAATTCATGCATTGTCCAAAGGACCCACATTGGATTGCAGGTCAAAGAGTTCTCAGATATATCAAAGGAACTATAAAGGAAGGATTATATTATCCATTTACATCAGATTTGAAGTTGAGAGCCTATGGTGATTCAGACTGGGCAGGTAATCAAGATGACAGGAGATCAACACATGGATACATGATTTACATTGGTGATAAGCTTGTAAGTTGGTGTTCAAAGAAACAACATACAGTAGCATTATCATCAACTGAAGATGAGTACAAAGGACTTGTGGAAGCAGCTAAGGAGGTCATATGGATGCAAACACTGTTGAAAAGCTTGGGCATTGATCAAGGTATACCTACAATACATGGAGATAATATGAGTTCACTTTATCTTGTAGCAAATCCAGTATTTCATGCAAGGACAAAGCACATAGAGATATAGTATCATTTTCTCAGAGAAAAGGTAATGGAGAAGGAGATTGAAGTGGAGTACATTTCTACTAAAGATCAGTTAGCAGACATAATGACAAAGAGCTTGGATGGTGTGAAGACCAGCAGATTCAAAAGCATGGCAGGAGTAAAAGAAAAGAAGATGATATGAAGAAACACAGAATGTCAAATAGTGATTGAGGGGGAGCTGTTGGAGAAACAATCACTAATTAAACCTATATTTGAAGGTCAAATCTTAGGAAGAAAACCACATGCCTATGTGAAGGGACAAATTCACAAGTGTATCATATTTGTAAAGTTAGTTCACTTTAGTTCTAGAAGTTTTTTAAAAATCACGAGAATAAGAAATCTATGTAAGTTAGTTGTATCAACTGACGCGACGAGAGGGAAGACAATGAGAGAGTGAGTTAGAACTCATTTTGTATGACTGAGAATAGTCGGGTTTCTCTGCGTGAGAAAGCACCTGTGCATTCCTGAGTTTTCATAGTTATGGAAAGAGTTTATTGAACGTCTGTGTATAAGTCTTCTTCTTCCATCTCCAATGTTTGTCGTGTGTGAAATGATTTCAAGAGTTGAAGCTTTTCGAGCAAGTCGATGCCTGGCATCGAGTTTTTGCTAATAAGTCTGTGTTTTATTCTCTGAGTTCCAACTCCTGCTAAATCTTCTTGAAAAGATGATGTTTGTGGAGCGACTCGATGCCTGGCATCGACTTCCCACATAAAAGTGGTCTTGTTCATGTGTGTGTAAAAGAGGCTAATTTTGGTGCTGAAAAAGTGGCTGAAAAAGCTCAAAGTCGATGCCTGGCATCGACTTTTGGTTGCAAGTTGATGCTAGGCATCAAATTTTTATTTTTAGACAGCGAAATTTACTAAAACAGGCAAATTTTCCAGTTTTGGAAGGTCATACAGGGTCATCTTGTGAGGGCCATAACTTGAGTTATAGAGATCCGTTTCATGTATATGATAGCTTGTTGGAAAGCTCTACTCGTCTAGTTTTATCCACTAGAATATCGTGGAGAAATAGTATTTGAGCTAGGGGAAATTAGCAAAGTACTAAAGGTATGTAATTTCAATGACTAGAAAAATCCGAAGAAGTAAAGTTCCTGGTTTCGGCTATCATTTCTCAAAGTTTGGAGTGGCAATGAGTTAATGGTGACCATAGAGGTGTTCTAGTGTCACATTAATTCATTTCTTGTGGTGTTTCATACATCAACAATTCTCATCATTCATAATCTCTGTAAATGAAGATGTTAATGAAATACTTTCATCATATTTGTTCTATGCAAGTGTGTAAATGATCTCGATTGAAGAGGAGTTATTCTATTTTTGCATCATTGAAATCAGATAGTGATGACTCTAAAACTCTATATGCAATTAATCTTTGTGTGTGAGAAGAAGATTAGCACTAGGATCTGTTCTTGTGAGTGAATTTGACTTGAGTTAGTAGGTATGTGTTGTTGAACCCCAACAGAAGGGGCTAGAACAATTATTCTGAAGATCAACCACATGAAGACTCATTGCTTCTAACGAATCTAAGCCACAAAGAAAGTAAAGAAGATGATCATTTGTTCTACATAGATTCAAGATGTTCAAATCATGTTGCAGGAAACATTGCTCTTCTATCTGATTTGGAAACTCAGCATAGACATGAGGTTCAAAAAGGGAATGACACAAAGCACAATGTGGAGAAGATTTGTAGTGTCAAATCTTCCAATGGCACGAGAAACATTTTGAGTTAGATTCTTTATGTATCCACTATCACTAAAACCTAATAAGTGTAGGCCAAATAGTTGAAAAAGGCTTGCAAGTTAGGTTCACCCAACATGCAACTTTTGTGGAAGATCCATTTCAAGGCTCCAAGAAGATAGCCATAGATGAGAAGCATGGTATGCTCTTTACTTTTGAAGTAGGAGAAACCAAGAACATAGATCTATTCACTTTTGGGTCTCAAACCCTAAGTGAGCTTGAAGTGTGGCATAAGAGACTTGCTCATGTGAATGAAAGAACCTTGAAGGATATATGTAGGGATCAAAGTGTTCTAGGACTGCCAACATAACAATGCAACACATGATCAATAGATCTGATGCATGTTACATTGGGAAGGCACAAAGACAACCATTCAACCACAACATCCACATAAACATATTGGACTCAATGCATGGAGACGTATGGGGACCAAGTCAAGAACCTTCATTGGAAGGATCAAAGTATTATGTCTCATTTATTGATGAACCTAGTAGATGGCCTATTCTAAACTTTATGAAGAGAAGGAATGAAGTGTTTGATTGCTTCAAAACGTATCTAGCACATGTGGAGAATCATACAGGTAGATCACTCAAGAAGCTCATATCCAATGGAGGGGGAGAATCCTTCTCAAAAGAGTTTGATGCATTCTTGCAGGATAAAGGTATCGAAAGGGAAGTGACTAGCAAGTACTCTCCTCAACCAAATGAAATTGGAGAGAGAAGAAACAAGACATTGGTTGGATTAGGCAGAACAATGCTTGAAGAGAAGAGGTTACCACATTATCTATGGGCAGAGGCTATTTCAACTACTCTGTACCTTCTCAATAGACTACCATCCAAATCACTTCAAGATATGCATCCTTATGAAGCATTTCATGGAAGAAAACCTAATCTTGGACATTGCAAGATGTTTTTTTATTTAGCATATGTTCATTTACCATCACAAATAAGAGGTAAGCTAGATGAAAGTGCAACAAAGGAAGTGTTTATTGAGTATGACTCAACTCAGATGGGTTATAGGTTCTATAACCCTTCATCCAAGCAATTCACTACAAGTAGAGATGTTGTGTTTGAGGAACATAGGTCTCGGTATGATGAGGATAAACAAAAGGTAACTCTACCATATGATTGATTGTAATTCTCATCAATTAGGAAGCAAGCATGATACACAGGTATAGGATCCAAGAAGTGATATAGATGATCAAGATGAAAGGGAACATGATTACAAGCTATGGAATTCAAGAGGCAAATGAGAAGAAACAACCAAAAAGGTATGGACATGATTCCACATTTGTTACAAAGCATTCAATCTACTTGGCAAAAGGATCAATTAAAGAAGAGCCCTCAACCTATGAAGAGGCCAAGTAAAAGCCAAATTGAGGCATATTCTATCTTTACTCTTTAGATTTGGATATCAAAATCTATTCGGATCTAGATTGGGTAGGAGCTAAGGATGATAGAGGAAGTACCTCTGGTTACTTAGCATTTGTAGGCTCAAAGATAGTGTCATGGAGTTACAAGAAGCAACCAACATTTGCTTTATCTTCAACTGAGGCAAAATATAGAGGTTTGACTGTAGAAACTCAAGAGGAAATATGGTTAAAAGCATTTTATACAGATTTGGGACTTGTGAGTTCCAAACCTCACATATTTTGAGATAATGTAAGTTCCATGCATCAAGAAACAAACCCTATTTTCCATGCACAAACCAAACACATAGAGTTCATTACCACTTCATGAGGGAAAAGCTCATGGCAAAGGAGATTGAAATTTCTTTTGTTCCAACTGAAAAGCAAGTAGTAAATATTATGATGAAGGCCCTTGATGAAATAAAGCTTTGCAAATTTAAATCAACCGAAAGTATTCAATCTTTTAGAGAATGAAGACTCACACATACTTTAGCTTGAGGGGGAGCCGTTGTAACATCAATCTTACACTATGCTTGAGGTGGATTTGATCTACATCAAAAATGCTAGGGTTTGGATTATGCCAAAATATCCATTGAAGCGTTCTTTTACCTATGCTCATTTATTTTAATTTTTAAAAAAATTTTTTATGGATCATTTACCATTGTACAAGCCTAGAGCTTTACACATGTAAAAGTAAAAAAGGAGAGCTAAACTTCCACGAATTTGAGTTGGTTGAGTTGCAATCAATGAATCAATCAATCACCTAAACATAGATCAAACTAGATCTTCACTTTCCGTAGATTGTAGGAAACTGAATTGATTCCATCGAACAACTAATCACACCTTCATTTGAATTCAAAATCCAATTGTATGTGCCTTCTAACATCCAAATGGGGTACCTTCCGATATCCATTGGTGAGAGAATGACCTGCATATGCTTGTACACCATCTCCTTGTCATCTCCACAAATTGGCGAGCTCTATATACAAAGGTATGGGTATGGGACTCTTCACCTACCCTTGCATCTTCTCTCACCTCTTGACCTTTCACTTCATGTCCTTTGCCTTTCCATTTCCTTGAGTGCCTTTTGATGCTCCACATCACTCCATATGGATAAGGTCACGAATTTTTTGTGTATTCCATCTCTCTAAATATATTTTGGCTTTTATATAAGCCATAAGTACAATTTCCTTTTTTAATTCAACACTCTACTCTAAGGTTAAGATTGTACCCTTTATATTTTTAGGGTCTACCTTCATTTTGGGCTTACAACAAATACATAAATGATGAAGATGTAAATAATGAGAGGTGAGTATGTGTCAAGTCTCACAATTGGATCTTGCACATGTTCCATAATTTTCAACACTCCCCCTCACGCTACAATTGGGAGTCCATGCTACTCTCCAATTCTCCTCCTCTTCATCCTTTTGCTTCTTTCACCCTTGTATCTTTTCCTTTGATTGGTTTGTGATCATCGTTCTTTGCTTTGAAGCTTCTTTGGCTTCTCTTCAGCTTCATCCTTGCATCTTTGGCTCTTAGTAGGAGCTCTTCTTCAATACCTATCAAGTAACATGCCTCATACAGACATTTGCAATCAAATGAGATCACCTTGGCTTCATATATCTTTGTTGCTTCACTCTCTTCCTCTTTGTTGTCCTCTCTTTGTAACTTTCTTTCTTTGCATACCTTCATGGCTTCATTGCTTCACATCTTCTAGGCTTGCATGCTTTGCTTTGATCCTCCTTTCTCTTTGGATCATCTTTGACTTTGTTTTCGGTTGCAATTTGTTTTGCACCTCTTTTTGATGTTTTCATGGTTGTCATGCTTTCTTTCTTACGAGTCTTCATGACTTCTTTTGCACTTCATGGCTGCTCCTTGCCTTCTAGGCACTCCTTCCATAGAGGTGGCTACTCCTCATGCTTTTAATTTACCTTTGATGGCTGCTCTTGCTCTTTCTTTGGCTCTTCCAAATCTGAAATTTGCTTTGGCTCCACTTTCTCTTCTTTGGACTCTTCTTGGTTCTTCCAATCCTTGCAAGCTAACTCCCCATTGCTTCATAATCTTTGATTCATTTTTCATGGATGATTTTAGACCTGCAAAAAATCAACAATGGGCTGATCATACATGAACTCTTTCATGAGTTCCTTTCATGTGAAGCATTTGTAGCTTCCACATCTTCCAAGCTTTCTTCATCACCTACAAGGAAACACAAGAAATTGTGAATGTGATAAATGGTGCCTCTTGCACCTAAAAAGGCTTGCCATTCCTCTTGGGATGGTCTTACTTGCCTTCACATAGGCTTGCCATTCCTCTTTGAATGGTCTTACTTGCCATAGGCTTGCCACTCCTCTTGGGTGGTCTTACTTGCCTCAACCTTTCACTTGACCTTTAGTTGGTCTTTGGTGCTTCTTGCACCTAACATAGGCTCGCCATTCCTCTTGGGATGGTCTTACTTGCCTTCAAATTGGCTTGCTACTTCTCTTGGAATGGTCTTAATTGCCATAGGTTTTCCACTCTCTTTGGTGGTCTTACTAACCTCACCCTTTTGACAATACATTCACATGATTTATGCCTGGAACTTACCACCACACACAATGCGGATTTTTCAAAACCTTTACCTTAGCCCTTAGCATTGCAATTGTTCTTCTTTACCTTCCTTTGCTTCAGCCAACATGTCACACTTTGCATGAGTGACTCTTCCTTCTATCATGGCACTCGCTTGTGCTGACTTGGGGAATGTCTTCATGTATTTGTTGAGTCTTCAACACTTCATGGCAGCCCTCCTTTGGAGTCTTCTATGCCTTGCACTCTTCAAGAGTCTTCACAAGGCCATCCTTGCCTTGGCCACCTTCATCTTTGCTCAAATCTTCAAGTAGTGTTTGACAACCTTTCAGCTTGGGCTCCTTCCTTCACTTTGGCTCCAAGCTTTGTGTCTTCACTTCAACCCAGCTTTGCCCATCTCTTGTTTGGCTTGTCCAATAGGAGCTTTGCATTAACGTGATGTATCTAAACTCATGAATCAAATACTTTTAGTTATCATAGCATGAGCTCACAAAGTTTTTTTAAAAACTTTACCTCAATGGGCTTTATTCACAACAAGATACATCCACAAATTTCATACATGGCAGGCTTGCATCTTACCTATCTTCATGGCATCCAAACAAATGTACTTTCAGCTCATTTATGGCTGAACATGAACAACCTTTAAAGCATAAGTATCATACTAACAAATTCACATTAAGCATGTATGCAAATCATCAATTATTTGAGATTATATTCAGCTCTCTTTATGCCAATTCACATGGCTACATACACCTGCAATTTTCAGCTTGTATGGGCTTTATAACATAGCCTACTACTGATCCACACATTATCAAACATGTGTATATAAACTCCTTAACTACATGTGCATACATTCTTGCATGATAGACATCAATTATCAAATCAAAATTCAAACTATATTCAGCCTAATCATGGCTGT
Organism: Ceratopteris richardii; assembly: GCA_020310875.1. NCBI lineage: Eukaryota > Viridiplantae > Streptophyta > Polypodiopsida > Polypodiales > Pteridaceae > Ceratopteris > Ceratopteris richardii. The sequence continues at coordinate 10,814,538 of CM035406.1, forward strand.
CCATAGTTGTCATATATCTTGAGCATAAACTTCACAAGCATGCATACATAAGCATCTTCATTGCATAAGAATAAAATGCTACCATCAAGCTTACATAAAAGCTTCAATACTCAGCCATGCACATAAACAACACAACCAAATATTCTGCAATGTTCACGTGATGGTCTCCTACCATTCCGTGCCTCATAAGGGGTAATCCCATCAAGGGACTTAGAAGGTAACCTGTTAATAAGATAAGTTGTAGTAGAAACAGCCTTTGCCCACAAGTAATTAGGCAACTTCTTTTCATTTCACATAGATCTAGCTGCTTCCATAATCAATTTGTTCCTCCTCTCTGCTACTCCATTTTGCTCAAGAGTATATCTAGTTTTGATCTCTCTCTTGATACCTCTGTCTTGCAAAAATGCATCAAACTCATTGGAGAAGTACTCACCTCCTCCATCTCACCTTATCCTCTTGAAACATTGTTTGATTTTCCACAAGTGCAAGATTCTTTTTGAAACAACTGAACACTTCATCCTTATGTTTAATGAAATATAGGATAGTCCACCTACTGAAATCATCAATAAATGACACATATTACCTTGAGCCTGAAATTGAAGGGTCCTTGCCTTGTCCCCACACATCTGTGTGGACAAGTATTAAATAATCATCATGCATATAGCCTTTCTTTGTCAAGGGTAACCGGTGTGATTTACCAAACTGACATGCACCACATTTATAGATCATATGTTGCTTGGATACATTAGGTATCCCAAGTACACATTGATCTCTACATATCTGCTTCAAGGTTCTCTCACCAATGTGTCCTAGTCTTTTGTGCCATATCTCTAACTTAGACAAGGTTTGATCCTTATAATTATAAAGTGTAATGTTTCTAGTGTCCTCAAGCTCGAATGTAAACAATCTAGCTATTTTCCCCACCTTTGCAATTCTCCTAAATCCATGTTGGGGGTCCTCCACAAAGGCTCCAAATTTATTGAACCTAACCTGCAAACCCTTTTCCACTATCTGTCCAACACTAATCAAATTCTTTGTGATAGTAGGTACATAAAGAACTCTCCTCAACACATTCCTATTCCCATCAGAAGTTTTGACATTTTGTGCCTTCAGAATTGAGTGCTTGGTATCATCACCTGTCTCCAGTTGGTGATTTCCCTTGGGCTCTTCAAGCTCAGAAAGGAGAGCTATATTGCCTGCTACATGGTTTGAACAACCTGAGTCAATATAGAAGATGTGGTCATCATTCATACCTTGTTTTGAGGCCATGTTCATAATGAGAAGAGAATCCTCTTGATCCTCTGTATAGTTACTGAAGTCTTTTATTGATTTGTATCCTCCTTGATAATTATTGTTGTAATTGTTGTTGTAACCATGGTTGTAACCCTGATTATGATTGAATCTTCCTCTTGATTGTGAGTAACCACCTCTTTGGAATCTTCTTCCTCTCTGGTCCTGAAGTTCCTATAGCACTCATCAGTTGTGTGATTAAACAGTCCACATATATTGCATTACTAAATCTTGAACCAAATGACAAAGAAAATGCTGAAAATCCAAGTGCAGAATCTCAAGTTTTGGGTGGACCAGATGCATCACCAACCAATAGTTCCAACTCAAATCCATGGAGTGGAAGATTGTGTGGAAATTTTGGTCCAGCAAATTCATCAAATACATCCAAGAAAGGTAAAGAGAAGATTTTTGTTGGTAGTAAAACATGTGCAGGTTTTGAAGACATTGATCGAGACTCAAGCAATTTAGAAAAGAGTCTTGATGAAGAACTTGGATTGGCCTCTATAAAGACTCCAAGAGTAAGAAAGGCACATGCACGGTGATACAAGGAGCAGTGACCGAGGACCAAGAAGATCTGGGAGGATGCGGAATTCAGTGCAACAATTGACATATGAAAGGTACATGGCTCGTCATTGTGCCTACATGACAAAGGTAATACAATATGTTGAACCCTCTTGTTTTGAAGATGCAATTGGAAATGCGGATTGGGAAAAAGCTATGGATGAGGAGATGGGTGCACTTTATGGAAATGATACATGGAAGCTAGTCCAATTGCTAGAAAGGAAGAAGCCCATAGGCTACAAATGTGTTTACAAGGTAAAGCACAATGCTGATGGTAGCAAAGCAGGTACAAAGCACGATTGGTAGAAAAAGGATATGCACAGATATATGGCATTGATCATGAGGAAACATTCAATCCTATAGCTAAAATGTCTACTGTTAGAACACTTGTTGCACTAGCTGCAGCAAAAGGATGGACTTTGCATCAGATGGATGCAAAGAATGCTTTCCTTCATGGTTATAGGAAGAAATATACATGGACAAGCCACAAGGATATGAAGATTCAAAGCATCCAGAATATGTTTGCAGGTTGCAAAAGGCTTCGTATCAGTTGAAGCAAGCTCCTCATGCATGGCATGCAAGGATTTCTAATTACTTGACCACTATTGGATTTTCTATGTGTGATGCAGATCATTCACTATATGCAAGGAAGGGTGATGATGGCATCACAACTGTGGCTATCTATGTTGATGACTTGATTGTAGGTGGTGATCATGAAGAAAGCATTAAAGAGGTAAAGCAACTTCTAATGCAGGAATTTGTCATGAAAGATCTTGGTGTGTTGCGCTATTTTTTGGGCATTTAGTTTATACATACAAAAACAAGTATATGGATGTTGCAAAGGCAATATGCCTTGAATATGGTGCAAAAGTATGGTATGGCTGATTGTACACCAATTTCTATGCCATTAGAGATCAGAATTTGAAGTTGGATACTACATCAGGTGAAGCATTGGAAAATGCTACTATGTGCAGTGATGGAGAGTGTTAATCTCCAAAAGAACAAGTTGTACTTGAATTTAGAACTCCTCTATATCAAGAACAACTTTTGACTCCACTTAATTTAGGAAACAATCACCAAATTATCAGAATTTTGGCTAACTGTTGAAAATTGAAACTTCCTGGAAAGTCTGCTACAGATTAATCACTCATTGACTAATCAATCCTGTAAGTTTTTAATAAAACTTTGCACAATGCTTCACCTTAAGGTTGCGCAACTATTCCAAGTTAAATTTCTCAAAATGATTGAGTATACTATGAGAAATGTGTGAAACACTTTACCTATGTCTGAAACAGCTTCTTTGCAATGATGACTTCGACACCTGTAATTTCTTAACACTGGTTCTCCCAAAGTAAATCCCATTTTATCAAGATCTTTTAGCCATAGATGGCTTACCTCTCAACTTAGATTTTGAGCCCTCACTTGTGTAAAACTTTACACTGTGCACTGAGCAATGTTCATTTCTCTGAACATGAAATCTGTGCCAATTTTTACGACTCTCAGAACATCCTCACATATGAATGTTCCTAAACTAAATTCTCTCAGCCTGATTGCAATTAGCCTCTCAAATTCTAGTCATAGATAGATTAGCTATTGACTTAGATACGTGCAAAAGGATTTCTCAAAAGATTAAACACAGAAGGAGAATAGGAGAGAAGATCGACGCGCCATTTCTGAACTTTTCACTTATCTCTATTCTTCATACATCTGATGGATGATTTGTACAATGTACATCAACTAACTCATCTCAACTCTCTTCTCTATGTCTCTCACTACTACAAACATGTACTTTAATATATATACAAGTCCTAACTCGTAACTACTTCAAGTATATTGAAGTATCCAAAAAAGAACTAATGTACATTTGATTATAGAGCTTTACTATCTGATTCTTTCCTTCAATTCATGACATTGATCTTCAATCTTCTCTTCATGTATTTACTTCTGCCCTTTGTATAATCATAATTTGTTGATTGTCTTGCTCCAACATGCAGGACAATTGTGGGAAGTTTGATATATCTCATGATTACGAGGCATGATCTTAGCTACACTATTGGACTTGAAAGTCAATTTATGCAGGTTCCTAAGAAGCCACATTTGGATGCTCTGAGGTGCACTATACGCTATGTGATTGATACTTTGGATTATGCATTATTTTATGAAGCTAGTGTAGATTTGCAGGTTCATGGATACACCGGTGCAAATTGGGCTGGTAGTATTTGAGATTGAAGATCTACTATGGCTCCAAAATAGCTTAGGAACCTAATTTTTAAGTAGGCCGGACACTAGGTCTGAACAAGACCAAAGCTAGTCAAAAACTATAAATAGAGCTAGAGAGCTCATTTTTGAAGCTAGCTTGTTGTAGTTTTGAACTTATATGAGAAATTTGTTGGAATAGAAGTGATTCCATTGTCTTACTCTCTTTGTTCTTGCCGTGTGTTCGTGTGTGTGTGTATGTGTGTGCATGTTTGTGTACTTCTCACTCACACACTTGTGCCTTCACTTGCTCGAGGTCTTCATACCATCCTCATGTCTTCCCGGATTGACATTAAAGGAGGTGCTACTCATCACTGAGCTACACCAAATTTTGGCGCCGTTGTCGGGGATTGAGCTTTGAGGACGAGCATGTGATGGTAAGACGTAGAGAGGACGTGTTGGAATGGTAAGTAGTAGGTAATTTTCTTGTTTTTTTTCTCCATATCCATCTCCATCTCCATCTCCATCTCCATCTCCATCTCCATCTCCATCTCCATCTCCATCTCCATCTCCATCTCCATCTCCATCTCCATCTCCATCTCCATCTCCATCTCCATCTCCATCTCCATCTCCATCTCCATCTCCATCTCCATCTCCATCTCCACCTCCTTCTCCATCTCCTTCTCCACTTCATATTCCCTCTTCCATTTCCTTCTCCTCATTAGTTTTGTGCGAGTTTGAGAGAGAGCGAGTGTGTCTTGTTGTTTTTGTGTGTTTTTGCATGATTCTTGCAGGTTGCAGCATCCGCACCATCTCCAGCAAGCTCAGCAGGTATGGAACTTCTCTATGCATGTCCCGAGGCATCGAGCCCGAGCTATCGCAACACACCAAAAAACTGACCCTATCACGATTCTGAGTGCACCACGACACAGCGCAGCCTGAGAGCTCCTAGAATCACTAGCTTGATCAGGAAAATTCACCATACCCCGGTCTATCGCGACACACCCAAGTATCGCGACACACCGAGGTATCGCGACACAACCATCTATCGCGACACCCTGATCTATCGCGACACACCCATCTATCGCGACACACCGATCTATCGCGACACACCCGTCTATCGCGACACAACCATCTATCGCGACACACCCACCTATTGCGACACCCTGATCTATCGCGACACACCCATCTATCACGACACACCGACCTATCGGGACACACCCGTCTATCGCGACACACCCTTCTATCGCGACACACCGACCTATTGCGACACACCTGTCTACCGCGACACACCGACCTATCACGACACACCCATCTATTGCGACATACCGACCTATCGCGACACACCCATCTATCACGACACACCGCCCTATCGTGACACACCGACCTATCGCGACACACCTGTCTATCGCGACACACCGACCTATCGCGACACACCCATCTATCGTGACACACCGACCTATCGCGACACATCGACCCGAGCTATCCCGATACACTGGCCTCACGAATAATTGATTGACTTGGGATATTTTTTGGGCTTGATTTCTAACACATTCGGACTACCTTAGAGCCTTAGAAATGGGCAAAATACTGAGAAAATCATAAAAGAATTTTGGAACCCTGAGAGCCTGTTTTGAACCCTAAATGCCTGAACAGTCATAAATTCCTCATACGAAATCCGTTCGGAGGGATCTCCAGAATTGTTTCCATAAAGACATAGTGCAAATTGATATCTGAATTACATGAATGAAAGTGACTTGTTTTGTCATTTGAATTTAAGTCTTGAGCTAACTTTGGGACTTTTACAGGTCCATTGAGGGCCCTAGAGGGCATCCAAAGCAAGGGCATTCTGCACGCTTGAGAACGGGGTTCTTGAGTACTAAAGATCAAGGGATCCGCAAGTGAGGTTGGAATATTCTCAACTCCTTTGTCAATTCCTAGCTTAGGCTAAGTACAACTTAGGTGTGGTGATTAATTAAAGTAACGCTAGGCACGAATCAAGTCCAAGAGAACTAATCAACTAAGTACAAGCATTGAGTAGAGCTTAAGTGCAAAAATTCTAAGGAACAAAAGTAAACTTGAATCAAGCAAATATCAAGTGCGAAATTCACTTAAGTAATCCTGACGACGTGATTCCAAATAAGGGCTTAACACAATAGTCAACTAAAAAGAACAAAGTGATTGGTACAAATTAACCTGCAACAAGAGTACTTGGGACCAAGGGGGTAGAGAAACCAAGCTTATGAACCTAAGGTCAGGAAGACACTTAGGCCGAGACAGAAAAAGCCTCAGATCTTTTGAAGCTAGTGTCAATCACACTACTAGGTCTTGGGCCCAGCAGTTGAGTGATTACCCATACACTGCAAAATCAGAAACAAGTGATTCTAAGATGTCCTATCACATGGAGAGACCAGTAGGTAGTTCAGGGGTGGCGTACGTAGAAAAGCCAGAAGGACCTTACAAGACTCAATTGGAGTATATCAGGACTAATCGTCTAGGTGCTCGCATCTATGAAGACGGCCTGAGAAGATCTATGGTCCAGATTAAGAACCCCGATCAACCCCATTGACTAGATCATCCGGTAGTCAAGTTTGAGGATGGAGCATACCTAGATAAAGAAGGGACTATTTATGTAGTCACCACCCTTCCAGATAGAACAGACGCATTCGGCCACCCTTGCTATCAGAAAGTGATCCAAGTGACCATAGTTTCGACTCAACACATATTGATAGCCCACTAGCTTACTACATGCAGTCATCGGAGCATAATGAGTCATACTATTATGAAGAACCCAGTGAATCTACTTGGGAGCCAGATTATACGAATGCCATGTATGCAAACCCGAACTCTAGACCTCTGCCTAGGCACATAAGACCTCCATTCCCTAGAGGGCCATGCTTTCGATGTCAGGGGGATCACCTCATCCGTGATTGCCCTCTACCAGCACCTACACAAACCCAATCTGTGACAATTCAAGGTTTTTGCCCAGATTGTGGAAAGGAGCATTTGTTACGAGAATGTCCCAAGAACCCCATCAACATGCCAAAAATTGCTCCTATCAATGTCATTGGGTTAGTAGTAGATTCTACAGGAAGTGTGACTTCCACTGCCCTAGTGCAAGTAGTCACCCGAGCTCAAGCTTTGCAGCAAACTCAAGGAGTAGGGCAGGAAAAGAGTTCAGAGGTTAGTGAGACAGAGAGCATAACCAAGAAAAGGACAAGAGCTTGGAGAGATAGCCGGGAGAGAATGAAAAGACAATGGTCACAGAAAATGAGCGAACTTGAAGAAAGCTTGAGAGAAACCAAAGCAAAGATAAGTGAACTCGCATCTCAAAATCACTCTCACACTACCCCACCACCCCCCTTTCCATCTCCCTCCAACCCTTCCATTCCCCAACATTCTAATCCACCGCACGTAACCCACCCACCACCTAGAGTAGGATCAATCCTAGCTGATCCCACTCCTGAGGATCTAGACATGATGCTTAAAGCATATCAGGCCAGAGTCCAGGAAGGGCCAAATGTGATAGATCATGACAAATGTTACCCTAGGGCCGATCTAGAGACATAGCGAACAAAGCTTTGTGCTAAGATGGTCGAATTGACGCAAGCCATGTTTGAAGCCAATCACTTGTTCAATGGCTCTAGCTCCACTAGAACACCATTGCATTTTGATGGTCTATTAGATAGATTGGAGAGGTTACTTGCAAAGTCTAGAAAAGGAGCCACCTCCCAGGCTAGGGTGAGTGCAAGTGATAGAATAAGTATTCCTCCCCAGGTAGCTTATGTGCCTAACACCACTGACCCAGAAACCTCTTCATCTATTAATCGGTATTCTCCGGAATTCCTGCGAGAAATTCAAGAAGAGAAATGGGCTAAGGAAAGTGAAGACCCTCCTCCAATAGAACTTGTGGATGACGCGAACAATCAATTCCCGCAAGACATTCCTTCCATTTATGGAGAGTAGGAGAGTGCCCAATCTCAGGAGAGGTTAGACTTTGAGTCTAACTCCTTGCATGAATTACCCCATTTCACAGGCCCATGGGAAGCTAAGTCTACTTGCATGCGAGCACCCACATTCATGATAAGAAACGAAGATTCAATCATACCTAGAAATACTGAGGTAGTAAAGAACACTAAAGTGCAGTGCAATCTCACTTTAGAAGAGCTACTCAAGGTTAAGCCAGAATTGTGGAAACATGTAGCCAAACAAGTGCCAGATGTAGCGAAATCTCGTTCCTAGGTAGGATCTCATAGAACAGTGCCAGAAATACCATTGGATAAGATAGGAGACATGAGCGAAGGAGAAGAAGGAAATACCTATCTCCCAATTACCCATCAGGGATACACAACCAAGGCAATTTTGGACTCAGGTGTAGGAGTTGCAATTGCTACCACTTCCCTATGGAAGCGTTGGGGCAAGCCAGCACTCACGTCGACGAGAATGAAATTGCAGATGGCCGACGGTCATATTGAGAGGCCCTTAGGATTGCTAGAAAGAGTAACTCTCACTACATGTGGTGTTGAGTTCGAGCATACTTTTGCTATATGCGACTTTAGCAAAAATCAAGCCTACGAGATGATTTTGGGAAGGCCATTCATGTGGCAGCTGCAAGTGGTACAGGATTGGGGAACCAATTCATTGTATTTGCAACACCTAGGTGTAACAACCAAAGTCAATCTCAAGGATTACTCTCATAGAGATGTACCGCCCATTCAATGGAATCCCATCCATAGAGCCAAGGATGACACGGAGTCAATGCATTCCATAGGATCAGGATCCTCATGGATGCATGAAGACACTCACTTGTGAATGTGTAAAGTAGCAATAGAAGAAGAGAGGAGAGAAAAAGCCAGAGAGATAGGTGTGAAGGAAAACCATAGATCAATTCAAGACCCGGCCTATGCACCTGTAGTTTTTCCTGACGAAGAATTTGAGCCTCACGGTTGGGCAGAAATTTTAGCAACAATGGACATAGCCATCAATGAAGAACAATGGACACCCCACTATGACGAGGATGGCTATGACATTTCAGTCTTCTCCATAGAGCCAATCATAGGAGATTCGGTTCTATAAGAATGTGAACCTAGCACTGATGCATTCGAGGATGTAAGTGACTCTGATCTAGAGTCAATCATTATGGACCCACCTTTTGCATCAGATGAAGAATACTTCTATGAGGTAGATGCTCACCATCAAAGACATGAAGAGCTTGCAAATGATGTGAGGTTAACCACACAAGTGACCGCCAAAAATGAAGGCAAGAAGAGGAAGAAGAAAGAAGCGACACCAGAAGAGGAAGAATCTTTGTTTGAGGTCCTTGAAAATTTTAAGAAGTATGAAATAGACGATAGGAGATTCATGGTGAGAATGCCTAAATGGGATGCTCAAGCAGGAGAGGCCTACGATAACAAGGAAACCACTAAGAAAATTGTTGTAGCCTTAGAAGAAGGAGAAGAAAGGTGCACATACATAGGACATGACTTGACGGAAGAAGAAGAGCAAGAATTGGTAGCTTTGCTGAGAGAATACAGAAATGTATTCGCTTGGAGCTACAAGGACTTGAAAGGTGTAGACCAGGACATATGCTCACACACTATCCCCATGACCTCAGACGCCAAACCCTTTAAGCAAAAGCCATACACATATAATGATAACTATGCTTCCAAGATTAAAGAAGAGATAGACCGTCTGGTGGAAGCTGGATTTATCTATGAAATTGAGCACACTGAGTGGGTGTCCCCTATCGTTGTGGTGCCCAAGAAGAATGGAAAGCTACATGTGTGTATTAACTTGGAGAAGGTTAATGCAGCCACTATTCGAGATAATTATCCACTTCCAATTATCAAACATCTACTAGAACAAGTAGCAGGCAAGGAAGTGTACAACTTCCTTGATGGATTTTCTGGTTACAATCAGGTAGCCATAGCTCCCGAAGATCAGCATAAGATGGCTTTTTCCACAGAGTGGGGCATATTTGCTTTTCGGGTAATGCCATTTGGCCTAACCAATGCGCCTGCAACTTTCGAAAGATTGATGTGTCACGTATTTAAAGAATTCTTGAGGAAGAATTTGGAAGTCTATGTTGATGATCTCTGTGCTCATTCCAACATTAGACAAACACATATACCTGAACTCAGGCAAATCTTTGACAAGTGTAGAGAATACCAAGTATGCTTGAACCCCGAAAAGTGTGTTTTCATGGTCAGGCAAGGCAAGATTCTAAGACACATAGTGTCAAAGAACGGCATATCCACCGACGAAGAGAAAGTGAGAGCCATCGCAGAACTACCTAGGCCAAAGAATGTCAAGGAAGTATAAGCTTTCATGGGGCATTGTGGTTATTACCGACGCTTTATACACATGTACGCCATCATTGCAAAGCCTCTATATGGACTTTTGACTAACTTTGAGTGGACTGATGAATGTGAGAACTCTTTCAACGAGCTCAAAAGACGATTGTGTTCAACACCAATCTTGAATACACCAGATTGGAACAAGCCCTTTCATGTGCATGTGGATACATCCAACTATGATATTGGATGTGTGCTAGCACAACCTACTAGTGAAGGTAATATGGATCTTCCAATTGCCTATGCTAGTAGATAATTGAATGTAGCCGAACGGAAGTACACGACCACTGAACAAGAAGGATTAGGCATGGTTTATGCTGTTAAAAAGTTTAGACACTATTTGCTTGCAAATAAGTTCAAATTTTTTACTGATCACCAAGATCTGCTGTACTTGGTAAACAAGCCATGCAACACAGGAAGATTAGTAAGATGGTTTCTCTTACTCATGGAATATGACTTTGAGGTTGTGGTGAGGAAAGGGAAGACTCACTTGAGAGCAGACCATCTCTCTAGGCTCACATCTGGTGAAGTATCGGATGACCTTCCTGATGCTTACTTGTTTAATTTGGAATTTGTACCTCAATGGGCTAAGCCATTAGTGCCAGTATCAACCTACGGGCCTAACCACCCAGTAATAAACACACAAGATAGGGAGATAGTAAAAGCCCAAAAGTACCATATAATGGCAGGGAGTATGTACAAGCATACAGATCAAGGGATATTAGCTTGTTGTGTGGAAGAGGATGAGTACGCTAAGTTGTTGCAATTAGCACATGTAGGTGCATTAGAGCAACATAAGTCAAGGCAACGAACCCTACAGACACTAAGGAGACTTGAGTGCATTGGCCGACTATGGAAGCAGATGTCCACAAGTTGTGTAAAGAATGCCCAGTTTGTTGTATTAAACCACCTGTGGAGCACGATACACTATACTTGTCACGAGGAAGGAGATAAGGAAGAGAGCTCACACACACACTCTCACTCTCAAGGAGAAGAGCACACACAGATTGAGGCAAGGAAGAATGATCTTCTTCTTCTTCTTCTATTACATAAAAGGAATGTACAAGAATGACCTAAAAACAAGAATACAACCAGTGCAATATATAAAGACAGTACATAAGGAAAAACCTAATGTCCGCGAATGAGTGAGCTGGCAAGAAACAAATGTGCCATCACTCTCGGTAGATAAATCTAATAAAGCTCAATGAAGTATCCCTGACATATACCGGCGTGACCATTATACATGTCAGAGAAACGAAAAACTGGTACGTGTCATCCTGGATCATCACATGTTGAGCTTGATATCTCAACACTCCCCCTCAAGCTCAATGCCATATCCTGTAATCCAAGCATCTTCCGAAACTTCTTCAACTTCTCAGCTCCAAGTGCTTTGGTGAAAATATCAGCAACCTGCTCATCTGTTCTCACATAAACAAGATCAATATCACCTGCTAATACCTTCTCTCTGATGAAGTGATAATGTACCTCGATATGCTTTGTTCTAGCATGGAAAACGGGGTTCCGTGCTAACTGTATGCTGCTAAGATTATCACAATAGATAGTGATAGGCTTTTGCACTTCCACACCTAAATCTGCAAGTAACATCTCCAGCCATGATGCCTCACATGTTGCCATTGCAGCACCTCTGTACTCAGCCTCTGTACTCGACAAAGCAACAGTGGGTTGCTTCTTACTGCTCCATGTAATAGATGCACCTCCAAGTGAGAAAAGAAAGCCACTAGTAGATCTTCTATCTGGAGTACTACTAGCCCAATCTGCATCGGTGTATCCATGAACCTGCAAATCTACACCAGCTTCATAAAACAATGCATAATCCAAAGTAGCACTCACATAACGTAGAGTGCGCCTCAAAGCATCCAAATGTGGCTTCCTAGGAACCTGCATAAACTGACTTTCAAGTCCAACAATGTAGCTTAAATCAGGCCTTGTAATTGTAAGATATATAAGACTTCCCACAATTTTCCTGTACATAGTAGCATTTTCCAATGCTTCACCTGATGTAGTATCCAATTTCAAATTCTGATCTAAAGGCATAGAAATTGGCTTACAATTAGCCATACCATACTTTTGCAGCATATTCAAGGCATATTGCCTTTGCGACATCCATATACCTGTTTCTGTATGTATAAACTCAATGCCCAAAAAATAGCGCAACACACCAAGATCTTTCATGTCAAATTCCTGCATAAGAAGTTTCTTTACCTCTTTGATGCTTTCTTCGTTATCGCCGCCTACAATCAGATCATCAACATAAATAGCCACAATAGTGATGCCATCATCAGCCTTCCTTGCATATAGTGAATGATCTGCATCACACATAGAAAACCCAATGCTGGTTAAGTAATCAGCAATCCTTGCATGCCATGCACGCGGAGCCTGCTTCAGCCCATACAAAGCCTTTTGCAACCTGCAAACATATTCTGGATGCTTTGAATCTTCATATCCTTGTGGCTGGTCCATATATACTTCTTCTTGTAACTCACCATGTAGGAAAGCATTCTTCACATCCATTTGATGCAAAGTCCATCCTTTTGCTGTAGCTAATGCAACAAGTGTTCTGATAGTAGACATTTTAGCTACAGGGCTGAATGTTTCCTCATAATCAATGCCATATGTCTATGCATAACCTTTAGCTACCAATCATGCTTTATACCTGCTTATGCTACCATCAGCATTATGCTTTACCTTGTAAACCCATTTGCGGCCTATGGATTTCTTTCCTTGCGGCAATGGAACCAACTTCCATGTATCATTTTCATAAAGTGCAGCCATCTCCTCATCCATAGCTTTTTCCCAAGCTGCATTACCAATTGCATCTTCAAAACAAGAAGGTTCAGCATCTTGTATTACGTTTGTCATGTAGGCACAATGGCGAGCCATGTAACTATCATATGTCAATCGTTGCACTGAATTACGCATCCTCCCAGATCTTCTTGGTCCTGGGTCACTTCTTCTTGTATCATCTGCATGTGCCCTTCTTACTCCTGGAGTCTTCACAGAGGGCAATCCAAGTTCCTCATCAAGACTCTTTTCTGAACCGCTTGAATCTCCATCAATGCCTTCAAAACCTGCACCTGTTTTACTACCAGCAGAAAGCTTTTCTTTACCTTTCTTAGATGTATTTGATGAATTTGCTGGACTAAAATTTCCATGCAATCTTCCACTCCATGGATTTGAGTTGGAACAATTTCTTGGTGATGCATCCGGTCCACTCAAAACTTGAGATTCTACACTAGATTTTTTAGCATTTTCTTTGTCATTTGGTTCAAGATTCAATCCTTCTTTGGCATCTGCATAGAAGCTTGACATTTCATCAAATACCACATCTCTGCTCACCTTCACCTGTCATGTGAGTGGGTTATAACATTTGTACCCCTTTTGCTCAAGGGAATATCCAATGGAGACACATTTTTCTGCTTTCGGATCAAGCTTCGTCCTCAACTCATCTGGAACATGTACATATGCAATACAGCCAAAATCTTTCAGATGTGATAAGTTTGGCTTTTTACCTGTAAACTTCTCTTCAGGTGTAACTTGATGTACAGTAGCAGTCGGAGTTCTGTTCATGATGTATACAGCAGTATGCACTGTCCAATAACAATGAGGCATATTCTTCTCAGCCATCAAGGCTCTTGCTATTTCTCCAATATGTCTATTTTTGCGTTCAGCAACACCATTCTGTTGTGGTGTGTACCTGCATGAAAACTGACGCCGAATTCCATGATTTTTTAGAAAACTGCTGAACTCATTTGACATGTATTCACCTCCTCCATCATATCTTAATGTTTGAATGTACTTCCCTGTCTGCTTTTCCACCATAACTTTAAAATTCTGGAAGTGAGTAAACACCTCGCTCTTCTCTCTCATGAAATATGTTGGTGCAGACCAATCACCAATTGAAGATTTGAAGGACAAAGAATGGAGATAAGAACAATTCTTGAAGCATAGAAGATGGATACATTCACAGAGTGAAAGACATGTACACATATGTACATTAGTTAAGACATAGGTTACTTATACTTATGCTTTGATATAAGTCTGTACATAATTGCCTATAAATGCTTTGAAAAAATATCGAGAATAAGTGAGAAGACAAGGAGAGACTATGTATGAGCATAGGAATAGAGAAATGAGATGAAGTAAGTGTCATTAGACACAGGAGAAGTGAGTTGAAGTCTCTCTCTCATTCAGTTGTAGTCTTCTTCAGAAATGACAGAATTTTTGCGCCCGATGTTTCTACGTTTTCTCCTTGTATGGTAGATCTTTTGTGAATTCCTTTTGGAGATATCTAAGTCCATAGTTAATCAATCTATGGCTAGAGTTTGAGATTCTAATTGTGATCAGGTTAAGAGAATTGTGTGTAGGAACATTTACATGTGAGAAAGTACTCACTGGTTCCTGAAACAAGCACAAATTTTGATCTTAATGATTTGATCATTTCTCACTCCACAGTTTAAAGTTTTGTGGAAGTAAGCACTTAATCTTTAAGTTGGAAGGTAAGCTACTTGTGGCTAAAAGCATTTGCTTAAACGGGTTCTATACTGAGAGAATTAAAGTTAAGAAGTTAGGGGTGTCCAAATCGACTTCTCAGAAGTGCAGATTTAGACATAGGTAACTTGGTAAGTAGATTTCTCAAGATCTACTGAATCTTTTGAAGTGATTTGACTTGGAGAAGGTGCGCAATCTTTAGGCAACACCTTGTGCAAAGTTTCATAAAAAACTTTACACATTTACTCAGTCAATGAGCAAGATCTATGCAGCAGACTTTCTGTGTAATTTCCTTCTTCACAGTTTAGTCAAGAAATTGATATTTGGTCATTGATCTCTTAAATTGGTGAAGGTTTTGACTTACTCTTGATATAGAGGTGTTCTAAATTCAAGAGTAGGTTGTTCTTTTGGAGATTAACACTCTCCATCAGTGGTATCAGAGCAGGAAGCATCAGAATTGAAGAAAAGGAGGATCTCGACTGCTGCAGCTTAAAAGAATTTGACATCTGAAGATTCAAAGAGTGAAAGCTTGCAAGGAAAGCTTGAGAAGGAGATCATACGACATCAAGGAAGTCAAAAGGAGTATCATTCGAAGTAAAGGTAACCTTATACTTTATAAAGGTTAAAGAATTCAATATACAAGTGAAGGAAGGATGGGAGATTCTCTTCAAATAGAGAAGTTGGATAGAGAAAACTATCCTGCATGGTCAATGAGGATGGAAGCTCATCTAATGAGCAAAGATTTGATAGCCTACATTACAGGAGAAGAAGAAAAGCCTCAATTCAGAGATCCTAGTGTTCCAACTAGGGAGGAATTGTCAGATTTGAAGATTTGGATGAAGAAAGATGCTCAAGCTAGGAGCATTATCTATATGGCAGTCAATGATTACTTGCTACCTCACATTAGAGGTCTTGAAAGTGCAAGTGATATATGGAATGCCTTGGAAGAGCATTTCCAAAACACCACAAAGTCAAGGAAGGCATCTTTATGGGCAAAATTTACAACCTTCAAGAAGAAGGCCTCTCAGTCCATTTCAGATTATGTAACAAGGATGAAAGATATTGCAGATGCATTAGGAGCTGTTGATGAAGATATTGAGGAGGATAAATTGGTAAGGCAAATCCTTACAGGTTTGAGAGGTGATGACAAATGGAAGCCATTCATTTTGTCTACAGAATTATCACTTGATCATTTCACTCCTGATTTAAATCAGTTGCTAGGTCACATGCTAACATTTGAGCAGGATGTTAAAGGAGATGGTGAAAAAAGTACAGGTCATGCAATGTACTCAAAGGACAAGAAGAAAGCTAACAAAGGAAAGCAACAATCAGGTGAAGATGAAGGCACAACTAGTCAAGCCAACTTCCTAAGAGGTAGAGGAGGTGGCAAAGGTAGAGGAAGAGGCAGGAACAACAAAGATGGAGCCAAAGCATGCTGGATTTGTGGTAAGACAAATCATTTAGCTAATGATTGTTGGCATAATAATCAGAATAATGGTGGATATAATCAAAACTATAATTCAAGAGGAAGAGGTGGCAGAAATCAAAGAGGTAATTTCAGAGGCAGAGGTAGTAGGGGTTACTTTGGAAGAAATGCAGGTAGAGGTTTCCAAAGTCAACAATATAACAACACCTACTATAATTATGCTTCAGATCAGAAGGAAGATTCAACATTGATAATGAATGCAACTTGTGAAAGGCAGAATGAAGATCAAAGAGTCTTCTACATTGACTGAGGGTGTAGCAATCACCTGAGTGGTAATATAGCCTTGATGACTGATTTGGAGAATAAGGTATCTAATCATGTTGTTCAAACAGGTGACAACACAAAGCACAATGTGAAGTCAATTGGATCAGTGAAGGCCAAGGATGGTAGCACCTTATTGAGTAAGGTCTTGTATGTTCCTACAATTCCTAAGAATTTGATAAGTGTAGGACACATTGTGGAAAAAGGTTATGAAGTAAGATTCACTAATGAAGGAGTGTTTGTGGAAGACCCTAGCAATGGGTATAAACAAATTGTTTCAGGGAAGAAAGAAGGAAGATTGTTCACATTGAAGATTCAAGGTAATGTTGGTCATGCCTTGTTCACTTATGGAGGACATAAGATCTCTGAGTTAGATCTTTGGCACAAGAGACTTGGACATTTCAATGAAAGAGGTATTAAAGACATGATTAATAATGGTTCAGTGCTTGGTTTGCCTAATGTTGCAGGTCAACATATGACATACAGATGTGAGGCATGTCAATTAGGTAAGGCTCATAAGCAATCCTATTCTAAGCATGGGTTTATGTATTCAGAGAAACTTGAGTTGGTACACACAGATGTGTGGGGACCATCAAAGGACTTCAGTATCAATGGTTCAAGGTATTATGTGATTTATGTTGATGATGCTACCAGATGGATCACTATCTATGTGATCAAAGATAAGTCAGAAGTATTCAATACTTTCAAACATTATCATATGTATGCAGAGAGAATTACAGAACATAAGTTGAAAAGACTAAGGTCAGATGGAGGGGGAGAGTATTTCTCTAATGAGTTCAGTGATTACTTGTGGAATGCAGGTATAAAAAGAGAGGTTACTTGCAGGTACTCTCCTCAACAAAATGGTGTAGCAGAAAGGAGAAATAGGACTCTTGTTGAGTTTGCAAGGTCCATGATGAAGGAGAAAAATTGCCCAAATTATTTGTGGGTTGAGGCTGTAAACACAGCTACTTATTTGGTCAATAGGCTACCTTGTAAAGCTTTGTAGGGAATGACACCTTATGAGGCATGGTGGGGTAAGAGACCTACACTAGACCATTGCAAAGTATTTGGATGTTTGGCCTATGCATATGTGCCATCACAATTAAGGCACAAATTGGAACCTAAAGCTGAAAAATATGTGTTTATTGGTTATTATGATAAGCAGATGGGATATAGGTTGTGGAATCCATCCACAAAACATTTTCTTGTATCTAAAGATGTTACATTTGATGAGCAAGGTACTTGGTATGCAGGTACTATCAATATTAATACAGATGATGAAGAAATTTTGAGCCAAAGGAAAGGTAAATCAAAGGTTCAGATATTTGATGAACAAGAGAATAATGAAGTGCAGGTTGAAGTGGAAGAGACACCAAGATTTGATCCTGAATATGAAGAACCAGAAACCTCAAGAAGTGGAGAACTTAGGAGGTCTACAAGGAACAAATGGCAACCTACAAGGTATAGCTATGATACTTCATTTTTGGCTACCAAAGATTATGCTTACATGATTAAAGCAGATGAAGACCCTTCTACATATGAAGAGGCAAAAGGTAAAGAAAATTGGGAGAAAGCTATGCAGGAAGAATATGATGCATTGATGGAGAATCAAACATGGGATTTGGTTCCAAAGCCAAATAGCCAGAAGATCATTGGATGTAAGTGGGTTTATAAGACAAAAAGATTTGCAGATGGAAGTGTGTCTAGGTACAAAGCTAGACTTGTTGTCAAAGGGTTTGCTCAGACATATGGTGTTGATTATGATGAGACTTATAGTCCAGTGGCAAAGATGACAACCATCAGGACACTTATAGCAATTGCTGCATGTAAAGGTTGGAAATTGTGTCAATTAGATGTGAAGAATTCTTTTTTGAATGGTTATATTTCAGATGAAGTTTTCATGGAGCAACCTCAAGGATTCAGAGATGGAAGATATCCAGATCATGTGTGTAATCTCAAGAGAGCTTTATATGGCTTGAAGCAGGCCCCAAGGGCATGGAACTATAGACTTGTAAAGTTCCTAAAAGAACTTGGATTTCAAGTATCAAAAGCAGATAGTAGCTTGCTTGTCAAAGCAAGTGATGATGGGTTCATTTACATATGTATATATGTTGATGATATCATACTTAGAGGTACAGATGAGAAAGGCATACAAAGCCTAAAGAAGCAAATGGAGAAAGAGTTCAAAATCAGTGATTTGGGAGACTTGTCATACTTCTTGGGCATGGAGATTTCATACACTCAACATGGAGTGTATGTGACTCAAGAAAGGTATTTGAGGAACTTGTTAATCAAGTTTAAAATGGATGATTGCAGGGTAGCACCTACTCCAATGGAGGTGAATCACAAATTAAGCAAATTTGGAGGTGAAGAGTTCAAGGACATGAAGCAATATCAGAGTTTGGTTGGTAGTCTTATTTATGCTACATTAACTAGACCTGATTTATCATATGGAGTTGGGGTATTATCTCAATTCATGCATTGTCCTAGGAAAGAGCATTGGATTGTAGGTCAAAGAGTGTTGAGGTACATTAAGGGTACACTCAAAGAAGGTTTGTTCAGATACAAATATCAAGATCTATAGTGATGCAGATTGGGCAGGTAATCCAGATGATAGAAGATCAACCTATGGATACATGTGTTATGTGGGAGATAAGTTAATCTCCTGGTGCTCAAAGAAGCAACATATAGTTGCTTTGTCATCTACAGAAGCAGAGTACAAAGGCATGGTTGAAGCTGCAAAAGAAGTGATATGGCTTAAGACTCTAATGAAGAGTTTTGACACTATACAGAGCATACCTATCATTTATGGTGATAACATGAGTTCATTATATCTAGCTGCTAATCCTGTTTTTCATGCCAGGACTAAACACATTGAGATAGAGTATCACTTTCTAAGACAGAAGGTGATGGATAAGGAGATTGAAGTTATACATACTTCAACAAAGGATCAGATAGCTGATATGCTTACAAAGAGCTTGGATGGACCAAAGTTACAGAAGTTTAAAGACATGGCAGGCATAAAGAAGGTTAGAGAAACCTCAATTGATGATTGAGGGGGAGCTGTTGGTGCAGACCAATCACCAATTGAAGATTTGAAGGACAAAGAATGGAGATAAGAACAATTCTTGAAGCATAGAAGATGGATACATTCACAGAGTGAAAGACATGTACACATATGTACATTAGTTAAGACATAGGTTACTTATACTTATGCTTTGATATAAGTCTGTACATAATTGCCTATAAATGCTTTGAAAAAATGTCGGGAATAAGTGAGAAGACAAGGAGAGACTATGTATGAGCATAGGAATAGAGAAATGAGATGAAGTAAGTGTCATTAGACACAGGAGAAGTGAGTTGAAGTCTCTCTCTCATTCAGTTGTAGTCTTCTTCA
Organism: Ceratopteris richardii; assembly: GCA_020310875.1. NCBI lineage: Eukaryota > Viridiplantae > Streptophyta > Polypodiopsida > Polypodiales > Pteridaceae > Ceratopteris > Ceratopteris richardii. The sequence continues at coordinate 10,834,594 of CM035406.1, forward strand.
GAAATGACAGAATTTTTGCGCCCGATGTTTCTGTGTTTTCTCGTTGTATGGTAGATCTTTTGTGAATTCCTTTTGGATATATCTAAGTCCATAGTTAATCAATCTATGGCTAGAGTTTGAGAGTCTAATTGTGATCAGGTTAAGAGAATTGTGTGTAGGAACATTTACATGTGAGAAAGTACTCACTGGTTCCTGAAACAGGCGCAAATTTCGATCTTAATGATTTGATCATTTCTCACTCCACAGTTTAAAGTTTTGTGCAAGTAAGCACTTAATCTTTAAGTTGGAAGGTAAGCTACTTGTGGCTAAAAGCATTTGCTTAAACGGGTTCTATACTGAGAGAATTAAAGTTAAGAAGTTAGGGGTGTCCAAATCGACTTCTCAGAAGTGCAGATTTAGACATAGGTAACTTGGTAAGTAGATTTCTCAAGATCTACTAAATCTTTTGAAGTGATTTGACTTGGAGAAGGTGCGCAATCTTTAGGCGACACCTTGTGCAAAGTTTCATAAAAAACGTTACACATTTACTCAGTCAATGAGCAAGATCTATGCAACAGACTTTCTGTGTAATTTCCTTCCTCACAGTTTAGTCAAGAAATTGATATTTGGTCATTGATCTCTTAAATTGGTGAAGGTTTTTACTTACTCTTGATATAGAGGTGTTCTAAATTCAAGATTAGGTTGTTCTTTTGGAGATTAACACTCTCCATCAAAATATACCCATACTTTGTGTGTATGGTCATCAATCCATCAATGAAAGTAACATTAAACCTGCAACCGCCCATAGATGTGGTCTTTGCTGGACCCCAAACATCTGTATGTACTACTTCTAGTACATTCTCACTAACATGCTTGTCATGTGGAAATGATGCTCTTGATTGTTTACCAAATTGACATGCTGCACATACCTTTTGCATTTCTGCAACTTTGAAATTTGGTAGTCCATGGACAATCTCCTTTGACTGCATCAGTTTCAGCCTTTGCAAGTTTGCATGTCCAATCCGTTTGTGCCATATCTCTATATCTGCAATAACTCCTGCACCTTTTGCAAACATGGCTGCATTAATTTCAGGAATCTTCACATTTAAGGTGAACATCCTACCCAATTTTTTTTCTTTGGCAACCAATCGTCCGTCCTGCTTGTACTCTTCTACATATAATCCATCAGCATTGAACCTGACTTGTAATCCCTGGTCAACCATTTGTCCAATAGAAACCAGATTCTTCATTATATTTGGAACATGCAGCACATCAGCAAGATGTTTTACCTTTCCGTCCTCCATAGACAATGCTATGTTTCCTGTATGCTCAATAGGATGCGATGTGTCATCACCTGTTTCAACATATCCAGGAACTGGCATTTTCTGCAAACTACTAAACCATTCTGCATGACTGGTCATGTGATTTGAAGCACCTGAATCAACATACCAGACATTATCATTCAATTTTGAAACACCAGCAGACATCGTATTCATCATGTGATGTTGAACCATAAACAGCTTCTCAGAATCATCTGCACTTGTGGATGCATAGTTGTTTTGCTGCCTTCTGTTATTTTGATTCTTTAACCTGCAATCACGTTAAAAGTGTCCAGGTTTACCACAATTCCAGCATCCTTTACTATCATTACCTGAATCATTTCTTTGGAAATTTCTGCGACCTCTTTGGCTCCCTCTGCCTCGAAACTGTCCTCTTCCTCCTGCATGATTCTGTTGTTGACCTTGGTCTTGGTTACTGTTTCCTCTTCCACTTTCAAAACCTCTACCTCTGCCTCTTCCTCTGCCAGAGTAGAATACCTGCTCAGAACTAGGCTTTCCTTGGGAGTTTGAATCCTCACCAAGATTCTTTTCTTCAATGATCAGCATAGAGACCAAATCAGCAAAATTCAGAATATTTTCCCTGGTCTGTATAGAAGTTCTGAACTGCTTATATGCAGCTCCTAAACCACGAAGGCACACTTCCACCTTATCATCATCATCTACATTCACGCCAATAGATGCAAGTGACTCACATATGCTTTTGATTTTTAGAGTGTAGTCACTTACCGACATGCTCTTTTTCTCCAATGTATGCAGCTCGTTCTTGAGTTGCAATTTCCGTGCCTTTGTATTGGTCTCGTACAAAGTGACCAGACTGTTCCAAGCCTCTTTTGGAGTCTTGGCATCCTGTATGTGTCCAAGCATGCTATCCTGTATGCTAACAGATAGCCAATACATTACCTTTCGTGCTCCTTGATTCCATTCCTCATATGCTCTTAACTGTTCTGCAGTCCGATTCCTTTCTGGTAACTACGGAGCATTTTCATTCTCTCCTTCCTTCGATGTACTTCCAGTAGCCTTTTCCCATCAAGAAATTCATCATTCTGAATCTCCAAGCATGGAAGTTGTTCTTGTCCAGCTTATCACTCATAAGCTGACTCATTCCATCTGCGTTTGCCATTTCTGCAACAATTCACAACACCGCAACACACTACAAGGAGCACTTCTGCTTGAACACTGTCGCACTATGACGTGACAGTTCGATCTCATAAAAACATAGTTTTCGTGTATCAACAGTACACGGAATCGCTTGAAATTCTAAATCTGGAATATATGAGTGTCGCCGAACACAACGCAAGTTACAGTTTCTGAAACTGACCTGGTTTTTCTGTGGGCCCCACCTTGCGGGCTCAAAATAGATGTCGAGATGGTTCCGAAACTTTGATCTGACAAAAACGAGTGACCCTAAAGGGATAACTCGCGAAAATATTTTGAGGTCTTCTACCTTCACAACGATTTTCGTAGCAAACCGAGGCCGTTTGTGAAATCACGTTTTCTCCACGCCTTGCCGCGTAGTCTTCACCATCGCCTTCTCCACGAGCTCTCTACAGCCACGCTGGCTCTGATACCATGTCATGAGGAAGAGATAAGGAAGAGAGCTCACACACACACTCTCACTCTCAAGGAGAAGCACACACACAGATTGAGGCAAGGAAGAATGATCTTCTTCTTCTTCTTCTTCTATTACGTAAAAGGAATGTACAAGAATGACCTAAAAACAAGAATACAACGAGTGCAATACGTAAAGACCAGTACATAAGGAAAAACCTAATGTCCGCGAATGAGTGAGCTGACAAGAAACAAATGTGCCATCATTCTCGGTAGATAAATCTAATAAAGCTCAATGAAGTATCCCTGACATATACAGGCGTGACCACTATACATGTCAGAGAAACGAAAAACTGGTACGTGTCATCCTGGATCATCACATGTTGAGCTTGATATCTCAACAATACTGTCACGAGGAAGGAGATAAGGAAGAGAGCTCACACACACACTCTCACTCTCAAGGAGAAGCACACACACACAGATTGAGGCAAGGAAGAATAATCTTCTTCTTCTTCTTCTATTACATAAAAGGAATGTACAAGAATGACCTAAAAACAAGAATACAACAAGTGTAATATATAAAGATCAGTACATACAGAAAAACCTAATATCCGCGAATGAGTGAGCTGGCAAGAAACAAATGTGCCATCACTCTCGGTAGATAAATCTAATAAAGCTTAATGAGGTATCCCTGACATATATCGGTATGACCACTATACATGTCCAGAGAAACGAAAAACTGGTACGTGTCATCCTGGATCATCACATGTTGAGCTTGATATCTCAGCACTCCCCCTCAAGCTCAACGCCATATCCTGTAATCCAAGCATCTCTCAAAACTTCTTTAACTTCTCAGCACTGTTTGGGTATACAGAGTTGCCTATAAAAGGGTACTCCAAGCCACACCCTTTCAGATGGTGTTTGGCTAGAATGCGGTGGTACCATAGGACTTTTTGATACCTACATTGAAGGTAGCACAAGAGCATGACTGGATAGGCCATAAGCTCTCCTCTAGAGTCTTTGATCTTGAACGATTAGGTGAAACATGATTGAGAGCTACAGTAGGAATTTATGCAACCAAGAAGAGGCAAAAAGCATATTTCGATGCACATGTGAAGGATAAGGGCTTGAAAGCAGGAGACCTAGTCCTAGCCTATACCTTGAAGCAACATGCTCGGAAATTAGAGAAGAGAGACTATGGACCAATGATTATCAATAGGATCTCCACAAGTGGAGCAATACAACTAGCCACTCTAGAAGGTGACATCCTACCAAGTTACATAAGTGGATGTAGAGTCAAGTTGTATCAGGAACCCCTAATGGAAGAGATGCTAAATCGACCCAATATTGCAAAGAAACGTAAAGAAGAGGAAAAGAGAATTCGAGAGGAATCCCAGGCAGAAGCTTTGGAACGCATCCGACGAATGAAATTGAGAAGACAAGGTAGAGATCAGCCCATGCTTGACACTCAAGAAGCTCTAGGTTATCACATGGCCATGTGTGAGGCCTCAGGTGAACGGACCCATAGGATAGTTGATCGACGACCTTTTGTGACCCTAGAAGTAGGAGAAGGAGAGAGTGCAAGGACAGTGAGAGCGTTAATTGACTCAGGTGCAGCCACTAGTGCAGTTCGACTTTCTTACTGCCAAGAACTGCAATTGAAGGTAAAACCTATAGAGGCATATCTGATAGGGTTGGGAGGTGTTGAAACCCTTTGCATAGGAGAGGTGGAACTTCCCCTCTACATTCGAGGGATCCTAATGCCAGTAAAAGTACTAGTGTGTGAAGACAAGGATCTTACCGAACCTCTTGTCTTGGGCCAAGACTGGATCTATAATCAAGCAGTCAGCCTCAACCTAAGAAGTGGACTTCTTCAGGCTTGGGTAGGCCAAAGCTGCCTTATGATTGAATTAGAAAATCTAGCACTCACGCCATTAGAAAAGGCACCAACTCCTGGTCCCTCCAGGAACCCACTTGACGATAACCATGCTATTGTTGTCCAAAGTTCTATGGTGCAGAAGATTGTGACTCTTGACAAAGGAACAAAAGTCAATGAGGAGTTCCCATTTGTTCCAAAGAAGATTCGAGAAAGGCAGGCTGAGCAACACACGACACTGAGGAGACCGATGATCAAGAAGCATGTGCACCAACTTGGGCGATATGAAGTACCTCGTGGCATGAAGCAGATCTGGATACGCAAAGGGGAAAAAACCACGACTCCAGAGATAGGTTCTCAGAAAAGCATCAAGCGAGCCACACCGTCAAGGACTAAAACGAAGGAGTTCCCTAGGCAACACTCTAGACATACCATTTCTATTTGGGTCCCGAAGCGGTCAATGAAGGCAATCCCCAATACTAGGCACATATGGTGCCCAAGACCTGCTTGCAAGCTCAAATAGCTTCACCTCCAGTCACTAGAATAAATCAACACTCACAAGCACTCTTGGCAAACAGCTCAAGGAAGATACCTACACCTCACACTATTACACCTTCGGTCAAACCTAGAAATGTCTGGAAATGGGTACTCAAAAGGTCCCAAATCTAGCACAACCTAGTTCATAAACCTGTACCTGTCACCCGCTCTAAGAGCTACGAATCCTCAATCAAAGTTTGGAGACTTAAACCCTGTATCAAACCCCTTGACCCAATTTTGTAAATCCATCCACTCTCATGTAGGTGCATTTTGAGTACATTGCATATCCAAAGTATGCATTTAGGATGACACTAACCGCTAACCAACATTCACACCTATCACAAACACTTCACCTCTAACCACTAATCATCTGGAATGTTCATGTTAGTATTGTGGAGGGAACACCATTACATCCTGTTTCCTATGCAACACTAATGTGTCTTTCTTCTTCTAGCAGATAAGCTTCAGAAGTCTTATGGCTAGAGCAGCAGGCAGCGCCCAAGCAGGCACTAGTTCTCAACTCAATTGGGATACCATGCCCGTGGAGGCTCCACTAACAGCTAGGCCTGAGGAATTTCTGAATGTGAGACGAATTCCCATCTCGGATCCACCAAGTGGCCTAACAGAAAGAGTGAGAGGACATTCTCATTGGTTCAATGAGATGCCAAGAGATTTGGGGGATGCGGACCACATCTGGGAGTCCAAGTTGGAATTCGGAGGAGTCTGGTGGACATTTCAATTTTTCTCAAGAGAGTTTGAAGCATTATGAAATGTAGCACCTCTTCAAGATATTTGGCAGAAAGCAGGATTGAAGGATTATTTTAGTGCAGCTCTGCCTAGACCAGATTTCCTGAGATGCTACTACTTGATTGCAACTCTTAAGGCGACAGGAAATCGAGATCAGTCAAGCACATTCCTGGTGCCCTCTCTATCAAACCAAGAGGAAATGAAAAATTTTGAGTTGAACATCACTTTAATCAGGGAGGCCCTTCATATGTACGGCACCCATGTACCCTCCGATCGAGACCCATTAATATCGGAGTCTATGAAGAACAGTAAACTCAAGAAGTTGAAAGAAATGTGTGCCCTCACCCCGAACATTGCCATACCATTGCGAATGTGCCTTCAGCATTTTGCTTTTCCGGCTCAAGACCGATTCACACAACCTCATAAGAAGATTTGGTACGGGCTATACCTAGCAGAGACAGGGAGTCTACCTATTAAGATGCCAGTGTGGATCCTTGACCAATTATATGAAGCAGGCAAACGAGGAGTGAGGAAGCCTACTTTGAATGGTTGCTGTGCCATTACAAGAATCATCTATAGATGCCTCACTTATGATGTGCCGATTGCACGGGCACTTAAATACTCACAGCTGCAATTCTTCTAGGGATGGAAATCAGGGGTTCAACCAGCGAAAAGAATGTGGGGATCTCTTTCCCAGGTTCCAATTCCATGCGAGTCCACCACCGAAATCTCCCTTAGAGAAGAAGAGCAGGTGGCCCCATTCACGATCCATCTCCAAAGACCACAATCAGGGGGCATGGTACAACCCACTCCATCAGCCCCACCACTACCCACTGATGCTGAGTTTGCCTCCATGACTGCATTGGCGGAGGATACATCCTTTGACTTTGAGAGCTTCTTGCAAACAACATAATTATTTGATAATGAGTTCTTTTTAGACACAGACGGTCTTGGATCATCATCCCAGACAGGAAGGCCACATCGTGATGCACGAAGAGTACCTTGGGAAGATGAGGCACAACACGCTCACGTTGAAGGCACACAGGAACAAGAAGAGGCACAGGAAAATGAATCAAAGGAGAGTGAGGAGGAAGCCCCTGCCTACACTACACAATTCAAATGGCTCTATAAGACGATCAAGCAGGTACAAAAAAGGCATAAGTTGTCTGAAGCGACAAACAGAGCAATGGTGAATCAAATGCTTCAAGGAGAGAACGCGGACCCCTACTTTGTTGAATCATTGAACCTTTTGGCTGACACATGTGGGATTATAGAAGCTATGCGGACCATGTTACATCGCACCCCTCCTCAATACGATCAAGGAAGGCTGGTACGCGACCACGCAAGGGTAAGATGATTCAGATCGAAGTTTCTACCTCACTCCCTACCACAGCTTAGGATGACGTGCACATGTCCAGCCCCTCTAACATTGATGCACACGACGATAGCACACAGATACCCTCCCCACCATCACCTCCCACCCAACCCACCGAACCCCTTACCATTAACCTTCCTGAACAACAAGTATTCACCCCTAGTGAACCTATGCCACACACCACCATTTCTACATCCTTCCCTTTACCTACATCCACCAGTTCTGGCCAATTTTCTGACCCTCAGATAGGTCATCCCGCCACCCATCAAACCATCATAGGTCACTCTTCTTATCTACCAGCTCTCGAACAGTCACATGCCCCCACCCAAACATTAACACCCCCATTTTCCCTCATTACTATAGACCCTCTTTCCCAACCCCTCCCCACTGTACCTCTCTTAACCCCCTCAGCACTAACACAAACCACCCTACCTCCATTTTTGGCAAACCTTGTAAATATAATTCAACAAATTGAGAATCATAATAGAAAGTCCCTTTCCCACCCCACCTCCCCCACATTCACGGCCACCACTAAGACACCACCCACCATTCGAGTATTCACAATTCACACTTCACACACAATCACCTCCGATCCCATGGACATTTCACCCTCCACAGGACCACTCACCACCACTTTTGTCTCAACATCACCACTTGTAACTTCATGCACATCACCACATACACCCACTATCAGCACGACATCCACTTTTCCCTTCCCCATTTCCCAACCCCTTGCATCTTTCACCTCCACCTCTGCATCCACATCATTTAGTCATGCACAGGACACTATGTTCAAAGCTGTGGCCCACCTTAAACAGGAATACAGATTATTGGAAGAAAACAATAAAGAGCTTTGTACGTTGTTGTCCCACCTCCAGGCACGTGTCAATGCCTTGGAGCTGAGTAATATTGCATTACAACAAAAGGTTACCACCCTCCAACAATCTCATGCGGAGCTTGAAGCCAAGTATACAGAGACGGGTAAGGCAACGGAAGAACAACTCAAAGATCAGCTAGCCCGCAATGCTAGACTACAAAGAAACATGGCTTTACTCCAACGACACCTAGCAGCTGCCCAAGAAGAGAACAGAAGATTACAACAACAAAATCAAGACAATCTCGAAGCCGCCATAGAAAACACTCTAGGGGCACCCATAGATCCTGCTAGCTTCCAGGCTATCCCCTCAGAAAGTATCCATCAAATATTGGAAACCTATGCCAACCTCTTAGAAGCACATGATCAGCTTGCCGACCAAGTGAAAGAACTACAGAGACAACCAATGCTCGCACCACATATGACAGAACCAAGAAATGTGGTCAATACTGCTACTTCACCAGAGCCAGAATCTTCAACGGACAATGAGGTACTTGAGCTACGCCAACAAGTGGTAGAATTAAAGATTAAGTTGTTACAATATGAACGACCCCCATCTCCACCCGATCAACCAACAACAAAGGAGGCTATTGTCATTCCAGTGGAAGAAACATTTGAAGATAATTATGAGCCTCAACCTCTTCCAGGAGGCAAGGTCACTGAGGAAGGACAAGACACATATGAGGAACCCCCTCCGGCATGGATGAAACAAGTAGAAGAGATGGGGGCGACTCACGAAGAGCATATATCCACTCAGATGATGGCCATGACAACTATCGAGGAGACAATACTTCAATCGGAATATTTCAGGCACTTGGCTCCTAGGCGACTGATAACCAGTTCAGAGTTACAATATAAGCCCTACTTTGTACTGTTGGTAGACTACAACACTGAGATCAAACGCAAAACCAACAAGTACCCTACGTTCGCAACACAGTTTGAACCAGAGGACATTCCAGAGGAAGCCCGAAAAGGGGCCATATTCCAACCCATCTAGAGGCAAAAGTTACTTGAGACCTATCCGGAGATGCTACGAACATGGGATCACGCTCCCATGCATTTGAAGTATAGCCCTTGCTTTGGGCCAATGCAACGAAGAAGATCATGGAAGGCATTTGCCATAAAAGTTCAGAACAATACCAATTGCAAACAGTGGCTCAATTACCCCTCCATTGCACCCCCAACAGGCACACCAACTGTCGCCTACATGATGGCCACTATTAGACACTGGATGCCACGCCTCCATCCCATGCCTGATGTCACCGCGCAGATGATGCTCAAAATCCTGTACATGATGCAAGTAGTGTTAAAGACTTTCCGCAATGTACGTAACATCCAGCCTCCAATTTTGGGCTTCATAAATGGTAATTATGACTTACTTTATGATATGAGCACAACCCCTAGTATTACGGTCACCTACGCCTGGCATGCGAGGATTAGATACCTTCCAACTTGCTACAAGCAAACATTTGATGATATGTTTAGCACTGGGTTTTGGGAAGCTCATTCAGAGGTGTTCGCACCACGTCCAACCCATCTGCTTCAGCTATTTGCATGCGAACAGACAATGCACTCAGAGCTCTACACCACCCCACAACCTAACATTCCGGGAACGGTCAATTGGGATGCTCTTCAACAAGATCTTGTCAGGGGACTCAAGATCAAAGAACAGGAGCTTGCCACTGACATAGTACAACAATACATTGATCACCCAGCGGAACAAAGGTCTGTCAGAGACGACAGACGCTAGGGGGGGGGGAGAGTGTTGGCATCATACGGGAAGAAGCAAGTACGGGCATACACGCATATCTAGCACTGAGGCAACCCATCAATTTTTTTTCAATCCTTACATCATTTTAAAAGTGATTCTCATCACTGTAAACCATTGTAAATACCGTTTCACCTTTTTTGTAGCTCCATTTTTTGCAAGCCGAGGAGTCCTAGAGCTTGAGGATCTTTAGTAGTATTAGCCTACCAAGTTTCATAATTTTCAGAGCTCGTTTGAGCCTCCAAAATAGCTTAGGAGCCTAATTTTTAACTATGCCAGACACTAGGTCTGAACAGGACCAAAGCTAGTCAAAAACTATAAATAGAGCTAGAGAGCTAATTTTTGAAGCTAGCTTGTTGTAGTTTTGAACTTATATGAGAACTTTGTTGGAATAGAAGTGATTCCATTGTCTTACTCTCTTTGTTCTTGCCGTGTGTGCGCGTGTGTGTATGTGTGTGCATGTTTGTGTACTTCTCACTCACACACTTGTGCCTTCACTTGCTCGAGGTGTTCATACCATCCTCTTGTCTTCCCGGATTGACATTAAAGGAGGTGCTACTCATCAATGAGCTACACCTTCGTACTCCTGTAGTTGTTTCTATCAGGATCAACACTCCTAAAATTCCGCCCACCAAGCTTGCTTCTAGTGCACCTGATCCTCCTCCCTCTTCTTCAAATTCTGAAATTGAATCTTCTTGTGCCTCGTACCGATCATACAAATCAAGAAATGGATTCACGTTACTAGCTTGTGCTTGCAAGAGTGTGTAATAGACTTTACCAACTCTTTGCCTTCTTTCCGATGTTCATTTCTTGCTTCTTTGAGCAAGCACAGTAGGATCCCCAAATGTGTTAGGATTCAACAACACATAACTACTCTCTCACATAGCAGAATTCATCAAAGAACAATCTCAAAACTGAATCACACCTTTATACAGAAAAATACTTATACTTTAATAGACTAGTACATTGCTAGCTACGTCAACACATACTCAAGACTAATCACTCAGATAGATGTAAATCCACACAGTGCAAATCTGATTAAGCAAAGATTTCACTAATATCTTTCAGAATATCAAGAAATTACAAGAATTTCACGATCAACAGTCACTATTACTAACAATACAATACAATACTACTTGGTTTCAATATTTTCTAAACTTCTTGACTCCTTTCTTGACCTTCTTTCTTTCTCTTCTCTCAGGTTCTTCTCTTCTCTCTCTGTGTGTGTGTGTGTGTGTGTATGTGCATAACCAAAATAGAATGAACTAGTTCATGCGACATCATCATTACAAATAGATTATAACTAACTGTTAAAGTTCCAAGTCATCAAAGATCCAACTCTGCAAAAATCCTATTGATCAAATATCCGATTTAGTTACAAGTGCAATATATAAAGAACAATACATAAGGAAAATACTAATGTCCACAAATGAGTGAGCTAGCAAGAAACAAATGTGCCGTCACTCTTAGTAGCTATACATGTTAGAGAAATGAAAAAGTGATACATGTCATCTTGGATCATCACATGTTGAGCTTCATATCTCAATAGATATAATGTGGTTTTTCTTCTCCTAGATGTAGTTCCTTTACTCTTGCATATTCTACAGGATCATTTCCGCATAGCCTCCTCATGGATGGTTTCGATAAAGGAGCTCTTATCAATAACTCTAAATGGTGTGGTCAAATATCATCAATATCATAATTTGGAATCTACATACATTAATGAAAGCATCAATATTCCATTATAAAGATTATTGTTGATTCTATAAGTAATATTTGAATGAAATCATAATCTTAAATCTAGACACATGAATTGAAAAGGAAGATTACTCACAAATTTAAAATACATAAGTAGGGACAATCAAACTTTTTTAATGAAACCAAAGCTTGTTTACAAAAATATCATGTCATAACATCATCAGTTTTCATTCTATAAGGTGCTCTTGGAGATGTACGGCATCCATAATTCACTAATAATTCATCACTAGAAGATAATGAAGTGGAAGCATTGAAAATTATGTATCTTGATATGCTTGTGCTCATATATCGTGGTTCATGATTATTTTAACTCTCTTCAAATGTGCAATTAGTCCTTGAATTATCATATCCTGAACTAATATTTATTAATCTTCTTATTTTTGCATGAGAGTAAGTTCTTCTTTCAATATATAATCTTTGATATTTTTCATGTGTAATCCCCAACTAGCAAGAGTGGATGGACTAAGACATAATCCATGAGTACTTATGCCTTAAATGTACAAGATTCCCATCTATATATAGGTCCATAAAATGAAATAAGAATGACTTTAAGGTTGGGAGGCACATCAAAATCATCTATGATAAATAGATCATGGCTAGCACAAAGCGATAGTGCATGGAGCAATCACTGCAAAACTAAAGAATATTTTCTTCTAAAGGAGGTGTTCCTCTATGCCATCCTCTCTATCTTCTTCTATCATATGTTTGCACTAGAGAATGGTCAGAATTTGCTTATGAATAATCTCGAACCATCTTAGTCTCCGAATCAAGACGTAAATGATTTCAAGAAACCTCCACTTGAAATTGTTAAATTTCTAGTTTTTGATGTGTATGAAGAATATTGGAATTATTAATAGGATAATCATCATCATTGAATAAATATTCTTTTGCATATATAGTATAATATTATTACTTATATTTGACTTTGATATACATAAATAACATTGAATTATGGAATCAATTACATATCCAAGCATTGTCGCTTTGATAAGGTTATGGTGATTGCTCAAAAACAACATAATTGTTCTCATATTCAGTACATTCTAGTGAAGGTCTTCGATATCTACCATCAGAACGGCTGAACGAGCATATAATACATTGTCAATAGTGATAAACTATCATAATTATGTTGATAATCACAAGATCTCCCAACATCAATTCATTGCCAAACATGATTGGGGAACTGAAGACATTAATCATACACTACTCAAACTTTGAAACTTTGCACATAGCGTTTCAATGTTAAGAAAGCTTTAGAATAAGATATACATTACTTATAATGGATAACGACTACAAATAAATGGTTCTCATGACAAGATACACTAGCAATGCTTAGACATTTCCTATTTTCAAACGGTAACAATCTTACATTGAACAAGGAATCAAGGAACTTTCTTAAGAAGGGAAATAATTTTAATGAATTTATAGTTTTAGTAGTAGTCAATAAGTCTCCTACGATAGAGACTAAACTAGCTAGTTTCTTTCCACCTAAAAGTTTCTTCAATGTAATTTTATTTAACAAGCGATTAGAGGTTTTAACTTAAGAATATTGTACCACAAATCCTACTTTTGATTGGTACTAAGTAAGCTTTTGGTTTTATGACATTGATGCTAGTAGTTCCAACATGTATATATGTGTATGAATATAGGTTTAAGATTTTTGGTACATATGTATGTATGTGTATATGTATATATATATATATATATATATATATATATATATATATATATATATATATATATATATATATATATATATATATATATATATATATATATATGTGTGTGTGTGTGTGTGTGTGTGTGTGTATGTGTGTGTGTGTATATATTGTACCACAAATCCTACTTTTGATTGGTACTAAGTAAGCTTTTGGTTTTATGACATTGATGCCAGTAGTTCCAACATGTATATATGTGTATGAATATAGGTTTAAGATTTTTGGTAAATATGTATGTATGTGTATATATATATATATATATATATGTGTGTGTGTGTGTATGTATATATGTATATATGTATATATGTATGCATGTATGCATGCATTGATGTATGTACGTACGTATGTATGTATGTATGTATGCACGTATGTATGTAATATGTATGTAGTATGTATGTATATATGTATGTATTTATTTGCTTATGTTTGTATACGTGTATGTAAGAGACAAAAAGAATGCATAAATAGAGAGAAGATTCATGGCTATGAGAAAATAAGTTAGGATAGAGCGAAACGAGAGTAAGAATTGGAGACATGAGGGATATAAATAAATGATTGAGCGGATGAGGTACTCATCATTGCTTGTATGTAAAAAGATATATCTGTTGAGGATTAAGATCTTCTTGTTTCCATCACTTGTATTGACATCAATCATGTAAGTTTTTCAAATTTACGTCTTTTCTTTTAAATATCATCAAGTCATCACTAGTGTTGACATCAAAATGTATGTTGTAAAGTTTTTAGTATGTATCCTAAAATAGCATCACATTATCAAGTGTTTATGTTACTAAAAGATTTTAGCATTTATGATTGAGATTATTGAGCTGTCATGTTATAAATTTCTGATTCAACTGAAATTTTTGTCCGCTTTTTTATAGACGTAATATACTTTAGACTGTTGTAACATTTCAGTGCTTTATTTCCGAGTAAGCACTTAATTTCCAGTAAATTATATAAGAAATGCAAGGGACAATAAGAATTGTGTTAAAAAATACGTACAAGAAATAAGTTGGAATAACTTCACAGTTGGGTGCTTGAAAAGCATACTAGATGAAAAGGGAGTGGGAATTAGGTGATGAAGTATGTATCATTATAAAGGAATTGATTGTTCATGTCAATCATGAATGATGCTTCAAATCTAGCAAATCTTAAAAGCTTATCCATCCTTTATTACATGCTCTTAATCTTCGGCTGCATGCACTTCAACTTTTTGTTGTTTGGTGGTGTGATGGATCTTTTAAGAATATCTCATACATGAAAAGGAAATAGGGTTTTATTATCTTATGGCCTCCAAGATGATGGTAAAAGAGATAATTTGAAATCGGGGACGAGAGAGAGGGGGGGAGGGGGGAGGGGGGAGGGAGGGAGGAGGAGGAGGAGGAGGAGGAGAATGGATATGCAAAAAACTTGTTCCTTTTCGAGAGTTCAGTCTTCTACATGTTCTCCCTACAGGCTTGAAATGCACAAAATCATCATACACATTTGCCCATAATAAGAACCCAGTTAACCTCTCTTTTGATGGCTTTCTTCAATAAACCCGAACAATTAATGGCATCAGAAACTTGAGCATAAACGAGAGAATAGCTAAGTTCTTCGACTTAACTAACCTCTCCTTTCATGGATTTCTTGCATCAGAGCCGGACATTTGATGGAAAACTTAAACATTGCTTTCATCTTTCTCTTCCATGGAACACTCGACCAATCCAAACACCATCTCCTATTTAGCATGACATGAAGATCCACAATTACTCTCAAGGTGACAAGAGTCATACCCAATAAGGAACTGAGTCCTCAAGCACTCCCAAGCATTGAATCTGCTCCACAACAGGCACCATTCTTCAGATTCCACTCTCTTAGTTGACTCAATGTCCTCAAATCTACTCCATTGGCATGTTTCTTGTTTCGAGAGGTGTTTCCAGAAGCGAAAACCTTTGTTCCAAAGCATCTTAGCTTTTTGGAGGTTCCAAGGCTCCACACTTTTGATGTCCTTGATAGGGAATCAAATTGAATCATTTGCTCTAACACACACAACCCACTTCCAATCTTCATGATCTTGATAAACCATTTCACCTTGTTCCAACTCTTCCATTGGGAGCAAACTAGGCTCAAGCCTCGAGGAGTTACTTGATAGGGAGAGAATAAAAGAGCGAGCAGATCAAGAACTTTCCACACAGGAAGGCCCACAAGCCTAGATGCACTCTTGTTTCTAAAAATGAATATGACCCATGAGGCATCTCTGTTGCGCCACCAACTTATTGACCATTCCTTCAATGTCTAGAATGTCCAATCCACCTTGATCTTTTTGGCTTATGCAAGTAGTCCATTTAATTTTGGGACACCCTTCTCTTCTCTTAGTATCTCCTGTAGAGAGAAAGTTTTTGCAAAGTTTTTTTTTTTTAATGGAGGCTTAGACTTACTCCCCCGGGCTTGAACTTTGAAATTGCAACTGTACAAGGAAGGGCATAGTACCCATGTGACCCCCCTTATCCCACAAGAACAGGGGTTTACATAGCTGAGTTAAACGGTGGTCATAACTACCGCCAGGCAAAATAGACACTGGCACATCAACCACATGATACATCATTTCAAGTTAACATGTCCTTCGTGGGGCAAAAAAGGCAGTGGCACATCAGCCACATGATACATCACTCCAAGTTAACATGTCCCTCACAAATGCCACTAATGAGGGTTAACCCTCACCTCACCTCAAGAGGCGAAAGGCACAACCACCCGGACAACGGTCAGGCATAGTTTTTTTTTTTTTTAATAAAGGAAGTTCGGCCTTAGCCTAATCTCCCGGACTTTAATTATATTAAAGAGAAAAAGTTACAAGTGAATGGGACTAGTGCCCATGGGATCCCTCAAATCCCACAACGCAGGGGAGGAGTATTGCAAGCTACAGGGCATTACAAATGAGGCGGATAACCTTACCATCACCCTCATGTGGGACCCATTTGGGTTTCAACTTGTTGTTTTCGAGGAGATAAATACAGTGATGTCTAAACGGAGGTGATCTTTTGACTCGGGAGATTCTTTTGCCAAGGAGAAACAAGGATTTCTCGATCGACCATTCCTTAGGAGTTTGGCCGAAATTGACGGCACAGCGCTCTCTCCAAATCTTCCAGAGGGCCTCACCTCTAATGGCATTCCATAGTCTCGAAGAGCATCCGACCGCCTCACCCAACATCACTTGTTGCCAGTTGATTTGACTCGTTAGTCTCAAAACGCGGGACACGTGATGCCAGATGACACGGGACTTGGGGCAGTCGAAGAACAGGTGGGCTAAATCTTCGATGCACCGGTGACAACGCTTGCACCATGGCGGCACACCACAGATTTTGTTAGCCCTTGCATTGGTCCAGATTCCCTTATGCAAGACCTGCCACATTAGAACGGACTTTTTGACCTCAATTAGGGGGTGCCAAAGAGACATGAATTTTAGCTCCCACCGAAGTTTGGTCCAAGCAAGGCACCACCTCTTGTTAAGGGTGTGGTGAACATCCAAGTCCCCTTTGAAGTTCGGGATTCCGGAAAGCTTCTTACCATTGCTCCATTTGAGGCCCTCCGAGCAAGGAAGATCCTGGCCGCATAGAAGGCGGGTATTTGAGCGGTCCCAGGCTAAACATCTGCTTTGAAGAAGAGTCCATTCCTCAAAGGTAATGCTATGTCTCGGATCCAAATCTTCGAACCTAATCCACTGGCTGGTCTCTTGTTTCCAGAGCTGTTTCCACTGTTTGAACCCCTTGTTCCATAACCGCCTTGCAGTTTGGAGGTTCCAAGATTCCACTCCCCGAATGCCACTGATCGGGAACCAAATAGAGTCATTTTGTCTTATGCCAGCAGCCCACTTCCAGTCATCGCTGATTCTGATGAACTGTTTGGCCTTGTTCCAATTCTTCCATAAGGAGCACACTAGGCTAGAGCCTTTAGGGCAGACCGGGTGGGGGGAGAACAAAAGCGTTAGAATCCCTATGTCCTTCCAACCAGGGAGGCCGACGAAGGTAAAGTCTTCCGAGTTTCTAAAGATCAATTTAGCCCAAGAGGACTCCCTATTGCTCCAGGCCTTGATAAGCCATTTAGCCGCCAGCTTGTCAGCTAAACCAGTAATATCCAAAATACCCAAGCCCCCTGAGTTTTTAGGGCTAATGCAAGTTTCCCATTTGATTTTGGGAACCCCCCTTCTGTTGGGGTCCCCAGTCCAGAGGAAGTTCCTGCAGATTCTTTCTACTTTGGCCAAGTCTTTCTCCTTAGGTCTCCAACACGAGATAAAGTAAATAATTGTAGACAACATAAAAGTGTTAATAACCATAGCACGTCCTGCCAGGTTGACTTGCATACCTTTCCACTGATTCAGCTTGCTATCCAACTTGGATAGCACCCAGTTCCATCGTTGGTCCATTGAGATGCCGAAACCCATCGGAATGCCGAGAAGACGGAAAACTTGACCGCTAGGGATAACTTGACACCCCTGATCCACCAACAATTGGGGAGTAGGCCCGCTGATCGCTCTAAAAGCAGTTTTAGCATGGTTGATTTTAGAGCCTGATGCCACACAAAAGGTGTGGAGGCACCACCAGAACACCTCTATGCTGTTACTATCGTTATGCACAAAGGCATTCATGTCATCAGCAAAAAGTCTCACAGCCATTTGGCCGTGATTTAGAGGTAAGGAGAGACCCTTGAGATTGCCAGCGTCCATGTGATGCTTTAATAGGCAGCTGAGTCCATTCGAGGCGATAGCGAATAGTAATGGAGCAAGAGGGCAGCCTTGCCTAATTGATCTTTTTAAACGAATGGGTTCAGAGAGCTTACCGTTGATGTTTATTCTAGTTGAAGCATTTCCCAAAAGAGTGGAAACCATCTTCGTGAACTTTTGGCTGCATCCAAGGTCTTTCAATGATTGAAGAATAAAGTCCCATTCCAATCTGTCATACGCTTTGTCGAAGTCGATCTTAATGAACACTAGATCTTGAGCCGACTCCTCAGCAAAAGCAAGGCCTTCCCAAATATCAATAATTGCCTGCAAAGTTACATTAGGACTGTAAATACAATTTCGATCCGTAGTGCTGTCTTTCATTTCTTTATCTCTCTCGATTTCCTCTTTCCCGCAATGGATGACGAAGAACGCGTGCTTTCTCGATAGAGAGAGAAAGGATGTGTGTATGCCATGGAGTAGTAGGTGATTGAGAGTGTCATCCAAACTTGAGTAAAAGCCTGATAAGGACTGCAAATACAATTTCGATACGGACTGTGCTCCGACACAGCAGGATTAGGTCTGCAAACACAATTTCGATACGCCCTTCTTCATCTTCATCAGCGATGGATGATCGTCCTCACTCTCCATTACAATCCGCTCTAGATTAAATGTAACAGGTCACATCGCGCAGTGTATGAGCCCCGCTGCCCCACAGCTTACAGAGCGGCGGCATCATGGAACAATATACACATCGATACCGTTCTCTCTCTCTCTCTCTCTCTCTCGTACAGTCATGTATACGAATGTACTCTTACGCATGGCCTTTCTTCACCAAACCCGCCATCTCTCTTGTAAGCTTCTCACGCGCATACTTGCAGGGAGCGTGTCCTCACAATGTGCTCCAACCACGTACCGAACGATTCTGCGTGACGAGAAGTTTAGGGCCTGGAAAGGTGTCATGGCGGGCTTATGACACACCATGCTTTGGCAGGCGCCGTCCCTTTCTTACGAGCACATTGCGCTTGTGTGCCGCCAGCGCAAGAGCAAGAAGAGCTAGAAGCCAGGATAACTTGGAGGCGACCTGTGCGCTCTGCGCATCTGCGTGCTCGTGAGGAGCGGCAGAAATCATGCATGAGAGAGAAAGAGGCAGAGCGCAAGAGCCTCACTGCTTCAGCTGTCAGTGGCGAAGTCAGCACGTGCTAACGGTCGTTGTGAGAAGTCGTCCTGAGTCGTGTGACTCATGATAGATAAAAAGAGAACACTTTACAAATTACCAGAGAGAGATTGAGCGACAGAGAGAGAGAGACGACAAATTACCAGAGAGAGATTGAGCGACAGAGAGAGAGAGTGAGAGAGAGCGCCGTAGGGTTAATCATCACTCATGACTCATGGGCAATACGGCCGTCAAAAATCAACACTGCTCATGAGTCATGAGGAGGACACTATCAGCTGAGCAGAATAGACGGCGGAGATGATTGGCTGCTGCCATCCAAGTTAGAAGCCTCCATTCCTGATCGAGAAGAACAGCATAAGGCCAAAAGCTCATCAGTGTGGGACATAAAAGCAAGCAGCGGCGACAGTGCGGCACTGTAGTAATCTCTGCTTAGCGCCGCTCGCCGTCAGTCACCAGCTGCCCGGACTGCTGGAAAATCGTGGATCCGAAAGCTGCATTTTTCAGTCATTTGACACGAGCTCGACGTGACCTAAAAAGCGACTCACTGGAACAAAGCGACTCACTGGGGGAGTAGGCCTCGGCCGAACCTCCATTAAAAAAAAAAAAAAAAAAGAAAAAAAAAAAGAAAACAAAGCTTATTATTGATTCAGTCGGATCATCCAGGGCCTAAATTTGACGGGGCAGACAAAATGTCATATCATATATATCATATACTTTCATATTGAAAATTTTGATATATCTATAGAAAATACATACGTATAAGATGCATGTATGTGTAAAAGATGACATACAAGTTACCAATCTCAGCATGTCATTTGACAGAGGTTTAAAAAATTACATTGTTTTGACAGGCAAAATGCCTCACAAATTTAGACCGTGCTTGGATCCACAAATGAAATCTCTTCTATTGGATTTTGAACATCTATTTTTTAAGCAGAAATAGAAAAAATGATGAATTAATGATGGATATCCTTTTGAAACCCTGAGAGAAGGAAAATCGAAAATCCTTTTTGCCCTTCTTGAAGATAATTTGATTTTCCCTTAGCCATATGAACCAAAGAGTGTAGGACCTCCACAGATTCCAAAGACCTAGATCCATCTTGATATAGGAACCTAGAAGAACCTCCCTGTAGCTCAAAGTGATGTTATGCTTGTTGTAGTATGGCTTTAAAGATTGCCAATACTTATGAGCATGACTACAGTGCATAAAGCTATGGGCTAAATCTTCCACCTTGCCACATATGATACAAAGGCCCTCATTTTAGCTCTGAGAGCACTCCACAAATCATTGTGAATGATCAACCAATGCAAGAAGAATGCTTATGTTGTTGGGAAAAGACCAAGAATCTATATTTCCATTGATTGTCATTCCATTGGGTGAACCACCTCTTATTGACTTTAGTCATAATTTTGACAAAAAAACCTCTATGATTCTTGAATTGTTTTTAAGCATCTCTTCAACGATCACAACAATATCCACTAGTTGGTTATTGGTGTTACCGTTAATATCCATGTGAAAGGCCAAATGGCCACCAGACACTTCTTTGTATATGTTCTTTAATAAAACATATAGTGGCGTGGTCAGTCACAAACTGTAAGTTCGACCGCATTTGTAAGACCTAAGAAGTCTGTCTTCGTGCTCCCTGTGTACTGTGTTTTCTTCGTATTCTGCAACCTCTTTGCGGAGTACTTCGTGTGGCCTTAGGAGCTCGGTTTTCTACTCCGAGCATATCTTCGTGGAGCTCTCGAGTAGGAGAGTGCACTGTGGTCCATCGCCATTGTAATACTTCACTCGTATCAGAGCAGTTTGAGGCAAAAGCTTTGTTCCTTTTGTGCGAGCAAAGCGAGCACCCCCCCCCCCCTAGTTAGTCACAAACTATAAGTTCGACCGCATTTGTAAGACCTAAGAAGTCTGTCTTCGTGCTCCCTTTGTACTATGTTTTCTTCGTATTCTGGAGCCTCTTTGCGGAGCACTTCGTGCAGCATTAGGAGCTCGGTTTTCTACTCCGAGCATATCTTTGTGGAACTCTTGAGTAGGAGAGCGCACTGTGGTGCATCGCCATCGAAATACTTCGTTGGTATAAGAGTAGTTCGAGGCAAAAGCTTCGTTCCTTTTGTGCGAGCGAAGCAAGCACCCCCCCCCCCCCCAAGGCTTATGACTAAGGCGGCGACCAACGCATAGACCTTGGCATACCTTGTCATCCGAGTCACCAAAGTCACCGTTGGCGCCATTGGCTGCGCGCGAGGGAGGACCTCAACGATCAAGGAATATAGAGGTTCCCCGTACTTCCCTGGAGGTCACCTATCCCAGTACTGTTCCCCCCAGAGCTCGCTTAACCATGGCAATCTCTTGCCACTAAGCTATACTCTTGTGGTGTCTGAAGAAGGGGAAAGACTAAGGTTGACATTACCTTGAACAAGTTTTGGTCCCTCAAAGCTTCATTCTTTGCTTTCAAAGCCTATTTTTGAAGCATTTTTGGGGTGTCTTTTGGAGCCATTTTGGATTACTTTCGCACATAGTTCTCTTCACATAGGTCCAAGAACATCAAGAAGAGCGTTCTTTGTACTTATCAGAAAATAAATATCAACCTTTGGGCTGTATTTTCAGCCACACTCGTAAAGCTACAGGTTTCTCGAGAGGTTTTCAGTTTTGGTGGGAGTAGCCGCTGCAAATTTATGCAGGTTTTTTAAGCCTAAAACATCAGAGTTGACAGACATTTGGAGGTGTTATTGGCTAGTTTTTGGGCTGTGTATTCAGCCTTTTAGTGTCATTTTACTCCATATATTGAGCACATACACACCATGTACGCTTCTTTGGATACCTCTTATGTACGTCCATGTGGTCATTGATATAGAAGTTACGTTCTTTGCATAAAGCCTTTTATGTTTGATAAAGAGGGTCGCGGTGAGGTTTTCTTAACTGGGAGACACACAGATGTCGGGGTCTCTTTGGTGATGCAGGTGGAAGACTTACCCAGCCTCGCCATAGGAGATGTATGACAGTTGTTCATAGGTGCTCGTTAAGCCTAGTTGGCTTCTATTGGGTAACTCATTATATGTAGTGGAGTTAGTGATTCACTATGCAAGTAGACATGTCAGTACTTGCAGTTTTATGATACTTTGACACTGGTCATATGCTAATTTTGCAGAGCATACTTTGACAAAATTTTTCCAGATTTCTGGTTTAGTCAACTATACAGTGGTCGATTTACTCCTTGATACACTTGTTTGTTGGTGTTTGGACTCTTCTAGCTCCATTATCATTCTATTCAGTTCTCTACCATCATGGCATCAGAGGTCTCAAGCACATCCGGTGGATTAGGGTCTAGTGCTAGTGTTCCGAGGAGGAGCTATAACTTGCAGGGCAAAGAACATTTTGAGATCCGAAAATTTGATGGCACAAACTTTGCTTGATGGAAGAATCAGATTAAAGATGTGCTGATTCAAAGGAGGCAATGAAAGCCAATAAATGGGATTTCAAAGAAGCCTGCAGACATGGATGAAGATGATTGGGATGAGTTAGATGAAATGGCCAGGTCTACCATTCGCTTGCACCTGGCAGATAATGTTTACTTTACAGTATTAGAATGTGAAAGTGCAGAGGAGCTTTGGAAGAAGTTATGCAATACATATGAAAAAAAGACGGCATCAAATAAAGTGTATCTGATGAGAAAATTATATGACCTTCATATGAAGGACACAGATAGTGTTGATGCTCATCTAAATGAGTTTGATGCTATATTCTCCTAGTTACAAGTTCAGAAAATGGATATGGATAATGAAATGAAAGCAGTATTGTTGTTATGCACCCTGCCATCATCATGGGATACGTTTTGCACAACTATTAGCAACAGTGCACCTGGTGGTAAAATCGTCTATGATGACATATGTGGAGGACTCTTGAGTGAGGAGATTCATAGAAAATCTATGGTTGGCACTCAGAGTGGAGATGCATATAATTTTTGTGATTCTTACCAAGGAAAGAATCAGCAACCTGGCAGGAGCAAGAACAAGGAAAAGAATGGTCAATGGAATAAGAGTAGAAGTAAATCAAGGAAGAGGGATATCGAATGCCTTATTGTCATAAGAAAGGACACATGAAGAAAGACTGTTATGCATTAAAGAATGCTAAAGGTAAAGGACAAAATGTTGATGGGCATGTTAAATAGTTACCTGCACCATCTACTTCGACTTTGAAGATTGAAGAAATCAATGCTATTTTTGATGATGTTGATGTGTTGACACTTGATAGTATTGTGCCATCTGAGGCACTTATGGATGATTCTCTTTCCCACACCTGGCTGCTAGATTCTGGTGCTTCTTTCCATGTGACACCACATAGAGAATGGTTCTCTAATTATGCAGCAAAGTCTCTTGGTACCGTGAGACTTGGTGACTCTTACCAGTGTGATGTTGTGGGGACTGGAGATGTGGTTGTGCAGTTCATTGAAGGTTCAAAATTTACTATGCATAATGTATGCCATGTACCTCATTTATCACACAGTTTGATGTCAGTTGGTCAACTAGATGACCTTGGTTACAAGGTGCTCTTCTATGCTCAGTCCTTTCCTATATCAAAGGGCAATATGGTTATTGCAAAAGGAAGCAAAGTTGGCTCACTTTATCCTTTATTTGTATCACAGAAAGAACACTTGTTAGCTGTTACTCAACAGCCTATGGCTTGTATTTGGCATGGTCGTTTGGGCCATATATCTCGTAGTGGAATGGAAAATCTTTCTCTTTCTGGCTACTTACCTGTGTTATCTTTCTCTGATTTTTCATTTTGTGAGCATTGTCAATATGGAAAGCAAACTAGAAATGTGCATAGAACGCACATTGACTCTTCAATTAAGCCTTTAGATCTTGTTCATACAGATGTGTGTGGTCTTATGCCCACTAGGTCCTTAGGTGGTTCCCTTTACTTTGTCACTTTCATAGATGATGCTACTAGAAAAGTCTAGGTGTATCCTATCAAATCAAAGGATGATGTATTCCCTACTTTCAGAAAATGGCTTGCTTCAGTTGAGACTGAAAAAGGAACTAAGCTTAAGGCTTTACGTTCAGATAATGGGGGTGAGTATACCTCACATGATTTTAGCCATTTCTGTTAGTCTAGAGGGATTCGTAAAGAGTTTACAGCTCCTTATACCCCAGTATAGAATGGTGTAGCTGAGAGGATGAATAGAACTATTCAAGATACAGTAGTCTCTATGTTGCATCATGCAAACCTCTCACAAGGTTTTTGGGCAGAAGCAGTATTGAGTGTAGTTCACGTGATTAACCTTTCACCTAGTACTGCCAAAGGTCTGAAAGTGGCACAATAGTTATGGACAGGGAAACCACCATATTATGATCATCTTCGAGTTTTTGGGTGTGAAGCATATGTTCATATACCCAAGAATCTTAGACAAAAGTTGGACCATAAGTCAAAGAAATGCATTTTTCTTAGATATGGTCGAGAAGGACAATTTGGATATCGCTTATGGGATCCTCAAACACGATCAGTGATCAGAAGTAGTGATGTCATTTTTAATGAGTCCAAGATGCATAAGCAGCCCATTAAGGAGGTTGAAGTGAGAAGAGTGGTGTTTGAGGATACTAGTCCTCCGGTTAACATGCATAAAAATGCTTCACATAGGGATGTTCAAGAGAATGTCCATTCAGATCACTCTGCACATGTTCTTGTTCAGCAACCGTTAAGACGTTCTGCATGTGTCTCACATCCACCTGATAGATATGTTCCAGGTTTAGATTTTGTTATGCGAACAGATGCTGGTGAGCCTTCTTGCTATAAAAAGGCTATGCAGACAGAGGATCATGTCAAGTGGGAGCATGCCATGAAGAGTGAGTTGGATTCTATTCACAAGAATGATACTTGGGACTTAGTACCTTTGCCAAAGGGTAGGAAAGCTTTACCATGTAAATGGGTATATAAGCTGAAATTCGCATCAGATAGTGCTCCAAAATATAAAGCACGACTTGTTGCAAAGGGTTTTAAGCAACAAAATGGTGTTGATTTTGAGGAAATCTTCTCTCCAGTGGTCAAAATGACTACTTTGGGCATGTTTCTTGGATTCGTTGCAATGGAGGACTTAGAGCTAGTCCAAATGGATGTGAAAACAGCTTTCTTGCATGGACACCTTACAAATGAGATCTATATGGAACAAAGAGAGGGTTATGTAGTTCTTGGCAAGGAAAGTCTAGTTTGTAAGCTCAAGAAGAGCTTGTATGGACTTAAACAGTCTCCTAGACAATGGTACCAAAATTTTGATGCTTTTATGAAGTCCCAAGGCTATTCTCAAAGCAATGAGGATCATTGTCTCTACACAAAGAGATGCTCTGATGGAAGCTTGATATGCTTGATACTTTACATCGATGATATGTTGATTGCTACGAAGTCCTCTTATGATTTGTCAATTCTCAAAAAGAAGTTGAGTCAGACATTTGATATGAAGGATTTGGGGGATGCCAAACATATTCTTGGCATGCACATTACTCATGATAGGAGTAAAAGATGCATATACTTGTCTCAAAGTGAGTACATATCCAAAGTACTTCACTTGTTCAATATGCAGGGTGGAAAGGCATTGAGTACGCCTTTACCCACATATGTGAAATTGAGCAAGGATGACTGCCCCAAATCAGAAGAGGAAAAGCAATTCATGACCAAAATTCCCTATCAGTCTGCTGTTGGTAGTCTCATGTATGCTATGGTAGCTACGATATCAGACATTGCATTTGCAGTGGGAGTTGTGAGCAGATATATGTCTAATCCTGGCAAGAAACATTGGGAAGCGGTCAAGATGATTTTGAGATATCTGAGTGGCACTAAGGACAAGTGTCTATGCTTAGGTAGAGGGAAAGCATCCATTATTGGTTACACAGATTCTGACTATGCTAGTTGTGTAGACAATCGTAAGTCTACATCAGGGTATATTTTTCATTTTGCTGGAGGTGCTATCGCTTGGAGATCTCGTCTTCAAGAATGTACAACTATTTCCACCACAGAAGCAGAGTATGTTGCAGCAATTGAGGCATGTAAGGAAGCATTGTGGCTTTCTCGTCTTGCTTGTGATATGGGTTTACCTCAGCATATACCTCGCTTGCTCAGTGATAGTTAGAGTGCCATTGCTTTGGCTAAGAATCCGGTCTATCATGCAAAGAACAAGCACATTGCCGTGAGGTATAACTTCATTAGAGATTGCTTAGCCACTAAGAGCATTATTCTTGAGAAGGTTCACACTCGAGATAATGTTGCAGATGCTTTGACTAAAGCTCTACCACAGGAGAGCTTTCGACACTGTTGTCACTTGATGGGGGTTACTTGATTCTTGATCTTACACAGTCACTTGTATACTGTGTAACATGCCCATTAGGTGGGAGGTATAGTTTGTATACTTACACTCAAATATTCTTTATCATTCTTTATTTTTCTCCCATAGTTACTCTGGCCATATTGGCCTTTAGTGGGAGGTTGTTACCGTTAGTGTCCATGTGAAAGGCCAAATGGCCACCGGAGACTTCTTTGTATATGTTCTTTAATTAAACATATAGTGGCCTGGTCAGTCACAGACTGTAAGTTCGACCGCATTTGTAAGACCTAAGAAGTCTGTCTTCATGCTCCCTGTGTACTGTGTTTTCTTCCTATTCTGCAGCCTCTTTGCGGAGTACTTCGTGCGGCCTTAGGAGCTCGGTTTTCTACTCCAAGAATATCATCGTGGAGCTCTCGAGTAGGAGAGTGCATTGTGGTGCATCGCCATCGAAATACTTCAATTGGTACATAGCAACATCTCATCTTGAAGTGGCATCTTATGGTGTAGCAAGGTCTGTTTACAAGAAGAAGAAAAATTAGGTAGATATAAGATAAAATCATTTTGGACTACTTCATCTCCATCTTTTAGGTCTTTCAAGCAGTTGAAACCAAGGTTTTTGCATTTGTGCTCAATAATACCAATGTTACAATTTTTCCATAAAGAGAGCCAACCTATCCAAATGGATTTGTGCAAGAGATGGTTAGTGCCATTAAAAATATGAGGATTAGGAGAACAATTTTTTTTTACTTCCATCCAAGGAGAGCATAACCTACAACTAAGAGCAGTACCAACATGGATAAAAGAATGAGGTGAAAAAATAAGATCCCAAAGAGTGTGTATGTTGGCTCTTGAGGACAAGTTGGATGGTATGAATTACCCATTATGGGCTTATATAATGCGTCCTATATTGGTCAAAAAAGGACTGTGGAATATTGTGCAAGGTATTGAAAAACATCCTATTACACTTGCAAATATAGGTATTGAAGCTGATGCAAATGACGTTGAAGATGTTGATATTCTTTTGCAAGTACTAGAAAAGAAATGATCATGTCATAAAGAACTATCCAAAACTAGCTGCAAAAGAGGCAAAGAAAAAAGAGAACGGAATGGTTGTTGTAGAAACCTCTACACCGAAAACAGAGTCTGCTGACCTTGTGCAAAATCAAGAATGGGTGCTTGCTATTGTTTGTAGTTTTGACCCATCTTCTCATGATTAGTGTATGTCTATAGTAGACTGAGATGTTTGGTACTTTGATAGTGGTGCAACCAAACATATCACCTTGCAGCACAATTCCTTCATTTCACTTGAGCTTGCCCCTACAATGAATACTATCACATGTGCCAACAACTCCTCTTATCCTATTATTGGAGTTGGTAAGATCATTCTGACTACTATTGATGGTAGTTCTTTTACATTGTCAGATGCTTTATTTGTGCCAAGGATCAAGAAAAAATTTGTTATCAGTTTCTGCATTAGCCTAAATTGGCTTGGTTGTGAAATTTGTTGATGATAGATGTAGAGTACATGATCTGTCAAATGGTGGTGTGACTATGCTTCTAGCATTTTATTTTGTGGGTTGTATAAGCTCATAGACTATGAAAGATCTATGAATGATTTAGCATGTGTAGTACATGATTCTCAGGCTATGCCAGATGCAAAGCTTTGGCACGCACACTTTGGTCATCTAAATTTTGTTAGTTTGCTACACTTGCAAAAATCTGAAATGGTGTCCTCTTTGCCCAAACTTGAGGCACCCAATAAACATGTATGTGAAGGTTGTATTTTGGGCAAAATGCAGTGTTCCTCCTTCCCAAAAGATGGTTCAGTTTGAGCTACTCAGAAATTGTAGCTTGTTCATAGTGATGCCTATGGTCCTATGAATACAGTTTCTTTTGGGAACTATCTTTATTTCATGATTTTCATCGATGATTTTTCCAGGCATTCATGGGTATATCCATTGAATGCAAAGTCTGAAGTGTTTATGTGCTTCAAACATTTCTTGGTTTTTTTTTTTGACAATCTTGCAGCATGTAAAATGGGCACCCTCCATTTTGATCGAGGGGGGGGGGAATATATGTCTTCTGAATTTAATGCATTTTTGGCTGAACATGGGATAAAACATTAGTGTACAGTGTCGTATACACCTCAACAGAATGGAGTTTTTAAATGGAAGAACTTGTAACTCATGGAGATGGCAAGGTGTATGGTCAAGAGTCAGGCTTTACCACATAGTTTCTCACTTGAGGCTATTATGCATGCAACATATGTACTTAACAGGTGTCCCACTGAAGTGTTGTAGTCTATCACTCCATATGAGGCTTGGCATGGTCCCAAGCCATCTGTTGCTCATCTATGTGTGTTTGGTTGTTTGGCATATGCATTAGTGCCTAAACAATCAAGGTAGAAAATTGGATGATAAAGTAGTGAAATGTATTTTTGTTGGTAGAGTTCTAAAAGCAAAGGCTATCAATTGTATCATGCATAGAGTAATCACATTCTGGTTAGCTGTGATGTTTTTGTGGAAGATTCTATTCAGCCATTACTTTCATGTACTAAGGAGACATATGTTAGCTCCAAAGACATGTATGATATTTTGTTGCCTCTTTTTACAGGTGGACAGTCTAGTGCTCCTACTAATGAGGTAACTTCTCAGCCTTTATAGGTTTCATGTGATGATGTAGATCATTCCATTTTTGGTGTAGATTTACACGATGCACTTGTTGATGAGAAAGCTGATATTGAGGAGGAAAAAACTATGCCAAAATGGCTGGTGTAGACTTTGCATGACAACAAATTAGATGCACCTCTGACATATCGTACTCATTCAGGCTCCCATAGTGCCCCTTTTGCATCAGATTGCTATGTTGTGGTTGCATGTAGTCTCTATGATGAGCATGAGCCTTTTTCGTTTGATGAAGCACAAAATTTTGAAAATTGGATGACTGCTATGCAATCAGAATATGATGCTATCATGAAAAATGGTATCTGGTCTTTATGTGACTTACCTCTTGGCAAGAAGGCCATTGGCACTAAGTGGGTATACAAGCTGAAGTGTAAGCCTGATGGAACAGTTGAAAAGTATAAGGCTAGGCTTGTTGCAAAGGGTTATGCACAAGAAAGAGGCATTCATTCTGATGAGACCTTTACACCTACATACCAAATGCCTACTGTTCATAGCATCTATGCACTTTCACCTCATCAGGGTTGGCATGTATATCAGTTGGACATCAAAACTGCATTTCAGAATGGTGTCTTGCATTAAGAAGTGTATGTTTCTCAGCCCCATGGCTTTGTGCAGAAAGGGCATGAAAACCAAGTGTGCAGATTAAAGAAGAATTTATATGGTTTAAAACAAGCACCACATGCTTGGTATGAAAAGATACATGCCTATTTGGTTGCACATAGTTTTGAGAACAATCCAATTGAGAGCACCTTATATGTTAAGCATGCTAATGATGTGCTTCTGATCATTGTTGTGTATGTTGATGACATATGGATCATTGGTCCTCATGATAAGCATATTGCTGATTTTAAGGCTGATCTGCATGCCTCATTTGAGACATCCAATTTGGGGCATTTGCATCATTATTTGGGCCTCCTGTTTTGGCCTTGAAGACTATAAACCTATTGCCACTCCTATGGAGACAAGTTTATGATTGATTCTTCATGATGTTGGAGATGCATTTGATGATGTTCTGTATCAGCAGGCTATTGGATGCCTAATTTAGTTATGCATTACTCATCTAGATATTCACTTCGTTGTCTCACAGATGAGCATATTTATGCATTGCCCAGGTGTCAAACATTGGCAGGAGATTAATTGCATCTTTCGCTACTTGAGCGATACGTGGCTACTTGGATTGTTTTATCCCAAGGGGGGATCACTACTGCCAAATTTACATGCTTTTTTTCACTCTGACTGGGCTAGTTGCTATGACACTCATGTGTCCACTAGTGGATTTTGCTTCATGCTTGGTAGCTCATGTATATCTTGGTTGAGCAAGAAGTAGCCTACTATGGTCACTTCTAGTTGTGAGGTGGAGTATAAGGTAGCTTTCATAGAGATTGTTGAGTGTGTGTGTGGCTCAGATGCCTTATGGTTGATTTGGTTGTGGTCAATTTTCTTCCACAACCATCTTCACTGATAGTCAGAGCGCATTGGCAGTTTGCGAGGAACCGTTTGTTCCATGCTCGCACTAAGCACATTGAGGTGCATTATCATTATGTTAGGGAGAGGTTCTCTACTAGAGAGATCAACTTGGCATATGTGCCCACGCACGAGAACATTGCAGACCTTTTCACGAAGGCTCTACCTAGGGAGAAGTTTGAAGCTTTCCGGAAAGCTTTGGGCATACTTCCTTTTGTGGATTGATTCCACATAGCTTGACACTTCCTTACACATGAGTGCGAGCTCCTTGTTCACTGCATCACTCCCAAGAGGGATTTGTTGATATATTTAGCTAGTGATGTGTGTGAACACACTAGGACTGCCAAGGCACTTCTTTCCCTCTTTAGGAGGTTTTTTTCCCTCGCTTGTATATATGTCTATTGCCCTAATGGGTTCCTTATGTTTGTATATTCTAGTGGTAATACATTCTATATTGTGTGTTGTGCTCTAAGCTCATCCTTGTTCCTTGTGTTGTTCGTGTGCTTACACAGAAGTCTAACTCCAACAAAACACCCTATGACATAAGGAGTCTTGATAGTCATACCATTTAAAATGTTTATCCTTGAATTTATTCATAATCCAATCCCACTTTGATTAAAAGCGATATAAAAGACCTTGGGGATACCAAGTAATCTAAACACTTCACCATCTTTCAAGATTTCACAACCTTTATCTTGGAAAGAAGGAATAATTTTGTTAGAGGCTTTAAAAGCAATATTTTAATAATTAGCTTGAGAGACACTCGCTAAGCAAAAAGTATGAAAACATTTCAAGAAGAACTCTATAGAGAAATCATTTGCAAGCATCAAGATGTTATTATCATCAGTAAATATTTGTAGATGCAAAGGAGAGTGAGAATTGGGGATAACGAGACCTTTTATAAGATTGAAAGTCATGACATCTTTAACCATCTAGCCAGGAGCATCAATAGCTATGAGAAAGAGTAAGGGGAAAACGTTTTATGGATCTAGCAGGTCTAAAGGGTGTTGATATATTTAGGTAGTGATGTGTGTGAACACTCTAGGACTGCCGGGGCACTTTTTTCCCTCTTTAGGAGGTTTTTTTCCCCCGGCTTGTATATACGCCTGTTGCCCTAATGGGCTACTTATCTTTGTACATTCTCTAGTAATACATTCAGTATTGTGTGTTTGTGCTCCAAGCTTCTTCTTCTTCCTTGTGCTGTTCGCGTGCTTCCGCAGACGTCTATCTCCAACAATTGGTATCAGAGCAGGTCGTCGCTTCATCTAGGGCACCGTTGACACTCCTCCGTTTGCAGTCTCAAATTTGCACGAAATTTGGTGAGCATACTCAAGGTGTTTCCGAGATCAAAACCGCTTCGCTCTGTGGTGCTGAAATCGCAATCTGAGCTCGTTTCGGCCTCCGAACGCACTATCGCAGTGCTTGTGTAGGCTATTTCATCCTTTTGTGCCAAAGGTATATACCAGTTTCTATTCGCCAGTTTAAGCGTCTCAAAGTCTGCTATAGGTCTAGCAGAACTCGTCTGGGTAGTTCCATTCAACTTTTTGTGATACAGTCAATCTTCTGCATCAAGGTATTTTAGTCACTGGCCATGGCTGAAAGTAGTGATGTATTCCGTATGTTGGCTGTTGAGGATAAGTTGGATGGTACCAACTACCCATTATGGGCTTATATGATGCGACATGTACTGGTTGCAAAAGGATTGTGGAACATTGTGTAGGGTGTTGAAAGACGTCCTGTTACACCTGTAATGACAGGTACTGCAAATACAGGTGTTGGAGCTGATGAAGATGGTGTCGAAGATGATATTCCGCAGATTCCTGTTCGTGCTGTTGTTTCTGTTGCACCTACTGCAGAGCAGATTCGTTGGGATGGCAGAGATGCCCATGCACATGCATTGATAGCTTTGTCTGTCAAACGTGCCATTATTCCTCACATTCGCTCTTGCAGAACAGCAAAGGATGCTTGGGATACACTTACCACTTTGTACCAGGCTAGGAATGAGGCTCGTGTTGCTTACCTCCGAAAACAGTTGGAGAGTGAGCACAGGAATGAAGGTGATTCTATGGACAATTTTCTTACAAAGATCAAAGACATGAAGGAACAATTGATTTCTGCAGATGAGGTTATACCAGATAGCTCACTTGTGCAGACCGTTCTGAATGGTCTTGCTGATTCATATCAGAGTTTTGCCTCTACTCTTCGGTTGATGATGAAAGGCAATCCGAATGCCTTGTCATTTGACGAATTAGTCTCTGTTCTGTTGCAGGAAGATCAGTCCAGGCAGAATAGGTCCATTATGCGAGTTGCAAATCAAGCTTTCCTGGCTAGTCTGAAGGGCAAAGGAAAATGGAGCTCTTCTACTAGTAAGCAGAAATCTGCAAATGCTGCACATTCAAAGAACCAAGACAAAGATGAGAAAAAATCAGAAAAGCAGAAATTGTTTTGTAAGTACTGTAAAGGCAATGATCATATCATAAAGAACTGTCCAAAACTGGCTGCTAAAGAGGCAAAGAAGAAAGAGGCTGGAATGGTTGTTGCAGAGGCCTCTACACCAAAAACAGAGTCTGCAAATCTTGTGCAGGAAGAAGAATGGGCGTTTACTACCGTCTGTAGTTTTGACCCATCTTCTCATGATCAGTGCATGTCTGCAGTAGACTCATATGTTTGGTACTTTGATAGTGGGGCGACCAAACATATTACCTCGCAGTGCAGTTTCTTCTCTTCACTCGAGCCTGCCCCTACAGGGAATACTGTCACATGCACATGCACCAATAACTCCTCTTATCCTGTTATGGGAGTTGGTAAGATCATTCTGACTACTGCTGATGGTAGTTCTTTCACTTTGTCAGATGCTTTATTTGTGCCAGGGATCAAAAAGAATCTGTTATCAGTTTCTACATTAGCCAAGATTGGCTTGGTTGAAAAATTTGTTGATGACAGGTGTACAGTCCATGATCTCTCAAATGGCGATGTGATTATTGCTTCTGGCATTTTATGTCGTGGGCTGTATAAGCTCATAGACTATGAAAGATCTGTGAATGATTCGGCATGTGCAGTTCATGATTCTCAGGCTATGTCAGATGCAAAGCTTTGGCATGCACGCTTTGGTCATCTGAATTTTGCTAGTTTGTTACGCCTGTAGAAATCTGAAATGGTGTCCTCTTTGCCCAAACTTGAGGGACCTGGAAAACATGTTTGTGAAGGTTGTATTTTGGGCAAAATGCAGCGTTCTTCCTTTCCAAAAGATGGTTCAGTTCGGGCTACGCAGAAATTGCAGCTTGTACATAGTGATGTCTGTGGTCCTATGCAGACACCCTCTTTTGGAAATTACCTTTACTTCGTGACTTTCATTGATGATTTTTCCAGGCATGCATGGGTATATCCACTCAAAGCAAAGTCCGAAGTGTTCATGTGCTTCAAACAGTTTTTGGTTTTGGCTGAAAATCTGTCAGCATGTAAAATGGGCACCCTCCGTTCTGATCGAGGGGGGGAATATATGTCTTCAGATTTTAATGCATTTTTGGCTGAACGTGGGATAAAACACCAGTGTACAGTGCCATATACACCTCAACAGAATGGAGTTGCTGAACGAAAGAACAGGTCACTCATGGAGATGGTGAGGTGCATGGTCAAGAGTCAAGCTTTACCTCATAGTTTCTGGCTTGAGGTTGTCATGTGTGCAGCATATGTACTCAACAGGTGTCCCAGTAAAGCACTGCACTCTATCACTCCATATGAGGCTTGGCATGACCGCAAGCCATCTGTTCTCATCTGCATGTTTTTGGTTGTTTGGCATATGCATTAGTGCCTGAACAACATCGCAGAAAATTGGATGATAAAGTAGTTAAATGTATTTTTGTTGGATACAGTTCTGAAAGTAAAGGCTATCGCCTGTATCATCCACAGACTAAACGCATTCTAGTTAGCCGTGATGTTGTATGTGTGGAAGATGCTATTCAGCCATTGCTTTCATGTACTAAGGAGACATCTGTTAGCTCCAAAGACATGTATGATACTTTGATGCCTCTTTTTACAGGTGGACAGTCTAGTGCTGGTCCTAATGAGGCAACTTCTGAGCCTTTGCAGGTTTCATATGATGATGCAGATCATTCCATTTCTGATGCAGATTTACATGATGCACTTGCTGATGAGAGAGCTGATATTGAGCAGGCAAAAACTATGCCAAAATGGCTGGTGCAGACTTTGCGTGATAGCAAATTAGATGCACCTTTGTCATATCGTACTCGTTCAGGCTCTCATAGTGCCTCCTTTGCATCAGATTGCTATGCTATGGCTGCATCTAGTCTCTGTGATGAGAATGAGCCTGTTTCTTTTGATGAAGCACAGAATTCAGAAAATTGGATGGCTGCTATGCAATCTGAATATGATGCTATAATGAAGAATGGTACATGGTCTTTATGTGACTTGCCTCCTGGCAAGAAGGCTATTGGCACTAAGTGGGTATACAAGCTGAAGCGTAAACCTGATGGTACAGTTGACAGGTATAAGGCTAGGCTTGTTGCAAAGGGTTATGCATAGGAAAGAGGCAGTGATTTTGATGAGACCTTTGCACCTACATGCCGTATGACTACTGTTCGGAGCATTTGTGCACTTGCAGCCCATCATGGTTGGAATGTACATCAGTTGGACATTAAAATAGCATTTCTGAATGTTGACTTGCATGAAGAAGTGTATGTTTTTCAGCCCTGTGGCTTTGTGCAAAAAGGGCATGAAAACCAGGTTTGGAGGTTAAAGAAGGCATTATATGGTTTAAAGCAAGCACCACGTGCTTGGTATGAGAAGATACATGCCTATGTGATTGCACATGGTTTTGAGAACAGTCCAACTGAAAGCACCTTATATGTGAAGCGTGCTGATGATGTGCTTCTGATCATTGTTGTCTATGTAGACGACATGCTGCTCACTGGTCCTATTAAGAAGCATATTGCTGATTTTAAGGCTGATTTGCATGCCTCATTTGAGATGTCTGATTTGGGGCATTTGCATCACTATTTGGGCATTCAGTTTATGCAAGTTGATGGTGGAATGGCTTTGTGTCAAACGAAATATATTGACACATTATTGCAGCATTTTGGCCTTGAAGACTGTAAGCCTATTGCCACTCCTATAGAGACAGGTTTACGATTGAGTCTTCATGATGTTGGAGATGCATTTGATGCTGTTCTCTATCAGCAAGTTGTTGGATGCTTGATTTACTTATGCATTACTTGGCCAGATATTCAGTTTGCTGTCTCACAGATGAGCAGGTTTATGCATTGCCCAGGAGTCACGCATTGGAAAGCAGTTAAGCGCATCTTTCGCTACTTGAGTGGTACTCGGCTACTTGGGTTGTTTTATCCCAAGGGGGGATCACTACCCCCAGATTTGCATGCTTTTTCTGACTCAGATTGGGTTGGTTGGTATGACACTCGTGTGTCCACCAGTGGTTTTTGCTTCATGCTTAGTACCTCATGTATATCTTGGTTGAGCAAGAAGCAGCCTACTGTGGCCACTTCCAGTTGTGAGGCTGAGTATAGGGCAGCTT
Source organism: Ceratopteris richardii (assembly GCA_020310875.1). Lineage (NCBI taxonomy): Eukaryota > Viridiplantae > Streptophyta > Polypodiopsida > Polypodiales > Pteridaceae > Ceratopteris > Ceratopteris richardii. The sequence continues at coordinate 10,870,993 of CM035406.1, forward strand.
TCACAACGACTGCTGAGTGTGTGTGGCTCAGACGCCTTATGGCTGATTTGGGTGTTGGCCAGTCTTCTGCCACCACCATCTTCACTGACAGTCAGAGCACATTGGCAGTTGCGAGGAACCCTGTGTTCCATGCTCGCACTAAGCACATTGAGGTGCATTATCACTATGTCAGGGAGAGGTTCTCTGCTGGGGAGATCAGCTTGGCATATGTGCCGACGCAGGAGAACATTACAGACCTTTTCACGAAGCCTCTGCCTAGGGAGAAGTTTGAAGCTTTCCGCAAAGCTTTGGGCTTACTTCCTTTTGTGAAGTGATTTCCACATAGCTTGACACTTCCTTATACATGAGTGTCACCTACTTGTTCACCACATCACTCCCAGGGGGGATTTATTGATATATTTAGGTAGTGATGTGTGTAAACACTCTAGGACCGCCGGGGCACTTTTTTCCCTCTTTAGGAGGTTTTTTTCCCCCGGCTTGTATATACGCCTATTGCCCTAATGGGCTACTTATCTTTGTACATTCTCTAGTAATACATTCAGTATTGTGTGTTTGTGCTCCAAGCTTCTTCTTCTTCCTTGTGCTGTTCACGTGCTTCCGTAGACGTCTATCTCCAACAAAGGGTTGAGAGAGTGAACCATTTATAGAAATCCTTGAGAAGGCATTGGCAAGAAGAGTGCTAGAAAATGTTATGAACTTCTTGCCTAAAATAATGTCATCAAGAGATTGAAGCACAAAGTCCCACTCTATCCTATGATAAGATTTGTCAAATTTGATGTTAAAAAGGTAGAAGTCTTGATTGCTCTCATTAGCAAAATCAACTCCTTCCCCAAGGAAGATTGTAGCATCTAAAATGAATCTACTTATAATGAAACATTTTTGCATGAAGAATGATATCGTCCATGATAGGGCTAAAGCTTCTAGACAAGGTGGAAGAAAAAATCTTGTAAATATTGGTCAAGCAAGAAAATAAATCTCTAATTATGTAGATCTTCGTTAGGCCCTCTCTTATGCACGAAATTGATAACCCAAGTATTGATTTCCATAGGGAGAGTTGTTAGATATACTCAATCCTCCACCCTCAAGTGACCACAAATGATCCATGGTGCTCTACGTTGTAAGGCCCCCATTATGAGGAGAAGCCATTGTGAGAGCTGAGACATTTGTGGAACCCTAACTTCCAATTTAGAAGAGGTATATGTGTGACCGTTGATGGTTATAGATGATCTTTGTGAGCCTAGTCATTACGTTAGGTACAACATAAACTTTTGATCCATTGTGTTTCCATTCAAGGTGAAAATAAATGCCTTGTGGCACCGTGCAGTTTCCCCATAGAACCTTAATAGGGATAGTGCTAGTCGGGGGGGCCTACCCCCCAATCTTGCCCGTAGGGCCGAGATGGTAGGACTTGTGGTCATGGAGATATTACCAGACTTTATATTGTGCTTTTTATCTTAAATCTCCCAACTACATTTATCTATACTGAATCCCCTTTTAAAAGCTATATAAGCATGGTCCATGCGTAGCTTTACATAACATTGCACATTAGTAAGCCCTCCATCTAGATTTTGTCTAGATCGTCATCTAAGCTCCACATTCAGAGTGCATGGGTGGACAACACCATCTTTGTATCTACATTGCTCCCTTGGAAAGTTTGACACTTTGAGTTTGCTATCACTTAGTTTGCATCTATCTTTTTTGTGTTTTTTTCTCAACTCCCTCTACTAGTCTATTCCATGGTGCTATTATTTCTTAAAAGAGCACCTTTATGAATGGGTTTTTTCCATACCAAGAGAATGTAAGGAGCCAAGAAATCTTTAAATTCGAAGGAAAACTCATTTTGTATTCCATGAAGGCTAGCAAATTTATAGGGTTTGAATTTACTAATGGTTTCTTTACCCTCGTAAATACTGAGGGAATTTCCAACAAGATAGCCAAGCTTTGAGGAATCATTTTCTTCCCTTTAAGATTAATACTAGCCCAGGCCCTCTAGATGTCCTTCCCCCACTTGGGAGTGCTAGAGAAAACAATGATAAAGAACCTAGTAACCTCCTGCAAATTCTCCTCAACATTGATAGCAAATCCACTTGATGCTTTCTTCAACATAGTCATGAAGTCTTTAATTTTTTTTATTTGTGATCAAAGAGAACAAACTTATCTTTGGTGTATCATGAAGAATCACGATCTTATCAAGGTTGTTAGGATCTTCAGTAAGGGAAGATTGAAGAGAATCTCTCTAGTAATACTAACCCTCTTGTTGGCCCTTATCATCTTGGAGATTTGTTTTATAGAGATTAAAGATATCTTGAACATCTTTGACAACTTTAAACCAAGAAACAAAGGGATTTCTACAACTAGAAAAATGAAGAGTCAAAATAATCTTAGTTTTCTCAATGACATAAGGGATTTTAAGAAGGGAGGCATCAAGGTGAGGCCATACAACCCTAATGCTCAAAAACTACTATGGATCTGAATCAAGAGAGGTTTATGAATAGGTATCAAAAGGGAGGATTCTAGGTTGTAGGAAACATTAAAAAAGCTTTGCAAGTATGAGATATTAATATAGCATTTGTCGAGTCTAGCAGCATGTATTTCCAAGAGACCAATTCCATGTTCATATAGAGTACCTTGGAGTGGGACTAAGGAAATAATAAGGTGAACTTTGAGGGGGGGTGTTAGCATGGCTCAATATCGCACCTCTCCTGATCTGAACATTGCAAGCATGATTGAGTCTGAGGAATGGACAAAGTGGTGGAATCTCATAACTACAATCAAATGAGTTCAATAGAAGACCAAAGATGCCAAGGAATTTGATGGTTACCAACATCATATTTCAGAGTATTAGGGGATGCCCACATTCCTACTCTAAGTCTGGACATACTAGATAACTTATCTTTCTGCACATGTTCAATGGGGTAGAAATAGTCCACACATTTTTACACGGGATTCCATAGTCATATTTATGATAATGTGATGTGTCTCAATATTTTTAGATGTGGAGTAGAGAACTATCAGTCTCTGATGCTTTTAGGTGGCTGGGTCAAAGCACTTGAGATTCCACCATAGATAAACATTAACTATGATAATCGATGGTGCAAGAATCTAATCTCACATGATTTAGGAAAGGGTGGATTGGACAATAACTATATACTAGAGAAGAAAAATTGGAACTATAATTAGTCGACTAGAAGTCTACTATGAGAAGTTAGCAACCTATCATCAATAGTGCTAGACCTATATAGTCCTTAGTACACTTTACATTGAGTGGCATGTGTGTTACGATCTAAGCACCTTGAATGTAGCACTTAATACGACAAAGCTCCTTGCTCTGCACTTTTTCTAGAATATATTTATATGTTCTATAATCTATCTACTTCCATTCATTTCAACCCTCTTAGATCATTTGTTCTCCCATAATCGAGGTCCCTCTTTTCATCTCGTGTTATGCTATTTTTGTGAGAATTTCTTATGCGACTATGAATATCTATATTTTGGGAGGCTCTCTTTTCATTTAATCTCCCTTTGGGGGAATGATGACACTTCATGAAGCCTTGCATGCTCATTTATCTCATCAAAACAGCCTCATGTTCTTCTCTCCAAAGATGAGACATCATGGATTCTTTGGCTTTGCTCAAGCTGAATTGTCCATATGTTTTGTTTTTAGTTTCCCTCTCTGTAGTTGCTCTTTTCCCCCTCTTGTCTAGGAGGAGGAGAGTGTTGGATTGTAGGGTGTGCACAAATCTTTATTTGTGCATGGGAACCCTCCCTTGATCATGAAAACACCCCTCTTTGTATATATTTAGAGTTTCACATAAGAACACATTCTTAGTACACTTTTTAATATCTCTCCAATACTATGGTATGGAGGCCTTTTAAATAACCCACCTTTTTGCAAGCATACAAATCAAAATAAAATATGGCCAAGTTTAGGTGGAATCCTTGTTAGTGGGTTAATCACATAGAACACCACTCCCAAGCTGCGCTCTGGTCTTGAAGACCTTCAAACCTAAAATGTGAGTATCAAATAGTACAAAATAGGTCTAAATCCACACAATAATTCCCTACAATGAACAAGCAAGCTTCAAAAAATTCTTCAGATTTTGTGCCTATAATATTGAGCGAACACTTGTGAAGGTAAAGACAATTAGAACCTTCAAAGTGAGAGCATAAATGGTGCAAACACTTAAGATTTGGAGTGATGTGAGTGACCAAGTGAGCGAACCCAATGTTCTCATATCATTATAGCCTATTAAGATGAAGTACCTCAACATAATGACTATGTATAGAAGTGACACAAAGAAATACAGATAACCTTTTTCACTCACGCATTCCTCAAATGCAAACAGTTTATCAACATAAAAAAATAGAGTTCCTTCAGTAGTCTAATGGAGTTTTGGACATTATTCCCATATGGCAATCACAAACTCAAAATAGATTTCAGTGCATCTGTTGAAGCTCAAGGTCAAGGATAAAGCATGGAAGCGCATCAAGGAAGTGGACACACAAGAAGAAGGAACAAGTAGGGAGCTCCAAGAAGCACCTGTCAAATTTTTAGAAAAAATCCCTATAAAAATAATGATTTTTATCACTAAAAACCATTGTAAATAACCATTTTTCATTTTTGCAACTCCATTTTGTTCAAGCCGAGGAGTGCTCAAGCTTGAGGAGTATTAGAACTATCATCCTACCAATTTTCATAATTTTTAGACTCTATTTGAGCCCCCAAATAAGCCCTAGAACCTAATTTTTAACTAGGTCGGACACTAGGTCTGGACAGGTCCAAAACCACTCAAAAAACTATAAAAAGGGTTGGAGAGCTCATTTTTGAGGTTAGCTTGTTGTAGATTTGAGCTTTGTAAGAGAGATCTTTTGTAATCAAAGATCTTTTGTGCTCTTACCTTGTGCGCGTGTGTGTGTATGTGTGTGCATGCTTGTGTGCTTTCACTCATGCACTTGTGCCATCACTTGATCGCAGTCTTCATACCAGTCCTCACGTCTCCACGATTGACATTTATGAGGTGAATCTCCTCACATTGGTACTTGCCATTGTGCTAGAGTGACACCAAATTTGGCACTGTTGCCGGGGAGAGAGCTTGGAGGACGAGCGTGTGACGGTAAGACGTAGAGTAGGGACGTTGGAAGGTTAAAAAAATCACCATTTTCAGTTCAATTTTTGAGTTTTGCTTCATCTCCATCTTCTACCATCTTCATCTTCTCTGTTGTTTTTTCATTTTTCGATAGTACATTCACTCATTTTTTTACTCATGGCCGTTAGAAAGAAGCGTAGGGGAGTTGAGAGATAAAAATGCTGAAGAAACACTCTTGAAAAACTCTCAAAACACTAGAAATTTGATCCAGAATCATGGGGCATGAGAGGAACAACGTTTGGTATTATGGCAATGGTATCTTGAGTTTGGAGGGTGACTTTTCATCTATAGGCACATAGAAGTGACAAGAAGGACACAAGGTACTCATATTTGCAAAAAATTTTCAATTTGGACCTCAAAACCTCCAAGTATTGTGTCCAGTTGAGTTTTGGTATCACGATACCAGAACTCCCATGTATCGCGATACTTGTTGAGGTATCATATCGTGCATATCCACTTGAGGTATCGCAATGCCATTCTAGTATCGTATCGTCAAGTGTTGGTATCGCGATCATAGTTTCCCTCGTGGTATCGTATCGTGGTCCACGTGGTATCGTATCGTGTCAGTCACAGTATCGTATCGTCGATCGTGCGGTATCGTATCGTGCATATCCTTTGGTATCCTATCGCTCAAAGAGGCAGTATCGCATCGTGAATTACTTCTGTATCATATAGTGTGATTTCTAGTATCATATCGTGTCAGACAAGCAATATGGTATCACGATTGGAGTGTTATCGTATCATGAGGTCAAGTGGTATCATATCATCCCGAGAATTCACTGGTATCGTATCGTGCGAATCAGAGGTATCGTATCGTGACCACTTCCAGTATCGTATCATCTGGATAGTAGTATCGTATCGTGGAAGTTGGTATCGCCTTGGTGGTATCATATCGTCTAAGGTGGTATCCTCTATTGTGGTATCACGTGTCATGGAAAATAGAGGTATCGTATCGTGAAGATCTAGTATCGTATCGCCTGTCCTGAGGTACTCCCCGAGAGATCATGTTTCCCTATTTTAACCCCCACAACCCTGAACTGGCATAACTTTCTCATACGAAATCCGTTTGCTGTGATTTTGGGTTCATTGGAAAGCTCATTGGGACTAGGAAACCAAGGAGTTCCAAGTTGACCCTCGGGTGGACTAGGAAACCAAGGAGTTCCAAGGGATTTTGAGCAATACAAAGGGGAAATTTTGAACTAGAAGACAAAGCTTATGAACCTGAGATCTGGTAGACACCTACGCAAGGATAGACAAAGAATTAGATCATTTGAGGCCAATGTCAACCATATAGCCAAGTCTTGGGCACAACAGCTAAGTGGTTATCCCTACACACTAAGTTCAGAAAATAGTGACTCAAAAATGTCCTTCAAATGGAGAGACCCACACGTAGTTCAAGCATTGCTTATTTACAAACACCAGAAGGTCCCTATAAAACACAATGGAGTATATAAGGACCAACCAATTAGGTGCACACGTCTATGAGGATGGCCTAAGATGATCAGTGGTCCAACTAAAAAATCCAGATCAACCCTTTGGACTTGAACACCCGGTGGTCAAGTTCAAAGAGGGGTCATACATTGATAAGGAAGGAACCATGTATATGGTTACCAACTTACCAGACATGACAGATGGGCTTGGAAATATCATTCCTGAGGACGAGCTAGGAGACCTAGAGCAAGGAGACCTAGGACGAGAACCCAAGACTTCTAGAGGAAAATTCTGTTTTGACTAGAGTGCTCACTCCAGAGTGGATTCCTCAAGGCAACAAAAACATAGAATTGTCTTTGAATAGAGAAACGGACAAAGCCTTTTGGAGATTCAAGACAGATCAAACTAGCCCAATAGTCACCATCTACGAGTTCAAGGATCCGGAGACACCAGGCAAAGTTGTCTATCTGGATAACACACCTGAGAAAATGTTCTTGGTAATAGAGTAGGATAGGCATGCATACACTTGGTAGGGTGAATCAATTTTCCCTCCACCAAGATCTAATGTTTCCCAAGGTCTCCAAGGAGCAGGATCATCCAAGGCTCATGAAACGTAGAGGGAAAGAACCAGAGAGAGACCTGAGGTAAAGTTTGCAAACACTATGGGCAGAGATAGATTAGGACATGAGGGTGAAAGACCTGAAAGAGAGAGACACCGAGCACATATGCACCAAAGAGATGAATATGAGGTTCCATTACCTAGACAAGGAGAGCACTCAAGAACCCTTAGATGGATTCGGAGACCCTTATGATCATGTGCATGAGTTCAAACAAGTGCTAAGAGTAGAACAAGTTGAGGACTTGTTCACACAGTTTGAGGCATTTGGTTTGACTCTCAAGGGCACTGCCTTGTCTTGGTTCCAACTCCTAAATAGTCGCAACTATAGAGAGATAGGTCAGCTCCTAGAGGAATTCATTGTAGAATTTTCCAAGAGTGGCATCAGGCATAACACATCATCCTTAATCCATAGCTTGAAGCAGACACCCTAGGAAATTGTGCGACTTGCAGGAAGATGCTTCAGAGAGTACTTAGAAAGATGCCCGATTCCAAAGTTACCCACCCCGGCCAAACAAGTAGCCTTGTTTTTAGATGGATTACTAAGCACCCAGTTAAGATCATATGTGTACTTGAAAGAGCCTAGATCCATAGAAGAATGTGTGCGCATGTGCATAGATATAGAAGAATTGGGTGAGGAGTTAGGATTGTCCAAACTCTATAAGGATTCTGATAGTTCTACTAGTCATACCTTCAGAACCTCCGCTAAGATAGATGAAATAGTTGAGGAGGTTTCCAAGAAGCTAGCAGTGCAAAATACACAACCATCAAGGGTCACCTCATTGAAGCGATGCTACAACTGTGGAGGAGATCACATGGCTAATGTCTACCCAATGATGGCTCAACCCCAAGGAAACTCTAATGCTCCATATTGCACTATTGAGAGAAAATACACGAACCATATGGCTCAAGATTGTCCATACAATAGGCAGGCTGTCAGACAAAATTATTCGCAACCTTACTAGTAGGGAAGGTATCATAATCAATACCAACAACCATATTATAGTCCACAACAACAATATCAATCTCAATACCAACAGGAATATCAGGCACCATACAGGCCACAACCAGTCCTAGGAAACCAACCACCAGCTCTTGCCAATGTGATTCCAGTTAACTATGCAGTGGCAGAGGAGAACCTTAATAGAGCATTGGTGCCACTAACCTTGTTGGTCTCAAAAAATGACTCTCATGCTTATAGTTTAGACTACTCCCATGAAGATAGTCCACAAGCTTATTACACAGAGTCACTAGAGCATAGTGAGGCTTATTCCTATCCATATGAGACCCCACCTATGGAACAAAATTGGGAGACAGACTACTCCAATGTCATGTATACAAATCCCAACCCCAGGCCCCAAGCGAGACAAGTAAGACCACAAGCCCCTAGAGGACCATGTTTTAGATGTCAGGGCGACCATTTCATTCATGAATGTTCCCACTCACTTACTCCAAGACAAGGACAGAACATCACAATACAAAGCTTTTGTCCTGAGTGCGGCAAGGAACATCTTCCGAGAGAATGTCCCAGGAACCCCTCTACTGCACCCAAAGTTACACCCATTAATGTGGTAGGCTTAGTGGCAGACTCAAGTTCAAGTAGCAGTAATGTGGCTCTTGTACAGGTAGTTACTAGGGCATAAGTATTAAAACAAGATAAACTAGTGGAGCAATCAGAGTCAAGTGAATCAGGAGAGCGTAGTAAGAGGAAAACAAGAACTTGGAAGGATACCCGAGAAAGAACCAACCGTAAGTGGAATAAAAAGCTATCAGAACTAGAAGAAAGCCTGAAAGACGCAAAAACAAAAATAGAAGACATTGCATCTCAAAGCCCCTCGCATGCCGAAGCTCCATCCACTCCACCTCATCCCACCCCACCACCCACTATAAATAACCCACAACCAGGGTCTGTTCTTGCAGATCCAACCCCAAAAGGCTTGGACATGTTAAACGCGGGTCTTGCCGTTAGAGATGCATTTAAACATATATCGGGTTCTTGGGAGTGGAAGGGGTCTGTTAAACAGAGGCCCTATGCTTGATTTTCCCAATTCAACTCATTTACATGACAGTAGTTTGAACAAGTATGCTAATCCAACTCACTAACATAAAACTCTGGCTCTTCCTTGCCAGACTTACTCACATGACAGTTCACGCACAGAGTACCGATTATACACAACTTAAGACTCTCTCTGTAACCGAATCATAAGGTACCATACACAGTCTCACAGTAATACCCTCAGCGAAACAATAATTCAACTCTTAACTTACTATGAATATTACCCTAACCCCAATCTGTATCGAACAGGTATCGATAAACAAACAAGACAGAGACCAGAACACAATACTCAGAATTACTCAAACGCACACCACAACAACATTACAGATCAATCACCCAGACAGACAGTCTGGTGATCCAACTGATCGTAACCGAAAGTGTCTATTTCATTGATTTATATAAATGATACAACATCAATCAAGGTTGCAACATCTACGCAATGACCTTTCGGTTCGTTAAGAGTCAGATTTTACAATTGCCAATCCGGCGGCTTGCACCTAGCACGCACGGTGGACTTGAAACCGCAGGTTTACAAAAAATCTTACGGCTCGTCAACTATACCTTCTAAATACATAGATCTTGCTAGTCTAAAAGTCCAGGCAATTTTCTTCTTCAATGATTCTATCATGTGCTTCAAAATGTCTGGTTCTACAAGCTGGGCATCTGTGTGTACTGAACTTAAAGAAATAACCTGAGTCATCAAAACTTCTGCTTGTGTCTGCAAAAAAGCTTCTTGTAAATAAAACTCATTCGACAGAGCCGCATCCCTACTGACTTTCATATCAGCAATTTGCTTATCAACCTTGGAGAGTCTTTCTTTCTGTGTATCCAGTTGATACTCCCTTCTTTCCAACTTCTGATTCTGAAACTAGATTGTCTTGTAGTAAGCATCATGCTCTCTTCTGATCCCTGTTATCTCTTTCTGTAATTGAGCTTCCATGGTTAATTTGCGTTTAAGAATATTGTTTATGTCAGATAAATCAATCTTGATTCTCTGTAGTTCTTCAGAAGTGCCCTTCGCCAGGTTCGCCATCTCTTGTCCGTGTTGTACCATTTCGTCAAGTTGTGTGTGGTTTCTTCTAATAGATTCCCTAAAGCTACACGTGCATCTTCTTTATCTTGGGCTAATTGTTTTAAATGCATAATTTTGGCATCCGCAACACTTAATAACTCTTCTTTTTCTCGGACTGCTGCCAGTGCCGCATCTCGTTGACTGGTAACTGCTACGTGTTCGGCAATTCTGGCCTGTAACTCCTTAATTTGTTCATGTAAGGCTTGATTTTCTACTTAGCTACTATTAATTCTTCCTGGAGAGGACTAATGTCTGCCTCTAGCACATCGACCTTTTGCTGGAAATCATCTCTGATAGTATCAGTGACTTCTTTCATCTGTACTGGTAATTGTTGCGATAGATGGATCAACATCTGTCCCATAGTTGCAAGCTCAGAAAATACAGGGAGTGAAGGAAGCGAAAGATGAGGGCGTGGTTGAGATGAAGAGGCTATGAGGAGCTGATGGAAATTGGGTGGAGAATAATTCAGTGACGAGGATGAAGAAGCGGTAGGTTCCTCAGTGACAATGGGTGGAACAGGTGGAGAAGTTAGAAGAACAGAGTTAGTTTCAACTACCTGTTCGGTGGTTTGTTGCGTAGTGTCCTCACGGTTGGCAATTGCAGAATCCACGATTGTAATTAATTCTTCAACAATTTCTTTAATGATTGGTTGCGCATCTTTCTGCTTGTCCTGTTCAGATTGTTGTTTAGATTCTTCTTTAGACGAGCTAGCTTCACAATCAGCAGTATCATCATGCTCTTGTTGCTGCTTTGGAGATGACTGCGCTGATGAATCATTATTCATTGATGTTGCGGTGTCATGGAAAGTCTCATCTTCATGCTCTTCCTCTTCATTGTTATCTGCTTTATCACCTGCGGCTGAACCGTGTACTTCACTGTCAGATGAACTTATTCTGATTCTTTTGCGACAGAGGAGGTGGAAAATTTCTTCGTCATCATCTTCCAGTAGCTGCACAGATTCTTCATGGTGTAATACTGGACCTCTGGGTGGTGGTTGTGCTGCTTGTATTGCCAAAAACAGGAAACTTAAGATATGGGGGAGACGGGAACGCGGCATATCACCCTTGTTTACTTGTTTACTTGTTTAATTATCGCAACGCATTCTCTGTGAATGCGACGGAAATAATATGTGGCAAAGTTTACAGGCTCTCGAGCAGCTAGATCTATCGCGGAGTAAAATGGTCGAGATATTCCATATGTACGCTTTTGCAGGTTCAAGATGGCAACTAAAAATTGTAGAGCCGTGCGTTCAGGCTCAGGACGACAAAGGATTGCATATTCATTAGAAGAATGTCTGGGAAACAACTAATTCATTGTGGCGATGGGAAGACTAGGGCCATTTTCTTGACCTCTCGGAGAGAGTCGGAATGCATCAGCAAAGGTCTGTATAGTTATTACGGTACGAGATGGTAAGGAGGTGATTGGCAAACTCTGCTCTATAGCAGGTGTGGCAGCGATGGCGGCGATGATTTGGGTGTAGAATGGTGACAATCCACTGAATGCCAAGGGAGTTCAGCAAAATTGGCCAACCCACGAATTCGCAAGAACTCACCTACATCTGCGGGGAGTCCATCACGGAATGCAGCAAAGTTTGCTAACGCTTCCATGTTGCGCACACACAAGCACAGGAACACGATTGCACAGGGTATACAGAGAGCACAAACACACAAAGCACGCAGACACAATAGCGATTAACATCGAAACAAAAAAGGTTAAGTAGATACTTGGCAGCGGGAAGCAATTGAAATTTGTTAATGATCGCGCGATGTTGAAATGATGATCTCGTAACTTCGGTGTGCATGCATGAGTAGAACAATAATGCAGGGCAGCTGTTGATCAAAATTAGGTATAAAACGAGGATATTTACAGACTTATTTTATTAATGATGCAAAACTAAAAAGGAAAAGAAAAGAAAAAAAAAAGAAAAATATGCGGGCAACCACAAGACACTTCAGTGCGAATCAGGTGCTTGATGATACGGCCGCAACTTTGAACCATTTATCACCTTCCGAAGAGGAATTCTGGTCAAAGTAGTCAACCAAAAAGTTGCTGGGCCCACTTGTTCAGTAATCCGGTAAGGACCAAACCAGCGTAACTTGAATTTTCCAGCAGATCGATTTGATTTTGAACTATAAAACAGCACAAGTTGCCCTACCGTAAAAACTGGAGTTTTTAGATACCGATCATGTGTACGATCTTGCCGCAACTGCACTTCTTGAAGAGTCAGAAAACCTTCCCAACGATGCTGATCTAGTTCTCTGAGTGTGTCCAACCGAAAAGGCAAAGAATTTTCAGGTAACAATTTCTAAGAGATGGCCACACGTAAGCTTGGTACTACAAGTTCCATTGGTGCAATTGCCTCCATTCCATATGCAAGTTTGAAAGGAGTCAGTCCGGTGGCAACTTTGTAAGTAGTCCGGTATGCCCATAATACTGCAGGTATTAATTGATCCCATCTTTTTGGTGATTCCAGAATCAGTTTTCGAAGCATATTCAGCAAGGTCTTGTTTGTACTTTCATCCAAGCCATTAGCACGAGGATAATAAGGAGAACTAAATTTATGCAGAATCTGCAAAGAGTGTGTGAGCACTTTCATTAAATTGTTAACAAATGTGTGCCTTGATCAGTCACAAGTTCTAGAGGTAACCCAAATCGTGGAAATACGTCTGTCATTAAACATTTTGCTACCAAAATAGCTGTACCGGACCGTAAAGCCCAAGCTTCTGCCCATCTTGTAGCATAATCGGTGCTTGTCAGAATATATCTGTTGTTGCTAAGGATTGCTAGAGGTGTGATTGGTACAATAAAGTCAAGACCCCATTTTTGAAAAGGCTCCAATGGTAATACAGGTTGGAGAGGAAAAAAATGTCGTTGTAAAGGTTGTCCAGACTGCTGACAATTGGCACACTGTTTGACAAACTGAGATACATCTATGTACATGGGAGGCCACCAAAGCCCACTTTGCAAAATTTTCTGGTGCATTAAATGTGCTACAAAATGTCCACCGGAAGGTGATAACTGAGTTAACTTCATGTGGAGGAATACAACGAAGTAAGACTCCAGTGTGATCCATATAATACAATTCTCCAGCAATCAACCAAAATCGGCGACTGTAAACTGCAATTTTCCTACGCATTGTAGGAGAAGTCTTAGCAGGAAGATATCCATCAGTAAGAAAGGCTAATAACTGATCATAGTAAGTAGATGTCACAGGAGGTTCTACAGATTCATCAGTAGTTGGGTCAGTAACATAAATTGTAGGTGTGGTGTCATCAACACCGATCGGAGCTTCACCGAAATCCAACCGAGAAAGGAAATCTACTAATGCATGTGCAGTTCAAGGTCGATGGATTACTTCGTAATCAAACGCTTGTAATAATAGAACCCAACGCGCTAAACGACCACCTAAATGCTGCTGTCAAACCAGATATACTAGCGTAGCATGATGTACGTGAAAGACGAATTTTCGGCCTAACAAATAATGCCGAAATTTTTTTACAGAATATACTAAACCAAGGCATTCTCTTTCAGTTACTGAATAATTCTTTTCTGCAGGAGGAAGTCTTCTACTTGCATAATAAACAGGCCGAAACCACTTATCATTTTGTTGCATTAAGACACTCCCAATGGCGATATCTGATGCGTCAACAAAAACATGAAATGGACGTTCCCAATCCGGAGGTTGTAGAATTGGAACCTACGTTAATATGCCTTTTAGATGATCAAATGCTGTTTGACATTCCTGAGTCCAAACAAATTGTCGAGGAGTACTGGTTATTAATCTATTGAGGGGTATTGCCAAATGAGCAAGCCACCGTAAATGTCGACCATGCCACCTGACTTGACCCATGAATCTCATGACTTCTTTCGGTGTAGTAGGTACAAGTGCTTCTAACACAACTGCAATTTTATCTGGATCAACCTGTATGCCTTGTGCAGACACAATATGGCCAAGCAACTTACCACATAAACCGCAAACACAGACTTGTTTGGGTTCAGGCAGAGTCTGTATTCACGACACTTCTCAAAGCAACACCGTAAATGATACAGGTGTGCTACCATCTTACCAAATAAAGAGAAATCATCTAGATATACTTGCATGAAAGAAGTAAGATAGGGGGAGAAGATTTCCTGCATACATCGTTGAAAAGTACTAGGAGCATTTCTTAATCCAAACCACATAACTGTACAAGCAAAAACACCCCAATTGGTAATGAACGCTGTTTTTGGTATATCTTCCTCAGCCATTCTGACCTGATTATACCCACTATATCCATATCCATCCAGAAATGAATACATTTCATTCCCAGCCACTCTATCCAGCATTGTATCAAGAAATGGAAGAGGAAATGGATCTGGCACCGTAGCTGCATTCAGTTTTCGGTAATCCACACATATGCGTAGCTGCTTATTCTTCTTAGGGATGATAACAATGGGTGATATCCACTCAGCATGTTCTATTACAACAATGAATCCAACTTTTAATAACCTATCAAGCTCTGCCTTTACCTGTGCTACGTAGTTAGGATTCATCTGGTAGCTGGGTTGTTTAATTGGTTTTGCTTCCGGTTTAAGTACAACTCAATGCTGATATATGCGAGGGTCCAGACCCTTCATGTCATGGTAATCCCATGCAAAAACATCAGCGAACTCACGAAGTAGCTGGATCAGATCTGCTTGAAATACTTGAGACAATCCTTCCTTTATTTTGACAGGTCGTGGATTAACTTCATCCCCTAAATTATATGTGATCAACTGATCTTCTAGAACATAAAATTGACGAGGTTTTTCTGAATCATCGATTGATTGTAAAAGTTACTGTATAGCAGTTTCATCCTTAGCAGCAGTATTTTCTGTTTCTACTTCTTCGGTCACAGGCATCACCGTACAAACTGCCGGATTCTAGTGATCTACAACAACTTGTAAATCAAGAGTCCCTAAGGAAATTAAATCTATGTTATTCTTAAAAAATTCTTCTTCTTCATCATCGGATAAACCATCTAACATATGAACTGGTTCTACCACATAAGGTCTAGCATGGAGTTCACAGGGCTGAATAGCATCTAATTTTACAACATATTTTCGGTTATGGTCTTTGAAAGTGAGTTCCTGTGCCGACCAATCCTGTATAACCTTAGCTTCTTTTAGCCAAGGACGGCCGAAAAGAAGGTTATAATCAAGACTAGACTCCGGTACTTCTAGAACTACGAAAGTCATCTTAAAAGTGGTTCCCTGCAAAGTGATTGGCACATTCCGTACGAGTCCTACTGGATGGACTCTGGATTGGTCGGCCATTCTAACAAAAAACTACACAAGTTCAATTTCGGTCCATCCTAACTTTTTACAAAGTGTTGCAGTAGCTATGTTTACACCGGACCCACCATCAATTAATACTTGAGTAATTTTATGATTTTTTTACCATACCGTAATTAAAGGAACCGAGTGATCCACCGTAGAGTGAGTTTTTGGTTGTACTGTCGCTGTTGCTGGAATGCAAGAAGATGCAGAACTGAACTGCTGCTCGAATTGTTGCCGGACACCTGGTACTAATGCCAGTAACTGTCCAAGAGGAAAAGTAATGGATGCTTTAGATAAAATTTCCCATGCCTGATTTACTTGCCTTGTACTTTTTACTGATTCTGAAGACGATGCATCGGTTACTAGGATTGACTGTTGCTCCTGCACGATTTCCTTTGGCAACAGAATTTGTGTCATCGAAATTGGATCTGGGAACACTGGAGGTTCTCTGGTGGTCCACTGACTAGCTCTGTCATACATTCTTTGTTGCTCACGAACACCTCGTTCAAATACTTCAGATGCTGGTTGCAACGGCTTACTGGATCGGGTCTGAACTACTGCGGCTTGTGTTTCTATTGGTGTGATATGAACCCTATTTGTCATTGGGTTCTGACGCTCTTTTTTCCTCTGATCATATTCAGCTGCATCTTTACAAAATCTTCTAATGTGACCAAACTCACCGCAAAAATGACAGCGAGGTGGTGGCAAGGCATTACCTTCTTGTGATGATCCTCTCTGCCAATGATTTCCATTATAGTTGGTATTCCTGTGTCCTCTAAAATTTATGTATCCTTTCTGCTGATTATTTCTCCTCTGAGGTGGTACATAGTGGGTGGCAGGCTGTCCTGGTTCTTGTATAATTGCATTTACTGTTGCTGTTCCCTGCACTTTGGCGTTATAGGCACAGTTTTTGGTGGAATGTCCGGTTGTATTGCAGACAGCACAATACATCTGATTGAGTGCACAAGTGGCACTGGTATGTCCTGGATTCTTGCATGTGCTGCAGTACATTTGTCTAGCCAGATCTTCTGCAACATTTTTACTAGATTTTAACCACTCCAAATCTTCGGTAAAACCTCCAACCTTATTCTCGAGCTTCAGGGCCATTGCAATAACCGCATCTAGCATCATAGCTTCCACACAACGAATGATCATAATCTTTCAGAGCTGCGGAGTCAAACCATTAATAAACCACTGCATGATGACATCATCCGACAGGTTTGCATGAGCCGGCGGTAGTTGTCTCAAATGAGTTCTGAATAGGGTGGCATATTCCTGCACTGTTTGATTCAGCTTCTGTCTGTTGTTTTGCAGGTAATCAAAAATTTCGGCAAGGTTCTTTAGCCGGAATCTCTGCAAAAATGCATCTCTTACTGCTTCATAGGTACCGAAATGGTTGATATCATATTTGATAAGCCATCTAGCGGCTTCATTAACTAGTGTTGACTGGAATACTATGGCTTTGTACGCCCGATCGGGTGGATGATTAAGTACTGCATAACTAATTTCAAAAGTTCGTACATGAGCATCAGGATCATCACCTGGAAATCCACCGAATTTTGTGTAGGTAACTCCTATCGGAACCGGAC
This sequence comes from Ceratopteris richardii, assembly GCA_020310875.1. NCBI lineage: Eukaryota > Viridiplantae > Streptophyta > Polypodiopsida > Polypodiales > Pteridaceae > Ceratopteris > Ceratopteris richardii. The sequence continues at coordinate 10,888,202 of CM035406.1, forward strand.
GAGGTGGAAGTAGATGTTGTTGTTGCTGCTGTTGCTGTTGTTATTGTTGTTGTTGTTGTTGTCCAATCATGGTGCTTGCTGTCGTATTGTTACTGTCTCCTGAGTTTCGAGGTTGAATTTGCTGACCATCAAAATCTATATCGTCAGCCTGTGCACTCTTCGGCTTGATAATATTGTTCAGTCTCTTTCGGATTTCAGCTTCAAATAAGCTACCTTCCTCCTTGATCTCAAATGTAGGGAAGCTTACTCTAAATAGTGGTGACCGGAATGAACATTCACCAAGAAATGGTAAACCGTCACCGGGAGACGGTGAACTCTTTGTAACTAGGACCGAAATATCACCGGAATTTGTCAAAATTTCACCAAAACAAGGTACTTTTTCACCTTCACTAATTTCTTTGGCCAACACGCTTTTATCCTCAGACAAATTCGAATCTTGTCCAGATCGTGTTAAGCTAACTACATACTGCGTCCTGGTAGACTCTAGAGTTACTATATCTTCGACAGACTGTGTCGAAATTGCACCGAAATCTACCGAAATTGCAGTACATTCCACTGGAATGTTACTGGACTCACTACTATCGTTCTTCGCTATTTGACAACTGGGTTAAACTTATCTACGCTTCTAGCTCCTGGGGGCGTCCTTAGCAAATTAGGTATCACCCAATACTGTTCGGTTCTCCTATACTTCGGGTACGTTTCACCGGAACGAGTAACCGGCATATATCACGTTTGCAATACTTTGTGTACTACTCGTCGATTCACAATCTATGAGCACTTTCTCACAATCAATTTACAACGCTCTGGTGCCACTTTCCGATAATCGCTTTGCAATAATTTGGTGCCCCTTTCCCACAGCTATATTGCAATACTTTGGTGCCACTTTTCCCACAGACGGCACTAGTGTTAAACGCGGGTCTTGCCGTCAGAGACGAGTTTAAACATATATCGGGTTCTTGGGAGTGGAAGGGGTCTATTAAACAGAGGCCCTATGCTTGATTTTCCCAATTCAACTCATTTACATGACAGTAGTTCGAACAAGTATGCTAATCCAACTCACTAACAGAAAACTCTGGCTCTTCCTTGCCAGACTTACTCACATGACACTTCACGCACAGAGTACCGATTATACACAGCTTAAGACTCTCTCAGTAACCAAATCATAAGGTAAACATTACCGTACACAGACTCACAGTAATACCCTCAACGAAACAATAATTCAACTCTTAACTTAGTATGAATATTACCCTAACCCCAATCTGTACCGAACAGGTATCGATAAACAAACAAGACAGAGATCAGAACAGAATACTCAGAATTACTCAAACGCACACCACAGCAACGTTACAGATCAATCACCCAGACAGACAGTCTGGTGATCCAATTGATCGTCACCGAAAGTGTCTATTTCATTGATTTATATAAATGTTACAACATCAATCAAGGTTGCAACATCTACGCAATGACCTTTTGGTTCGTTAAGAGTCAGATTTTACAATTGCCAATCCGACGGCTTACAGACATGATGTTCAAGGCCTACCAGGCTCGTCTTCAAGAAGGGCCAACAGTTGCAAACCTGGACAAAAGTTACCCTAGAGCAGATTTAGAGATTGAACGGACAAAAATGTGCATGCGTAGAGCTAGCTCAGGCTATGCTCGAGACCAGTCAATCGTTCAATCAGACAAACTCTATCAAACCGGATTTGCATTTCTAGGGCTTACTAGAAAGATTAGAGCAATTGGTAAACAAGCCGAAAGTTTCTTTACCTCTACAGGCTCAACCCGTTGTTGAAAGAGAAAGCTCACTGTCAAGGAAAGCTTATGTTCCTGATTCTGTGGATGAGGGAGCACCTCTTTCAATTCAGCAATATTCTCAAGAGTTCTTGCGAGAAATACAAGGGAAGAAATGGGCCAAGGAGAAGGGTAATCCCCCTCCTATTCCTAAAATTGATGACCTTCATGATCAATTTCCCCAAGACATTCCATCTATCTATGGAGACCAAGCAGAGCAACAAGAAGATGAAAGACTAAATTTTGAATCTAATTCTTTACAAGAGTTGCCACAATTCACAGACCCATGGGAATCTGAATCCCTTCATATCAGAGCTCCCACAATACTCGTAAGAAACAAAGACTCAGTGGTTCCAAGAAACACTCACGTCGTGAAGAACACTAAGGTTCAGTGTCATCTCACTGTAGAAGAGCTGCTCAAAGCAAAACCTGAGCTATGGAATCATGTGAAGGATCAGGTTCCAAAAATTGATTCCCATATACCAAAAGCACACTCTAAGAAAAAGGTTCCAAAGATACCGCTCGATAAAATAGGAGACATGAGCGAAGGTGAAGAAGGTAATACTTATCTTCCAATCACCTACCAAGGTTACACAACCAAAGCAATCATAGATTCAAGTGCTGGTGTTGCTATTCCTTGTGGAAGCGATGGGGCAAGCCCACATTAAGACGAACTAGAATGAAGCTTCAAATGGCAGATGGTCATTTTAAAAGACCTCTAGGATTGCTCGAAGGGATAACTCTAACCACTTGTGGTGTAGATTTTGAACACACCTTTGCTATATGTGACTTTGAAAAAAATAATTTCTATGAGATGATCCTAGGAAGACCCTTCCTATGACAATTGCAAATAGTAGAGGATTGGGGAACCAACTCCTTGTACTTATAACACTTAGGGGTCACCACCAAGGTCAATTTGAAGGATTACACCTTCAGAGATATACCACCCCTACAGGGGAATCCTATCCACAAAGCAAAAGAAGATTCCATCTCTGTGCATTCTGGAAATTCACCTGATCCATCATGGCTGCATGAAGATACTCACTTGTGGATGTGCAAGGTCGCAGAGGAAGAGGAAAAGTGGCTAAAAGCAGAGAAGAAGGAACTCCCCCAAGAGATAGACCACTTAAAGAGCCAGCCTATACACCGATGATATTTCCAGATGAGGAATTTGAGCCTCATGGTTGGGCACAAACCTTAGCTACCATGGACATTGTAGTCAATGAAGAAAAATGGACACCTCATTGTGATGAGGAGGGTTATGACATTTCAGGGTTCATGTGTCAGCCCTTGTTGGAAGAATGTGACCCTAGTGATGTCATAGGAGAAGAAGAAAACGACCATGATCTAGAGTCCATTGTAATGGATAGTTGCTTTAATTCAGAAAAGCACTATCTAGAAGATGTAGGAGTATTTAACCAATAAGAAGAAGAACCTCTCACAAGCATTAAAACGGTAAATTCAAAGGATGGAAGTGAAGGTAGTAAAAAGAAAAAGAAAAGAAAAGCAGTGAAATAAGAAGAGGAGGAATCATTGTTTGAAGTACCAGAAAACTCCAAGAAATATGAAGTAGAAGATGGAAAAATTTTGGTACGAATGCCGAGGAGAGAGGCCATTGTAGGAGAAGCATATGACAATAAAGAAAAGACCAAAAGATTTTAGTGACCATTGAAAAGAACAAAGAGAGATGCACATACATAGGAGATGACCTAACTGCAAAAAAAGAAGCAGAGATTGTAGCTCTGTTAAGGGAATATAGGGACATGCTTGCATGGCACTATAGAGACTTGAAGGGAGTAGATCCGAAAATTTTCTCTCATACTATCCCCATGATTGCTGATGCCAAGCCCACCAAAAAAAAGCCCTACACATATAGTGACACTTATGCAGCTAAAATCAAAGAAGAAATTGGCAGGCTGATTGAAGATGGATTTATCTATGAGATTGAGCATACTGAATGGGTGTCCCCCATTGTTGTGGTGCCCAAGAAGAGTGGAAAATTGCGAGTGTGTATTAGCCTTAAAAAAGTTAATGCCGCTACGATTAGAGATAGTTATCCACTTCCAATCACTAAACATTTATTGGAGTGTGTTGCATGCAAGGAAGTGTATACATTCCTTAATGGATTTTCAGGCTACAACCAAGTAGTCGTTGCCCCAGAAGATCAACACAAAACAGCTTTTGCCACAGAGTGGGGAATCTTTGCATTTTTTGTGATGCCATTTGGGCTCACCAATGCACCTGCAACATTCCAACGGCTCATGTGTCATGTATTCAAAGAGTTCTTGCGAAAGAGCCTAGAAGTATATGTGGATGATTTATGTGCTCATTCCCAAGAGCGAAGATACCACATCCCTGAGGTCAGATAGATTTTCAACAAGTGTAGAGAATATTGGGTGTGTCTGAACCCTGAGAAGTGTGTGTTCATGGTACGACAAGGTAAAATCTTAGGTCATATTGTTTCTAAAAATGGAATATCAATAGATGAGGAAAAGGTAAGGGCCATAGTAGAGTTGTCGGGGCCAAGGAATGTTAAAGAGGTACAAGCCTTTATGGGCCATTGTGGATATTACGGTAGATTTATCCACATGTATGTGATCATAGCTAAACCTCTTTATGCCTTGTTGACGAATTTTGAGTGGAACGATGAATGTGAAAAATCCTTCAATGAGCTAAAAAGACGTTTGTGCTCAGCACCAATACTGACCACTCCCGATTGGAATAAACCATTCCATCTCCACGTGGATGCATCCAATCATGCAATAGAATGTGTGCTAGCACAACCCACAGGTGAAGGAAATTTAGATTTGCCCATAGCATATGCTAGCAGGCAATTGAAAGCTGCTGAACGAAACTATACCACCATTGAGCGAGAAGGTTTGGGCATGGTATATGCCGTGAAGAAGTTTAGACACTATCTATTGGCCAATAAGTTCAAGTTTTTCACTGATCATCAAGCTTTACTATATTTGGTCAATAAACCTTGCAATACAGGTCGCTTAGTAAGATGGTTCCTCTTACTAATGGAATACGACATTGAAGTTGTTGTCAGGAAGGGTAGGACCCACCTTAGGGCAGATCATCTTTCTTGAATCACTTCAGGAGAGTCACCGCAAGGAGTGTCTGATGAATTGCCCGATGCTTATCTATTAAATTTAGAAGTTGTTCCTAAATGGGCAAATAAGTTGGTACCTATCCTAACCTTCGGATCTGCAAACAAGAATGTGAAAACAAACAAAGAGGAAATTGTAAAATCCCAAAAATATCAAATATTGGCAGGAAGCATGTACAAAAAAGGTACAGAGGGTTTAAGGAATGCTAGGAAATCACTACTCTAAACAAAGAGCACTACAAAATCTAAAACATTTAGGAGTGTATTAGCCTAGTATGGACAAAGAAATACATGAGTGGATTAAGAATTGTCCAATGTGTCAGACGAGACCCCTAGTGGAGCATGTGACTCTTTATCACGTATCATAAATTCCAGATTGGAGTGCTCCTCTAGTAGAAGTTATGAAACCAGGAACACTACCGAACGAGGCTAGTCTAGCAAGAAGACGAAGCATGGAGCAAGAGGCTTAGAACTATGCCTTAGTTGGAGAAAACCTATACCGAAGAGGAAAAGATTGTTACCTAAGACTGTTTGTTCATGAATCAGATTATTTGAAAGTCTTAGAAACTGCACACAGCAGTGCTGGAGGTGGACACTTTGGGCCTGGCCGAGTAATTAAGACCATTCTCTTCTTAGGACTTTGGTGGCCCACTCTTCATATGGATGCACATATCTATGTGAAGAAATGCAACACATGCCAATGTGCTCAATATCCGATAAGAAAAGACGAGATGTCTTTGAGACCGATGATGGGAGGACGTGCATTTTCAAAGTGGGGTATAGACTTTGTAGGTGGCATTAACTGCCCAACAAGAAACTCCCATGCCGAATACATTATTGTAGCCACTGATTACCTTACAAAGTGGGTAGAAGTAAAAGCCACAACAAAGAATGATGCTCAAATGACGGCAAAGTTCTTATTTGAGAACGTGTTCACTAGATATGGGTTACCAATAGAGTTACTAAGTGATAGAGGTACGCACTTCTTGAACGAAGTTATTGAAAACCTTCTCCAAGAATTCTTAGTAATACATAAGAACTCTGCCCCCTATCATCCACAAGCAAATGGACAAGCCGAGAGCACGAATAAGATCCTATGTAACATATTGACAAAACTCGTAAATAATAAATGTTCTGATTGGGACAAACAGCTTCATCATGTTGTTTGGGCGTATCGAGTTGACTACAAAACGGTACTCAATGCTACCCCATTTCAGATGGTCTTTGGACAAAATGTTGTGCTACCATTGGACTTCCTAATCCCAGCATTAAAAGTAGCACAAGAGCACAAGTGGAATGGACATGAGTTGTCCTCCAGGATCTTTGATCTAGAACGCTTAGGTGAGATAAGGCGACGAGCAGCAGCAGGAATCTCCACTGGTGGTGCGGTTCAATTGGCCACTCTAGAAGGTGACATCTTGCCAAACTATATTAGTGGATGTCGAGTCAAGCTATATCAAGAACCCCTTACAGAGGATATGCTAATGAGACTCAACACTACTAAGAAGCAAAAAGAAGAAGAGTTGAGGGTTAGAGAAGAAGCGCAAGTCGAGGCAAGAGAGCGCATCAGGAGAAGTAAGTTAAGGCGACTAGGCCTAGATGTCAACCCGAAAGCCCCAAAATATCACATGGACACGTGCCAAAAATCCGGCATACGTACTTGTCGAATAATTGACCGACACCCCTTTGTGAATATAGAGGTAGGACAAGGAAAGAGTGTAAGGACTGTGAGAGCATTGGCAACTAGTGCAGTTAGAATTTCATACTACCAAGACCTCCAATTGAACATCAAGCCCATAGAAGCCTATCTCATAGGTTTTGGAGGTGTGGGAACCCCTTTTTTGGGCGAGGTGGAACTTCCCATCTACCTTCAAGATGTTCCAATGAAAGTCAAAATGCTAGTGTGTCATGATGAGGACCTTACAGAGCCACTTGTCTTGGGTCAAGAATGGATTTATGACCATGCATTCAACTTGAACCTACGAAGTCAACTTCTTCAAGTTTGGGTACAAGAACAATGCATTACATTAGAATTAGAGAATTGCATGCTCACCAATCCAAATGTCACACATTCTCTTAATTCTTCTAGGACTCATGTTAGGCAAAAGATGTTGTATGTGTCAAAAGCTCTATGTCCCAGAAGAACTCAATCATGGAAGAACAGGATCAAAGACAAGCACACTCCTCTTGTACAAGGACTAATGTCATCACCACAACTCAACCAAAAAGACAAGCAAAATAGCACAAGAAAACCGCTATATCAAATAGACAAAGCGATTTCAAGAAGAAAGTAGTTCTAGGCAGGAAGTAGATCTGGGTACGAAAAGGAGAGCAACCATCTACCTTGCAAACACAATTCCCACCTAGGCAAGCCAACCATGTGAAGACAAGAACCAAGCCACCATGACCAGCTCAACGAGAAGGTCTCCGACAAATTTGGGTGCCTAAGAAATTAGTTGCAGTACAACAAGGACAACCACATATGTGGGTACCCAAGACACTCTTACACACACAAAGACCCATGCTCTCCACCATGCAAACGGTCTCAACAAAGAAGCCAAGGAGAGAAAAAGGTAAGAACCGTGCAAAGAGACCAAAAGAAGCTAAGCTCACCTCTTTGGCAAATATTAGCAGGCAATCATCAAGGATATGGGTTTGGAAGCCAAAAGAACCAGTAACTTCCACCGAACCAAAGAGCCAACCACGTTGGACACCAAGTTTCTGCAACCATCCGAAGAGGAAGAGGCCAAAGGTGATCTCTATAAGGCCAACTACTATGCTAAAATGGATTCCTATAGGGAGGATTACATCATTTCAAGATACAATCGCCACCTCCTAACAAAGATTGCATCAAGTCTCCAAGTAACATCAAAAGCCTCAACCAACACCAACCATGTGCCTTTGGCATAACCCTGTCTTTTTCACCATTCACGCCATGCATTTCCAAAGTATGCATTAATGTAGGGCCACCTTACATGGCCGTGCATAGACACGATTGAGAAATCCTAGGCACATGTGACACACTTGACATATGTAAAATATTTCATTGATGCTAACATCTTTCATCTTGCTTTGTGACATTGTTCCAAAAAAAAAAGAGAGAACAACAAGAGAAAGGACAGGACTGTGTGCCTGAAGCATCTTCGATGTGAACCATCAACAAGGACATCCATCGACAAGAAAAACAAGCCAATGGTCAATCACCATGATGGAGGTACAACATGAAGAGATGAAGATCGACGGACCTTTCACCATGGTAAGAATTGTATGCTTCAATGACGCTATAACCATGATCGATTAGGAAACCTCTTCATCGGCATACCCTTGAGCACTGACCTCAAGACTCAACTTCTTGCACCATAATTCCTCCAATGCATTTCCCAAGTATGCACGCATAGGGCTACATTACAAGGCCGTGCACAAGGCACCTATTTTTTTCCAACCCATACACTAATGCACTTAACCATCAATCATTTTGGGTCACTAGTACTTGGCCTCATACTATGAAACTCATGATTACAAGATTCAAGGACATCCAGGGTACAACATTAGTACCTAGGAAGCAATTCACAATAGATAGCTCCTCAAGATCAACATCGACAACCTCTCTTGAGCAATTAACAACCTTTGAAAGCCAAGAAGTATACTCTCTAGCTCAAATCCAAGGAAGCAGTACATACATTGGGCACAACTCTCGAATAGGCTAGTAGTGGAAAATTGAATAACCTGACAACTGACTAGGCTACATTGGGAAGATGGACCGTGCCTATTGATACATGGACACTACCTCTCAACGTACTACATGGAACAAGCATTACAACAAGGGTCTGTCAGGGATGACAGACTCAAGAGGGGGGGGGGAGTGTTGAAGCTCAAGGTCAAGGATAAAGCATGGAAGTGCATCAAGGAAGTGGACACACAAGAAGAAGAAGCAAGTAGGGAGCTCCAAGAAGCACCTGCCAAATTTTTAGAAGAAATCCCTATAAAAATAGTGATTTTTATCACTAAAAACCATTGTAAATACCATTTTTCATTTTTACAACTCCATTTTGTTCAAGCCAAGGAGTCCTCGAGCTTGAGGAGCATTAGAACTATCATCCTACCAATTTTCATAATTTTTAGACTCCCTTTGAGCCTGTCTTGGAACCTTATTTTTAACTAGGCCAGACACTAGGTCTGGACAGGGCGAAAACCACTCAAAAAACTATGAAAAGGGCTGGAGAGCTCATTTTTGAGGTTAGCTTGTTGTAGATTTGAGCTTTGTAAGAGAGTTCTTTTGTAATCAAAGATCTTCTTTGCTCTTACCTTGTGTGTGTGTGTGTGTGTATGTGTGTGCATGCTTGTGTGCTTTCCCTCACGCACTTGTGCCATCACTTGCTCGCTGTCTTCATACCAATCGTCATGTCTCCACGGATTGACATTTATGAGGTGAATCTCCTCACATTGGTACTTCCCATTGTGCTAGAGTGACAACATTGCATCCTATCAAACGTGTGAGTAACTTCCCAACACATCTAGTATTTATAAAAGAGCACCCCGTGCACATCTAAATTGGTAGAACGTCTTGTAGAATAGAAATAACAAGCCCCTCAAGCATGAGGGCCACCATCAACCTTTGTTTCATCTTGTAACACTCAGGGTCAAGTCATGGTGAGCACTTAAAATGAAGACATAAATCACATGCTAGAGGATATCAAAGATGAGCCCAACACATCCAAGATCATCAAAAGTATTCAACTTTTTCAATGCCTCTTGATGATACCCTCAAATTTGGGCAATTATGTGGTCATCCAAGCTGAGCCCATCAAGAAGTATTATGCACACATTATCCATTCAGATATTTTCAATAGATATGAGTGACACGCAACAACCAAAAGGAACATTTGCTTTAGCCAAATGATAAGAACAAAAACAATTTCCCATTTTAGCACTTTGAGCATTCCAATGTGTCCCCCTAAATTCAAGTGTTGCAAACTCCCCCAAATCTGGGAAGCATTCTACACGTGTCAGGCTCAAGTTGAAGCCTTCTTGGTAGGATAGCACCCCTCAGAATAAGCTCTATACAAATAAAGATAGTTGTAGATAGCAAAAGTCCTACAAGATGTAATTCCACAAAAAAAACTATTATAGTAGAAGCAATCATAGTGAATTTATCACATGATATCCCTGAATGTAAGTGCATATTTGTATTGATGCAAACACAAATGAAAAGGTGTTCCATTTCTTTTAGAGGATGAAGACATAAACATGAAGCTTTGTGGGCACATTTTCTTTTCCAAAAGTGAAGTGCAAGCAGTGTTCATAATTATGCAGAAGGAAACCTTCCAAGAACTGTACTTAAGGAAACTCCCAAACAGTATGGAATTAAGCAATCGTTAATTCGAGCATCAAAACTTCTCTAAATGCATCTCAAATCACAGAGCTCCAAATGATGAAAGTGCTACAAAAGGAAGATGCAAGCCTTATAAGTTTCTTACCTAGGTAGAAAGATTAGAACGTCCTCATAAAAAACAGCATAGCCATGCAAGATGCTTGTGCCACAATCTCCTAATAAAGAACATGTGCATATTAAGCTTATGGTCTTTTATGCCTAAAACTCAAGCTTGGAGTGGTATGAGAGGATTGAAGTCCCTACTGAGTGGTAAATAAACATGCACAAAGTTCCATATTCGTAGAAGTTTCGTTGCATATCAAGGACTCATACCAAATAGGAGTCTTCCTCTTATGGACACCTACAAACAAGAACTCCACCAAAACGTTTTGAGCTATTCCTTATCAAATAATGCTCGTAGTATCATTTGTTTAACATGAACAACCCTCCAATGATGGCTGGGAGAGGTTGGAGAGGGTGGAAGATGACCGTAATGAGAGCACCTCCATCTCCACAGATGAAAACACCGAAGCATTTACACAAGAAACACGATGATAACCAAAAAGCATGCTTTAGAAGTATTAGATACAAGAGCATCGATACCATACTAACAATGACTAATAGAGAACTATTCCCAGCTGCATTAATTATACAATGGAGTGGTTAAAGAAAGGATAAAACAACAATGATGGTAACCATCATGTCAATGGAAACATTGATCTTCCATAAGTTTTCCCTATTTGCACAGAAAAATTCTTTATCACAGAGTGTGCAAGTATCTACATCACCAAAACATAACCCTACACATGCAAATGAGGAAGTAGAATAGGTCTCTAAATTTGATGGTAAGCATTGAAGTGTAGTAACAAAGATGTCTAATCATAGCAAGGCCAAAAGTGGCGAGCATTGCTCAAGCATAGATCGACCATCCATCGTGCAAGGGAGCTTTACAAAACACAGCAAGTCCTTCGATTCAGATGACAAAAAGAGGAGCTAGTGTCCATGTCAGAAATGAGAGGGAAGCAAAGGCTTTGGCTCACCAATGCCCACCAAGATGATTTCCAAAAGCAGGGATTCAAGCAACTGCCTGCCAGAGCACCCAAGGCCCACTAGATGAGGTAGGGGAAATGGTTCGACAATGGAGTTGATGATAGCTCAAGCCCTTCCCATAGGAACCAAGCAACCAAAGTAGAGACACGTGAAGCAGGAGTTAAAGGGGAACCCGATAGAGTGCACATTCCCATAGAAGAGGGACGACAGGGGGGTAAGTTCTATGCAGATGTAGTTGTGTAGTAGAGACATAGCAATACACAAGCCCTAGACGAAGGAGAGAAATAATTGAGCTAGACAAGGTAGAAGGGAAAAATTAGAAATGCTCACCACAATACTGGTAGGGAACAGAGCTCCACACACCATATCCAAGTGTAGGTGGAAGCACAATGGGGAGAGCATACCATGCTCCACCATGAAAAGGGAGAGGGAAAGAAATGAATGGGGAGGGAGAGGATAACCTTCCCCCCCACCCATGTGTCTGTGAGCCAATGGGACCCTCATAGCTAGACTTCGTGTCAAGATCCATGAGTAGGTCCCCTTTATTTTTTCCTCCACCAACCTCCCTGTTGATGACATGATTGCTCCTACTTCATCTACATTTGTATCCACATGAGTGCATCCCCATTTTGTATCTAGGAGGCACTCCATTTCTAGTCTATTTCCATTTTATATTGTATTTCCTTTGTATTTGGGTACCTTGCCATGTGCTTCTACCAGTTGTATTCATTCTCCTTTCAGGAGACTTATCCCACATACGATGTACTTTTGAGAGCCCCTCCCAAATCTATATAAGGAGGGCCTCTCCCCTCATTTGTACTTGGTTAGAAGCTTGAGGAGCCTACTCCATGCTCTTGGCAAGCTCATTTCTAATCCACATGAGTTTACCCATGTCATGGTCTACTCATTTTGTGTCTCACACATTCTTTGTTTTGTGAGAGTACTTTACTTTTCATTTTGCTTCCGTGTGCGTACTCTCTACATGGTATCAGAGCGCTAGGTGGAGGTCTCGGTGGTGCATTTGGCGGTTGTTTTGGTGGTGTTGGTGCTTCATATTGGTGGCGTGCTTTCTCCTCATTGAGAGAGGCCTTTTGCCATCAATTTTTTGGGATTCACTCTGCCCAGTTACCCACCCTCCCACCCATTTTTCATCATTTTGTGCCCCCTTTACCCTCAATTTTTCCCACTCTCCTACCCTTGCTCTTGGATTTGTGGATGATCATCATAGTCAACCCAAATGATTTTAGCACATATGATGCATCTCATCTTTTAAAGTGTTTATAGATACTTTTGTGAAGTTTTTAGTTGTTCTCAGAGTAGCATCATTCTTTAATGGTCGGCGCATTCCCTCCATACAGATTGGAATTTCTGTATTGGTTGCACGATCTTCTTGAGCAAGCAGATACTTCTATGCCATGCATCACTTTCTCTGTCTACAACAATGTGTGTTCTCTGCATGTCATATGACTCTCACGTCATCCTCTCTTGAATAGAGAAAGGAGATGATTGATGAATGGCACCATAGGGGATTATTCATTTTTCTTTTCGTCGCTATTTTTTTATATTGACCATGTTACTTTGATTGCTGCTCATGAAGACCTTCTATGCCTCTTTAGTCATCTACTACATCTGTTGTGCCTTCTCGACAGAAAGAAAGTTGATATCTTCCATCAATCACCAGCTCTCTCTGCTCGGGGTGCTAGTTCTCTAACATAATAGTTGGGTCAAAACTTCTCAATACAGAGAGTGAGCGAAAGCATATATTTTGTAGCTAGACACCAACAGTGCTTCTCTAGGCCTGTTTAGGGCTTTACTCTCTTCGTTACTAAGAGCGAAGGCATTATCTTCGTATCTTGAGCTTGTATTCACTTCATATGCAGGTAGAGCTGGCAAGGTTTCTGTCGTTGACGTAACCTGTTGATGAAAGACTCTCGACCAAGAAGCAAGCCACGTTAGCTAGAGCTGCTTCATTTCGCTCCTCAAGCAAAGATCTACACTAGTCGAGCTCAGAGAGAGAGAGAGAGATAGCCCGATATGCCGCTTCGCGTAAGCAGGTAATGATCGAGCTTCTCAAGCCCTGTATGCCGACGTAACAACGAGACACCTCAGAACAAGAGGAAGCTAGTCCCCTAGTGCTCTGAACGCTATGCAGCCCTTGCGCAAAGCTCCTTCAGAAAAAGCATCTGGAGATACAACCATCAAAGATTCAACAATCCAGTAGCCTCTGAGCACTTGGTCAAGAGAAAGAGAGGGTCTGAGGGCAAACATCAGTAGAGAGAACTCCATCGCAAAGTCAAGTTTGGCGGTGATCATCTGACAAACCTCTGGATTCTTCTAATCGTAGCTATTTCCGTGGGGAGCGCAAGTCAAGTTTGGCGGTGATCATCAGACAAACCTCTGAATTCTTCAAGCCTTCTTCCTGAAAATGTTAGAGCGCTTTCTATTTTTGATAGAAGTCTGGTGGAATTTGACAAACAGCTGTTATTATTATTATTATTATTATTATTATTATTTTTTTTTTTTGAAGAAACAAGAAATTTAAAATTGATGCAAGAGAAAGTACAAGGCAGTGTTCCTTCCAATAGGAAGGAAACACTTACAATGTAAGTCTTTCAATATGCCACCTGATAAATGTGACCATATTATCCCTAGATACAGAATGAGCTTGAAGTAATTTGGACCGCCACATATTACAAGGATACCTTTTGAGCAAAGTATGCTGGTTACTATCACCTACAACATTTTTACTGGAGTTCCTGAGGCACCAATCTAAAAGTCTAATCATTCCCAAATTACAAGGGTAGAAATGATCTTTACAATGTTTATCAAAGATTTTACTATTCCTATCTTTCCATATAGCCCACAGGATGTGAGCTCTCAGCAACTGCCATATCACAATATCCATTCTATTAGCTTCTCCAAGAAGAAGAGCTCTGGAATTAGGGGGTTTATTTCCAGCAGTTTGACAATACAGATAGAACACCTTCCAGTATCTGGCAGAGTTTTTGCATTTGAAAAAAAGGTGATCCAAATCTTCAAGCTTGCCACAGAAATGACAGATCCCTGCATCAATTTTAAATTTCCTGGCCTTGCTGCCAGTCCATATTCCCCTGTGAAGAATCAGCCAAAGAAGGAAGGAGTGTTTAATGGTCAAAGGAAAGGCCCACACACATTGAAATCTGTATCTCCATTGATGAGTGGTCCAGGTTAGGGACCACTTCCTGTTAAGTCTTTGAAACAGCAGCTTGCTGCTGGTGCCATTCTTTTTGAAGTTGTTGAACATATCCTGAGAGACATCAGCAATATTGACAGGTTTCTCCCACATGTTATCATCCAACATTTCCATCAGCACTTTCTTTTTGTCTTGCAGGATCTGTTTACAGGCAACAGACAAGGAGTCATTGTTTAAAATTTGACTATCATCAATAAGATTACCATTGTTCATAAGATCCTTCCAACTGCTGAATCCCTTCCTTCTACATTTGTTCCACCTGATAGGTGAAGAGGTACTGTTTACTTTGTCATGCCAACCTATCCAAATAGAATCCTGCAATAAGAAGGAGAAGTTAAACTGAAACCAAACAGGAAGTTTGTACTCCCTTTTAATTGTCATCCAGGACTTCCAAAAATTACAGATAAGTATACTTCCTTTTGGAACGAAAATAGCAGGAGAAACAACTACATCCCAGATATCAAAATTAGTCCAACATTTATTATCTGCAATCCAAAACTTAGGTATATTCCTTTTGATGAGACAAGCCCAGAAATCATTAGAGGAGACAGCCATACAAATCCACTTAGCAGCCATCTGAGTAGCCATTTTGGAGGGACAAATTAAACCCAGACCACCATCAGACTTCCTCATGCAGCAGGTCTTCCAAGCCACCTTAGGGATCTTGTTATCCCCCCATAAAAATCTTCTAGCAAGAGCGATAGCATGAGACAGCTGATTCTTATTAGGATGCCAAGAAGACAAATAGTAAGTTAGGCAAGGAAGAATGTAATGCTTGAGAACAAAAGCTCTTTGAGCAATATTATTCTGAAAATCAATCCACTTAAAAATTTTTTCCCTAAATTTGTCCAGGACCTAGTTCCATCTTTGTTCTTGAGTAATTTCAAAACCCATAGGGATGCCCAACAACCTGAAAACAGTTCCTTTTTTTATGATATCACAACCTGCCAATTTAACACAATCAGGAATACAGCCATTAGAGGAATAAAAACCAGTCTTTGCATGATTAACCACAGAACCACTTGCCAAACAAAAAGTATTAAGACATTGAAGGAAGGCCTCAGCAGAAAGATCCTCAGCTTTCATAAAAAGGTTAGTATCATCAGCAAAAGTTTGAAGACACAAGGGGGAATGGGCTTGGGGGATTTCAATGCCCTTGATACAATTTTGATTAATAGAGTACTTAACAAGCCACCCAAGAGCATCAGCCGTGATAGCAAACAGCAGGGGAGCTAAAGGACAGCCCTGACGAACAGATCTACACAACCTGAAGGAAGTAGAAAGCTGACCATTCATAGCAACTTTAGAATGAGCATTACCAAATAAAATGCTGGTGTATTTAATAAAACTTTTGCCCAAACCAATGTCATGAAGGGATTGAAGAATAAAATCCCACTCTATCCTGTCATAAGCCTTGTCAAAATCAATTTTGAAAAAAAAAGTGTCAATATTCATCTCCTTGGTATACTCATAACCTTCCCACATGGAAATGATAGCATCAAGAATAAACCTACCTTTAATAAAACCTTTCTGCTCAGGAAGAATGATACTATCCATCAAAGGACTCAACCTTCTAGCAAGGGAGGAGGCAAAAATTTTATAAAGAGAAGTCAGACAGGAAATAGGTCTCCAGTTGTTAAGATCTTCTTTAGAACCTCTTTTATGAATCAGCTTAATAACACCAGTATTAATGAAGGCAGAAAGAGTTCCTCTCCTCATGGCTTCTTGCCAGATCCAAAGAATAATGGGCACCAAAATTTCTTTGAACTCTTGAAAAAATTCATTGGGAATACCATCATGACCAGGAGACTTACCAGGCCTCAATTTACTAATGGTTTCTCTAACCTCACCAGCAGAGAGGGGGAGATCAAGGAGGGAGACCAAGCCAGGAGGAACCATTTTCTTCCTTCTCTGGGCAATGGCAGCTCTTGCACTCCAGATAAGGTCCCCTCTCTTGGGAGGAACAGAGAAAACATTGGTAAAGAAGCTAACAGCCTCCTGAAGGTTTTCTTCTAAAGAAGTAGCAAAATCACCATTACTCTTTTTAACCAGGGGGATGAAGTCCCTGGTTTTTTTTTTCTCATAAGATCAAACATATTCTTATTAGGCTTATCCAATTTACCAGCCCAAAATTCTCTGGACATGACAAGGGCACCATGAGCAAGAAGATAATCTTCATGCCTAATTTTTTCCTGGTACTCAAGGATCTTCTGATTTTTTATTTGGTCAGGAGTTTTAGAATTCTTCATGTTCTCCATCTCCTTAATAATCATCATCCTTCTCTTATATCTAGAAAGTTTAGCCTTTCTTTTGTACATAGTAAGAGCACACTGCACTTCTTTAATTGCCTCCTCCCAGGCTTTGAAAGGGGAACATCCCTTGATAAAAAACTTCTTAAAAATGAGGCAGATGTGATCTTTCACCAAGGGGATTTTAATCAAGGACATATCAAGGTGAGGCCAGCCAGCTCTAAAGTTAGGGCTATTGCTCATAAAATTAGCAACTAGGGGAATATGATCAGACAGCTGCAAGGAGGGGTCAGCCACACACTGGTAATTCCAAAAGGACTGAGCCCTATTAGCACTCATATAAATCCTGTCCAATCTAGAAGACAAAAATTTACTATAATTTCTATTATTCCAGGTATGCCCCGTGTTGACAGATAAGTCTATGAGATTATGTTTAAGAATCATATTAAACCAAACATTTTTTTCATTGCCAGAAATAATGTTATTTATGTTACCTTTCCTGTCTCCCGAGTTGGTGACCATATTGAAATCACCGATGAGAATGATATCTCCAGAGAGATTTCCGATCTCTTCCCAACACTTGGTTCTAATAGAAGAACAATTGTCAGCATAAACACAAACAATGGTGCTATTCAAGGGTTCTTTACATCTGATAGCAACCCATTGATTGGTGTTACTAATAATAACTTCTTCAATCAAATTACACAGATTGGTATTGATTCCTATAGCAGCACCACCCTTACCAAGGTGGTTGGTATGAAACCAAGAGGAATAACTGCTCACCATTTTTAAATTAGCAGTAAGAAGGTAACCATTACTTTTAATTTCCTGCAGACAAATAAAGTCAGGCCTCAAGGAGGCATCAGTAACCCATTTATTAAGAATTTTACTTCTGACAGGGTCTGTCAGACCTTTGGTATTAAGGGAAATTATTTTGAGACAATCCATAAGAAAACAAAAAGAAAGAAGTTACTTTTTATGGTTCTTGAGAGGTTTAACTGCCGAGATGGAGTTTCTTACCACCTCCTTTCTTTTGGATTTGATTTTTTCCTTAGCAAGAGGACTGTCAGATGCCATTGTCACATCCATATTTATAGTCTCTAATTCATCCTGCAAGAACACTTCATCACTTTTGTTCAGTTGTTCAACAAAAATATCATCACTGGATTTCGGAATATTAGCTATATCTTCATCCATACAAGCAGGGGAAGGGGGGATACCAGAAGATTTGTTACTACCTCTTTTACCCACAACAGTCCAACCTGCATCTTCATTATTATTACACTTTTGGACCGGAGAGGTACTACCAGAGTTTTCCTTGCCTGTACCTGCAGCTTCAGAATTATCAGTTTCTTCAAGAACTTGATAAGGGTTACTAATAGTTTTAACCAACATTTCAGGTTTCTGCCCAAGACTAGTGTTTTTCCTCTTATTTTTATAAAAAATCTTTTTACCCGACTGAGCCGCTTCAGTTTTTGAATTATTAACACCTGACTTCTTATAATCACCATTATTGAGATCTTTGTTGTTGTTTACCATCAGGCTGGGGCAATCTCTGATAAGATGACCTTGCTTATAACAATTAAAACAGGCATTAGGTAAGTTCCTATATAAAACCTTCTGTTCATGCAACTTCATACCCTCTGAATTCTTAAGAATTAGGACAGATTTAATATGTTTAGATGTATCAACTTCGATTAGCAATTGAGGATCCCATTTAGGATTAAATCCATTTCTAGGTTTCTGACCCAAGACTTTACCAATGAGATTACCCAATTGCTCCAGCCAGGGATAGTATTCAACAGGCAAGTCAGGGAGTTCTACCCAGACAGGAACCTTGGTGGGTTTTGTCCCCCTGGGATTAAAGCCAGGATGCCACTTAAAGAAGGAAATAGGAGTATTCCTTAATAACCAGTGCCCCTCTGCAATAACCTGCATAGCATTATGGGCATCTTCAAAAAAGAAGAGGAAATAATTATTTGGCAGATATTGAATATGTTTGACAAATAACCCTCTGCTTTCCCAGTTTATTTTAATCCAGTACTTTAGGTTTTCAAGAGCAGGCCGAGGTCCATGACATAACCCAATCACAACCTTTTCAGACAAGTGGTTATTCCAGGATTCTAAGGAGGAACTCTCTATTATAAGAGTGCAATCATCCTTATCTTCAACTTCTTCTACATTGATAAAATGAGCAGTACCTTTTTCCTCAAGGACTCCTTCAAATAACTTGTCTTTTCCTTTTAAATCACGACTATTATTGAAAGTAGAGTGAATACCTGACAGTTCTTGGTTATTGTTGAACATTGAAAAGTGATTTTGTTGAGGAGCCTGTAGAGCACCGGCATACGACAGAGCATTGGAGCTCTGATGAGCATTCGAATGGCTAGAAAATACCTGCATCTTGTCGTTGGAATGACATCCAGAGTCATTCACAGAGCCAGCACGAGCTAAGGATTCATCACAGTCGAAAATAGGGTTGAAGGCCGTCTGTAAACCCTTCGACACTAACTGCAGAGAAGACGGACCCGCCATACCATCCCTGAGAGCTTCATGAAGTGCCATGGCGAAACACCAGATCAGCGATCCACAGAGAACTACCCAGAAGCTCTCCCCAGGGGCAACCCCCGGGAAATGACCAGACAGGAGAGCGCGCGCCCCCCTCGTATCGAGGGGGGAGAGGGGCACTAAAGGCGACCCGCACCCCTAAAGCTCACTGACCGAGGTGCATGGAGCGTCACTCAGCAACGAGCCAGGAAACCCCATTTCTGCATTCTTGCGCTTGGTCTCTGAAGAAGTCTGTAACGTGCATTTCTGTCGCGCATTTCTGTCAACAGCTGTTATTATTCAATCAAGTGCTCAATTTTTTCTGATCATTCTCACGGGATGTTTCCAGAAGCATCCCGCAAAAGAGAAAGATACATGAATCTTAGCAAGATCTGATGCTCTATCATCCATGAGGACCTTGGGTGCCTTCACACATGGTGTTCTCGAGCTATTAGCGCACCATTCAAACCATTCCTTTTAACTTAATCCATATTCCAAGTAACACGTAAAAGAGCAGACGCATTGTATTCATTTTCGCTCATTAATACTCACAAACCAACTGTTTTCTCACATTTCATTATTCAACTTGCTATTTTATAGTCATCCCTAAAGGTTATTTTTATAGCTTTCAAAGGGCACTTTGTATTCTTCAAGAGATTACTCCATCAAAGTATCCAACTCTACATTTGGCACTAAGTGCCCAACTTTTGTACCATCAAGCATATAAAGAAATGAGGATATTGTGTGTGTGTGCCTTGGGCAGCTACTCTAAGCCCCCAAGTATGTGTTGCTCTTTGCCAATGGGCTACTCTAGGCCTCCCCAACCCTCCCCATCTCCAGGTCATCTACTTCAATTGTTGTGCAAGTGCAGGGCTACTCGAAGCCCCCCCCCCTCCCCAAGAATTTTAAGTGTGGTATCGAGTCGTTCATTTCAAGCTTTTGAAGCGGTACTTTTGGCAAGTATCTTTGATAGTGTTTCTAAACACGTTATCCTTAAAGCTTTCTAATGACCAAAAGTGAAGGTAGCTCATCATCTATGGCTAACTTCTTACCCTCTTTCACCCCCTATTTTTATGCCTAAGGATGAACGCCTCAATGGATAAAATTACAATCTATGGAAAGATGTCATGCGCGCCTATCTATACATGAATCTTCTTCATGAGGTAGTAGATGGGTCAGACCCCAAACCCAATAGGGATACCAACTTAGACAATTGGCATGTGTGGAATGTCAAGGACAAACGAGCTTTAGGTCAGCTGTTACTTGCTTGCGATGAACTGACGAAAGGACATATAACTGCTTGCAAGACATCCAAGGACGCTTGGGATATGTTAGCCGCTTTGTATGAAGACAAAATCCCTTCGAAAATATATGCATTAGAGGCCAAGTTTCATAATGTGATAATTAGGCCATACGACACAATTACTAAGGTCATAGCCCAATTTGAGGACTACCAGCGTAAATTAGCACTATGTGATAGATAGATCTCTAGTGAAGACATGGCCATTTGGCTTCTTAACAAGTTACCAAAGTCACACGAGACATTTGTCACAACTTTCTATAATCGCGGCCAAGTCTTATCTTGGGAAGAGGTTCGTCGACTATTGCTCCTTCACGACTCGCGAGCCAAATCGACTTCCTCACAAGAGTCAGCCATGAAGGCCAAGGGACCATTCAATAAGGGTAAAACCACAAGTCATCATG
The DNA here is from genome assembly GCA_020310875.1 of Ceratopteris richardii. NCBI lineage: Eukaryota > Viridiplantae > Streptophyta > Polypodiopsida > Polypodiales > Pteridaceae > Ceratopteris > Ceratopteris richardii. The sequence continues at coordinate 10,909,258 of CM035406.1, forward strand.
CTAGCAATGGATCTAAGCAAGGATCGCATAATTCATCGAAGAAGTTCACCTGTAATTTCTGTGAAAAATCAAGACACTTAGAAAAGTTTTTCTATAAAAAGAAACAATCATCAAAGGCTTCTCCATCTAAGCAAGCATCCAAAGGATCCCAACATAGATCCCACTGCTCAAGCGAGGAGCTCTTCATCTCCACAGAAGCCAATGCCCTAGTTACTTCTAGCTCCCCGCATGAGTGGATCTTTGATAGCGGCGCTACTTCCCATATGTGCAAAGACAAGGACTCCTTTCAAGAACTCGAAGAGCACACGGGAGAAGTCTATCTTGGCAACAACAAAAGTTTACCCATCATAGGCAAAAGGGAAAGTTCAAATTACCAACAATCAGGGGAAATGCAAGTCTTTATCCAATGTTCTTTTTGTTCCAAATTTATGTATGAATCTACTTTCCGTTAAGGCCATTACATATCAGGACAAACAAGTATGGTTTGATAACACCTCAGTTAAGGTAGTTGATCCCCATACAAAGGATGTCATTGCTCAAGGTATTAAACAAAAGAGCCTCTACAAACTATCTTGCTTTGTATCCAAAGAATCAACCTCAAGTTTGTGGCACCAAAGATTTGGCCACACTTCTTCGTTATAAAAAATCTCTTCATCCTAACTTGTGAAGGGATTGCCAAAGATAGGGCAACTTACTGATGTCTACCAAGCTTGCACCCAAGGCAAGCAACACACGGCCCCAGTTCCCAAGGAAGCTTCAACATGACTAAGGAACCCACTAACCCTTATCCACATGGACTTATGTGGACCTATGAATACCCCATCCATGAGTGGATCCCTCTACTTTTATCTTCTAGTAGATGACCACTCTCACTATATTTGGGTGTACTTTTTTGAAGTCAAAGGCAGACACATTCTCTAAGTTTCACGTTTGGATCAAGGAAGTTGAGAATGAAGCTTCAACTAAAGTTAAAACCATCAGAACAGATGGAGGTGGTGAGTTTATCAATCATGACTTTGATAACTTTCTCAACCAGAAAGGGATCAAAATACAAGTCAATCAGCCTAATACTCCATCCCAAAATGGAGTAGCTGAAAGGAAGATATGCAGTGTGATGGAAATGGCACGAACAATGCTTCATCATAAGGATCTACCCTACAAGTTCTGGGCAGAAGCCGTGCATATTGTCATTCACATTCTTAATCGAGGATTTACAAGTGCATTACACAACAAAACACCCTTTGAATCCTACTATGGAAGAAAACCAAATGTGAATTACTTTCGAGTCTTTCGTAATGAAGCTTTTGTCCATGTACCAAAAGAAGATAGAAAAAAGTTACAATCAAAGTCCAAGAAACACATATTCATAGGGTACAATGAAAAATCAAAGGCATACCATCTATATGATATGGAAAACCACTCCATCACCATTTCGAAGGATGTGATTTTCAATGAAGCTTCCTCATACTCAAGAAAAGATTCAAGTACAAGTCTTAGTCCACCTATCTACAGTTCAGAGGGGGACTCAGTATTTCCAAACTCCAACTCAGAAGCAAGTACTTCAAGTCATCCAAGAAGATCTCAAAGACTTATTCACAAAAGACAGCACGAACAAAGTCATTATGTTAATTACACCTTAATGCATCAGATTCAACAAATCCCAGAGCCATCTAATTACAAAGAAGCTCAAGGAAAACCTAAGTGGGAAGAAGCTATGCAAGTAGAAATGGATGCAATCGAGAAGAACAAAACTTGGACTCTTGTACCTAAGCCCACAAATCATCAAGTCATAGGAGTTAAGTGGCTTTATAAATTTAAGTACAAGTCAGATGGCACATTAGACAAGTACAAAGCAAGGTTGGTAGCTAAGGGATACAATCAACAACATGGCATTGACTATGAAGAAACCTTTGCACCTACTACAAGATTCACAACCATAAGAATCATCTTAGAACTAAGTGCTCACTTTAAGTGGCCCATTTACCAACTGGACGTCAAAAGTGCATTCCTCAATAGAGATCTTCAAGAAGAAGTATATGTTGAACAACCTGAAGCTTCAAGATCAAAGGCTAAGAAGATCAAGTCTACAAGCTTCACAAGGCACTTTACGGACTCAAGCAAGCTCCCAAGGCCTAGTATGAAAAGATGCACAAGTTCTTTGAACACAAGGAATTTCACAGAAGCAATGTTGATGCTAATCTCTATATCTACCAAAAGGATTTTTTAGTAGCCATCATCATTGTCTATGTAGATGACTTGATCTTGACCGGCTCAAATGAAGAACGCATCCAGTTTATCATCACACAGCTTTGCCTTGAGTACTGTATGACATATCTTGGATTACTACACTACTTCTTGGGTATGGAAGTTTGGAAAACAAAAGAAGGTATATTCCTATCACAGAAGAAGTACTGCTCTGATCTACTTTCCAGATATAACATGGACCAGTGTCGCTCAGTTTCTACACCACTTGATCCAAACATCAAGCTTACACTCGAGGACTCATCATCACTTGTGGATGTGCATACATATCGACAACTTGTTGGCTCATTACTCTATCTTGCCAACACTAGACCAAATATTGCTTATGTAGTTGGTATACTTAGTCAATTTGCACATTAGCCTCATCAGACTTATTGGGATGCTGCTCAAAGACTACTTCGATACCTTGCCCTCACCCGACATCATGGTCTTTGGTATAGAGGGGGCATCGAACTCAATGGATATTCAGATTCTCATTGGGCTGGTGATCCTGATTCTCGACGGTCTACTTCTGGGTATATATTCTTGGTTGCCTCAGGATCTATCTCTTGGGCAAGTAAGAAGCAGCCTGCAGTTGCTCTATCATCTACAGAGCCCGAGTACCGAGCATCGAGCTTTGCAGCATGTGAGGCTATCTGGCTTCGATGTTTATTTTCTGACATTGGTGTTTTGCAGGATACTCCGACATGTCTTCGCACGGATAGCCAGTCAGCCTTGGCCATCGCCGAGAATCTAGTGTTCCATGCTCGGACGAAGCACATCGAGATCTAGTACCACTTCATCCATGAGAATCTCATATCGCAAGAGATCACTCTGGATCAGTGTACCTTTCAGGAGAACCTGGCAGACATGTTCACAAAGGCTCTACCTCCGGTTTTGCTTCAGCGCTTAGTGGACCTCTGCAGCATTCAGCCGCTCCAAAATGGAGCCGCAGAGGGGGGGTTGACGACATGGTTGCTCCTACTTCATCTACATTTGTATCTGCATGAGTGCATCTCCATTTTGTATCCAGGAGGCACTCCATTTCTAGTCTATTTCCATTTTATATTGTATTTCCTTTGTATTTGGGTACCTTGCCATGTGCTTCTACCAGTTGTATTCATTCTCCTTTCTGGAGACTTATCCCACATATGATGAACTTTTGAGATCCCCTCCCAAATCTATATAAGGAGGGCCTCTCCCCTCATTTGTACTTGGTTAGAATCTTGACGAGCCTACTCCATGCTCTTGGCAAGCTCATTTCTAATCCACATGAGTTTACCCATGTCATGGTCTACTCATTTTGTGTCTCACACATTCTTTGTTTTGTGAGAGTACTTTACTTTTCATTCTGCTTCCGCGTGCGTACTCTCTACACTCCCAATTAAGATAGTGGATATTTTAAGAGGAAACTTTGAATGAAAATCTCCGATTGATATGCATATTAGAGAATCGGAAGCATCCAAAGCTCCATGCAGATTAGTGTTGGGGTTTTGAGACTTCCCTTCTTTAACGTTCATATCTTTTTTGTGGATTTTCTTAGCAAAAAATGAGGAGGGGGAGGGACGATGGAAAACTACCCAGTCCTTTACAGGGTGGTCACCAACTTCAAGAGGTGATAGAGATGGGGACTGATGCCACAAGGTGTGTGAGGAGAAGTGTGTATGTGTGAGAATGAGAGAGACAAGGGGTTAGGTGGGTGTTCTTGTGCAAAAAACAAAAGTGAACTAGAAGTACAATACCAAAAACAAGAAATGGGGAGCTAATGGTCCAACGGAAGGGCACAAATGTCATGGAAGAATTAGGAGCTTCAAATGCGAGGTTGGAAGAATTCTTAACCCCCTGAATCAATTTCTAGCCTAGGCTAAGTGTGGTTAGTAGTATTGAAGGATTAGAGTTACACCACGCACTGTTTAAGTAGAAGAACCCTAATTACTCAAGTTCAATTATAGGTAGACTATTAATCTAGAAAATTCTAAGTGGAAAAGAACATAAATTCGTCAATCACAATCAAACTAAAATATAACTCAAGTACTCTTGACAAGGTGGCGAAGGGGAAAAGATTTTTTTTACACCAAGAAAGGGAATAAAAAAAGAACAAGTGAGTGTAAAAAAATAACATTGCAACACAGTTTTACTTTGGGTTCATTGAGCTAATACACAAGGCATATGAACCCTAGATCAAGAAGACACGTAGTTCGATATAGACAAAGAATCACATCCTCTGAAGCTAGTGTCAATCATACAGCTAGGTCATGGGCTCAATAGCTCAGTTAATATCCCTATATACTCAATTGTGAGACTAGTGATTCGGATATGTCTTCTGGTATGGCACAACATGTAGGTAGTTCAGGCACAACCTATTTACAAACACCAAAAGGTCCCTGTAAGAGTTTGTTGGAGTATATTAGAAACAACAGATTAGGTACTCACATTTATGAGGATGGTCTATAAAGATCCATGGTTCAGCTCAAAAACCTGGATCAATCCTTCAGACTTGAACATCTAGTGGTCAAATTTGAAGAGTGCTCATCTATTGATAAGCAAGGAACCATGTAGATGGATACAAGCTTATCATACATGATACATGCGTTCAGAATTTTCATTTTGAAGAATGAGATAGGAGACCTATAACAATAAAACATAGGTTGAGAGCCTGAGATACCTCGTTGCAAATCCATGTTGACTAGAATCATCAATCCAGATTGGTTCCCTCAGGATAAAAAAAGCATTGAGCTATTCTCAAATAGGGATATGAATGAATCCTTTTGGAGATTCAAACTAGATCAACCTAATGAATTAGGTGGAGTCACAATATACACGTTGAAAGATCCTTAGTCACTAAGCTAGGTTGTCTACCTAGATAATACTTCGAAGAAAATCTCCATAGTAAGTAAATAGAACATGGTAGACATGCATATACTTGGAAGGATGAACTGGTTCTCCCTCCACCAAGATCTAATGTTTGCCATGGCCAAAAAAGAGCAGGATCATCTCATATTTAGGATACCTACAAGGAAAGAACTAAAGAAAGACTTGAAGTGAGTTTTCCAAACCCTTTAGTAAAGACAGATCATGATTGGAGACAAAACAAACAAATCAAGAGAGGCATATAGGTCCAATACATCAAAAAGGCATGCACGAGTGTCCCTTACTAAGACCTAGAGAAGACACTAGGATATTGAGGCCTACTCAATTGGTTAATTCCATGAAGAACTACATTAATGGCACTGATACCCATACAATCATGTAGAAAAGTTTAGGTAAGTATTAAAGGTTGATCAAGTTGAACATTTTTTCACTCAATACAATACTTTTGGCTTGACTTTCAAAAATACCGCCTTGACGTTCAACTTGTACATCAAGGCAAATTCAAGAATATAGACCGGTTGCTAGGCATCCATCACTAAGTTCTCTAAGAGTGGCATCAGGCACAATACCTCATCCCTAATACATAGTTTCAAGAAAAGTCCTAAGGAAACTGTCTGATTATTAGGAAGAAAATTTAGACAATACTTGAAAATATGTCCTATTCCAAAACTACCCACACTAGCCAAGCAATTGGCATTGTTTTCAGATGGCTTGCTAAGTGGCAAATTACGGTCATATGGATACATGAAGGAGCCTAGATCCATAGAGTAGTGTGTGCGCATGTGCATAGACATAGAGGATAACTTGGGTGACATGTTAGAGCTTTCTAAGATCTATAAAGACTTAGAAAGTGCTATGAGTTTCACTCCAAAACCATCTACTTCAATAGATGAATTGGCAGAAAAAGTATCTTAGAAATTAGGAGTCTCGAGAAAACACACACCTAGAATGGTCTCTATGAAGAGATGGTACACATGTGGAGGAGATCATATGGCCAATTTTTGCCCAATTATGGCTCAACCCCAAGGGAACCCAAATAGATAGTGGTGCACAATAGAAAGGAGATATACTAACCACACTACTCAATTTCAGAAAGTGATCCAAATGCTCAAAGCTTGGACTCAATGCATGTAGACAGCCCACTGGCTTACTACATGGATTTATGAGAGAACCATAAGATTTATCCTTATGAAACCCCTAGTGAACCTAGTTGGGAGCCACAATATTCGAATAATGTAAAAAAACCCTAACCCTAGGCCCCAAGCAAGATAGATGAGACCCCAAGCACTCGGAGGTCCATGCTATAGGTGTCAAGGAGATCACTTCATTTGAGATTGTCCAATCCCAACCCCAAGACAACCCCAAATGGTGACTATTCAAGGATTTTTCCTAGATTGCAGTAAGCAACACCTCCTAAGGGATTTCCCAAAGAACCCAACAAATACACAGAAGATCACACCAATCAATGTTATTGGTTTGGTAGTAGAATCTAGTGGAAGTGCGATAATTACAACCCAAATGCAAGTAGTAATTAGAGCCTAGGCCTTGCAACAAATCAAGGCATAGGTCAAGAGAAGAGCTCCAACAATAGTGATACTAAGAGCACAACTAAAAGAGAACAAGAGCCTACAAAGATAGTCATGAAAGAATGAAGAGGCAATGGACAAAGAAGATGAGTGAAATCAGTGAAAGCTTAGGGGACACTAAAACTAAATTGTTAGAGATTGCATCTCATACGCACCCTCCCAACCCACCACCTTCATTGCACCAAAAGCATCCTAGTGAACCAAGCCCATCTAGGGCAGGATCAGTCTTAGCAGATCCTACTCTAGCAAATATTGGTATGATGTTCAAGGCACATTAGTCTAGAATTCAAGAAGGGAAAAATGTGGAAGAATTTAGATGTGTTATCCTAGAGCCAACTTAAAAATTGAAAGCTCTATGCAAAAATGGTGGAATCGGCTCAAACTATGTTTGCGGCCAACCATCATTTCAATTGCACTAAGTCAACCAAGACTTAATTACACTTTGATGGATTGCTAGGGAAACTGGAGAGGATGATAGCCAAATTTGCTAAGTCAACTACATCGGAGGTAAGTAATGATGGAAGTGAAAGGATAATCTTGCCTCCTAGGGAGACTTATGTTCCTAATTTCGTTAATCCAAAAATCTCTTCTTCTATAAATCAGTGTTAATATATTTAGGTAGTGATGTGTGTGAACACACTAGGACCGCCGAGGCACTTTTTTCCCTCTTTAGGAAGTATTTTTCCCTCAGCTTGTATATATGCCTATTGCCCTAATGGGCTACTTATCTTTGTACATTCTCTAGTAATACATTCAGTATTGTGTGTTTGTTCTCCAAGCTTCTTCTTCTTCCTTGTGCTGTTTGCGTGCTTCCGTAGATGTCTAACTCCAACAATTGGTATCAGAGCAGGTCGTCGCTTCATCTAGGGCGCTGTCGACACTCCTCCATTTGCAGTCTCAGAATCGCACGAATTTTGGTGAGCATACTCAGCATGTTTCTGAGATCAAGACGGCTTCGCTATGTGGTGCCAAAATCGCGATCTGAGCTTGTTTCGGCCTCTGAATGCATTATCACAGCGCTTGTGCAGGCTATTTCATCTTTCTGTGCCAAAGGTATATACGAGTTTCTGTTCGCCAGTATAAGCGTCTCAAAGTCTGCTACAGGTCTAGCAAAACTCGTTTGGGAAGTTCTGTTCAACTTTTTGAGATACAATCAATTTTCTGCATCAAGGTATTTTAGTCATCGGCCATGGCTGAAAGCAGTGATGTATTTCGTATGTTGGCTGTTGAGGATAAGTTGGATGGTAGCAACTACCCATTATGGGCTTATCTGATGCGACATGTATTGGTTGCAAAAGGATTGTGGAACATTGTGTAGGGTGTTGAAAGACGTCCTGTTACACCTGTAACAATAGGTACTACTAATACAGGTGTTGGAGCTGATGAAGATGGTGTCGAAGATGATATTCCACAGATTTCTTGTTCGTGCTTCTATTTCTGCTACACCTACTGTAGAGCATATTCGTTGGGATGGCAGAGATGCCCAGGCACATGCATTGATAGCTTTTTCTGTCAAACATGCCATTATTCCTCATATTCGCTCTTGCAGAACAGCTAAGGATGCTTGGGATCCACTTACCACATTGTACCAAGCTAGGAATGAGGCTTGTGTTGCTTACCTCCGAAAACAGTTGGAGAGTGAGCACATGAATGAAGGTGACTTTATGGACAGTTTCCTAACGAAGATCAAAGACTTGAAGGAACAATTGATTTTTGCTGATGAGGTTATACCAGATAGCTCACTTGCGCAAACCATTCTGAATGGTCTTCCTCATTCATATCAGAGTTTTGCTTCTACTATTCGTTTGATGATGAAAGGCAATCCGAATGCCTTATCATTTGAGGAGTTAGTCTTTGTTCTGTTGCACGAAGATCAGTCCAGGCAGAACAGGTCCATTATGCGAGTTGCAGATCAAGCTTTCCTAGCTATTCAGAAGGGCAAAGGAAAATCGAGCTCTTCAACTAGTAAGCAGAAATTTGCTAATTCTGCAATATTCGAAGAAGGAAGATAAAGATGAGAAGAAATCAGAAAAGCAGCAATTGTTTTGTAAGTACTATAAAGGGGATGATCATATCATAAAGAACTGTCCAAAATGGCTGCTAAAGAGGTAAAGAAGAAAGAGGGTGGAATGGTTGTTGTAGAGGCCTCTACACCAAAAACAGAGTCTGCAAATCTTGTGCAGGAAGAAGAATGGGCGTTTACTACTGTCTGCAGTTTTGAGCCATCTTCTCATGAGCAGTGCATGTCTGCAGTAGACTCAGATGTTTGGTATTTTGACAGTGGGGCAACCAAACATATTACCTCGTAGCGCAGTTTCTTCTCTTCACTCGAGCCTGCCCCTACAGGGAATACTGTTACATGCACCAACAACTCCTCTTATCCTGTTATGGGAGTTGGTCAGATGCTTTCATTTTGTCAGATGCTTTATTTGTGCCAAGGATCAAGAAGAATCTGTTATCACTTTCTGCATTAGCCAAGATTGGCTTGATTGTGAAATTTGTTGATGAGAGATGTACAGTTCATGATCTGTCAAATGGCGATGTGATTATTGCTTCTAGCATTTTATGTCGTGGGCTGTATAAGCTCATAGGGTATGAAAGATTTGTAAATGATTTGGCATGTGCAGTAAATGATTCTCAGGCTATGTCAGATGCAAAGCTTTGGCATGCACGCTTTGGTCATCTGAATTTTGCTAGTTTGCTATGCCTACAAAAATCCGAAATGGTGTCCTCTTTGCCCAAACTTGAGGCACCTAGAAAACATGTTTGTGAAGGCTGTATTTTGGGCAAAATCCAACGTTCCTCCTTTCCAAAAGATGGTTCAGTTTGGGCTACACAAAAATTGCAGCTTGTACATAGTGATGTTTGTGGTCCTATGCAGACACCCTCTTTTGGAAATTACCTTTACTTCGTGACTTTCATTGATGATTTTTCCAGGCATGCATGGGTATATCCACTCAAAGCAAAGTTTGAAGTGTTCATGTGCTTTAAACAGTTTTTGGTTTTGGCTGAAAATCTGTCAGCATGTAAAATGGGCACCCTTCATTTTGATCGAGGGGGGGAATATATGTCTTCTGATTTTAATGCATTTCTGGCTGAACGTGGGATAAAACACTAGTGTACATTGCCATATACACCTCAACAGAATGGAGTTGCTAAACAGAAGAACAAGTCTCTCATGGAGATGGCGAGGTGTATGGTCAAGAGTCAGGCTTTACCTCATAGTTTCTGGCTTGAGGCTGTCATGTGTGCAGCATATGTACTGAATAGGTGTCCCACTAAAGCACTACAATCTATCACTCCATATGAGCCTTGGCATGATCGCAAGCCATCTGTTGCTCATCTGCGTGTTTTTGGTTGTTTGGCATACGCATTAGTGCCTGAATAACATCGCAGAAAATTAGATGATAAAGCAGTAAAATGTATTTTTGTTGGGTACAGTTCTGAAAGTAAAGGCTATCGTCTGTATCATCCACAGACTAAACCTATTCTGGTTAGCCGTGATGTTGTTTTTGTGGAAGATGCTATTCAGCCATTGCTTTCATGTACTAAGGAGACATCTGTTAGCTCCAAAGACATGTATGATACTTTGATGCCTCTTTTCACAGGTGGACAGTCTAGTGCTGGTCCTAATGAGGCAAATTCTCAGCCTTTGCAGGTTTCATATGATGATGCAGATCATTCCATTTCTGATGCAGATTTACATGATGCACTTGTTGATGAGAGAGCTGATATTGAGCAGACAAAAACGATGCCAAAATGGCTGGTGCTGACTTTGCGTGATAGCAAATTAGATGCACCTTTGTCATATCGTACTCGTTCAGGCTCTCATAGTGCCTCCTTTGCATCACATTGCTATGCTATGGCTGCATCTAGTCCTTGTGATGAGAATGAGCCTGTTTCTTTTGATGAAGCACATAATTCAGAAAACTAGATGGCTGCTATGCAATCTGAATATGATGCTATAATGAAGAATGGTACATGGTCCTTATGTGACTTGCCCCATGGCAAGAAGGCCATTGGCACTAAGTGGGTATACAAGCTGAAGCGTAAACTTGATGGTACAATTGACAGGTATAAGGCTAGGCTTGTTGCAAAGGGTTATGCACAGGAAAGAGGCATTGATTTTGATGAGGACCTTTGCACCTACATATCGTATGACTACTATTCGCTTGCAGCCCATCATGGTTGGAATGTACATCAACTGCACATCAAAACAGCATTTCTGAATGGTGACTTGCATGAAGAAGTGTATGTTTTTCAGCCCCGTGGCTTTGTGCAGAAAGGGCATGAAAACCAGGTGTGCAGGTTAAAGAAGGCATTATGTTGTCAGGATCTTGCTCACGCGCATACAGAGATTACGGGCACAGAAAACACACAGAGAATAGACGCAACAAGAGACGAGACAGAACGTAGTATTGGGTGCAATCTCCCCCCATGCACGCTGTTTCGACAGTCCACAGAGTGCATGTATTTATAGGACTTTTGATTACGTCGAAAAGAGTGGTTACAAGAGGGCGGCTTCGAAAAGCAGGCGTGAAACTAAAAGTTGATAACTTTTACGGAAAGCCATTGCTTTCAATAACAGAAACTACGGTCTTCAATGACCCTTATTCTGACCATTACTTTTCTAACAATAGAACCTTCTACGCGGGTTTATTTACAAGCTAAATAATAATTATTCCGATTATTGATGTTCGCCCTTTCACGCATTGCACGCTCCTCACGAACCTTCAGCTGCTATATAAAAAACATCAAAAACATATTAATACATTAATAATATAATACTTTAACAATGCATTGTTCAATAATCTACAACATGCCTCTCAGTTGACAAGCAACTGACCTCAGTTGATAAAATAATTTAACACTCTAACAATTACAATACATTGTTCAACATATTCCATGTTACTGTTACAATCCAACAATGCATTGGCTATTCCATATTTCAATCCAACAATGCATTGGCTAACATATTCCATGTTACAATCCAACAATGCATTGGCTATTCCGTATTTCAATCCAACAATGCATTGGCTAACATATTCCATCTTACAATCCAACAATGCATTGTTCAACATATTCCATATGTTATAGCCATATTTCAATCCAACAATGCATTGGCTAACATATTCCATGTTACAATCCAACAATGCATTGTTCAACATATTCCATAAGGTATAATATGCCCCTCAGTTGAACAAGCAACTGACCTCAGGTGATAAAATAATAAACATGGATGGCCAGTCACATGTTTCATCACTGAATAAAGAAAATAGGCATGTGCCATGTAAAAATACATGCATGGAAATGTTCATGGAGCTGGTATATGCAAGATTTAAGTCAAAATGTAATCCAAAAGTGATGACAAAAATGAATATCTGGATATGATAAAATAATAATTAATTTTCTAATCATGAATTTATACTTGAATGCATGTGCATATGAATTTTGTAAAAATTTCGGCAGCATAACGGCGTGATTTTGAAAACCGGAAAATTTCCAACAAACAATTTTCATGATACATAAAGAGACCAAAAGGGGATTACACACCCTGACATATGTATTCTTTTCTCCTCGCCAACCTGCAATAAAATACATACCTGTCCCTGCAATAAGAATTCATGTACCATACAAGACAAACCATGTTTAAACGATGCGTATATTCCATGTACGATGCAAAACATGCATGTCCAAAATGTAAGTGGATGCAAAAAAAAGACAACTATGCATATAAATTGACAAGAAACGTATCTGGATGGTTACAAAGTAATTTGCCGATGTGTGCAGGTGCTGAAGATGATCCATCCCTTTATCATAATAGCGTGACAATATGCCTTCAGGAATCGAGGCTTCGAAAAGATGATTAAAAAAAAAGTTTGTTTGATGATGAATGGGTAAAGTCAAAATTCTTTTGATCTTGGAAGAGAAGCTCAAAAGATATGTTATAGCCACTCTATAAAGAGATCGGAGATATCTTTCCATAGCAGTAAAACAAAATCTCAAAAATTAAAGGTAATATGCTCCTATAGACTAATGTAAATACATCACAATTATCAAACATGTAAGGTAAACTGTAAAGGTAAGAATGAATCTTTAAACTCTTCTTGAAAAGCCTTCCAGGTGCGTGGACAATCTGCACGATGAGAAAGATCATTCCACCATAACTGCGCTCGTCCTACCAAATAATTGGTGGCAAACTCAATTTTCTTATTTTCTGAATATAACCCATCGGAAAAGAAATCGTTGAATAGGGATAGCCATGATAAGACAAAGCGGCCATCTTTTCGTCCGTCGAATTGAAGCATAGCATAACGTCCATGTATGGCTTGTTGAAGTGCTTGAAGTTCTTGGTTCATAATCTCTAACTCTTGTTCGAATGAAACTCCAGGTAAAGGTGAATTACTGTAATCTGCCATGGTGCTCTTGGATCCTTGCTCTCAACCTTGCTTGGTATCTTGAACACTCACTCAAGTGCCACCCAATGATTTTGAAGGAATTCACACTTCGAAGCTAGCTCCTTGGAAATTTTGTTCCGAGAGCTTTCCAACGGTATATTACACGCCTCAATCCGACCTACGGATTGAAAGTTACACTTGATTCTTTGTTGGGTCCATCCTTGAAATCGCCGCGAGCGCCTTGCACAAGTACCAAAGAAAGAGAACTTGAATAACAACTCCAAGAGATGGTGGAGTGGTCAAAGTACTTCCCTTGAAAGTAGGAGGTTGTGGGTTCAAATCCTCCTACCTTAGGGACTCTAAACCTCTCTATTACCACTCAAAAATTAAAATTGCCTCGCGCGTAGCCAACGGTCGCCAAGGGAGCCTTGGGTGCCAATGTTGCCAATGTATTGCCTAAGTTCTTTGCCTTAGTCGACACCTTGGAGTAAGCCGAAGGAGTAAACGCAGGTGTAAACGCAGGTTCGGGTTCTGGAACAGAAGCAGAAGCAGAAACCGAAGACGGAAACGAAACGAAAACGGAATCAGAAATCGGAATCGGAATCGGAATCGGAATTCAGAATCGCGAACAGAGAACAGATCTGTATTAACGTGTGCAGAGCTCTGATACCACTGTTGTCAGGATCTTGCTCACGTGCATACAGAGATTACGGGCACAGAAAACACACAGAGAATAGACGCAACAAGAGACGAGACAGAACGCAGTATTGGGTGCAATCTCCCCCCATGCACTCTGTTTCGACAGTCCACAGAGTGCATGTATTTATAGGACTTTTGATTACGTCGAAAAGAGTGGTTACAAGAGGGCGGCTTCGAAAAGCAGGCGTGAAACTAAAAGTTGATAACTTTTACGGAAAGCCATTGCTTTCAATAACAGAAACTACGGTCTTCAATGACCCTTATTCTGACCATTACTTTTCTAACAATAGAACCTTCTACGGGGGTTTATTTACAAGCTAAATAATAATTATTCCGATTATTGATGTTCGCCCTTTCACGCCTTGCACGCTCCTCACGAACCTTCAGCTGCTATATAAAAAACATCAAAAACATATTAATACATTAATAATATAATACTTTAACAATGCATTGTTCAATAATATACAACACATTATATGGTTTAAAGCAAGCACCACGTGCTTGGTATGAGAAGATACATGCCTATCTCGTTGCACATGGTTTTGAGAACAGTCCAACTGAAAGCACCTTATATGTTAAGCGTGCTAATGATGTGCTTTTGATCATTGTTGTCTATGTTGACGACATGCTGCTCACTTGTCCTATTGAGAAGCATATTGCTGATTTCAAGGCTGATTTACATGCCTCATTTGAGATGTCTCATTTGGGGCATTGCATCACTATTTGGGCATTGAGTTTATGCAAGTTGATGGTGGAATGGCTTTGTGTCAAACGAAATATATTGACACATTATTGCAGCGTTTTGGCCTTGAAGATTGTAAGTCTATTGCCACTCCTATGGAGATAGGTTTACAATTGAGTCTTCATGATGCTGGAGATGCATTTGATGTTGTTCTCTATCAACAGGCTGTTGGATGCTTGATTTACTTATGCATTACTCGGCCAGATATTCAGTTTGCTGTCTCATAGATGAGAAGGTTTATGCATTGCCCAGGAGTCACGCATTGGAAGGCGGTTAAGCGCATCTTTCGCTACTTGAGTGGTACTCGGCTACTTGGGTTATTTTATCCCAAGGGGGGATCACTACCACCAGATTTTCATGCTTTTTTTGACTCAGATTGGGCTGGTTGCTATGACACTCATGTGTCCACCAGTGGTTTTTGCTTCATGCTTGGTAGCTCATGTATATCTTGGTTGAGCAAGAAGCACCCTACTGTGGCCACTTCCAGTTGTGAGGCTGAGTATAGGGCAACTTTCACAGCTACTGTTGAGTGTGTGTGGCTTAGACACCTTATGGCTGATTTGGGTGTTGGTTAGACTTCTGCCACCACCATCTTCACTGACAGTCAGAGCGCATTAGCAATTGAGAGGAACCTTGTGTTCCATGCTCGCACTAAGCACCTTGAGGTGCATTATCATTATGTCAGGGAGAGGTTCTCTGCTGGGGAGATCAGCTTGGCATATTTGCCCACGTAGGAGAACATTGCAGACCTTTTCACGAAGGCACTGCCTAGGGAGAAGTTTGAAGCTTTCCGCAAAGCTTTGGGCTTATTTCCTTTTGTGGAGTGATTTCCACATAGCTTGGCACTTCCTTATACATGAGTGCCAGCTACTTGTTCACCGCATCACTCCCAGGGGGGATTTGTTGAAATATTTAGGTAGTGGTGTGTGAACACACTAGGACTGTCGGGGCACTTTTTTCCCTCTTTAGGAGGTTTTTTTCCCTTGGCTTGTATATACGCCTATTGCCCTAATGGGCTACTTATCTTTGTACATACATTCAATATTGTGTGTTTGTTCTCCAAGCTTCTTCTTCTTCCTTGTGCTCTTCCCGTGCTTCCGCAGACGTCGAACTCCAACAATCAGTACCCACGAGAGTTCTTAAGAGGGATTTAAGAGGAGAAACGGGTTAAGGGGAGTGACAGTCCTCCCTCCATTGAGCTAGTGGATGTCTTTGTGATCAATTTCCACAGGACATTCCCTCTATCTATGAAGAACGAGAAGAGACACAGAATAACATATTATTAGACTTTGAATCCAATTCCTTGTAGGAATTTCCTCATTTCATAGGCCCATGGGAGTCTAAATCCATCCGAATGAGAACCCCTAGTGTTATGGTAAGAAA
Organism: Ceratopteris richardii; assembly: GCA_020310875.1. NCBI lineage: Eukaryota > Viridiplantae > Streptophyta > Polypodiopsida > Polypodiales > Pteridaceae > Ceratopteris > Ceratopteris richardii. The sequence continues at coordinate 10,925,178 of CM035406.1, forward strand.
CGAGGAGTCAGTCATATCTAGGAACATAGGAATGGTAGAGAATACTAAGGTACAAACTCGAGATGACAAACAACCACATTGAGAAGCCTCTAGGACTATTAGAGGGCATAACTCTCACCACTTTGGTGTTGAGTTTGAGCACTCATTTTCCATATATGATTTTAGTAAGAAACACATCTATGAGATGATTTTGGGTAGACCATTCATGAGAAGCTATGGATAGTATAGGATTGGAGAACCAATTCCTTGTACTTGCAATAATTGTGAGTCACCACTAAATTTAATCTCAAAGACTAATCACATAGAGATGTACCCCCCCATTTACATTGGAACCAAGTCCATGGAGCATTAGATGACATGGAGTCATTGCACTCCATTGGATTGGGTCCTCTTGGATGCATGAAGACACTCACCTATGGATGTGTAAAGTCGTGGAATAGGAAGAGAAGAGAGCTATCACTAGAGATGTTAGTGGTTAGGAGAACACTAGATCAAACCAAGACCCAACCTATGCATCAATGATTTTCCCTAACGAATTGAACCCCATGGTTGGATAGATATTATAGCCACCATGGTCATCGCATTCAATGAGGAACAATGGACTCCCCATTGCGATGAATATGGCCATGATATTTCAGTATTCAAGATAGAACTGGTCGTAGGTGTTTCGATTATGGAAGAGTGCACACCTAGTATGAGTGAGCCCAAGGAAGATAGGGAAAAAGATGAAGATTCCATCCTCATGGAACCTTTTTGCACCTCAGAGGAAGAGTATCTCAATCTAATAGAAGCCGAAACTCAAGAGGAGGAAAGATCAAAAGAAGAAGAGACATTGATAGTGACCCAAAAGAAGGAAAGAGAGAAGCTAAAACCCAAGGCCTTAGAGGAAGAGAACACCTTTGAAGTCCCAAATAACTTCAAGAAATATGGAATAGAATATTGAAAGGTTATGATATAGATACCTAATAGAGAATCAGTCATATGAGTGTCATACGATAACAAAGAGAAAACTAAGAAAATTATGGTGGCCATAGAAGAAGGTGAAGAATGATGTACATATATGGGACACGACCTAACTGACAACAAGGAAAAGGAGTTGATTGTGTTGCTAAGAGAAAATAGAGATGTGTTTGCATGGAGCTAGAAAGACTTGAAAGGTGTAAACCTAGATGTTTGTTCTCATAGAATTCTGATGTCTTTAGAAGCCAAACCCTCTAAGCAAAAACCACACACATACAATGATAATTATGCAGCAATGATTAAGGAGGAAATAGATTGTTTGATAGAAGCTGAATTTATCTATGAAATTGAGCATATTGAATGGGTATCCCTCATTGTGGTAGTGTCCAAAAATAATGAAAAGCAATGTGTGTGCATTAACTTGAAGAAATTTAATGCCACCATCATCAAAGATAGTTATCTTCTTCCAATCACCAAACACTTCTTAGAATGAGTAGCAAGCAAGGAAGTTTACAACTTTCCTGATGGCTTTTCTAGCAATCAAGTGGTTACCCCAGAAGATAAGGTGGCTTTTTCCACAAAGTGGGGTATTTCTGCATTTTGTTTGATGCCTTTTGGGCTTAGCAATGCTCCTACTACATTTCAAAGGTTAATGTGTCACATGTTCAAAGAGTTTTTTGCAAAAGCACTTAGAAGTCTAACATATTCCATAATTGAGAACTATCTTTGACAAATGTAAAGAAAATCAAATTTTTTTGAACCTAGAAAAATGTTTTTTCATGGTCAGGCAAGGCACGATTCTAGGACACAATGTCAAAGAACTGAATCTCAACCAATAAGGACAATGTTAGAGCTATTTCCAAGTTACCTTGAGCAAAGAATTTCAAGGAAGTACAAGCCTTCATGGGACATTGTGGTTATTATCGATGCTTCATTCACATGTATGCAATAATTGCACAATCTCTATACAACCTTATGACTAGTTTCAAGTGAACTCACGAGTGTGATAACTCTTTTAAGGAGCTCAAGAAAAAATTGTTTTTTGCACCAATCTAAACCACACCAAATTGGAATAAGCCATTCCATGTTCATGTGGATGCCTCCAATTATGCTATTGGATGTGTGCTAGCACAACCCACTGGCAAAGGTAAAATTGATGTTCCAATTGCAATACAACCGAGGGAAATTATACCATGATAGAAAGAGAAGGATTAGGCATGGTCTATGCTATTAAAAAGTTAAGACATTATTTTCTTGTAAACAAGTTTGATTTTTTTAATGGACCACCAAGTATTATGCTATCTGATGAATAAACCTTGCAACACGAGCAGATTAGTAAGATGCTTTCTTTACTAATGGAATATGAATTCAAAGTAGTTGTCAAGAAAGGCAAGAACCATCTTAGGGTGGATCACCTTTCTAGAGTAACCTCAGCAGAACCCCCACAAGGAGTGTTAGATGAACTTTGTGATGCTTAATTATTCAACCTGGGGGTGCTTAATAGGCCAAAACAATAGTGCCTATTCTAAGCTTTGGACCTAAACATCCTATACCAAGAGCAAAAAGTAATGAAGTAGTAAGATCCCAAAAATATCACATAATGGAAAGTAGTGTGTAAAACCACACAAATCAAGATATATATGCTTGTTGTGTGGAAGAAGACAATTGTGCAAGGTGGTTGCAAGTAGCACATATAGGTGCACTAAAGCAGCACCTTTCAAAACATGAAAGTAGATGTCCATAAGATGTGTAAGGATTTTCCAACCCATTAGGGGAAAAAATGAACCCTGAATGGGCCTTTTAGATTAAGGGGTGATTAGTGATGGACCAATGAGAAGAGGGTGGTGGCCACAGTCTACTCCCTTAATCACCTAGACTAGGCATAGGCTTCCCTTGTTTCTTTGTGGTCAAAGCTGGTATGAATGACTAAAAACCAGGAGTTGTTCTTCAAAAGTGGTTTGATGGGCCTAGAAAAAAGTCGTTAGAAAATGTGGATCATTGGATTAGGAAAAGATCCAAAGGTGTAGCTTGAAATTCATGAGAAATTGCACCTTCATATCTCGTCCGTTGGATGTATCTAGAAATGAGTGGTTGTGATGCATTGTTTTGAATTTTGGGCCACTTTCCATTGCATCCATTGGATCTTTGCTTGATCTAGTGGTTGTGAAGCTTCACACTTGAGAGAATTCCAAAGCACTTTCGTAGCCATTAGATCTCTAAGGCATCGAACAGACTGCGCCAATTTCCGCCACATGACTGTGCCAAATTTTTTGTCCTTTTTTGCCAGTCCACAAGCTCCCTCAGCTCATTGAATGCGCCTTATTTTGGGCTTTAGTGACAGGTGCACTCGGATCCATCTCCTCCATCCGCCAAGTGTCTATCCAATGTTCAATACTGCCGATGACTATTCTCTTTGTCGGGGAACTTTTGTCCTTATGTGACAGACACACAAAGCTCAATCTTCGATGTCCATTCAATCTAATCCAAGGGACAAGAATGCAGACGAATCCATTTGCACTGAGCACATATCTTAGAAGAAATATTTTATTGCCAAAACCACTGGTGGTTTTTTTTGTGACCTTAATCTTGGTTTTTGTTAACTTTAATCCCTAAAAATTAGGGATCCTTACAAGGCCCATGGAGGGTTTGTTTTTTCCCCTAATGCTTTCATAGTAGAGTACCAGTAGAATATGCTACTCTATATCAAGTATCCTTAATGCTAGATTGGAGAAGTCCTTTGGTTGACTTTCTCAAGACAAAAACTGTCCCTCCAGAAATGACATTAGCTAGGCAATGAAGTTTAGAACAGGAGGCCTTCGACTACAATCTCATCAGAAATAAAATATACAAGCATGAAAGAGATGGATATCTTAGGTTGTGTGTCCATGAAATCGAATATTTTAAAATCTTGGAGACTACTCACCAAGGTGTGGCAGGAGGACACTTTGGACTAGATAGGGTGATCAAGGAAATCCTATTTGCAAGTCTTTGGTGGCCAACCCTTCACATGGATGCTCATACTTATGTCAAGTGATGTGAGATATGCTAGCCCACTTAGTATTTGATACGCAAGGACGAGATGCCATTGAGCCCATGATGGGAGGACATGCATTTTTAAAGTGGGGAATAGACTTTGTAGATCCTATTAATCCCCTAGATAAGATTTCATATGTTGAGTACATTATTGTGGCAACTGATTATCTAGCCAAATGGGTAGAAGTGAAAGCCACTAGGAAGAACAATGTGCAAACCACAACCAAGTTTCTGCTCAAGAATGTATTTACTAGATATGGGTTGCCAATAGAATTAGTCAATGTTCGTGGTACTCACTTCTTAAATGAGGTAATTGAACAGTTGTTACAAGAATTCATGGTCATCCAAAAGAAGTCTCCGTACCACCCACTAGAAAATGGACAAGTTGAAAGCATGAATAAGATCCTATGTACTATTCTAACTAAGTTGGTGAACAATGAACGCTCTGATTGGGATAAATAGTTACATCATGTTTTTTGGGCCTATAGAGCGGCCTATAAAATGGTACTCAATACCACACCCTTTTAGATGGTGTTTGGTTAGAATGAAGTGTTGCCTCTAGATTTCCTAATCACTTTCAAGGTAGCATAGGAACATCAATGCATTGTTCATGAGCTCTCTTATAGAATTTTTGATTTAGAATGACTAGGACAAACTCCATTAAGAGCAACTGTTGGGATCTATGCAGCTAAGAAGAGACAAAAAGCTTACTTTGATGCACATGCAAAAGATAAGGGCTTGAAGGTAGGAGACTTAGTTTTGGTATATACACTAAGATAGCATGCCAAGAAATTATAAAAGTGTGGCTATGGGCCCATGATAATCAACAGAGTATCCACTAGTGTAGGTGTCCAAATAACCTCTCTAGAGGGTGATGCACTACCCACTTACATCACTAAATGCAGAGTGAAATTATAACAAGAGACCCTAATGGAAGAAATGTTAAGTTGACTCAACAAAACAAAGAAGCACAAAGAAGAAGAAAGATAAATTCAAGAAGAAGCTCAGGTAGAAGCCATATAACACATTCGATGTATGAAGTTGAGAAGAAAAGGTAGAGATCAACCTAGGAAAGATGTTCATGAGGAATCAAGATATCACATGGCTATGTGCCAAACTAGGAGTGTTACCCCTCATTAGATACTCGACAGATGACCTTTTTTACCTAAGAAGTAGGATAGGGTAAGAATTAGAAGACTATAAGAGCCTTGATTGACTTTGACATTGCCACTAGTGTAGTTAGAATTTCATACTATCAAGATTGGAAATTGAGAATCAATCCTATTGAAGCTTATCACATAGGGTTGGGAGGTGTGGAAACACCTTACCTCGACAAGGTGGAACTTTTGATCTCCATTCAAGATGTCCATATGACAGTTGAAATACTAGTGTGTCAAGACAAGGACCTCACGGAACCTCTTATCTTGGGCCAAGATTGGATCTATGAACATTCTATCAACTTAAGCCTAAGAAGTGGAATTCTTCATGTTTAGGTGAACTAGAAGCGTATTACAACTAAACTAGCAAGTTATTCACTCACAGAATCAAGTAAGGCATTAACTCCTAGTCTTTCTAGGAGAAAACATGAAGATAAAGATGTTATTCTTCTCCAAAGTTCTGTGATGAAAAATAAGGCAACTCATCAAGGAGTAGCAAAAGTTAAGATGGAACTCCCTTCTTTTCTAAAGATGGTCGAGGAAAAACAAACCAATAGACCCAAGAAGCTGATGTAGAAAATTCAATCTCATACTTCAAAGTCGCTCAAAAACAAGGAGACTCATGTGGTAAAACAGATCTAGGGGTGCAAAACCGAATAGTCTATTGTTCCCTCAATACGATGACAAGTATGTACCGAATGAATGAAGCAATCAAAGAAAAAATTAGATGAATAGTCCAAGTGTCAACCCTAGTGAAACATTTCTATTTGGATGTGTAAGTAGTTGATGAAGGCTCACCCTAATGCTAGACAAATCTAGGTCCCTAAGACCTGCTTATAAACTCAAGTAGCTGTGCATAAACTCCTAGCGTTAAATCACTACTCACAAGCGCTCACCCCACCAACATCAAGAACTACGTTTAGTGTGGTAGAATGCAGGTCAGACAGAACATTTTAGTGCCAAGCTACCAAATCCTGACTTTATGTGCTTCTATTATTTCATGAACTCTCTCGTGCCCAACAAGGACCCTTGAGCATCTAGTACATTCTACATTCCATCCTTAGTGGGTGGCAATGAGTTAAAGCAGTTTTGTTTGACAAACAACATGGTACATGAAGCCCTAAAATGTGGGTATGCACTGTTGATATATTTAGGTAGTCATGTGTGTGAACACTCTAGGACCGCTGGGGCACTTTTTCCCTCTTTAGGAGGTTTTTTTCCCCCGGCTTGTATATATGCATATTGCCCTAATGGACTACTTACCTTTGTACATTCTCTGGTAATACATTCAGTATTGTGTGTTATGCTCCAAGCTTCTTCTTCTTCCTTGTGTTGTTCACGTGCTTCTGCAGACATCTAACTCCAACAATTGGTATCAGATCAGGTTGCCGCTTCATCTAGGGCATCATCAACACTCCTCCGATTGTAGTCTCAGAATCACACAAATTTTGGTGAGCATACTTAACGTGTTCTCGAGATCAAAACGACTTCGTTATGTGGTGCCAAAATCATGATCTCAGCTAATTTTGGCCTTCGAACACACTATCACAGTGCTTGTGTAGGCTATTTCATCTTTTTGTGCCAAAGGGATATACCTGTTTAAGTTTGCCAATATAAGCGTCTCGAAGTCTGCTATAGGTTTAGCAGAACTCGTCTAGGCAGTTCCGTTCAACTTTTTGAGATATAGTCAATTTTTTGCATCAAGGTATTTTAGTCACTAGCCATGGCTGAAAGCAATGATGTATTCCGTATATTGGCTGTTGAGGATAAGTTGGATGGTACCAACTACCCCTTATGGGCTTATATGATTCGACATGTATTGGTTGCAAAAGGATTGTGGAACATTGTGTAGGGTGTCGAAAAATGTCCTATCACACCTGCAACTGCTATAACTGCAAGTACTGAAGTTGATGCAGAAGGTGTCGAAGATGATGATATTCTGCATATTCCTATTCGTGTTGCAGCTACTGCAGAGCAGATTCATTGGGATGGCAGAGATGCTCAGGAACATGCATTGATAGCTTTGTATGTCAAAGGTGCAATTATTTCTCACATTCGCTCTTACAGAATAGCTAAGGATGCTTGGGATACACTTACCACATTGTACCAAGCTAGCAATCAGGCTCGTGTTGCTTACCTCTAAAAAGAGTTGGAGAGTGAGCACATGAATGAAGGTGATTCTATGGATAATTTCCCTAACAAAGATCAAAGACTTGAAGGAACAATTGATTTCTGCTGATGAGGTTATACCAGATAGCTCACTTGTGCAGACTGTTCTGAATGGTCTTCTTGATTCATACCAGAGTTTTTCTTCTACTCTTCAGTTGATGATGAAAGGCAATGCAAATGCCTTGTTGAGGAGTTAGTCTCTGTTCTGTTGCAGGAAGATTAGTCTAGGCAGAATAGGTCCATTATGCGAGTTGTAGATCAGGCTTTCTTGGCTAGTCAGAAGGGCAAAGGAAAATGCAGCTCTTCAACTAGTAAGCAGAAATCTACAAATTCTGCACAATCGAAGAGGGAAGACAAAGATGAAAAGAAATAAAAGAACAAAAAATTGTTTTGCAAGTACTGTAAAGGAAATGATCATATCATAAAGAACTATTCTAAATTGATTGCAAAAGAGGCAAAGAAAAAAGAGGTAGGAATGGTTGTTGCAGAGGCCTCTACTCCAAAAACAAAGTCTGCTAATTTTATGCAGGAAGAAGAATGGGCGTTTACTACTATTTGCAATTTTGACCCATCTTCTCATGAGCATTGCATGTCTACAATAGACTCAGATGTTTGGTACTTTGACAGCGGGCGACCAAACATATTACCTCGCAACGCAGTTTCTTCTCTTCACTCCAGCCTGCCCCTATAGGGAATACTGTTATATGCGGCAACAACTCCTCTTATCCTGTTATGGGAGTTGGTAAGATCATTTTGACTAGTGTTGATGGTAGTTCTTTCACTTTGTCAGATGCTTTCTTTGTACCAAGGAGAAAGAAAAATCTATTATCAGTTTCTGCATTAGCCAAGATTGGCTTGGTTGTGAAATTTGTTGATGACAGCTGTACAATTCATGATCTATCAAATGGCAACGTGATTATTGCTTCTGGCATTTTATGTCATGGGCTGTATAAGCTCATTGACTATGAAAGATCTATAAATGATTCGGCATGTGTAGTGCATGATTCTCAGGCTATGTCAGATGCAAAGCTTTGCATGCATGCTTTGGTCATCTGAATTTTGCTAGTTTGCTATGCATGCATAAATATGAAATGGTGTCTCCATTGCCCAAACTTGAGGCACCTCAAAAACATGTTTGTGAAGGTTGTATTTGGGGCAAAATGCAGCGTTCATCCTTTCCAAAAGATGGTTCAGTTGGGGCTACTCAAAAATTGTAGCTTGTACATAGTGATGTTTGTGGTCCTATGCAGACACCTTCTTTTGGAAATTATCTTTACTTCGTGACTTTCATTGATGATTTTTCCAGGCATGCATCGGTATATCCATTGAAGGCAAAGTCTGAAATGTTCATGTGCTTCAAATAGTTTTTGGTTTTGGTTGATAATCTGTCAGCATGTAAAATGGGCACCCTCCAT